>OZ038380.1:97823271-99023271 GCA_964036045.1 Eutreptiella sp. 'Long Island Sound 2002' | reverse complement strand
TGCCCAGCAGCCGCCGGAGCCACGGTTGGTCCCCAACAAGGAGGACGGCTGCAGGCACCAAGCCGTCGCACCACTAAAATTTTTTGCTGGACTGCACGACGTGTGTTAATAAAAGGTGTTCATAATTCATAAGTGGCTGCACGGCGATTTATGACGGCAATTTTCGAATTATGAACGCGCGAATTATGAACAACATATGAACACGAAAATGTAGAATACAAACAGGCAGCACCTGGGTCCAAATTTGGCCCAAGGCAACCATATCCTTGTCCCCGGTGACGGCCATGCTGATGACCTATAGGAAGGCCGGTGTTGTCGCCTTTGCCCCATGGTTCAATAGCCCAACCGATAGCTGCGACCAATTGCCACCGGCGCAAGGATACCCATCACCCCGCACCACAAAGGTGAGGGGGCGGCTCCACTTAATGGACTGCCATAGAGCTGGCCGGGATTACACATATTGTGCCCACGACCGTAGGGCCCAAGAGCGACTAGACTACGGGGGGTCGGCACATCCCACCGCGGGGGACAACGCAAGCGGAGCGGTCAATGACTTCCACGTTGCGTCAAATTGGTCCCGTGTGGGGATGGCCCGTGGGAAGGGCAGCCTGGTGCAAGAGTTGTAGGCATCGCCCCAGCGGGTGATGTATTGAGACAACACACGGAGGCTGTACCGGGGTGGAACCTACTCCAAAAGGTGCCCTATCCGATAGGGTGCGAGAAAGACGGCCTCCGCATACGTACCGATGGCCTGCACCATGGTTTTGTGGACCGCCGGGAGGGGAGCGTGGTCCATTGCCTCCGAGAAACGGGCCTAGATGAGGCAAGGCGATGACATCGATTGCGCCAACAGGTTGGAACACTTGGTGTACCAAAGACGGGTGGCTCCACTTAGCCGAACAACCATCATGTTCGGCTCCGTGAAGAAGGAGGAAGGGTAAGACATAACAAAAACTGTGGAGAAAGAAGCGTTCATAAAAGCTATTCATAATTCATGATTCGTGTATGAAGGTTTCATATAGGAATTATGAACGATACTACTTTTCATAAAGGTACCTAGGGATGCGCTGCATCAGAAACTTCGCCGACGTGGAATTATGAAGCAGGGGCTCCCAAACCCTAGAATCCAAGGAGCAGAGAGCGGCAATAATTCAGGGCAAGAAATCTGGTTGCCGTAGGTCTCCAGCCGCCTTCAACACCGAATCGTGCAACTAGATCAAGCGCCGTTGCAACAAACCCGGCGGGGCTCTGGCAAGGCTGGCACGCAGCTTACGCAGCCACGCATCCTAATCAACGCACCGCAAGAGCTCCCGAGCCCACCGACCCACCTCGAACACGGCGGGCAGCTGCCGCTCGGGCAGCCGCACCCACGAGCCCGGCTGGGCGTGCTGCCTTCCCTTTCCCAAGACCGACGCGACCGCACGTGTCCTGTGTGCCGCGATTCGGAGCCTACGGATAGAAGAGGTGCCTACCGACCGGGGGGTGGGGGGGGGCCTTCAGCAACAATGTCGATGACGCCATCTCTCCATTGGCGCTAACCTGCACGCCTAGACGCTAGGAGCCCCTCTACAGCCATAAAGGCGAGAGGGACAGTGGGGATCCTTGCGCCACCGCCTCCAGCGGGACTCTCTCCATTGCTCTCACCACCACCCTGCCAAGCAAGCTGGCCATCTCCTTGACCCTGCCCGTCGCCTCGCTGACTACGGAACGCCCTAGACTCGGTGCTTGCATCTGCACCCTTCCACCCCCGAGGCCTTCTTGTGGCCCGACGTCTCTATCCCGCACACAAAGGGCCAGTAGCTCCCCCGAGAAAATGTCTTCAAGGGATACAACTCTCCGTTCCCCCGCCATGTGGCCTTGTGGGTTGGGCCACGGCAGTTCCACATTATCTGCCACGATGAAGTCGTCTAGGGCGTTGCCGTAGCGGGCCGCCAGCCATGGTGACATCCTGCGACCCCACGAGGGAGTCATCGGACCGGCAACCCCAACCAGCGTAAGGCCGCCGACCAACCCCGCCTCCACACGTGCCATCACGCGTGGGCGCTTTCACAGCCGCTGAGGGCGGTTCCCATGACCATTTGGAGGTAGGGTGATGCTTGCGGGCAGAAGTGCGCCAGTGGGATCGCGGGCGTGGACCCCTCACAGTCAAACCATCGCAACCACGCCCTGCCGTAGCTCCCCAGCCTCCTTCGCACGAAGTGTGGTTCACACTTGACGGTGTGAAAGCCTAGACCCCGGCTGGGATACTCCAGGCCTGATGGGTGCTGTGTCGCCCACCTGTAGCAGGCAGGTGAACAATAGGACCGCCAATCCGTATACCGTCCACTGTGCCCTACCATCACACGCCCTCGCGAAATTCCTGAGCTCCTCCAGTCTTGCGTAAGGGCGCGCCACTACTTGAGACGTGGACCATTTTGCACAACTCCAAACCCTGCCGGTAACGAACTCTGGGAGCCATCCCATCCCTGCCAATGCCTGCATTGCTGATACCGCGCCCTGAGGAAGCTCCTGGAATATCTGAGCCCCCACAGCTGGAACCTGTGGGCTTCGGTCTCCAAGCCATCGATCGGTGTGTATCCGACCCAGAGGGCCAATGTCCTGTAGTGGGCACAATATGTACCCATTGTGCTCTTCGCCCGGGAGGACGCTTGCACGGCATCCACGGAGGTGATCTCATCCTCCTTCCACAACCTGTCGCCACACTGCCCATACCACACGCTAGGCAACGTGGTCCCCGTCACCACGCCTTTTCGGGACCCGATCTCCTTGGGTCCGACTGGGCAGAGCCCCCATTAGTCAAAGCTTTGGCATTCATGAAACCAGTGGTGCTTCACGCCCCGCCCTGCATTCCTGCAACCCGACACGTTGTCACCGGCGCGCACGTCACGTCCATCGGGTCCGCGCTAGGCTTCATGGTGTACGGTGTGCAATCTCCCTCTATCCGGAAATTGATCTTCAGGGCTACCAGTTTCGGAGCCACCTCCTCGTCCTCTGCGTCCACCGTACAACCTTGCGATGTCGGTGACAGACTGGGCTTGTCGTCTTGCGCCTTTCGCTGATCAGCCGCTCCTCTGGCGCCAGGACCCCTTTTACCGGGGTACGCGGACAGGGACGTCACCGTGAACATCCAAAACGCCAGGACCAAGGCCTTCAGCCTATCTATCTCCTCATTATTCATGGACTCTAGACACCGGACTTCGGTGTCTGCGGTATCCGAGTCCATCACTGGGGCCAAATCATCAAGCGTGACCTGAGGTAGTAAAAACACCGCCCACAGACCTTTCTGGGCGGGTGGGCGGCTGTTGGAAAAAATTGTTTTTTTGCGTTATTTCTTGGAAAAGATTCTTTTTGTACATCGATTGGTACATCACTATGACCTCAAATGCATTTTCCAGGGGCCATTGAAAGGTTTTTTAAAGGTTCAAAGGATGGTGTCACTCCACAGCTGAACCAAACAATAACACAAATAAGAAAACACTGTGTTGTGGATTGGTTGCTCCGGCCTTCTTACCCGAAGTGGTGATTTCCCGGCATTTTCAATGGTTGGGTTGGTGTGTGATGGTAGTTGTGTGTGGACATATTCATGTATCGCGGCACTCAGAGTGTTTTTTAGGTGAGTTTGCCCCAAGACTGCCGGGCGGACGTGATCTCCTAGTTCGCTCTGGATGGTCACCGTTACTTCCGGTTGCGTTTTGGATGCTCACTGTTATGTCTGGTGTGGTCTAGATGGTCACTGTTCCTTCCCTGGTGGGAGAACTTAAACCGAAGATAGTTAATATGTGGCCCAAAAAAAAACACGTTAATCTCAAGTTTCAATTTTTTAAGGGGGGTTAGGGGGTTTGCCGTGAAAATTATGACCCCCATGGGTTGCCTTACGGGCTTGGGTGTCATTTTCCCCCGGGGGTTGGTGGGGGGCCCCTACGCATGTGGTTGTTTCGAAATGTTAAAATGGCTCTCCGCTTTAATTTTGTTTTTAATTTTTTCATTAATATTTGAAAGGTGAAAAATTAATGAGTCGCCAACATGAATATTAATCTCACAAACATCCCTCCTTGCTCCTTCCTCTCTCCTCCCATTGCCCTTGCGCCTAACGTTTGGAAGGGTATGCCCTTTGTTTCCGCAGGTTGTGTTTTTGAAGAAAAGATTTCGTTGAACATTGAGCAAGGAGAAAAAGGTTGTAGGTATGTGTGTGTGTGTGTGTCCATGTGTGTGTGTCCATTGTGGCTAGTTTCTAGTTTGTAGAATGCCCCAACGGGTACAAAGGGGCTAGGTGAGGTTTCATTGGCCATGCCACCCCCCCCCCCCCCTTGGTATTGTGGTGTGTGCTGTTTGGGGCTATGGGGTCTAGGGTTATGGTTCCTAGGGCTGTGGTGTGTGGGTGTGTGGGTTCGTGGGGTTGTCGTGTGTGGGCCTATGGTACGTCTCGGTGTGGTTTCTAGGGCTGTGGTGTGTGGGGGTGTCATGTTTGGGGCTGTGGTGTGTGGGGGAGTGGTTTCTAGGATTCTGGTGTGTGGGGCTGAGGTTTCTAGGGTTGTGGTCTGTGGGGCTGTGGTTTGGTGTTGTGGTGTGTAGGCTATGGCATATGGGTGTGTGGGGGACATGTGTGGGGTTTGATGTCAGGTGTTGTGGTGTGTGGGGCTGTTGCATGGGGGGGGGAGGGTGTTGTGGGGGTGCTTTGCAGCCCTATGGTGCGTTGTGGTGCATTGTGGGTGCAAAAAAAGAGTGCACGAGGGACTTGGGGGCATAATCAATTTTTGGGACGACTTTTAAATCTCTGGTAAGTTAATATTATCGGTTAATTTTTAATATTTGGAACGCCAGTCCAAATATGAGATATTCATCTCCAGAAATTAACACCGGTGGTGTAAAAATTAAACGGAAACAATGGGGGCACAGGGGGGCTTTGGTGTGTGCGCCTGTGGTTTGTGTGCCTTTGGGGTGTATGGCTAGGGTGTGTGGGGATGTGGGGTGTGGCGATGCACTGTACAGGGCTGGGGTGTGTGGGGCCGTGGCGTGTGGGGTTGTGGTGTGCGGGGCTGTGGCGTGTGGGCTGTGGGGTGTGGCCTTGTAGGGTGTAGGGCTGTGGGGTGTTGGGCTGCAGGGTGTGGGGCTGTGGCATGTTTGGGGCTGTAGTGCTTGGGCCCGTGGGCTGTGGGCGTGTGGGGTGTGGAGCTACATGGTGTGGGGCTGTGGGATGTCAGGCGGTGCGTTTGGGGCTGTGGTGTGCAGGGCTGTTGTGCATGGGGCTGTGTGTGCGATTTTGTTGTGTGGGGCATTGGGGCATGGGGCTGTGGGGTGGGGTGCTGTGGTGTGTTGGGCTATGGTTTGTTGGGTTGTAGGGTGTGGGGCTGTGGCGTGTTGTGCTGTGACAATTTGGATTGTGGTGCTTTGGGGTGTGGGGTGTGAGGCTGTGGGTTGTTGGGCTGTGGGGTCATGGTATGCCGGGCACGATGCCCTTTGGAGCTGCGGTGCTTGGGGCTGTGGGAGGTGCCGTTGTGCTGGCTTGGGGTTTGTGGTGTGGGGCTGTGCGATGTTGGGGGTGTGCAGTCCGAAAAAAGCACAGAAAACCAAAAGTTAATTTTTGAGCCCCTGAACTAATCTCTGGAAATTAATATTATCAGGCCAAAAATTAATTGAAATATTAATTATTAATCGACGCGAGCGTTAACATTCATCTCGAAAAATTAACGAAGCCGACGCAAAAATTAACGTGAAAAAAAGTGTAAGGGCAAGGGCCAGGGGAGGAGAGAGGAAGGAGCAAGGAGGGATGTGTGTGGGAGGGGTTGGATGTGGGGGGGGGTGTCGACCTCATTGTTCGTGTGTGTGTGTGTGTGCGTGCGTGTTTCTTCCCATTCCATACAAGAAAAGGTGCATTGATGTTGTATACTTTGTATGTAGAGCCCAACATGGGCCGTCTAGAGGTGCCAATGAAGCGGTGCAGTAGGGGGTGGTCATCCCAAAAAGCTAGCTCACCGGGCACCCTAGGTGTTGCCCACCACCCCTTGTGTTCATCCATAGACTGCAACACCTCCAAACAAAAAATGTGTTAAAACTTGAGTTAATTTCTGGAGATTAATATTAAGTTTATTTTTCAGTGGACGTTAATATTAACCGCAATCTAGATATTAATCTCGAGAAAATAGCGCAAAAAATAACGAACAACGAATGGGCCACAAACTTGCAAGTTCTCGGCCCATATCGTTGCTATAGTGCCCATGTCAGTGTCCCCACACACGACCATGCCTATCACCCACAAGTACGCGTGTCTGAGGCCCCGTACACCGTGGATGAGGAGCCCAATGGAGAGTTGGGTCCAACTACCATCGGCGCATGGGTGGCCAACTCCTTCCACGTGTCCATGAAATTCTCCCGAGTGGCGATCGGCCGGGGGCACGGGAGGCCCGTTGCGGCCGTATAGGCGAACCTGGCGACTCATGAACCCCAACACGTGCCGAGGACGTTCAAGTCCATGAGTAGCCCGATGAGCTCCGGGGCCGGGAAGAAGAGGGAGACATATTGCTTCACCGCCTCTATTTGCTTGTGGCGAACCAGGGGGGAGGTTGGCAATCTCCGTGGCCTCGGCCCTAAGCAAAAGGGGAGGAAGCCACCCACTCACGAAGAAGTTTTGAGACCAAAGAGTCACGCAAACTCTTGGCCCCACTCAAACGCGTAACCGTCATGCTGAGCTGGGTAAGGATGTCCCGAGAGAAGGAAATAACAACAGCGACACAAGGGAAAACGGTGGTGGGGAGTGTGGGGAGTGGGGAGAATAGTGGTCAATGGGAGGCGGTGGTGTCCAAGACACCCACCAACACAACATTGGAACTTCTCTACTATACCGTTGTGCAACAATGTACCACGTAACACCCCTTATGGGTCGTCATATGGGCATGGAAAAATGAGTACGAATGACCCAATCAAAAAAATTGAACGTTTACCTCTTAACATTTGCGAGATTAATATGTTAACTGTTTCATTTAATAAAGATTCAAATTAACCATATTGACTTTAAATTCGGCCACTAGGGTTCCGATTGTGCTCTGGATAGTGACTGCCATGTCCTGGTGTGCACTAGATGGTCTCTATTATTTCGTGGTGTGCTCTAGATGGTCACTTTTATTTCGTGGTGCGCTCTGGATGGTCATTGTTATTTCCGGGGGCGCTGTGGATGGTCATTGTTATTTCGCTGGTGCATTTTGGATGGTCACTGTTGTTTCCTGGTGTGCTTCGAATGGTCACCGATGTTTCTTGCTGCGTGCACAAGCAAGACACGTCACATAAAGGCAAACACAAGGCAAAGCACTGAAACTGCACCGATAAAAAAAGAATTGTGCGCAGGCGTAGCTGCCGGATTGCTAAGAGAACTAATAACTAATGTCCGCGTCAAAAGTTCGGAGGCCACTCACTGGCGTCTGCCTCCCTCGCCTCCCACGCATCATGCTCATGCCCAAGCCAAAACAGCTTTTCTCCCTCCCTCCCCTCCCCTTGTTGTTGCCCCTTCTCTGCCCCTCCCTCTTGTCCCTCCTGCTTGTTCATGCTGGCAGTGTGCGGCTGACTTCATAGGCATTGGTGCGCAACCTCTTCGGAGGGGCCGTCCTGTCCATGTTCATGACTTGGATTGATGACCGGAGGTGAGCGGAGATGACCGGAGATGATAGGAGATCAGCCAGCAAGTGCAGTCCGGCGATAAACACCCAATCCGTGAGCGCCAGCAGCAGGGCCCGCCGTTGCTCCTTGTCCTTAGCCTTCGGGGGACGGGCTAGGAAGAAGAGACACACCATTGCCAGGTATGTACGCAGCAGGGGGCGCAAGGCTCTGGCAGTGAAGGCAGGCCGGCGCCTCTGAGCGAGGGACGTGTGCTGCAGCGGGGTAATGTGCAGGGCCTGGGAGAGGCGGCGCAAGTGGCGAAGTCGCGTTGGTGCATTGGGATACCAGGCCACCACCGCGTTCGTCGTCTCGCCGACATGGTCCAAGAAAACGTGGCTGCCATCCAATGCCTCGCCGGATTCTAGGTCGGCACGGTGGCAATTTGCGTGTAAGCTCACCAGTACAGCGTGGCCGAGCACCTCCGTCTACAACTTCTGGAGCAAGCTGCAGACCCCGTTTCGGGTGGATGGCATAACAGTTGCCCCGTCCACGCAGTACCAAAACACCTGGCCGATCCACTTGTCCACAAGCAATGCATCGTGCAACATCACTTGCTTGTATGCTGCCACAATCGCTACCGCGGTGCCCGCTTCTAGTTCCTGCGCGCATCGTTCGCGTGTACACCAACTCCTATTTGTTGGCGGCGCGATCACTGGAGCTATCCGAGGCCAATGAGAAGAAGGCGGACTGCAGCACGTGCTTTCCTCCGGTGGCGCGGATGGGACGGGCAAGGGCATGCGCAGTCTCATGTGCCGCCGTAGTGAGCGGTAGGCAGGGGCCACGTGTTCACCCACAAGGGTAGCAATTTCCGCGTCGGCCGCTAGCTGGGCAAATGACCCGTACCGCTTTGCCAGCCGTTAACCACATGGAACAGGCCAAAGATAGCCCAGCGCACCGCTAGGGGCAAACCACCAATCACCGTAGCGGAAGCAACACCGCTTTCCCACCACCCGATAGCCACCGCATGCACACCCGAATTTCCACGGGCCACCACGGCACACTTGCGCACCTGAGGCGTACTATCTAGCCGAACCTTCTGTAGCCCAGTTTGGGGATAGGCTGTACAAGGGAGGCACAACATGACGCCGTTTTCGAAATGCAGCCAGGAGCGGGACACCCTCCATTGGGGATTTAACCGGCGCCTGACGTGCTTTGTCGTGGGTGGTGGTGATTGTCCTGCTTTCGGAGCACACACCTTGCAGATCACCTCCACGGGATAAGGAACCTGCACAGTACATGCGACATGCACCCAGTGCTTGCATGTCTTGCAGGGCCGCATGGCATCCCGTTGTGGTGAGTTGAGCAAAACACACACACCGGAAGCATTTGGCCCCTTGTGTGCATAGTGCATGCACCTAGTGGCCACAGCCGTGGCGCGAAACAATGTCGCCAAGGAGCTTCCCCCCACAGCAGCCACATGTAATCAACTCGGATGCTGGGGCAAAGAATGTCGACACACCACCTTGGCGTTGTCTGAAATCTGGTCCAATGACGTCGGAGGTAGAGGGAGGTGACGGAACACCCGCATCAAGTGAGGTAGAACGGAACTGCCAGCCGTTGCGGGTGTTGGCGTTCTTGGCCTTCTTATTTGTCAGCCATTTTTGTCAGTAGCGCACTTGCCAAGCACCCATTCATGCACATTTGTGGTTTCGCACTGACTATGGGGCAGTTCCTTGTCTTAACTAAGAGGTGACATTGCAGCATGGCGGGATGAAGGAAGGAAGGACGGCGACGTGGGTAAGCCGATGAACTTGTTCAGACGGGTGGCGAATGCGAACAAAAAAAAACAATGGTGTCTAATTGTGAAAATTGTACGTTTCAACGAACGCCGGAAAAGATGGCACATACGCACAAACAGCCAAAAAACAAAAAAATAACACCGAAAAAAACCGAGAAACGGGGGAAAACCAGGGGGAAACTAAATTAAAACAAAAAACGGTGTTTTTTCTCATTTGACCACGTGGCGGGGCACCTATTACGTTATCCTTGAGCGTGACATTGGTGAACTTCTCCTTGTCACGGAAGCGCGACACGTAGTTGTGGGCCGGCACCTCTTTGCGCCACCGCAGTGTGGACAAGGCCAGCTAGCTGGCATAGACCCATTGGGGTTTTGCATCCAGCTCCCGGACTTTCGGCAACTCGGCCTTGCACAGTGGGGGCACCGCTGCAATTTTCCTCTTTGCCGCGGCCTCGGACTTCGCACTGACCTCCGCCAGCTCCTTGCGCAGCCCCTCCATGGCCATACGCTGGTCCTCCACCAAATTCTTCTACTCATGCAGCTCTGGCGTGGGGGTAGGGGGGGGCGCCCACTTCACGGAGCACACAGCCTCCACATCGAGACTGCACTGCGCCATCACGCAGAAAGCACCTATCATTTTCCGTAGACCCACCCCGCTGTCCACCGGTACCCCAAACTTCTTCACAAACGTGTCAACCCATTCTTTTCTCATGTCCATCAACACTGACAATGCCATCTCAACTGTCGACGTGACTCTCGCGATTTTGATCAGGGGTACCGAGTCGATAATGGTCGAGCAAATACTGCCGCTGGCAAATGCCGTGAAATCTCACATCGGCATCTCTGCTGGCCTAGGCTATACTCAATTACCACGGAGTTTCACTCCACGTGTGACCCAATGCAGGAGTGCAGGCTCAAATGCAAAAATTGCACTGCACCAAGACATGCATGCATGCACACCACACACGCACCCACATACACACCACAACCAGAGCTAAACCGTAGATCAGAACGTGATGGGAGATCTTTGCAAGCCCACGGTTGCAGCATGTGAAAAAAAAATTGAAATCGCCGCATGCCTGGGTTGTCTTGTGCACTTTGCACTTGACTATGGCCATGGGCCACTTGTTGGGGGGGTTTGTTGGGGTTTGTCACCCCTTTGCTCCGCCAAAACTTGCAAGTCCTCCCTCCGGAGAGGCGTGCCGCTTGGAGCATTTACGGGGCAGCTTCCCCGGATGGGGAACAAACGGCCACATTTCAACGGCTAGGGCTCTAATGTGGAATAGAGGGCCCGCATCAGGTCCCACATGTTGGAAACGGCCTTCTACTTGGGCGAGCCAGGCCTAATGCCAAGGCACCTGGCAATACCCGGCCATGCCTCAAACAAAGTGCCGCAGCGGCGGAAGGTTCCCGCCGTGACCGCACCGTTGGTACCGCATCATGGTAACTGCTGAGCCTTGACCACGATGTAGATGCCATGTTGC
The DNA here is from genome assembly GCA_964036045.1 of Eutreptiella sp. 'Long Island Sound 2002'. Lineage (NCBI taxonomy): Eukaryota > Euglenozoa > Euglenophyceae > Eutreptiales > Eutreptiaceae > Eutreptiella > Eutreptiella sp. 'Long Island Sound 2002'. The sequence goes on along the minus strand of OZ038380.1, from coordinate 99,012,402 downwards.
TAAACATTCGGCCATTTGGGTTGGCCATGTTTTGTGGTGACGTTTGGGAGACCGCCAACCACTTTTTGAAACATGGGCACAACGAGCACAAGAATGGGGGGAGGGGGGGGGGGCATTTCACGAGGATGGGGTGCATGAGGTGTCTAGGCGGAATTGGTTTGCAATCCACAGGCAGGCCGGTGTGCAACCGCAGTGTATGACTTAGGTTTTTGCGTATTTTGATTTGTCTTGGGTGGTGCATGTGGGGCCGCGGGCGCAAGTTCCTTGCCCGGGTAGGGATGCTATGTAGGTGAGAAGGGGCTAGGGCCACATGCACAGTTCGCTTGGACGAACAGCTCTTCGCCATCGCCAATGTGAGCTGCTACAGCAGGTACTTTGCCGTGCATTCCGGCTTTGATCTAGGGAAGCGTTCTAGCGGTTATCTAGCCAGTGCGAGCGGCCGCTAGAACGTTGCTGGAAAGTCGCTAGAACAGCTGCTTCGAACGCCGGTAGAGTACTATCACCGCTTTCGTCACAGCAATTGGAAACCCAACAGGTGCTCGCACAGCTAGTCTAGCAACCCCCACTCGAAGTTTCCTGCCGAGCCCCAACCCCAAGTCCCTCTTCGGCCTCCCCCCTTGCCACCCCCTCTCCCCCGCGCCACCCACAAGTCCGCCGTGGCGCTCAAAGAGGAGGAGCTAAAGGTGGTGGTTGGGGTGGGGGCAGAGGGGAAAGGGAAAGGAACGGGAAAGGCGGGGTGATTGTCTCCCGAAGAGCGGACGGAGCTTGTAGACCTGAAGTCCAACCTGTGCTGGCGCTCTGGGACTTTGGGGGCCCAACGGGCGGCACGGGCGACGGCGGAGGGAACATTGGGGGAGTGGGAGGAGAAGGAGAGGGAGTTGCCAAATGAGGTGAACGTGCAGCGCGCGGACTGGGGGAAGAGGAGCGTCGAGAAAGGAGGAACAAGGTGGCCGAGAAGCATGCGTCGGTGGAGCACTTGGAGAGGGAAATGGGTAGGTTGGAGGATTGGGTAGGGAGACTGAGGAGGAAGAGGAACTTGCAACCAAAGGTGGAGATGGAGGAAGAGGAGAAGGAGGAGAAGGTGAATGAGCAGGTGGAGGAGGTGGTGGGGAGGAGAACGTAGAGGGCATGGGCATTGGGAAGTCCGCGGTGTTGGACTAGTTTAGGGGGTTTGTGGGTCACCAGGCAGCTAGGACCATCATGGATCTGCCCTCAGACGCTACCGTCCTCGACGGCCCCCATACCCCAGGGCTCGAAAGGCCCCTTCTCCCGCCCCCGGAGAGTCCAATTTGCACTCTCCGCTTTGTGCTGCACCGTGTGCGCCACAAGGTACTGGGGTAGGGGATGTGGGTGTGGCTGGATGAGCGGAGGTCCACGCGGACAAACCACTCTGGGTTAGGGGGAGGTTCAGGGGGAATAGGAATGGTCGCCGGAAACTGGGGGGGGGGGGGGAGTGCGGTCCAACCCTCCGACACGCGGGTGAAGTGTTCGCGATGGCGCAATACAACGTCGTGAACCCCAAGGTCCTGAAGGCCGGGCCACTGCCATTCCGCTGCCTATGTCGTTGTTGGTAGGCGGTGGGGCGGGGGGTACGGAGGTAGCCAGGAAGACGTGGCTGTGGTCACCGACGTGGTCGGAGGTCATGGGGGTTGGGGGGATTGACACGGCGGCGGCCAACCGGAGGGCATATGCCGGGGTGCTCCAGGGCATCGCCTCCAGCCCTAAGCCCAAGCTCCAGCCCAAGCTCTGGCCCAAGCCCGCAGGCGGGGGAACCGAGCACCCGCACGCCACCAACGCCCGGGACGCCTTCACCAAAGCTGTGGGGGCGATCCGCCCCACCTTGGACATGCAGGGCACCGTATGCTGATTGCGTTCTAGCGTTGATCTAGCGAAGCGTTCAAGCGTTGATCTAGCCAAAGCGCCGCCCCCACCGCTAGAACGTTGCTGGAACGTCCCTAGAACAGGTGCCTAGAATGTCGCAAGAACGCCTACCTTATTGTTTCATGTCTCACAAGTCATCAACCTGCTATCTTGCGGTGGAGAGGCCCGCAGAGTGCGGGTCCACTGTCGTGACAGAGGGGGCCACAGGCACCTCGTGAAGGTCACCGAGCTTGGGCGCAATGTTGGGGAATGACTCCAACATTAGCTCTCTTGGTGTTGGATGTGTTGGGTCGCCGGAAGGTGGGGAGGAGCGCGGGGGGGGGGGGGGTGGGGGAGGAGGAGGAGGAGGAGGAGGAGGAGGAGGAGGAGGAGGAGGAGGAGGAGGAGGAGGAGGAGGAGGAGGAGGAGGAGGAGGAGGAGTAGCGCCTGCCGCGGTCCCATGGACCATGGGCCTGGGCATCGTCCCCCGGGGGTCCCACACAGAGCAGCGTGGGGAGTTCTCCGTCTTACCTCCGCAACAGCAAGACGCATCTCGTCGCACACCTGAGGACGCTCTTGCCGGCACCCGTCCGGGTCCTAGCGCTGGTGTACGACAACGCCACGGTCCCATCTGCCTCCAGGTCCCTGTTACCAACCGTCCGAAGGCCCGAGTCAGCGTCCCAGAGTCGTCCAGCACGTCAAGGCGTGGGTCTCCCTGAGGCATCACCCCCAACTTAGAATGTCGCCAGACAAGGAGCGCTGTCTGGCTCGAGTAAGCGCGGCACCGGAACGATTCGGATGCGCAGGGACGAAGACGTGATCACGCACGTGGATAGGGCCGCGGGGAGGGCCGTCCTACAACCACTTGCACGTCCTTGTAGACCGTGCAGGGGCGCTGGGACGCAGCACCGAGGATGGTCAAGAAGGCGGAATGAACTGCGGCACACCAAGAGAGGATCTCTTCTCCACACTGGCCAACCTCCAGGCGTCGTCCTTCGCCACGGTAATGGATGGCCCAGAGGCGGCACCAGTTCGGGAAATGGGGTGCTGACCCGTGCCGGCGGAGGCCATCAAGGATGACCACGTCATGTACCCCCCACTCAATTTCTCCTGGCGTCTACCTCAGGATCCGGTTGTGTAGCAGGTGCACAAAAAAGACTCGGTATGGGCTCCGTCTTCAACGGGTGACCATGGTGGACCTCACGTCGGGGGCCACGAGGAGGTCCCCCAACAACCATAGGCTGAGGATGACATCCCAGGGCGGCCACCTCGTAGCACCAAGCGTTGGTAACCAATTAGCGACGTGGTACCACTCCGGCGGAGGGTCGTTAACGAGGGTCTTGTCCATAGGGCCTCCCTTCTAGAGAGGTATTTGCCAGCGAAGGGCAGGACAGTTTCCGTGTGTGCCGCTTGTGCGGGAGGATGGTGGTAAGGAAGACGTCGCAGAGGAGGCGACGTAGGTTGGCTGGTGGCAACACCTGGTGCTGCAAGGCATGCCGGTGCGGTCATGAGATAGCACCAAGGCGCCCCCGCGCCCAGTACCATCGATGGATCGCAGCCCGACTCTCCCAACGGTGCCAGGCCTGGCGCCACTGCGCGTCCACGGCCTCGGGGGTCCTCGTCCTTTGGGGCAACGAGCCCTTCCTTTTGGCCGTTGACGGCCCCCCGGCCCACGGCTCTCTCCCTACCTATACTGTCGAGAAGAGAGTCAAGCGGGCAGGACAGGTTGTGGTAACCGCGGGCGTGCTGGAGACAGAGGGGGCAAGGCGTGTCCCGGGGGGGGGACAGGGAAAGATGAAGGCCAGTGGTAGGCAGGTGGTCGCCCCATGAGAGGAGGCCATGACTAATGGAAGTGGCGTATTTGGGGAAGGGGGGGTCGCGCTGCGGTGGGGAGATTCCGGAGGAGGCGTAGTGGGAGACGAGAAGGGCCCGGCGGGCATGGGAGAGGGCGTCGTGGACTTGGAGGCCGGCATGGGAGAGGCAGATCCGGGGCTCCTGTAAAGGGGCCAACCACCCCACCGAGGCCGGGCTGTCTTTCGCGGAGAGCCCCGCGGCTTCTTCCACCTGTTCTGGCAGAGTGGGGAGGCAGGTTCTAGCGATGTGGGAGTAGAGGTGGCCAGGGGGTGTTTGACCGACAGCTAACACGCAGCATGCACATAGCTCTCCTTGTAATGAGTCGTCCGGCTCCTATCGCCCCTCTTGAGCCGTTATGAACCCTTTACAGTCGGCAAAGTGCCACGACTTGGATCGGAAGTTGAAGGTATGGTAAGTAGAGGGACCTCGGGCGGAGAGGGCAACCCATGCCGTGTACAACTCCGCCGTGTGGGCGTCATCCATTCTCATGGGGATGTTGACGGGCTGTATCTGGAAGCGCAGCGTCATGGGGCAGAACATGGCAACGGCTCCACCGCATCGTCGGAACTTTGCGCACCATGAAGCATCGTGGAGGATGCCGTAGTTATGCGGGATCCAGAAAAACGTGGGGATGGTGGCACGAATTGCGTGGCAACGGGCGATGAGGGGCGGGGGGTTGTGCCAGTCCGGGGCGTGGGGCGAAAACAGACTTGCGGCCACGCTGCCTTGTGCGCGTCGCCTGTGTCGCGGTGGCCTGCGATCATCCACTCATGAGTGTGCTAGACTTCGAGCTCGGAGGAGGATAGGGCCGTCAATTGAGGGGGGTGTTCGGGCAGGACCTCTGTGGGGGGGAGGTGGATGGAAATGTCGCATTGGTGGCACAAGACGGAGAACAGGTCATGGTCGGTGGGGCGGGCGGCACAATGCAGCCCGAGGGCCGCGGTGAGGCACCGTTGCCAGAGATGGAATCGCCAAAGGGTGGTGTGGAGTCCATGTCGTGTAAAGCGGTGGACTAAGGGGCTCTGGTGATAGAGGTGCCGGATGTAGACAACGAGGAAGTTGGCATATCCTATTACCGGAGCTAGGGGGATGCCAATTCCTCCTTCCGTGACGTCCCGGAGGAAAAGGGCGGAGGCAGAAAGGGTCCAGCCCACGGTGGCCCGCATGGCCGGGGCAGCCATGGCGTCCGAGACACGCATAGCACGTAGAGGGGGGGGGGGCGCAGACTGATGAGCCAGTTGAGGGTGCCATGGCATTTGGCAACGAACATGGCGAGGGGGTAGTTGGCCAGTAGTTGGGAGGGGAGGAGCACCCGGCATGCCGACCTGATGTCAGAGAACAGCACGCGGGAGTCACCTAGATGGAAGAGGTGTGGTAGGGCGCGACGGCCGTGAGATCCGGATACTTGCACGCACTATAGACCCCTACAAGCGATAGGCTGTTACAGGGCCACGTATTCGCACCACTACACACCGGTTAGTAGTGCACCCCAGCTGGCAGGTGTAAACACATGTGGAGGGCGTATGGAGGCGGGATGTAGTGGGCCGTGTCGGGGAGTGGCATGGGAACCAGGCCCCACTCCCTTGGGGGGGGGGGGAGTAGGGGGTATACGCACCAAAGTGTAACGCCGACATTTTGGGGACTCCATCAATGTGGGAGTGGCAGAGCAACGAGACCGTGCCGGGGGACGTCCGCGTTGCGGGCTGTCGCCTGTTGACCTAGCGGTCCCTCGCGGGGTGTCCAAAATACGACGGGCACAGGTGTGGGTCGGCTGGAGGGCTCGAGGCCGGGGGGGCGGAGGGATTATGTGCCATGGCAACCCGGGGGTCGTGTTGCTTCCCCGGGTGGGGGTAGGGTAGGCGAGGGGCCGGGGGGTGGCGGTCATGGTGACTAGAGCGATCACGAGGGGCGGGTAGCTCGTCCCGGGAGGCACTACGGCGCCTTACAGGTGGGCTGTCGTGGCGGTACCCAGGGCTGTGCCGGTGAGGCAAGGATCTGTCAGGGCGTAATGCCGCTAGTGCTTGGCGTCCGGCTCCCCGTTAGAGTCGGAGGCTCCGGTGAGGTCCGTTTTGTCTTCCGGGGCATGCTTGCGCAGGTGTTTCTGTCCTCGTCCTCCACGATGGGTCTTGCGAGCGGGGTGCTCCATATCGGGGTCAGGGGCCGACGGGGTGTAGGGCTTCTTGGACTCCGCCCACGATATCTTCCATCCCCGGGCAATGTGACGCCGGGTCATCTTCATAACCTTGTCGTAATCGACGGGTTGGACGCCCGCGATGGTGAATGTTGCCGTGTGACTAAGCTCCACGTCAGACATGGACGAGAGCCCCGCTCCAAACTTGTGGCAGAGGATGCCGCCAAGCAGCCCCGCGTCCACCTCACCCGCCGGAGGGTCGTCCAGTTCCTGCCACCCCACCCAGAGTGCCTTGGAAAACACCCGTGGATCCACTTTCTAAGGGATGTACCCCTTTTTCTCGGCTGCCCCTACTACCTGATTGGCGGGTTCCGCATCGGCGGGCGAGGCCGCAGGGCTGTCAGTGATCTGCTGCACCGGGGGCAAACTGGCGAGGAAGGCACACAGAACCTCAGTGATATCGCGTGGGCTCGGCGCGCGGCTGCGGACCCATGTCCATTGCTCCCGAATCGGCGACTATGGGAGGGAGCTGGCATCTGCCCCGTAGTGGCGGAACAACTGGAGATGGAAGGCATGGGGGACCTTGTGCTCGCACCCTCGCGCGATCGTGGGGATTCATTCTAGGAGAGAAGCTAGCGCGGCGTCGGTGGGGAAGGGGAATGGCAACCGGGTCTTGGGAGGAGCTTCCGCGACACCCGGTGGGGCAACTGCCCCTGGGTTTTTCGGAACCTGAACCAGGACAGCAAAGGAGATGCTGCGCGCCTGAGCAGGGGCCGCAGGGCCTGCAACACCCTGCCTGACTGCGCTAGGCAGGGTTTCAAGGTCAGGCACTTGGGGCGAGGTGAGGACAGCCGCCGCGAGGATAACCGGCACGAGGGGTAGGAAATGTAGGGAGCTAGGCGGCGGCAACTCGAATGAGGGTGGTACCGCACTGTGCACTGCATGGGCGAATGTAGCCGGGGTGGCTTGAAGGCCTTCGAGTTTGGTGGCTATAGACAAGAGAGGGCGCAGCGACCGGATGAACGCACCGAGTTTAACGGCTTCGGCCCGTCGCTGCGCGGCACCCGCACGATGTATCCACAGTAAGGCATTGTCATGCTCATCTCGGACAAGGTCAAGGTCGCGTTAGAGGGATGCCAGGTCATCGTGCACCGTGCGCAATTCCTGCTGCCGGGCTTCATACATGTCGCGTAGCTGGGCGTAGTCGGTAGAGTAGGCTGAGACGTTCAAGTCTGGGACATGAGGCTCTCCTGGCTGTGAGGGGCTAGGGGGGGGGGGGCAGACCAGGCGGTTGGGATCGGGAACTCTGGTGGTGTCAGGTCCGTGGTAGCCGGCTTGGCTTGGGATGGTGGTTCTGGCATAGTGAAAGACAACTTGGGGGGTTCGGACAGTAACAATGAGGGGGAATGGCCGCTACCTGTCGGTGGGGTGGTGTCGTCGGCGCGGTACAATGCCGACGCCGGGGTGAAAGAGGGGGCCGCAAACAAGGATGGTACTGGACAGAGGGCTTGTTGCCCCTTTGCGAAGTAGGGCGCATGCCTTGGAGGGGTGAGGGAGTGAGGGCTGGGTGTGCCCTGGATGCTAGCCTGCAGTAGGACCATGGTGGGGGCTGTGGCCCAGGAGTATTCCCCTCCTTGCTAAATTTGGTGTAGCGGTTTCACACAGCGATCCGGGAGGACAGAACACTCTAGCAGTGGGCGCAGCTCCTGAGGGGGCCACATGCCCTTGTTATCCAGCAGAGGGGGATGGCGACGGGGACTAACATGAGCTGCCTCGAGGGGGCAGCCGGAGGAGGCCCATGCCAAGAGGCCGAATTTCAGGGGGATGAGCTCCATTGTCGGGATTTGGGTTGTCTGCAGGACGGCGTGCACGTCATTGGGTGGCGCCCAAAAAGCCGCTACCACCTCTCGGACCCGTAGGCGGTCCCACGTTGGCCTGAGTTGGGGTGGCAATAACTGGCTAATGGCTAATGGGCGGGTGTAGCTTGAAGGAGACCTTCTGGTTTGGTATCTCCGCGGCCGCCATGGTGTCGATGGGCGGGGCCTTCTCCTGGGGGGGGGGGGGGGTTGGAGCTTGCAGAGAACGATGTGTCGGAGGCGGGCAACCAATATGGGGGAGTGCCCAGGGCTCCACCTCGTGATCAAGGCGGCGGTGAGGGCATCTGGGTCCTTGGAGACATATTCGAGTAGGGTGCCTCCTTGCGCAAGCGCCAGCGGGGCATGCTCGATAATCTTCACCTTTGACGGGCCCGCGGCGACCGTGACGGTGGCAGTAAGTAGGAGCCCCCTGTGCGGTAACAGCTTGGATGGTACCATCCACCGCTGTCCAGCGCACGGCATCACACCAGTTGGATAGGGCGGGCTCCGGGCCCCGTGCGGCCGCGTCCAGCGGCTTCTTCTACCATGTCCAGGCTTTGCAGCAACCCGTCGGTGTCGTCACACCGGGCAAGATCCATCAGGCACATGGGGATTGGCCCCCGGCGGAGCTCCGCCTCGAGTCGCTTCGGGAGCTACGAAGGGGGAGTCCTAGGACGGTGAGGAGTGTTGGGACATGGTATGTTGCAGCGAGAAGGGAGCGGTAGGCTTGTGGCCGCGAAGGTGGCAGAGGGGTTACGGGAGTAGCGCAGGATGGCGGGGGTGGCAGCCAGTGAACGGGGTGCCAAAGAAAAGCATAGTGTGCCACGGGTGTGGCCATTGTGCAAAGAAACCAAATCCATGGCACGACAGCGCAGAGCAACGCCGCTTGGCGGAGCGCATTGGCGTGTCGGGGTCTCACAATTCATGAGGACGGGGGCGCAGAGGGAGCGCCGTGCCGGCGCGCGGGGCTGCGATCAACGGGGCGTCTAGGTGAGTGGGGCTCACCGGTGGCGCGTCGTGGGAAAAGGTTCACGATACCCCTGCACAAGGTGTCACGCAGAGTGGCAGATACGTCGAATGCAGTCCTTGTAGCGGCTTGGAAGATTGCCACGGCGAGGTCTAACCCTGGCTCGAGCTAGTAGTAGGACGGCGCGCCCACTGTGGATACGAGGGGGCTGCGCAAGGGGGAGGGACGCACCTCGGTTGCTGCACTCATCCCTTGGAGACACGGCGACGAGGAGAGAGAGTGCACCGCATGGGTGGGGTATAGCTGGAACAACGGGCACGATAGCAGGAGATACAAATCTGTTGGTTGGATTCAGATAAGACCTTCAAGATATAACAACAACCATTGAGAAGTTGCCAGGAAATAACATCAAAGTTGCAAAAAGTCTGTTGGTAGCAACCATCCAAAGGACGCCGTAAGGTTCATTTGATTAATAGGGTCCCTCTCTCCAAAAGATCGTTCAGTGGTGGGCAAAAAACAACCTCACAAAAGTCCCGCGAACAAAGCTTTTTTGTGATAGCACACGATCGTTGCACGTCTCATGTTGGTGCATGCACCAACTGATTGGCACACATGGGATTGGCACCATTAGTGCGCAAGATGCCCCCACCCTGCCTTCCCTGGTACACGCTAGAAGACCCAATTTTATTCTGGCCTAGATGGCGATAGAAGGCTAGAACGAAAAAAAAGAGGGGTTGCCCCCCTACCCCCCCTTGTGGGGGTAAAGGGTGGGTACTTTGAGGGGTTCTACTCGGACCCCCCTATCCGTACTCAGAGGCCCATGGTGGTTTTTAACAATTTCAGTTTTTTCACCTGAATTCGGAATGCAACAAAATGATGTGTTCTAGGGTCGTTCTAGCGAGCGCCGCTAGCGCTTGCTAGAACGACGCTAGAACAATATCAATGAATGCTCTGCCACTACTCAAAGAGAAGCTGCCCCGGCTACCATGGCCAGCCCTGGCCAATCACAGGGTTGCGATGCTGGACCCGACTCACGGAACACTGGCTCCTCCCCGCCCCCCCATCCCGCCACCCGGTTAGCCGGATTAGCCCCCACCCCCATAGGTCACTTGCAAGGTCACTTGCTGGGCTGGCGGCGGGTCACTTCATGGTGGGTTAGCCCGATCAGCCCGGTTAGCCCGATTAGCCCCTCGGCCCCCCTTTCCCACTTTCGCGAGTCGCGACACGCACGCTAGCCCTCTTGCGTTGGGGGAGGTTACTGGGGCGCATCCTTGCTCTCGGCACCCCTCTTGTCACCCACCCCCCCGTGTCCCCTCCTTCTCACCCCCCTTGCCAAACCCCTCATCATCCCCCTCCCCCTTGTCGTGATCGCGGTCACCCCCGCATTCCTCGTCATCCCCGTTGTCCCCATTGCTTTCCTTCAGCGCCTCCCGGTGGTAGGCCTCGGCCTCCTCCTCGGTGAGGAAGAGGAGGTCCCCCGTCACCCGGAAGCCCCCCCCCCCCCCTCTCTCTCTTGCTTTTCTTCCCGTTCTTCGCGTTCTTCCCCTGCCCCCCAACTGACCCCTGCAACACCACCCACCACTCCGCGGGGCAAAGCTCCTCATCCCAATCCTGCAACACCGTCACTTGGCTGACGGTCCCCCCGTTGCTCCCCTCCGCCTAAGGGACATACTGGGTGTCCCCCACACCTGGCGGATACCCATTGGGGTCACGGCCCCTATCTCCCAGGAGGGGGGGGGGGGGCTGTGGTTTTTTTTTGGGGGGGGGGCTTGGGTTGGGGCTTGGCGTTGGGTTTGGGTTGGGGGCCGGGGGGGGTGTCTTCCGCGCTGCTCTCGGAGTGCCTCCAGGGGTCCTTTTGGGAGGCTTTTGCGGGGGGGGGGGGGGCTTGGGGAGCTTCGGGGGGGTCTTTCCACCGCTGTTGTTGTTGCTAGTGGTGTTGCTGCTGCTAGTCCGCCTGCTACTGCTGCTCCTACTGCCCACGTCCTTCCCCACCCTCACCCACCCTGTGTGCCGCGGTCCACCCCCTGATGACCTGGCACCGGTCTAAAACCCATGACGATGGTAGCTGTGGGACCGGTAGCCCACACGCACTGCGACCCGTGAAATCAGTCATGATGCGTCGTGTTTGCCGTGCCACCGTGTGACTACTTGTGGTGCACATTGGTAGTTGCATTTGGTCGCTCATCAACTCATCATGGAATCCATCGTAGGCTTGGAAATTGGCGGCCAAAGTCAATGCTGGCCACTCCTCCAATGCCACCACACTCCTACAATGGCGCTAATATGGCAAAAGGGAAATACTTGGTGTCTAGGGTTTTGTTGTCTCATACTTGCCGACATCTGTCAAAAACAGTGGGTCACTATACCCCATTAGTCACCACCACTCTCACATTAGGGATTGAGATACGCAAGTAGCCACATGAGGTTGTAAAAATCCCAGGCTTGCTTTTGATTGTCATAAGCTAGTTGCTATTTTTGGCCCCTTTGACCCGTTGCCCACCTTTTTTTTTGTTCTACAATCGGGTCTTGCATTTGGGGTCAATGAAAATGCAAGACCCAATTGTAGAACAAGCAATGCATGACCCTTCAAAAATTTAGACGCGCATGCATGATTGCTTTGTGCGACATCATGTACCCCCAACAACTTGACAAAGATAAACTAGATCAAATGATTTTGTTTGCAACAGCTAGATGGTGTGAAGCAAAAGGGAATCGACTTTAATCCAAGAAGGACAATGCACCCACCACTCAAAAAACCAAAATGTAGTCATACCGGTGTCTAATTCTAAGTGGGGATGTTGGCGACAAGCAATGCCTTAACCACTCTCAAGATGCAATAGAACATTAAGACAGTGGGCGCAATTGTGTCAAGCTAACAGGAAAGAACCCAAAGAATATCATCAAACTTCTTTTTGTAAAGTGCAATTGTGTCCTCTGCCAAAGCATTAGGGCTAGATGTCACAAGAGCACTTGTTTCTATGATTTTCGGGTGCAGTGAGTCGGTGGGCCTACATTCATCAGGGAGTATAGACCATGATGGCCGCCTTCGTAATGGAGGTTTGGGTGAGCGATAATGCCTCCCATTCGTCTTTGGTGGCCCCCGAAAGCATTTTGTTGAAAATCCATAAAATAGACCCTTTATACCTCATAGATCAAAACCTTGGGCGCAAATTCACTCGAGAAACCAGAAAAAATTGATTTTTCAATACCTGTGTTAGCGAGAATTTTTCCTCACACCAAACATCCGAATAATTAGTACCAAACTTAGCGTGATTCTGTCCTAACTAACATTCATGGCACGAATACCCACCATTTAAGCACGTCTCAATGGTTTTTGGTCACAAGTTGGTATTCAACACTATAGGCAACATAGTTGGCTTAAATCATGTACCCCCCTTCCCTCACCTTCGTTCCCCCCTTTTTCCTCGCCTTGGCCAAACATATTAGCTAGGTGCAGCCTCCATTTTGGACACCAGTGGTGTCCCCCTATGAAAAATGTCATGCAATGATATCACACGCCCAATACACACATGCAACATCTGCTTATGCCACAGCAACACAAATCACAACTGGGCCACACCTAAGACCCATATATATACCCATATACCTGTTATGTCATGTGCAACATTTGTGATATTTGTTTCATGGGCTGGGTACACATTACTAAGAAAAAAATCCAAAAAGGGTCACAGGTGCCATTTTGCTGTTCAATGCAGCTAGTATCTGTTCAAGGGGCAAAGCATGACAAGAAAACCATAACACTCCGCAAAAAACACTTGCTTTGCTTTACACAATCATGTAAACACAACATGTGCTGTGCAAGTTGATGAAGCCCGTTTGGGGTCGGTGCAACAGGAGCACCATAAGAAGTGCATGGCTCCCCACAACTGCCCACATTGTTGCTAATACTCATGATGATGGCATGATGCCCCTCATTGCCCATGCACACGGCCCTTATTGTTGCACTAGCTTCTTGTGCTGTGTTGTCGTTGACATGGACATCGAGCTCTTGCTAAGGCACAACCTCACTACCGCACCCTTTAACATGCAGCCTCTAACGTGCGTCGCCCCCTTTTGTTATCGGGCACAATCCTCTACTTTCGCCCACTAGCAAAGCTTGCCCCTACGAAGCCGGTTTGCAAGGGAGACATCCACACCATTTTGGGTGGTTATGGAGTATGCTTTGGTGCACCTCAGGTGGTAGCGAACCAAAATATGCACTCCACCACGGCAAAATACTGCAATACCTCACTGTGTGGTGTGCAAACCCACAATGTCGTGGTCACGCGTGCATAATGCACCCCAACTGCACTAGTTTGGCATCCCCTACGATAGAGGAACCACACAAGGACGTAAATAATGACGTTGGAGTTGTACGGCACATTGGGTGATACAAGAGCCGAGAAACTTTGCTGTGCTGCCCCACGCACCGTGGCTCCATAGGGCGGTTGTGCACAATGCACACCTCACAATTAACAAAAAAAAGGCGCACTTCGGGTAATTAGCGATATTCTTGTCTATCCATGCCCTACAATGCTAGACAATGTTAGAGACACATAAGGCTTGATGCTATCTCAATTTAAGACAGGGTGACCATCGAAGGGTGGAATTTCAAGCTGCACATTCTTGACATGGTTGAACGATTTCATGATTTTGTAAGTTCTGCACCAAACAACATCCAGTTGTCCCTTTAGTTGACACCCATCAACGACTAGGCCCACCACAATTCACCCACCACTACAACTCGAAGTTGCTCATCAAATTGCACGGGGTTCTAGGAATGGATGTGAGGGGGTACTAGGTAGTATTGTGTTCCTATACAAACTCCAATTTGTGCACAGTGCGCACATGGCGTACACAAAAATGCATGATGCACATTGCACATTGCACAACTAGTATCACGCATGGTGCACCCTACACAACACATTATGTCCTTGATAATGCACATGATACACACCATGCACTTTGGACATTGCATGCTATGCACTCTATATCATGCAAACTCCACATCTGATCATAGGCAGGACTGCAGTGCACAGCATGTAGCGTAAAGCTTTGACATGGTGCACTACTTGGGGGGACCTTGATTCAGTTGTGGACCCCAACAACAGCAGCGTGGGCAAGTGGTCCAGAGTGGGGGTATCAAATTTTTTTCGGGTTTCGGGGGTATTTTTGAATTCCCTGTATCACTTTGAGCATTTTGAATATACACAAGTGTACATTAACAGGCTGAGGCTAACTTTTAACTGTTCTGTTGAATATGACCTAAAGATGATCAATAGCAATTGTCCATTAACAGGCTGAGGCTAATTCTTAATTGTTCTGTTGAATATGACCTAGAGATGATCAATAGCAAGCAGATCTGGTGGGGCACATGACAACCAACCCAGTGTGTCAGACCACATATTGTGCCCATTTTCGTTTGTATTTCTTACGCCGTTGGTGCAACACTGGAGAATGCATTACAATTGAGATCTAATGGTACAGAGCGATGCTATTATGACCATGGCACATTGTGCACTATGTTATCAATGCTAACAATGATGCACTACAATACCAATCATGCCAATGGCTGGTTTGTTACCGGTCAATCACATGGCTAAGAAGAAGAAAATGCGCACTTGTGACTTGGCAAACTCGAACAGAGGCACAATTCTATGTGTGCATACACCTGCACAGTCGTTGCCCTTCAGTGTGCAGTGTATATATGCATGTCTTGCAGAACCAGCTCCTACAGTTCTTGCATCCCCCCCGCCCCGGGCCGCCAAAACAGCACTCAGAGCTTGCCATAACAGCAGCTGCAGCGGTCAACAGAGATTGCCAAACAGCCCCTAGGTCATCACAGCTAGGTAGCATACAGTGGAGGAAAATGAGGAGAAAGTGCAAGTGGAGGCGCAGAGGGAGATGACCTGAGGGATGGCCATGGGGATGGAGGCAAGGGAGGCACAGCAAAAGGAGGAGCACTGAGGGTGCTGCACAATAAGTGCAAGTGACTCCGCCTCCTCTTCATCGTTCTCTGAGCTTCCAGCCAAGGTTCGAAATGAGCCAGCAGGAAGGACAGCAAGAAGGCCCCCCATAGAAGCCCCCTGCCAGGAAAAAAAATTATGGGACCAGGACAAGCCAGGGGAGAAGGTGTACGTGGTGGGGAAGGAGAAGGCGGAGCAGGGGAACAGCATGGCGAGGAAGGTCGTCTACCTTTCTGCAAGGTGAAGGGTGGCATTCAGCCAAGAAATTTCAGAGGGGTTCGCTGCCCAGGGGAGGCTTTTTTGAAGCATGCAACGGCTTTTCGACCGAAACATTCGCTTTTCTCACAAAGTTATGTAACTTTCGAATGTGCTCAACGAACCCGTGTTACAAGTCTGCATGCGTATTATGATGTATGTGCATGGCACTAGGGGGCCTCCGCCTTTGAAAGATGGTGTGGCGCAACGGAACATTGGTGTAGGGCGTGGGGGTGTTCAGGGGTGTGGTGCACACTCACTTGCTCAAATGAAAAGGTCCACCTCAACACAGCATCATGACATACTTGGAGGCGTTCCACGGTCTCGTTGAGGGGCAGTAGATGCAAGTCAAAACCAGGGTAGCCGTCCAAATTGAAGAGCTGCCCACCAATTGGTATCCCCTCACAGGCGGTAAACATACCTCTTCCGTCCCAGCAGATCTTATGGAGGATCTGGAAGCCGTCAACATCATTCCGCATCATGCAGCCATGGACAGGCTCGAACTCATTAGTGGTGGGGGGTCCCCGTGCCATGAACCACTTGTAAGCAGCCAGAGGGTCCACATCCGGTTGTATCAAATCTAGTTTGATCAGGTTTGGGGTTTCCTTGCCGCTGGCCCCTCTGCGCCACTTCTTCGACAGCTGCCACCCACGGTAGATCACCAGGCATACAGAGATGTAGATCATGTACAGAGTGCAGCCAATCTTCACCCACCGCCGCATAGAGCGGCTGTCGGTTGAGAAGGCCAATGTGCACGTGAAATGACCTGCAAATGCAGGGGAGCTGGTTACACACCAGATGCCACCACATCGCATTGTCAGTGTCTGAATTCCCCCTCATTGTCTGCTTCTGCTGAACCCCAAAGAGTTTTTGCATTTCGTTATGGGACCGAGAACAGATACCTGGCAATTCTTCTCTGCTGGTATTCTGTTCCTTTTGCTCTCCATTTGCCTCTTTGCCTTTGCCTCCTGCACCTCCACCTTGCATTCCCAAGCAAGACTGCTTGCTCTGCGGTCAACTGCCCAACATGGTATGCTGCTCCAAATGGGTACATCTTTAAGTGTTGCTCTGTCACCAAAATCCGGAAAATTTGGTCTCAGTCCACCGCAGAACCCACATTCTTTTATATTGTGTTTTGAACCCTAAAGCTATGATCCAGGGCATGGAGCTTCGACGGGAATGCTGTGCCTTGGACAAGGCTAGGTGCACCAGTTGGATGACCTGCATTTGCGAAGTGCAACCGCAAGGTCGAGGTGGCAAAGATCAGCTGGTTCTGCATGGCATTCCAGGCTGTGCTCAATGTTGCATGTTGGGTATCTTGGGTGCCGGCAGTCGTGTAAAGCCAATGGCCTCCTTGCGGAGCAACTAGCTGCATACAACCATCCCCTCACAACCCTTGGGGAACATGGCCAAATTGAGGGTTTCTTGCCCCCCCACCCCCGCGGGAAAAACAAGGGATGCATGGCACACAGCAAAGGTGTGTCATGCACAAGACCACAAAAGCAAATGTTGTGAGGTGTGTTTTGGTTTACTGAGAAAAAGGCACAGTGTACCACTTTTTCTAGTGGGCATGCGGGCATCCGATGGTTTTCAACGAATCAGGTACCACACCCATCAATCTGGTCCTCTTCCATCCATGTGTTCCAATGTTTTGCAGACGTATGTGGTGCCGCAATGCCTTCTGGTCATTTATTGGATGTTGTGTTCTATATACAATTCAAATTAGTGTTGTGCTGTGGACTGAGATCTGCCCTCTGGGGCTGAACTACCGAAACATACAAAGGTTTCTGGTGGTCTGACTTCTTTCTCAAAATCAGTGAAATCTAGAGATAGCACAGCGGAGACAGTGGATCCAGCTGTATGACCCGCGATATGACTTGTGCCTGTGGTGTTCTCTGTGGGGTATCTAGATCTGAGAAGCCAAGTACAGAGTCTGGTGTCGATGGAGCAAAATCTTTGTGCTCCTGTGTGGACGGCAGTGGTGTTGGTTCCCTGACACCCACTACTTGCACCTCCTGTTCCTCTACCTGTACCCCTGCTGGTGTGTCCAGAAGCAGTGAGTTCATTGTCAAAAGAGGGCTGCACATGCGACCCTGACCTGCCAGTGCATCGACCAACTCGTTCTCACTGAGCCCAGCATGTGATGGAACATGGTGCACTGTGGCATGTTCCCCATAAAGTTCCAAAAGAATAATTTGCTTCAATTTGCTTCAAACAAAATGGTATGGACGACCGGACTGGACCAGATGCAGTGTGCCAGTCATTTCTCTGCCATTTTTTTGGTCAACCCATTACACCCATCCACAATGTGTTTCAAATCACAAAGAATTGCAGCTTGCTTCAGCATGGTCACTTCGTTTAGTGCCCTAGGCAGTGCCCTGAGTGCTACCCTTCCTATTGTCTGTGGCTCATGCACAGGCATGAACTCAGAAACGTTCATCCCCCCGTCTGACTGGCAAGTACACCCCATTTCTATGTATATTACTGCACCCCTCTCCCCTTAAATCTAGGCAAGCAGTGAGCAAGCAACAAGCAACACTTCTCTTTTCCGTTTTGGCCATTACTCCGTTCCACCGCTTCGGGCTCTACTCGACTCTAGCCATCCTAACGCCTAGGTGGTGCCCTTGCCAAATCCAAGTTTTGAGCCCAAAACCCACCGGTGGCGCCCCGGGGCGGGGGCGCCAGGTTGGGAGGTGCCCTCCCAAAACTGCGCATTTTGTGCCCCAAAAGCAGCCTTTTTTGGCCCAAAACAGTCCCGAAACCCACTCAAAAATGTACAAACGCAGGGAAATGGGTGCTACACTCCACGTGCGCCTCGATTGTCCCATGACAAAGAGCCCTATGTTGCCCTCTAAGTCCACGACATGTCCCAGAAACGGCCCAAAAATGGCTAAAAATAGCCTAAATGCGCGCCATTTGTGTCAAACAGGCCCAAAACCACGAACGGGCCGGATCTTGGGCTCAAAACCGAATTCCGAAGGCACCTAGTCCACCCGCAACCCCCGACTTTTTGTGGTTTCCAACGCTCGGAATCGCCCAACGAGAGCCGTTTTGGTACCAAAAGTGGGTCAAAAATCAGTCAAAAACCTCTTTTTCCAAAAGTGATCCTGGACCATTTGGGATGCTCAAACAAATGTTTTCACCCCATTTTGAGCCCAATTTAACCCAGTTTAGCCC
This sequence comes from Eutreptiella sp. 'Long Island Sound 2002', assembly GCA_964036045.1. Classification (NCBI taxonomy): domain Eukaryota; phylum Euglenozoa; class Euglenophyceae; order Eutreptiales; family Eutreptiaceae; genus Eutreptiella; species Eutreptiella sp. 'Long Island Sound 2002'. Next base: position 98,994,336 of record OZ038380.1, on the reverse strand, counting down.
CTTCCGCCACATGTACGCACCAAGTTGTACCCTTCGCGTGTACCTCAGAGCCGTATGGTGGAGCCACTAGAGTTGGGGAGAGGGGTCCAGATAAGAGGATATATATATATGGCATAAGGTGTGACGCCCCCCCCCCCCCCCACCCCCGTGACTTGGGGAGGATTGGAGGGCAAGTAAGGACCACACCCCCTATTTTAAGGGTGGGGAACACAAACAAACACCTTTGAGAAGGTTTTTGGATAGTTGGGGTGGAGCATTTGGGCACACAAAGGTGTGGGTAGGGCTAAAAATAGGGTATGACATCACCAAAAATAGGGTCCTAACCAGTGAACTAAAAATAGCAAAATATGCAAGGTTGGCTCAAAAATTGGTACGCTAGGGTGCAGGTGCCCCTTCCCCTGCCCCTAGTGGGGCAAAAGGGTGATGAATGGATCCAATAGAAGGCATTGACGGCAATGGTGTGGCGTGTTGGTGGGTTTTGTGATGTAGAGAGGGCTATTTTTAGGATTTTGAGGCTATTTTTGGGATGATGTCACTCGGTAAGAAATACCTATTTTTAGCAACTTTGAAGGGTCATAGCGGCCCACCACCGTCTCCAATCACTCTAATTCCTCTTTTTTTGAATTTCTCGACCCAAAAATAGGGGGGGGGAGGTCCTTGGCCCCAACCCAACCGCGGCCGGTGGGTCCGTGGAGGGGGGGGGGGGGGCGTCACACCTTGTGCCATATATATATATCTCTCGGGGACATTCATAACCTGCCAACTTTGTGGGTTTTGGCACTTTTCGGTAGTTTCTGCAACTTTTGCTTCCGCGTGCAAACATGTCGTCACCTGGGGGGGGGGGGGGTATGTGTATACTTTTTGAAATCTGCAAGAAAACGCCATTTCAGAAATGTATGGGTTTGGGGGGGAGGGGTTGTCATTTTTCAGCGCAGCCACAGACTGAACCACAAACCTTGATATTTTGAAGTAGTGCAAAAACTGTGTTTTGCAAATCTCCCGACGCATACCCCTGTACGGTACAAAATTTTTCGTTCGATGACCCCTCTTGATGGTGTACTTCGCGTAATTGTTGTACTTCACGTCTTTCTCCACATCAACGTCAATGCATGTGGCCCAAAATTCATGTTGCGAAGCCTTGGTGGGGTGCATCTTTTGATCCCAAAACTGGGCAGCAAAAGCGGTGGCCTCAGCGGTCGTCAGAATGTCATGCTCCTTGTGGGAGCATGCAGGTGGCTGTGAGCGGGCGGTACGGGGCTTTTTTGCCTGGCTACCGGGCTCATGTCGAGCCACCCGCACCCAGAGCGAGCCCTTTTGCGCGACAAAGGCTTTTGTGGTGCGTCCGGGGAAGCAACAGCCCGTGGTGTAAATTTGTATGAGGACATGGCAGCTGCCTGTTAACAAAAAGAGGCAGCAAGCAACGCATGCACCGTCCGAAACGGACGAAAATCTCAGACATGTCGTCAGTCCAGCAAGCAGACCTGGGGTGTTCCAAATAGCCCTTTTCAAGGGCTTTCCGGATATACCCCACATACCCCTACCTCCGGAACACTCAGTTGGCAGAAATGAGGCAACAAGGTCGCCAACCCGCGAAAACCCACAAAGTTGGCAGGAACAGCGTCGTCCCCGAGATATATATATATATATATATATATATATATATATATATATATATATATATATATATATCCTCTAATCTACACCCCTCTCTCCAACTCTACGTGGCTCCACCATACGGCTCTAAGGTACGTGCGAAGGGTACAACTTGGTGCATACACGTGGCGGAAGGGGCTAAACTCCGTCAAAACGGGCTCAAAATGGGCTCAAAACACTTATTTGAGCATCCCAAATGCTCCAAGATCACTTTTGGGAAAACGCGGTTTTGACCCATTTCCCCACCATTTTTGCTCCCAATACGGCTCCTTTTCAAGGCATATTGGGATTTCCCATGGGCCAAAACCCGTCCCGATGAGCTCAAAATGGGCTAAAAACACTTGTTTGAGCATCCCAAACGATCCAGGATCACTTTTGGAAACACGCGGTTTTGACCCATTTTTGACCCATTTTTAGTCCCAAACCGACCCATTTTCGAGGCATTTTGGGATTTTCAATGGGCCAAAACGGGTCACCAGGGGCACAAAATGGGCTCAAAACACTTGTTTGAGCATCCCAAATGGTCCAAGATCACTTTTGGAAAAACCCTTTTTTGACCCATTTTGGACCCAATTTTGGTCGCAAAACGGCCCATTTTCAAGGCATTTTGGGATTTTCCATGGCCCAAAACGCGTCACCACAGGCTCAAAACGGGCTAAAAACACTTGTTTGAGCATCCCAAGTGGTCTAGGACCAACTTTGGAAAAAATGCTTTTATTCGCCCCGGGGACCCTGGTGGACCCACCGTTGGCCCCAACCATGCGTGGGCCGGGCTGCCCTCCGGCTCCACCAAGTGACCACTGGTGCGGGGGTCTAGGAGGCCAAAACACGTGACCACGGGCTCAAAATGGGCTAAAAACGCTTGTTTGAGCGTCCAAAATGGTCTAGTATCACTTTTGGAAAAACACGTTTTTGACCCATTTTTGACCTACTTTTGGTCCCAAAACGGCCCATTTTCAAGGCATTTTGGGATTTTCCATGGCCCAAAATGCGTCACCACGGGCTCGAAACGGGCTAAAAACCCAAGTGGTCTAGGAACAACTTCGGAAAAAACGATTTTTTTCGCCCCCGGGACCCTGGTGGACCCATCGTTGGCCCCTGCCGTGCGCGGGCCGGGCTGCCCTCCGGCTCCACCAAGTGACCACTAGTACGGGGGTCTAGGTGGCTCGTTGGGCGATTCTGAGGCTTGGAAACCACAAAAAGTGGGGGGTTGCGGGCCCTCGGAATTCGGATTTGAGCCACGTAGCCCAAGATACGGCCCGTGTTTGGTTTCGGGGTGTTGGTGCACATTGCGCAGATTTTTAGGGCTTTTTGGCGCCTTTTTGGGCCGTTTCTCGGACATATCATGGAGTTGAAGGGCACTAGAGGACTCTTTAACACAGTGAAGAAAAAACTGGGTTAAAATGGGCTCAAAATGCGCTAAAAACATTTGTTTGAGCATCCCAAATGTTCCATGATCACTTTTGGAAACACAGGGTTTTGACCCATTTTTGACCCACTTTTGGTACCAAAACGGCCCATTTTCGAGGCATTTTGGGATTTTCCATGGCCCAAAACGCGCCACCACGGGCTCAAAACGGGCTAAAAACACTTGTTTGAGCATCCCAAGTGGTCTAGGACCAACTTTGGAAAAAATGCTTTTTTTCGCCCCGGGGACCCTGGTGGACCCACCGTTGGCCCCCGCCGTGCGCGGGCCGGGCTGCCCTCCGGCTCCACCAAGTGACCACTAGTACGGGGGTCTAGGTGGCCCGTTCGGCGATTCTGAGGCTTGGAAACCACAAAAAATGGGGGGTTGCGGGTGGACTAGGTGCCCTCGGAATTCGTATTTGAGCCACGTAGCCCAACATACGGCCCGTTCTTGGTTTCGGGGGCTTGGTGCACATTGCGCCGTTTTTGGGGCTTTTTGGCGCCTTTTTGGGCCGTTTCTCGGACATATCGTGGAGTTGAAGGGCACTAGAGGGCTCTTTGACACGGTGAAGTCAAGCCGCACATGGGGTGTAGCCCTGTTTCCCTTCAATTGGGCGTTTCGCCCGGGTTTTGGGGCTGTTTTGGGCGAAAAATGGCTGTTTTTGGCCCAAAACTGCGCAGATTTGGGAGGGCACCACCCGACTTGGCGCCCCCGCCCCGGGGCGCCACCGGTGAGTTTTTGGCTCAAAACTTGGATTTGGCAAGGGCACCACCTAGGCTCCAAGATGGCTACATGGGCAAACGATCCAAAGCGTTGGGATGGAGCAATGGCCAAAACGGCATGGAGACGTGCTTGTTGCTTGTTGCTTGTTGCTTGTTGCTTGTTGCTTGTTGCTGTTAGCTAGATTTAAGGGGAGAGGGGTGTAGTAATATATGGGCGTTTGCACGGGGGGGGGGGGGTCAAATCTCGGGTTTTGACGCAAAGTGGGAGGTTTTTCGGCCGTTTTCGGAATTTTTGTCCCGAGGTTGGTATGGACTTTGCCCAAAAAGTTGGTTCCCCCCTACTTCGGACGTGGAGAATTCAAAAATCAAGGTTTCGTGGCCCAACAAAACGGTGGCACGGCTATCGGAGGTGCCGAACACTGGCGATTTTCAAGAAATTTGCTGCTACTGGCCTGGCATACGTACAGGGTTTTCATTGTGCTTGGCCCGGTGCTCAAACATATCGTCAGTATGGCAAATTTCAGTGACCTAGTAAATTATGCAAAATTTCATGCCGAATCCACTGGTGCAGATCCCACCCTTCAACTCAACGATATTGTAGAGAAAATCACCAAAAACTGCTGGCAGCGTAGCCTGCAAAAGTCACGCTAACCAGACGCATTTTGACGCAACGTAGGCCTGCACACAGTTTTTGGTAAATTTCTCCAACATATCGTTGAGTTGAAGGTCGGGACCTTCACCAGTAGATTCGGCATTAAAATCTGCATCATTTACTATGGCACTGAAATTTGCCATACTAACGACATGTTGGAGCACCGGGCCAAGCACCGTGAAACCCTGTATACAAACCACACCAGACCAGACCAGATTATTGGAGCAAACACCAAAACGCCAAAAAGTTTGGGTCCGGTACGAAAAAATACGGCCACCTACCCCCCCCCCCCCCCAAACCCATACCTTTCCAAAACGGCCATTTCTTGGAGATTTCAAAAAGGTATGACATACCTCCCCCTACAGAACGACATTTTTGAGAAAAACGGCGAGAACTGAAAAATCTCCCACTTTGCGTCGGAATGACCCCCCCCCCCTGCAAACGCCCATATATGTCTGTTTTCGTGGGGGGGGGGGGGGGGGGCAACTGGGGGTTTTTGAGGAACTAACAGGTTTTTTGCCGAAATCGGCTGGGGTGCGCAAAAATATCGTTCCATACGGGGGGGGGGGGGGTATGTGTATACTTTCCTAAAAGTGCTTGGAAAGGGCTTTTCAATGAACTAGGTCCTGGGCTCCAAGGTGCCAAGGTCATGGAGATAATGTCCGTGCACTTTTTTCGTTTTGGGTTTCTGCTGCTGCCAAAATTTGGCTGACAGGTGTGTGGACACACAAATGCGAGATAAAATGGACCGTTGCTTGCGTTGAGCAGCTTGTTGGATTGTTGTTCTGCAATTTTTGAACTCTGCACATCAAAATACATCATTATACCTTCCATGGTTTTTGGTTGTAGTGACGATATGTTGGAACTATGCCCGATTCTCTCCCAAACCCCGGTTGGTGACCTGTGCATTCTGCAACAGCCCAAAATCCCAGCAGCATCCAACTTGCGCCCTGATTTCCGAAAAAATATGGTCTCCTAACACCCCCCAGCCCATACATATCTGAAAAGCCCTTTTCTTGGAGATTCCGAAAAGGTATAACATACCCCCCCCCCCCCCTACGGGACAACATTTTTCCGGAATTCAGCGTGCACCGGAATGCATGTGCAATCTGTGCAACCTGCTCTGCAACGGAACAACCGTTTCTGACCCAAGTGTGTACAGTCGCGGGCAATTTTCTCAAAAATATGGTCCCCTACCCCCCCTCGACCCATACATATCCGAAAAGCCCTTTTCGGTGGCTTTCCGAAAAGGTATACCATATCCCCCCCTACGGGACACCATACTCCGAGAAATCAGCCGAAACTGGCAAAACCTCCGTTAGTTCCCCAGTTGCCCCCCCCCCCCCCCCCCCCCCCACGAAAACATACATATATACGCCATCGGGGAGAGCATCAGCAACGAGACGCGGGTTCAACAGTTTTCCCTTATGCATCTGCACGCCCCCGAGGAGGAGGGAGACCCCGACCCCAACGACCCACTTGTTCACGCGGGTGCACGGGCCGTCCTCAACGTCATTCTCGCCGCCGCAAAGGGGTCTCTCCGGTTCGCCGAAGCGGTCGTCCACCGCGTCAGCGACTAGATATTTGGGACCTCCGAGCAGCACGACGAGTCCCTCCGGCGAACACTCGTCGCCAACATCCGGGACACCATCGTCGACATCACCCTGGACACCCGACCGTAGGCGGTAACGGCACGGCAGATCATTCTCGCCGCCGTTTGCCCTTCGGGCGTCCAACCGGCCGAAGGCGACCGCCGCAGCTCCCCGCGGCATAACGTTAAAGGCCTCGCACGGCTTCTCGGGACTCGCCTGGAGGTCATCTACGGAGCCCAACGCCGCCGCATGGCATGGGACCGTCAGCTCCTCGCCGAGGAAGACGTGGCGTGGATGTGCTCCACGCAGCCCAAGCCCACCACGGCACGCGCCGTTTCCGAGGCCGAGGCCAAGCGCATCGCAACGGCTTCGCTCCACCCCTCCGTCTCCAGCCCGTCTACGTCCCAGACGATCCTCGACGACCCCGGGCACCCAGTACCATTACATTGGTACTTGGACGGGGACGAGGAAACCGCGGCGCAACGCATCCGTAGCGTCCTTGGGCCCCCCACAGCGAAGAAGCCCGACGGCACCACGGTCGAGCCGTGGTCTACGAGGACGCTCATGCGTCACGCCAACCCACGCGCCGCGTTCCGAAACCAAGTCTACACAGGTCCCTCCCTTCTCTTCCCCCTTCACGTATCGCAGCACTACGCCCAAACGGGAGGCTCCGTGATCCACGTTGGCCTCTCTCCCGTGTCTCTCAGGTGTGTGCAAATTGCACCATCAGTGGAAACTCTATTGGACCGCCGTCAAGGCCAAGTGAACGGAGTGGAGCCACCCCAAGTGCCATCCCAATCCCAACTTCAAGAATTATTGTGAGGGATGCTTCGGCACGTACAAGTTTCCGGAGTACGGAGACTTGTTCGACTATGCCGTTTGCAAGTACTCCCACGATGACCCGACGACGGTGGCCACATTGGCCGCCAACTTCCCTAAGGCGGAATGCATTGATGGGACATGTCCGCGGTGCACGGAGACATACAAAATAGTGCCTCCGTGCTATGAATTCATGCACTCGACGAGGAAAATCGACTACCAAAAATACGGCTACCAAAACGAGACCACCAAAGAGGGCGGCGTTTTTCGAAAAACCATCCTCACCCAAGAATCCCTACCCCTCAGAATTTTTTTCACACACATAAACGAAAGACTCCCGGAGATCCTCACACACCACTTCTACACGAAGTGGCTCAAGGCCCAACTCCCACACCTAGAGGCAAACGTTCCATCCGGGGTAGCCGTCCTTCGGATGGACTTCCCGGAGCGAGTCGAGCTCTTCTCCAAAACAAACATCGCACAAGAGGAGTATTTCAAAGTTAAAGTAGTCCTTTTCCTCGTCGCTAGCGCGATGCGCTTCGGCCCCGACCAACCGGTGCAGCACGACTTCTGCATTTATATGTGTCCCAACTCCGTCCACAAGAATGCAGCCTTGGTGCAACACTGTGTCAAGGACACGGTGAAGTGGCTCCGCTCTCGTGCAGGGCTGAGCTCTGTGTTCTATGTCTCTGGCCGCGCTCGGCAAGAGTTTTCCAATTGTACCGCATTGCATGCTATGTCCGAGCATGACAAGAGACATGGGACGCGCGTCCATCACGTGTTCGAGGTCGAGGGAGAGGGCAAAGGGCCGGTCGACGGGCTCGGGGCGGCCATCAAGAGGCTAATTCGCAACATATGTAGCCGTTCTCTTGACACCCCAACCCTTTTCGAGCTCTACACGGAGCTCACGCGCGTCACCAAGTCCGCTTCCATGAGGGGCCCTAAGTATAGGAAGTACCAACATTACCGGTTCGTACTCGTCCAGCCGGACGAGATTTCCACCCTCACTCCACGAGATACCATCCCGGCGACGACGAAGTTCTACGAGTACGCAAGAACCGGCACGCCCGGAGAGCTCTCCCGACGTCGCATGCCTTGTTTTTGTGATGATTGTATACGAGGGGCATATCACCAGTGCCCGAATGCCGCATTTTGCGGCCCTTGGGAGAAGGTGAGGTCCAAGAAGCAATAGACAATCACACATCGTTATCGAAACGTGTCAGTACCAGTCCACCAGTGCCTGCCGTGTTTTGTGCATTGCTGCGTCATATTGTGGAGTTACAAGGAAAAACCTAGATTTTCGAAATCGGCACATCGAGACGCATCATTTTACCCCGCGGCATTTTTTCCCAACGAAACGATATGTTTGAGAAATTAAGGGCACAAAGTAAGTACACAACAAACCAGCAAGCAGCCGGGCAGCCAGATTTACAGATTTCAGGCAGAAGCATCCAACTTTCCCAAGCCGTACAGCCTCGCCACCGTTTCAACAAGCAACGGGACCTCTTTTTTTGGATTCCCCACGTTCAAAATAGGGGGGGGTATGTGCACCCTCAAAATGGTACCACACACGGGGCGTCCGAACCGGATATCCAGAAAATTGGCTGCTAGTTTGACAAACAGGGGGGTTTAGCCCCCCCCCCCCCGACCCCTGTCGAACCCTCATATATATATATATATATATATATATATATATATATATATATATATATATATATATATATATATATATATATATATATATATATATATATATATATATATATATATATATATATATATATATATATATATATATATATATATATATATATATATATATATATATATATATATATATATATATATATATATATATATATATATATATATATTCACCCATTTTTGACGCATTTTTGGGTCCAAAACGGCCCATTTTCAAGGCATTTTGGGATCTTCCATGGCCCGAAACGCGTCACCACGGGCTCAAAACGGCCTAAAAACACATGTTTGAGCATCCCAAGTCGTCTAGGAACAACTTGGAAAAATGATTTTTTTCGCCCCGGGGACCCTGGTGGACCCACCGTTGGCCCCCGCCGTGCGCGGGCCGGGCTGCCCACCGGCTCCACCAAGTGACCACTGGTTCGGGGGTTTGCGTGTCTCGTTGGGCAATTCTGAGGCTTGGAAACCACAAAAAGTGGGGGGTTGCGGGTGGACTAGGTGCCCTCCGAATCGGATCTGAGCCACAGAGCCCAAGATACGGCCCGTGCTTGGTTTCGGGGTGTTGGTGCACATTGCGCCGTTTTTGGGGCTTTTTGGCGCCTTTTTTGGCCGTTTCTCGGACATATCGTGGAATTGAAGGGCACTAGAGAGCTCTTTGACACGGTGAAGTCAAGCCGCACGTGTATTGTACCCACCGTATCCCTTCGTTTGGGCGTTTCGCCGGGGTTTTGGGGCTGTTTTGGGCGAAAAATGGCTGTTTTTGGCCCAAAGCTGCGCAGATTTGGGAGGGCACCTCCCGACTTGGCGCCCCCGCCCCGGGCCGCCACCGGTGAGTTTTTGGCTCAAAACTTGGATTTGGCAAGGCCACCACCTGGGCTCGAAGATGGCTAGAGTAGAGTAGAGCCCGGAGCGATGAGGCGGAGCAATGGCCAAAACGGTGAGGAGAAGTGCTTGTTGCTTGCTTGTTGGTGCTTGCTTGTTGTTGCTTGCTTGTTGTTGCTTGTTAGCTAGATTTAAGGGGAGAGGGGTGTAGTAATATATATATATATATATATATATATATATATATATATATATATATATATATATATATATATATATATATATATATATATATATATATATATATATATATATATATATATATATATATATATATATATATATATATATATATATATATATATATATATATATATATATATATATATATATATATATATATATATATATATATATATATATATATATATATATATATATATATATATATATATATATATATATATATATATATATATATATATATATACCTTCACAAAATGTTTGACCGCTTGGTTGGTTTCACCTCCCGATGATTTTGCACCCAGGAAACCTTGAAGATCTCAACAATGTGCAAAGCGGGGTATATGGCACCAAATCACAAATTTAAATCAATCAAATGAACATGTTTCGGGCTAGTCGCCCCTCCTCAGCTGTAAGAGTAGAGAAAGACAAACCATTGCAGGGCATCCCACCAAAGTAATGGGAATGACAGAAAAAATAGATACAGTGAACAACAATCGAAACACAAATTAAATATCGGGAGCACAGGCCTTCCTCAGCGCGCGCGTGCACCACCAATGAAATAATTTCCCCAAGTTAGGCGGCGGTTGCATATTGCATATGCATATATATATATATATACACATATATACATATATATATATATATATATATATATATATATATATATATATATATATATATATATATATATATATATATATATATATATATATATATATATATATATATATATATATATATATATATATATATATATATATATATATATATATATATATATATATATATATATATATATATATATATATATATATATATATATATATATATATATATATATATATATATATATATATATATATATCCCCAACTCTAGGTGGCTCCACCATACGGCTGTAAGGTACGTGCAAAAGGCACAACGTGGTGCATACACGTGGTGGAAGAGGCTAAACTCCATCAAAACGGGCTCAAAATGGGCTCAAAACACTTGTTTGAGCATCCCAAACGGTCTTGGATCACTTTTGGAAAAACACGTTTTTGACCCATTATTGACCCATTTTAGGTCCCAAACCGGCCCACTTTCAAGGCATTTTGGGATTTTCCATGGCCCAAAACGCGCCCCCACGGGCTCAAAAGGGGCTAAAACCACTTGTTTGAGCATCCCGAATGGTCCAGGATCACTTTTGGAAAAATGCGGTTTCGACCTATTTTTGACCCTTTTCGGTCCCAAAACGACCCATTTTCAAGGCATTTTGGGATTTTCCGTGGCCCAAAACACGCCACCACGGGCTCAAAACGGCCTAAAAATACCTGTTTGAGCATCCCAACTTGTCTGGAAACAACTTTGGAAAGAACGACTTTTTTCACCCCGGGGACCCTGGTGGACCCACCGTTGGCCCTCGGTGGGCGCGGGCCGGGCTGCCCTCCGGCTGCACCAAGTGACCACTGGTACGGGGGCCTAGGCGTCTCGTTGGGCGATTCTGAGGCTTGGAAACCACAAAAAATGGGGGGTTGTGGGTGGACTAGGTGCCCTTGGAATTGGGATTTGAGCCACGTAATCCAAGATACGGCCCTTGCTTGGTTTTGGGGTGTTGCTGCACATTGGGCAGATTTTGGGGCTTTTTGGCGCCTTTTTGGGCCGCTTCTCGGACATATTGTGGAGTTGAAGGGCACTAGAGGGCTCTTTGACACGGCAAAGTCAAGCAGCACCTGGGGTGTAGCCGGCGTTTCCCTTCGTTTGGGGCGAAAAATGGCTGTTTTTGGCCCAAAAATGCGCAGTTTTGGGAGGGCACCTCCCGACTTGGCGCCCCCGCCCCGGGGGGCCACCGGTGAGTTTTTGGCTTAAAACTTGGATTTGGCAAGGCCACCACCTAGGCTCTAGGATGGCTAGAGTAGAGTAGAGCCCGGAGCGATGAGGAGGAGCAATGGCCAAAACGTAAAGGAGAAGTGCTTGTTGCTTGTTGCTTGCTTGTTGCTTGCTTGTTGCTTGTTGCTTGTTAGCTAGATTTAAGGGGAGAGGGGTGTAGTAATATATACATATATATTCCTTTGGCTACAGTTACGCATTTCATAAAGTTCGGTCTTCCGGTCTGCCCGGTCTTCCCGTTTCGCGTAGTTTATTCTAGCAAAACTTCTACTTTACGCCGGTTTACGCAGTTTATGCAGTTTATGCAGACGGCACAGTTTATGCAGTTCGTGCGAGAACACGGAAGACCGGTCCTGTCCGGTCCGCCCGGTCTGGTCTGGTGTGTGTACTAACTGCATAAAACCCCTTAAACCGACGAGTTTGCGTAGTTCATTTCACTTCATAGTGTATGTGCGTTTGTGTGTGTGTGTGTGTGTGGTGTACGTGTGTTTGTGTGTTTGCACGTGTGTGTTTGTTTGTGCCACATACCAATGCCTTCCTCTCTGCCCGACTCCCGGATGCCCGCTGTTGCACCCTCTCCTTGGGGGTCTTTGCCTTGGCACCACCCTTCTGAATCAACCAACTCCCCACAACTGTCTCGACCTCAAACACCACATCCCCTTTGTTCTGTTGCCTCTTGACGTTTCCATTTTTGTCTTCCGTATATTCCTTGGTGTTTGTCTTAGGCGGCTCTATACGCATGTAGCAAAATTGCCACAGTTCTCAAATGGGTACCACCCCAAAACGGGGGCTGAAAAACCACTTTGAAAAATTGCACAATTGTGCTCTGCAGGGAACACCCCCAAAAACCTGTGAATTATCCAAAATGACTGTGTGTAGGGGATACAACATGTGCCAGTCAAAAGTCATGTATCCCCTTCAAATTTGGGCACCGGAGTGTCCATCCGAAGAAAAATCCAATTGTTCCAAATCATCCGCTGCTGCATTTTAAAACCACACCGCAAAATGCAACCTAAAAAATGAAGCAAGGAGGATGACAGGCAACCACATGCAAAACTCTGGTTTGCTTTTTGTTACCGCGTCTGCTGACCCAGTCACTGTGATTGTATGCCAAGCGTGACAAATAATGCACCACCAATGGTGCCGACAAACAACGGAGGCGCCGCCAGTGCAGCCAATGCAAGAATAAATGACGGCAACAATGCCTGCAAAAGAAATGGCGCAGCAGGGGTAAAAAAATGGCGAGTCGCTAAATTCGGGCACTCCGGCGCCCAAAATTACCAAAACATGAAAAAGGGCGCGAGTCTCACACCTCCATAGAACAGGACGCGCGACAGTGTGCAAATCGGGGCGAAAAAACTACTGACATGGACACAGGCAGTGCCAACCGCACAACGCAGTCTACTCCTTCTTTGGGGGAGCCTTCTTACCCTTGGCCTGACCTACTTTGGCGTGAAACATATTGAGGGGGGTACTGTCCTTGGCCTTTTTGGCTGGCCTTTTGGGGGGACCATCAACCTCATCCCCACTGTCGTCGGAGGACGGCTTCTTCTTGCTGGGTGTGCTCCTCTTCTTGCTGTCACCTCCTCCGACCAGCATGATCTCCTCCTCCTCCTCTTCCTCCACATCGTCCCCCCCCTCCTCATCTTCCCCGTCCCAAGGCCGCTGCACCACAACTGGCATACAGTCTCTAATCCTTGGCATCCAAGCGTCCCAGTTAACCAAGTAGACACAGTCAATCTTCTGCACATACGCCGCTGGCTGTTCACAGAACTCGTTAAACAAACCCTGGCGCCCAGTGAAACAAGCTGCCAGACAGGGGGACTCAGAAAGGCAGGACAGGAGCTGTGCTGGCAATACAGCCGATGCTGTCAAAAGCAGGAGCCACACTTCATCCTCGGACTGTCTATTGCGTTGGGCAACAATACCAAGCACACGCAGGAGCCAACCAGCCGCTGCGAGAACAATGGTGCTGCCGTATGCACCCTGATCGCAAATGAAAATATTCGGGACCTTCACCCTAAACTTGTCTGGGACACAGAACCAAATAGTCCTCTCCTCGAACCGATAGGTCGGGTGACCCACTGCCTGATCACAAAAAGAGGTCATAATATACTGCCAGCCTCCACACTCCTCAGAGTCGCGCAACTGATTAACCAGGAACTTAGCGTCGGCCGCCATTCCCCCAATAGCCACAGGTACCAACTTCCCAGCAACCTTCAGCACCAGCGGATGGATATCGTCCATTTGTTCGTTCCTACACTCGATGAAGACCTGTTGTCAAAAGCACATTTTATTACAGATGGGCACTGCAGTGCCTAAAGTGACCAGCAACGCGAAGTCGATCCCATTTTTATGCCTAACGGTTGCATACCAGTTTGTACTCCCTCAATGCAATCGTATACGGGATAGCCTTGCCAGGAACCAACGCAATTGCCTCTGCCCGAGCTCCACTTGCTTCAGTCCCATCCTGCGGCTTGTTGAGCCACATAGTTGTTGATTTCTCCCCATCAGTCGCTATCACTGCAGTTTCCTTGACAGGCCTCGCCAGCGCAATCCTCAGGTCAGCCCATGCCTCATCCTGCCAGAGCGGTGCTTTCTGGATGGTGTCCCAGCTTGGTAAAGGATTTTCGGCACTCCAGGTCCATTTCCCCGGTGAGAATTTGGCGGCCATCGGCGACTTTGCAAGCAGATTGCGGACTCTTTGCATTTCATGCACGTTCACTGTTAGAACAAGAGACCACTGGTACCACTGGGATCCAAACAGTCTTACGTCGTGTGTCGGGGGGGGGGGGGTCAACAGCGATCGCGCCAGACCCTGCCGCCCCATAAACATACATTGAGAAGGATGGATGAGTGTGTTGTCCGGGTGAAGGTACAGCATCTCCCACAGGCGGTCCCGCTTCAACAGTCTGGCCTTGGCATGTAGTCCTGCGATCTTGGCCCCATCTCCAACCATGTACAGCAGTATTTCATCCATCTGGTCGCCATGTAGTCCCGTCAACGGCAACAGAGTGTAGGGGTTGAGCACTGCAGTGCAAAAATTAGGGTCGCATCGAATTTGGGCACTGCAGTTCCCATGAACACCAAAAGACGACGAAAACAGGTACTCGGAGGACACAGTACCTTCACCGGTAGTCTTCTCAAAGGTGTCAATAAACTCAGCCACGCGGCCACCAGATATCTGCAGTAATGAAACCAGCGGTCTCCGAATCTTCCAGATTGAGTCCTGGCAGGCATACAGTGTTGGACACGCCACAGGTACGCAAAGGACTGACAACGATGAGACCACCAGGTCTCATCGTGCATCTCTCATCCCACAGATGTTTTCTCACCCAGCCGGCCAAACTTCCGCAGAGCCACCAGCAGCATCTCTTTCGCTTTGCCCTTCTGCACTTCAGTCCCAATTGGAGCGGCCACTTGTCCCATACTCAGCTTGGTCACTGAGTGTTGTACCGCGTTATGATTGCCTCCAATAATCTCTCTGATGTCAACAGGACAGTCGTGTCTGATCTCCTCGCAGTAGACGTGTTGTAACCAGTCCGGCTGTGCCCGTGAGTTCGCACGATATTCTCGGTGAAGTCTTTGGAGTGCCGTCAGGATATGAGCCCCGCCCAAGCAGTAGGGAATTTCAGCTGATACAAAAATGCACCACAGGGAGATGGAGAATGCGAGATATCAGCGAGATAGGCACTGCAGTGCCCAAACGACCAGAATGTGTGAAGATTACAACGCGTGTGTGACAGGATGGTAGTGTACCTTCGTTTCGCCATATGGGAATGTTTGAGATAGGCCGGCAGGGTGGATTTGTTCTTAGGCTTGCGATCCGCGATAGTACTGAGTCCTCGTCCCTCTCTCTGGTCTGCCCACGCGTGAGGTCGGTGTCAAATTTTATCTTGGTCAGCGGTATCTTGACCGGTTCCTTTTTGATCCACGTTGTCCGGAATGTTTCCGTTGCCCATATATCAAAAATCTCTTGCTCAGCAACACGGAACCATTGGTCCGGCAGTCAATTAACGGTCCGCCTGTCCCTATGTTGGATGTATTCACCAACGGACCGCCTACTTCTCCACTCCAACCGGAGATCTAACACCCACGTACAAAACTCATCGGCACCCTTATCCCTACCCACAGCCTCAGATAGATCCTCCTTTGAAGCATATACCTTCGAACTAAGGAACCGCCGGAAGGGAGCCGCATCCATGGACAAAAGTCTTGTTCGCAAGCAGCAATGGTAAGGGGACAAAGAAAACAGAGACACTATCACAAAACAAACCTGATGCGGAATAGACCAAAAGCAGCTAGCGAAGATCCAAACAATGTATCCCCCAATGGACGTGGAACGCTCCAAAGCCTGGGTGCACTCCAAGGTGGCAGTCAGACAACCGGCGGTATATTTCCAATGAGCAGAGGATGAGTACCACCGTCTGATGATTCATACGTCCTTTGTCAGGTGTTACGCAATGGGAACCAATAGGAGTGAAATGCGGATTTTTAAATTTTTTGGACACTGCAGTGCCCAAAAGTACTGGAAGTCCATTTTCAAGTGCACGTTTGGACAGGAATGGAAGTGATTGGGCAAGGTACATTATACGTGGCCTTCCGAGTATAACACCGCGGTGCGATGCCCCATTGATAACGGGTATGCCAAGTTTTGATGCCTGCTGCTGCAGTAGGACATCACCTGTAGAGATGACTACAAAGGTGTACTGGAGAACCCACTGAAAAAAGCCATTTCAAATTTTTGGGCACTGCAGTGCCCAAAAATTTGAAATCATACAATTTTCAGCCCGGAATAGGGGGTGTATATGTGCGTGCACCTCTGGAAGCAAGAATAGGCGAGGTTGTTGTATCCCACGATGAAAATACACCTGGAGTTGACCGAAAAAATGATATGCTTTTTTTGGGTGCAAAAAACGGATGTTGAAATCGCCATGAATCGTGCCTGTTAGCAACGAAGTCTACGTGCGTATAGAGCCTCCTAAGTTTGTGGGGTTCACGTTCCCTTTTTCCACCTTGGACACCAACCCACTGAAACGGGCTCCGTGTGAGCCTTTCTTCAAGAAAACTACCCATTGCCCTTTCTCAATGTTCTTGAAGGCCTGGGGGACCACCTTATCATCCTTGGCGGCATGGGGGAGGGCTTGACCGGGACCTTCCACAAGCATGGCAAGGAAGAAACTAAAGCAAAAAGGTGGAAAAACATGTTGAACATTAGAAAAAAGCACAAACTGCACGAACTGCACGAACCGGTCGGACCGGCCCGGTCATTTCAGTTTAGATGAAGACCGGTCCAGACCGGTCTGGACCGGTCTGCGTACCCACTACGCGAAATCTCCTGAACGGAATGTGCTACACGGCAAAGCCTATTAAACTATCATGGTGGCCTAAAGTCCTTTGGGGAGTATGCAAACACAAGCATGGGAAAGCAGGGAGAGTGCAAAACACGTGCACCATCATAAACTACAATGTAACGACCAAGTAGTTGGACCGCTCGGTTCATACTAGTTGATACGGAGACCGGTCCGGACCGGTGCAGACCGGTCTCTGGACAAACTGCATAAGGTGATCTGTCACAATGGCTCTACATTTACATGACCATCATGCAATGTTAACGTGTTCTAATACCCTAAGAACCGTGAGGAAACATCCATGCAACATGTGGAGTAGGCGGTATGTGTGTGCACGCTATGTAGGTGTGTCGTATGTGCATGTTGTGTGAAGTGTGGTGAGCTGCGCAAACTGATCGGACCGCCCGGTTCGTTTGAGTTGGTACAAAGACCCGGTCTACACCGGTCTTGTGGTCTGCCAAACTGGTCTACATGGAAAACTCTAATCCTTCATTAAATCATCAAAAAACACCGAAACCACAAAATCCGGCACATGCAAATACCCCTAACCCAAACTTTCACACAAAAGTCACACTTTGCACAAAAATCCAGACCGGACAAGGCCGGTGTGCTAGTAGCCAAATGAATATATATATATATATATATATATATATATATATATGTATATATATATATATATATATATACATATATATATATATACATACATATATATATATATATATATATACATATATATATATATATATATATATATATATATATATATATATATATATATATATATATATATATATATATATATATATATATATATATATATATATATATATATATATATATATATATATATATATATATATATATATATATATATATATATATATATATATATATATATATATATATATATATATATATATTACTACACCCCTCTCCCCTTAAATCTAGCTAACAAGCAAGCAAGCAACAAGCAACAACAAGCAACAACAAGCACTTCTCCTTTCTGTTTTGGCCATTGCTCGGCCTCATCGCTCCGGCTCTACTCTACTCTAGCCACCCTAGAGCCTAGGTGGTGCCCTTGCCAAATCCAAGTTTTGAGCCACAAACTCACCGGTGGCGGCCCGGGGCGGTGGCGCCAAGTCGGGAGGTGCCCTCCCAAATCCGCGCAGTTTTGGGCCAAAAACAGCCATTTTTCGCCCAAAACAGCCCTAGTAAGGGTTCAAAACAGCCAAACGAAGGCAAACGGCGGCTACACTCCACGTGCGGCTTGATTTTCTCGCGACCAAGGGACATTTGGTGCCCTTCAACTCCACGATATGTCCGAGAAACTGCCCAAAAAGGCGCCAAAAAGCCCCAAAAACCGCGCAATGTGCACCAGCACCCCGAAACCAAGAATGGGCTATATCTTGGGCTACGTGGCTCAAAAACGAATTCCAAGGGCACCTAGTCCACCCGCAACCCCCCACTTTTTATGGTTTCCAAGCCTTCGAATTGCCCAACGAGACACCTGAACCCCCGTACCAATGGTCACTTGGTGCAGCCGGAGGGCCGGCCAGCCCACGCACAGTGGGGGCCAACGGTGGGTCCACCAGGGTCCCCGGGGCGAAAAAAATGATTTTTTTCAAAGTTGTTCCTAGGCCACTTGGGATGCTCAAACAAGTGTTATTGGCCCGTTTTGAGCCCGTGGTGGCGCGTTTTGGACCACGGAAAATCCCAAAATGCCTTGAAAATAGGCCATTTTGGCACCAAAAGTGGCTCAAAAATGGGTCAAAAAAGCCTTTATTCAAAAGTGATCGTGGCCCATTTGGGATGCCCAAACAAGTGTTTTTGGCCCGTTTTGAGCCCGTGGTGGTGCGTTTTGGGCCATGGAAAATCCCAAAATGCCTTGAAAATGGGCCGTTTTGGGACCAAAAGTGGGTCAAAAATGGGTCAAAAAAGGCTTTTCTCAAAAGTGATCGTGGCCCATTTGGGATGCCCAAACAAGTGTTTTGGGCCCGTTTTGAATCCGTGGTGGCGCGTTTTGGGCCACGGAAAATCCCAAAATGCCTTCAAAATGGGCCGTTCTGGGTCCAAAAATGGCTCAAAAATGGGTCAAAAAAGCGTTTTCTCAAAAGTGATCCTGGACCATTTGGGATGCTCGAACAAGTGTTTTTGACCCGTTTAGAGCCTGTGGTGCCGCGTTTTGGGCCACGGAAAATCCCAATATGCCTTGAAAAGGGGCCATTTTGGGACGAAAAAAAGTGTCAAAAATGGGTCAAAAACGCATTGTTCTAAAAGTGATCCTCGGCCATTTGGGAGGTTCCAACAAGGGTTTTTAGCCTTTTTGGAGCCCGAGATCACGCGTTTTGGCCCATGGAGAATCCCAAAATGCCTTGAAAATGGGCCATTGTGGGACAAAAACTAGTATAATTTTGAGTCCTTTTTGGTACAAGAGGGATAAGTAATCCTTGCTATGTTTTGCGGTTGTGTGCTTCGTTCATTGTGCCCTTTGCTCTTACTGATTAGACTTTGAGTACAGGTGTTCTCTTAACGGAGTTACCTTCACATTCACGCCATGTCTAATCATAGGAGCAAGAGTTGCAACAATAGTGTGGAGTGTTTGGTACAAGGGGAACGAGTAGTTGCTTGCCGTGTTTTGCCGTTTGTGTGCTTTGTTCTTCTGTGCCCTTTGCTCTTGGTGATTGGACTTGGAGTGCAGGTGTACTCTTAACGGAGTTACCTTCAAATTCATGCCATGTCTAATCACGAGGCAAGCGTTGCAATAATAGGCTGAAGTGTTTGGTACAACAGGGACGAGTAGTTCCGTGCCGTGTTTTGCCGTTTGTGTGCTTTGTTGTTCCAAGGGTACGAAAGGTGAGGTTTTGTTTGGGCTTGGGTACTAGTGGGTAGGAATGGGGCTCAAGCTTTGGGAGGATAAGGCCCACCAACGCAAAACAAGATACTGCCATCCGGTTGGGTTTGAGGCTGTACAGGTATAGGCGCTACCAACATTGGGCAAAAAGATCGCATCGATGATTATCAATAATGCTTCTACGCCCCAAGTAGTCACTTTGTTTTTTCCCAACTAATATTTTTTCTTGCTCTCGGCAGTTGGACTTGGAGTACAGGTGTACTCTTAACGGAGTTACCTTTTATTTCGCACCATGTCAAATCGCTGGGAGCACGAGTTGCAACAATGCTTGGACACGGACATTGACTTCCCGGTGGCCGAGTTCATCAAGCTGCATAGCGAAGTACCCCAGCGTACGATCCGTCGGCGACATGCGCAGTTGCGCGCCACGCTGATGAAGCGATTGCAAAAGCGCGCCGCACTTGGGATCCAAGCAGCGACTGTGGCAAGTTTGAACACTCCTGAGTCCCAAGCGGCCAAGGGTTCGTCCGGAGGCAAGAAAAACACCGCGGAGTCCCAAGCGGCCAAGGGCAAGAAGAACACCGCGGAGTCCCAAGCCAACAAGGGCAAAAAGAACACCGCGGAGTCCCAAGCGGCCAAGGGTTCGTCTGGAGGCAAGAAGAACACCGCGGAGTCCCAAGCGGCCAAGGGCAAGAAGAACACCGCGGAGTCCCAAGCCAACAAGGGCAAGAAGAACACCGCAGAGTGCCAAGCGGCCAAGGGTTCGTGTGGAGGCAAGAAGAACACTGCGGAGTCCCAAGCCGACAAGGGCAAAAAGAACACCGCAGAGTCCCAAGCGGCCAAGGGTTCGTCTGGAGGCAAAAGGAACACGGCGGAGTCCCAGGCGGCCAAGGGTTCGTCTGGAGGCAAGAAGAACACCGCGGAGTCCCAAGCGGCCAAGGGTTCGGCTGGAGGCATTAACAACACGCCAGAATCACAACGGAATAAGGGCATCGTTGGTGGACACGGCAATACGCCAGAGAAGCAACACATCAAGGCATCGGGGCGTCGTTCTTGCGGGGTCGTTCGTACAGTGTCTCGGGAGTTGTTCCGTGTTAATGCATCATCGCCGTCCAACATTTCTTTGAAGTCTGTTCGAGAGTATTGGCTTGATGGTCTGGACACTTTGTACTCACCACTTTTTGATGCACTTTGCTACCGGTGTGGTCAACTCCTTTGGGGCCCAATAGGTGGGGGACACAAGTTTACGGTTCCACGCAATACTGACGAGATACGTACACATACTTTGTTTGGCGTGCCACCCACCGATTTGGTTACAAGTGGGATATTTGCATTCCGCAACGAGATGTTCGCCAATTACTTGAAGTACAAAAATGCACCGTTTCCAGTTCCCCCGCGATCTCCTGCACGTAGCACAAGTCGCTTTGTGGTGTATGACACTCCTGTTTGGCACTCCGCTACACGTATGTATGCTTGCCACGTTTGTAGCAAGTATTCCGCGAAGTATGACCCGATCAACTATGGCTACACTTTGGATGGGGACATCCATTACAATATCCCCTCAAAAATTGCGGACCTCACCGAGTACCAGAAGAGACAAATTGCACTTGGGGCCCTCTACTCAAATACGCTGAAGCACGTGGATCTTCGTCACAAGCAATGGCACCATGCAATTGGTACCGTTGGTGTCGGCCGCAAGCCAAGCCAACACTACAATGCACTTTATGGTTTCATGACAATGAAAGAGGATATTTTGCGCGATTACCAAAAGCCCAAGGACAGCGAGCAAAGCAACCGTCAAATGAACCAAGCGTTGTTGCTGCTCAAAAAAATTCACCCTTTTTATTCTCGATTCTTAGCGCACTATGAGACGTTGTACCGATACTTGGAGAATGCGGCCACCACCATGGGCACATTGACACGCCGTTCGTATGAAGACAAGTACGGGAAACGCTTGGAATACCATTTACAAGATGAGTACGTTGCTTGGGCTGTGGAGTGTGATGCCCCAAGGAACATCATTCCGGATTTCGCTCCTCACTCGGACAAAGTGGGCTTCCTCCATCGGACACCCTTCCAGAGAGCGGGTGGGAACGTTACCACGGCCGCTCAATCGTTGGCCAATGACACTTATTTGCATTTTAACGACCCCAAGATGGAACCGTGTGTATGGCCCGATTTGTATCCTGGCGGCGTTGGTGAATATACCGTAGGTTGCGGAATTGGATGTGCTGCCTACTACCGTAGTCGTTATCTTGCCTTTGATAGCCGATGGCGTCGGGACCGGTGGTGGTCCTTTTTCCAAGTGAGCAAAGAGATGAAAAACCAATTGATTTGGAATCAACAAAATTTCAAGGCTCAACGTGCGGATCGGGCAGAGGACATTACCGCAGCACATTTGAGAAGTGCGAGGAGTTCCACGGGTCCAAAACCGGCGCCAAAAAAATCTACCTCACAATCACCACAGTCGTCCTCGGAGTGTCCGCAAGGAAGTCAATGCACCCAGCCGAGTCAATCTTCACAATCCGCAACCCAAAGCACGCAACACCCTCCATCTAGTTCCCAATATGCAGCAACGTCAACAACACCGCCATCAACTCCGGCTACCAGTCAAGGCAAAAAGCCGCGTGCATGCTACCAAGACGGTGTAAATTCTATGAACCACAATCTCGAGCGCGAGGGGACCGATAAAGGTACGGCCGAGCTCAACCCGTATTATCGGTATGGAACTTATGTACCTTCAAAATTGGTTGGAACCCGTTCTTATTGGGCCTCGCGACATTTAGATCTTACAGCCATGAGTCGTGAACTTGGCAAAGCGGACCTTTTCATCACGTTGACCATGAATGACAATTGGGCCGATTTGCAAGCTGCCGTGCAAAAAGGGTGCCGTGCAGGAGCTGTGTGGCCTGGAGAATACCCCAGAAACACAGGGCCAAACAAGCCAATCCAAGATGGCCACGATATGGAGGCTTGTGTGGCGTTTCACAAGCGGGTGGAGATATTCAAGCGAGAGTTCTTGGCTATTGGCAAAAATGGTCCATTTGGAAAGGTGCGGGATTATTGGTTTCGATTTGAATATCAAGAGCAAGGCCGGGTGCATTTGCATGGCGTGGTATGGTGTGAAGCCAACAGCATTCCGGACGATGTGGTTTGCGCAACAATGCCCCGTGAAAGTGACGGCTTTGATCCAAAGTTCACAGCATACCTACGGGATGTGTACAAGGAGTGCAACATGGTGCATCAATGCTACCCCGACAAGTGTTTCAATATTGGTCGTGGGCGTGTATGCACCAAGTGCAAGTCGGGTTATCCCTTTAGTGTGCCGCAGGAGAGAGAAGAATTGGATGACAGTGGTGTCCGCTTGCTTTATCGCAGATATGAAGCCGAAGATGCATGTGTTGTTCCACACAATCGCCGTTTGTTGGTTCGACTCCAGTGCCACAATAATGTGCAACGGATAACATCTTTGGGTTGGGAATTATATCTCGCCAAATGTCTCACAAAGCCAGCAAAGTCATTGACGGTGCCCATCACCATCTCGCCGGATGCAAGCGATGTGGAGCGTTTGCTCAAGTTGCGTTCATTGGGACGCATGGAGAACGGCATGATGCTCTTAGGAATCCATCAATGTCGAGGTAGCCGAGAGGTGGTATGGATTCCTACAGATCCATGGCCTAAACTAGGACGGCTCAAGCGTCGAAAGCATCTACCAAAAGAAGATACGTCCACAGACGTTTGGTATTTGGATCGCTATGACCACTATTTGGAACGCCTCATTGCTGCCATACCCATCAAGTACCCCGACTACTATCGCTATTATCGCCGAACACAACGTGAACCTGGAGACTCCACAGCTATAGCAAGCAATCCAGCAGAGGACTTTGCATATGATTCTCCTTCTAGCGATTCCGATGATGCAGTGGGCGGAGATCGTTTTCAAGCCAATGTACGCCCCGATGAGGGCAATAAACCATATTGGTGGCCATCACCACCAGGAAAGTTGGAGAAGACATTCACGGACGAGGTGGGAAAAAAGTGGATTCTGCGAAGGCGAACTGCGATCCCAAGGTGGAACTTTTACCTCCCGTATGGAGAAGATGCAGAATTGTATTTCTTGCAAAAGATATTATTGTCACAGCCGTTCACAAAAGCAGACTTCCAGCCACAACAGGAATTTCAAGCAACCACTTCCTTTTATCAGTTCCAGAATGCTCAAATTAGGGCGTGAAGTCATCAACGCCTTCACTCCATTGCATTTCGCATTCATTCGTCTTCCTAGGTGTATTCTTAACGGAATTATCAGTCCCAGGATGCTCAAATTAGGGCGTGAAGTCATCAACGCCTTCACTCCATTGCATTTCGCATTCATTCGTCTTCCTAGGTGTATTCTTAACGGAATTACCGTCACTACAAAATATGGACAATACTTCAACCTACGGCGAGCCAAGCAACTATCACCCACAATGTATGCCCTGCGTCAAGAACACACAAAATGGTCAAATGAAACGCAATATCAAGATTGGCATGGTCACGACGCCAACATCATTGCGAGATTTCCCGAAGGATCTCATGTTGCTAATCGCAGAGTACGCACAGCAAATAACCTCACTCAGCAAGTCGTGCAAAAGCATGTGGATAATGCTCCATGGTTCGCGCATCATGAACACCGACGCATGGAATTGGGTGACGAAGGATTTCAAACGTATGATTAATGTGCGTCACCTCATGGCTCACTTCAACGACAATACGTTCGCATCACTCATTGCGGCAAAGGAATATATTGACAACCTCACCTCCGGTTTCTTCGTCGGTTTGTGCGATCTAATGTTGTGGAGCGATATATCCGGACCATATGCAAGCACTGCAATACGGGCAATTAACACAACATTGCGCTCCTCATCACGTACACTGCACACCCTAAATTTATCCTGCTACATGCCATCCTTGGGCGCCTCGGTCATGGCAGAGAACCTATTGAATTGCACATCTCTCACAAGTTTGGCTCTGAGTTTGCGCATCGCAAAGAATGAAGACGGGTTGGTAACTTTTATGGACGATAACACATCTAATCGCCTCTTCAAAGACGTTTTCTGTAAGGGCATGCATATGCTTAATTTACTCCACCTCGATCTCTCCTCTGGGTCCATCACTAATAGTGGTGCATGCGCGTTGGCAAATGAATTGTGCAACGCGCAAACACTTACCCACATGCGTCTGGACCTAGGTTACAACAATATAGGTCCACTTGGGGTGGCCTCTTTATTTCGTTTGATGGGACAATATAAAAAGCTGCAAAGTTTCTATTTGAACGTCTGTGCAAATCAGAAGTGGGGGACCCAAAATGAATTGGCCAAACCCTTTTACATCCGAGAACTTGCAACCACTTTGTGTTCCATTCAACTGGATTTCCAAGACATTGGTCTTGTTGACCATAGTGTGATTGACCTCGTCAACACCTTGGTTAACAAATGGAATCCGCAAGTGTTGCAACAAAGCAACACATCCGCACTGCTTTCGCTAAATCTTCTCTACAATTATAATATTGATATGGCGGGGGTTTGTGCTTTGCAAGTGCTAGTAAACCACTTTGCCGTTGACGTGCATACAACAATTTCATGTGATGCATTCGATTCACCCCATTTGTACAGCGACGACGACTAGGTCCTTCGTCGGCAATTCTGTGCAATTTAAAGCCAGTTCCCTTCAATTCCAAACTTTTCTAGTAGCCAAGAGTTCCAACCAGTTCAGGTTGCCATCCGTGGGTGTTCCCAATGTACTGGTGTACTGCTAACGGAATTACCATCACCTTCATGCCATGTCTAAACCTTGGGAGCAAGGGTTACAACAATTTCTTGCAGTGATTACCACAAGACTCGCAAGTAGTTCCTTCACGTGTTTTGCCAACTGTGCTTCGTTCCTCCAACACTGCCACGCGTTTACGATAGATTGCGGTTTGATGGACATACGTACGGACGGGCTCTTTCTGAGCGGATATAAATTCCCATTAGCCTTCCCCTCCACCTTGTGCACAACTCCCACATAAAGAACCCGCGTGTCTTTTAGGAGAGGGGTGTAGATTAGAGGATATATATATATATTACTACACCCCTCTCCCCTTAAATCTAGCTAACAAGCAACAAGCAAGCAACAACAAGCAAGCAACAACAAGCAACAAGCATTTCTCCTCACCGTTTTGGCCATTGCTCCACCTCATCGCTCCGGGCTCTACTCTACTCTAGCCATCTTGGAGCCTAGGTGGTGCCCTTGCCAAATCCAAGTTCATAGCCAAAAACTCAGCGGTGGCGGCCCGGGGCGGGGGTGCCAAGTCGGGAGGTGCCCTCCCAAATCTGCGCAGTTTTGGGCCAAAAACAGCCATTTTTCGCCCAAAACAGCCCCAAAACCCGGGTGAAACGCCCAAACGAAGGGAGACGGTGAGTACACCGCACGTGCGGCTTCACTTCACCGTGACAAAGAGCTCTCTAGTGCCCTTCAATTCCACGATGTGTCCGAGAAACGGCCCAAAAAGGCGCCAAAAAGCCCCAAAAACCTGCTCAATGCGCACCAACACCCCGAAACCAAGAACGGGCCGTATCTTGGGTTACGTGGCTCAAATCCGAATTCCAAGGGCGCCTAGTCCACCCGCAAGCCCCCACTTTCTGTGGTTTCCAAGCCTCAGAATCGCCCAACGAGCCACTCAGACCCCCGTACCAGTGGTCACTTGGTGGAGCCAGAGGGCAGCCCGGCCTGCGCACGGTGGGGGCCAACGGTAGGTCCACCAGGGTCCCCGGGGCGAAAAAAATCATTTTTTCCAAAGTTGTTCCTAGACCACTTGGGATGTTCAAACAAGTGTTTTTAGGCCGTTTTGAGCCCGTGGAGGTGCGTTATGGGTCATGGAAAATCCCAAAATGCCTTGAAAAAGGGCCGTTTTGGGACCAAAAATGGGTCAAAAATGGGTAAAAAACGCGTTTTCCCAAAAGTGATCCCGGACCATTCGGGATGCTCAAACAAGTGGTTTGGACCCATTTTGAGCCCGTGGTGCCGCGTTTTGGCCTACGGAAAATCCCAAAATGCCCTGAAAAGGGGCTGGTTCAACACCAAAAATGGGTCAAAACTGGGTGAAAAACGCAATTTTCTGAAAGTGATCATGGGCCATTTGGGAGGCTCAGAAAAGTGTTTTTAGCCTATTTTGAGCCCAAGATCGGGCGTTGTGGCCCATGGAGAATCCCCAAATGCCTTGAAAATGGGCCACTATGGGACAAAAACAAGTGAAATTTTATGTCCCTTTTGGTACCGAGGGCTGAGTCATCCTTGCTGTGTTTTGCCGTTTGTGTGCTTCGTTCATTGTGCCCTTTGCCCTTAGTGATTGGACTTGGAGTACAGGTGTACTCTTAACGGAGTTACCTTCACATTCACGCCATGTCTAATCATGGGAGCAGGACTTGCAAAAGTAGTGTGGAGTGTTTGGTACAAGAGGGACGAGTAGTTCCTTGTCTTTTTTTGCCGTTTGTGTGCGTTATTCTTCCGTGCCCTTTGCTCTTAGTGAGTGGACTTGGAGTACAGGTGTACTCTTAACGGAGTTACCTTTACATTCACGCCATGTATAAGAGGGGCGAGTAGTTCCTTGTCGTGTTTTGCCGTTTGTGTGCTTTGTTCTTTCGTGCCTTTTGCTCTTAGTGATTGGACTTGGAGTACAGGTGTACTCTTAACGGAGTTACCTTCACATTCACGCCATGTCTAATCATGGGAGCAAGAGTTGGTACAAGAGGGACGAGTAGTTCTTTGCCGTGTTTTGCCGTTTGTGTGCTTTGTTCTTCTCTGCCCGGTGCTCTTAGTGTTTGGACTTGGAGTACAGGTGTACTCTTAACGGAGTTACCTTCACATTCACGCCATGTCTAATCAAGAGGCAAGAGTTGCAACAATAGGCTGGAGTGTTTGGTACAAGAGGGACGAGTAGTTCCCTACTGTGTTTTGCCGTTTGTGTGCTTTGTTGTTCCACGGGTACCAAAAGGTGAGGTTCCGTTTGGGCTGGGGTACTAGTGGGTAGGAATGGGGCTCATTCTTTGGGAGGATAAGTAAGGCCCACCAACGCAAAACAAGATACTGCCATCCGGTTGGGTTTGAGGCTGTACAAGTATAGGCGTCACCAACATTATCAATGATGCTTCTACCCCCCAAGTAGTCACTTTGTTTTTTCCCAACTAATGTTTTTTCTTGCTCTCGGCAGTTGGATTTGGAGTATAGGTGTACTCTTAACGGAGTTACCTTTTATTTCGCACCATGTCAAATCGCTGGGAGCACGAGTTGCAACAATGCTTGGACACGGACATTGACTTCCCGGTGGCCGAGTTCATCAAGCTGCATAGCGAAGTCCCCCCGCGTACCATCCGTCGGCGACATGCGCAGTTGCGCGCCACGCTGATGAAGCGATTGCAAAAGCGCGCCGCACTTGCGATCCAAGCAGCGACTGTGGCAAGTTTGAACACTCCTGAGTCCCAAGCAGCCAAGGGGTCTTGTGGAGGCAAGAGGAACACCGCGGAGTCCCAAGCCGACAAGGGCAAAAACAACACCGCGGAGTCGCAAGCGGCCAAGGGGTGTTGTGGAGGCAAGAAGAACACCTCGGAGTCCCAAGCCGACAAGGGCAAGAAAAACACCGCGGAGTCCCAAGCCATCAAGGGCAAAAAGAACACCGCGGAGTCCCAGGCGGCAAAGGGTTCAGCTGGAGGCAAGAAGAACACCGCGGAGTCGCAAGCGGCCAAGGGGTCTTGTGGAGGCAAGAAGAACACCTCGGAGTCCCAAGCCGACAAGGGCAAGAAAAACACCGCGGAGTCCCAAGCCATCAAGGGCAAAAAGAACACCGCGGAGTCCCAGGCGGCAAAGGGTTCAGCTGGAGGCAAGAAGAACACCGCGGAGTCGCAAGCGGCCAAGGGGTCTTGTGGAGGCAAGAAGAACACCTCAGAGTCCCAAGCCGACAAGGGCAAGAAAAACACCGCAGAGTCCCAAGCGGCCAAGGGTTCCTTCGGAGGCATAAACAACACGCCAGAATCGCAACGGAATAAGGGCATCGTTGGTGGACACGGCAATACGCCAGAGAAGCAGCACATCAAGGCATCGGGGCGTCGTCATTGCGGGGTCGTTCGTACAGTGTCTCGGGAGTTGTTCCGTGCTAATGCATCATCGCCGTCCAACATTTCTTTGAAGTCAGTTCGAGAGTATTGGCTTGATGGTTTGAACACTTTGTACTCACCACTTTTTGATGCACTTTGCTACCGGTGTGGTCAACTCCTTTGGAGCCCAATAGGTGGGGGACACAAGTTTACGGTTCCACGCAATACTGACGAGATACGTACACAGACTTTGTTTGGCGTGCCACCCACCGATTTGGTTGCAAGTGGGATATTTGCATTCCGCAACGAGATGTTCGCCAATTACTTGAAGTACAAAAATGCACCGTTTCCAGTTCCCCCGCGATCTCCTGCACGTAGCACAAGTCGCTTTGTGGTGTATGACACTCCTGTTTGGCACTCCGCTACACGTATGTATGCTTGCCACGTTTGTAGCAAGTATTCCGCGAAGTATGACCCCATCAACTATGGCTACACTTTGGATGGGGACATCCATTACAATATCCCCTCAAAAATTGCGGACCTCACCGAGTACCAGAAGCGACAAATTGCACTTGGGGCCCTCTACTCAAATACGCTGAAGCACGTGGATCTTCGTCACAAGCAATGGCACCATGCAATTGGTACCGTTGGTGTCGGCCGCAAGCCAAGCCAACACTACAATGCACTTTATGGTTTCATGACAATGAAAGAGGATATTTTGCGCGATTACCAAAAGCCCAAGGACAGCGAGCAAAGGAACCGTCAAATGAACCAAGCGTTGTTGCTGCTAAAAAAAATTCACCCTTTTTATTCTCGATTCTTAACGCACTATGAGACATTGTACCGATACTTGGAGAATGCGGCCACCACCATGGGCACATTGACACAGCGTTCGTATGAAGACAAGTACGGGAAACAATTGGAATACCATTTACAAGATGAGTACGTTGCTTGGGCTGTGGAGTGTGATGCCCCACGGAACATCATTCCGGATTTCGCTCCTCACTCGGACAAAGTGGGCTTCCTCCATCGGACACCCTTCCGGGGAGCGGGTGGGAACGTGACCACGGCCGCTCAATCGTTGGCCAATGACACTTATTTGCATTTTAACGACCCCAAGTTGGAACCGTGTGTATGGCCCGATTTGTATCCTGGCGGCGTTGGTGGATATACCGTAGGTTGCGGCATTGGATGTGCTGCCGGACCGTAGTCGTTATCTTGCCTTTGATAACCGATGGCGTCGGGACCGGTGGTGGTCCTTTTTCCAAGTGAGCAAAGAGATGAAAAACCAATTGATTTGGAATCAACAAAATTTCAAGGCTCAACGTGCAGATCGGGCAGAGGACATTACTGCAGCACATTTGAGAAGTGCAAGGAGTTCAACGGGTCCAAAACCGGCGCCAAAAAAATCTACCTCACAATCACCACAGTCGTCCTCGGAGTGTCCGCAAGGAAGTCAATGCACCCAGCCGAGTCAATCTTCACAATCCGCAACCCAAAGCACCCAACACCCTCCATCTAGTTCCCAATATGCAGCAACGTCAACAACATCGCCATCAACTCCGGCTAGCAGTCAAGGCAAAAGGCCGCGTGCATGCTACCAAGACGGTGTAAATTCTATGAACCACAATCTCGAGCGCGAGGGGACCGATAAAGGTACGGCCGAGCTCAACCCGTATTATCGGTATGGAACTTATGTACCTTCAAAATTGGTTGGAACCCGTTCTTATTGGGCCTCGCGACATTTAGATCTTACAGCCATGAGTCGTGAACTTGGCAAAGCGGACCTTTTCATCACGTTGACCATGAATGACAACTGGGCCGATTTGCAAGCTGCTGTGCAAAAAGGGTGCCGTGCAGGAGCTGTGTGGCCTGGAGAATACCCCAGAAACACAGGGCCAAACAAGCCAATCCAAGATGGCCACGATATGGAGGCTTGTGTGGCGTTTCACAAGCGGGTGGAGATATTCAAGCGAGAGTTCTTGGCTATTGGCAAAAATGGTCCATTTGGAAAGGTGCGGGATTATTGGTTTCGATTTGAATATCAAGAGCAAGGCCGGGTGCATTTGCATGGCGTGGTATGGTGTGAAGCCAACAGCATTCCGGACGATGTGGTTTGCGCAACAATGCCCCGTGAAAGTGACGGCTTTGATCCAAAGTTCACAGCATACCTACGGGATGTGTACAAGGAGTGCAACATGGTGCATCAATGCTACCCCGACAAATGTTTCAATATTGGTCGTGGGTGTGTATGCACCAAGTGCAAGTCAGGTTATCCCTTTAGTGTGCCGCAGGAGAGAGAAGAATTGGATGACAGTGGTGTCCGCTTGCTTTATCGCAGATATGAAGCCGAAGATGCATGTGTTGTTCCACACAATCGCCGTTTGTTGGTTCGACTTCAGTGCCACAATAATGTGCAACGGATAACATCTTTGGGTTGGGAATTATATCTCGCCAAATATCTCACGAAGCCAGCAAAGTCATTGACGGTGCCCATCACCATCTCGCCCGATGCAAGCGATGTGGAGCGTTTGCTCAAGTTGCGTTCATTGGGACGCATGGAGAACGGCATGATGCTCTTAGGAATCCATCAATGTCGAGGTAGCCGAGAGGTGGTATGGATTCCTACAGATCCATGGCCTAAACTAGGACGGCTCAAGCGTCGAAAGCATCTCCCAAAAGAAGATACGTCCACAGACGTTTGGTATTTGGATCGCTATGACCACTATCTGGAACGCCCCATTGCTGCCATACCCATCAAGTACCCCGACTACTATCGCTATTATCGCCGAACACAACGTGAACCCGGAGACTCCACGGCTATAGCAAGTAATCCAGCAGAGGACTTTGCATATGATTCTCCTTCTAGCGATTCCGATGATGCAGTGGGCGGAGATCGTTTTCAAGCCAATGTACGCCCCGATGAGGGCAATAAACCATATTGGTGGCCATCACCACCAGAAAAGTTGGAGAAGTCATTCACGGACGAGGTGGGAAAAAAGTGGATTCTGCGAAGGCGAACTGCGATCCCAAGGTGGAACTTTTACCTCCCGTATGGAGAAGATGCAGAATTGTATTTCTTGCAAAAGATATTATTGTCACAGCCGTTCACAAAAGCAGACCACGAGCGGAAGTTCCTTTCATCCAACAATGTCACTAAAACATACATGGAGGAGTGTATTCATCGAGGATTGTTTCGTGGTTATGAGGAAGAGGCAAGAGAAACTTTAAACAATGCCCAAGCACGTGGCTATTCCGTTGAGCGTTTGCGACTTCTTGCACAAGTTCTTATGGCCGAAGAGATCATAGACTCCACCTTCCTCAATACCTACATGTCCGATTTAGATGAGCTTGAAAAGCACCGGTTTGGAGAAGATGAACCAGCAATGGCCGAGGAAGCTGAACTGGATCCCCAATTGGCGGAGGAGTTAAGGGCATTCATGGATGCTGACGACACGCGTGCAGCAGAGGCACTTGTGAATGCTTTGAACCAAGGGCAACGCCGGGTATTTGACATTTTTATTGCACATTTTCAACGGCAACCTCTGGAGAATGGTCCGGATATTTCCCCGCATTGCCGCACATCAAGTGGAAGTAGTGTTGCGCAATTGTGTGCTGTTCTCACAGGGGTTGCGGGAACCGGCAAGTCTTATGTCGTTCGCTTGCTAATTGCCAAGTTAAGAGCGCTTGGTTTCAGCATCCTAGTTTGTGGTTCTAGTGGGGTAGCCGCCCTAAATGTTGGAGGACGCACCATCCACAGCCTGTTCTCATTATCTTTGGACTTGGAGTGGCAAATAAAGGAAGGCACAACCTTGTGGTGGATGATTCGAACTGCCGATATGATTATTGTCGATGAGTTCTCCCTCTTATCCAACAAGCTCCTTCACACGCTCCATGATGTGCTACACAAGGTACGCCGTGACAAGCGCAATCCTTTTGGTGGCATTACAGTGCTCCTCGTAGGTGATCCATTGCAACTGACCGCTGTTGATTTGGATATCTTTGACAGTGCACTCTTTCGAAACCATTTTGTTCCGTTTGTGCTGACGGACGTAATGCGCCAAGACGATGCACATTTCATTAACTTGCTTAATCGTGTGCGGATTGGAGAGGAGAGTGACGAGGACCACTTAATTCTGCAGCAACGCATAGCGCTAAATTCCGATGTGTCACTACAAGACTTGGAGGATGCCCCCATGTTGGTTGGCCGTAGAAATGCTATGAACCGATGGAATGAACATTTCATGGCTCAATTGGGGTCAAGCATTGTTACGTTCGATGCTAGCTACGTTGATATGGGTGGTGCCCCTACCAATCAAGCAATGTGCGACTATATCAATTCTCGCAATCGTCGTGTGCTGCCTCAGCAACTGTGTGTCGCAGCGGGCATGAGGGCACGGCTTATTCGCAATGTGTCCATCGAAAATCGACTCGTTAACTCGACACTTGTTGTGATCAAAAGATGGTCGAATGATGTCATTGTGGTAAGCCCGGTGGGGCACGCAAGGGAGTACCCGGTCTGCCGTTTCCAGCAAATTATTCCGGTGTACGGCCCGTCCGTGCAAGTCAGAATAATCCAATTCCCTATGCTTCCCGGATACTCATGTACCGTGCACGGTACGCAGGGCTGCTCTTACGACCGCGTATGGGTGGACATGGCAGCTTTCTTTGCCACAGCACACGCATATGTTGCTTTATCACGCGCTCGTTCACTCCAAGGCGTATTCATCCTCAATTACCGTCGTGACGCTTTCCTTGTTGATCCGTATTACGTGCAATTATCAGATTGGTTCGTGGCCACAAACGTGTTGTCTCCCAAACCACCAAGCCAAATCCCTCCTTATCCACGAAGAACATTTACAACATCACTCATAATTGGAATTATGTGTGTCCATCGTGCTTGGAGTGTCGTAAGTCAACTCCCACAGCGGTTGGATGCTCGGATATTGAAGGTCAACATGCTCCACATTATCCAATATGTGTCATTTCCATACTGGTCGTATATTGAGAGACAATTGCGTGGAGACAAGCTGTCTTTGGACATTGATGATCTAAACGAGGATGGAACGGAGCAAATCCGCAAACAAGGACGACCGGTTGGTGCTACACGGCAACCGGCACAAGGCTTCAAACTATTGGACGCGTGTAATAACCCACGAGTGTTTGCGGCCCAAGACTTGGCTCAAATGTCGGTTGTGCAATTGCGGACATTGTGTGCTGCACATAAGCTATCAACTTCTGGAAACAAAGCCCAGTTTCAAGAACGCATCCTACAAAAGCAAAACCACATTCAACCTCCATCATCTACACCAGCGCCTACACATTCACAAGGACCTGTACGACTGGTGCCGTCATCCATCGATGATTTCCCCCATTTGCAGCAACGACTTAATTACTTTGGAGAGGATTTTTGGCCACAAGAAAGAAGCGATACCACGGAGAACAATGTGCACTTATTGGAGAGTGCATGGTTGTCTTGCGCAGCAGTGCAATGCTTACTAGAGGTCTTGTTGCCACAGGGCAATTCCTCCGTTAAGCCGGTCATCCAAGATGTGACATTGGCAGTAATAATGCCACATCCTCCGACGTCGCGGGTTGTGTATACTCTGGGAGATGCCCTACCCGTACTACTCACCTCGCAGCACTCCACTGTTGGAGTTCACTACGTGTTGGTCACGGACATTTCCATTGTAGACAAGACCTTGGTTGTCCACGATCCTAAAGATAACGCATCTACCTGTGGCACATGGTTCCGGGCAATTATGAGTAAAATGGGATGGTCTTTTACATGGCATCATTATGGAACTCAACCCGATTCCAATACATGTGGCTTCCGAGTCGTCATGCTCGCCATGCAATGGTGTCAGACCAATCGACTCACCGGGCAACTGCCACGGTGGTTCTTGACGTATTGTGCAAGCGTTCTCCAGCTTTTTGCCGACGATACGAGCAGCTTGCGTTCTACGGTGAATACGTTTCAAGATTGGGCATATGAAGATGCTTTGAGAGAGTATGATGAACCAGTGGACTGGGCAATGACGGAGGGTGGGCCGCTTCCTACCGTCACTAGCAGCGACATGGAAGCTGTAATTCGCAACCCCCAATCCAATTCAGCAAGTGGTCCGTCTTCAACGTCCAAAGCGCCGCAGCCTCCGCATCCGTCAACCCGTAGGAAGAGTGGGACAGGTAAAGGGACTACGGGGGCAAACCCACATACCACACCGGCACAGACCACTCCTACAAGAAAAATTCCAAAGTCAAAAAAGACAAATATGCCTCCACGTACCCGAACTTGTGAGCCACCACCCTACCAATCGCACCGTCAACCACATCCCAAGAGTGGACACGAGGCCGACCAAAGTTATCGCAAACATTCCTCAAAGAAGCGGTCATCCAACTCCGAGTCCGGGCCAAGGTCCAAGAAGAGTCGACCAGAGGACCACGAGCAGTCGAACACTAGACGCAAGAGGTCCACTTCGAGCCGTCCTTCCGAATCAACAAGCCAAGAGCCGCCAACAGCAAAACAACGGCAAGAAAAAGCTCCGGTAAATCATGCTACGCTATCCGAGAACGAGATCAAGAAGTGGTTAATCCTTATCACGGACGAAAATTTAAGTCGACGAAAACGCCGCGAGCATG
This sequence comes from Eutreptiella sp. 'Long Island Sound 2002', assembly GCA_964036045.1. Classification (NCBI taxonomy): domain Eukaryota; phylum Euglenozoa; class Euglenophyceae; order Eutreptiales; family Eutreptiaceae; genus Eutreptiella; species Eutreptiella sp. 'Long Island Sound 2002'. Next base: position 98,958,903 of record OZ038380.1, on the reverse strand, counting down.
CTTTGCACTTCTTGGGAGCCGCAGATAGTACCCTGGTAACATTACAGTACCGCACTCTCAGTCTCCAACTGCATCCCGACAAAAACCCGTCGGACGCACTAGCAAAGCAACGATTCCAAGTTCTTGGGTGTGCAAGAGACATGTTCCGTTAGCTAACTAGTTGCCATACATGAGGCATCGTCTTTATATTATTTCTTCCAAATTCGCTGATGCTCCTTGTATGGCGCCCACCAACACGGAAAACTTCTTTTGCATGTATTACACATTTCTTTCGTTTTCGCGTGCAATTGCGTGTCCTCTAAAATTGTAATTTTAATTAGCATTCAAGAGGTACGATTAACAGACTTGCAATCAATTCCGCTACATTGCAAATTTAACAAACCTACATACAATTAGTGCACGACGTAGGTTGCAGGTGTACTCTTAGCGGAGTTACCTTCACTTATTAGTACACAACGCAGGATGCAGGTGTACTCTTAACGGAATTACCTTCCCTTAGTTGCAACAGACTACGAGTCAAGGTGTCCTTTTCACGGAGTTTCTCTCATTTACAAGCAGCAAGCGTACAAAGCACTCATCCACGTTGTGCGCGCACCTTCAATTGTTGCAAACGGTTTGTTAGAATCCTCTCACACAAAGGGTGATGCATCTTCTAAAACATCAGAAAAACATTTTGGTAGCAAAGCGGGTGTACTCTTAACGGAGTTACCTTCAATTATTTTCATCCATTTGCCAATCCATAAAAGCAGGGTACAATTAGTGCACGACATACAATGCAGGTGTACTCTTAACAGTGTTACCTTCACTTATCATTAAACGACGTAAGATGCAGGTGTACTCTTAACGGAGTTACCTTCTCTTATTTGCAACAAAAGTACAAGTCAAGGTGTACTCTGCACGGAGTTACCTTCATTTACTTGCAACAACCGTCAAAGCAGTCATCCACGTTGTGCGCGCGCCTTCTATTGTTGATAGCGGTTTGTTACAATACCCTCAAACAGAGGGTGATCCATTTTCTAAAGAAAACGGTGAACATTTCGGTAGCAAAGTGGGTGTACTCTAAACGGGGTTACCTCCCCTTATTTTCGTCTATTTCCAACCATCTCATTTGCCAATCCATACAAGCAAGGTACAATTAGTGCAAGACGTAGGATGCAGGTGTACTCTTAACGGAGTTACCTTCACTTATAAGTACACGACGTACAATGCACGTGTACTCTTAACGGAGCTACCTTCACTTACTTGCAGCAAGAGCACTCGTTTCCATCACTTACGTTTATGTTTCAAACTTGCGTGCCTTGCATCATGATGCATCCTGACTCGGATGGAAGCCGCCCTAAAATTTTGTCCGTGGTGTTCAAATGACAAAAAGGGACAGGGATGCCATTCATGCACCACTACTCCGAGGCTATGTTCTAGTACGACTATCTAAATCTCACACATTGCCGTCCCCTCTTTCTAGGTGTATTCTTAACGGAATTACCTGCACTTCAATAATGGACAATGCGCCCACCTGCCCTGTGTGCCAAGCCGAGCTCATCCCTAAGGTTAGCGGCTCAGCGACTCCAAATTTTGACCGAGCTTTCCTGGCATGCCCAAATGACAGGCCGGACAACCGTCATCAAGGGGCTTTCAAGTGGACGGAGCCGCCAAAACATGTCCCACATGACTGGCCGTCATGTTTGTGCGGAGTGCCGGCGCAGATCAAAAAATGGGGCACAACTTACTCATTCAAGTGCTGGGATGAGTCCCCTTCGGGATGTAAGTTCTCACGCGGCGCAACCACAGTTCCCGACCTCCAGCATCGTGATTGTGTTGCATGCGGTTGGGTGTACACGCCAGAAAGCACGACTGAATGTGTGCCCGTATCATCTCCATCAGCATCGACATCTCCCATGGATTCAACACCACCGCGCAAAATTCCACGGCCAAATCCCGCAACACCAACTCAAAGTTATATCCGCCCTCAAGACTTGAAACACAAGGCCGCCATACCAATTACAATGTACGAAACCGAGGATTCGTACATCATACTCGCTCGACACGGAGTCACAGGTACAGCGGATGCCAATGCCGTTACATTGAACTTCGAGAGTCCAAGGGGTATACCCCCCAAAGCTATCGTCCACGTGAACGAATTGCAATTGGCACATGAATTGCCAACACCGGGGACAACCAATGAGGGCATGGAGACTCATTGTTATCACCGCACCATTCAATTTCCAAAAGCAGTTCATCCTAAGCCGACTAAGGAAAGCAAAGCAACTTATATTGTACTTACGTTCAAGAAGGAAAGCGGCAAGCTTGTGTCCTTCTAATGTGCTTCCTTGATGCAATTGAATGCCTAATTCAATACATGTGTGCGACATGTCGTGCCACACTATATTATTCGTGCACTTCCGCCGCAATTGTGCAGTCGAATATGCATTTCTTCCATACTTGAATGGTCCAAAAGCCTCCAACTTCATCCGATGATGATGCGTGTAGCGCTTCTCAATAGGCGAACATCAACATTCACGTGCTTCGTCCCTTTGCACATTTCACACAACAGTTCGGCCGCATGAGAGGTTCCGTTGCAGCTAGTTTTATCTTTGGAGTTCCCTTCATTTACAAGCAGCAAGCGTACAAAGCACTCATCCACGTTGTGCTCGCACCTTCAATTGTTGCAAACGGTTTGTTAGAATCCTCTCACACAAAGGGTGATGCATCTTCTAAAACATACGGAAAACATTTTGGTAGCAAAGCGGGTGTACTCTTAACGGAGTTACCTTCGATTATTTTCATCCATTTGCCAATCCATAAGAGCAGGGTACAATTAGTGCACGACATACAATGCAGGTGTACTCTTAACGGAGTTACCTTCACTTATCATTAAATGACGTAAGATGCAGGTGTACTCTTAACGGAGTTACCTTCTCTTATTTGCAACGAAAGTACAAGTCAAGGTGTACTCTGCACGGAGTTACCTTCATTTACTTGCACCAACCGTCAAAGCAGTCATCCACGTTGTGCGAGCGCCTTCTATTGTTGCAAACGGTTTGTTACAATACCCTCAAACAAAGGGTGATCCATTTTCTAAAAAAAACGGTGAACGTTTCGGTAGCAAAGTGGGTGTACTCTAAACGGGGTTACCTCCCCTTATTTTCGTCTATTTCCAACCATCTCATTTGCCAATCCATACAAGCAGGGTACAATTAGTGCAAGACGTAGGATGCAGGTGTACTCTTAACGGAGTCACCTTCACTTATTAGTACACGACGTACATTGCACGTGTACTCTTAACGGAGCTACCCTCACTTACTTGCAGCAAGAGCACTCGTTTCGATCACTTACGTTTATGTTTGAAACTTGCGTGTCTTGCATCATGATGCATCATGACTCGCATGGAAGCCGCCCTAAAATTTTGTCCGTGGTGTTCAAATGACAAAAAGAGACAGGGTTGCCATTCATGCACCACTACTCCGAGGCTATGTTCTAGTACGACTATCTAAATCTCACACATCGCCATCCCCTCTTTCTAGGTGTATTCTTAACGGAATTACCTGCACTTCAATAATGGACAATGCGCCCACCTGCCCTGTGTGCCAAGCCGAGCTCATCCCTAAGGTTAGCGGCTCAGCGACTCCAAATTTTGACCGAGCTTTCCTGGCATGCCCAAATGACAGGCCGGACAACCGTCATCAAGGGGCTTTCAAGTGGACGGAGCCGCCAAAACATGTCCCACATGACTGGCCGTCGTGTTAGTGCGGAGTGCCAGCGCAGATCAAAAAATGGGGCACAACTTACTCATTCAAGTGTTGGGATGAGTCCCCTTCGGGATGTAAGTTCTCACGCGGCGCAACCACAGTTCCGGACCTCCAGCATCGTGATTGTGTTGCATGCGGTTGGGTGTACACGCCAGGGAGGAACTGAATGTGTGCCCGTATCATCTCCATCAGCATCGACATCTCCCATGGATTCAACACCACCGCGCAAAATTCCACGGCCAAATCCCGCAACACCAACTCAAAGTTATATCCGCCCTCAAGACTTGAAACACAAGGCCGCCATACCAATTACAATGTACGAAACCGAGGACCTAGGTTACAACAATATAGGTCCACTTGGGGTGGCCTCTTTATTTCGTTTGATGGGACAATATAAAAAGCTGCAAAGTTTCTATTTGAGCGTATGTGCAAATCAGAAGTGGGGGACCCAAAATGAATTGGCCAAACCCTTTTACATCCCAGAACTTGCAACCACTTTGTGTTCCATTCAACTGGATTTCCAAGACATTGGTCTTGTTGACCATAGTGTGATTGACCTCGTCAACACCTTGGTTAACAAATGGAATCCGCAAGTGTTGCAACAAAGCAACACATCCGCACTGCTTTCGCTAAATCTTCTCTACAATTATAATATTGATATGGCGGGGGTTTGTGCATTGCAAGTGCTAGTAAACCACTTTGCCGTTGACGTGCATACAACAATTTCATGTGATGCATTCGATTCACCCCATTTGTACAGCGACGACGACTAGGTCCTTCGTCGGCAATTCTATGCAATTTAAAGCCAGTTCCCTTCAATTCCAAACATTTCTAGTAGCGAAGAGTTCCAAGCAGTTCAGGTTGCCATCCGTGGGACTTCCCAATGTACAGGTGTACTGCTAACGGAATTACCATCACCTTCATGCCATGTCTACACCTTGGGAGCAAGGGTTACAACTGTTTCTGATTACCACGAGACTCGCAAGTAATTCCTTCACGTGTTTTGCCAACTGTGCTTCGTTCCTGCAACACTGCCACGCGGTTACGGTAGATTGCGGTTTGATGGACATACGTACGGACCGGCTCTTTCTCAGCGGATATAAATTCCCATTAGCCTTCCCCTCCACCTTGTGCACAACTCCCACAAAAAGAACCCGCGTGTCTTTTAGGAGAGGGGTGTAGATTAGAGGATATATATATATATATATATATATATATATATATATATATATATATATATATATATATATATATATATATATATATATTACTACACCCCTCTCCCCTTAAATTTAGCTAACAAGCAACAACAACACGTCACCATTCCGTTTTGGCCACTGCACCTTCCCATCGCCTCGGGCTTGACTCTACTTTAGCCATCCTAGAGCCTAGGTGGTGGCCTTGCCAAATCCAAGTTTTGAGCCAGAAACTCACCGGTGGCGGGCCGGGGCGGTGGCGCCAAGTCGGGAGGTGCCCTCCCAAATCTGCGCAATTTTGGGCCAAAAACAGCCATTTTTCGCCCAAAACAGCCCTAGTAAGGGTTCAAAACAGCCAAACGAAGGCAAACGGCCGCTACACTCCACGTGCGACTTGACTTTCTCGTGACCAAGGGACCTTCGGCGCCCTCTAACTCCACGATATGTCCGAGAAACTGCCCAAAAAGGCGCCAAAAAGCCCCAAAAACTGCGCAATGTGCACAAGCACCCCGATACCAAGAACGGGCCGTATCTTGGGCTACGTGGCTCAAAAACGAATTCCGAGGGCACCTAGTCCACCCGCAACCCCCCACTTTTTATGGTTTCCAAGCCTCTCAATCGCCCAACAAGACACGTAGACCCCCGTACCAGCGGTCACTTGGTGCAGCCGGAGGGCCGGCCAGCCCACGCACAGTGGGGGCCAATGGTGGGTCCACCAGGTCCCCAGGGCGAAAAAATGATTTTTTCCAAAGTTGTTCCTAGACCGCTTGGGATGCTCTAACAAGTGTTTTGAGGCCGTTTTGAGCCCGTGGTGGCGCGTTTTGGGCCATGGAAAATCCCAAAATGCCTTGAAAATGAGCCGTTTTGGGACCAACAATGGGTCAAAAATGGGTCAAAAACGCATTTTTCCAAAGGTGATCCTGGACCATTTATGGTGCTCAAACAAGTGGTTTTAGCCCATTTTGAGCCCGTTTTGACCCAGTTTAGCCCCTTCCACGACATGTATGCACCACTTTGTGCCCTTCGCACGTACCTTAGAGCCGTGTGGTGGAGCCACCTAGGGTTGGGAGAGGGGTGTAGATTGGAGGATATATATATATATATATATATATATATATATATATATATATATATATATATATATATATATATATATATATATATATATATATATATATATATATATATATATATATATATATATATATATATATATATATATATATATATATATATATATATATATATATATATATATATATATATATATATATATATATATATATATATATATCCTCCAATCTACACCCATATATATATATATATATATATATATATATATATATATATATATATGTATATATATATATATATATATATATGTATATATATATATATATATATATATATATATATATATATATATATATATATACATATACATATATATATATATATATATATATATATATATATATATATATATATACATATATATATATATATATATATATATATATATATATATATATATATATATATATATGTATGTATATGTATATATATATATATATATATATATATGTACATATATATATATATATATATATACATATATATATATATATATATATATATATATATATATATATATATATATATATATATATATATATATATATATATATATAGGGCAGCGGCGGCGACTCCTGGGCGTCTAAGGCGTCCTTGTGGGCTGACGTGGCCATGTACGCGGCGGCCAAAAGCGCGGGAGGCACCAGGGCCGTGCTACTCGGGGGGGACTTCAACGTGTGGCTGGAGTCCCCGTGGCACCCCACCACGAGGAGGTTCCGAGCCCTGTGGGAACAGTGTGGTTTCCACAGGGCAGGCCCGGAAAGGGAGGAGGACAGGAGGCCCACGAGGGCAGGGCACCGACTGGACTCCTTCCTGCTGAACTCGCCTCTGGTCCCTTGGGCGGCGCGTGAGCGCCCACACTTGGCGCCGGGGCGGTCTCCAGCGTCGCTGGGGTCGGATCATGGCCCTGTGGTCCTGGACATCCCGCTGGCGGTGGCCGGCAAAGAAAGGGTCACCAGGATGGCCTACTCGCACGCCCAAGGCAGGCTGCATGCCATACGCCCGGACTCCCCGGGGGTTCGTGAGAGGGCGGCGGCAGTACTGCAGAAGGCCTGCGGGGATCGGCGGCTGTAGGCGTGGCTATCGTCGGACCAGGACACTGCCACCATGGGCACGTCGGAGGTGCAGGCGGTCTTTGACCTGCTCTACGCCTTCCGGGATAACAGTCCAGGGTCACGGGAGTGCACATGCCGTCGGGCATGGACCAGCAGTACCCGTACGGGCAGGCGGAGACGGAGGCGTCTCTAGCCCAGGTCCTCTCGGATCAGGAGGCCCTGGCCTGGCGCGCCCATGAGCTGTGGCAACGGGACGCGGCGGCGGCCGGACTCCACTCCCAGGAAGCGACTGCCTTGCTACAGCACCTCCGGCGGGTGGACCCCGACCTGTCCCCCGCTTCGGTAGAGGACCTACGTGCCGCGTGGGACCAGCAGCTCCACCAGCTAGAGACACGCGTGGAGGAGCTGCGGGGTGTCCTCAGGAGCAACAGGCGCCGGTCCATCAAGGACTATTGGCGGGGCCGGGTGCCGGATCTGCAACTCCGATGGACGGCAATACGGGGGGCCATCAACGTGGTGAACTATGCCCCGTCGGGCCTGTGGTCCGTACGCGTCCGCGAGTCGGAGAAGGTGCTCTTGGAGGCCTCGGACGTCATGGGCGAGGTCCAGAGGTACTGGGAGGCGCTGTACGCCCAGCGGCCTGTGAACCTGCCGGCCTTCGAGCGGCTGGTCCGGGCCCACATCCCTCGGGCGGTGCCTGAGGAATGGAGGTCGGTGCAGGACTACACCCTGCAGGACCTTAAAGACGCCGTGAGGCAGGCCGTGGCGGACGACAAAGCTCCGGGGTCCAACCAGGTCACGGCTGCCCTCATAGCAGAGGTGCCTGAACCGGTGCAGGGACTCCTGGTGCACGCGTACGGGGCCATCCTGCGGGGTGCGGACGTCCCGGAATCCTGGCGCGAGGCCATTATCTGGCTAATGCCCAAGGGTACGGCCACAGGCAACCTGGACGAGTACAGGCCAATAGCGCTGGGGCAGCAAGACATGCGCATGCTCATGACTCCCCTCATGCGGAGGTTCACAGCCGTCCTGGCACGCAAGGGACTGGCTGCGGACTGTCAGTTCGGAGCCATGCCGGGCTCCACGGCAGCTGCCCCGGTGTTCCTGGCCCAGCGCAGGCTGCAGCGTGGGCAGGAGGAAAACCACGTCCTGGCCTTCGATGTATCAAAGGCTTTTGACACAGCGCCGCATGGGGCGCTGGCGCTCCTCCTGCGCCACATGGGGGTCCCGGAAGAGCTCATCAGGCTCTTCCACACCCTCAGCAGCGGGTCTGTGGTGCGCATCGTCACAGCGCACGGCCCAACGCCGAGCATACGGCTCCACAGGGGCCTGCGGCAGGGCAGTGCGGAGAGCGCTGTGCTCTACCTCCTCCTCTTAGAACCTCTCCTGCGGAGCCTTGCCTGCAAAGCACGGGGAGATGCTCGCCACGCGGTGCCACCCCTGGTGCAGGCGTGCTGTGATGACCTCTTGTTGATAGCGCACTCCCTGCCGCAGTTCCTGGAGTATGCAGCGGCGATAGCGCAATACCTCACGGACATGGGCATGTCCCTCAACGTCGGCAAATGCGCCTATGCCAGTACTGCTCGCATCCATTCGATCATGGTGTGCCTGAGCCTAGGGAACACGGCGGCCCCATGGGTATGCTTACGCGCCAAGGGCACGGTGCCACACTTCGGACTGCGCCTCGATCCCAGGCGGGTGGCAACCATGAAGGAAAATCATGTACTTCGGTGTGAAGCTCTGCTGGGCTGGTGCAAGAACACGTTGGGGCCGGCGTCGGTGCCTCACGAGGTGATGGCGGCTGTGGTTGGAGGCATCGTGCGGTACGCGGCGCCCTACCTGTCCGACACGGCGGAGGCGGTGATCAAACTGAATACTGCCATCAAGGCTGCGGCCCTGCAATTCGAGAAGCTGCCCAAGGACCTGTCCAACGTGGCGGTGCGGTCGGGTCTTGGGTTACGATTGGCGGATGTCCAGGTTATCTGCCGCGACTCCGTCGTAGCGACCCTGGATCAACTCACACACCACAGGTCGACGACAGTCCGGGATGAGCTGCGGGCCGTGCTCCGGGACTTACACAAGCAATACGGGGTGTGCGGGCAGTTCATGGTGCCCTCTGCATCATTCGCCACGCACGCTGGCAATACGTGGGTGGACAGGGCTCTCCGGGCGATGGGGACGTTGCGCGTAGGACTTCTCATGCCATCGTCAGTGTACTCGTGTGTACACGCCCATCTGCCGTAGGTGCAGTGGGCAGGGCGGAAGTGGGTGTCCCAATCCTACACCTTCAAGGGTAGGGACATCTGCGTTCTCTCGGGGCCCCGCACCGGTGCAGCGGTACAGTCCCTGACTGATCCCGCAAATGACCTCCTGCCGTGTATGTGGTGGGCGGATACAGGGAGGAAGGATGGGACCCGGCGAACCCGGGGCTGTCCATGCCGTTCGTCCCGCTAGCCGCCCTCCTGTTTCTGCTGGGGGACGTCTTTGAGGGTTACCAGCAACAAGACGATCCGGCGTCCGTCCCCCTGCTCACTCCACACGCTGGGGGCGGCATAAACCCATCACCACTGTGGGTTGTGCACTGGCGACCTGCGTTTTCCAGGGCATGCGCGGCGGTGCACGGGTGCAACGAGTGGGCAATTGTCCTTCTGCTGCCAGCTGGCCCTATCCCGGATCTTGATGAGTGCTCGGTCCCGGAAGTGGTTCGGATGTCCAACGTGCCGCACGACCCGCACGTCGCCGTCACGTCGTTGCGTGATGGCGGCGCGGTGGAACAGGGATCTGTGGTGGTGTACCAGCCCTCCTGCTCCGCAACGGTTTGGGGGGCGGAGTATACCACGGCCCTTGACGCCATCAAGTCAGTCTGCGGATGTGACCTGGCCTGGAGACCACATGCGGTATATCGGCCGAAGGTAGTCCTGTCCCCAGAGCTCACAGCCTCCAGCGCGGCGTCCCTTGGAAGAGTCGTGCAGAGCCCCCACTCCGACGTGGCATGGCTGGAACCCCACCGGTACTGCTGGGTGCCGGTGGCGACTAAGGTCACGTCGTCTGACGCGTCGCCCCAGGGAGACAACGCCACCAACGTGGCGGTGGCCAGCCATGGGAGCCCCACGCGGACGGGTGCCATCTACGGCGCGGTCCCGGAGGCGGAGATCATCGGCGCGGCGGCGTACCTGTTGCACACGCCCCCGTCAGCGTGCACGGTACACGTGGTGGACGCGTCCATCATAGGAGCGCATCTCCGCAGGGCACAGGAGGCCCTGTACCGTGGCATCAAGGGGCCGACATCACATCTGGTCAACCAGCACGCGCTGAATTGGATAGTGGAGGGGCGGCGGCGACTGCCACGCCGAGTTGGGGGGCCACACCACTGGGTGGTAAGGCAGAGCTCGCACTTGGCGGCAGTCCCGCTTGAAGCGCCGGACTCTGCCGCAGCCCGTGCAATGGCCCCGCCTGTTCATCTCGTTCTGCCGAAGGAGCACGCCATCCTGTTGGTGCCGGGGGATGATGGAGAGCTCGAGCCGCGTGTGCCGTCCATGCAAGCCCTTCAGCACGTCCGGGAGATGGAGTGGCGCTCGCTTGCGGCGCGCACCAGGGCCCACACGCCACTGGCTGGCGCCTGTGAGGCGGTACCCCCGGGAGCTGTCCACCACGGCCCCACGCACCGGAATATGCTGCGGGCACGTGACAGTCGCTTGTCCACCATGCAGGTCATGCGACGATGGAGGCAGAAGCTCACGCGTGTGGCAATACCGGCCCACCCCTGTATCTTCTGTGGGGGACCGGAAGAGGACATTGGCCATATGCGCTTGCTGTGTGCGCGGGACGAGGAGGTGGCAGGGCTCCTGTGCAGGCGTGTGGAGGAGTTCACAGCGGAGCTACCCCTGACGGACAGGGCGGTGGAGTTCGTGGCGTGGAGGGAGCACGGCTGCAGGTGGACGGAATCCCTGATGGCGGGTGTCGTCCCCGGGGACCTGGAGCGACTATTCGCGGCAGTGCGGGCGGCGTCGTCCCGGGGCCGGGCGAAGGCCAAGCTCTTTATGGAGGACATGGTACAGGTTGGGGAAGATGTGTATGCCCGTAGGAACCATCGGCTCGCCCAGATCATGCAGCTGCCGATGCAAGATCGGAGGAGGGCGGTATACGCGTTCCTGCGAGGTGACACGCCCTTCTGCCCGCCGGCGGGGAGAATCCAACGGCGATCGCCATGGAACCCGTTTGCCGGCCTCCCCGGCGACCTGCAGGCGACCTTTCAGAGGGCACCGCTACACGCGCTGCTGGTGCCACGGTCGTACATCGCGCACGAGGAAGCCATGTCCTTGTTCCCTCACTGGATGGCGGCGGTGGCGCAGGACTTCCTCCAGTGGATCGGTTCCTGGGTAGCTCGGGACGTCCCGGCATTTAGGGAGTGGTCCCGCGTGGTGTCCGCGCAATCGTGGGCCACAGTGCGTGGTACCATGGTGAGAGACCCTGACGGCCAGAGTGATCCCTAGCTCCAGGTGTACTCCAACCATCCGGCTGTAGGGAACGTCATGGGGTGGCCTCGCGAGGTGCTGCCAGTCTTTGAGCAACCTCTGTGCGGTCTCCCAATCCTGGCGGTAGCAGTCGTGCTTGACGTGGGGACGTTGTGGCTATATGACCGGCAGCTGCGGCGAACCATACCGGCGGTCACGGGGCGGCGGTCCATGGCAGTGTTGGTGGGCTCCAAGCAGCTGGCACGGGTACAGGGCGACGACGCGCAGGGCCACGTCACGGAAGCCATGTTCTCTCTGCCAGAAGGGGACGAACACGTAGCTGCCGATGCCCGACACACCCTTGACACCCTAGGCCTCGAGGCGGTCGTTGGGGCACGGGCGGGAGGACAACGCTTAGTTCTCGCGTCCGCCGGGGGCCCGGGGCGAGACGGGGTCGATGTCATCGGGGAGATCTTGCGGGACTATGGTTGGGAGCTCCTGGCGCATGGCACACGCAGCCCCAAAGTTGCGCGGTGGCCTCGGCTGCTTGAGAGCTTGCCGATGCTGTCCGACGGGCGACCGATACTCCGCCCGGTGTCTACGTGGGAGGATGCGAGGCGCAGCCTGCTCAGTTGTGCCACAGCATGCGCGCTGGCAGGTGCTTTGCTCGGTCTCCAGGAAGCGTGCTGTGATGTATGGCATGACCTGTGGTCGCAGTGTTGTGATGATAGCTGCGTTCCGTCACGATTTGTGCTTCCGCAGCGATGCCACGGGTGCGGGGAGACAACGTCGGTTTGGGTTCATCAGTGTGCCTCCGCCCCTCTATGCCGGACATGTGGAGAGCGTGCCGATAGGGGATGGCCTAAGGCGAGGTGGGCACTGCGGCACTCAGGGCAGATGTCCTCGAGTGCCTGGAGGACAATCCGGAGTGACCTGAAGAGCGTCCGAGTGGAGGGGGTACGGTGCCCCGATACGCCGTCGGCAACCCTGCCCCTGCTGCTATGGTGGGCGGCTCTGGAGGGCGACTCGCGGGTACTCTGGTTGTGGCATCACGGAGGAAATGGTGATGGCGTGGTGGGGGCCGGGGGTAACGCAGATTGACAGGGTATGGGAAATGTGGGTACACCTGCCACCGTCCCCACGCTGGACGCAGCGGAGGGGGTGGCGCCTGAGAAGCAGTGCCCTCATGGCCTGATTGTGCGTTTCTGGCAGGCGGAGTATGACGGCCAACGCGATGTGACAGGTCGTGCCGGCCTGATGGTGAGCCGTTCTGCCCCCGTGCATGAGGGTCGGACAGGGTTGCTTCACCCGCCTGCCCCGGGTCGCCGCATACCACAGTGAGGTGTCATGGGTCGTCCCAACCAGGGTAATAAGGCCCAAACCCCTGTAGGGTATTGCCATGGCACCGTGGTCTCTACTGGCGGCCTGGCTACGGCAGTGCTGGGGGTGGATGCTCGGGGTACACCGGGGGTGCACGGATTTGTGTGGGGGCGGGGGACGTTGTTGCCGGCGCTACGGTGCATGTGTTGCGGCGCCCGAAGGGAGTGTTACACGGGGTTGCGGGGACAGCCAACAGACCCCGGGAGCGGCGACGCAGCAATGATGTGTGCGTTGAGGAATGTGACGGCGTGGTCGTCAGGTGGATCGTATGACGGGCGTACTTGAGACGGCATGGCGGTCTGGGAGGAGCACTCACGAGGGGTACGCGGGGTTCAAGATGGCGGAGTACTGGCGTCGTGGGAGTATGCGCGGCGGTACTGGGGACCGTATGGTGGGAGTACGCGGCGGTACTGGGGACCGTATGGTGGGAGTACGCGGCGGTACTGGGGACCGTATGGTGGGAGTACGCGGCGGTACTGGGGACCGTATGCTGGGAGTACGCGGCGGTTCTGGAGAACCGTATGGTGGGGGCGCTACGGGGTTGCATGGCGATACTGGGGTGTCCCCCTGACCCCTCTAACAACTCAGGGGGCGCGTGGGGGCATCCCCTAGCCCCGGTAAAACAAACTAGAGGGACCGTGCCTGCGGGCATGTACATAGTCTAACCTCTGACCATGGCCTTGCGGTTGCGGTGGTGCGTGTGGTGGCGGCTCGCAGGTGGCAACGGCGTGGCAACAGCGGTACTGCGCGGCGTCGTAGCGATAAGTATGCGGTCGCCTCACCATTGTGGCGATTTACTCCTGGGGGGCGCTTGTCCGGTCGGCTAGAGGCGGGGAGAGAGGAGGAGCGGCATGCTGAGTGGTTCGGGGGGTGACGCGCGGGCCAATGCTATAAGTAGGCTCGCCACGTCGTCGGTGGAGGCCGAACCTGCGGCCTGGCCGTTGCTGTGGCGGAAGTGGCGCAACCACGGGAGCTGGCCAATCAGTGCAGGTAAGGGTCAAGGGTAGGCGCCAGGGCAATGTATGTGGGCCAGATGAGGTGCACCTGGTTACCACAGCCCGGGGCGAGCCTCTAGTGGGTACCCCTACAGGGGGTCGATAACCAAGCTACGGCACCCACCAGCCCGAGTCCCAGCCAGCGATATTCACGGGTTGCGCCACTCCCGTCGCGTAGCGGCCGGCGTCCCCCCTGTAGACCCTCAAGTTATATTATACGTGGGCAAGTGGATGCCTCGAAGCTGATTGGGTACTGGCCCCTGTCATGGAGTGCCGGCATGGTATATATCTGGGGTGTGGGTGCAGCTCAGGGCCACGGGGACGTGGGGTTGATGCAGTGTTTCTGTACTATACTAGGGGACTGATGCGGTGGGTCGGCGGCGTACATTGTGCGGACATGGGGGCGATCAAAGCTGAGGGCCAGGCTAGGCTAGAGCCTCCCAGAAATTCTGCCTATGCATATACGGGTAATTGCGTGCTGGCAGTGCGGTACGTGGAGTCAGGGGTGGTGGGCTTTTATGAGTACTCTGCGGGCAAAGGATTACGTAGGGTCACGGGTAGTGGGCGTCACCACGGTGGCGGGGGTAAGCGAACAACGGATAGTCCGCTGTTGCTTCGCCGCATGCGTGCTGCTTTGTTCCTTTGTTGCTGCTTTGCGCTGGACGGACAAGCCCTTGCTTTCTGCTGGTTGCGTTGCTGCTGCGTTGCTGTGCCTTGCCCCCATACCCCCGGCGAACAAACGGGCCAGCGCCCGTCGCCATTGCTAATGCTAACGCTTTGCAGATGCCACTGCCCCCAAAGCCTGGTCGGCCGGTGTCCCCGGCCCTCTGGGTCCTCCGTCATGATGTGGGCCACCTGAGGCAGCCATGGGACCCACGGGATCGAGCGAGGCACGAACCACCTGTTGGCGCGAGATGCCTGGTAACACCAGTAGACGGCATGATAAGTGGTTATGACTATATATATATATATATATATATATATATATATATATATATATCCTCCAATCTACACCCCTCTCCCAACTCAAGGTGGCTCCACCACACGGCTCTAAGGTACGTGCGAAGGGCACAAAGTGGTGCATACATGTCGTGGAAGGGGCTAAACTCGGTCAAAACGGGCTCAAAACAGGCAAAAAACACTTGTTTGAGCATCCCAAATGGTCCGGGATCAGTTTTGGAAAAACGCGTTTTTGACTCATTTTTGACCCATTTTTGGTCCCAAAATGGCCCTTTTGCAAGGCATTTTGGGAGTTTCAATGAGCCAAAACCAGTCGCCACGGGCTCAAAATGGGCTAAAACCACTTGTTTGAGCATCATAAATGGCCCGGGATCATTTTTGGAAAAACGTGTTTTTGACCCATTTTTGACCCATTGTTGGTCCCAAAACGGCCCATTTTCAAGGCGTTTTGGGATTTTCCATGGCCCAAAACGCGCCACCACGGGCTCAAAACGGCCGAAAAATACTTGTTTGAGCATCCCAAGTGGTCTAGGAACAACTTTGGAAAAACTGATTTTTTTTGCCCTAGGGACCCTGGTGGACCCACCGTTGGCCCCCACTGTGCGTGGGCTGGCCGGCCCTCCGGCTGCACCAAGTGACCACTGGTACGGGGGCCTACGTGTCTCGTTGGGCGATTTTGAGGCTTGGAAACCATAAAAAGTGGGGGTTTGCGAGTGGACTAGGTGCCCTCGGAATTTGGTTTTGAGCCACGTAGCCCAAGATACGGCACGTTCTTGGTTTCGGGGTGCTGGTGCACATTGCGCCGTTTTTGGGGCTTTTTGGCGCCTTTTTGGGCCATTTCTCGGAAATATCGTGGAGTTAGAGGGCACCAAAGGTCCCTGGGTCACGAGAAAGGCAAGCCGCACGTGGAGTGTAGCAGCCGTTTGCCTTCGTTTGGCTGTTTTGAGCCCTTAGTAGGGCCGTTTTGGGCGAAAAATGGCTGTTTTTGGCCCAAAGCTGCGCAGATTTGGGGGGCACCTACCGACTTGGCGCCCCCGCCCCGGGCCGCCACCGGTGAGTTTTTGGCTCAAAACTTGGATTTGGCAAGGGCACCACCTAGGCTCTAGGATTGCCAAAGTAGAGTCAAGCTCGACGCGATGGGAAGGTGCAGTGGCCAAAACGGAATGGTGACGTGTTGTTGTTGCTTGTTGCTTGTTAGCCAAATTTAAGGGGAGAGGGGTGTAGTAATATATATATATATATATATATATATATATATATATATATATTAATATATATATATATATATATATATATATATATATATATATATATATATATATATATATATATATATATATATATATATATATATATATATATATATATATATATATATATATATATATATATATATATATATATATATATATATATATATATATATATATATATATATATATATATATATATATATATATATATATATATATATAGTCATAGTCATAGTCATAGTCATAACCACTTATCATGCCGTCTACTGGAGTTACCGGGCATCTCGCGCCGACAGGTGGTTCCTGCCTCGCTCGATCCCGTGGGTCCCAGGGCTGCTTGAGGTGGCCCACAGCATGACGGAGGACCCAGAGGACCGGGGATACCGGTCAACCAGGCTTTGGGGGCAGTGGCAGCTGCATAGCGTTAGCATTAGCAACGGCGACGGGCGCTGGCCCGTTTGTTCGCCGGGGGTAAGGGGGCAAGGCAAAGCAACGCAGCAGCATCGCAACAAGTAGAAAGCAAGGGATTCTCTGTCCGTCGCAAAGCGGCCACCAAGGAACAAAGCAGCACGCATGCGGCGAAGCGAGAGCTGACCCCCCGTCGTTCGCGTACCCCCGCCACCGTGGAGACGTCCATCACCCATGACCCCACGGAATCCATTGCCGTCCGCGTTCTCGAAATTGCCCACCACCCCTGACTCCACGTATCCCTCTGCCAGCACGCAATAGCCCGTACGTGCATAGCCAGGATTTCTGGGAGGCTCCAGCCTAGCCTGGCCCTCAGCTTTCATCGCCCCCATGTCTCCACAATGTACGCCGCCGACCCACCGCACCATCCCCCTAGTATAGCACAGAAACACGGTATCAATTCCACGTCCCCGTGGCCCTGAGCTGCTCCCACACCCCACATATATACCACTGGCACTCCTTGTCAGGGGCCAGCACCCAATCAGCTTCGAGGCATCCACTTGCCCACGTATAGTATAACTTGAGGGTCTACAGGGGGGGACGCTGGCCGCTACGCGACGAGAGTGGCGCAACCCGTGAATATCGCTGGCTGGGATTCGGGCTGGTGGGTGCCGTAGCTTGGTTATCGACCCCCTGTAGGGGTACCCACCAGAGGCTCGCCCCGGGCTGTGGTAACCAGGTGCACCTCATCTGGCCCACATACATTGCCCTGGCGCCTACCCTTGACCCTTACCTGCACTGATTGGCCAGCACCCGTGGTTGCGCCTCTTCCGCCACTGCAGCGGCCAGGCCGCAGGTTCGGCCCCCACCGACGACGTGGCGAGCCTACTTATAGCATTGGCCCGCGCGTCACCCCCCGGACCACTCAGCATGCCGCTCCTCTTCCCTCCTCGCCTCTATCCGACCGGACTGGCGCCCCCAAGGGGTAAGCCGTTACATGGTGAGGCGACCGCATAATCTTCGCTACGACGCCACGCAGTACCGCTGTTGCCACGCCGACGCCACCTGCGAGCCGCCACGACACGCACCACCGCAACCACAAGGCCATGGTCAGAGGTTAGACTATGTACATGCCCGCAGGCACGGTCCCTCTAGTTTGTTAACGGGGCCGGGGGATGCCCCCGCGCTCCCCCTGAGTTGTTAGAGGGGTCAGGGGACACCCCAGTACCGCCATGCTTTTCCGCTGCTCCCCCACTGTACGGTTCCCCAGTACCGCCGCGTACCCCCACCGTACGGACCCCAGTACCGCCGCGTATACCCCCAAGACGCCTGTACACCGTCACCTGGAACTCCACGTGCCCTCCGTGAGTGCTCCTCCCAAGCTGCCACGCCGTCTCCACGACGCCCGCCATACTGTCCCCCTGACGACCCCAGTGTCATATCCTTCTACGCACACATCTTCGCCTCGTCGCCGCTCCCGGGGCCTCCAGGCTGTCCCCGCAACCCCGTGTAACACCCCCAGGGGGCGCCGCAACGCCGTAACCCCCAGACAACTCCGTGCACCCCCGGTGTATCCCGAGCAACCACTCCCAATACTGCCGTAGCCGGGCCGCCAGTAGAGACCCCGGTGCCACGGGAATACCCTACAGGGGTTTGGGCCTTATTACCCTGGTCGGGACGACCCATGACACCTCACTGTTGTATGCGGCGACCCGGGGCAGGCGGGTGAAGCATCCCTGTCCGACCCTCATGCACGGGGGCAGTACGGCTCACCATCAGGCCGGCACGACCTGTCACATCGCGTTGGCCGTCATACGCCACCTGCCTGTACCGCACAATCAGGCCGTGAAGGCACTGCTTCTCAGGCGCTACCCCCTCCGCTGCGTCCAGCGTAGGGACGGTAGCTGGTGCACCCACAATTCCTAACCCCATCAATCTGCACCCCCGGCCCCCACCACGCCGTCACCATTTCCTCCGTGATGCCACAACCAGAGTATCCGTGAGTCGCCCTCCAGAGCCGCCCACCACAGCATCAGGGGCAGGGCCGCAGACGGCGCTCCAGGGCACCGTACCCCTTCCACTCGGACGCTCTTCAGGCCATCCTGGATAGTCTTCCAGGCACTTGAGGACATCTGTCCAGAGTGCCGCAGGGCCCACCTCGCCTTAGGCCACCCCCTATCGGCACGCTCCTTACATGTCCCGCACAGCGGGCGGAGGCACACTCATGAACCCAAACTGACACCGTTTCCCCGCACCCGTGGCATCGCTACGGAAGCACAGACCGCGACGGAACGCAGCTACCATCACAACACTGCGACCACAGGTCCTGCCATACATCGCAGCACGCGTCCTGGAGTCCGAGCAAAGCACCCGCCAGCGTGCGTGCTGTGGCACAACTGAGGAGGCTGCGCCATGCTTCCTCCCACGTGGACACCGGGCGGAGTATCGGTCGCCCGTCGGGCATCACCGGCAGGCTCTCAAGCAGCCGGGGCCACCGCGCCACTTTGGGGCCGTGTGTGCCATGCGCCAGGAGCTCCCAACCGTAGTCCCGTAAGACCTCTCCGATGACATCAACCCCGTCCTGCTCCGGGCCCCTGGCGGAAGCCACAACCAAGCGTTGTCCTCCCGCCCGAGCCTCAATGACCGCCTCGATGCCCAGGGTGTCAAGGGTGTGACGGGCATCGGCAGCCACGTGGTCGTCCCCCTCTGGCAGAGAGAACATGGCCTCCGTGACGTGGCCCTGCGCGTCGTCGCCCTGTACCCGTGCCAGCTGCTTGGAGCCCACCAACACTGCCATGGACCGCCGCCCCGTGACCACTGGTATGGCTCGTCGCAACTGCCGGTCATACAGCCACAACGTACCCACGTCAAGTACGACAGCCACCACCAGGATTGGGAGACTGCACAGAAGTTGCTGAAGGACCGGCAGCACCTCGCGAGGCCAGCCCATGACGTTCCCCACTGCTGGATGGTTGGCGTACACCTGAAGCCAGGGATCACTATGGCCGTCAGGGCTCCTCACCCTGGTACCACGCACCTGGGCCCACGATTGCGCCGACACCACGCGGGACGACTCCCTGAATGTCGTGATGTCCCGCGCCACCCAGGAACCGAGCCACAGGTCGAAGGCCTGCGCCACCGCCGCCATCCAGTGAGGGAACAAGGACATGCCCTCTTCATGCTCGATGCATGACCGTGACACCAGCAGTGCGTGCAGCGGTGCCCTCTGAAAGGTTGCCCGCAGGTCGCCGGGGAGGCCGGCAAACGGGTTCCACGGCGGACGCTGCAGGATCCACCCTGCCGGCGGGCAGAAGGGTGTGTCACCACGCAGGAACGCGTAAACCGCCCTCCTTCGATCTTGCATCGGCAGCTGCATGATCTGGGTGAGCCGATGGTTCCTGCGGGCATACACATCTTCCCCAATCTGGACCATTTCCTCCACAAAGAGCCTGGCCTTGGCAGGGCCCCGGGACGACGCCGCTCGCACCGCAGCGAACAGCCGCTTCAGGTCCCTGGGGACGACACCCGCCATCAGGGATTCAGTCCACCTGCAGCCGTGCTCCCTCCACGCCACAAACTGCACCGCCCTGTCTGTCAGGGGTAGCTCCGCCGTGAACTCCTCCACACGCCTGCACAGGAGCCCAGCCACCTCCTCGTCCCGCGCACACAGTAGGCGCATGTGGCCAATGTCCTCCTCCGGCCCCCCACAGAAGATACAGGGGTGGGCTGGTATTGCCATACGCGTGAGCTTTTGTCTCCACCGTCGCATGACCTGCATGGTGGACAAGCGACCGTCACGTGCCCGCAGCATATTCCTGTGCGTTGGGCCGTGGTGCACAACTCCCAGTGGCATTGCCTCGCAGGCACCAGCCAGTGGCGTGTGCGCCCTGGTGCGAGCCGCTAGCGAACGCCACTCCATCTCCCGGACTTGCTGAAGGGCTTGCATGGATGGCACACGCGGCTCGAGCTCTCCATTATCCCCCGGCACTAAGAGGATGGCGTGCTCCTTTGGCAGGACGAGATGGACAGGCGGGGCCATTGCACGGGCCGCAGCAGAGTCCGGTGCCTCGAGCGGGACCACCGCCAAGTGCGAGCTCTGCCTCACCACCCAGTGGTGCGGCCCCCCAACTCGGCGCGGCAGCCGCCGCAGCCCCTCCACTATCCAGCTCAGTGCGTGCTGGTTGACCAGATGTGATGTCGGCCCCTTGATGCCACGGTACAGGGCCTCCTGCGCCCTGCGGAGATGCGCTCCTATGACGGACGCATCCACCACGTGTACCGTGCACGCTGACGGGGGCGTGTGCAACAAGTACGCCGCCGCGCCAATGATCTCTGCCTCCGGGACCGTGCCGTAGATGGCACCCGTCCACGTGGGGATTCCGTGGCTGGCCACCGCCACGTTTGTGGCGTCGTCTCCCTGGGGCGACGCGTCAGACGATGTGACTTTAGTCGCCACCGGCACCCAGCAGTACCGGTGGGGCTCCAGCCACGCCACGTCGGAGTGGGGGCTCTGCACCACCTTTCCCAGGGACGCCGCACTGGAGGCCGTGAGCTCCGGGGACAGGACCACCCTCGGTCGATATACCGCATGTGGTCTCCAGGCCAGGTCACATCCGCAGACTGACTTTATGGCGTCCAGGGCGGTGGTATACTCCGCTCCCCAAACTGTTGCAGAGCAGGAAGGCTGGTATACCACCACAGACCCCTGCTCCACTGCGCCGCCATCACGCAACGACGTGACGGCGACGTGCGGATCGTGTGGCACGTTGGACATCCGGACCACTTCCGGGACCGAGTACTCATCCGGATCCGGGATTGGGCCTGCTGGCAGCAGAAGGACAATTGCCCACTCGCAACACCTGTGCACCGCCGCGCACGCCCTGGAAAACGCTGGCCGCCCGTGCACAACCCACAGTGGTGGCGGGCTTATGCCGCCCCCGGCGTGTGGAGTGAGCAGGGGGACGGACGCCGGGTCGTCTTGCTGTTGGTAGCCCTCAAAGACGTCCCCCAATAGAAACAGGAGGGCGGCTAGCGGGACGAACGGCATGGACAGCCCCGGGTTGGCCGGGTCCCATCCTTCCTCCCTGTATCCGCCCACCACATACACGTCCCCCGCAGCGGACTGTCTATTGCGTTTGCTGGCCTTCTTTCGGCGCACCGGGTGTATTAGACGGTGAGTCATTGCCAGCGTGTGTGGCGAATGACGCAGAGGGCACCATGAACTGCCCGCACACTCCGTACTGCACGTGCATGTCTCGGAGCATGGCCCGCAGCTCATCCCGGACTGTCGTCGACCTGTGGTGGGTGAGCTGAGCCATGGTCGCCACGACGGAGTCGCGGCATATAACCCGGACATCCGCCAACCGTAACCCATGACCCGACCGCACTGCCACGTTGGACAGATCCTTGGGCAGCTTCTCGAATTGCAGGGCCGCAGCCTTGATGGCAGTATTCAGTTTGATCACCGCCTCCGCCGTGTCGGACAGGTAGGGCGCCGCGTACCGCACGATGCCTCCAACCACAGCCGCCATCACCTCATGAGGCACCGACGCCGGCCCTAACGTGTTCTTGCACCAGCCCAGCAGAGCTTCACACCGGAGTGCATGTTTCTCCTTCATGGTCGCCATCCCCCTGGGATCGAGGCGCAGGCCCAAGTATGGTACCGTGCCCTTGGCACGTAAGCATACCCATGGGGCCGCCGTGTTCCCTGGGTTCAGGTATACCATAATCGAATGGATGCGAGCAGTATTGGCATAGGCGCATTTGCCGACGTTGAGGGACATGCCCATGTCAGTGAGATACCGCGCTATCGCCGCCGCATACTCCACGAATTGTGGCAGGGAGTGCGCTATCAACAGGAGGTCATCACAGTACGCCTGTACCAGGGGTGGCACCGCATGGCGAGCATCTCCCCGCGCCTTGCAGGCGAGGCTCCGCAGGAGAGGCTCCAAAAGGAGGAGGTAGAGCACAGCGCTCTCCGCACTGCCCTGCCGCAGGCCCCTGTGGAGCCGTATGCTCGGCGTCGGGCCGTGCGCGGTGACGATGCGCACCAGAGACCCGCAGCTGAGGGTGTGGAAGAGCCTGATGAGCTCCTCCGGGACACCCATGTGGCGCAGGAGGAGCGCCAGCGCTCCGTGCGGCGCTGTGTCAAAAGCTTTTGACACATCGAAGGCCAGGACGTGGTTTTCCTCCAGCCCACGCTGCAGCCTGCGCTGGGCCAGAAACACCGGGGCAGCCGCCGTGGAGCCCGGCATGGCTCCGAACTGCCAGTCCGCGGCCAGTCCCTTGCGTGCCAGAACAGCTGTGAACCGCCGCATGAGGGGAGTCATGAGCATTCGCATGTCTTGCTGCCCCAGCGCTATCGGCCTGTACTCGTCCAGGTTGCCCGTGGCTGTGCCCTTGGGCATCAGCCAGATAATGGCCTCGTGCCAGGACTCAGGGACGTCCGCACCCCGTAGGATTGCCCTGTACGCATGCACCAGGAGCCCCTGCACCGGTTCAGGCAGCTCTGCTATGAGGGCAGCCGTGACCCGGTTGGACCCCGGAGCTTTGTCGTCCGCCACGGCCTGCCTCACGGCGTCTTTAAGGTCCTGAATGGTGTAGTCCTGTGCCGACCTCCATTCCTCCGGCACCCCTTTGGGAATGTGGGCCCGGACCAGCCGCTCGAAGGCCGGCAGGTTCACTGGCCGCTTGGCGTACAGCGCCTCCCAATACCTCTGGACCTCGCCAATGATGTCCGAGGCCTCCAAGAGCACCTTCTCCAACTCGCCGACGCGTACGGACCATAGGCCTGACGGGGCATAGTTCACCACGTTGATGGCCCCCCGTATCGCCGTCCATCGGAGCTGCAGATCCGGTACCCTGCCCCGCCAGTAGTCCTTGATGGACCTGCGCCTGTTGCTCCTGAGGACATCCCGCAGCTCCTCCACGCGTGTCTCCAGCTGCTGGAGCTGTTGGTCCAACGCGGCACGTAGGTCCTCTACCGAGGCGGGGGACAGGTCGGGGTCCACTCGCCGGAGGTGCTGTAGCAGGGCAGTCGCTTCCTGGGAGTGGAGTCCGGCCGCCGCCGCGTCCCGTTGCCACAGCTGATGGGCACGCCAGGCCAGGGCCTGCTGATCCGAGAGGACCTGGGCCAGAGACGCCTCCGTCTCCGCCTGCCCGTACGGGTACTGCGGGTCCACGCCTGAAGGCATGCGCACTCCCGTGACCCTGGACACGTCATCACGGAAGGCGTAGAGCAGGTCAAAGACCGCTTGCACCTCCGACGTGCCCATGGTGGCAGTGTCCTGGTCCGACGAGAGCCACGCCTGTAGCCGCCGATCCCCGCAGGCCTTCCGCAGTACTGCCGCTGCCGCCTCACGAACCCCCGGGGAGTCCGGGCGTATGGCATGCAGCCTGCCTTGGGCGTGCGAGTAGGCCATCCTGGTGACCCTCTCTTTGCCGGCCACCGCTAGCGGGATGTCCAGGACCACAGGGCCATGATCCGACCCCAGCGACGCTGGAGACCGCCCCGGCGCCAAGTGTGGGCGCTCACGCGCCGCCCATGGGACCGGAGGCGAGTTTAGAAGGAAGGAGTCCAGTCGGTGCCCTGCCCTCGTGGGCCTCCTGTCCTCCCCCCGTTCCGGGCCTGCCCTGTGGAAACCACATTGTTCCCAGAGGGCTTGGAACCTCCTCGTGGTGGGGTGCCACGGGGACTCCAGCCACACGTTGAAGTCCCCTCCGAGGAGCACGGCCCTGGTGCCACCCGCGCTCTTGGCCGCCGCGTACATGGCCACGTCAGCCCAGAAGGACGCCTTAGACGCCCAGGGGTCGCCGCCGCTACCCGGGCCGTGGACGTTGATGACCGTGAGGGTGCCACCTGCGGTCACCACATCGAGGGCCATGGCCTTGCCCGGCACGATGTCCACGATATCTCGAACTTCCTCCGCGGCGAACATGTCCGCCCGAAGGGCAATCAAGAGCCCGCCGCGCACCGCTGCCGCCGACGCCGCCTGGGCATCCACCCCTGGGTATGCATGATACCCGTGGTGACGCCACTGGTTCTCCGAGTGCACCACACCTTGAGGGTCCTGCAGGCCGGTCTCCTGGAATAGGCCCAGGATGGCACCCTCGGCCTTCATGATGCCCGCCGCCACCGCTTCACCGTCGAGCATACCCGAGGCCACTGCTACGCCGTCCCCCCGCATCGAGCCCTGGACGTTCCAGGACACCGCCGCTCGGGTGTTGGAGGCGGGGCCCCTTCATGGCTGCACGTGTGGATCGGGGCCCCCCGCCGGATCCGGATCACTGGACGGAGGGGGGCCACCAGCAGGTTCAGGGGGACCACCCGCACCCGGCGCGGGCGGCCGGCGAGGTGGCCCCTGTCCCCGTGGGCCTCCGCCCGAGGCGGTCGTCGCCTGCTGAGACCCGGGAGATGCGGCGGGCTCCCCCTCTGCCTGTCCGCCGGATGTACTTGCCGCCGTACTCCCCGTAGAAGTCACTGCTCCACGCCGTGCTGCAGACCCAATCGCTCCAGATCGTGCCGCCGACGGCGACGCCCCGCGCTCCGCCGCAGGGCGGGCACCCGTGGGCAGCGTGAGCGCTCTGGACCCCGCCTGGGCCGACGCGAAAGGCCCCGCCTGGCCCCCCGGCATAACACCAGCCAGCATGGCCAGCGCCTGGTCCCGTTGCGCCGGATCAGTCGCATGGTCCCGCTGGATGTGGTCCAGCAGGTCCTTGGGGTGGAGGTGGGTAGGCCGGCAGTGCGTGCCAGCTTTCCATGTGCAGTGACAAGCCCCATCTAGCCGAGACCAAGGGCAGACGTTGATCGTCTTTGTCCCACGCTGCTCCGTGGCCAAGTCACCACCGAAGTGCTGCAGCACGTACCGAATGTTGGCATAGCCGCCATACTGAGGCGGCTGGCCCCTCTTGGGCGGCGGCTTGGGCGCCTCTTTCGGGGCCTGCCTCGCCGCCGCGGCCGGGAGTGCCGCAGGCCGTACTGGTGGCACGCTTGGTGGCTGCGGCAGGTGCAGCATTCCCCCCACGGGAAACTGCTCCTCCACCCAGCGGCGCCACGCGTCGGCGATCTTCTCCCGGTCGCCCTCGACCCTCCACTTGGACGTGGAGAATGCCCGGAGCCACGGCCCCATGTTCTCCGCCATGACCAGGCGGAGGGCATCTCCTCCGCTCTGCCGGCGGAAGCGTGTCGCAGCCGCGCCTGCCACGGTCCCTTGGAGGTACAGCGCTTCGCCCCCGTCGCCACTCAGTGCACTAAGGTGCAGGGCCTCCAGGTCGGCGGGGCGGACCGTGAGCACCGTGCCCTCTCCGCGATCGTACAGGCGCAGCGCCGAGGAGTGGGGCTCCAACGCCGCCACAACCGAGCACCACGCCCGCGACACGCTATGCAGCAGTGCCAGCGAGGCTGCCGGCCTGTTGCTGGAGGACTGCGCTGCCGGGGCCCTGGGGAGGGCCGCCGCGTGACCCTGCAGCGCCCTGCACATGCCAGCTGCATGCTCAGCCTGCCACATGTTGCTCGGGGCTATGGGCCAGACGTCCTGCCCCTGGATCACCGGCGGCCGCGTGACCTCCACGAAGACCGCCGGCGCCGGCGGGATGTCCTCGGCCGTGCACCTGTGCGCCCTGCGCACCGGCCCCAGCTCACTGAGGCACTCCCGGAACACCCGGTAGCAGACCGGGCCCCTGGACTGCTGCCTCCTGAGCCGGCACGCGGTGACTACGACCCACTCCAGTCCCCCTGTTTGCACCCGAACACAGGCCCAATACTCCGCCCCCTCCAACACCACCAGCCGCCCCATATCTGCCATGCCCACCGTGTGGGTGGAAGGCACGCTCTCCACCCTCAGCCACCGCTTGGCGCTTTCTTCCCACGGCTGGGGGGCATGCATCCGCTGCTGCTGCATCGCGTCCTGCACGTGCTGCAGGGACACCGTCGCCAGCATGGACATCCCCCCGTCCGCCGCCGCCGCCATACACAGCAGGGCATGTTGCATGCGCGCCCCGGGCAGCCCCACGTTGTGCGGGACGTCCGCCAGGTCCAAGGGCGTGCGGGGCGCCGGCAGGGCATCCAACACCGCTGGGCATCCAACACGGCAGACGCGCGATGGGCCCCATGTCCCTGTTGAGGACCACAGCCGCTCCCCACCGCCTGTCCAGCGCGGACAGGAGGTTGCCCGGCCTCGGCACCCTGAGGAGGGTACCGACGGCGGACATGAGGGCGCACACGCCACAGTCCTTGGTGTTGCCGGCCGGCTGCTACACCTGTGCCGCCCGGGCCTCCGCCAGCAGATGCTCTGCACCCGGCCATCCCGCCCTCTGGCCCCTGGGTGCCATGCGCATCGTCCGGACCGCCATGTCCCACGTGTGCGGCCATTGGGGCGGGGCCCCCGACACCACAGGCCGGCCCAGCGGGTCCACGGCCAACCGCATGTCAGGGGCCACGAGGTGGTGAGCCGTCCAGTGCCGCATGCTCGGCGTCTCCAACCGGTCGAGGTACACCGCCTCCGAGCCCCCCAGCTCGACGTACCTCGCAATGAGGAGGGCAGCCGGGGTTTGGTCGTGCCGCTGGCCTTCCCACCCCTCCCTCGGGAGCATCATGGCATGGGGGGCCAGGCACTGCACCACGTCGGCTGCCAGCGCGACCACGTCGTCGCTGAGCTCCACCCCATGGTCCGCGGCCACCAGGAACTGGTGCCTGGGCTTGGAGTACAGGTGCTCCAGGGCGCCCCGCAGCTCAGCCGGTGGGGGAGAGGCGTCTCCGCAGCCCCGCAGCCAGGGGAGTGCGCCCGGGAGATGCCGCCCTGCTCCTCCTGACCAGACGGCGGCCTTAAGGACCGGCACGTCCCGCCAGACAGCCCTAGCAACCTGATCGCGCCAGGGCTGTGGCTTGTTTGCACCCCACTGGAGGACGGCCACCATAGCATGCGTGGTCAGGGGCTTTGCCGTGAGCTGCAACACTGTCCCCCGTCGGTCTCGATCACCGTGCCCCGTGGGGCAGTGAAGACGTGGCCATCGGCCCGACGGACCGCCACCCATCCCCACAAGACCACCACGGTCTCCCAGCTAGGGTGGTTGGTTCTCCTGGGCAGGACCACCACCGGTGGGCACGGGCTGTTGGCGGCCCACACGCGCCATTCCACTCCCACGAAACGCTCGTGACCGGGGGGCCGGTACACCTGGGGCCACGCGTCTGGGAGCTGATGATGGACAGCGGTCCACACATCAGCCCCGCCAGCCCGCGTGAACTGGAGTCCCTCCAGGATGTCCCCGTCCACAGGGCTAGGGAGGCGGGCGGTGCGAACTTCCAGCCCCTGGCCCAGGCGAAGCCCTGGCCCCTCTCGGTCTCCCAGCAGCGAGATCTCCGGGTCTGTGGCCGCAAGACGAGCCGCCACCGTGGGGAGATGCAGGGAGACAGTCCACGGCTGGACTGAGACGGGCTCGCGCGGGAGGTCAGGGCAGGCCGCCACAGCACTGCCATCCCTCGCCCAGCTGAGCGCCCTGTCCCACCACTGCGCCCACGCACCCGGCGCTGCCGGCAACGACCAGGACAGGTACGTCACGACCGCCTTAGCCTGCCACTCGCGAGGGTCCATGCCGGCGGGGTGTGTGTGCCACGTGCACACCCATCCCAGATATATATATATATATATATATATATATATATGTATATATATATATATATATATATATATATATATATATATATAGGGGTATATATATATATATATATATATATATATATATATATATATATATATATATATATATATATATATATATATATATATATATATATATATATATATATATATATATATATATATATATATATATATATATATATATATATATATATATATATATATATATATATATATATATATATATATATCCTCCAATCTACACCCCTCTCCCAACTCTAGGTGGCTCCACCACACGGCTCTAAGGTACGAGGGCACAAAAGGGAAAAGGCACAAAGTGGTGCATACATGTGTTGGAAGGGGCTAAACCCGTCGCCACGGGCTCAAAATGGGCTAGAAACACTTGTTTGAGCATCCTAAATGGTCCAGGATCATTTTTGGAAAAACGCGTTTTTGACCCATTTTTGACCCATTGTTGGTCCCAAAACGGCCCATTTTCAAGGCATTTTGGGATTTTCCATGGCCCAAAACGCGCCACCACGGGCTCGAAATGGCCCAAAAACACTTGTTTGAGCATCCCAAGTGGTCTAGGAACAACTTTGGTAAAATTGATTTTTTTCGCCCCGGGGACCCTGGTGGACCCACCGTTGGCCCCCACTGTGCGTGGGCTAGCCGGCCCTCCGGCTGCACCAAGTGACCACTGGTACGGGGGTCTACGTGTCTCGTTGGGCGATTCTGAGGCTTGGAAACCATAATAAGTGGGGGGTTGCGGGTGGACTAGGTGCCCTCAGAATTCGTTTTTGAGCCACGTAGCCCAAGATACGGCCCGTTCTTGGTTTCGGGGTGCTGGTGCACATTGCGCCGTTTTGGGGGCTTTTTGGCACCTTTTTGGGCCGTTTCTCGGACATATCGTGGAGTTGAAGGGCACTAGAGGGCTCTTTGACACGGTGAAGTCAAGCCGCACCTGGAGTGTGGCCAGTGTTTTCCTTCGTTTGGCCGTTTTGACTAGGTTTGGGGGCCGTTTTGGGCCAAAAAAGGCTGTTTTGGGGCACAAAACAGCGCAGATTTGGGAGGGCACCTCCCGACTTGGCGCCACCGCCCCGGGCCGCCACTGGTGAGTTTTTGGCTCGAAACTTGGATTTGGCAAGGGCACCACGTAGGCTCCAAGAGGGCTACATGGGCAAATGTTCCGAAGCGTTGGGACGGAGCAATGGCCAAAACGGCAAGGAGACGTGTTGTTGCTTGTTGCTTGTTGTTGTTGCTTGTTAGCTAAATTTAAGGGGAGAGGGGTGTAGTAATATATATATATATATATATATATATATATATATATATATATATATATATATATATATATATATATATATATATATATATATATATATATATATATATATATATATATATATATATATATATATATATATATCCTCTAATCTACACCCCTCTCCCAACTCTAGGTGGCTCCACCACACGGCTCTAAGGTACGTGCGAAGGGCACAAAGTGGTGCATACATGTGGTGGAAGGGGCTAAACTCCATCAAAACGGGCTCAAAACGGGCTAAAAACACTCGTTTGAGCATCCCAAATGGTCCGGGATCGCTTTTGGAAAAACGCGTTTTTGACCCATTTTTGGCCCATTTTTGGTCCCAAAATGGCCCATTTTCAAGGCATTTTGGGATGTTCCATGGGCCAAAACGCGTCGCCACGGGCTCAAAATGGGCTAAAACCACTTGTTTGAGCATCATAAATGGTCCAGGATGACTTTTGGAGAAACGCGTTTTGGACCCATTTTTGACCCATTGTTTGTCCCAAAACGGCCCATTTTCAAGGCATTTTGGGATTTTCCATGGGCCAAAACGCGCCACCACGGGCTCAAAACGGCCTGAAACCACTTGTTTGAGCATCCCAAGTGGTCTAGGAACAACTTTGGAAAAATTGATTTTTTTCACCCTGGGGACCCTGGTGGACCCACCGTTGGCCCCCACTGTGCGTGGGCTAGCCGGCCCTCCGGCTGCACCAAGTGACCACTAGTACGGGGGTCTAGGCGTCTCGTTGGGCGATTTTGAGGCTTGGAAACCATAAAAAGTGGGGGGTTGCGGGTGGACTAGGTGCCCTCGGAATTCGTTTTTGAGCCACGTAGCCCAAGATACGGCTCGTTCTTGGTTTCGGGGTGCTGGTGCACATTGCGCAGATTTTGGGGCTTTTTGGCGCCTTTTTGGGCCGTTTCTCGGACATATCGTGGAGTTAGAGGGCACCAAAGGTCCCTTCGTCATAAGAAAGTCAATCCGCACGTGGAGTGTAGCAGCCGTTTGCCTTCGTTCGGCTGTTTTGCACCCTTACTAGGGCTGTTTTGGGCGAAAAATGGCTGTTTTTGGCCCAAAACTGCGCAGATTTGGGAGGGCACCTCCCGAGTTGGCGCCCCCGCCCCGGGCCGCCACCGGTGAGTTTCTGGCCCAAAACTTGGATTTGGCAAGGCCACCACCTAGGCTCTAGGATGGCTAGAGTAGAGTAGAGCCCGGAGCGATGAGGTGGAGCAATGGCCAAAACTGTGAGGAGAAGTGCTTGTTGCTTGCTTGTTGCTTGCTTGTTGTTGCTTGTTGCTTGTTAGCTAGATTTAAGGGGAGAGGGGTGTAGTAATATATATATATATATATATATATATATATATATATATATAAATATATATATATATATATATATATATATATATATATATATATATATATATATATATATATATATATATATATATATATATATATATATATATATATATATATATAGTCATAGTCATAGTCATAACCACTTATCATGCCGTCTACTGGAGTTACCGGGCATCTCGCGCCGACAGGTGGTTCCTGCCTCGCTCGATCCCGTGGGTCCCAGGGCTGCCTGAGGTGGCCCACAGCATGACGGAGGACCCAGAGGACCGGGGATACCGGGCAACCAGGCTTTGGGGGCAGTGGCAACTGCAAAGCGTTAGCATTAGCAACGGCGACGGACGCTGGCCCGTTTGTTCGCCGGGGGTAAGGGGGCAAGGCAAAGCAGCGCAGCAGCATCGCAACAAGCAGAAAGCAAGGGCACCTCTGTCCGTCGCAAAGCAGCAACCAAGGAACAGAGCAGCACGCATGCGGCGAAGCGAGAGCTGACCCTCCATCGTTCACGTTGCCCCGCCACTGTGGAGACACCCAACACCCATGACCCCACGTAATCCATTGTCGTCCGCGTCCTCGAAACTGCCCATCACCCCTGACTCCACGTATCCCTCTGCCAGCACGCACTAGCCTGTATGTGCACAGCCAGGATTTCTGGGAGGCTCCAGCCTAGCCTGGCCCTCAGCTTTCATCGCCCCCATGTCTCCACATTGTACGCCATCTTCCCACCGCACCAGTCCCCTAGTATAGTACAGAAACACGTTACCAACTCCACGTCCCCGTGGCCCCGTGCTGCCCCCACACCCCAGATATATACCATGCTGGCATCCCATGTCAGGGGCCAGCGCCCAGTCTGCATCGAGGCATTCACTTGCCCACATATAATATATCTTGAGGGTCTACAGGGGGGGACGCCGGCCGCTTTGCGACGGGAGTGGCGCAACCCGTGAATATCGCTGGCTGGGATTCGGGCTGGTGGGTGCCGTAGCTTGGTTATCGACCCCCTGTAGGGGTACCCACCAGAGGCTCGCCCCGGGCCGTGGTTACCAGGTGCACCTCATCTGGCCCACATACAATGCCCTGGCGCCTACCCTTGACCCTTACCTGCACTGTTTGGCCAGCTTCCGTGGTTGCGCCTCTTCCGCCACAGCAGCGGCCAGGCCGCAGGTTCGGCCCCCACCGACGACGTGGCGAGCCTACTTATAGCATTGGCCCGCGCGTCACCCCCCGGACCACTCAGCATGCCGCTCCCCTGCCCTCCTCGCCTCTAGCCGACCGGACTGGCGCCCCCCAGGGGTAAGCTGTTACAGTGGTGAGGCGACTGCATACTCTTCACTACGACGCCGCGCAGTACCGCTGTTGCCACGCCGACGCCACCTGCTAGCCGCCACGACACTCACCACTGCAACCACAAGGCCATGGTCAGAGGTTAGACTATGTACATGCCCGCAGGCACGGTCCCTCTAGTTTGTTAACGGGGCCAGGGGATGCCCCCGCGCTCCCCCTGAGTTGTTAGAGGGGTCAGGGGGACACCCCAGTACCGCCATGCATCCCCGTGCTCCCCCACTGTACGGTTCCCCAGTACCGCCGCGTTCCCCCACCGTACGGACCCCAGTACCGCCGCATATCCCCACCATACGGTCCCCTGTACCGCCGCGTACACCCCCACGATGTCAGTACACCGTCATCTGGAACTTCCCCGCTGCTCCCCCACTGTACGGCTCCCCAGTACCGCCGCGTACCCCCGCCGTACGGATCCCAGTACCGCCACGTTGACCCCCAAGACTCCAGTACTCCGCCACCTGGAACTCCACGTGCCCCCTGTGAGCGCTCCCTCCAGGCTGCCATGCCGTCTCCACTACGCCCGCCATACTGTCCCCCTGATGACCCCACCGTCATAACCTTCCACGCACACATCTTCGCCCCGTCGCCGCTCCTGGGGCCTGCAGGCTGACCCCGCAACCCCGTGTAACACTCCCAGGGGGCGCCGCAGCGCTGTAACCCCCAAACAACTCCGTGCACCCCCGGTGTATCCCGAGCAACCACTCCCAAGACTGCCGTAGCCGGGCCGCCAGTAGAGACCCCGGTGCCATGGGAATACCCTACAGGGGTTTGGGCCTTATTACCCTGGTCGGGACGACCCATGACACCCCACTGTTGTATGCGGCGACCCGGGGCAGGCGGGTGAAGCATCCCTGTCCGACCCTCATGCACGGGGGCAGTACGGCTCACCATCAGGCCGGCACGACCTGTCACATCGCGTTGGCCGTCATACGCCGCCTGCCAGTACCGCACAATCAGGCCGCGTAGGCACTGCTTCTCAGGCGCCACTCCCTCCGCTGCGTCCAGCGTAGGGATGGTAGCTGGTGCACCCACAATTCCCATCCCCATCAACCTGCACCCCCGGCACCCACCACTCCGTCACCATTTCCTCCGTGATGCCACAACCAGAGTATCCGTGAGTCGCCCTCCAGAGCCGCCCACCACAGCATCAGGGGCAGGGCCGCAGACGGCGCTCCAGGGCACCGTACCCCTTCCACTCGGACGCTCTTCAGGCCACCCTGGATAGTCGTCCAGGCACTTGAGGACATCCGTCCAGAGTGCCGCAGTGCCCACCTCGCCTTAGGCCACCCCCTGTCGGCATGCTCCTGACATGTCCCGCACAGCGGGGCGGAGGCACACTGATGAACCCAAACGGACACCGTCTCCCCGCACCCGTGGCATCGCTGCGGAAGCACAGACCGCGATGGAACGCAGCTACCATCACAGCACTGCGACCACAGGTCCTGCCATACATCGCAGCACGCGTCCTGGAGCCCGAGCAAAGCCCCTGTCAGCGTGCGTGCTGTGGCACTACTGAGGAGGCTGCGCCTCGCCTCCTCCCACGTGGACACCGGGCGGAGTATCGGTCGTCCGTCGGGCATCTCCGGCAGGCTCTCAAGCAGCCGGGGCCACCGCGCCACCTTGGGGCCGCGCGTGCCATGCGCCAGGAGCTCCCAACCGTAGTCCCGCAAGACCTCCCCGATGACAACAACCCCGTCCTGCTCCGGGCCCCTGGCGGAAGCCAGAACCAAGCGTTGCCCTCCCGCCCGAGCCTCAATGACCGCCCTGAGACCCAGGGTGTCAAGGGTGTGACGGGCATCGGCAGCCACGTGGTCGTCCCCCTCTGGCAGAGAGAACATGGCCTCCGTGACTTGGCCTTGCGCGTCGTCGCCCTGTACCCGCGCCAGCTGCTCGGAGCCCACTAACACTGCCATGGACCGCTGCTCCGTGTCCGCCGGTACGGCTCGTCGCAGCTGCCGGTCACATAGCCACAACGTACCCACGTCAAGTACGACAGCCACCGCCAGGACTGGGAGACCGCACAGAGGTTGCTGAAGGACTGGCAGCACCTCGCGAGGCCAGCCCATGACGTTCCCCACAGCTGGATGGTTGGCGTACACCTGGAGCCAGGGATCACTCTGGCCGTCTGGGTTTCTCACCTTGGTACCCCGCACCTGGGCCCAGGACTGCGCCGACACCACGCGGGACCACTCCCTGAATGCCGTGATGTCTCGCGCCACCCAGGAACCGATCCACCGGTCGAAGGCCTGCGCCACCGCCGCCATCCAGTGAGGGAACAAGGACAGGGCCTCCTCACGCTCGATGCACGACCGCGACACCAGTAGTGCGTGCAGCGGTGCCCTCAGAAAGGTTGCCCGCAGGTCGCCGGGGAGGCCGGCAAACGGGTTCCACGGCGGACGCTGCAGGATCCTCCCTGCCGGCGGGCAGAAGGGTGTGTCACCGCGCAGGAACGCGTATACCGCCCTCCTTCGATCTTGCATCGGCAGCTGCATGATCTGGGTGAGCCGATGGTTCCTGCGGGCATACACATCTTCCCCAATCTGGACCATGTCCTCCACAAAGAGTCTGGCCTTGGCAGGGCCCCGGGACGACGCCGCTCGCACCGCAGCGAACAGCCGCTTCAGGTCCCCGGGTACGACACCTGCCATCAGGGATTCTGCCCACCTGCAGCCGTGCTCCCTCCACGCCACGAACTCCACCGCCCTGTCCGTTAGGGGTAGCTCCGCCGTGAACTCCTCCACACGCCTGCACAGGAGCCCAGCCACCTCCTCGTCCCGCGCACACAGTAGGCGCATGTGGCCGATGTCCTCCTCCGGCCCCCCACAGAAGATACAGGGGTGGGCTGGTATTGCCACACGCGTGAGCTTCTGTCTCCACCGTCGCATGACCTGCATGGTGGACAAGCGACCGTCACGTGCCCGCAGCATATTCCTGTGCGTTGGGCCGTGGTGCACAGCTCCCAGGGACATCGCCTCGCAGGCGCCAGCTAGTGGCGTGTGCGCCCTGGTGCGTGCCGCTAGCGAACGCCACTCTATCTCCCGGACCTGCTGAAGGGCTTGCATGGATGGTACACGCGGCTCGAGCTCACCATTATCCCCCGGTACCAAGAGGATGGCGTGCTCCTTCGGCAGGACAAGATGGACTGGCGGGGCCATCGCACGGGCCGCGGCAGAGTCCGGTGCCTCAAGCGGGACCGCCGCTAAGTGCGAGCTCTGCCTCACCACCCAGTGGTGCGGCCCCCCAACTCGGCGCGGCAGCCGCCGCAGCCCCTCCACTATCCAGCTCAGTGCATGTTGATTGACCAGATGTGACGTCGGCCCCTTGATGCCACGGTACAGGGCCTCCTGCGCCCTGCGGAGATGCGCTCCTATGACGGACGCATCCACCACGTGTACCGTGCACGCTGACGGGGGCGTGTGCAACAAGTACGCCGCCGCGCCAATGATCTCTGCCTCCGGGACCGTGCCGTAGATGGCACCCGTCCACGTGGGGATTCCGTGGCTGGCCACCGCCACATTTGTGGCGTCGTCTCCCTGGGGCGACGCGTCAGACGATGTGACTTTAGTCGCCACCGGCACCCAGCAGTACCGGTGGGGCTCTAGCCACGCCACGTCGGAGTGGGGGCTCTGCACCACCTTTCCCAGAGACGCCGCGCTGGAGGCCGTGAGCTCCGGGGACAGGACCACCCTCGGTCGATACACCGCATGTGGTCTCCAGGCCAGGTCACATCCGCAAACTGATTTGATGGCGTCCAGGGCGGTGGTGTATTCCGCCCCCCAAACCGTTGCGGAGCAGGAAGGCTGGTATACCACGAC
This sequence comes from Eutreptiella sp. 'Long Island Sound 2002', assembly GCA_964036045.1. Taxonomy (NCBI): domain Eukaryota; phylum Euglenozoa; class Euglenophyceae; order Eutreptiales; family Eutreptiaceae; genus Eutreptiella; species Eutreptiella sp. 'Long Island Sound 2002'. The sequence goes on along the minus strand of OZ038380.1, from coordinate 98,922,870 downwards.
AGACCCCTGCTCCACTGCGCCACCACCACGCAACGACGTGACGGCGACATGCGGATCATGCGGCACGTTGGACATTCGGACCACTTCCGGGACCGAGTGCTCATCCGGATCCGGGATTGGGCCTGCCGGTAGCAGAAGAACAATTGCCCAGTCGCTGCACTTGTGCACCGCCGCGCACGCCCTGGAAAACGCTGGCTGTCCGTGCACAACCCACAGTGGTGGCGGGCTTATGCCGCCCCCGGCGTGAGGAGTGAGTAGGGGGACGGACGCCGGATCGTCTTGCTGCTGGTAGCCCTCAAAGACGTCCCCCAGCAGAAACAGGAGGGCGGCCAGCGGGACGAACGGCATGGACAGCCCCGGGTTGGCCGGGTCCCATCCTTCCTCCCTGTATCCGCCCACCACATACACGTCCCCCGCAGCGGACTGTCTATTGCGTTTGCTGGCCTTCTTTCGGCGCACTGGGTGAATGAGCCGGTGAGTCAACGGACCGGGCAGCTGCGGCCGGAAGACGTCGCGAAGCCCCGTGAGCCACACGTGGTCCAGCTGGTGGGGTCCTACTCCCGCGTGCGGAAGGTGCAGGTGGTCCTCGTGGCACTCCTGTAGCTGGACCGCCCAGTGCCCAGGCGCAGGGCAGGGGAGCCGCGCATGCAGGAGGTCATTTGCGGGATCAGTCAGGGACTGCACTGCCGCATCTGTGCGGGGCCCCGAGAGAATGCAGATGTCCCTACCCTTGAAGGCGTAGGATTGGGATACCCACTTCCGCCCCGCCCACTGCACTTGCGGCAGATGGGCGTGTACACACGAGTACACCGACGATGGCATGAGAAGCCCCACGCGCAACGTCCCCATCGCCCTGAGCACCCTGTCCACCCACGTATTGCCAGCGTGTGTGGCGAATGACGCAGAGGGCACCATGAACTGCCCGCACACTCCGTACTGCACGTGCATGTCTCGGAGCATGGCCCGCAGCTCATCACGGACCGTCATCGACCTGTGGTGGGTGAGCTGAGCCACGGTCGCCACGACGGAGTCGCGGCATATAACCTGGACATCTGCCAACCGTAGCCCATGACCTGACCGCACCGCCACGTTGGACAGGTCCTTGGGCAGCTTCTCGAACTGCAGGGCCGCAGCCTTGATGGCAGTATTCAGCTTGACCACCGCCTCCGCCGTGTCGGACAGGTAGGGCGCCGCGTACCGCACGATGCCACCAACCACGGCCGCCATCACCTCATGAGGCACCGACGCCGGCCCCAGCGTGTTCTTGCACCAGCCCAGCAGGGCTTCACACCGGAGTACATGTTTCTCCTTCATGGTCGCCATCCCCCTGGGATCGAGGCGCAGGCCCAAGTATGGTACCGTGCCCTTGGCACGTAAGCATACCCATGGGCCCGCTGTGTCCCCCGGGTTCAGGTATACCATAATCGAGTGGATGCGAGCAGTACTGGCATAGGCGCATTTGCTCACGTTGAGGGACATGCCCATGTCCGTGAGATACCGCGCTATCATCGCCGCATACTCCAGGAATTGCGGCAGGGAGTGCGCTATCAGCAGGAGGTCATCACAGTACGCCTGTACCAGGGGTGGCACCGCGTGGCGAGCATCTCCCCGCGCCTTACAGGCAAGGCTCCGCAGGAGAGGCTCCAATAGGAGGAGGTAGAGCACAGCGCTCTCCGCACTGCCCTGCCGCAGGCCCCTGTGGAGCCGTATGCTCGGCGTCGGGCCATGCGCAGTGACGATGCGCACCAGGGACCCGCAGCTGAGGGTGTGGAAGAGCCTGATGAGCTCCTCCGGGACACCCATGTGGCGCAGGAGGAGCGCCAGTGCTCCGTGCGGCGCTGTGTCAAAAGCTTTCGACACATCGAAGGCCAGGACGTGGGTTTCCTCCATCCCACGCTGCAGCCTGCGCTGGGCCAGGAACACCGGGGCAGCCGCCGTGGAGCCCGGCATGGCTCCGAACTGCCAGTCCGCGGCCAGTCCCTTGCGTGCCAGAACAGCTGTGAACCTCCGCATGAGGGGGGTCATGAGCATTCGCATGTCTTGCTGCCCCAGCGCTATCGGCCTGTACTCGTCCAGGTTGCCCGTGGCTGTGCCCTTGGGCATCAGCCAGATAATGGCCTCGTGGACTCCGGGACATCCGCACCCCGCAGGATTGCCCTGTACGCATGCACCAGGAGCCCCTGCACCGGTTCAGGCAGCTCTGCTATGAGGGCAGCCGTGACCCGGTTGGACCCCGGAGCTTTGTCGTCCGCCACGGCCTGCCTCACGGCGTCTTTAAGGTCCTGCATGGTGTAGCCCTGTACCGACCTCCACTCCTCCGGCACCCCTTTGGGAATGTGGGCCCGGACCAGCCGCTCGAATGCCGGCAGGTTCACTGGCCGCTTGGCGTACAGCGCCTCCCAATACCTCTGGACCTCGCCAATGACGTCCGAGGCCTCCAAGAGCACCATCTCCGACTCGCGGACGCGTACGGACCATAGGCCTGACGGGGCATAGTTCACCACGTTGATGGCCCCCCGTATCGCCGTCCATCGGAGCTGCGGGTCCGGTACCCTGCCCCGCCAGTAGTCCTTGATGGACCGGCGCCTGTTGCTCCTGAGGACATCCCGCAGCTCCTCCACGCGTGTCTCCAGCTGACGGAGCTGTTGGTCCAATGCGGCACGCAGGTCCTCAACCGAGGCGGGGGACAGGTCGGGGTCCACTCGCCGGAGGTGCTGTAGCAGGGCAGTCGCTTCCTGGGAGTGGAGTCCGGCCGCCGCCGCGTCCCGTTGCCACAGCTGATGGGCACGCCAGGCCAGGGCCTGCTGATCCGAGAGGACCTGGTCCAGCGACGCCTCCGTTTCCGCCTGCCCGTGTGGGTACTGCGGGTCCACGCCGGAAGGCATGCGCACTCCCGTGACCCTGGACACGTCATCACGGAAGGCGTAGAGCAGGTCAAAGACCGCTTGCACCTCCGACGTGCCCATGGTGGCAGTGTCCTGGTCCGATGAGAGCCACGCCTGTAGCCGCTGATCCCCGCAGGCCTTCTGCAGTACTGCCGCCACCGCCTCACGAACCCCCGGGGAGTCCGGGCGTATGGCGTGCAGCCTGCCCTGGGCGTGCGAGTAGGCCATCCTGGTGACCCTCTCTTTGCCGGCCACCGCTAGCGGGATGTCCAGGACCACAGGGCCATGATCCGACCCCAGCGACGCTGGAGACCGCCCTGGCGCCAAGTGAGGGCGCTCACGCGCCGCCCACGGGACCAGAGGCGAGTTCAGAAGGAAGGAGTCCAGTCGGTGCCCCGCCCTCGTGGGCCTCCTGTCCTCCTCCCGTTCCGGGCCTGCCCTGCGGAAGCCACACTGTTCCCACAGGGCTTGGAACCTCCTCGTGGTAGGGTGCCACGGGGACTCCAGCCACACGTTGAAGTCCCCTCCCAGGAGCACGGCCCTGGTGCCACCCGCGCTCTTGGCCGCCGCGTACATGGCCACGTCAGCCCAGAAGGACGCCTTAGACGCCCAGGAGTCGCCGCCGCTACCCGGGCCGTGGACGTTGATGACCGTGAGGGTGCCACCTGCGGTCACCACATCCAGGGCCATGGCCTTGCCCGGCACGATGTCCACGATGTCTCGAACCTCCTCCGCGGCGAACACGTCCGCCCGAAGGGCAATCAAGAGCCCGCCGCGCACCGCCGCCGCCGACGCCGCCTGGGCATCCACCCCTGGGTATGTATGATACCCATGGTGACGCCACTGGTTCTCGGAGTGCACCACACCTTGAGGGTCCTGCAGGCCAGTCTCCTGGAATAGGCCCAGGATGGCACCCTCGGCCTTCATGATACCCGCCGCCACCGCTTCACCGTCGAGCATACCTGGGGTCACTGGTACACCGTCCCCCCGCATCGAGCCCTGGACGTTCCAGGACACCGCCGCTCTGGTGTCGGAGGCGGGGCCCCTTCATGGCTGCACGTGTGGATCGGGGCCCCCCGCCGGATCCGGATCACTGGACGGAGAGGGGCCACCAGCAGGCTCTGGGGGACCACCTGCATCCGGCGCGGGTGGCTGGCGAGGTGGCCCCTGACCCCGTGGGCCTCCGCCCGAGGATGTCGTCGCCTGCTGAGACCCGGCAGACGCGGCGGGCTCCCCCTCAGCCTGCCCGCCGGACGTACTTGCCGCCGTACTCCCCGTAGAAGTCACTGCCCCACGCCGCGCTGCAGACCCAATCGCCCGAGACCGTGCTGCCGACGGCGACGCCCCGCGCCCCGCCGCAGGGCGGGCACCCGTGGGCAGCGTGAGCGCTCTGGACCCCGCCTGGGCCGACGCGAAAGGCCCCGCCTGGCCCCCCGGCATAACGCCAGCCAGCATGGCCAGCGCCTGGTCCCGTTGTGCCGGATCAGTCACATGGTCCCGCTGGATGTGGTCTAGCAGGTCCTTGGGGTGGAGGTGGGTAGGCCGGCAGTGCGTGCCAGCTTTCCATGTGCAGTGACCAGCCCCATCCAGCCGAGACCAGGGGCAGACGTTGATCGTCTTTGTCCCACGCTGATCCGTGGCCAAGTCACCGCCGAAGTGCCGCAGCACGTACCGAATGTTGACATAGGCGCCATACTGAGGCGGGGGGGCTCCTCTTGGGCGGCGGCTGGGGCGCCGCTTTCGGGGCCTGCTTCGCCGCCGCAGCCGGGGGCGCCGCAGGCCGCACTGGTGGCACGCTTGGTGGTTGCGGCAGGTGCAGCATTCCCCCCACGGGAAACTGCTCATCCACCCAGCGGCGCCACGCGTCGGCGAACTTCTCCCGGTCGCCCTCGACCCTCCACCTGGAAGTGGAGAACGCCCGGAGCCACGGCCCCATGTTCTCCGCCATAACCAGGCGGAGGGCATCTCCTCCGCTCTGCCGGCGGAAGCGTGTCGCGGCCGCGCCTGCCACGGTCCCCTGGAGGTACAGCGCGTCGCCCCCGTCGCCACTCAGTGTACTAAGGTGCAGGGCCTCCAGGTCGGCGGGGCGGACCGTGAGCACCGTGCCCTGCCCGCGATCGTACAGGCGCAGCGCCGAGGAGTGGGGCTCCAACGCCGCCACAACCCAGTACCACGCCCGCGACGCGCTATGCAGCAGTGCAAGCGAGGCTGCCGGCCTGTTGCTGGATGACTGCGCCGCCGGGGCCCTGGGGAGGGCCGCCGCGTGACCCTGCAGCGCCCTGCATATGCCAGCTGCATGCTCAGCCTGCCACACGTTGCTCGGGACTACGGGCCAGACGTCCTGCCCCTGGACCACTGGCGGCCGCGTGACCTCCACGAAGACCGCCGGCGCTGGCGGGATGTCCTCGGCCGTGCACCTGTGCGCCCTGCGCACCGGCCCCAGCCCACTGAGGCACTCCTGGAACACCCGGTAGCAGGCCGGGCCCCTGGACTGCTGCCTCCTGAGCCGGCACGCGGTGACTACGACCCACTCCAGTCCCCCCGTTTCCACCCGAACACAGGCCCAATACTCCGCCCCCTCCAACACCACCAGCCGCCCCATATCCGCCATGCCCACCGTATGGGTGGAGGACACGCTCTCCACCCTCAGCCACCGCTTGGCGCTCTCTTCCCACGGCTGGGGGGCATGCATCCGCTGCTGCTGCATCGCGTCCTGCACGTGCTGCAGGGACACTGTCGCCAGCATGGACATCCCCCCGTCCGACGCCGCTGCCATACACAGTAGGGCATGTTGCATGCGCGCCCCGGGCAGCCCCACGTTGTGCGGGACGTTTGCCAGGTCCAAGGGCGCGCGGGGCGCCGGCAGGGCCTCCAACACCGCCGCAGGCAGCTCCCCCAGGGACGGCAGACGCGCGATGGGCCCCATGTCCCTGTTGAGGACCACCGCCGCCACCCACCGCCTGTCCAGCGCGGACAGGAGGTTGCCCGGCCTCGGCACCCTGAGGAGGGTACCGACGGCGGACATGAGGGCGCACACGCCACAGTCCTTGGTGTTGCCGGCCGGCTGCTGCACCTGTGCCGCCCGGGCCTCCGCCAGCAGACGCTCCGCACCCGGCCATCCCGCCCTCTGGCCCCTGGGTGCCATGCGCATCGTCCGGACCGCCATGTCCCACGTGTGCGGCCATTGGGGCGGGGCCCCCGACACCACAGGCCGGCCCAGCGGGTCCACTGCCAACCGCGTGTCAGGGGCCACGAGGTGGTGGGCCGTCCAGTGCCGCATGTCCGGCGTCTCCAACCGGTCGAGGTACACCGCCTCTGAGCCCCCCAGCTCGACGTACCTCGCAATGAGGAGGGCAGCCGGGGTTTGGTCGTGCCGCTGGCCTTCCCACCCCTCCCTCGGGAGCATCATGGCGTGGGGGGCCAGGCACTGCACCACGTCGGCTGCCAGCGCGACCACGTCGTCGCTGAGCTCCACCCCATGGTCCGCGGCCACCAGGAATTGGTGCCTGGGCTCGGAGTACACTCGCTCCAGGGCGCCCCGCAACTTAGCTGGCGGGGGAGAGGCGTCTCCGCAGCCCCGCAGCCAGGGGAGTGCGCCCGGGAGGTGCCGCCCCGCCCCTCCTGACCAGACGGGGGCCCTAAGGACCGGCAGGTCCCGCCAGACAGCCACTGCGACCTGATCGCGCCAGGGCTGCGGCTTGTTGGCACCCCACTGGAGGACGGCCACTACAGCATGCGTGGTCAGGGGCTCCGCCGTGAGCTGCAACGCCGTCCCCCCGTCGGTCTCGATCACCGTGCCCCTTGGGGCAGTGAAGACGTGGCCATCGGCCCCACGGACCGCCACCCATCCCCACAAGACCGCCACGGTCTCCCAGCTGGGGTGGTTGGTCCTCCTGGGCAGGACCACCACCGGTGGGCACGGGCCGTTGGCGGCCCACACGCGCCATTCCACTCCCACAAGACGCTCGTGACCAGGGGGCCGGTACACCTGGGGCCACGCGTCTGGGAGCTGGCGATGGACAGCGGTCCACACGTCAGCCCCGCCAGCCCGCGTGAACTGAAGTCCCCCCAGGATGTCCCCGTCCACAGGGCTGGGGAGGCGGGCGGTGCGAACTTCCAGCCCCTGACTCAGGCGAAGCCCTGGCCCCTCTCGGTCTCCCAGCAGCGAGACCTCCGGGTCCGTGGTCGCAAGACGAGCCGCCACCGTGGGGAGATGCAGGGAGACAGTCCACGGCTGGACTGAGACGGGCTCGCGAGGGAGGTCAGGGCAGGCCGCCACAGCACTGCCATCCCTCACCCAGCTGAGCGCCCTGTCCCACCACTGCGCCCACGCACCCGGCGCTGCCGGCAACGACCAGGACAGGTACGTCACGACCGCCTTAGCCTGCCACTCGCGAGGGTCCATGCCGGCAGGATGTGTGTGCCACGTGCACACCCATCCCAGGTTGGCCTCCTGGACGGTGACCATGTCCCTCCACGGGACCACCGGGAACGGAGTGAGCAGGGCCGCCATGCCACACGGCAACGCCACCGCCCACTCGGTCAGGCCCCCACTCTCCACCGCATACACCACCGCCGGGAGTCCTCCCCCTTGCGCCTTTACCACCGCATCCTGCAGCAACGTCCCGTGGCCCCTGCCGTGGTCCCGGCTGCGGTCCAGGCTGAGAGCCCCCACACGGGCCATGGCCTGGAGGATCAGGAGCAACTCCTGGGGTACTCCCCGCGGCACCGGCGGCTGGGGGTGGGCGTACCGGCAGGCATCTGCCCGCATGCACCATCCCTTGGCCCAGTGCCTGCAGGTTTCCTCCTCCCCCGTCTTCGGCCCAGCCTTATCCGCCACCCCCGGCTCCCTGGGGCTCACCTCACGCGCTTCCTTCGCCCCCACGATCACCAGCTCCTCGTCCTGCTCCCCGGCACCCTGCGCCTCCTCACCCTTGAACTCCGGCTCCTCGTCCTGTTCCATGGCGACCTGCGCATCCTCACTCCCCCTGCGCTGGTCCTCCTCCTCCAGTTCCTCCGTCGTCGGCGGCGGGCCCGCAGCATCCGAGATCCTCGCCAGGGCCGCCGCCACAATGGCCTGCACGTCCACCTCCTCCCTGGCCACCTCCGGCTGATCCTGCTGCTGCTCCTCCCCCGTGGGCTGCTCTTGCCCCACCTCGTCACCGCCACGGCCTGCTTCCCCGTCTCCTCCCACCGGGATCGCGCGTTCGGACCCCTGGGGGGCGGCGCTCCCGTCGAGGCGCGTGCCCACCACCACCAGCAGCTTGAGGTCACCGCCGCGGCTCTCAAGGCGGTAGCTGCTGGAGGTGGGGACGAGGACCGCCCCATCCCCGGTCAGCAGCAGGCGGTCCGCGCCGAACACGACCTCTGCACCCTCGGGGTGCAACGCCACCAGGAGCGCATGGGACCCCAGCGCCTGGGGTGTGAGGGGCCGCCCAGCCTGCTCGCGACGCCAAGCGTCAGCCCCACCCCGCCACAAGGCCACGTACAGGCCTTCGCCCCGCCGCACGTCCTCCAGCCCTGCCTCGCCCATCAGGCGCACCACGGACAGGCGCACCGACAGGGGGAGGCTTTCCTGGGGCTCGGCCGCCCGGACATCACCGGGGTGATGACCCAGGACCGCCGCATCCCCCAGTTGGACACAGCGGACCTGGCCGTCGCCCGGGGACGCCGCCGCCAGGGCCATCTCCCGGGCGACCTGCCCTGGGCGCTGGAGCTCATAGCGCTCCAGGGCGCTCGCCAGCATCTCTGCCCCCCGCTGCCCCGTGCCCGTGAGGCGGTGCCTGTGGGCGCCCTCGGCCGCATGGTACCTGCAGTGCCGCCGCTCACAGCTCCCCAGGGGAGGGGGCGGCACCGCAGTGGGCATGGGCCGCAGCGGCTCGTTGGCCGGGTCCTCGTCCATGCCGGCGTAGACGTCGGGCCCGGCGTCGTCCTCAAACATGAGGGCCAGCGCCGACTCGCCGGGCCCGTATGCCTCCTCGTCCTCCACGTCCTCCGCTTCCTGCCCCCCCTCCGCCCCGTCCCCGGCTGCGACCACCGCCGGCGGCGTGTCCGGCCGCGGCGGGAAGGGCGCCAGAGGCCGCTCGTCAGCGCCTCCGCCCCTTGCCGCCTCCGCCGCGTCCAGCCGTGCCCGCAAGTTGTCGGGCAGCCGGGCCCAGCTGGTGCCCGCATGGAGGTCCATGCTGTACGCCAGCCCCGCCGGACACGGCACACCGGGTGCCACCTGGCGCCACTCCCGCCACTCCCACATCCACTCCTCCACTCCTTCCCCCTTGGCACGTCCCCCACTGGGCTCCACAACCCCGCCGCCCTCCGCTGGCGTTTGCGCCTTCGGCACACCCCGCCCCGCGTCCTGTCCCCCCGAAGAAACCGCCTCCGTCGACGTCTCCTTGGCCCCGTCCGTCCTCGGGGCGACAGCCGCGAGCGCCTGCGCTATTAGCTCGCCGGCGTCAGCCCCTTCCGGCGCGGCTCCCCCACTCCTCACGGCTGTCCGCCGGTACTCCTCCAGGGCCTGCGCGAGCAGCTCGCTGATGCCTCGCGGGCCAGCCACTGCCGCCTCCTGCGCCGCATCCTCCCCCGCTTGTACCCCCGTCGTAGTCCTCCCCGCGGGGGCCGCGCCCTGCATCCCACCCGGCACCACTGGCTCCGGGCCCGTCGGCACCACGGGCGGGGCCTCGCGCGGCACGGCTGGGTCCGGCATCTGGACCGTCCGCGGTGGCGACCCCGCCGCGGGAACCTCCGGTTGAGGCTCTGCCAGGGGCGGCGCAGGTGCCCCCATACTCTTCGCCTCGCCCGGGGGCACACCATGTGCCTCCCCTTGCGACACTCCCTGCTGCTGGGCGCCCCGCCCCGGTCCTGGAGCCGGCACCGGTACCGGCACCGACACGGCGTGCTGAGGCATCGGCCGTGAGTGCCGCTGGGGCGGGGGGCGAGGGCATTCCACATGCAGGTGCGGACTGTGATGGTGATGGCGACGGTGAGGGTGGACGGGGTGCCGTGGCACAGCCTCTTGCGACACCCCCTGTTGTTGGGCGCTCCGCCCCGGCCCAGGCACCGGTACCGGCTCTAGCACCGGCATTGTGTGCTGAGGCCGCCGTGGGTGCTGCTGGGGTAGGGGATGTGGGTACTCCACATGCTGGTGTGGACGATGTTGGTGATGGTGATGGTGAAGGTGGACTGGGTGCTGTGGCCCAGCTCCTTGCGAAACCCCCTGCTGCTGGGCGTCCCACCCCGGCTCAGGCACCGGAACCGATTCCGGCACCGGCATCGTGTGCTGAGGCGTCAGTGATTGCTGCTGGGGCAGGGAATGTGGGTACTCCACTTGCTGGTGCGGATGGTGATGGTGACGGTGATGGTGAAAGTGGACGAGGTGCTGTGGCACAGCCCCTTGCGACACCCCCTGCTGCTGGGCACTCCGCCCCGGCCCAGACACCGGCACCGGTTCCGGCACCGGCACCGTGTGCTGAGGCGGTCTTGGGTGCTGCTGAGGCAGGGGATGCGGGTACTCCACATGCCGGTGCGGATGGTGATGATGATGGTGAAGGTGTAGGTGGACAGGGTGCTGTGGCACAGCCGCCAGTTGGTGGTGAAGGTGAAGATGGACGGGGGGCTGTGGCACAGCTGCCGGGTGTACGTGTTGGTGTGGGAGGTGATGCTGCATCATGGGGAACCCGACGGGGTGATGAAGTAGGTGATGGAGATGAAGTTGGTGGTGGTGGTGAGTCCCAAAGGGCGGGATGGGCATGGGCCCGAGGCCAGGGGGCGGCGGCATCGGAAACGCACCCGGCGCCGCATACCCCGGCTGCCCCGCCAACCCCACCGGGGGCCGTCTGCGCTGCGCGTCCTCGAGCTGCCCGAGATCTTGTAGACATCGGAGTAGTCGGTTGAGCAGGTGCACCCCGAACGGCACCGTGCCCGCTGCGAACCACGCCTGAACGTCGGGCGCGTTGTACGGGTGGGGATCGCGGGCCAACATCTGCCGCAAGCAGACGTCGACGAAGTGGTCCCACCCGTTGTCCCTGGCCGGACGGTCCGCGTCCACGCGCGCCTGGAACGCCGCGTACGTGTGCGGCCCGTGTCTGACGAGATCAGACACTGTGTCTACCAGGCGCCGGGCACGTCGCCGGAAGGCTGGCAACTCCGCGGGATTGGTGGGGACAGATAGCGACATTTAGCTAACGAAGGCTGTGTGAGCTAAGGACACGGGAGAACGGGTGGACTCCGTGGCCCGTCCCGCTTGCCGTTGGCGTATGGTTGCACGACACTTCGCACGACACAGCTGCGCACCCCCCTTGCTCGCCCCTTCTCCCCTCCGTGTTCCTGTGCCCCCGACTGTGCTCGCTTGGTGTGCCCCTTGGCCCTTGGGTTGGGGGGGGGGGGGCGCCCGACGCTGGCTCTGGTCCCTCCCCCCGGGAGTTTCCCCACGGGGGGGCCGATGCATGCACTCCCCGTCAGGGTGTAACTCTGTTGTACGGGCCGTCCATTTGTACCCGCTCAGTACAAATGGACCTGCGTCGTAACCAGGTACGTCGGCCCTTCCCCACACCGGGGTCGGGTACACTGTGGGTCTCTGGGGAGTCCTTGCGGGTTAGGCACGTCTCTTGCTTACCCCGATGGACGGTGTGCCCTACCCGCAGCCCCTCACAGGACACGAACCGCAGTACGTGCCGTGGGGAGTGCTCCTGGTCAGGCCCATTGGCCACCCCCCCAGGCCGGTGCCACCTCGGGCCGCTGGCCATCGGTCCCGGGCGTAACCCACCTTATTGCTCGCGCTCAGATGGGGCCGATACGGACACCGGGGGGGCCCCCAAACCCCAGAGGTCGGGTACCTCACCAGCGTCGTTCGCGGGCCCTTGTCACCCCGCCCCCCCCCGTTGGTCCCTGCTCCCCTGCTTTCTTCCCCAGGGGCCCTGGCCCCTTGCTGTGCCCCCTGGCTCCCGCCCTGTCCCGTCTGCCCCTGCTGCCTGTCCCTGCTCCGGCATGTTGGTGTCCTTGGTTGCTCGCTTTGTGTTTTTTTTTTTCTTTTTTCTGTCTCCTCGCCGCCCTCGCCCTTTCTGCGGGTGGGCGTCGGAGAAGGAGGCGGGGGGGGGGGGGGTTCTCGCTGTCCTCCCTTTTGCGCAAGCACGTCGGAAGCACGGCGCAGGCACGAGGCTCGGCACTTGTCCCTCCGCTGGGGGGGGGGGTTGCCGTGTGGCCCCCGTCGTCACCCTACCCTTCCTGCGGTTGCACCCCCGGCGGTCCCCCCGTGGGGGCTTGCACGGCGCGTGCCCCCCTTGGGCACGGTCGTCTCGCCCCTCTGTCTCTCCACCCCGCCGCGGCGTCCCCGGGGGGGGGTCCGCCGCCCGCTACCGTCATCCCTCCTGTCCCCTCGCCATCTCCCCGTTGCCCTCGCCTCTGTCCTTGGTGGGTGCGGGAGGTGGGGGCGAGGGGGGGGGGGTGCGCCCTCGTTGCCCTTCCTCCGGCGTAAGCACGTCGCAGGCACGGCACCGGCACGCGGCACGGCACTTGTCCTCCTGCTGGGGTGTGAGGCACGCCGCGTGGCCCTTGCCTTTGCCCTGTCCACGCTGCGTGCTCTCCCCCGGTGCCCCCCCCGCTGGTGAGGGGGGGCCGCTGCCCGCCCTTCCCTTCCCGCAACCCCCACCCTTGGGGGGGCGGAGGCTTGTGGGGGGGGGGGGCCTTGTCGTTTTCCTGCCGTTGCCCTCGCGTCGTAGGCACCAGGCGTGGTTTTCGTCCCTTTGCAGGGGGGGGGGGGGTTAGCCTCGCGGCTCTCCGTCGCCCCTTCTATCCTACGCCCGCACCCCCGGTGGTCCCCCCGCCGGGGCTTGCACGGAGCGCGCCCTCTACGGGCACGGTCGTGTGGCTCGTCTCGCACTCTCCTTCCTCTGCCTCCCCACCCTGCCGCGTCGTCCTCGGGGGGGGGGGGGGCGCTTTTCGCCCCCTCCCTTCCCGCATGCGCCCTCGGGGGGGTGGTGGTGGTGGGGGGGGGGTGGGGCCCCCTTTTCGCCTCCCATCCGTTGCACGCACGTCGCAGGCATGTCGTAGGCACAGCACAACCACGGGGCGAGGCACTTGGCTGCCGCGGGGGGGGGGGGGGGGGAGGTTTCCCTTTGGGCCTTCCCGCCCTGCTCCATGGTAAAGGCCCCGCACTCCAGGATCACCAGCCGCTGTTGCCCCCTCGGCGGTAGTCGCCGCGTCTCCGCATGGTGCTCAGTGTCCCGTGCCTGCTCCCTCCTGTGCCCATACTTACTGGAGGAAGTACGTACCCGGGTGGATTCGGAAGATGATGCAGTGCGGGCAGCGGGGAGGACTTACCGTACGCCTCGAAGGCTTCTTGCGCCATCCGCCGCCCTGGACGAGGGGTGGGCCCCTGTTTCGGCACCCAACAGCCCGGGGGGGGCCGACCTCCCATCCTCTCCCTGGTGCCTGTGTATCCACTTCCGAGCGTCCTGATACCGGTGCCGTGGTATCAGTCCGCTGGAAGTGGCGGCTACAAAGCGGCCGGGCGCTCTCGTCCCCCGGGCCTCTGCCACCCCCGAGCGCGTTGGAGGCCCCTGAGGTCCTATGGCAGAGACGCGGGGAGGCGGATGGGGGATTCATTTGTGGCATCCCCTGGCCACCTAGTTAATCAGTACAGTTCAATTTACGCCGCAGGGGGCCCACCGGTTGGCGCCGCTGGTGCCCGTCCCCTCTGCGTCACACGCTCTGCAACAGGCGCAGGGGGTCCAGTGGATGGCGCCACTGGTGCGCGTCCCCTCTGCGCCACTGGTGGGGTCACTGCACGGGAGGCCCTACGGATGGCGCCGCAGGTGCCCGTCCCCCCGTGTCGCTTCCTGCTTCCTGTCCTAGGCGTGACGGACATGACATGACGCATGGATGAGGTCAGAGTAGGTTGCAAGACGCGCACGGCGCACGGCACGACGTTTGGCAACTATCCCCTACCCTGCCCCCGCTGCTCCCTCCCTCGCCCCCTGTGCTCGCCTAACGCTGCGCTTGCCCCTGTCCCCCTCGTCGCCCCCTCTCTCTGCTCTGGCCAGCCCTTTGTGCCCCTGTCTCCTTGTCCTCGTCTTCGCTGTACCCTCCCCGCCACTCACCTCTCCCTTTCCCTCTCCCCCTTGCCTCCCCCTGGCGCCCCGGCCCCCAGGCTTGTGGCTCGCTGGTCGCTCCGCACTCCCCTGCGGCCTTCTTCACTCTTCGCCCGCCTTGCCTCCCCCTCCCTCTCCTGCCCTGTGTCCCCTCTACCTCTCGCTGGCCACCGTGTAGGCAATTCGCACGCACGCACCTGGCCCTCGTGGTATGTCTCTACGCTGCGCTCCGCCTTGTCCGGTGCCCCCGCGTACTGCGGGCGGCTCGCTCGGCAGTGGGGCACCTTTGTGCTTCTGCCCCACGCCCACCCCTTCATGCCGCCGTGGCACACCCTCGTCCCTGCCCTGCCTTCTCTGCCCCTCCGCCCTCCGGCCAGCGCGAGCACATTGCGGAGCATTTCGCGTGGCAGCGCCCTCCCTTTGCCTCCTCTCTCTGTCCTGGCCCCTCGTCCCTGTCCTGCCCCCTGTCTGCTCACACTCCCTCGTCCCCACTTGCCCCCCTTCCCTGGTCTCTTGGTCCCTGGCCCTTTGTGTCCCTGCCCTCGTCTGCCCTTTACCCCCCCGGCATGCATTTCGCGGAGCAACACGCGAGGCACCCCTCTCTCCCCCTTCACCTTGCCGCTCCCTGGTTCTCTGGTTCTGTCTGCACCGCAGCCCGCGGCCCTCTTCTCCCGCCCTACCTCCCCCTCCCTCCCCTGCCATTGCCCCTCTCTATTCTTACCTGTTGTCCCCTCGCTGGACACTTTGTCGGCATGTCGCACGCATGTCGCAGGTTCGCTTCCTGCCTCTCCCTTCCTGCCCCGCCCTTTCCCCCCTCATCTCCACGCAGTTGCATGCACGTCGCAGGCACGCACCTGGCCCTCGTCGTGTGACTCTACGTGGGGCGGACCTCTTCGCGGCAACGCGCCGCGGCTCCCCTCCTTGTCCATTGCCACTGCGCATTGCGGGCGGCTCGCTCGGTGGTGGGGCACCTTTGAGCTTCCGCCCCACGCTCGCTCTTTTGTGCCGTCGTGGCACCTGCCCTGCCCTGCTTTCTCTGCCCCTCTGCCCTCCGGCCAGCACGAGCACAATGCGGAGCAATTCGCGTGGCAGCGCTCCCTCTTCGCCCTCTCTCTCTGCCCTGGCTCCTTGGCCCCGTCCTGCCCCCCGTCTGCTCGCCCTCCCTCGTCCTCTCGTGCCTCCTTGGTCCCTTGGTCACTGGCCCTCGGTGTCCCTGTCCCCGTCCTCTCTTCACCCTCCCTGCTTACACTTCGCAGAGCAATTCGCGAGGCACCCCTCCAACTCCCCCTCCACCTTGCCGCTCCCTGGCGCCCTGGTTCCGTCCGCACCGGCCCGCAGCCTGCGGCCCTCTTCTCCCGCCCTATCTCCCCCTCCCTCCCCTGCCCTCTTCCTCCTCCACACTCCGCAGTACACTTCGCAGGACACTTTGTTGGCATGTCGCATGCATGTCGCAGGCACACGCCTGGCCCCTCCCTCTCCGCCCTGCCCCGTCCTCTCTCTACACTACGCAGGACATTCCGCAAAACACCGTGTTGACACTTCGCACGCATGTCGCAGGCACGCACCTGGCCTTTATTGGCGGCGTCGTTGGGAGGGCTGGCTCCACGCTGTGACCGCCCACCGCTGCCGCAGCCCCCGCGGGAGCCGCCGCCGCGGGCAGCCACTCCATATGCCGCGGGGGGCGCGGCCCTGGTAGGCCCCGGCTGCCCCCCGGCCAGGGTTTCACTGTACCCCCCGCGGCGCCTGGTCGCCGGGGGGGATCCATCACAAACATCTGCAAGACACTCTCGAAAAAAAATAGACACTCAGAAAGAAGAAATATATATATATATATATATATATATATATATATATATATATATATATATATATATATATATATATATATATATATCATGCCGTCTACTGGAGTTACCGGGCATCTCGCGCCGACAGGTGGTTCCTGCCTCGCTCGATCCCGTGGGTCCCAGGGCTGCCTGAGGTGGCCCACAGCATGACGGAGGACCCAGAGGACCGGGGATACCGGTCAACCAGGCTTTGGGGGCAGTGGCAACTGCAAAGCGTTAGCATTAGCAACGGCGACGGGCGCTGGCCCGTTTGTTCGCCGGGGGTAAGGGGGCAAGGCAAAGCAACGCAGCAGCATCGCAACAAGTAGAAAGCAAGGGCCTCTCTTTCCGTCGCAAAGCGGCCACCAAGGAACAAAGCAGCACGCATGCGGCGAAGCAAGAGCTGACCCTCCGTCGTTCGCGTACCCCCGCCACCGTGGAGACGTCCATCACCCGTGACCCCACGAAATCCATTGCCGTCTGCGTACTCGTAATTGCCCACCACCCCTGACTCCACGTATCCCTCTGCCAGCACGCAATAGCCCGTATGTGCATAGCCAGGATTTCTGGGAGGCTCCAGCCTAGCCTGGCCCTCAGCTTTCATCGCCCCCATGTCCCCACAATGTACGCCGCCGACCCACCGCACCAGCCCCCTAGTATAGTACAGAAACACGGTATCTATTCCACGTCCCCGTGGCCCTGAGCTGCTCCCACACCCCAGATATATACCATGCCGGCACTCCATGTCAGGGGCCAGCACCCAATCAGCTTCGAGGCATCCACTTGCCCACGTATAATATAACTTGAGGGTCTACAGGGGGGGACGCCGGCCGCTACGCGACGGGAGTGGCGCAACCCGTGAATATCGCTGGCCGGGATTCGGGCTGGTGGGTGCCGTAGCTTGGATATCGACCCCCTGTAGGGGTACCCACCAGAGGCTCGCCCCGGGCTGTGGTAACCAGCTGCACCTCATCTGGCCCACATACATTGCCCTGGCGCCTGCCCTTGACCCTTACCTGCACTGATTGGCCAGCTCCCGTGGTTGCGCCTCTTCCGCCACAGCAGCGGCCAGGCCGCAGGTTCGGCCCCCACCGACGAGGTGGCGAGCCTACTTATAGCATTGGCCCGCGCGTCACCCCCCGGACCACTCAGCATGCCGCTCTCCCTCCTTCCTCGCCTCTAACCGACCGGACTGGCGCCCCCCAGGGGTAAGCCGTTACAGTGGTGAGGCGACCGCATACTCTTCGCTACGACGCCACGCAGTACCGCTGTTGCCACGCCGATGCCACCCGCGAGCCGCCACGACACGCACCACCGCAATCACAAGGCCATGGTCAGAGGGTAGACTATGTACATGCCCGCAGGCACGGTCCCTCTAGTTTGTTAACGGGGCCAGGGGATGCCCCCACGCTCCCCCTGAGTTGTTAGAGGGGTCAGGGGGACACCCCAGTACCGCCATGCATCCCCGCTGCTCCCCCACTGTACGGTTCCCCAGTACCGCCGCGTACCCCCACCGTACGGACCCCAGTACCGCCGCGTATCTCCCCAAGACGCCAGTACACCGTCACCTTGAACTCCACGTGCCCCCCGTGAGTGCTCCTCCCAGGCTGCCACGCCGTCTCCAGGACGCCCGCCGTACTGTCCCCCTGACGACCTCGCCATCAAATCCTTCTACGCACACATCTTCGCCTCGTCGCCGCCCCTGGGGCCTGCAGGCTGTCCCCGCAACCCCGTGTAACACTCCCAGGGGGCGCCGTAACGCCGTAACCCCCAGACAACTCCGTGCACCCCCGGTGTATCCCGAGCAACCAATCCCAATACTGCCGTAGCCGGGCCGCCAGTAGAGACCCCGGTGCCATGGGAATACCCTACAGGGGTTTGGGCCTTATTACCCTGGTCGGGACGACCCATGAAACCTCACTGTTGTACGCGGCGACCCGGGGCAGGCGGGTGAAGCATCCCTGTCTGACCCTCATGCACGGGGGCAGTACGGCTCACCATCAGGCCGGCACGACCTGTCACATCGCGTTGGCCGTCATACGCCGCCTGCCAGTACCGCACAATCAGGCCGTGAAGGCACCGCTTCTCAGGAGGTACCCCCTCCGCTGCGTCCAGCGTAGGGACGGTAGCAGGTGCACCCACAATTCCTAACCCCATCAATCTGCACCCCCGGCCCCCACCACGCCGTCACCATTTCCTCTGTGATGCCACAACCAGAGTATCCGTGAGTTGCCCTCCAGAGCCGCCCACCACAGCATCAGGGGCAGGGCTGCCGACGGCGCTCCAGGGCACCGTACCCCTTCCACTCGGACGCTCTTCAGGCCACCCTGGATAGTCTTCCAGGCACTTGAGGACATCTGTCCAGAGTGCCGCAGGGCCCACCTCGCCTTAGGCCACCCCCTATCGGCACGCTCCTTACATGTCCCGCATAGCGGGATGGAGGCACACTGATGAACCCAAACTGACACCGTTTCCCTGCACCCGTGGCATCGCTGCGGAAGCACAGACCGCGACAGAACGCAGCTACCATCACAACACTGGAACCACAGGTTCTGCCATACATCGCAGCACGCGTCCTGGAGTCCGAGCAAAGCACCCGCTAGCGTGCGTGCTGTGGCACAACTGAGGAGGCTGCGCCTCGCTTCCTCCCACGTGGACAACGGGCAGAGTATCGGTCGCCCGTCGGGCATCACCGGCAGGCTCTCGTGCAGCCGGGGCCACCGCGCCACTTTGGGGCTGTGTGTGCCATGCGCCAGGAGCTCCCAACCGTAGTCCCGTAAGACCTCCCCGATGACATCAACCCCGTCCTGCTCCGGGCCCCTGGCGGAAGCCAGAACCAAGCGTTGTCCTCCCGCCCGAGCCTCAATGACCGCCTCGAGGCCCAGTGTGTCAAGGGTGTGACGGGCATCGGCAGCCACGTGGTCGTCCCCCTCTGGCAGAGAGAACATGGCCTCCGTGACGTGGCCCTGCGCGTCGCCGCCCTGTACCCGTGCCAGCTGCTTGGAGCCCACCAACACTGCCATGGACCGCTGCTCCGTGACCGCTGGTATGGCTCGTCGCAGCTGCCGGTCATACAGCCACAACGTACCCACGTCAAGTACGAAGGCCACCGCCAGGATTGGGAGACTGCACAGAGGTTGCTGAAGGACCGGCAGCACCTCGCGAGGCCAGCCCATGACGTTCCCCACTGCTGGATGGTTGGCGTACACCTGGAGCCAGGGATCACTCTAGCCGTCGGGGCTTCTCACCTTGGTACCACGCACCTGGGCCCACGATTGCGCCGACACCACGCGGGACCACTCCCTGAATGTCGTGATGTCCCGCGCCACCGGGGAACCGATCCAGAGGTCGAAGGCCTGCGCCACCGCCGCCATCCAGTGAGGGAACAAGGACATGGCCTCTTCATGCGCGATGCACGACCGTGACAGCAGCAGTGAGTGCAGCGGTGCCCTCTGAAAGGTTGCCCGCAGGTCTCCGGGGAGGCCGGCAAACGGGTTCCACGGCGGACGCTGCTGGATCCTCCCTGCCGGCGGGCAGAAGGGTGTGTCACCTCGCAGGAACGCGTATACCGCCCTCCTTCGATCTTGCATCGGCAGCTGCATGATCTGGGTGAGCCGATGGTTCCTGCGGGCATACACATCTTCCCCAATCTGGACCATGTCCTCCACAAAGAGCCTGGCCTTGGCAGGGGCCCCGGGACGACGCCGCTCGCACCGCAGCGAACAGCCGCTTCAGGTCCCCGGGGACGACACCCGCCATCAGGGATTCAGTCCACCTGCAACCGTGTTCCCTCCACGCCACGAACTCCACCGCCCTGTCTGTCAGGGGTAGCTCCGCCGTGTTCCTCCACACGCCTGCACAGGAGCCCAGCCACTTCCTCGTCCCGCGCACACAGTAGGCGCATGTGGCCAATGTCCTCCTCCGGCCCCCCACAGAAGATACAGGGGTGGGCCGGTATTGCCATACGCGTGAGCTTCTGTCTCCACCGTCGCATGACCTGCATTGTGGACAAGCGACCGTCACGTGCCCGCAGCATATTTCTGTGCGTTGGGCCGTGGTGCACAGCTCCCAGGGGCATCGCCTCGCAGGCGCCAGCCAGTGGCGTGTGCGCCCTGGTGCGTGCTGCTAGCGAACGCCACTCCATCTCCCGGACTTGCTGAAAGGCTTGCATGGATGGCACACGCGGCTCGAGCTCTCCATTATCCCCCGGCACTAAGAGGATGGCGTGCTCCTTTGGCAGGACGAGATGGACAGGCGGGGCCATTGCACGGGCCGCGGCAGAGTCCGGCGCCTCCAGCGGGACCGCCGCCAAGTGCGAGCTCTGCCTCACCACCCAGTGGTGCGGCCCCCCAACTCGGCGCGGCAGCCGCCGCAGCCCCTCCACTATCCAGCTCAGTGCGTGCTGGTTGACCAGATGTGATGTCGGCCCCTTGATGCCACGGTACAGGGCCTCCTGCGCCCTGCGGAGATGCGCTCCTATGACGGACGCATCCACCACGTGTACCGTGCACGCCGACGGGGGCGTGTGCAACAAGTACGCCGCCGCGCCGATGATCTCTGCCTCCGGGACCGTGCCGTAGATGGCACCCGTCCACGTGGGGATTCCGTGGCTGGCCACCGCCACGTTTGTGGCGTCGTCTCCCTGGGGCGACGCGTCAGACGATGTGACTTTAGTCGCCACCGGCACCCAGCAGTACCGGTGGGGCTCCAGCCACGCCACGTCAGAGTGGGGGCTCTGCACCCACCTTCCTAGGGACGCCGCACTGGAGGCCGTGAGCTCCGGGGACAGGACCACCCTCGGTCGATATACCGCATGTGGTCCCCAGGCCACGTCACATCCGCAGACTGACTTTATGGCGTCCAGGGCGGTGGTATACTCCGCCCCCCAAACTGTTGCGGAGCAGGAAGGCTGGTATACCACCACAGACCCCTGCTCCACTGCGCCGCCATCACGCAACGACGTGACGGCGACGTGCGGATCGTGTGGCACGTTGGACATCCGGACCACTTCCGGGACCGAGTACTCATCCGGATCCGGGATAGGGTCTGCTGGCAGCAGAAGGACAATTGCCCACTCGCTACACCCGTGCACCGCCGCGCATGCCCTGGAAAACGCTGGCCGCCCGTGCACAACCCACAGTGGTGGCGGGCTTATGCCGCCCCCGGCGTGAGGAGTGAGTAGGGGGACGGACGCCGGATCGTCTTGCGGTTGGTAGCCCTCAAAGACGTCCCCCAGTAGAAACAGGAGGGCGGCTAGCGGGACGAACGGCATGGACAGCCCCGGGTTGGCCGGGTCCCATCCTTCCTCCCTGTATCCGCCCACCACATACACGTCCCCCGCAGTGGACTGTCTATTGCGTTTGCTGGCCTTCTTTCGGCGCACCGGGTGTATTAGCCGGTGAGTCAACGGACCAGGCAGCTGCGGCTGGAAGACGTCGCGGAGCCCCGTGAACCACACGTGGTCCAGCTGATGGGGCCCTACTCCCGCGTGCGGAAGGTGCAGGTGGTCCTCATGGCACTCCTGAAGGTGGACAGCCCAGTGCCCAGGCGCAGGACAGGGGAGCCGCGCATGCAGGAGGTCATTTGCGGGATCAGTCAGGGACTGTACCGTCGCATGTGTGCGGGGCCCCGAGAGAACGCAGATGTCCCTACCCTTGAAGGAATAGGATTGGGACACCCACTTCCGCCCCGCCCACTGCACTTGCGGCAGATGGGCGTGTACACACGAGTACACCGACGATGGCATGAGAAGTCCTACGCGCAACGGCCCATCGCCCGGAGCACCCTGTCCACCCATGTATTGCCAGCGTGCGTGGCGAATGACGCAGAGGGCACCATGAAGTGCCCGCACACTCCGTACTGCACGTGCATGTCCCGGAGCATGGCCCGCAGCTCATCCCGGACTGTCGTCGACCTGTGGTGGGTGAGTTGAGCCATGGTCGCCACGACGGAGTCGCGGCAGATAACCTGGACATCCGCCAACCGTAACCCATGACCCGACCGCACTGCCACGTTGGACAGGTCCTTGGGCAGCTTCTCGAATTGCAGGGCTGCAACCTTGATGGCAGTATTCAGCTTGACCACCGCCTCCGCCGTGTCGGACAGGTAGGGCGCCGCATACCGCACGATGCCTCCAACCACAGCCGCCATCACCTCATGAGGCACCGACGCCGGCCCCAACGTGTTCTTGCACCAGCCCAGCAGAGCTTCACACCGGAGTACATGTTTCTCCTTCATGGTCGCCATCCCCCTGGGATCGAGGCGCATGCCCAAGTATGGTACCGTGCCCTTGGCGCGTAAGCATACCCATGGGGCCGCCGTGTTCCTTGGGTTCAGGCACACCATGATCGAATGGATGCGAGCAGTATTGGCATAGGCGCATTTGCCGACGTTGAGGGACATGCCCATGTCCGTGAGATACCGCGCTATCGCCGCCGCATACTCCAGGAATTGCGGCAGGGAGTGCGCTATCAACAGGAGGTCATCACAGTACGCCTGCACCAGGGGTGGCACCGCATGGCGAGCATCTCCCCGTGCCTTGCAGGCGAGGCTCCGCAGGAGAGGCTCCAAGAGGAGGAGGTAGAGCACAGCGCTCTCCGCACTGCCCTGCCGCAGGCCCCTGTGGAGCCGTATGCTCGGCGTCGGGCCGTGCGCGGTGACGATGCGCACCAGAGACCCGCAGCTGAGGGTGTGGAAGAGCCTGATGAGCTCCTCCGGGACACCCATGTGGCGCAGGAGGAGCGCCAGCGCCCCGTGCGGCGTTGTGTCAAAAGCTTTTGACACATCGAACGCCAGGACGTGGTTTTCCTCCAGCCCACGCTGCAGCCTGCGCTGGGCCAGAAACACCGGGGCAGCCGCCGTGGAGCCCGGCATGGCTCCGAACTGCCAGTCCGCAGCCAGTCCCTTGCGTGCCAGAACAGCTGTGAACCTCCGCATGAGGGGAGTCATGAGCATTCGCATGTCTTGCTGCCCCAGCGCTATCGGCCTGTACTCGTCCAGGTTGCCCGTGGCTGTGCCCTTGGGCATCAGCCAGATAATGGCCTCGTGCCAGGACTCCGGGACGTCCGCACCCCGTAGGATTGCCCTGTACGCATGCACCAGGAGCCCCTGCACCGGTTCAGGCAGCTCTGCTATGAGGGCAGCCGTGACCCGGTTGGACCCCGGAGCTTTGTCGTCCGCCACGGCCTGCCTCACGGCGTCTTTAAGGTCCTGCAGGGTGTAGTCCTGTACCGACCTCCATTCCTCCGGCACCCCTTTGGGAATGTGGGCCCGGACCAGCCGCTCGAAGGCCGGCAGGTTCACCGGCCGCTTGGCGTACAGCGCCTCCCAATACCTCTGGACCTCGCCAATGACGTCCGAGGCCTCCAAGAGCACCTTCTCCGACTCGCGGACGCGTACGGACCATAGGCCTGACGGGGCATAGTTCACCACGTTGATGGCCCCCCGTATCGCCGTCCATCGGAGCTGCAGATCCGGTACCCTGCCCCGCCAGTAGTCCTTGATGGACCGGCGCCTGTTGCTCCTGAGGACACCCCGCAGCTCCTCCACGCGTGTCTCTAGCTGGTGGAGCTGTTGGTCCAACGCGGCACGTAGGTCCTCTACCGAGGCGGGGGACAAGTCGGGGTCCACTCGCCGGAGGTGCTGTAGCAGGGCAGTCGCTTCCTGGGAGTGGAGTCCGGCCGCCGCCGCGTCCCGTTGCCACAGCTGATGGGCGCGCCAGGCCAGGGCCCGCTGATCCGAGAGGACCTGGTCCAAAGACGCCTCCGTTTCCGCCTGCCCGTACGGGTATTGCGGGTCCACGCCTGATGGCATGCGCACTCCCGTGACCCTGGACACGTCATCACGGAAGGCGTAGAGCAGGTCAAAGACCGCTTGCAGGTCCGACGTGCCCATGGTGGCAGTGTCCTGGTCCGGCGAGAGCCACGCCTGTAGCCGCCGATCCCCGCAGGCCTTCTGCATTACTGCCGCCGCCCTCTCACGAACCCCCGGGGAGTCCGGGCGTATGGCATGCAGCCTGCCTTGGGCGTGCGAGTAGGCCATCCTGGTGACCCTCTCTTTGCCGGCCACCGCCAGCGGGATGTCCGGGACCACAGGGCCATGATCCGACCCCAGCGACGCTGGAGACCGCCCCGGCGCCAAGTGTGGGCGCTCACGCGCCGCCCATGGGACCGGAGGCGAGTTTAGAAGGAAGGAGTCCAGTCGGTGCCCTGCCCTCTCGGGCCTCCTGTCCTCCTCCCTTTCCGGGCCCGCCCTATGGAAACCACACTGTTCCCACAGGGCTTGGAACCTCCTCGTGGTGGGGTGCCATGGGGACTCCAGCCACACGTTGAAGTCCCCTCCGAGGAGCACGGCCCTGGTGCCACCCGCGCTCTTGGCCGCCGCGTACATGGCCACGTCAGCCCAGAAGGACGCCTTAGACGCCCAGAAGTCGCCGCCGCTACCCGGGCCGTGGACGTTGATGACCGTGAGGGTGCCACCTGCAGTCACCACATCGAGGGCCATGGCCTTGCCCGGCACGATGTCCACGATATCTCGAACTTCCTCCGCGGCGAACACGTCCGCCCGAAGGGCAATCAAGAGCCCGCCGCGCACCGCTGCCGCCGACGCTGCCTGGGCATCCACCCCTGGGTACGCATGATACCCGTGGTGACGCCACTGATTCTCCGAGTGCACCACACCCTGAGGGTCCTGCAGGCCGGTCTCCTGGAATAGGCCCAGGATGGCACCATCGGCCTTCATGATGCCCGCCGCCACCGCTTCACCGTCGAGCATACCTGGGGCCACCGGTACGCCGTCCCCCCGCATCAAGCCCTGGACGTTCCAGGACACCGCCGCTCGGGTGTCAGAGGCGGAGCCCCTTCATGGCTGCACGTGTGGATCGGGGCCCCCCGCCGGATCCGGATCACCGGACGGAGGGGGGCCACCAGCAGGTTCAGGGGGACCACCCGCACCCGGCGCGGGCGGCCGGCGAGGTGGCCCATGTCCCCGTGGGCCTCCGCCCGAGTCGGTCGTCGCCTGCTGAGACCCGGCAGATGCGGCGGGGTCCCCCTCTGCCTGCCTGCCGGATGTACTTGTCGCCGTACTCCCCGTAGAAGTCACTGCCCCACGCCGTGCTGCAGACCCAATCGCTCCAGACCGTGACGCCGACGGCGACGCCCCGCGCTCCGCCGCAGGGCGGGCACCCGTGGGCAGCGTGAGCGCTCTGGACCCCGCCTGGGCCGACGCGAAAGGCCCTGCCTGGCCCCCCATATATATATATATATATATATATATATATATATATATATATATATATATGTATATATATATATATACATAGTCATAGTCATAGTCATAACCACTTATCATGCCGTCTACTGGAGTTACCGGGCATCTCGCGCCGACAGGTGGTTCCTGCCTCGCTCGATCCCGTGGGTCCCAGGGCTGCCTCAGGTGGCCCACAGCATGACGGAGGACCCAGAGGACCGGGGATACCGGTCAACCAGGCTTTGGGGGCAGTGGCAACTGCATAGCGTTAGCATTAGCAACGGGGACGGACGCTGGCCCGTTTGTTCGCCGGGGGTAAGGGGGCAAGGCACAGCAACGCAGCAGCATCGCAACAAGCAGAAAGCAAGGGTTTCTCTGTCCGGCGCAAAGCGGCAACCAAGGAACAAAGCAGCACGCATGCGGCGAAGCAAGAGCGGACCCTCCGTCGTTCGCGTACCCCCGCCACCGTGGAGACGTCCATCAGCCGTGACCCCACGGAGACCATTGCCATCAGCGTACTCGTAATTGCCCACCACCCCTGACTCCACGTATCCCACTGCCAGCACGCAATAATCCGTATATGCATAGCCAGGATTTCTGGGAGGCTCCAGCGTAGCGCGGCCCTCAGCTTTCATCGCCCCCATGTCCCCACAATGTACGCCGCCGACCCACCGCACCATTCCCCTAGTATAGTACAGAAACACGGTATCAACTGCACGTCCGCGTGGCACTGAGCTGCTCCCACACCCCAGATATATACCATGCCGGCACTCCATGTCAAGGGCCAGTACCCAATCAGCTTCGAGGTATCCTCTTTCCTACGTATAATATAACTTGAGGGTCTACAGGGGGGAGGCCGGCCGCTACGCGACGGGAGGGGCGCAACCCGTGAATATCGCTGGCTGGGATTCGGGCTGGTGGGTGCCGTAGCTTGGTTATCGACCCCCTGTAGGGGTACCCACCAGAGGCTCGCCCCGGGCTGTGGTAACCAGCTGCACCTCATCTGGCCCACATACATTGCCGTGGCGCCTACCCTTGACCCTTACCTGCACTGATTGGCCAGCTCCCGTGGTTGCGCCTCTTCCGCCACAGCAGCGGCCAGGCCGCAGGTTCGGCCCCCACCGACGACATGGCAAGCCTACTTATAGCATTGGCCTGCACGTCACCCCCCGGACCACTCAGCATGCCGCTCCTCCTCTCTTCTCGCCTCTAGCCGACCGGACTGGCGCCCCCCAGGGGTAAGTCGTTACAATGGTGAGGCGACCGCATACTCGTCGCTACAACGCCGCGTAGTACCGTCGTTGCCACGCCGATGCCACCTGCGAGCCGCCACCATACGCACCACCGCAACCGCAAGGCCATGGTCAGAGGTTAGACTATGTACATGCCCGCAGGCACGGTCCCTCTAGTTTGTTAACGGGGCCAGGGGATGCCCCCACGCGCCCCCTGAGTTGTTAGAGGGGTCAGGGGGACACCCCAGTACCGCCATGCATCCCCGCTGCTCCCCCACTGTACGGTTCCCCAGTACCGCCGCGTACCCCCACCGTACGGACCCCAGTACCGCCGCGTATACCCCCAAGACGCCAGTACACCGCCACCTTGAACTCCGCGTGCCCCCCGTGAGTGCTCCTCCCAGGCTGCCACGCCGTCTCCGGGACGCCCGCCATACTGTCCACCTGACGACCTCGCCGTCATATCCCTCTACGTCCACATCATCGCTTCGTCGCCGCCCCCCAGGCCTGCAGGCTGTCCCCGCAACCCCGTGTAACACTCCCAGGGGGCGCCGCAACGCCGTAACCCCCAGACAACTCCGTGCACCCCCGGTGTATCCCGAGCAACCACTCCCAATACTGCCGTAGCCAGGCCGCCGGTAGAGACCCCGGTGCCATGCGAATACCCTACAAGGGTTTGGGCCTTATTACCCTGGTCGGGACGACCCATGACACCTCACTGTTGTATGCGGCGACCCGGGGCGTGGGCGAAGCATCCTTGTCTGACCGTCATGCACGGGGGCAGTACGGCTCACCATCACGCCGGCACGACCTGTCACATCGCGTTGGCCGTCATACGCCGCGTGCCAGTAATGCACAATCAGGCCATGAGGGCACTGCTTCTCAGGCGCTACCCCCTCCGCTGCGTCCAGCGTAGGGACGGTAGCAGGTGTACCCACAATTCATAACCCCATCAATCTGCATCACCCCCGGCCCCCACCACGCCGTCACCATTTCCTCCGTGATGCCACAACCAGAGTATCCGCGAGTCGCCCTCCAGAGCCGCCCACCACAGCAGCAGGGGCAGGGCTGCCGACGGCGCTCCAGGGCACCGTACCCCTTCCACTCGGACGCTCTTCAGGCCACCCTGGATTGTCTTCCAGGCACTTGAGGACATCTGTCCAGAGTGCCGCAGTGCCCACCTCGCCTTAGGCCACCCCCTATCGGCACGCTCCTTACCTGTCCCGCATAGTGGGACGGAAGCACATTGATGAACCCAAACTGACGCTGTTTCCCCGCACCCGTGGCATCGCTGCGGAAGCACAGACCGCGACGGAACGCAGCTACCATCACAACACTGGAACCACAGGTTCTGCCATACATCGCAGCACGCGTCCTGGAGTCCGAGCAAAGCACCCGCCAGCGTGCGTGCTGTGGCACAACTGAGGAGGCTGCGCCTCGCTTCCTCCCACGTGGACACCGGGCGGAGTATCGGTCGCCCGTCAGGCATCACCGGCAGGCTCTCAAGCAGCCGGGGCCAGCGCGCAACTTTGGGACGGTGTGTGCCATGCGCCAGGAGCTCCCAACCGTAGTCCCGTAAGACCTCCCCGATGACATCAACCCCGTCCTGCCCCGGGCCCCTGGCGGATGCTAGAACCAAGCGTTGTCCTCCTGCCCGAGCCTCAATGACCGCCGCGAGGCCCAGGGTGTCAAGGGTGTGACGGGCATCGGCAGCCACGTGGTCGTCCCCCTCTGGCAGAGAGAACATGGCCTCCGTGACGTGGCCTTGCGCGTGGTCGCCCAGTACCGGTGCCAGCTGCTTGGAGCCCACTAACACTGCCATGGACCGCTGCTCCCTGACCGCTGGTATGGCTCGTCGCAGCTGCCGGTCATACAGCCACAACGTACTCACGTCAAGTACGACAGCCACCGCCAGGATTGGGAGACTGCACAGAGGTTGCTAAAGGACCGGCAGCACCTCGCGAGGCCAGCCCATGACGTTCCCCACAACTAGATGGTTGGCGTACACCTGGAGCCAGGGATCACTCTGGCCGTCAGGGCTTCTCACCTTGGTACCACGCACCAGGGCCCACGATTGCGCCGACACCACGCGCGACCACTCCCTAAATGTGGTCCACAGAAGTTTGCCCCACTGGAGCTCATTGGGGGCAGCGCCCATGGCCATGCTATGGTTCCGGAGCCGCCCCAAGTCGGCCCCGGAGAACCATGCGGAACGCCACGCGTATACACACATGCTTGCAAAATTCTCCCACCACGTTTTGCACACCGCCTCCCAACTTTTTGCCCCTACTTGATGCTGCCTCACACTAGGCTGCTCTAGGCAAGCATGTATTATCTTCTCCCAACCCCTATTCCGCATGAAATGGATGGCAGCGGCACACTCCATCCTCACCTTCCCCTTGCTGTGTGCCTTGTCATTATTTAATGAGGCACGGGTGCAAGTTCGTGCAGCAAGCCGTGCCTCATCTAGAAGACGGTTGCAGCATGGTGCGTGCCACAGTGCCCGGTGCCTTCCCTATCAATTGTACAACTAGGTCCCGTGTCCCGTTGCCTGCACACAACAGGACACGAAGGACGCCATGGAGGCCATAATCAGGCACTCGCCTATCACTCGTAAGGGTCCTATATATAGCATTCATGGCAACGGCCGGTTCCCAGTTGCCGTCTATCGCACTTGCTGTGCCAAAGGTAGCAAGGCACAGAGCACGGTGGCGCACGCAGACCCAACACACAGTGGCACCAGGGGATTCTGCCTTCCAGTTTTGGCAACCCGCCATGAGCACCTGTACTTTACAATCTGCACACAGAAAAAAAAGGGACTGCCTATCGTTCCCTGCGGTATCCTTAAAACTTACGGTTGCGGCCTTGCGCAACTCATCATCAAAATCAATTTCCTGGGAGGCCGCGTAGAGGGTCTCCCACTTTTCACTGCCCCCTAGTAGCCACCAACTAGATAGTTGGTTGGGGCTGGCGGTGCCACCAAGCGTGCAATGAACGTACGAGGCCTCATGCCTCGATGTACCGTCCACCGCAATAGGCAACCAATGCAGCCGTCGGTCCCCGGGCTGCATGATGGCCGAGGGTGGGGGTGGTCGACACTTGAATAGGTGGCCGATGAGGTCAGGTAGGTAGCAGGCCGCACCATTGATGGCCGTGTCGTCTCCCGTATAGGCGGTGAACGCCCGGGACTCCGGCAACGCTAGCTGCCGAAGCATGCCGTACACCTGGTCCCATACCACACCGTACGTCATGCTCCCCACTAGGTACCGGGACTCCGTCCTAGAGATGTGCAATCACCGGATCCTCCGGACGGCCATAATCAACCTCTCCTCCTGGGTGGGCTCAGGCTGGACGGTGGCTACAACTCTTGTTTAGGGGGTAAGCACTATTTGCCCCGTGTCGGGCAGGTACTTGACGGTGTAGGGTGCTGCAAGCTCCTTGGTAACAACTTCCTGGAGCTCTTGTAGGCGCCGCCGTCGTGTACGATCCGCTAGCAGATGGAATGGCTCCTTGGGCCGCGGCATGGTGTGAGATACAAAACCTGTTGAATGGGGAGGCAGTCATCGCGAGGTTTCTACCATCCCCCTCCCCCTACTGTGATTCGCATGCAATTTGAAGAAATTCACATCAATTCGCACGAAATTCGTACGAAATTAGTATGAATTTCGTGCGAATTTCGTGCGAATTTCACGTGAATAGAATTGTGTGAATATTCTGAAAATGTGAAATTTGCACGAAATTCGTACGACTTTCGTACGAATTTCGTACTCATTTCACATGGCTCTCACAGAATTTCTGCCGAAGCCTCATCCTTCTGCCCTCGTTGACCCTCACAAAGCAAGCTCAGCATGGTGCTCATGGGTTATCACACACCCAGTCCAGTGGTTGTCATTCCGGCTTACACTCAGCCAGCAGTGTAACACGTCAGGGGGCATAAAATACCCCAAATAAAATACAAACGGTTCCGCAGAAAATATCGCAAACAGGTCAGGGGGCATAGCGTACCCCAAATAATGTACAAACAGTGCTGGAGAAAATTTCGCACAGTGGGGGGGGAGTGCCCCACATGTCCGTCAAACTGCCCATGCTTGGGGGGGGGGGGGGCAGGATAACATTCGTGGTGGTTAGAAAGGACAGGTGGTCCGGAGGGTAAAGGGTGAGCTACGCACCCCCCCCCCCCCTGGAGCAGAGCTCCGGCTAGCGGAGGCCTGGGAGCTCTGCTCCCCCACCGCCTCCACAAAGGAGGGGTCCATGGCCGCCGACGTGAGGCAGGTGGGGGGGCTACTGCCGGCGCACTTCCTCCATTGCGGCAGTCACCTTGGGGGCGTCGGGGGCCACGCTGTCCACATTGACCTGCTGGCCACTGGCCATCATGGCCATCCGCAGGCGGGTGGACACTGCCGACATCTGGCCGGCGCATGCCTCGGCCTGGGCATGCCAGGCCTGTGCGCCGGCCAGGAGGTACCGGACACCGGCGGCACTGGCCCCCCCCTTGTCACCCGGGGGGGCGGGGGCCTCGGCACCCTCAGCCCTGTCCACTGCCTCTGCTGGCTGCGCCGCTGGCTTTGCCTTGCGCAACGTCGCCACGTCGCGCTCAAGAGTTTTCACCTTGGTGGCCAGCCGGTCACGCTCCTTGGTGACGTCCGCCAACCGCGACTCGCAGTCCCGCCTGTCCTCGTTGGCCCTGGACAGACGAGCCTCGAGGTCGCGGTTGGCGGCCTCCGCGCTGATCGCGCGTGCCTCCCACGCCCCCACCCGCTGCCCGTCCACCCACTCCTGCACCACCCCCCTCTGCCCCCGCCCCCCCACCGGCTCCGCCTGCTCCGCCCGCACTGCCCGCTCCGCCGGGGCGGCCGTACGCGGGGCTTTGGGGGGGGGTTGGGGCCCGTGTCCCCTTCGGGGCGCCCTTTCCGCTTGCGCGTGGGGGGGGGTTCGTCCTCCTCGACGTCAATGACGTCAGCCACCCCCATCTTCCGCTGCCTCCCTACATGGACGCGCATGGCAAGCCATGCCACGTCCATCCACTCCGCCCTCCGCTCCTCCCAACCCGTGAGCACATTCAGCCCAAAAACCCCAGCCGTCGTCACCGTCCCCGCCTCCCCAGTCCGCGCCACCCCCGTCTGCACCCGCCAGTGCCGACTCACAAGCCGGTAGGCAAACATGCCCACCGGCTCCTGCCCCGCAGGGAGGTTGGCCCCCCCCCGGACCACAATGGGGCATGGGAAGGAGATGCGGAAGGTGCCCTGCACCCCCCGCGACTCCGATACCATGTCCCACACGGCACCGAGATGCCGCTGCCGCCCATCGGGCCCGGGCGGCACCTGCTGGGTCCAGGTCGGATCCGGCTGCCTGGCGGCCAGGGTGACCCGGTCCAAGGGGGGGTCATTGTGGGCGTCGCCCAACTCAGCGCGGGACGGCTGGGGCACCACCACCTCGCGCGCCACATGCCCCGTGGCAGTGCTGGCCTCGCTGCCTCCTGAACGTCCAGAGCGCACACTGCGCTCACTGCGCACACTGCCGGCCTCGCTTGGCGCCCGTCCACCCCCGGAACCTGCGGGCTGGTCGCCACCGGGGCCTTCGGCGGGCTCGGCGTGCTCCTCGGGCAACCGTGGCCGGGGCTTGTACTTGCGCTTGGTGTGGTGCCGAATATCCGGCGACCAAGCGGTGAACGGGACTTGCAGATGTGGGGAGGTGTGAAAGGCAGAAATTGAGAAAGGGGGAGTGGACAAGAGGCAATGCAAGAGCAAAAGGAGCAAATTGGACGAAATTCACAGAAATTCGTACGAAATTCGTACGAAATTCGTACGAATTTCGTACGAATTTCACATCTCCAGAATATTCACACAAATTTATTCACGTGAAATTCGTGCGAAATTCGTACGAATTTCACGTGAACTTCGTCCAATTTGCCAATACACAAAGCAAACACACAAGCAAGCACACCTTGCACTCGCATGGGCAGGTGATGCTCCATGCCCCGGTCTTCGCGCAGTTGGGCGACCGCCACGCTGGGACCGTGTTCACCAGGTGCCACAGCGTGGTCGGCCGACCCGGGGGGGCAATGCCGGCCATGGCGAAGTGGATCTCCGACTCCGCATCGACATTGTCCCCTTGCAGACCTCCAGCTGGTGCACGCTGCCCACGAAGAACAGCATGCACTGCTCGCCGACCTCCATGACGGCGAGATCGAAGGCCGGGGCCGACCGGGAGATGAAGGTGGGGTGGAAGGGGCAGGTGGAGGGGCCTGCCGGGACCGTCTGGGGGGGGTCGGCGAAGAGGGCCTGGGCAGCCTCCCCCTCCCACAACCCCACCCTCCCAACCGCCCCCTTCCCCACCCACAACACCTCGTCCACGCTGGGGAAGTCCCAGCTGGACAAATCCCCAGCAACGTCCAGGGCCTCCTTGGGGGGGGTGGCGTCCAAGTGTGTGCTGTTGGCCTGGTGGTGTTTGTGTCGGGCGTCGGGGGTCCACAAGTTAAAAAGAGCCCCCTGCAGCCCATCCTTGGAGTCGGGGAGGGCAGGCAACCCATGATGGCGGCTGGTGGCCACCATCAGCAGCATGTCACTCCGATGCAGCTCAACGGTGTCCCAGCGCGCCTCCCCCGCCTCCCCCAGGGCCGTCCCCGCCTGCACCGCCACCTGGTAGTCCTCTGACAAGCAGAGGAAGCTACTCAGGTGGCATCCCCCCACCTCCCTGTCGTGGGGGGGGAGGACCTCGGGGTGGGTGGCCACGTCGGTGTGGGGGAGCTGCGGCCCACTCCCCACACTGGCCACAATGACGCTGCCCGGCGTCATTGGGTGGAGGTCCCCAACCACAGGGACACTTTCGGTGAGGTGGGGGTGGAACTTCTTGAAGAGAGGCCCCCCCACCCCTGACCCCAAGGTGCTCTTGCTTTGCCAACGGCAGGGGAGCGCAGGATCCTTGGCCTGCTCCTCACTCCGCGCGACGTTGAAAAGGAGCTCAAAATTCTTTGCGACGACTTTTTCATCGCCGCTGCCCCACGCCTTCATCACCTTGTTCCACCCCACCTCACAATCCTGTGCCTCCACAAGCCCCCGAAGCACAATGTAGCCGTTCCCATCAACAAAGTTGAGGGGCGGCTGAGAGGGGCCAACCCTGTCGGGGGCGGGGTCAGGGCTGCCCATCACCCCATGAGGGGGGTCGGGAAGGGGTTCGGTGCGGACGGGGGGCTCACTTGAAATGAAGGGGGGGGCGCATGAGGCACCACGGTACCATTGCAAAGAAGTTGTGCTATAGAAGGTGGGGTGGGTGACGTCGGGGACGTGCACCTGGGGGGGGATGGTGGGATGGAAAGGGGCGATGCCCAAATCATCCCACCACCGGGGGTTGGCAAGGTGCCAAGAAAAGGGGAAAAAAGAGTGGTCTGCTGGTGCAGCTGCAGCAAGATCCTGCAGGCACACCATATCGCAGTGGGGGGGGGTGTGGACGAGGTTAGTGGTGGCGTACACCTGGACGTGGGCGTCCTTAGTCTTCCCCACAGGGTTAGTCCTCATCGAGTTGAGGAGCTGGTCAACACTGGAGGGGAGAGGGGTTAGATGGAGAAATTTGAGGGAGGGGAGTTGGCGGCGCAGTTTCCTCCACAGGGTTGTGGCCCATCCCCTCCCCCCGAGGTAGCTGTTGCGGGTGGGGCTGCGCATGTCGATGAGGATGACATCGGGGGAGGGGTCGAGGGAGGCTGCCCAGCCCACGATGTCATCCACCCCCAGTGCCCCCGACTCGTGCGTCGCCTCCTCCAATTGATGGTGGGCGACGGGGAGGGCTTGGTAGTGGGCAAGGGTGTCGGCTGCGGGGTCGGGGCGCGAGGCCAGGTTTGCGAGTTGGGACATAGTCTGCTGGGACAAGATTAAAAGAGAAGAACGCGAAGGCTTTGAGAGCTGTAACAAAGCGAAAGAGTGGAAAGGACGGTAAATTCGTGCGAAATTCGTATGAAATTCGTACGAAGTTCGTACGAATTCGTACGACATTCGTGCGAATTTCACATTCTCGTGAATCTATGAATCTACCGTGAATTTGTGCGTGAATTTAGGTGCGTGAATTTCACATTCACGCGAATCTCACCAAATGTGTTAAACCATGCGGGCACTTTAAACCTCTAAATTGCACCTATTTGTTGCATCTTACTTTGGGCGAAGGTAGTACGACAAAAGCACACGATAGCACCAAGTTACGAGCAAAACACAGCAAAATTGGGTGAAATTCACGGTACCGTGAATCTGGGATTCAAACGGCCGGTTCACGAAGGGTACATACATCACCCCTCCCCGCTTACACCCCACTTGCACAACCCTTCTCCCGCCCCCCCAAAAAAAGATGCGAGCAACGGAGGGGAAGGGAAGGGCCTACGAGTCGTGTAGACGGGGACAAATTTGTTAGGGACGTGCCTGAGGGTTTCTGGAGCGGCGATAACGGGGTTAGGGACCACCATGGGGCCAATGATAGACATTACGGTTGCGCTTTCATTTAATCGGGGCAATTGGAAGTGGTGGTGCTAAATGCATGTAATTATTGGCAGTTTGTTGGCAAAAATCCTTACACGGAGGAACACCTTGCCAACCAGGAATTGGACTTGGAGAGGAAACGAAGGTAACTCGGTTAAGAGTATACCTATTTTCCAAGTCCATTCGTGGAGCACCATGTGACACATTAAGTGTGGCAATCCGATTAATGGGCTAGTCAAACAAATCTTTTGCCGCACGCAACGCTTTGAATCTCTCCGTCGCCATTGGGTCGGTCCTGTTCTTGTCCGGATGAAGAAGTAGAGATAAAGAGCGGTATTGTCCTTTTACTGCGGTTGCATCTCGGGCACCCAAGAAGTGCAAGGCATGTGCCTTTCGTCAGCGAAGACTGGTGTTCTCATCTGTGATCCGGGTAGACCACTGGGTGATTTCTCTCTTCGTTAAAGCCAAATGATCCACCGGGGTACGCTCCGCTCGAGGACATGACCGGGGGGGTTCGCTTGATGGTGCTGTTGGATCTTGGTGTGGTTGAGGGCGTTTGCGACTACCCCGTTGCTCGTTGCCCGTTCCACGTTGTCTCTTGGAATGTGGCCCGTTGCTTTGTTGGGATGTCCTGTTTCTTGATGAGTGGTTGTCCTTTGTGTTTGTCGACTTTCCTCGCCCTCCTTGGGGTGGATGTGGTTGCGAACGATATGGTGCTTGGCTTGGGGGTTGATGTCGTGCTGGCATAGTAGTTCTTTTGGACTTAGGAAGTCTTCTTGAAGGTTTTGCTGTTGGTGTTGGTGGACTTGGGCGTGTAGGTTTTGGTGTTGTGTTCGGGGTAGGCTTTCCGCTGGCACCTCCTTTTGTCTCTGATTTTTTGGAGCGTTGGGCTTGATGTGTTTGTGATGGATTTGGATGAGCCTCGTTGTTGCCTACCGTTGGGTGTGATGGTCCACGGTTGGTGGCTTGTGGAGAGCAGGTCCAATGGTGTTCGCTTGTTTCAGCATGCAATTCAGCATCGGTGATGGCGGGTAGGGCCCCACACTCCGTCATTGCGCAAATGACGGGTTCATCATACATGGTCAAAGCATTCCTCGTATGTGGCGTCTTGGAACGTATACACTGTGGATCGCAACGTCATGGAATCCACTGCAAACATGTGAAGGATGCTTGCACAATATGCCAAGAACCATCGTGGGAGCTGTCCCGTCAACGTTTTGGCAGCGCACCATTGCATGGCGAGCATCACCACGCGGAACCCACAAGTATCGGAATCAGGTTGGGTTCCGTAATGGTGCCACAGGAAGGACCAGCCAATTTTCTTCAACATGACTCGAAACAGAGCCCCACATTCTGACGAGGCGTCTTTGGAATTGTGAATGACTTGGCTCTTGCAATCCACTTGGACATCTTTGACCAACACGCAGTGGACCCCTATCGTGGAATTTCGAGATGTTAGCAATAATGGTAGCGCGCATTTTTGTGTACAAACGAGGCTTAGTGTAGGAAGATGTCGCATGAGTTGGGCCAACTGCATGTCGATGATAACAGGTTTCACCGAGGTGGTGCCTGGGGGCAAAAGGACCTCAAGGAGGCATTGGACTGCCGAAGTGGACAACCACGCACATTCTGCAAGATGGACATTGTGCTCAATGGAATCATTCTTCTCATCCGGCCAATATTCAAAGCTGAAGTGGCAATTACGTGCATCCAAATGGGGGTAGTCACCAATGGAGGACGCAGGCGGAGATGTGCCATGAGGCCGTCCGCACGTACGTGGCTCCTCCGTTCCGTCCTCATTGAGGTCGTCAATGTCCAATGACAACTTGTCTCCTTGTAATTGTCTACCAAAATAAGACCACCATGGAAATGACACATACTGCAAGATGAGCAACATGTTCACTTTTCAAACGCGGGCATCCAAATTTTGGGGGAAATGAGATTTGGTGTGCCATGAGCGGGATACACGCATGATCTCGGCAATGAGAGTGGATGTGAAGGTTCTACGTGGGTAAGGAGGAATGTGCTGAACGGGCTTGGGTGCCAAAACATTTGTTGCCAGAAACCAATCCCACATCTGCACGTAGTAGGGGTCCACAAGGAATGCTTCACGACGATAGTTAAGGATATATAGACCTTGAAGGGAATGTGCCCGTGAGGATGCAACATAGGCATGTGCTGCTGCAACGAAAGCTGCCATATCAATCCACACAATCCGGTACGGGCAGCCTTGCGATCCGTGAACAGTACATGCATATCCTACGAGCATCAGAAATTGTAGTATTTTGACCTGCACGGATGGCCCGTACACGGGGATTATTTGTTGAAACCGACAAATAGGGTACTCCCGAGTGCGACCAATGGGGCACACAACGATAACATCATTGGACCATCGCTTGATAACAACCATTGTTGAGTTCACCAAACGATTCTGAATACTAACGTTGCGAATTCGCCGGGCTCGCATACCGGCGGCCACAAAAACGTGTTGTGGGAGCACGTGGCGATTGCGAGAATTGATGTAGTCGCACATAGCTTGATTGGTGGGAGCACCACCCATGTCCACATAGGTGGTATTGAAGGTCACAATATTAGATCCCAATTGTGCCATGAAGTGTTCGTTCCACCGATGCATAGCATTCCTGCGTCCCACTAGCAAGGGGGCATCTTCGGGGTCTTGAAGCGAAACATCATTGTTTGGAGCGATGCGTTGCTGGAGAGTGAGATGATCATCATCTGTTTCCTCCCCAATGCGCACGCGATTGAGCAAGTCAATGAATTGTCCATCGTCTTGGGGCATGACCTCCGTCAACACAAACGGCACAAAATGGTTCCGGAAGAGGGCACTATCGAAGATGTCAGGATCAACAGCAGGAAGCTGCAATGGGTCGCCAACAAGAACCATTGTAATTCCTCCAAAAGGATTGCGCTTGTGCCAGCACACCTTGTGTAGTATGTCATTCAACGTGTGGAGGAGCTTGTTCGACAAAAGTGAGAACTCATCCACAATAATCATGTCAGCATTACGAATCATCCACCAAAGAATTGTTCCCTCTTTGATTTGCCAATTAAGGTCCAAGGACAAAGAAAACAAGCTGTGGATGGCTCGGCCACCAACGTTGAGCGCTGCCACGCCAGTAGCACCGCACACGAGAATTGAAAATCCACATGCACGTAGCTTGGCAATCAATAAACGTACAACATGAGACTTCCCAGTTCCTGCAACTGCTGTGAGAATGGCACACAACTGAGGTAGGCTACCGGAAATGCTAGCCCGACAATGCGTCGATATATCTGGTACATCCTTCAGTTGTTGTTGTTGAAAGTGTGTCACAAAGATTTCAAAAACCATGCGTTGCCAATGATTAAGAGCATTGACCAAGGTTTTGGCAGCTTCGGAGTCATTGGCATTCATAAACGCCTTCAACTTCTGAGCCAATTGGGGATCCATTTCCGCCTCATCAACAACCATTGGTGCAGCGTCACCGGCCCGATGCTTGTCAAGCTCATCCAAATCGGACATATAATTGTTGAAGAAGGTTGCGTCGATTATGTCCTTTGCCCGAAGGACTTCTGCAAGAAGACGCAACCGCTCAACTGAGTAACCTCGAGCCTGGGCGTTGTTCAGTGTTTCTCGTGCTTCTTCCTCACATCCTCGGAATAGCCCACGAAGGATACACTCCTCCATGTAGGTCTTCGACACATTGTCCTTCGAAAAGAATGGTTGTTCGTGATCGTCTTTCGTGAATCGCTGCGAGAGGAGAATCTTTTGTAAGAAGTACTTTTCGGCGTCCTCACCATAGGGAAGGTAGAAATTCCAACTTGGAATGGCAGTGCACCGCGCAATCTCCACTTATTGCCCATGTTGTCTCTAATTTCCCGCTCCATGCGCTCTGGAGGGGATGGGCACCAGTATGGGCGCTCCTTGCCTATTTTCACGAGGATCAGCTTAATACCGATCACCGTCTACTGCGTCGTCAGAATCACTAGACGGAGATTCGTTGGCCATATCCTTTGCCGGATTGCTTGCCAAGGCGCTGGCCTCCGAGGGATTACGCTGTGTACGACGGTAATAGCGGTAGAAGTCAGGGTACTTCAGTTGCAAACCGTCCGGAAGCTCCAAATAGAAATCATACCTATCTAGGTACCGAACATTGTAGACGCGTCATCCTCGAGTAGATGTTTGCGGCGTTTCAAGCGCCGCAACTTAGGCCATGGATCCGTTGGAATCCATACAACCTCTCTACTACCCCTACATTGATGAATGCCGAGCAGCATCCTTCCATTCTCCATGCGTCCCAAGGAGCGTAACTTCAGCAAGCGCTCAACGTCAGTGGCATTTGGTGATAGGTTCATTGGAACAGTCAATGATTTTGCAGCTTTGGTGAGATATTTCGCAAGGTACAACTCCCACCCCAAAGATGTGATCCGTTGCACATTGTTGTGGCATTGCAAACGTACTAGAAGACGACGATTGTGAGGCACCACACAAGCCTCTTCTTGCTCTTGTCGGCGGTACAATACCCGTACACCAGTACTGTCCAACTGCTGCTTATGTTGGGGAACCGTAAACGGATACCCTGACTTGCACTTGGTACATACGCGCCCTTGACCAATGTTGAAACATTTGTCTGGGTAACATTGATTTACCATATTGCACTCCTTGTATAAACTCCGTAGATATGAAGTGAATTCCAGATCATAGCCATCACTTTCGCGGGGCATTGTAGCGCAGATGACATCATCCGAGATTGAATCGGGTTGGCACCAAACAACACCATGCAAGGGCACTCGGCCGCGCTCTTGGTATTCAAAGCGGAACCAATAATCGAGAACCGTTCCAAAGACCTCTCTTGCCAATGGCCAAGAACTCACGCTTGAAGATCTCGACCCGCTTGTGAAATGCGACACGTG
This sequence comes from Eutreptiella sp. 'Long Island Sound 2002', assembly GCA_964036045.1. Classification (NCBI taxonomy): domain Eukaryota; phylum Euglenozoa; class Euglenophyceae; order Eutreptiales; family Eutreptiaceae; genus Eutreptiella; species Eutreptiella sp. 'Long Island Sound 2002'. The sequence continues at coordinate 98,883,227 of OZ038380.1, read as the reverse complement.
CCTGCATATCGTACCCGTCTTGAATTGGCTTGCTGGGCCTTGTGGCCTCGGGATAATGTCCAGGCCACACCGCACCTGCGCGGCATCCCTTTTGCACCGCGGGTTGCAAATCAGCCCAATTGTCATTGACTGTCCAAGTAATGAATAGGTTACCGAGCTGCGTTTAACCCGTCGAGGTTTTACACCACCTTTTAGGGTCCAAGGCTGAGCTACACGTTTTAGCAAGCAACAGCAGCAGTAGCAGCAGCAGGCGGTCCAAAAGTTCTTGTGACCACACCGTGGCTCAAAACCGGCATCAAAGTAGCTCAAAACGACCGCGGAGCAAATGCGCATCACCACAAACAAGTTTCCTTGCGTTTTGAGCCGTCTAGCCCGTCCTACGCCCGATTTAGTGTCCAAAAATGGCCCTTTTTGGGCTGTTTTCAGGACGATCGTCCTGAAAACTCAGGACGATCGCCGGTGTGTCAAGTGGGCGTTTGCAATGAGGGCCGTTGTTCTTCCATGGCGATTGGTCTATCAAATGATGGCAAATGGGTGTTCAATAAGACGTGTACCATGCATTGGTGCCACACGGTGGTCCATTTTGAGTTGAAAATGAGCCGTTTTTGAGCTGTGTTTCAGGATGATCGTCCTAACCATGGGGGCACATCTCTAAAGCAAGCGGTCGTTCCTCAACGGTGATTTCCGATGCGTTACGCAAGACTAGGACCCAGCTCGGTCCTAGTTCGAGTCTTGATTACCGAGCTGGGTTTACCCTGTCGAGGTTTTACACCACCTTTTAGGGGCCAAGGATGAGCTCACGTTTTAGCAGCAGCAAGCAGCAAGCAGCAAGCAGCAGCAGCAGCAAGCAGCAGCAGCAGGCGGTCCAAAAGTCCTTGCGACCACACCGCGGCTCAAAACCGGCATCCAAGTAGCTCAAAACGACCGGAGAGCCAAGGCGCATCACCACAAACAAGTTTTGTTGCATTTCGAGCCGTCTAGCCCGTTCTACGGCCGATTTAGTGTCCAAAAATGGCCCTTTTTGGGCTGTTTTTGGCTGTTTTCAGGACGATCGTCCTGAAAGTTCAGGACGATCGCCGCTACGCCAAGCAGGTGTTTCCGATGAGGGCCGTTGTTCTTTCATGGCGATTGGGCCATCAAAGGAAGGCAAATGGGTGTTCAATAAGGCGTGTACCACGCCGTGGTGCCACGCAGTGGTCCATTTTGAGGTGAAAATGGGCCGTTTTCCAGGCACGTTTGAGGACCATCGTCGTAACCATGGAGGCACATCTCTAAAGCAAGGGGTCTTTCTTCAACGGTGATTTCCCATGCGTTACGCAAGACTAGGACCCAGCTCAGTCCTAGTTCGAGTCTTGATTACCGAGCTGGGTTTACCCTGTCGATGTTTTACACCACCTTTTAGGGGCCAAGGCTGAGCAACACGTTTTAGCAGCAGCAAGCAGCAAGCAGCAAGCAGCGGCAGCAGCAAGCAGCAGCAGCACGCGGTCCAAAAGTCCTTGCGACCACAGCGCGGCTCAAAACCGGCATCCAAGTAGCTCAAAACGACCGGGGAGCCAAGGCGCATCACCACAAACAAGTTTCGTTGCATTTCTAGCCGTCTAGCCCGTTCTACGGCCGATTTAGTGTCCAAAAATGGCCGTTTTTGAGCTGTTTTTGGCTGTTTTCAGGACGATCGTCCTGAAAGTTCAGGACGATCGCCGCTACGCCAAGCAGGTGTTTCCGATGAGGGCCGTTGTTCTTTCATGGCGATTGGGCCATCAAAGGAAGGCAAATGGGTGTTCACTAAGGCGTGTACCACGCCGTGGTGCCACGCAGTGGTCCATTTTGAGGTGAAAATGGGCCGTTTTCCAGCCGCATTTGAGGACCTTAGGCGTCACAAGTTGCCCGCCCCCCACATGGCGCTATGGCCCACGGAAGTCCATGTTGTAGTGAGGAGAAAAGTATGTGAAAAGGGGTGTTATTTTGGGGGTATCTATCCCCCCCCGGTGGCAATAGGCAAAATGAAGGTATGTATGTGAAATATATGCCGTTATTTCTATTTCTAGCTACTCACAAATTTTCGAAACAAAGACACCAAATCACAAAAATATGGTGGTATTTTACATTTAGACCATTGCATTCCTTTAGTAGGGGGGGGGGGTGTATCTATTATTACTTTTACCCCTTGGTTGGGGGTTACCACTAAACCCGGGTATACAGCACAAGTAAAAGAACAGCAAAAATATGGGTCATTGAAAAACAAACAAAACTACCCCCAAAGCATATACGTGTATTTCCTTTTTTTATGAACCTGGCCGAAATTTCGGCCAGTTTGTGCCAAAACAATCAAAACACATGGTGTTATTCACCAGACAGGCCCAAGCTGGCCGAAATTTCGGCCAGGTCCTTCAAAACTTGAAATAACGTCACGGAAATGGATACCTTTGAGCTTTTTTGGAAGCTGGCCGAAATTGAGGCCAGCTTTTCCAGTGGTTCCATTGGAAACATGCATGTGTATATACACCTTTTAACGCTTCTGGCCGAAATTTCGGCCAGCTTTTTGGTTTAACGTTGAATGACTATACTCATTTTCATTTTTTTAAGGGCTGGCCGAAATTTCTCCCAGCTCTTTGGTCTAATCAGGTTTCATACGCTCATCTTCGGCTTTTTTGCCAGTCGGGTCCAAAATCATCAAAACACATGGTGTTATTCACCAGACAGGCCCAAGCTGGCCAAAATTTCGGCCAGGTCCTTCAAAACTTGAAAAAATTTCACAGAAATGGATACCTTTGAGGTTTTTTGCAAGCTGGCCGAAATTGAGGCCAGCTTTTCCATTGGTTCCATTGGAAACATCCATGTGTATATACACCTTTTAACGTTTCTGGCCGAAATCTCGGCGAGGTTTTTGGTTTAATGTCGACTGACTATACTCATTTTCATTTTTTTAAGGGCTGGCCGAAATTTCTCCCAGCTCTCTGGTCTAATCACCATTCATACACTCATATTCAGCTTTTTTTGCCGGTGTGGCCGAAGTTTCGGCCAGCATTTCCTGTTTCTGCCCATATCAGCAATTGTTTTCCCATCCAACACATTTTTCTTGGTTCCAGGGTTTCGACAAAACCCACCTATGCACCACAAGTAAAAGAGCAGCAAAGATACGGTTCGTTGAACAGCAAACAAAACTACCCCCAAAGGATATACGTGTATTTCCTATTTTTATGAACCTGGCCGAAATTTCGGCCAACTTTTCCAAGAACATCAAAACACATGGTCTTATTCACCGGACAGGCCCAAGCTGGCCGAAATTTTGGCCAGGTCCTTCAAAACTTCAAATAACGTCACCGAAATGGATACCTATGACGGTAGACATGCGCAAAGAGCACAGGTGCACTGACATTTGAAGATGGTGTACAATGTACCACACTCAATGACAAGCAAATACTTGCCAACTGACGAATCCACACAGGCTATGGGAAAAAACAATAGCAGTACACCAAAAACACTTAGGAACGCAGATGCTGGCCAAAATTTCGGCCAACCTTCGTACCGGCAAACAATATAACACGTTGGGAATGGCAGTAGGCAGCAGGAGACATACGAATGACTTTATAAAAAAGAAGATCTTGGATGTAATCCACAGGCGGTGCGGCCTTGAGATCGTCATAGCGCCGCTGCACACGATCCTCGGATAATTTACGGACGTGGCCAATGCTTCGGTCGTGGTCTATTACAATTTGGTCAAAGAAAACTTTTATTTTGGTTGTTGACGTGACCCGGTCGGATAATGTGATGGTGGTTGATGAATTTTTCATTGGTGGTGCCTTAGGCTTCCCTTGAAGTCCCTCTGTGCTTGCCTTATCCCCGTCCGGTTGATGGGCAGGTTGGGATTGCCCGTTTCCGGACGCAGCTTCAGCTAGAGGGGAAATAAGCACCTCCTGTGAATCCATTGCAGGCTCGGTCATGAAAAAGGATGCTACAGCAGGGGATTTCATGGAAAGAGAAATCACAAAAGTGGCAATAACAAGCGCCATTCAACCCAAAATGGCCCAAAATCGACGTCTTGACACGAATGATGGAATACCATAGCCGAAATTTCGGCCAGCCCTGCACTGGATGTGAAACCACTTTTCAAAACCGGGTTGCCGAGAAGCTGGCCGAAATTTCGGCCAGAAATGTGTGTCATTTGGAATCAGGGGTCCACATAAGGCAACTTTGGCCGAAATTTCGGCCAGCAAAATGCAAAACAGAGAATGTACACACAAAACAGTGGCAATGCGTGGCACACCCCATACGAGCATGACAATTATAGTAATACCAGAGGACATTAACGCTGTGAGAAGAAAGCAGCTTTTTAGGAGTGTACGGTGTAATATTTATGTACAACAAGAATTGCAAGTTGGCAGAAATTTCGGCCAGATGTTTTGGATGGGAAAACAATTGCTAATATGCGCAGAAATGGGACAAACTGGCCGAAATTTCGGCCACACCGGGAAAAAAGCGGGATACGAGTGTATGAAAGGTGATTAGACCAGAGAGCTGGGAGAAATTTCGGTCAGCTCTTAAGAAAATGAAAATGAGTATAGTCATTCAACACTAAACCAAAAAGCTGGCCGAAATTTTGGCCAGAAGCGTTAAAAGGTGTATATACACATGCATGTTTCCAATGGAACCAATGGAAAAGCTGGCCTCAATTTCGGCCAACTCCAAAAAAGCTCAAAGGTATCCATTTCCGTGACATTATTTCAAGTTTTGAAGGACCTGGCCGAAATTTCAGCCAGCTTGGGCCTGTCTGGTGAATACTACCATGTGTTTTGATTTTTTTGGCACACACTGGCAAAAAAGCCGAATATGAGCGTATGAAAGGTGATTAGACCAGAGAGCTGGGAGAAATTTCGGCCAGCCCTGGAAACAATGAAAATGAGTATAGTCGTTCAACGTTAAACCAAAAGGCTGGCCGAAATTTCGGCCAGAGGTTTAAAAGGTGGATATACACATGCATGTTTCCAATGGAACCAATGGAAAAGCTGGCCTCAATTTCGGCGAACTTCCAAAAAACCTCAAAGGTATCCATTTGTGTGACGTTATTTCAAGTTTTGAAGGACCTGGCCGAAATTTCGGCAAGCTTGGGCCTGTCTGGTGAATAAGACCATGTGTTTTGATGTTCTTCGAAAAGCTGGCCGAAATTTCGGCCAGGTTCATAAAAATAGGAAATACACGTATATCCTTTGCGGGTAGTTTTGTTTGCTGTTCAATGAACCGTATCTTTGCTGTTCTTTCACTTGTGGTATATAGGTCGGTTTCGTGGAACCCCTGGAACCAAGAAGAATGTGTTGGATGGGAAAACAATTGCTGATATGCGCAAAAAGAGGAAATACTGGCCGAAATTTCGGCCACACCGGCAAAAAAAAGCCGAATATGAGTGTATGAATGGTGATTGGACCAGAGAACTGGGAGAAATTTCGGCCAGCCCTTAAAAAAATGAAAATGAGGATAGTCATTCAACATTAAACCAAAAAGCTGGCCGAAATTTCGGCCAGAAGCGTTAAAAGGTGTATATACACATGGATGTTTCCAATGGAGCCCAAAAGCTGGCCTCAATTTCGGCCAGCTTCAAAAAAACCTCAAACATGATACACTAGATGAAGCGGATACCTAAGGCTAACACATCACCACCTATTTCAATGGATGTCACACAACGCTGGTACCAACATTGCTCACATATGTCAAATAGCATACTCAAACTAGAAATGTAGAATATTCTCACATCGTGCGTATATGGGGTCCTAGAGGGCGGGCAACTTGTGACGCCTAAGAGGACCATCGCCGTAACCATGGAGGCACATCTCTAAAGCAAGGGGTCTTTCTTCAAGGGTGATTTCCCATGCGTTACGCAAGACTAGGACCCAGCTCGGTCCTAGTTCGAGTCTTGATTACCGAGCTGGGTTTACCCTGTCGAGGTTTTACACCACCTTTTAGGGGCCAAGGCTGAGCAACACGTTTTAGCAGCAGCAAGCAGCAAGCAGCAAGCAGCGGCAACAGCAAGTAGCAGCAGCAGGCGGTCCAAAAGTCCTTGCGACCACACCAAGGGTCAAAACCGGCATCCAAGTAGCTCAAAACGACCGGGGAGCCAAGGCGCATCACCACAAACAAGTTTCGTTGCATTTCCAGCTGTCTGGCCCGTTCTACTGCCGATTTAGTGTACAAAAATGGCCGTTTTTGGGCTGTTTTCGGGTGTTTTCAAGACGATCGTCCTGAAAACTCAGGACGATCGCCGCTACGCCAGGCAGGTGTTTCCGATGAGGGCCGTTGTTCTTTCATGGCGATTGGGCTATCAAACCATGGCAAATGGGTGTTCAATAAGGCGTGTACCACGGCGTGGTGCCATGCGGTGGTCCATTTTGAGGTGAAAATGAGCCGTTTTCCAGCTGCGTTTCAGGACCATCGCCGTAACCATGGAGGCACATCTCTAAAGCAAGCGGTCTTTCTTCAACGGTGATTTCCCATGCGTTACGCAAGTTTCAGACGCAGCTCGGTCCTAGTTCCAGTCTTACACGTTTTAGCAGCAGCAAGCAGCAAGCAGGAAGCAGCGGCAGCAGCAAGCAGCAGCAGCAGGCGGTCCAAAAGTCCTTGCGACCACACCGCGGCTCAAAACCGGCATCCAAGTAGCTCAAAACGACCGGGGAGCCAAGGCGCATCACCACAAACAAGTTTCGTTGCATTTCGAGCAATCTAGCCCGTTCTACGGCCGATTTAGTGTCCAAAAATGGCCGTTTTGGGGCTGTTTTTGGCTGTTTTCAGGACGATCGTCCTGAAAGTTCAGGACGATCGCCGCTACGCCAAGCAGGTGTTTCCGATGAGGGCCGTTGTTCTTTCATGGCGATTGGGCCATCAAAGGAAGGCAAATGGGTGTTCAATAAGGCGTGTACCACGCCGTGGTGCCACGCAGTGGTCCATTTTGAGGTGAAAATGGGCCGTTTTCCAGGCGCGTTTGAGGACCATCGCCGTAACCATGGAGGCACATCTCTAAAGCAAGGGGTCTTTCTTCAACGGTGATTTCCCATGCGTTACGCAAGACTAGGACCCAGCTCGGTCCTAGTTCGAGTCTTGATTACCGAGATGGGTTTACCCTGTCGAGGTTTTACACCACCTTTTAGGGGCCAAGGCTGAGCAACACGTTTTAGCAGCAGCAAGCAGCAAGCAGCAAGCAGCGGCAGCAGCAAGGAGCAGCAGCACGCGGTGCAAAAGTCCTTGCGACCACACCGCGGCTCAAAACCGGCATCCAAGTAGCTCAAAACGACCGGGGAGCCAAGGCGCATCACCACAAACAAGTTTCGTTGCATTTCCAGCCGTCTAGCCCGTTCTACGGCCGATTTAGTGTCCAAAAATGGCCGTTTTGGGGCTGTTTTTGGCTGTTTTCAGGACGATCGTCCTGAAAGTTCAGGACGATCGCCGCTACGCCAAGCAGGTGTTTCCGATGAGGGCCGTTGTTCTTTCATGGCGATTGGGCTATCAAACCATGGCAAATGGGTGTTCAATAAGGCGTGTACCACGGCGTGGTGCCATGCGGTGGTCCATTTTGAGGTGAAAATGAGCCGTTTTCCAGCCGCGTTTCAGGACCATCGCCGTAACCATGGAGGCACATCTCTAAAGGAAGCGGTCTTTCTTCAACGGTGATTTCCCATGCGTTACGCAAGTTTCAGACGCAGCTCGGTCCTAGTTCGAGTCTTACACGTTTTAGCAGCAGCAAGCAGCAAGCAGGAAGCAGCGGCAGCAGCAAGCAGCAGCAGCAGGCGGTCCAAAAGTCCTTGCGACCACACCGCGGCTCAAAACCGGCATCCAAGTAGCTCAAAACGACCGGGGAGCCAAGGCGCATCACCACAAACAAGTTTCGTTGCATTTCGAGCAATCTAGCCCGTTCTACGGCCGATTTAGTGTCCAAAAATGGCCGTTTTGGGGCTGTTTTTGGCTGTTTTCAGGACGATCGTCCTGAAAGTTCAGGACGATCGCCGCTACGCCAAGCAGGTGTTTCCGATGAGGGCCGTTGTTCTTTCATGGCGATTGGGCCATCAAAGGAAGGCAAATGGGTGTTCAATAAGGCGTGTACCACGCCGTGGTGCCACGCAGTGGTCCATTTTGAGGTGAAAATGGGCCGTTTTCCAGGCGCGTTTGAGGACCATCGCCGTAACCATGGAGGCACATCTCTAAAGCAAGGGGTCTTTCTTCAACGGTGATTTCCCATGCGTTACGCAAGACTAGGACCCAGCTCCGTCCTAGTTCGAGTCTTGATTACCGAGCTGGGTTTACCCTGTCGAGGTTTTACACCACCTTTTAGGGGCCAAGGCTGAGCAACACGTTTTAGCAGCAGCAAGCAGCAAGCAGCAAGCAGCGGCAGCAGCAAGGAGCAGCAGCACGCGGTGCAAAAGTCCTTGCGACCACACCGCGGCTCAAAACCGGCATCCAAGTAGCTCAAAACGACCGGGGAGCCAAGGCGCATCACCACAAACAAGTTTCGTTGCATTTCCAGCCGTCTAGCCCGTTCTACGGCCGATTTGGTGTCCAAAAATGGCCGTTTTTGGGCTGTTTTTGGCTGTTTTCAGGACGATCGTCCTGAAAGTTCAGGACGATCGCCGCTACGCCAAGCAGGTGTTTCCGATGAGGGCCGTTGTTCTTTCATGGCGATTGGGCCATCAAAGGAAGGCAAATGGGTCTTCAATAAGGCGTGTACCATGCCGTGGTGCCACGCAGTGGTCCATTTTGAGGTGAAAATGGGCCGTTTTCGAGCCGCATTTGAGGACCATCGCCGTAACCATGGAGGCACATCTCTAAAGCAAGGGGTCTTTCTTCAACGGTGATTTCCCATGCGTTACGCAAGACTAGGACCGAGCTCGGTCCTAGTTCGAGTCTTGATTACCGAGCTGGGTTTACCCTGTCCAGGTTTTACACCACCTTTTAGGGGCCAAGGCTGAGCAACACGTTTTAGCAGCAGCAAGCAGCAAGGAGCAAGCAGCGGCAGCAGCAAGTAGCAGCAGCAGGCGGTCCAAAAGTCCTTGCGACCACACCAAGGGTCAAAACCGGCATCCAAGTAGCTCAAAACGACCGGGGAGCCAAGGCGCATAACCACAAACAAGTTTCGTTGGATTTCGAGCTGTCTAGCCCGTTCTACGGCCGATTTAGTGGACAAAAATGGCCGTTTTTGGGCTGTTTTCGGCTGTTTTCAGGACGTTCGTCCTGAAAACTTAGGACGATCGCCGCTACGCCAAGCAGGTGTTTCCGATGAGGGCCGTTGTTCTTTCATGGCGATTGGGCCATCAAACCATGGCAAATGGGTGTTCAATAAGGCGTGTACCACGGCGTGGTGCCATGCGGTGGTCCATTTTGAGGTGAAAATGAGCCGTTTTCCAGCCGCATTTCAGGACCATCGCCGTAACCATGGAGGCACATCTCTAAAGGAAGCGGTCTTTCTTCAACGGTGATTTCCCATGCGTTACGCAAGTTTAAGACGCAGCTCGGTCCTAGTTCGAGTCTTACACGTTTTAGCAGCAGCAAGCAGCAAGCAGCAAGCAGCGGCAGCAGCAAGCAGCAGCAGCAAACGGTCCAAAAGTTCTTGCGACCACACCGCGGCTCAAAACCGGCACCCAAGTAGCTCAAAACGACCGGGGAGCCAAGGCGCATCACCACAAACAAGTTTCGTTGCATTTTGAGCCGTCTAGGGCGTTCTACGGCTGATTTAGTGTCCAAAAATGGCCGATTTGGGGCTGTTTTTGGCTGTTTTCAGGACGATCGTCCTGAAAGTTGAGGACGATCGCCGCTACGCCAAGCAGGTGTTTCCGATAAGGGCCGTTGTTCTTTCATGGCGATTGGGCCATCAAAGGAAGGCAAATGGGTGTTCAATAAGGCGTGTACCACGCCGTGGTGCCACGCAGTGGTCCATTTTGAGGTGAAAATGGGCCGTTTTCCAGGCACGTTTGAGGACCATCGCCGTAACCATGGAGGCACATCTCTAAAGCAAGGGGTCTTTCTTCAACGGTGATTTCCCATGCGTTACGCAAGACTAGGACCCAGCTCGGTCCTAGTTCGCGTCTTGATTACCGGATGGGTTTACCCTGTCGAGGTTTTACACCACCTTTTAGGGGCCAAGGCTGAGCAACTCGTTTTAGCAGCAGCAAGCAGCAAGCAGCAAGCAGCGGCAGCAGCAAGCAGCAGCAGCACGCGGTCCAAAAGTCCTTGCGACCACAGCGCGGCTAAAAACCGGCATCCAAGTAGCTCAAAACGACCGGGGAGCCAAGGCACAACACCACAAACAAGTTTCGTTGCATTTTTAGCCGTCTAGCCCGTTCTACGGCCGATTTAGTGTCCAAAAATCGCCGTTTTTGAGCTGTTTTTGGCTGTTTTCAGGACGATCGTCCTGAGGACTCAGGACGATCGCCGCTACGCCAAGCAGGTGTTTCCGATGAGGGCCGTTGTTCTTTCATGGCGATTGGGCTATCAAACCATGGCAAATGGGTGTTCAATAAGGCGTGTACCACGGCGTGGTGCCATGCAGTGGTCCATTTTGAGGTGAAAATGAGCCGTTTTCCAGCCGCATTTCAGGACCATCGCCGTAACCATGGAGGCACATCTCTAAAGGAAGCGGTCTTTCTTCAACGGTGATTTCCCATGCGTTACGCAAATTTAAGACCCACCTCGGTCCTAGTTCGAGTCTTACACGTTTTCGCAGCAGCAAGCAGCAAGCAGCAAGCAGCGGCAGCAGCAAGCAGCAGCAGCAGGCAGTCCAAAAGTCCTTGCGACCACACCGCGGCTCAAAACCGGCATCCAAGTAGCTCGAAACGACCGGGGAGCCAAGGCGCATCACCACAAACAAGTTTCGTTGCATTTTGAGCCGTCTAGCCCGTTCTACGGCCGATTTAGTGTCCAAAAATGGCCGTTTTGGGGCTGTTTTTGGCTGTTTTGAGGACGATCATCCTGAAAGTTCAGGACGATCGCCGCTACGCCAAGCAGGTGTTTCCGATGAGAGCCGTTGTTCTTTCATGGCGATTGGGCCATCAAAGGAAGGCAAATGGGTGTTCAATAAGGCGTGTACCACGCCGTGGTGCCACACAATGGTCCATTTTGAGGTGAAAATGGGCCGTTTTCAACCCCCTTTGAGGACCATCGCCGTAACCATGGAGGCACATCTCTAAAGCAAGAGGTCTTTCTTCAACGGTGATTTCCCATGCCTTACGCAAGACTAGGACCCATCTTGGTCCTAGTTGGAGTCTTGATTACCGAGCTGGGTTTACCCTGTCGAGGTTTTACACCACCTTTTAGGGTCCAAGGGTGAGCTACACGTTTTAGAAAGCAGCAGCAGCAGCAGCAGCAGCAGCAAGCGGTCCAAAAGTCCTTGCGACCACATCGTGGGTCAAAACCGGCATCCAAGTAGCTCAAAACGACCGGGGAGCGAATGCGCATCACCACAAACAAGTTTCGTTGCGTTTTGAGCCGTCTAGCCCGTCCTACGACCGATTTAGTGTCCAAAAATGGCCATTTTTGGGGTGTTTTCAGGACGATCGTCCGGAAAATTCAGGACGATCGGCAGTGTGGCAAGTGGGCGTTTGCAATGAGGGCCGTTGTTCTTCCATGGCGATTGGGCTATGAAATGATGGCAAATGGGTGTTAAACAAGGCATGTATCATGCCTTGGTGCCACACGGTGGTCCATTTTGAGGTGAAAATGAGCCGTTTTTGGGGCATGTTTCAGGACAATCGTCCGGACCGTGGAGGCGCATGTGCAAAGCAAGTGGTCTTCCTTCAACGGTGATTTCCAATGCCTTACGCAAGACTAGGACCCAGCTCTGTCCTAGTTCGAGTGTTGATTACCGAGCTGTGTTTACCCTGTCGAGGTTTTACACCACCTTTTAGGGGCCAAAGCTGAGCAACACGTTTTAGCAGCAGCAAGCAGCAAGCAGGAAGCAGCAACAGCAGCAGGCAGCAGCAGCAGGCGTTCAAAAGTCCTTGCGACCACACCGCGGCCCAAAACCGGCATCCAAGTAGCTCAAAACGACCGGGGAGCCAAGGCGCATTACCACAAACAAGTTTCGTTGCATTTCGAGCCGTCTAGCTCGTTCTACGGCCGATTTAGTGTCCAAAAATGGCCGTTTTTGGGCTGTTTTTGGCTGTTTTCAGGACGATCGTCCTGAAAGTTCAGGAGGATCGCCGCTACGCCAAGCAGGTGTTTCCGATGAGGGCCGTTGTTCTTTCATGGCAATTGGGCTATCAAAGGAAGGCAAATGGGTGTGCAATAAGGCGTGTCCCAGGCTGTGGTGCCACGCGGTGGTCCATTTTGAGGTAATAACAAGCCGTTTTTGAGCCATTTTCAGGACGATCGTCCTGAAAACTCAGGACGATCGTTGGTTTGTCTAGTAGGCGGTTCCGGTCAGCGTTGTTGTTCTTGCACAACGATTATACAATCAAATCCTTGCAAATGGGTGATGAAGAAGGCATCTTCCGCACTGCAGTGTCTTCCCGTGGTCCATTTGGGGTGAAAAATAGGCGTTTTTAATTTCGTGTTCAAGAGCAGGTAGGAAGATGCGGCAAGCAATCCAAGAGTCCTTGCGACCAACTGCGGCTCAAAACCGGCATCCAAGTAGCTCAAAACGACCGGGGAGCCAAGGCGCATCACCACAAACAAGTTTCGTTGCATTTTGAGCCGTCTAGCTCGTTCTACGGCCGATTTAGCGCCCAAAAATGGCCGTTTTCGGGCTGTTTTGGGCTGTTTTCAGGACGATCGTCCTGAAATTTCAGGACGATCGCCGCTACGCCAAGCAGGTGTTTCCGATGAGGGCCGTTGTTCTTTCATGACGATTGGGCTATCAAAGGGTGGCAAATGGGTGTTCAACAAGGCGTGTACCACGCCATGGTGCCACGCAGTGGTCCATTTTGAGGTAAAAATGAGCCGTCATTGAGCCGTGTTTCAGGACAATCGTCGTAACCATGGAGGCACATCTCTAAAGCAAGCGGTCTTTCTTCAACGGTGATTTCCCATATGTTACGCAAGACTAGGACCTAGCTCGGTCCTAGTTCGAGTCTTGATGTAAAACCTCGACACGGTAAACCCAGCTCGGTGACCAGCTTTTAGGGTCCAAGGCTGAGCAACACGTTTTAGCAGCAGCAAGCAGCAAGAAGCAAGCAGCAGCAGCAAGCAGCAGCAGCAGGCGGTCCAAAAGTCCTTGCGACCACACCCAGGGTCCGAACCGGCATCCAAGTAGCTCAAAACGACCGGGGAGCCAAGGCGCATCACCACAAACAGGTTTCATTGCATTTTGAGCCGTCTAGCCCGTTCTACGGCCAATTTAGTGTCTAAAAATGGCCGTTTTTGGGCTGTTTTTGGCTGTTTTCAGGACGATCGTCCCGAAAGTTCAGGACGATCGCCGCTACGCCAAGCAGGTGTTTCCGATGAGGGCCGTTGTTCTTTCATGGCGATTGGGCTATCAAAGGATGGCAAATGGGTGTTCAATAAGGCGTGTACGACGGGGTGGTGCCACGCGGTGGTCCATTTTGAGGTCAAAACAAGCCGTTTTTGAGCCGTGTTTCAAGACCATCGTTCGGACCGTGGAGGCACATCTCGAAAGCAAGCAGTCTTTCCTCGACGGTGATCTCCAAGGCGCTACGCAAGACTAGCACCCAGCTCGGTCCTAGTTCGAGTCTTGATTACCGAGCTGGGTTTACCCTGTCCAGGTTTTACACCACCTTTTAGGGTCCAGGGCTAAGCAACACGTTTTAGCAGCAACAGCAAGCAGCAAGCAGCAGCAGGCGGTCCAAAAGTCCTTGCGACCACAGCGCGGCTCAAAACCGGCATCCAAGTAGCTCAAAACGACCGGGGAGCCAAGGCGCATCACCACAAACAAATTTCGTTGCATTTCGAGCCGTCTAGCCCGTTCTACAGCCGAGTTAGTGTCCAAAAATGGCCGTTTTTGGACTGTTTTCGGCCGTTTTCAGGACGATCGTCCTGAAAGTTCAGGACAATCGCCGCTACGCCAAGCAGGTGTTTCCGATGGGCGCCGTTGTTCTTCCATGGCAATTGGGGTATCAAAGGATGGCAAATGGGTGTTCAATAAGGCGTGTACCACGCCGTGGTGCCACGCGGTGGTCCAATTTGAGGTGAAAATGAGCCGTGTTTTGAGCCGTGTTTCAGGACAATTGCGTAACCATGGAGCCACATCTCCAAAGCAAGCGGTCTTTCCTCAACGGTGGTTTCCAATGCGTTATGCAAGACTAGGACCCAGCTCGGTCCTAGTTCGAGTCTTGATTACCAAGCTGGGTTTACCCTGTCGAGGTTTTACACCACCTTTTAGGGGCCAAGGGTGAGCTACACGTTTTACCAAGCAACAGCAAGCAGCAAGCAGCAGCAGCAAGCAGCAGCAGGCGCTCCAAAAGTCCTTGCGACCACACCGTGGCTCAAGACCGGCATCCAAGTAGCTCAAAACGACCGGGGAGCAAAGGCGCATCACCACAAACAAGTTTTGTGCCGGTTCGAGCCGTCCATCCCGTTCTATGGCCGATTTAGTTTACAAAAATGGCCGTTTTTAAGGCGTTTTAAGGACGATCGTCCACAAAAACTGAGGACGTTCGTTGGTTTGTCGAGCAGGTGTTTCCAGTCAGCGTTGTTCTTCTTGCACAAGGATTAGACAATCAAATGATTGCAAATGGGTGATGAAGAAGGCATCTTCCGCACCGCGGTGTCTTCCCGTGGTCCATTTGGGGTGAAAATAGGCGTTTTTACCTAGTGTTCAAGTTCAAGAGCTGGCAGGAAGCTGCAACAAGCAATCCAAAAGTCCTTGCGACCACACCCTGGCTCAAAACCGGCATCCAAGTAGCTCAAAACGACCGGGGAGCAAACACCCATCACCACAAACAGCTTTCGTGCCGTTTCGAGCCGTCTATCCTGTTCGATGGCCGATTTTTGAGCCGTTTTTAGGACGATCGTCCTGAAAACTCAGGACGATCGTTGGTTTGTCCAGTACCGTCCAGTACCAGTCAGCGCCGTTTTTCTTGCAAAAGGATTAGATAGTCAAATGATTGCAAATGGGTGATGAAGAAGTCATCTTCCGCACCGCGGTGTCTTCCCGTGGTCCATTTGGAGTGAATAATGGGCGTTTTTGAGTTATTGTTCAAGAGCGCACACGGAAGGAGCAAGCAATTTGCAACGCCCGGCGATCCATATGTGCCTTTGTTGCCATGTAGGCTTTCTCATGGCATCAAAACGTGCTTGCTATGTGGGTACCTTGGTGGCCGTGTAGGCCTTCTCATGGCAATCCAAGCAGCTCGCAACACCCGGCCTTTGTTGCCATGTAGGCTTTCTCATGGCATCCGAGCGGTTTGTTACGTACGTACCTTGGTCACCGTGTACGCTTTCTCACGGCAATCAAGCTAATTGACTTCGTCCGATGAGGGAACACCAGTGTTTGTTTCAGTTAGTGTTCAAGAGCGCACACGGAAGGAGCAAGCAGTTTGCGACACCCGGCGATCCATATGTGCCTTTGTTGCCATGTAGGCTTTCTCATGGCATCAAAACGTGCCTGTTATGTGGGTACCTTGGTCGCCGTGTAGGCCTTCTCACGGCAATCCAAGCAGCTCGCAACACCCGGCGATCCATATGTGCCTTTGTTGCCATGTAGGCTTTCTCATGGCATCCGAGCGGTTTGTTATGTACGTACCTTGGTCGCCGTGTAGCCTTTCTCACGGCAATCAAGCTAATTGACTTTGTCCGATGAGGGAACACCAGTTTGTTTGACCATGCTCGTTCATCACAATCATTGAGTGCACTTGCTCCATATCTGCGTTTGTTGCCATGTAGGCTTTCTCATGGCATCAAAATGTGCTTGTTATGTGGGTACTTTGGTCGCGGTGTAGGCCTTCTGACGGCAATCATACTCATTCACTGAGCTGGGTTTACCTTGTCGAGGTTTTACACCACAATCGTTGAGTGCACTTGCTCCATATGTGTGTTTGTTGCCATGTAGGCTTTCTCATGGCATCCAAACGTGCTTTTATGTGGGTACCTTGGTCGCCGATTAGGCCTTCTCACGGCAATCAAACTCGTTCACTTTCTGAACGAGGAACACCTATGATGTTTGATGTCTGGTTAGTTCCCAATTTGTGCCCCGTTTTGGACGCTTAGTTGCCTTTTTTGTCACCATCTATTTGGTGTGGATCTTATTGTATTTTCCATTTGGAGACATGCCTACGCCTTCACTGACCGACAAAGATTGTCATGATGTGGCTCGCCTATGGGGATGGAAGTGGGTACGCCAAGACTACCAAGATATGAAGGCTAAGGCGGTCATGCGTTGGACTTGTGCATCTTGTGGAGAATCCAAGGATGTACGGTTTGATAACATGAAGAAGTTTGGTCCGGGAAAACACAAGTGTTCCAAACAATCCCGACCACAAGAGAAAGAGGCAAATGCGAAAGGAAAAGATGGTCGCCCATCTGTCACGACGTTGCATTGCCATCAACTTGCGGCGGAATATGGATGTGATTGGTTGGGGATGCTTGTGGACAATGCCGTGCATGTAGATGACTCCCTCATTACCTCAATTTGTGTGATGCGATGGCAATGTTGGGGTTGCACCACCAACTTTGATCGTACATACAAAAAAATGAAGAGTCGAGGCTTTGTTTGCTCCACTTGTAACGCATCACAAACTAAGGAGGACAAGCAGCGCGCAGGGCAAGCGGGCTCCAAGGAGAACAAGCAGCGGGCAGGGCAAGCGGGCTCCAAGGAGAACAAGCAGCGGGCAGGGCAAGCGGGTGGTGTCGTGGCATCCCGAGAGGACAAGCAGCGCGCAGGGCAAGCGGGCTCCAAGGAGAACAAGCAGCGGGCAGGGCAAGCGGGCTCCAAGGAGAACAGGCAGCGGGCGGGGCAAGCGGGCTCCAAGGAGGACAAGCAGCGGGCAGGGCAAGCGGGTGGTGTCGTGGCATCCCGAGAGGACAAGCAGCGCGCAGGGCAAGCGGGCTCCAAGGAGAACAAGCAGCGCGCAGGACAAGCGGGCTCCAAGGAGAACAAGCAGCGGGCAGGGCAAGCGGGCTCCAAGGAGAACAAGCAGCGGGCAGGGCAAGCGGGTGGTGTCGTGGCATCCCGAGAGGACAAGCAGCGCGCAGGGCAAGCGGGCTCCAAGGAGAACAAGCAGCGGGCAGGGCAAGCGGGCTCCAAGGAGAACAAGCAGCGGGCAGGGCAAGCGGGTGGTGTGGTGGCATCCCGAGAGGACAAGCAGCGCGCAGGGCAAGCGGGCTCCAAGGAGAACAAGCAGTTCAAGAGCTGGCAGGAAGCTGCAGCAAGCAATCCAAAAGTCCTTGCGACCACACCGTAGCTCAAAACCGGCATCCAAGTAGCTCAAAACGACCGGGGAGCAAACACCCATCACCACAAACAGCTTTCGTGCCGTTTCAAGCCGTCTATCCTGTTCTATGGCCGATTTAGTGTCCAAAAAAGGCCGTTTTTGAGCCGTTTTCAAGACGATGGTCCTGAAAACTCAGGACGATCGTTGGTTTGTCCAGTACCGTCCAGTACCAGTCAGCGCCGTTGTTCTTGCACAAGGATTAGACAGTCAAATGATTGCAAATGGGTGATGAAGAAGTCATCTTCCGCACCGCGGTGTCTTCCCGTGGTCCATTTGGAGTGAATAATGGGCGTTTTTGAGTTATTGTTCAAGAGCGCACACGGTAGGAGCAAGGAATTTGCAACACCCGGCGATCCATATGTGCCTTTGTTCCCATGTAGGCTTTCTCATGGCATCAAAACGTGCTTGTTATGTGGGTACCTTGGTCGCCGTGTAGGCCTTCTCACGGCAATCCAAGCAGCTCGCAACACCCGGCCTTTGTTGCCATGTAGGCTTTCTCATGGCATCCGAGCGGTTTGTTACGTACGTACCTTGGTCACCGTGTACGCTTTCTCACGGCAATCAAGCTAATTGACTTCGTCCGATGAGGGAACACCAGTGTTTGTTTCAGTTAGTGTTCAAGAGCGCACACGGAAGGAGCAAGCAGTTTGCGACACCCGGCGATCCATATGTGCCTTTG
This sequence comes from Eutreptiella sp. 'Long Island Sound 2002', assembly GCA_964036045.1. Classification (NCBI taxonomy): domain Eukaryota; phylum Euglenozoa; class Euglenophyceae; order Eutreptiales; family Eutreptiaceae; genus Eutreptiella; species Eutreptiella sp. 'Long Island Sound 2002'. The sequence goes on along the minus strand of OZ038380.1, from coordinate 98,865,191 downwards.
TTGCCATGTAGGCTTTCTCATGGCATCAAAACGTGCCTGTTATGTGGGTACCTTGGTCGCCGTGTAGGCCTTCTCACGGCAATCCAAGCAGCTCGCAACACCCGGCGATCCATATGTGCCTTTGTTGCCATGTAGGCTTTCTCATGGCATCCGAGCGGTTTGTTATGTACGTACCTTGGTCGCCGTGTAGCCTTTCTCACGGCAATCAAGCTAATTGACTTTGTCCGATGAGGGAACACCGGTTTGTTTGACCATGCTCGTTCGTCACAATCGTTGAGTGCACTTGCTCCATATCTGCGTTTGTTGCCATGTAGGCTTTCTCATGGCATCAAAATGTGCTTGCTATGTGGGTACTTTGGTCGCGGTGTAGGCCTTCTCACGGCAATCATACTCATTCACTGAGCTGGGTTTACCTTGTCCAGGTTTTACACCACAATCGTTGAGTGCACTTGCTCCATATGTGTGTTTGTTGCCATGTAGGCTTTCTCATGGCATCAAAACGTGCTTTTATGTGGGTACCTTGGTCGCCGTGTAGGCCGTCTCACGGCAATCAAACTCGTTCAATTTCTGAACGAGGAACACCTATGATGTTTGATGTCTGGTTAGTTCCCAATTTGTGCCCCGTTTTGGACGCTTAGTTGCCTTTTTTGTCACCATCTATTTGGTGTGGATCTTATTGTATTTTCCATTTGGAGACATGCCTACGCCTTCACTGACCGACAAAGATTGTCATGATGTGGCTCGCCTATGGGGATGGAAGTGGGTACGCCAAGACTACCAAGATATGAAGGCTAAGGCGGTCATGCGTTGGACTTGTGCATCTTGTGGAGAATCCAAGGATGTACGGTTTGATAACATGAAGAAGTTTGGTCCGGGAAAACACAAGTGTTCAAAACGATCTCGACCACAAGAGAAAGAGGCAAATGCGAAAGGAAAAGATGGTCGCCCATCTGTCACGACGTTGCATTGCCATCAACTTGCGGCGGAATATGGATGTGATTGGTTGGGGGTGCTTGTGGACAATGCCGTGCATGTAGATGACTCCCTCATTACCTCAATTTGTGTGATGCGATGGCAATGTTGGCATTGTACCACCAACTTTGATCGTACATACAAAAAAATGAAGAGTCGAGGCTTTGGTTGCTCCACTTGTAACGCATCACAAACTAAGGAGGACAAGCAGCGCGCAGGGCAAGCGGGCTCCAAGGAGAACAAGCAGCGGGCACGGCAAGCGGGCTCCAAGGAGAACAAGCAGCGGGCAGGGCAAGCAGGTGGTGTCGTGGCATCCCGAGAGGACAAGCAGCGCGCAGGGCAAGCGGGCTCCAAGGAGAACAAGCAGCGGGCAGGGCAAGCGGGCTCCAAGGAGAACAAGCAGCGGGCAGGGCAAGCGGGTGGTGTGGTGGCATCGCGAGAGGACAAGCAGCGCGCAGGGCAAGCGGGCTCCAAGGAGAACAAGCAGCGGGCAGGGCAAGCGGGTGGTGTGGTGGCATCACGAGAGGACAAGCAGCGGGCAGGGCAAGCGAGCTCCAAGGAGGACAAGCAGCGAGCGGGACACGCTAGCCCTAAGGAGGACAAGCAGCGGGCGGGGCAAGTGGGGTGCCAAGCAGGTGCTAAGGAGGATAAGCAACGGGCAGGGCAAGCTGGGCCCGTTCGGCGTGCTTTGAATTATGCACGTGAAACCTTGGCCAGCCAGTCAACGCAACCCATTCAACATATGTGGGAGAGAGGCGATGAGATAGAACCCTCCGGTTCCGTTGTGGATGAAGAAGAGGAAGCCATGCGGCAATCGGTTGCAAGCCCATCACCTGGTGAGTTTACTGGATCAAAGGTTGGCACATCCCTTGCTTCGACTGTGCGGGGGTTTTGGGAGCAAACCGGGATGGACAGATTTCCAGTTCAACCCGCAGCCAATTTGGAGAGTTGTGAGTCTTTGGAGGCCTTGGTGCGAGCTGTACTAGATGAGAAGGTGGACACCGCGGATATGGTGGCGTTGGCCAAAGAGTGGCACAAAAAAGTGGGAGTATGCGAGGACATTCAAACTTGCGGGTGCTGTGGAGTGCGGGACTTCCGACAAGTGAAGGAAGTGGAGGTATCTAAGTTGGACCTTTTAAGGTTGAACACAGCACAAATTTCATGGTACCATGGGATTCCCACTGAGTACCGCAAGTATGCCGCGGTTTTTGAACAAGACACAAGGCTATATTGGTTGCACCATGATCTTGTATCTCATGGTGTAGTGCAATTGTGTAATTCATGTCATTGGGGTTTGTTTCATCCAAAGAAAGGTCAGGTGCCACGCGGTACAGAAATAGCGTGCCCTTGAACACCCCATTGCGATGTTGCACCATTCTTGGCACTAACAAGCTTCACGGTGTTCACCATCGTCCGCACTCGTCCCAACATACGTTCCTCCGAATCCGTTAACTCCGGTAAGTTGCATCGCTTACCAAAATGCTTGCCACTAGCAATGGCATTTGGTGATGGACCTGAAGTGTTGGCAGCACGTCTCCCGGATGTAGAGGCTCTTGTGGGTACAAAGATAATTTTGTGGGACCGCGCCGCGGTGCGGAGGCTATGCGTCGTGATCAACACTGCAAAGAACGAGTAGAGCGGATGTTCACACCGCGATGGGATCGATTGGTTCAATGGTTGCCAGTTTTGAAAGTGATCAATCCAGAATATGCCAACATCGAAATCTTGGAGGTTGCACCACCTGAAGTTGTTGATTTTCCAAATGCTGTATTTGACAATATGTCCATTGGTGATCATCCGGACGTGATTGCAGCCGAAAAGCAATCCGGTGCGGACATTGCAGGTGCAAGAAAAGGTGACTTGGATGATGGTGAGGTAATATTGGATGCTGTTATGCTGTCGGATGGAGCATTATTGAATCGAGATGGGAACGATGTGCCACATGTTCTTCAATCTATCAAGGAGATGCTAGCGGACCATCGTAACAGTATAGTTCGACGAGAAGAAGTTGGCATGAACGAGTTTGAGCCCAATGACCGCCTTTTGACGTTGTGCTTTCCCTCGTTGCTTATGTTTGGAAGTGGTATCAAGCGGCCATGTGCAGTTTTGGAAGCGGATACAAGGCACATGTTGTTGCAATATGATAATCGCTTTGCCGAGGCCCTGTACTTTTGTTTGTTGCTCTTTAATCAAAAGTTCCGCCACACAGCATTGCGAAGTGTTAGGGATGCCATTTATGCCAATCCGAATCGAATGAAGGCATTTGAGACGGCCATCAACACGCCCAATCTTGAGGAAGATTTGAAGAAGGCAGAAGCAAAACCTCAAGGAAACGAAGCACGACACCTTGTGCACACATTCATGCCTTTGTTCCGGACTTGCCATGCAGCGGTGCCCTTCAGTACTTCGGAGCGGTATGCAGTGATGGGGAAGATGAATAGTATGATGCTATTCTTTGGGCCTCCAAGTCTCTTCTACACGGTTGCACCAAATGATATAGACAACGAGTTGTCTTTATTTTTGTCGATGGGTGATCGCCAAGCCCGTGTTCCATTGCCGGAGGTTTCGCGGCGATTTGAAGCGTTATCCAAGAACCCTGTGGCCGCCGCACGCATTATTGGGCGACAAGTGCGGGCTTTCTTGGAGGTTTTGCTAGGTCTTCCAAGTTCCAAGCAAACCAAGAAAGATCGTGCGGTGTGCAACCGTAAGAAGGGTCTATTTGGTACATGCGTGGCCCATTGCACATGCTATGAGTGCCAAGGCGGAGGCTCTCTCCATTTCCATGGTCTCTTTTGGGGTGGCATTCCCCCATGGTTGTTGGACATGGTTGTGGGGAATAGCGAGCTTGTGAAAGCCGCTGCCACGGTGTTGGATCAACAAATATGCGCCGCAATGGACGCCCATATTCACCAGGATTATGAGCATAGACTAAAGCACAAGGTTGAAGCCCCACGTATGCTAGAGGAGAAGCAACTTTTGCCTCCATTGCCGGACCACCCCCATGAAGCGGCACTGGAAATTGAACAGTTTGCCTCCAAGGTCTTTGGACACATTCAAATCCACACGTGTCTCATTGCTAGTTGCGGTAAACCACCAGGAGGAAAGAGCGGGTGCCGTTTCGGGTTGCCTCGTGCAGCACGAGAAGGGTACAGTGAAACACGGCCACATTTCTTTGTGGCGTATCATACCCCTTCAGGAAGGCACAACATCCGGATGTATGATTCGGAGGTGGAATTCGGTGCCAATGATGAAAAGGTAAGCTGTGTTCTCGTCATATGGGAGTTGCGGCGGCCACATCCTTGTGATGGACGTGTGGTTGAAACCAACAAACTCTTGGCCTACCTGTATGCTAGCAACAGAAATGTGCAATTCCTCGGAGGTGAGGACGTGCTAGTTGCTGTGGCCAAATACGTTGTTGGTTACAGTAGCAAGAATCCGGTAAGGAATGCCAACGTGTTGAGCACAATTCGTCAAGTGACTCGTGAGGTGGACAAAATGGACACCATGGAGTTTGCACAACCCGGAGAGAAGGAGGCCTTGTTGCTAAAGCGCATCATCAACTCGTTGGACAAAAAGGTGGAATTTAGTGCGCAAATGGCAGCCGTCTCCTTGTTGGGATACCCCTCATGGCATTGCTCTCACAAGTTTGCCGTTGTGCATCCTTGGAGCACTGTAACCACCATTCCTACTTTATTCAGTGGAATGTTGGAAGATGGAGGCGGGGAGAGTACAAGTGATGATGAAGGTCATGCAAACTTGCAGAATATTTGTGTAGATGCGCCATCCAATTCGTCATCTGTGTCAGATGTGGTGGATGATGATCCCTTGGCAACATCAAATGTTGATATGCAGCAAGCATCACAAACGCCAACACATGCGCCTCCCAATGACAATGGCATAGGTTCTTTAGAGGATGACCAAGAAGACAACAATACTCTTGTGGAACACCTGAACTCTTTGACAATGGATGTGGCGCAATTCGATGCGGATGCAACATGCCGAGCGTACGTTTACAAAGTGGGTGAAGGATTGGAAGCCAGGCAAATTGCTGTCACGCCCGCCATCAATTATGCTTGTTGTGGGAAGCGGCTTAGGGCCCTTTGCGCTCTTGAGTATTATTGTCTCATCAAAATAGAGCAACGGCGTGCAACGGACCCTATTGAAGTTACCGACGGAGTCAATGATGGACGCCCCGAAAATGCCATGTTTGATTTCCATCCCCAGCATGTGCTTGATGATAGTAATTACGTGCAATACCTAGTGTCACAATCTAGGTGCCCCGTCTTGGCAGGGAAGCGCATGCCCGTGTGGCCCGGTGTGGATGGTAGTGCTCGCACAAGGAAGGCATGGGCCAAGTTTATCATTTGCAATTTCGTTCCTTGGGATATCGAACTACCGCCCCAAATCACTTGGAACGATTACTTGCAATGGGAGGAACATTGCAAGACCGCACATGGGAGCTACTTGGAGCGCAGTCGGCATTCCATGGTTGTCCGGTTCAAGAAGATTGGGCACTATGATCGCTTGCGAGAGTCATTGACGAATGACATTTGAAAGCGTTGTGTGAAGATTTGGGGTGTGAGGCACCCGTTGGATGTTGATTTCAACGCGGGTAAGGAGATGGCGGTGCTGAAGGAAACGAGAATGAGGTGAAAGATACCAGGTTCGCCGAAGTGGTGCAAGATATGCAAGAAGCAATTCAAAGAGCATATATCGCACGAAGTCGCCCCCCCCTACCTTGGAGGTAGGGGGGGGTAGGGGGGGGGGGTTGGGGGGGTAGGGGGGGGTAGGAGGGGGAGGTAGGGGGGGGAGGTAGGGGGGGGGTAGGGGGGGGAGGTAGGGGGGGGGTCGAGAAGGTAGGGGAGGGTTATGGGGGGGGAAGGCGGTGCACACACAAGGCGGAACACACAAAAGGCGGTCTGTGGCCACCGCAGGAGTCTTGTTATTTAAGGGGCCACGGGCAAGGCGGTACACACAGAAGGCGGTGCACACACAAGGCGGAACACACAAAAGGCGGTCTGTGGCCACCGCAGGAGTCTTGTTATTTATTGGGCCACAGGCAAGGCGGTACACACAGAAGGCGGTGCACACACATAGCGGAACACACAAAAGGCGGAACACACAAAAGACGGTCTGTGGCCACCGCAGGAGTCTTGTTATTTAAGGGGCCACAGGAAAGGCGGTACACACAGAAGGCGGTGCACACACAAGGCGGAACACACAAAAGGCGGTCTGTAGCCACCGCAGGAGTCTTGTTATTTAAGGGGCCACAGGCAAGGCGGTACACACAGAAGGCGGTGCACACACAAGGCGGAACACATTAAAGGCGGCCTGTGGCCACCGCAGGAGTCTTGTTATTTAAGGGGCCACAGGCAAGGCGGTACACACAAAAGGCGGTGCACACACAAGGCGGTCTGTGGCCACCGCAGGAGTCATGTTATTTAAGGGGGGTGCGGGGGCTGGCCCCCGCGTCGAGCGAAGCGAGCCGTCTGTCGAGCGAAGCGAGCTGAAGGTAGGGGGGGGGGGTAGGGGGGGGAGGTAGGGGGGGGAGGTAGGGGGGGGGTAGGGGGGGTAGGAGGGGGGGTTGGGGGGGGGTAGGGGGGGGTAGGGGGGGGGTAGGGCGGGGTAGGGGGGGGTGGGGGGGGGTAGGTAGGGGGGGGAGGTAGGGGGGGGCGACTTCGTGCATACTATCCATGGAGATGATATTTACTCCCATGCCCAAAGACTATTCGATGATATCAAGGCTGAGGAGGAGTCACCGGCGACAGATGTTTCTTCCACATGTGCTGGTCACATTAGATCAACATGAAGTCCAGATCAAGAAGAGATCATCGACAGGATCACAAATTACGTGAGGTTAGAGGCCACGTGCGACTCATCCGCAAAGCCAATTGCACCTTTAGTCTTTCTACATGCCGGCGGAGGGACGGGAAAGAGTTGGGTGGCACGGGAAATCCATGCAAGATTATGACAAAGCTTTGGTTGGAACGTTGTGCGATTTGTTGCTCCATCGAGAATCGCCGCAAGTAATCTGGCAAAGGGATCTACCATCCATCATGCATTGGGCCTTGCTGTTTTTGATGGAGACAGTGAAACGCTGCAATGCGAGAGCGACAAGGCAAAGTTGCACCGCTTGCGTAAACTTTTTGAAGGTTGCAAAGTGTTGATAGTGGATGAAGTCTCAATGGTTGGTTGTCGCATGCTACGGGATATTCATAGCCGCCTATGTGAGATCATGCGATGCCAAGATAAACCATTTGGCGGTATGTGCGTGGTATTGATGGGTGATTTCGTGCAATTAACGCCTGTTGGTCAAACGGAATTGTTTGGATCCGTAAAAGTCCAAGTTGGTGGGCAAGACTTGAATGATGTATTTGGCCGGGGATTGTTCCAAAAGTTTGATGAGGTGAGTCTCGTGAAACCACATAGAGCCACGGATCCACAATATGCTGCATCGGTATCCGCCTTCCGTGAGTGGACCACTAGTGCTTTGCAAACACGCATGGAATTCTTGGATACCATCGTGGAAATCACCCCAGAGGAATTCAAGGACCCTACTTGGCAAGAAACCACAATCGTTGGCATTGATCAAAAGACCGTTCAAGCTGTGAATGAAGTCATGCTTCAACGATTTGCTATTGCTCGAGGATTGCCCATTGTAGCTTGGAGGTTGCCAATGGTTGACAAGTATGAAATGAAGTTTGGACACAATTCAAATTTCATATATGACACGGTGAAAGACATGACCGCATACTTTGTCCCACAAGCACCTTGTTGCCTCACAAGCAATTTAAGACCAGAGAAGGGATTGTCCAACGGCACCCAAGGACGGTTGCATAGCATTGTCCTGCATGCCGATGAAGCGCAAAGTAGAGGGCAAGAGATCCGTGATGCGCGTGGTGGTAGTGTAGTGATGCTTGAGTTCCCACGATTTTGTGTCACCATTGCCATTGATGCTTCGGCCTTAAGTACGGGTGGAATGCAACATGAGGATGCATCAAAGGTCGTTGTTCCTCTCATGCAAGTGCAACGCAAGATCAACATTCATCGGTACATTGCTGTGCGCACCAAGGGCGGCGGCTCTTTGTACACTCACGCACATCCCTTCCGATTGACCTTTGGATCAACATATCATGGGGTGCAATGTAGGTCAATGGATAAAATCATCTTGGTCGTGGATGACAAGAGCCTACCTGCGTTGACGTACAACGCCTTCTACGTGGGCATTAGCCGGGTTCGCACAGGTGATGGTCTTCGTGTTATTCGCTTGCGAAACCATGAAGAGGCACCGGAAGATTGGCGGGGTCGATTGAAGTCACTTGTTCCAAAAGTCATGGTTGTTCGATATACGTTGAAAACGAGCTATGAGAATGCTCACAACTTGTTGAAGGCCATGTACCGTGAATGGGATATTGACTACGACATGAGAGGCCACGACAAGAGAATGCATCGCAAGGGATCCAAGAAGTCCCCTAAAAAAGGAACATTTCCTTGCGGCAGGCAATGTGGTCGGGTGTTCGCCACTCCACATCATCGGCGACTGCATGAAGCAAGTTGCAAACATAATCCCAGCAATGCCGGCCAAGAGGAGAGTGTACAACATGCTTCCATCGTCGAGCCCCACTCGAAGGGCAAACGACCAATCAATACACCGTCTCCAGGAGCCCGCAAGAGGCAATGTACGCGTACACATACACACACCCGTGAAAGACAAGAAATGGAAGGGGATATCATTGACACGGTGCTGCAACCCGCATTGGATGAAGACACTTTCATCCACGCCGCTTCCGAAGCAAGAAGGTTGCTAGATGAACAAGGACAACAAAGACTAGAACGGAAAAGAAAGCAACGTGTACGTGACAATGAAATCTCACCCAACGCACTTTCAAAGCGGAGACACCGTTCATCCACATCAACACCGGCAACAACATGCCATGCAACTTCACCTCCTAAAGCCTCCTCACTATCGCCACAAACCTCCGCACCCCCTGCATGTGCAACGCCCATCCAATCCACGTCATCTTCTTCTTCTTCCTCCCAATCAATGCATGGTCCGCCTACACGTTGGGTTCCATGCCACATTTCCGCCGTGCCAGGATCCAGATTGGTTGAAATTGGATCACTATTGTCGAAGTCCAAGGACAAGGTCACCATGGCTCAAACTCTACTGGGTGCCACGGGTGCTCAAGATGTTCGCAAACATTACTTGAAGCTCAGTGTTCAACTGCATCCTGATAAGTCTAAAGACTGTTGGGCCACGGATCGCTTTCAATTGCTTTTGAAGGCATATAATCTCTTGAAGGACAAGTATAAGTTGCATTGAAAAGCTTCATATGTGCTTCGCCTCAATCGACCGGACTCAAGTAATAGCCATGGCTTGAGCTTCGCAGCCGGTGGCGCCGGCAGCAATATAGTCATTTGCCGTTGCTTGTCAAAGGTCGAAGGGTGTTTCACATTTTGGACTTTGTGGGGTCAAGAAACATGGATATCGGCTTTTTACAAGTTGCCTTCTTTTGAAGAAGGGATGTGCAAGGGCAAGTGGGCTTTCCCTTGCTGCTGAACAAAGCATTTGCTGCGATCAAAAACCATGGATTGGGCGTTTGTACAACGTGGCCTTTGTTGGGGCATGTTCAGAGTGGGCAAGTGGGCTTTTCCTTGCTGCTGAACAAAGCGTTGGCCACAGTCAAGAAGCATGGATTGGACGATTCTACAAGGTGGACTTTGTGGAAGAGGGGCATGTTTAGAGTGGGCAAGTGGGCTTTCCCTTGCTGCCGAACAAAGCATTGAAGTGGGGTCAAGAAACATGGATATGGGCCTTTTAGAAGTTGCACTCTTTTAAAGAAGGGATGTTCAGAGTGGGCAAGTGGGCTTTCCCTTGCTGCCGAACAAAGCATTGACGTGGGGTCAAGAAACATGGATATGGGCTTTTTACAAGTTGCACTCTTTTGAAGAAGGGATGTTCAGAGTGGGCAAGTGGGCTTTCCCTTGCTGCTGAACAAAGCATTGGCTGGAGCCAAAAACCATGGATTGGGCGTCTGTACAAAGTGGACTTTGTTGGGGCATATTCATAGTGGGCAAGTGGGCTTTCCCTTGCTGCTAAAAAAAACATTAACGTGGGGTCGAGAAACATGGATATGGGCGTTTTACAAGTGGCACTCTTTTGAAGAAGGGATGTTCAGAGTGGGCAAGTGGGCTTTCCCTTGCTACTGAACAAAGCAGTGGCCGGAGTCAAGAAGCATGGATGGGACGATTGTACAAGGTGGACTTTGTAAAAGAGGGGCATGTTCAGAGTGGGCAAGTGGGCTTGCCCTTGCTGCTCAACAAAGCATTGAAATGGGGTCAAGAAACATGAATATGGGCATTTTACAAGTGGCACTCTTTTGAAGAAGGGATGTTCAGAGTGGGCAAGTGAGCTTTCCCTTGCTGCTGAACAAAGCATTGAAGTGGGGTCAAGAAACATGGATATGGGCTTTTTACAAGTTGCACTCTTTTGAAGAAGAAAGGTTCAGAGTGGGCAAGTGGGCTTTCCCTTGCTGCTGAACAAAGCATTGGCCGGAGTCAAGAAGCATGGATTGGACGATTCTACAAGGTGGACTTTGTAAAAGAGGGGCATGTTTAGAGTGGGCAAGTGTGGTTTCCCTTGCTGCTCAACAAAGCATTGAAGTGGGGTCAAGAAACATGAATATGGGCGTTTTACAAGTGGCACTCTTTTGAAGAAGGGATGTTCAGAGTGGGCAAGTGGGCTTTCCCTTGCTGCTGAACAAAGCATTGGCTGGAGTCAAAAAGCATGGATATGGGCGTTTCTACAAGGTGGACTTTTTTGGGGCATGTTCAGAGTGGGCAAGTGGGCTTTCCCTTGCTGCTAAACAAAGCATTGGCCGGAGTCAAGAAGCATGGATTGGACGATTGTACAGGGTGGACTTTGTGGAAGAGGGGCATGTTCAGAGTGGGCAAGTTGGCTTTCCCTTGCTGCTGAACAAAGCATTGACGCGGGGTCAAGAAACATGAATATTGGTTTTTACAAGTGGCACTGTTTTGAAGAAGGGATGTTTAGAGTGGGCAAGTGGGCTTTCCCTTGCTGCTGAACAAAGCATTGGCCGCAGTCAAGAAGCATGGATTGGACGATTCTACAGGGTGGACTTTGTGGAACAGGGGCATGTTAAGAGTGGGCAAGTGGCCTTTCCCTTGCTGCTGAACAAAGAATTGAAGTGGGGTCAAGAAACATGGATATCGGCTTTTTAGAAGTTGCACTCTTTTGAACAAGGGATGTTCAGAGTGGGCAAGTGAGCTTTCCCTTGCTGCTGAACAAAGCAGTGGTTGGAGTCAACAAGCATTGGTTGGGCGTTTGTACAAGGTGGACTTTGTTGGGGCATGTTCAGATGGGCAAGTGGGCTTTCCCTTGCAAGTGAATATAAGATGCAATTTCACAAACTCGCAAGTGGGTTGAGAAGTTTGGAAGTGCTACTATCCATGTTGTATGTGGTTTGGCGCAGCCATCATACTTCATGGGGCACATTTTGGAAGAACCTCATGAACATGCGGATGTCTCAACATATTTGGGTTCACCAAGACTTGTGGTTTTATGCCAACGGCACGGAGGCTGGGGGGCAACGGGTGCTATGCTCTTGGCCGATGGGAAGCGCCCCGTCCGGTATACAAACAACCCATCGGAGCAGCATAGCACCTAGGACCGGGGGATTTACTCTAGTCGGGGGAGTAGAGTTGGGTCATTATGACCTTATGGGCTGTATCCCGACATTGCAATCATTTTTCAATTTTCCGGGACATTTGGTCCGATTGTTTATTCCAAAGTAAGTAGGGCACAACCGTCTTCAAGGCACAAACTCCCATGCGTTACGTTATGCATTACTAGGACCCAGCTCGGTCCTAGTTCGAGTCTTGATCTGCTTTTCCAAGCTCGCGGCTCATTGCGGTGAGGTCAAGATGCCGTGAGGCCCAATGGGATCATGTCCCAACTAGCTTGGATGGGACATAAGTTCCATATCAATAGTATGGGTTGAGTTCCGCGGTACCTTGATCAACCCCTTCGCCTTCCAAATTCCGATTCATGGAATCAACACCATCGTGGTACGAAGCACGGGCCTTCTTCTGTTCGTGTGCGGAGCGTGCTAATGATGGGCTTGGTTGGCTCGAGGACTGTGTGGATGATTCGGCACCTGGACATGGAGTTGATTGGCTTGGCTGACTGGGTGATTGAGTGGACTGCGAAGAAGATTGGGCGTGATTTGATGAGGGTCACTTTGGAGGGGGCTTGGGTCCTGCAGAGCTCTTAGGAGCATGCAGATGTTCCGCAGTGATATCCTCTGCGCGATCACCACGTTGCGCTTTGAAATTTTGCTGGTTCCAAATAAGTTGATTCTTCATCTCTTTACTCACTTGGAAGAAGGACCACCATCGGTCGCAGCGCCAGTGCTCATCAAATGCAAGATACCAGCTACGGTAATACACCGCACATCCAACTCCACACCCAACCTTGTATCCACCAACTCCACCAAGATATAAATCCGGCCAAACGCACGGTTCCGATTTGGGATCATTGAAATGCAAATACGTGTTGTTCGCCAATGATTCTGCTGCAGTAGTGACGGCCCCCCCTGCACGTTGAAATGGTGTTCGATGCATGAATCCGACTCTGTCTTGGTGAGGGGCAAAATCGGGAATGATGTTCCGCGGTGCATCCCACTCCACTACCCAAGCCACATACTCGTCTTGTGGATGGTACTCCAGTTGTTTCCCGTACTTATCCTAAAAAAAAACGGTGTGTCAACGACCCCATTGTAGAAGCTGCATTCTGCATGGGATGCAGCGTTCTAGGGCGTCGTGCGCAACCCCGAGTTAGAACGCAATTTCTGGAACACCCACCTAGCCTCAATTTTGGGGCAAACCACGGAAAAAAATGAATTCGGCACCCTCAAAAACCCGCCATCCCCTTTCTTTCCCCACATAACCCGCATCATAGGGGTGGTTTTTATTGGGGGGGGTCAAAGAGTTAGAGCACAATTGGAATAGAGTTAGAACACAATTAGAGCACCTCGCTCTGACTAGTTAGAGCACTAGTTGTCGCGCGATAACTCAGTTATCGCGTAGTTATCGGGGGTAGTTATCGCGCACCCCTCCTCCATCCCTCCCTAGGACAAACAACACAAAACACTGGGCACAAAGCATGTATGGTCTTTTTTCATACAAAGTCATCAATGTCGGAGGCCTTGGCTGCCTCCAGTACCAAAAGCCCTTGCTCCAGGGCGTTCATGGACATGCAATGGTGCATGTGGCGGAGGGACATACTTGGCCTCACCAAGGACCAACCCTTAAAATAATTTTTGAGCCTCCTCTTGTAAGGCCCATGCCGATACTCCGTTGGGATGGAGGAAAACTGAAAAATGTTCCTCTATTTCTCGGCAAAAAAGGTGGAATGTACCAAGCACCAATGGATCCACCTGGTGGGGGACCAACGTGAGTCTCGCCAAGCTTTTGAAAATTTTGTGGTCAACGCACGGTGGCGTTCCACTTGGGTTAGAGTGTACATCTCCCTCACCCTCCAAAGCTCATACAAACCTTCAATGCATTTCACCATGACATGCACAACAACCCATAACGGAGGTCCACCAGGGGTCCTCACTGTGGGGACATGCTCTTTGAGGCAATCCACAAATTGCCTTTGGAAGGGAGGGGAGGTTAGGAAAACTTTGGTGCTTGTAAGATCGAAATCTTTTTCTGTGGCCCTCGAGGCCGAGGGGAGACGTTCCCTCAGAGGGATGCTTGAGGTCTCATCCTTGAGGGCTTGTTTGAAGGCCTTCAAAGCTGCATGAGCTTGGGCCTTCTAAAGGGTACCAGGGGGGAGGGCCTAAAGGGTGGTCTCATTGCGCTTTGCAATGCCGTTTAGAAGGCGGCATGCTGCATGTTGGTAGTCCCCCGACCGCCTATCAGGGGTCACACTTCTCAAGAATGCCCCCCATCTTGAGGTGGACTCCAACCCCCTTTGCTCAACAATACCATTGGGGTCTTTGCACAACCAACACTTAGACCCAGCCCCCCCCATTGCTTGCATCCCCTTCCCATCCCATGTCAAAATGACACTGCAAGTCAAAAATTGGTTTTGAAAGAGGACAATGTCCTCCTCCACATCCCTCACCTCTTGGTTGAGGTTGGCGGAGATGTCCAGGCTTCTCACAAAAGCCTATTCATCCCCGCCATCCATGCAAAACCATGAGGCCCATAGCTTCACCTTCGAAGCATACTTTGCCCCCCCCCCCCCATACATTAACCCATACATCCGCAGAGGTAGAGGATGCCTTCCACAAGGAAGTCGCATCAACTGAAATGACAACAATGGCAACGCCACTAGGGGGGGGTTTCCCAATAACTCGGGCCATAGATATTGCATTTTGCACAATTGACTGCAAAGGCACATGGGCAGCTGCCCTATTGCGGCCTGTGGTAGACTTTACAATGGTTGCTTGGGGAAAGTAGGGCATGATCCGTTGCCGAACGGTCCTTAGGTCCCGTTGTGTGCAACGGCGGGGCATTCGCAAAAGGGCCCGTTGGGAGAGATGCATGCCGCATGCCATGCGTAGCATGCTCAGGGCCTCATGCTCCTGAGCTGTGAATGCAAGATGGCCACCAAGTGGGCCAGACAGGGCAGTGCACGCCCCACCACTTAAGCAAACTTCTCCTTTGGTGTTGGTGCCACACACAATGTTCGGATCACCCAATAGAACTCGCACCAGCCGCTGAACCGCCTTCCACCGCCGCCGCTGGACCTTGGGGCACTGCAGATCGGTGTACCGCCGGAGGTTAGCTGTGTTCAGAGCCCTAAGGGCCTCGCTAACAGCATTATCCATGAAGAATAAGAGGGCCTGGGCAGGAAATGAGGGAGGGTTTTGAAGCAAGGGCCCAAAAAACACACGCGATAACCCACGCGATAAACCCCGCGATAACTAGGTTATCGCGCGATAACCCCCGCGATAACCCCCCGCGATAACTAGTTAGAACGCGATAACCCCCCGCGATAATTAGTTAGAGCACCCAGTTAGAGCGCGATAACCACCGCGATAACTAGTTAGAGCAGAGGTTAGTGCGCACCAACTGGAGGGGTTAGAGCAAGCATTTGGCACCCTAAAACCCATGGCCACCAGCTGCTGCCGCCACAGAGGCATGCAGTGCAGCACCCCCCCCCCCCCCCGCACTGTAAAAAATCACACTCCATCGCTCGCCCTCCCATGGCAATGGAGCGTGTAGTGCCCTGGTGTCGAACAACACCGGGGCTTGGGGGGTGGCCGTGCATGCCCAACCCTCCACCGCCCTACCCTTGCACACACGGCTGTGCCGCTTTTTTTCCCTCAGGGTGGGATTTAGCATGCCACCACTCTCCACCCAAAAATCACCCCCCGTGAAAGACCCCACACACACAATAAGCGCCATGGGCGCCCCATCACGCAAATGGGCGTGAAGGCCCATGGTGTCCGTCCCTTGGGGGCGAACAACTTGGATGCTACACCATGTGAACCATGGTGGAGCATTGGAGGTGCAATACTCATTCAGGTCTACAACCAAGGGGGTGAGGGCAGGCTTCAGGGTAGCAGCAGCCATGTGGGTCGCCCCAAAATTAGAGGTGTTGGGGTTTCCGCTTCCCACTAGGCTGAAGTGGCACATGTCCACTTGGGCCCCAGATCGCTCCTCCCCACGAAGAATGCCCTTAGGCAACCCCCTTAGCAAACCCAGGAGTCATTGACTCCCCATCCTACTCCCGCTACCCTGACTCTGCACCCCTGGCGGCCCCAGCCCCTGCTGGGCGGTGAAGGTGGCACTGAGGGTGGAGGTGAGGCCGCGCACCTGCGCCTTAGCCACCCCCAGGCGATGCTGGAGGTCATCCCCCCTCCTCCGCCGCACCTCAACCTCCACCCTAAGCTGGGCCGCCTCCACCTCCGCCTTCCGCCTCCCATCCTCGGCCTCCCTCAGGGCCCCCCTCATCGCCTCCACCTCCTGCCCCCTCTTGGCGACCAGGTTGAGGGCGTGGTCCAGGGCACGCGGGGTGTTGCCGTGGACCTTTTCGGCCTTCGCCAAGGCCAACTTGTGGTCGGCCGACCAGCCCTTGGCCAGTGCGGCCTCAACCCCCGTGGCGGCCGCTTGCTCCGGCAAAACCTGGCAAGCGTCCGTCACGTGGGTGGCCACACTGGCCCCCAAGGCCTCCACATCCACGGCCTCCGGGGGGGGGCTGAGCCGCCACCTTCGCCCCCATGACGGCTTGGGGGAGGGCTTGGGGGAGGGGGTGGGGCCCTTACCCCTATGGGGGGGGGGGGGCATCCGCCTCAACAACCACCACCTCAGGCCCCCGCTTCGTCGGCTTTCCCGGCCTGCCCCCCTTGGGTGCATACTGCCGAACCCATTCGGCAGTTGCATCCAACACAGATGGGGGGGGGGGTCATACCCCCCAACCTGGTGGATGTCCCCCCCCCCCTGTGCAGCTTCTACCACCCTTCCCTCCTGGTGTACTCCCCCTCAAACAAAAAACAAACCCTCAACAAAGAAAAATTTTTCCTTTGGGGGGGGGGTCACTCATCCCAAACAAACACAAAAAAGCCGCAACCGTTTCCCCCTCAGCGGCATTCGGCCATTTGGCCGTTTCCCCCCCAACCCACACATAGGAGGGGAGGGTGAGGTTGGACTTTCTCTCCATCCCCCCCTCCTTCTCGGTGATGGTGACCAGCCGGTACCATCCCGTCCCCCCCACCCGGCAGGCCTCATCCCGAGGCTCCCCCCACCGCCACGACGCCCCCTCCACCAGCCTCTTCTCCCCCTCCAGCTGCACACGGGCCACCACCGGCTTGGCGGGCCGTGCCCCTGCTGCTTCTGCTGCTCCTCCTGCTGCTCCTGCTGGCTGGGCTTCGTCCTTGACGAAAATATGTGGCAGCTGCAGGATGGTGGCCTGAGAAAAACAATGGAAACAAAAAAAAACACGCGATAACTACCGCGATAACTCGCGCGATAACCTAGGTAGGACGCGATAACCCCCGCGATAACCCCCCGCGATAACCCCGCGATAACTAGTTAGAACGCCATAACCTAGCGCGATAAGTAGTTAGAGCACCTAGTTACAACGCGATAACCTAGCGCGATAACTAGTTAGAGCATGGGTTAGTGCAGGGTGTTGTGGGAAGTTTTCACACCTGGTGACATGGGCACATGCCTTGGCCCTCCTTCTTGGCGTCGTCCAGCACCAGGTCCATCCTCCGCAGCCACACCAAGTCCGTGACGGCGGCATACTCCCCCACTTGCCTGCACTCCACCACCTGGGCCACCCCCTCCACCTCAGGGGCCACCCTTGCCACCCCTCCATACAATCCCCTCCTCACCTCCAAAATGCACCCTGGCGGCACCCTAATCCCAACACTGGGCAATGGCGTGAATTTCACGTGAATTTACCCAAATTTTGCGGTTTTTGGGGGGAAATGCCACATTTTTGGATCCTTCCGAGGGATTTCAGGGGGCAACTTCTTCCACCAGCTTCATTACGCATCATCCAATGCAAGTCCCGCCCCAAAAGCATCCACCATGCCCAAAGGGCGCCCAAAATGAGAGGGGCCAAAACCCGGCAAGCCTGTAGCCGATTCATAGGCGTGAATTCACGTGAATTCGTACGGATTTCGTACGAATTTCGTACGAATTTCACGTGAATTCACGTGAATTCATACAAATTTCAGCCTTGTGTATATATATATATATATATATATATATATATATATATATATATATATATATATATATATATATATCATGCCGTCTACTGGAGTTACCGGGCATCTCGCGCCGACAGGTGGTTCCTGCCTCGCTCGATCCCGTGGGTCCCAGGGCTGCCTGAGGTGGCCCACAGCATGACGGAGGACCCAGAGGACCGGGGATACCGGTCAACCAGGCTTTGGGGGCAGTGGCAACTGCATAGCGTTAGCATTAGCAACGGCGACGGGCGCTGGCCCGTTTGTTCGCCGGGGGTAAGGGGGCAAGGCAAAGCAACGCAGCAGCATCGCAACAAGTAGAAAGCAAGGGCCTCTCTTTCCGTCGCAAAGCGGCCACCAAGGAACAAAGCAGCACGCATGCGGCGAAGCAAGAGCTGACCCTCCGTCGTTCGCGTACCCCCGCCACCGTGGAGACGTCCATCACCCGTGACCCCACGAAATCCATTGCCGTCTGCGTACTCGTAATTGCCCACCACCCCTGACTCCACGTATCCCTCTGCCAGCACGCAATAGCCCGTATGTGCATAGCCAGGATTTCTGGGAGGCTCCAGCCTAGCCTGGCCCTCAGCTTTCATCGCCCCCATGTCCCCACAATGTACGCCGCCGACCCACCGCACCAGCCCCCTAGTATAGTACAGAAACACGGTATCTATTCCACGTCCCCGTGGCCCTGAGCTGCTCCCACACCCCAGATATATACCATGCCGGCACTCCATGTCAGGGGCCAGCACCCAATCAGCTTCGAGGCATCCACTTGCCCACGTATAATATAACTTGAGGGTCTACAGGGGGGGACGCCGGCCGCTACGCGACGGGAGTGGCGCAACCCCTGAATATCGCTGGCCGGGATTCGGGCTGGTGGGTGCCGTAGCTTGGATATCGACCCCCTGTAGGGGTACCCACCAGAGGCTCGCCCCGGGCTGTGGTAACCAGCTGCACCTCATCTGGCCCACATACATTGCCCTGGCGCCTACCCTTGACCCTTACCTGCACTGATTGGCCAGCTCCCGTGGTTGCGCCTCTTCCGCCACAGCAGCGGCCAGGCCGCAGGTTCGGCCCCCACCGACGACGTGGCGAGCCTACTTATAGCATTGGCCCGCGCGTCACCCCCCGGACCACTCAGCATGCCGCTCTCCCTCCTTCCTCGCCTCTAACCGACCGGACTGGCGCCCCCCAGGGGTAAGCCGTTACAGTGGTGAGGCGACCGCATACTCTTCGCTACGACGCCACGCAGTACCGCTGTTGCCACGCCGATGCCACCCGCGAGCCGCCACGACACGCACCACCGCAATCACAAGGCCATGGTCAGAGGGTAGACTATGTACATGCCCGCAAGCACGGTCCCTCTAGTTTGTTAACGGGGCCAGGGGATGCCCCCACGCTCCCCCTGAGTTGTTATAGGGGTCAGGGGGACACCCCAGTACCGCCATGCATCCCCGCTGCTCCCCCACTGTACGGTTCCCCAGTACCGCCGCGTACCCCCACCGTACGGACCCCAGTACCGCCGCGTATCTCCCCAAGACGCCAGTACACCGTCACCTTGAACTCCACGTGCCCCCCGTGAGTGCTCCTCCCAGGCTGCCACGCCGTCTCCAGGACGCCCGCCTTACTGTCCCCCTGACGACCTCGCCATCAAATCCTTCTACGCACACATCTTCGCCTCGTCGCCGCCCCTGGGGCCTGCAGGCTGTCCCCGCAACCCCGTGTAACACTCCCAGGGGGCGCCGTAACGCCGTAACCCCCAGACAACTCCGTGCACCCCCGGTGTATCCCGAGCAACCAATCCCAATACTGCCGTAGCCGGGCCGCCAGTAGAGACCCCGGTGCCATGGGAATACCCTACAGGGGTTTGGGCCTTATTACCCTGGTCGGGACGACCCATGACACCTCACTGTTGTACGCGGCGACCCGGGGCAGGCGGGTGAAGCATCCCTGTCTGACCCTCATGCACGGGGGCAGTACGGCTCACCATCAGGCCGGCACGACCTGTCACATCGCGTTGGCCGTCATACGCCGCCTGCCAGTACCGCACAATCAGGCCGTGAAGGCACCGCTTCTCAGGAGCTACCCCCTCCGCTGCGTCCAGTGTAGGGACGGTAGCAGGTGCACCCACAATTCCTAACCCCATCAATCTGCACCCCCGGCCCCCACCACGCCGTCACCATTTCCTCTGTGATGCCACAACCAGAGTATCCGTGAGTTGCCCTCCAGAGCCGCCCACCACAGCATCAGGGGCAGGGCTGCCGACGGCGCTCCAGGGCACCGTACCCCTTCCACTCGGACGCTCTTCAGGCCACCCTGGATAGTCTTCCAGGCACTTGAGGACATCTGTCCAGAGTGCCGCAGGGCCCACCTCGCCTTAGGCCACCCCCTATCGGCACGCTCCTTACATGTCCCGCATAGCGGGATGGAGGCACACTGATGAACCCAAACTGACACCGTTTCCCTGCACCCGTGGCATCGCTGCGGAAGCACAGACCGCGACAGAACGCAGCTACCATCACAACACTGGAACCACAGGTTCTGCCATACATCGCAGCACGCGTCCTGGAGTCCGAGCAAAGCACCCGCTAGCGTGCGTGCTGTGGCACAACTGAGGAGGCTGCGCCTCGCTTCCTCCCACGTGGACAACGGGCAGAGTATCGGTCGCCCGTCGGGCATCACCGGCAGGCTCTCGTGCAGCCAGGGCCACCGCGCCACTTTGGGGCTGTGTGTGCCATGCGCCAGGAGCTCCCAACGGTAGTCCCGTAAGACCTCCCCGATGACATCAACCCCGTCCTGCTCCGGGCCCCTGGCGGAAGCCAGAACCAAGCGTTGTCCTCCCGCCCGAGCCTCAATGACCGCCTCGAGGCCCAGCGTGTCAAGGGTGTGACGGGCATCGGCAGCCACGTGGTCGTCCCCCTCTGGCAGAGAGAACATGGCCTCCGTGACGTGGCCCTGCGCGTCGCCGCCCTGTACCCGTGCCAGCTGCTTGGAGCCCACCAACACTGCCATGGACCGCTGCTCCGTGACCGCTGGTATGGCTCGTCGCAGCTGCCGGTCATACAGCCACAACGTACCCACGTCAAGTACGAAGGCCACCGCCAGGATTGGGAGACTGCACAGAGGTTGCTGAAGGACCGGCAGCACCTCGCGAGGCCAGCCCATGACGTTCCCCACTGCTGGATGGTTGGCGTACACCTGGAGCCAGGGATCACTCTAGCCGTCGGGGCTTCTCACCTTGGTACCACGCACCTGGGCCCACGATTGCGCCGACACCACGCGGGACCACTCCCTGAATGTCGTGATGTCCCGCGCCACCGGGGAACCGATCCAGAGGTCGAAGGCCTGCGCCACCGCCGCCATCCAGTGAGGGAACAAGGACATGGCCTCTTCATGCGCGATGCACGACCGTGACAGCAGCAGTGCGTGCAGCGGTGCCCTCTGAAAGGTTGCCCGCAGGTCTCCGGGGAGGCCGGCAAACGGGTTCCACGGCGGACGCTGCTGGATCCTCCCTGCCGGCGGGCAGAAGGGTGTGTCACCTCGCAGGAACGCGTATACCGCCCTCCTTCGATCTTGCATCGGCAGCTGCATGATCTGGGTGAGCCGATGGTTCCTGCGGGCATACACATCTTCCCCAATCTGGACCATGTCCTCCACAAAGAGCCTGGCCTTGGCAGGGGCCCCGGGACGACGCCGCTCGCACCGCAGCGAACAGCCGCTTCAGGTCCCCGGGGACGACACCCGCCATCAGGGATTCAGTCCACCTGCAACCGTGTTCCCTCCACGCCACGAACTCCACCGCCCTGTCTGTCAGGGGTAGCTCCGCCGTGTTCCTCCACACGCCTGCACAGGAGCCCAGCCACTTCCTCGTCCCGCGCACACAGTAGGCGCATGTGGCCAATGTCCTCCTCCGGCCCCCCACAGAAGATACAGGGGTGGGCCGGTATTGCCATACGCGTGAGCTTCTGTCTCCACCGTCGCATGACCTGCATTGTGGACAAGCGACCGTCACGTGCCCGCAGCATATTTCTGTGCGTTGGGCCGTGGTGCACAGCTCCCAGGGGCATCGCCTCGCAGGCGCCAGCCAGTGGCGTGTGCGCCCTGGTGCGTGCTGCTAGCGAACGCCACTCCATCTCCCGGACTTGCTGAAAGGCTTGCATGGATGGCACACGCGGCTCGAGCTCTCCATTATCCCCCGGCACTAAGAGGATGGCGTGCTCCTTTGGCAGGACGAGATGGACAGGCGGGGCCATTGCACGGGCCGCGGCAGAGTCCGGCGCCTCCAGCGGGACCGCCGCCAAGTGCGAGCTCTGCCTCACCACCCAGTGGTGCGGCCCCCCAACTCGGCGCGGCAGCCGCCGCAGCCCCTCCACTATCCAGCTCAGTGCGTGCTGGTTGACCAGATGTGATGTCGGCCCCTTGATGCCACGGTACAGGGCCTCCTGCGCCCTGCGGAGATGCGCTCCTATGACGGACGCATCCACCACGTGTACCGTGCACGCCGACGGGGGCGTGTGCAACAAGTACGCCGCCGCGCCGATGATCTCTGCCTCCGGGACCGTGCCGTAGATGGCACCCGTCCACGTGGGGATTCCGTGGCTGGCCACCGCCACGTTTGTGGCGTCGTCTCCCTGGGGCGACGCGTCAGACGATGTGACTTTAGTCGCCACCGGCACCCAGCAGTACCGGTGGGGCTCCAGCCACGCCACGTCAGAGTGGGGGCTCTGCACCCACCTTCCTAGGGACGCCGCACTGGAGGCCGTGAGCTCCGGGGACAGGACCACCCTCGGTCGATATACCGCATGTGGTCCCCAGGCCACGTCACATCCGCAGACTGACTTTATGGCGTCCAGGGCGGTGGTATACTCCGCCCCCCAAACTGTTGCGGAGCAGGAAGGCTGGTATACCACCACAGACCCCTGCTCCACTGCGCCGCCATCACGCAACGACGTGACGGCGACGTGCGGATCGTGTGGCACGTTGGACATCCGGACCACTTCCGGGACCGAGTACTCATCCGGATCCGGGATAGGGTCTGCTGGCAGCAGAAGGACAATTGCCCACTCGCTACACCCGTGCACCGCCGCGCATGCCCTGGAAAACGCTGGCCGCCCGTGCACAACCCACAGTGGTGGCGGGCTTATGCCGCCCCCGGCGTGAGGAGTGAGTAGGGGGACGGACGCCGGATCGTCTTGCGGTTGGTAGCCCTCAAAGACGTCCCCCAGTAGAAACAGGAGGGCGGCTAGCGGGACGAACGGCATGGACAGCCCCGGGTTGGCCGGGTCCCATCCTTCCTCCCTGTATCCGCCCACCACATACACGTCCCCCGCAGTGGACTGTCTATTGCGTTTGCTGGCCTTCTTTCGGCGCACCGGGTGTATTAGCCGGTGAGTCAACGGACCAGGCAGCTGCGGCTGGAAGACGTCGCGGAGCCCCGTGAACCACACGTGGTCCAGCTGATGGGGCCCTACTCCCGCGTGCGGAAGGTGCAGGTGGTCCTCATGGCACTCCTGAAGCTGGACAGCCCAGTGCCCAGGCGCAGGACAGGGGAGCCGCGCATGCAGGAGGTCATTTGCGGGATCAGTCAGGGACTGTACCGTCGCATGTGTGCGGGGCCCCGAGAGAACGCAGATGTCCCTACCCTTGAAGGAATAGGATTGGGACACCCACTTCCGCCCCGCCCACTGCACTTGCGGCAGATGGGCGTGTACACACGAGTACACCGACGATGGCATGAGAAGTCCTACGCGCAACGTCCCCATCGCCCGGAGCACCCTGTCCACCCATGTATTGCCAGCGTGCGTGGCGAATGACGCAGAGGGCACCATGAAGTGCCCGCACACTCCGTACTGCACGTGCATGTCCCGGAGCATGGCCCGCAGCTCATCCCGGACTGTCGTCGACCTGTGGTGGGTGAGTTGAGCCATGGTCGCCACGACGGAGTCGCGGCAGATAACCTGGACATCCGCCAACCGTAACCCATGACCCGACCGCACTGCCACGTTGGACAGGTCCTTGGGCAGCTTCTCGAATTGCAGGGCTGCAACCTTGATGGCAGTATTCAGCTTGACCACCGCCTCCGCCGTGTCGGACAGGTAGGGCGCCGCATACCGCACGATGCCTCCAACCACAGCCGCCATCACCTCATGAGGCACCGACGCCGGCCCCAACGTGTTCTTGCACCAGCCCAGCAGAGCTTCACACCGGAGTACATGTTTCTCCTTCATGGTCGCCATCCCCCTGGGATCGAGGCGCATGCCCAAGTATGGTACCGTGCCCTTGGCGCGTAAGCATACCCATGGGGCCGCCGTGTACCCTGGGTTCAGGCACACCATGATCGAATGGATGCGAGCAGTATTGGCATAGGCGCATTTGCCGACGTTGAGGGACATGCCCATGTCCGTGAGATACCGCGCTATCGCCGCCGCATACTCCAGGAATTGCGGCAGGGAGTGCGCTATCAACAGGAGGTCATCACAGTACGCCTGCACCAGGGGTGGCACCGCATGGCGAGCATCTCCCCGTGCCTTGCAGGCGAGGCTCCGCAGGAGAGGCTCCAAGAGGAGGAGGTAGAGCACAGCGCTCTCCGCACTGCCCTGCCGCAGGCCCCTGTGGAGCCGTATGCTCGGCGTCGGGCCGTGCGCGGTGACGATGCGCACCAGAGACCCGCAGCTGAGGGTGTGGAAGAGCCTGATGAGCTCCTCCGGGACACCCATGTGGCGCAGGAGGAGCGCCAGCGCCCCGTGCGGCGTTGTGTCAAAAGCTTTTGACACATCGAAGGCCAGGACGTGGTTTTCCTCCAGCCCACGCTGCAGCCTGCGCTGGGCCAGAAACACCGGGGCAGCCGCCGTGGAGCCCGGCATGGCTCCGAACTGCCAGTCCGCAGCTAGTCCCTTGCGTGCCAGAACAGCTGTGAACCTCCGCATGAGGGGAGTCATGAGCATTCGCATGTCTTGCTGCCCCAGCGCTATCGGCCTGTACTCGTCCAGGTTGCCCGTGGCTGTGCCCTTGGGCATCAGCCAGATAATGGCCTCGTGCCAGGACTCCGGGACGTCCGCACCCCGTAGGATTGCCCTGTACGCATGCACCAGGAGCCCCTGCACCGGTTCAGGCAGCTCTGCTATGAGGGCAGCCGTGACCCGGTTGGACCCCGGAGCTTTGTCGTCCGCCACGGCCTGCCTCACGGCGTCTTTAAGGTCCTGCAGGGTGTAGTCCTGTACCGACCTCCATTCCTCCGGCACCCCTTTGGGAATGTGGGCCCGGACCAGCCGCTCGAAGGCCGGCAGGTTCACCGGCCGCTTGGCGTACAGCGCCTCCCAATACCTCTGGACCTCGCCAATGACGTCCGAGGCCTCCAAGAGCACCTTCTCCGACTCGCGGACGCGTACGGACCATAGGCCTGACGGGGCATAGTTCACCACGTTGATGGCCCCCCGTATCGCCGTCCATCGGAGCTGCAGATCCGGTACCCTGCCCCGCCAGTAGTCCTTGATGGACCGGCGCCTGTTGCTCCTGAGGACACCCCGCAGCTCCTCCACGCGTGTGTCTAGCTGGTGGAGCTGTTGGTCCAACGCGGCACGTAGGTCCTCTACCGAGGCGGGGGACAAGTCGGGGTCCACTCGCCGGAGGTGCTGTAGCAGGGCAGTCGCTTCCTGGGAGTGGAGTCCGGCCGCCGCCGCGTCCCGTTGCCACAGCTGATGGGCGCGCCAGGCCAGGGCCCGCTGATCCGAGAGGACCTGGTCCAAAGACGCCTCCGTTTCCGCCTGCCCGTACGGGTATTGCGGGTCCACGCCTGATGGCATGCGCACTCCCGTGACCCTGGACACGTCATCACGGAAGGCGAGAGCAGGTCAAAGACCGCTTGCAGGTCCGACGTGCCCATGGTGGCAGTGTCCTGGTCCGGCAAGAGCCACGCCTGTAGCCGCCGATCCCCGCAGGCCTTCTGCATTACTGCCGCCGCCCTCTCACGAACCCCCGGGGAGTCCGGGCGTATGGCATGCAGCCTGCCTTGGGCGTGCGAGTAGGCCATCCTGGTGACCCTCTCTTTGCCGGCCACCGCCAGCGGGATGTCCGGGACCACAGGGCCATGATCCGACCCCAGCGACGCTGGAGACCGCCCCGGCGCCAAGTGTGGGCGCTCACGCGCCGCCCATGGGACCGGAGGCGAGTTTAGAAGGAAGGAGTCCAGTCGGTGCCCTGCCCTCTCGGGCCTCCTGTCCTCCTCCCTTTCCGGGCCCGCCCTATGGAAACCACACTGTTCCCACAGGGCTTGGAACCTCCTCGTGGTGGGGTGCCATGGGGACTCCAGCCACACGTTGAAGTCCCCTCCGAGGAGCACGGCCCTGGTGCCACCCGCGCTCTTGGCCGCCGCGTACATGGCCACGTCAGCCCAGAAGGACGCCTTAGACGCCCAGAAGTCGCCGCCGCTACCCGGGCCGTGGACGTTGATGACCGTGAGGGTGCCACCTGCAGTCACCACATCGAGGGCCATGGCCTTGCCCGGCACGATGTCCACGATATCTCGAACTTCCTCCGCGGCGAACACGTCCGCCCGAAGGGCAATCAAGAGCCCGCCGCGCACCGCTGCCGCCGACGCTGCCTGGGCATCCACCCCTGGGTACGCATGATACCCGTGGTGACGCCACTGATTCTCCGAGTGCACCACACCCTGAGGGTCCTGCAGGCCGGTCTCCTGGAATAGGCCCAGGATGGCACCATCGGCCTTCATGATGCCCGCCGCCACCGCTTCACCGTCGAGCATACCTGGGGCCACCGGTACGCCGTCCCCCCGCATCAAGCCCTGGACGTTCCAGGACACCGCCGCTCGGGTGTCAGAGGCGGAGCCCCTTCATGGCTGCACGTGTGGATCGGGGCCCCCCGCCGGATCCGGATCACCGGACGGAGGGGGGCCACCAGCAGGTTCAGGGGGACCACCCGCACCCGGCGCGGGCGGCCGGCGAGGTGGCCCATGTCCCCGTGGGCCTCCGCCCGAGTCGGTCGTCGCCTGCTGAGACCCGGCAGATGCGGCGGGGTCCCCCTCTGCCTGCCTGCCGGATGTACTTGTCGCCGTACTCCCCGTAGAAGTCACTGCCCCACGCCGTGCTGCAGACCCAATCGCTCCAGACCGTGACGCCGACGGCGACGCCCCGCGCTC
The DNA here is from genome assembly GCA_964036045.1 of Eutreptiella sp. 'Long Island Sound 2002'. NCBI lineage: Eukaryota > Euglenozoa > Euglenophyceae > Eutreptiales > Eutreptiaceae > Eutreptiella > Eutreptiella sp. 'Long Island Sound 2002'. Next base: position 98,838,329 of record OZ038380.1, on the reverse strand, counting down.
CGCCGCAGGGCGGGCACCCGTGGGCAGCGTGAGCGCTCTGGACCCCGCCTGGGCCGACGCGAAAGGCCCTGCCTGGCCCCCCATATATATATATATATATATATATATATATATATATATATATATATATATATATATATATATATATATATATATATATAGTCATAGTCATAGTCATAACCACTTATCATGCCGTCTACTGGAGTTACCGGGCATCTCGCGCCGACAGGTGGTTCCTGCCTCGCTCGATCCCGTGGGTCCCAGGGCTGCCTCAGGTGGCCCACAGCATGACGGAGGACCCAGAGGACCGGGGATACCGGTCAACCAGGCTTTGGGGGCAGTGGCAACTGCATAGCGTTAGCATTAGCAACGGGGACGGACGCTGGCCCGTTTGTTCGCCGGGGGTAAGGGGGCAAGGCACAGCAACGCAGCAGCATCGCAACAAGCAGAAAGCAAGGGTTTCTCTGTCCGGCGCAAAGCGGCAACCAAGGAACAAAGCAGCACGCATGCGGCGAAGCAAGAGCGGACCCTCCGTCGTTCGCGTACCCCCGCCACCGTGGAGACGTCCATCAGCCGTGACCCCACGGAGACCATTGCCATCAGCGTACTCGTAATTGCCCACCACCCCTGACTCCACGTATCCCACTGCCAGCACGCAATAATCCGTATATGCATAGCCAGGATTTCTGGGAGGCTCCAGCGTAGCGCGGCCCTCAGCTTTCATCGCCCCCATGTCCCCACAATGTACGCCGCCGACCCACCGCACCATTCCCCTAGTATAGTACAGAAACACGGTATCAACTGCACGTCCGCGTGGCACTGAGCTGCTCCCACACCCCAGATATATACCATGCCGGCACTCCATGTCAAGGGCCAGTACCCAATCAGCTTCGAGGTATCCTCTTTCCTACGTATAATATAACTTGAGGGTCTACAGGGGGGAGGCCGGCCGCTACGCGACGGGAGGGGCGCAACCCGTGAATATCGCTGGCTGGGATTCGGGCTGGTGGGTGCCGTAGCTTGGTTATCGACCCCCTGTAGGGGTACCCACCAGAGGCTCGCCCCGGGCTGTGGTAACCAGCTGCACCTCATCTGGCCCACATACATTGCCGTGGCGCCTACCCTTGACCCTTACCTGCACTGATTGGCCAGCTCCCGTGGTTGCGCCTCTTCCGCCACAGCAGCGGCCAGGCCGCAAATTCGGCCCCGACCGACGACATGGCAAGCCTACTTATAGCATTGGCCTGCACGCCACCCCCCGGACCACTCAGCATGCCGCTCCTCCTCTCTTCTCGCCTCTAGCCGACCGGACTGGCGCCCCCCAGGGGTAAGTCGTTACAATGGTGAGGCGACCGCATACTCGTCGCTACAACGCCGCGTAGTACCGTCGTTGCCACGCCGATGCCACCTGCGAGCCGCCACCATACGCACCACCGCAACCGCAAGGCCATGGTCAGAGGTTAGAGTATGTACATGCCCGCAGGCACGGTCCCTCTAGTTTGTTAACGGGGCCAGGGGATGCCCCCACGCGCCCCCTGAGTTGTTAGAGGGGTCAGGGGGACACCCCAGTACCGCCATGCATCCCCGCTGCTCCCCCACTGTACGGTTCCCCAGTACCGCCGCGTACCCCCACCGTACGGACCCCAGTACCGCCGCGTATACCCCCAAGACGCCAGTACACCGCCACCTTGAACTCCGCGTGCCCCCCGTGAGTGCTCCTCCCAGGCTGCCACGCCGTCTCCGGGACGCCCGCCATACTGTCCACCTGACGACCTCGCCGTCATATCCCTCTACGTCCACATCATCGCTTCGTCGCCGCCCCCCAGGCCTGCAGGCTGTCCCCGCAACCCCGTGTAACACTCCCAGGGGGCGCCGCAACGCCGTAACCCCCAGACAACTCCGTGCACCCCCGGTGTATCCCGAGCAACCACTCCCAATACTGCCGTAGCCAGGCCGCCGGTAGAGACCCCGGTGCCATGCGAATACCCTACAAGGGTTTGGGCCTTATTACCCTGGTCGGGACGACCCATGACACCTCACTGTTGTATGCGGCGACCCGGGGCGTGGGCGAAGCATCCTTGTCTGACCGTCATGCACGGGGGCAGTACGGCTCACCATCACGCCGGCACGACCTGTCACATCGCGTTGGCCGTCATACGCCGCGTGCCAGTAATGCACAATCAGGCCATGAGGGCACTGCTTCTCAGGCGCTACCCCCTCCGCTGCGTCTAGCGTAGGGACGGTAGCAGGTGTACCCACAATTCATAACCCCATCAATCTGCATCACCCCCGGCCCCCACCACGCCGTCAGCATTTCCTCCGTGATGCCACAACCAGAGTATCCGCGAGTCGCCCTCCAGAGCCGCCCACCACAGCAGCAGGGGCAGGGCTGCCGACGGCGCTCCAGGGCACCGTACCCCTTCCACTCGGACGCTCTTCAGGCCACCCTGGATTGTCTTCCAGGCACTTGAGGACATCTGTCCAGAGTGCCGCAGTGCCCACCTCGCCTTAGGCCACCCCCTATCGGCACGCTCCTTACCTGTCCCGCATAGTGGGACGGAAGCACATTGATGAACCCAAACTGACGCTGTTTCCCCGCACCCGTGGCATCGCTGCGGAAGCACAGACCGCGACGGAACGCAGCTACCATCACAACACTGGAACCACAGGTTCTGCCATACATCGCAGCACGCGTCCTGGAGTCCGAGCAAAGCACCCGCCAGCGTGCGTGCTGTGGCACAACTGAGGAGGCTGCGCCTCGCTTCCTCCCACGTGGACACCGGGCGGAGTATCGGTCGCCCGTCAGGCATCACCGGCAGGCTCTCAAGCAGCCGGGGCCAGCGCGCAACTTTGGGACGGTGTGTGCCATGCGCCAGGAGCTCCCAACCGTAGTCCCGTAAGACCTCCCCGATGACATCAACCCCGTCCTGCCCCGGGCCCCTGGCGGATGCTAGAACCAAGCGTTGTCCTCCTGCCCGAGCCTCAATGACCGCCGCGAGGCCCAGGGTGTCAAGGGTGTGACGGGCATCGGCAGCCACGTGGTCGTCCCCCTCTGGCAGAGAGAACATGGCCTCCGTGACGTGGCCTTGCGCGTCGTCGCCCAGTACCGGTGCCAGCTGCTTGGAGCCCACTAACACTGCCATGGACCGCTGCTCCCTGACCGCTGGTATGGCTCGTCGCAGCTGCCGGTCATACAGCCACAACGTACTCACGTCAAGTACGACAGCCACCGCCAGGATTGGGAGACTGCACAGAGGTTGCTAAAGGACCGGCAGCACCTCGCGAGGCCAGCCCATGACGTTCCCCACAACTAGATGGTTGGCGTACACCTGGAGCCAGGGATCACTCTGGCCGTCAGGGCTTCTCACCTTGGTACCACGCACCAGGGCCCACGATTGCGCCGACACCACGCGCGACCACTCCCTAAATGTGGTCCACAGAAGTTTGCCCCACTGGAGCTCATTGGGGGCAGCGCCCATGGCCATGCTATGGTTCCGGAGCCGCCCCAAGTCGGCCCCGGAGAACCATGCGGAACGCCACGCGTATACACACATGCTTGCAAAATTCTCCCACCACGTTTTGCACACCGCCTCCCAACTTTTTGCCCCTACTTGATGCTGCCTCACACTAGGCTGCTCTAGGCAAGCATGTATTATCTTCTCCCAACCCCTATTCCGCATGAAATGGATGGCAGCGGCACACTCCATCCTCACCTTCCCCTTGCTGTGTGCCTTGTCATTATTTAATGAGGCACGGGTGCAAGTTCGTGCAGCAAGCCGTGCCTCATCTAGAAGACGGTTGCAGCATGGTGCGTGCCACAGTGCCCGGTGCCTTCCCTATCAATTGTACAACTAGGTCCCGTGTCCCGTTGCCTGCACACAACAGGACACGAAGGACGCCATGGAGGCCATAATCAGGCACTCGCCTATCACTCGTAAGGGTCCTATATATAGCATTCATGGCAACGGCCGGTTCCCAGTTGCCGTCTATCGCACTTGCTGTGCCAAAGGTAGCAAGGCACAGAGCACGGTGGCGCACGCAGACCCAACACACAGTGGCACCAGGGGATTCTGCCTTCCAGTTTTGGCAACCCGCCATGAGCACCTGTACTTTACAATCTGCACACAGAAAAAAAAGGGACTGCCTATCGTTCCCTGCGGTATCCTTAAAACTTACGGTTGCGGCCTTGCGCAACTCATCATCAAAATCAATTTCCTGGGAGGCCGCGTAGAGGGTCTCCCACTTTTCACTGCCCCCTAGTAGCCACCAACTAGATAGTTGGTTGGGGCTGGCGGTGCCACCAAGCGTGCAATGAACGTACGAGGCCTCATGCCTCGATGTACCGTCCACCGCAATAGGCAACCAATGCAGCCGTCGGTCCCCGGGCTGCATGATGGCCGAGGGTGGGGGTGGTCGACACTTGAATAGGTGGCCGATGCGGTCAGGTAGGTAGCAGGCCGCACCATTGATGGCCGTGTCGTCTCCCGTATAGGCGGTGAACGCCCGGGACTCCGGCAACGCTAGCTGCCGAAGCATGCCGTACACCTGGTCCCATACCACACCGTACGTCATGCTCCCCACTAGGTACCGGGACTCCGTCCTAGAGATGTGCAATCACCGGATCCTCCAGACGGCCATAATCAACCTCTCCTCCTGGGTGGGCTCAGGCTGGACGGTGGCTACAACTCTTGTTTAGGGGGTAAGCACTATTTGCCCCGTGTCGGGCAGGTACTTGACGGTGTAGGGTGCTGCAAGCTCCTTGGTAACAACTTCCTGGAGCTCTTGTAGGCGCCGCCGTCGTGTACGATCCGCTAGCAGATGGAATGGCTCCTTGGGCCGCGGCATGGTGTGAGATACAAAACCTGTTGAATGGGGAGGCAGTCATCGCGAGGTTTCTACCATCCCCCTCCCCCTACTGTGATTCGCATGCAATTTGAAGAAATTCACATCAATTCGCACGAAATTCGTACGAAATTAGTATGAATTTCGTGCGAATTTCGTGCGAATTTCACGTGAATAGAATTGTGTGAATATTCTGAAAATGTGAAATTTGCACGAAATTCGTACGACTTTCGTACGAATTTCGTACTCATTTCACATGGCTCTCACAGAATTTCTGCCGAAGCCTCATCCTTCTGCCCTCGTTGACCCTCACAAAGCAAGCTCAGCATGGTGCTCATGGGTTATCACACACCCAGTCCAGTGGTTGTCATTCCGGCTTACACTCAGCCAGCAGTGTAACACGTCAGGGGGCATAAAATACCCCAAATAAAATACAAACGGTTCCGCAGAAAATATCGCAAACAGGTCAGGGGGCATAGCGTACCCCAAATAATGTACAAACAGTGCTGGAGAAAATTTCGCACAGTGGGGGGGGAGTGCCCCACATGTCCGTCAAACTGCCCATGCTTGGGGGGGGGGGGGCAGGATAACATTCGTGGTGGTTAGAAAGGACAGGTGGTCCGGAGGGTAAAGGGTGAGCTACGCACCCCCCCCCCCCTGGAGCAGAGCTCCGGCTAGCGGAGGCCTGGGAGCTCTGCTCCCCCACCGCCTCCACAAAGGAGGGGTCCATGGCCGCCGACGTGAGGCAGGTGGGGGGGCTACTGCCGGCGCACTTCCTCCATTGCGGCAGTCACCTTGGGGGCGTCGGGGGCCACGCTGTCCACATTGACCTGCTGGCCACTGGCCATCATGGCCATCCGCAGGCGGGTGGACACTGCCGACATCTGGCCGGCGCATGCCTCGGCCTGGGCATGCCAGGCCTGTGCGCCGGCCAGGAGGTACCGGACACCGGCGGCACTGGCCCCCCCCTTGTCACCCGGGGGGGCGGGGGCCTCGGCACCCTCAGCCCTGTCCACTGCCTCTGCTGGCTGCGCCGCTGGCTTTGCCTTGCGCAACGTCGCCACGTCGCGCTCAAGAGTTTTCACCTTGGTGGCCAGCCGGTCACGCTCCTTGGTGACGTCCGCCAACCGCGACTCGCAGTCCCGCCTGTCCTCGTTGGCCCTGGACAGACGAGCCTCGAGGTCGCGGTTGGCGGCCTCCGCGCTGATCGCGCGTGCCTCCCACGCCCCCACCCGCTGCCCGTCCACCCACTCCTGCACCACCCCCCTCTGCCCCCGCCCCCCCACCGGCTCCGCCTGCTCCGCCCGCACTGCCCGCTCCGCCGGGGCGGCCGTACGCGGGGCTTTGGGGGGGGGTTGGGGCCCGTGTCCCCTTCGGGGCGCCCTTTCCGCTTGCGCGTGGGGGGGGGTTCGTCCTCCTCGACGTCAATGACGTCAGCCACCCCCATCTTCCGCTGCCTCCCTACATGGACGCGCATGGCAAGCCATGCCACGTCCATCCACTCCGCCCTCCGCTCCTCCCAACCCGTGAGCACATTCAGCCCAAAAACCCCAGCCGTCGTCACCGTCCCCGCCTCCCCAGTCCGCGCCACCCCCGTCTGCACCCGCCAGTGCCGACTCACAAGCCGGTAGGCAAACATGCCCACCGGCTCCTGCCCCGCAGGGAGGTTGGCCCCCCCCCGGACCACAATGGGGCATGGGAAGGAGATGCGGAAGGTGCCCTGCACCCCCCGCGACTCCGATACCATGTCCCACACGGCACCGAGATGCCGCTGCCGCCCATCGGGCCCGGGCGGCACCTGCTGGGTCCAGGTCGGATCCGGCTGCCTGGCGGCCAGGGTGACCCGGTCCAAGGGGGGGTCATTGTGGGCGTCGCCCAACTCAGCGCGGGACGGCTGGGGCACCACCACCTCGCGCGCCACATGCCCCGTGGCAGTGCTGGCCTCGCTACCTCCTGAACGTCCAGAGCGCACACTGCGCTCACTGCGCACACTGCCGGCCTCGCTTGGCGCCCGTCCACCCCCGGAACCTGCGGGCTGGTCGCCACCGGGGCCTTCGGCGGGCTCGGCGTGCTCCTCGGGCAACCGTGGCCGGGGCTTGTACTTGCGCTTGGTGTGGTGCCGAATATCCGGCGACCAAGCGGTGAACGGGACTTGCAGATGTGGGGAGGTGTGAAAGGCAGAAATTGAGAAAGGGGGAGTGGACAAGAGGCAATGCAAGAGCAAAAGGAGCAAATTGGACGAAATTCACAGAAATTCGTACGAAATTCGTACGAAATTCGTACGAATTTCGTACGAATTTCACATCTCCAGAATATTCACACAAATTTATTCACGTGAAATTCGTGCGAAATTCGTACGAATTTCACGTGAACTTCGTCCAATTTGCCAATACACAAAGCAAACACACAAGCAAGCACACCTTGCACTCGCATGGGCAGGTGATGCTCCATGCCCCGGTCTTCGCGCAGTTGGGCGACCGCCACGCTGGGACCGTGTTCACCAGGTGCCACAGCGTGGTCGGCCGACCCGGGGGGGCAATGCCGGCCATGGCGAAGTGGATCTCCGACTCCGCATCGACATTGTCCCCTTGCAGACCTCCAGCTGGTGCACGCTGCCCACGAAGAACAGCATGCACTGCTCGCCGACCTCCATGACGGCGAGATCGAAGGCCGGGGCCGACCGGGAGATGAAGGTGGGGTGGAAGGGGCGGGTGGAGGGGCCTGCCGGGACCGTCTGGGGGGGGTCGGCGAAGAGGGCCTGGGCAGCCTCCCCCTCCCACAACCCCACCCTCCCAACCGCCCCCTTCCCCACCCACAACACCTCGTCCACGCTGGGGAAGTCCCAGCTGGACAAATCCCCAGCAACGTCCAGGGCCTCCTTGGGGGGGGTGGCGTCCAAGTGTGTGCTGTTGGCCTGGTGGTGTTTGTGTCGGGCGTCGGGGGTCCACAAGTTAAAAAGAGCCCCCTGCAGCCCATCCTTGGAGTCGGGGAGGGCAGGCAACCCATGATGGCGGCTGGTGGCCACCATCAGCAGCATGTCACTCCGATGCAGCTCAACGGTGTCCCAGCGCGCCTCCCCCGCCTCCCCCAGGGCCGTCCCCGCCTGCACCGCCACCTGGTAGTCCTCTGACAAGCAGAGGAAGCTACTCAGGTGGCATCCCCCCACCTCCCTGTCGTGGGGGGGGAGGACCTCGGGGTGGGTGGCCACGTCGGTGTGGGGGAGCTGCGGCCCACTCCCCACACTGGCCACAATGACGCTGCCCGGCGTCATTGGGTGGAGGTCCCCAACCACAGGGACACTTTCGGTGAGGTGGGGGTGGAACTTCTTGAAGAGAGGCCCCCCCACCCCTGACCCCAAGGTGCTCTTGCTTTGCCAACGGCAGGGGAGCGCAGGATCCTTGGCCTGCTCCTCACTCCGCGCGACGTTGAAAAGGAGCTCAAAATTCTTTGCGACGACTTTTTCATCGCCGCTGCCCCACGCCTTCATCACCTTGTTCCACCCCACCTCACAATCCTGTGCCTCCACAAGCCCCCGAAGCACAATGTAGCCGTTCCCATCAACAAAGTTGAGGGGCGGCTGAGAGGGGCCAACCCTGTCGGGGGCGGGGTCAGGGCTGCCCATCACCCCATGAGGGGGGTCGGGAAGGGGTTCGGTGCGGACGGGGGGCTCACTTGAAATGAAGGGGGGGGCGCATGAGGCACCACGGTACCATTGCAAAGAAGTTGTGCTATAGAAGGTGGGGTGGGTGACGTCGGGGACGTGCACCTGGGGGGGGATGGTGGGATGGAAAGGGGCGATGCCCAAATCATCCCACCACCGGGGGTTGGCAAGGTGCCAAGAAAAGGGGAAAAAAGAGTGGTCTGCTGGTGCAGCTGCAGCAAGATCCTGCAGGCACACCATATCGCAGTGGGGGGGGGGTGTGGACGAGGTTAGTGGTGGCGTACACCTGGACGTGAGCGTCCTTAGTCTTCCCCACAGGGTTAGTCCTCATCGAGTTGAGGAGCTGGTCAACACTGGAGGGGAGAGGGGTTAGATGGAGAAATTTGAGGGAGGGGAGTTGGCGGCGCAGTTTCCTCCACAGGGTTGTGGCCCATCCCCTCCCCCCGAGGTAGCTGTTGCGGGTGGGGCTGCGCATGTCGATGAGGATGACATCGGGGGAGGGGTCGAGGGAGGCTGCCCAGCCCACGATGTCATCCACCCCCAGTGCCCCCGACTCGTACGTCGCCTCCTCCAATTGATGGTGGGCGACGGGGAGGGCTTGGTAGTGGGCAAGGGTGTCGGCTGCGGGGTCGGGGCGCGAGGCCAGGTTTGCGAGTTGGGACATAGTCTGCTGGGACAAGATTAAAAGAGAAGAACGCGAAGGCTTTGAGAGCTGTAACAAAGCGAAAGAGTGGAAAGGACGGTAAATTCGTGCGAAATTCGTATGAAATTCGTACGAAGTTCGTACGAATTCGTACGACATTCGTGCGAATTTCACATTCTCGTGAATCTATGAATCTACCGTGAATTTGTGCGTGAATTTAGGTGCGTGAATTTCACATTCACGCGAATCTCACCAAATGTGTTAAACCATGCGGGCACTTTAAACCTCTAAATTGCACCTATTTGTTGCATCTTACTTTGGGCGAAGGTAGTACGACAAAAGCACACGATAGCACCAAGTTACGAGCAAAACACAGCAAAATTGGGTGAAATTCACGGTACCGTGAATCTGGGATTCAAACGGCCGGTTCACGAAGGGTACATACATCACCCCTCCCCGCTTACACCCCACTTGCACAACCCTTCTCCCGCCCCCCCAAAAAAAGATGCGAGCAACGGAGGGGAAGGGAAGGGCCTACGAGTCGTGTAGACGGGGACAAATTTGTTAGGGACGTGCCTGAGGGTTTCTGGAGCGGCGATAACGGGGTTAGGGACCACCATGGGGCCAATGATAGACATTACGGTTGCGCTTTCATTTAATCGGGGCAATTGGAAGTGGTGGTGCTAAATGCATGTAATTATTGGCAGTTTGTTGGCAAAAATCCTTACACGGAGGAACACCTTGCCAACCAGGAATTGGACTTGGAGAGGAAACGAAGGTAACTCGGTTAAGAGTATACCTATTTTCCAAGTCCATTCGTGGAGCACCATGTGACACATTAAGTGTGGCAATCCGATTAATGGGCTAGTCAAACAAATCTTTTGCCGCACGCAACACTTTGAATCTCTCCGTCGCCATTGGGTCGGTCCTGTTCTTGTCCGTATGAAGAAGTAGAGATAAAGAGCGGTATTGTCCTTTTACTGCGGTTGCATCTCGGGCACCCAAGAAGTGCAAGGCATGTGCCTTTCGTCAGCGAAGACTGGTGTTCTCATCTGTGATCCGGGTAGACCACTGGGTGATTTCTCTCTTCGTTAAAGCCAAATGATCCACCGGGGTACGCTCCGCTCGAGGACATGACCGGGGGGGTTCGCTTGATGGTGCTGTTGGATCTTGGTGTGGTTGAGGGCGTTTGCGACTACCCCGTTGCTCGTTGCCCGTTCCACGTTGTCTCTTGGAATGTGGCCCGTTGCTTTGTTGGGATGTCCTGTTTCTTGATGAGTGGTCGTCCTTTGTGTTTGTCGACTTTCCTCGCCCTCCTTGGGGTGGATGTGGTTGCGAACGATATGGTGCTTGGCTTGGGGGTTGATGTCGTGCTGGCATAGTAGTTCTTTTGGACTTAGGAAGTCTTCTTGAAGGTTTTGCTGTTGGTGTTGGTGGACTTGGGCGTGTAGGTTTTGGTGTTGTGTTCGGGGTAGGCTTTCCGCTGGCACCTCCTTTTGTCTCTGATTTTTTGGAGCGTTGGGCTTGATGTGTTTGTGATGGATTTGGATGAGCCTCGTTGTTGCCTACCGTTGGGTGTGATGGTCCACGGTTGGTGGCTTGTGGAGAGCAGGTCCAATGGTGTTCGCTTGTTTCAGCATGCAATTCAGCATCGGTGATGGCGGGTAGGGCCCCACACTCCGTCATTGCGCAAATGACGGGTTCATCATACATGGTCAAAGCATTCCTCGTATGTGGCGTCTTGGAACGTATACACTGTGGATCGCAACGTCATGGAATCCACTGCAAACATGTGAAGGATGCTTGCACAATATGCCAAGAACCATCGTGGGAGCTGTCCCGTCAACGTTTTGGCAGCGCACCATTGCATGGCGAGCATCACCACGCGGAACCCACAAGTATTGGAATCAGGTTGGGTTCCGTAATGGTGCCACAGGAAGGACCAGCCAATTTTCTTCAACATGACTCGAAACAGAGCCCCACATTCTGACGAGGCGTCTTTGGAATTGTGAATGACTTGGCTCTTGCAATCCACTTGGACATCTTTGACCAACACGCAGTGGACCCCTATCGTGGAATTTCGAGATGTTAGCAATAATGGTAGCGCGCATTTTTGTGTACAAACGAGGCTTAGTGTAGGAAGATGTCGCATGAGTTGGGCCAACTGCATGTCGATGATAACAGGTTTCACCGAGGTGGTGCCTGGGGGCAAAAGGACCTCAAGGAGGCATTGGACTGCCGAAGTGGACAACCACGCACATTCTGCAAGATGGACATTGTGCTCAATGGAATCATTCTTCTCATCCGGCCAATATTCAAAGCTGAAGTGGCAATTACGTGCATCCAAATGGGGGTAGTCACCAATGGAGGACGCAGGCGGAGATGTGCCATGAGGCCGTCCGCACGTACGTGGCTCCTCCGTTCCGTCCTCATTGAGGTCGTCAATGTCCAATGACAACTTGTCTCCTTGTAATTGTCTACCAAAATAAGACCACCATGGAAATGACACATACTGCAAGATGAGCAACATGTTCACTTTTCAAACGCGGGCATCCAAATTTTGGGGGAAATGAGATTTGGTGTGCCATGAGCGGGATACACGCATGATCTCGGCAATGAGAGTGGATGTGAAGGTTCTACGTGGGTAAGGAGGAATGTGCTGAACGGGCTTGGGTGCCAAAACATTTGTTGCCAGAAACCAATCCCACATCTGCACGTAGTAGGGGTCCACAAGGAATGCTTCACGACGATAGTTAAGGATATATAGACCTTGAAGGGAATGTGCCCGTGAGGATGCAACATAGGCATGTGCTGCTGCAACGAAAGCTGCCATATCAATCCACACAATCCGGTACGGGCAGCCTTGCGATCCGTGAACAGTACATGCATATCCTACGAGCATCAGAAATTGTAGTATTTTGACCTGCACGGATGGCCCGTACACGGGGATTATTTGTTGAAACCGACAAATAGGGTACTCCCGAGTGCGACCAATGGGGCACACAACGATAACATCATTGGACCATCGCTTGATAACAACCATTGTTGAGTTCACCAAACGATTCTGAATACTAACGTTGCGAATTCGCCGGGCTCGCATACCGGCGGCCACAAAAACGTGTTGTGGGAGCACGTGGCGATTGCGAGAATTGATGTAGTCGCACATAGCTTGATTGGTGGGAGCACCACCCATGTCCACATAGGTGGTATTGAAGGTCACAATATTAGATCCCAATTGTGCCATGAAGTGTTCGTTCCACCGATGCATAGCATTCCTGCGTCCCACTAGCAAGGGGGCATCTTCGGGGTCTTGAAGCGAAACATCATTGTTTGGAGCGATGCGTTGCTGGAGAGTGAGATGATCATCATCTGTTTCCTCCCCAATGCGCACGCGATTGAGCAAGTCAATGAATTGTCCATCGTCTTGGGGCATGACCTCCGTCAACACAAACGGCACAAAATGGTTCCGGAAGAGGGCACTATCGAAGATGTCAGGATCAACAGCAGGAAGCTGCAATGGGTCGCCAACAAGAACCATTGTAATTCCTCCAAAAGGATTGCGCTTGTGCCAGCACACCTTGTGTAGTATGTCATTCAACGTGTGGAGGAGCTTGTTCGACAAAAGTGAGAACTCATCCACAATAATCATGTCAGCATTACGAATCATCCACCAAAGAATTGTTCCCTCTTTGATTTGCCAATTAAGGTCCAAGGACAAAGAAAACAAGCTGTGGATGGCTCGGCCACCAACGTTGAGCGCTGCCACGCCAGTAGCACCGCACACGAGAATTGAAAATCCACATGCACGTAGCTTGGCAATCAATAAACGTACAACATGAGACTTCCCAGTTCCTGCAACTGCTGTGAGAATGGCACACAACTGAGGTAGGCTACCGGAAATGCTAGCCCGACAATGCGTCGATATATCTGGTACATCCTTCAGTTGTTGTTGTTGAAAGTGTGTCACAAAGATTTCAAAAACCATGCGTTGCCAATGATTAAGAGCATTGACCAAGGTTTTGGCAGCTTCGGAGTCATTGGCATTCATAAACGCCTTCAACTTCTGAGCCAATTGGGGATCCATTTCCGCCTCATCAACAACCATTGGTGCAGCGTCACCGGCCCGATGCTTGTCAAGCTCATCCAAATCGGACATATAATTGTTGAAGAAGGTTGCGTCGATTATGTCCTTTGCCCGAAGGACTTCTGCAAGAAGACGCAACCGCTCAACTGAGTAACCTCGAGCCTGGGCGTTGTTCAGTGTTTCTCGTGCTTCTTCCTCACATCCTCGGAATAGCCCACGAAGGATACACTCCTCCATGTAGGTCTTCGACACATTGTCCTTCGAAAAGAATGGTTGTTCGTGATCGTCTTTCGTGAATCGCTGCGAGAGGAGAATCTTTTGTAAGAAGTACTTTTCGGCGTCCTCACCATAGGGAAGGTAGAAATTCCAACTTGGAATGGCAGTGCACCGCGCAATCTCCACTTATTGCCCATGTTGTCTCTAATTTCCCGCTCCATGCGCTCTGGAGGGGATGGGCACCAGTATGGGCGCTCCTTGCCTATTTTCACGAGGATCAGCTTAATACCGATCACCGTCTACTGCGTCGTCAGAATCACTAGACGGAGATTCGTTGGCCATATCCTTTGCCGGATTGCTTGCCAAGGCGCTGGCCTCCGAGGTATTACGCTGTGTACGACGGTAATAGCGGTAGAAGTCAGGGTACTTCAGTTGCAAACCGTCCGGAAGCTCCAAATAGAAATCATACCTATCTAGGTACCGAACATTGTAGACGCGTCATCCTCGAGTAGATGTTTGCGGCGTTTCAAGCGCCGCAACTTAGGCCATGGATCCGTTGGAATCCATACAACCTCTCTACTACCCCTACATTGATGAATGCCGAGCAGCATCCTTCCATTCTCCATGCGTCCCAAGGAGCGTAACTTCAGCAAGCGCTCAACGTCAGTGGCATTTGGTGATAGGTTCATTGGAACAGTCAATGATTTTGCAGCTTTGGTGAGATATTTCGCAAGGTACAACTCCCACCCCAAAGATGTGATCCGTTGCACATTGTTGTGGCATTGCAAACGTACTAGAAGACGACGATTGTGAGGCACCACACAAGCCTCTTCTTGCTCTTGTCGGCGGTACAATACCCGTACACCAGTACTGTCCAACTGCTGCTTATGTTGGGGAACCGTAAACGGATACCCTGACTTGCACTTGGTACATACGCGCCCTTGACCAATGTTGAAACATTTGTCTGGGTAACATTGATTTACCATATTGCACTCCTTGTATAAACTCCGTAGATATGAAGTGAATTCCAGATCATAGCCATCACTTTCGCGGGGCATTGTAGCGCAGATGACATCATCCGAGATTGAATCGGGTTGGCACCAAACAACACCATGCAAGGGCACTCGGCCGCGCTCTTGGTATTCAAAGCGGAACCAATAATCGAGAACCGTTCCAAAGACCTCTCTTGCCAATGGCCAAGAACTCACGCTTGAAGATCTCGACCCGCTTGTGAAATGCGACACGTGCCTGCATATCGTACCCGTCTTGAATTGGCTTGCTGGGCCTTGTGGCCTCGGGATAATGTCCAGGCCACACCGCACCTGCGCGGCATCCCTTTTGCACCGCGGGTTGCAAATCAGCCCAATTGTCATTGACTGTCCAAGTAATGAATAGGTTACCGAGCTGCGTTTAACCCGTCGAGGTTTTACACCACCTTTTAGGGTCCAAGGCTGAGCTACACGTTTTAGCAAGCAACAGCAGCAGTAGCAGCAGCAGGCGGTCCAAAAGTTCTTGTGACCACACCGTGGCTCAAAACCGGCATCAAAGTAGCTCAAAACGACCGCGGAGCAAATGCGCATCACCACAAACAAGTTTCGTTGCGTTTTGAGCCGTCTAGCCCGTCCTACGCCCGATTTAGTGTCCAAAAATGGCCCTTTTTGGGCTGTTTTCAGGACGATCGTCCTGAAAACTCAGGACGATCGCCGGTGTGTCAAGTGGGCGTTTGCAATGAGGGCCGTTGTTCTTCCATGGCGATTGGTCTATCAAATGATGGCAAATGGGTGTTCAATAAGACGTGTACCATGCATTGGTGCCACACGGTGGTCCATTTTGAGTTGAAAATGAGCCGTTTTTGAGCTGTGTTTCAGGATGATCGTCCTAACCATGGGGGCACATCTCTAAAGCAAGCGGTCGTTCCTCAACGGTGATTTCCGATGCGTTACGCAAGACTAGGACCCAGCTCGGTCCTAGTTCGAGTCTTGATTACCGAGCTGGGTTTACCCTGTCGAGGTTTTACACCACCTTTTAGGGGCCAAGGATGAGCTCACGTTTTAGCAGCAGCAAGCAGCAAGCAGCAAGCAGCAGCAGCAGCAAGCAGCAGCAGCAGGCGGTCCAAAAGTCCTTGCGACCACACCGCGGCTCAAAACCGGCATCCAAGTAGCTCAAAACGACCGGAGAGCCAAGGCGCATCACCACAAACAAGTTTTGTTGCATTTCGAGCCGTCTAGCCCGTTCTACGGCCGATTTAGTGTCCAAAAATGGCCCTTTTTGGGCTGTTTTTGGCTGTTTTCAGGACGATCGTCCTGAAAGTTCAGGACGATCGCCGCTACGCCAAGCAGGTGTTTCCGATGAGGGCCGTTGTTCTTTCATGGCGATTGGGCCATCAAAGGAAGGCAAATGGGTGTTCAATAAGGCGTGTACCACGCCGTGGTGCCACGCAGTGGTCCATTTTGAGGTGAAAATGGGCCGTTTTCCAGGCACGTTTGAGGACCATCGTCGTAACCATGGAGGCACATCTCTAAAGCAAGGGGTCTTTCTTCAACGGTGATTTCCCATGCGTTACGCAAGACTAGGACCCAGCTCAGTCCTAGTTCGAGTCTTGATTACCGAGCTGGGTTTACCCTGTCGATGTTTTACACCACCTTTTAGGGGCCAAGGCTGAGCAACACGTTTTAGCAGCAGCAAGCAGCAAGCAGCAAGCAGCGGCAGCAGCAAGCAGCAGCAGCACGCGGTCCAAAAGTCCTTGCGACCACAGCGCGGCTCAAAACCGGCATCCAAGTAGCTCAAAACGACCGGGGAGCCAAGGCGCATCACCACAAACAAGTTTCGTTGCATTTCTAGCCGTCTAGCCCGTTCTACGGCCGATTTAGTGTCCAAAAATGGCCGTTTTTGAGCTGTTTTTGGCTGTTTTCAGGACGATCGTCCTGAAAGTTCAGGACGATCGCCGCTACGCCAAGCAGGTGTTTCCGATGAGGGCCGTTGTTCTTTCATGGCGATTGGGCCATCAAAGGAAGGCAAATGGGTGTTCACTAAGGCGTGTACCACGCCGTGGTGCCACGCAGTGGTCCATTTTGAGGTGAAAATGGGCCGTTTTCCAGCCGCATTTGAGGACCTTAGGCGTCACAAGTTGCCCGCCCCCCACATGGCGCTATGGCCCACGGAAGTCCATGTTGTAGTGAGGAGAAAAGTATGTGAAAAGGGGTGTTATTTTGGGGGTATCTATCCCCCCCCGGTGGCAATAGGCAAAATGAAGGTATGTATGTGAAATATATGCCGTTATTTCTATTTCTAGCTACTCACAAATTTTCGAAACAAAGACACCAAATCACAAAAATATGGTGGTATTTTACATTTAGACCATTGCATTCCTTTAGTAGGGGGGGGGGGTGTATCTATTATTACTTTTACCCCTTGGTTGGGGGTTACCACTAAACCCGGGTATACAGCACAAGTAAAAGAACAGCAAAAATATGGGTCATTGAAAAACAAACAAAACTACCCCCAAAGCATATACGTGTATTTCCTTTTTTTATGAACCTGGCCGAAATTTCGGCCAGTTTGTGCCAAAACAATCAAAACACATGGTGTTATTCACCAGACAGGCCCAAGCTTGCCGAAATTTCGGCCAGGTCCTTCAAAACTTGAAATAACGTCACGGAAATGGATACCTTTGAGCTTTTTTGGAAGCTGGCCGAAATTGAGG
This sequence comes from Eutreptiella sp. 'Long Island Sound 2002', assembly GCA_964036045.1. Lineage (NCBI taxonomy): Eukaryota > Euglenozoa > Euglenophyceae > Eutreptiales > Eutreptiaceae > Eutreptiella > Eutreptiella sp. 'Long Island Sound 2002'. The sequence continues at coordinate 98,821,180 of OZ038380.1, read as the reverse complement.
CCAGCTTTTCCAGTGGTTCCATTGGAAACATGCATGTGTATATACACCTTTTAACGCTTCTGGCCGAAATTTCGGCCAGCTTTTTGGTTTAACGTTGAATGACTATACTCATTTTCATTTTTTTAAGGGCTGGCCGAAATTTCTCCCAGCTCTTTGGTCTAATCAGGTTTCATACGCTCATCTTCGGCTTTTTTGCCAGTCGGGTCCAAAAACATCAAAACACATGGTGTTATTCACCAGACAGGCCCAAGCTGGCCGAAATTTCGGCCACGTCCTTCAAAACTTGAAAAAATTTCACAGAAATGGATACCTTTGAGGTTTTTTGCAAGCTGGCCGAAATTGAGGCCAGCTTTTCCATTGGTTCCATTGGAAACATCCATGTGTATATACACCTTTTAACGTTTCTGGCCCATATCTCGGCGAGGTTTTTGGTTTAATGTCGACTGACTATACTCATTTTCATTTTTTTAAGGGCTGGCCGAAATTTCTCCCAGCTCTCTGGTCTAATCACCATTCATACACTCATATTCAGCTTTTTTTGCCGGTGTGGCCGAAGTTTCGGCCAGCATTTCCTGTTTCTGCCCATATCAGCAATTGTTTTCCCATCCAACACATTTTTCTTGGTTCCAGGGTTTCGACAAAACCCACCTATGCACCACAAGTAAAAGAGCAGCAAAGATACGGTTCGTTGAACAGCAAACAAAACTACCCCCAAAGGATATACGTGTATTTCCTATTTTTATGAACCTGGCCGAAATTTCGGCCAACTTTTCCAAGAACATCAAAACACATGGTCTTATTCACCGGACAGGCCCAAGCTGGCCGAAATTTTGGCCAGGTCCTTCAAAACTTCAAATAACGTCACCGAAATGGATACCTATGACGGTAGACATGCGCAAAGAGCACAGGTGCACTGACATTTGAAGATGGTGTACAATGTACCACACTCAATGACAAGCAAATACTTGCCAACTGACAAATCCACACAGGCTATGGGAAAAAACAATAGCAGTACACCAAAAACACTTAGGAACGCAGATGCTGGCCAAAATTTCGGCCAACCTTCGTACCGGCAAACAATATAACACGTTGGGAATGGCAGTAGGCAGCAGGAGACATACGAATGACTTTATAAAAAAGAAGATCTTGGATGTAATCCACAGGCGGTGCGGCCTTGAGATCGTCATAGCGCCGCTGCACACGATCCTCGGATAATTTACGGACGTGGCCAATGCTTCGGTCGTGGTCTATTACAATTTGGTCAAAGAAAACTTTTATTTTGGTTGTTGACGTGACCCGGTCGGATAATGTGATGGTGGTTGATGAATTTTTCATTGGTGGTGCCTCAGGCTTCCCTTGAAGTCCCTCTGTGCTTGCCTTATCCCCGTCCGGTTGATGGGCAGGTTGGGATTGCCCGTTTCCGGACGCAGCTTCAGCTAGAGGGGAAATAAGCACCTCCTGTGAATCCATTGCAGGCTCGGTCATGAAAAAGGATGCTACAGCAGGGGATTTCATGGAAAGAGAAATCACAAAAGTGGCAATAACAAGCGCCATTCAACCCAAAATGGCCCAAAATCGACGTCTTGACACGAATGATGGAATACCATAGCCGAAATTTCGGCCAGCCCTGCAGTGGATGTGAAACCACTTTTCAAAACCGGGTTGCCGAGAAGCTGGCCGAAATTTCGGCCAGAAATGTGTGTCATTTGGAATCAGGGGTCCACATAAGGCAACTTTGGCCGAAATTTCGGCCAGCAAAATGCAAAACAGAGAATGTACACACAAAACAGTGGCAATGCGTGGCACACCCCATACGAGCATGACAATTATAGTAATACCAGAGGACATTAACGCTGTGAGAAGAAAGCAGCTTTATAGGAGTGTACGGTGTAATATTTATGTACAACAAGAATTGCAAGTTGGCAGAAATTTCGGCCAGATGTTTTGGATGGGAAAACAATTGCTAATATGCGCAGAAATGGGACAAACTGGCCGAAATTTCGGCCACACCGGGAAAAAAGCGGGATACGAGTGTATGAAAGGTGATTAGACCAGAGAGCTGGGAGAAATTTCGGCCAGCTCTTAAGAAAATGAAAATGAGTATAGTCATTCAACACTAAACCAAAAAGCTGGCCGAAATTTTGGCCAGAAGCGTTAAAAGGTGTATATACACATGCATGTTTCCAATGGAACCAATGGAAAAGCTGGCCTCAATTTCGGCCAACTCCAAAAAAGCTCAAAGGTATCCATTTCCGTGACATTATTTCAAGTTTTGAAGGACCTGGCCGAAATTTCAGCCAGCTTGGGCCTGTCTGGTGAATACTACCATGTGTTTTGATTTTTTTGGCACACACTGGCAAAAAAGCCGAATATGAGCGTATGAAAGGTGATTAGACCAGAGAGCTGGGAGAAATTTCGGCCAGCCCTGGAAACAATGAAAATGAGTATAGTCGTTCAACGTTAAACCAAAAGGCTGGCCGAAATTTCGGCCAGAAACGTTAAAAGGTGGATATACACATGCATGTTTCCAATGGAACCAATGGAAAAGCTGGCCTCAATTTCGGCGAACTTCCAAAAAACCTCAAAGGTATCCATTTGTGTGACGTTATTTCAAGTTTTGAAGGACCTGGCCGAAATTTCGGCAAGCTTGGGCCTGTCTGGTGAATAAGACCATGTGTTTTGATGTTCTTCGAAAAGCTGGCCGAAATTTCGGCCAGGTTCATAAAAATAGGAAATACACGTATATCCTTTGCGGGTAGTTTTGTTTGCTGTTCAATGAACCGTATCTTTGCTGTTCTTTCACTTGTGGTATATAGGTCGGTTTCGTGGAACCCCTGGAACCAAGAAGAATGTGTTGGATGGGAAAACAATTGCTGATATGCGCAAAAAGAGGAAATACTGGCCGAAATTTCGGCCACACCGGCAAAAAAAAGCCGAATATGAGTGTATGAATGGTGATTGGACCAGAGAACTGGGAGAAATTTCGGCCAGCCCTTAAAAAAATGAAAATGAGGATAGTCATTCAACATTAAACCAAAAAGCTGGCCGAAATTTCGGCCAGAAGCGTTAAAAGGTGTATATACACATGGATGTTTCCAATGGAGCCCAAAAGCTGGCCTCAATTTCGGCCAGCTTCAAAAAAACCTCAAACATGATACACTAGATGAAGCGGATACCTAAGGCTAACACATCACCACCTATTTCAATGGATGTCACACAACGCTGGTACCAACATTGCTCACATATGTCAAATAGCATACTCAAACTAGAAATGTAGAATATTCTCACATCGTGCGTATATGGGGTCCTAGAGGGCGGGCAACTTGTGACGCCTAAGAGGACCATCGCCGTAACCATGGAGGCACATCTCTAAAGCAAGGGGTCTTTCTTCAAGGGTGATTTCCCATGCGTTACGCAAGACTAGGACCCAGCTCGGTCCTAGTTCGAGTCTTGATTACCGAGCTGGGTTTACCCTGTCGAGGTTTTACACCACCTTTTAGGGGCCAAGGCTGAGCAACACGTTTTAGCAGCAGCAAGCAGCAAGCAGCAAGCAGCGGCAACAGCAAGTAGCAGCAGCAGGCGGTCCAAAAGTCCTTGCGACCACACCAAGGGTCAAAACCGGCATCCAAGTAGCTCAAAACGACCGGGGAGCCAAGGCGCATCACCACAAACAAGTTTCGTTGCATTTCCAGCTGTCTGGCCCGTTCTACTGCCGATTTAGTGTACAAAAATGGCCGTTTTTGGGCTGTTTTCGGGTGTTTTCAGGACGATCGTCCTGAAAACTCAGGACGATCGCCGCTACGCCAGGCAGGTGTTTCCGATGAGGGCCGTTGTTCTTTCATGGCGATTGGGCTATCAAACCATGGCAAATGGGTGTTCAATAAGGCGTGTACCACGGCGTGGTGCCATGCGGTGGTCCATTTTGAGGTGAAAATGAGCCGTTTTCCAGCTGCGTTTCAGGACCATCGCCGTAACCATGGAGGCACATCTCTAAAGCAAGCGGTCTTTCTTCAACGGTGATTTCCCATGCGTTACGCAAGTTTCAGACGCAGCTCGGTCCTAGTTCGAGTCTTACACGTTTTAGCAGCAGCAAGCAGCAAGCAGGAAGCAGCGGCAGCAGCAAGCAGCAGCAGCAGGCGGTCCAAAAGTCCTTGCGACCACACCGCGGCTCAAAACCGGCATCCAAGTAGCTCAAAACGACCGGGGAGCCAAGGCGCATCACCACAAACAAGTTTCGTTGCATTTCGAGCAATCTAGCCCGTTCTACGGCCGATTTAGTGTCCAAAAATGGCCGTTTTGGGGCTGTTTTTGGCTGTTTTCAGGACGATCGTCCTGAAAGTTCAGGACGATCGCCGCTACGCCAAGCAGGTGTTTCCGATGAGGGCCGTTGTTCTTTCATGGCGATTGGGCCATCAAAGGAAGGCAAATGGGTGTTCAATAAGGCGTGTACCACGCCGTGGTGCCACGCAGTGGTCCATTTTGAGGTGAAAATGGGCCGTTTTCCAGGCGCGTTTGAGGACCATCGCCGTAACCATGGAGGCACATCTCTAAAGCAAGGGGTCTTTCTTCAACGGTGATTTCCCATGCGTTACGCAAGACTAGGACCCTGCTCGGTCCTAGTTCGAGTCTTGATTACCGAGCTGGGTTTACCCTGTCGAGGTTTTACACCACCTTTTAGGGGCCAAGGCTGAGCAACACGTTTTAGCAGCAGCAAGCAGCAAGCAGCAAGCAGCGGCAGCAGCAAGGAGCAGCAGCACGCGGTGCAAAAGTCCTTGCGACCACACCGCGGCTCAAAACCGGCATCCAAGTAGCTCAAAACGACCGGGGAGCCAAGGCGCATCACCACAAACAAGTTTCGTTGCATTTCCAGCCGTCTAGCCCGTTCTACGGCCGATTTAGTGTCCAAAAATGGCCGTTTTGGGGCTGTTTTTGGCTGTTTTCAGGACGATCGTCCTGAAAGTTCACGACGATCGCCGCTACGCCAAGCAGGTGTTTCCGATGAGGGCCGTTGTTCTTTCATGGCGATTGGGCTATCAAACCATGGCAAATGGGTGTTCAATAAGGCGTGTACCACGGCGTGGTGCCATGCGGTGGTCCATTTTGAGGTGAAAATGAGCCGTTTTCCAGCCGCGTTTCAGGACCATCGCCGTAACCATGGAGGCACATCTCTAAAGGAAGCGGTCTTTCTTCAACGGTGATTTCCCATGCGTTACGCAAGTTTCAGACGCAGCTCGGTCCTAGTTCGAGTCTTACACGTTTTAGCAGCAGCAAGCAGCAAGCAGGAAGCAGCGGCAGCAGCAAGCAGCAGCAGCAGGCGGTCCAAAAGTCCTTGCGACCACACCGCGGCTCAAAACCGGCATCCAAGTAGCTCAAAACGACCGGGGAGCCAAGGCGCATCACCACAAACAAGTTTCGTTGCATTTCGAGCAATCTAGCCCGTTCTACGGCCGATTTAGTGTCCAAAAATGGCCGTTTTGGGGCTGTTTTTGGCTGTTTTCAGGACGATCGTCCTGAAAGTTCAGGACGATCGCCGCTACGCCAAGCAGGTGTTTCCGATGAGGGCCGTTGTTCTTTCATGGCGATTGGGCCATCAAAGGAAGGCAAATGGGTGTTCAATAAGGCGTGTACCACGCCGTGGTGCCACGCAGTGGTCCATTTTGAGGTGAAAATGGGCCGTTTTCCAGGCGCGTTTGAGGACCATCGCCGTAACCATGGAGGCACATCTCTAAAGCAAGGGGTCTTTCTGCAACGGTGATTGCCCATGCGTTACGCAAGACTAGGACCCAGCTCGGTCCTAGTTCGAGTCTTGATTACCGAGCTGGGTTTACCCTGTCGAGGTTTTACACCACCTTTTAGGGGCCAAGGCTGAGCAACACGTTTTAGCAGCAGCAAGCAGCAAGCAGCAAGCAGCGGCAGCAGCAAGGAGCAGCAGCACGCGGTCCAAAAGTCCTTGCGACCACACAGCGGCTCAAAACCGGCATCCAAGTAGCTCAAAACGACCGGGGAGCCAAGGCGCATCACCACAAACAAGTTTCGTTGCATTTCCAGCCGTCTAGCCCGTTCTACGGCCGATTTGGTGTCCAAAAATGGCCGTTTTTGGGCTGTTTTTGGCTGTTTTCAGGACGATCGTCCTGAAAGTTCAGGACGATCGCCGCTACGCCAAGCAGGTGTTTCCGATGAGGGCCGTTGTTCTTTCATGGCGATTGGGCCATCAAAGGAAGGCAAATGGGTCTTCAATAAGGCGTGTACCATGCCGTGGTGCCACGCAGTGGTCCATTTTGAGGTGAAAATGGGCCGTTTTCGAGCCGCATTTGAGGACCATCGCCGTAACCATGGAGGCACATCTCTAAAGCAAGGGGTCTTTCTTCAACGGTGATTTCCCATGCGTTACGCAAGACTAGGACCGAGCTCGGTCCTAGTTCGAGTCTTGATTACCGAGCTGGGTTTACCCTGTCCAGGTTTTACACCACCTTTTAGGGGCCAAGGCTGAGCAACACGTTTTAGCAGCAGCAAGCAGCAAGGAGCAAGCAGCGGCAGCAGCAAGTAGCAGCAGCAGGCGGTCCAAAAGTCCTTGCGACCACACCAAGGGTCAAAACCGGCATCCAAGTAGCTCAAAACGACCGGGGAGCCAAGGCGCATAACCACAAACAAGTTTCGTTGGATTTCGAGCTGTCTAGCCCGTTCTACGGCCGATTTAGTGGACAAAAATGGCCGTTTTTGGGCTGTTTTCGGCTGTTTTCAGGACGTTCGTCCTGAAAACTTAGGACGATCGCCGCTACGCCAAGCAGGTGTTTCCGATGAGGGCCGTTGTTCTTTCATGGCGATTGGGCCATCAAACCATGGCAAATGGGTGTTCAATAAGGCGTGTACCACGGCGTGGTGCCATGCGGTGGTCCATTTTGAGGTGAAAATGAGCCGTTTTCCAGCCGCATTTCAGGACCATCGCCGTAACCATGGAGGCACATCTCTAAAGGAAGCGGTCTTTCTTCAACGGTGATTTCCCATGCGTTACGCAAGTTTAAGACGCAGCTCGGTCCTAGTTCGAGTCTTACACGTTTTAGCAGCAGCAAGCAGCAAGCAGCAAGCAGCGGCAGCAGCAAGCAGCAGCAGCAAACGGTCCAAAAGTTCTTGCGACCACACCGCGGCTCAAAACCGGCACCCAAGTAGCTCAAAACGACCGGGGAGCCAAGGCGCATCACCACAAACAAGTTTCGTTGCATTTTGAGCCGTCTAGGGCGTTCTACGGCTGATTTAGTGTCCAAAAATGGCCGATTTGGGGCTGTTTTTGGCTGTTTTCAGGACGATCGTCCTGAAAGTTGAGGACGATCGCCGCTACGCCAAGCAGGTGTTTCCGATAAGGGCCGTTGTTCTTTCATGGCGATTGGGCCATCAAAGGAAGGCAAATGGGTGTTCAATAAGGCGTGTACCACGCCGTGGTGCCACGCAGTGGTCCATTTTGAGGTGAAAATGGGCCGTTTTCCAGGCACGTTTGAGGACCATCGCCGTAACCATGGAGGCACATCTCTAAAGCAAGGGGTCTTTCTTCAACGGTGATTTCCCATGCGTTACGCAAGACTAGGACCCAGCTCGGTCCTAGTTCGCGTCTTGATTACCGGATGGGTTTACCCTGTCGAGGTTTTACACCACCTTTTAGGGGCCAAGGCTGAGCAACTCGTTTTAGCAGCAGCAAGCAGCAAGCAGCAAGCAGCGGCAGCAGCAAGCAGCAGCAGCACGCGGTCCAAAAGTCCTTGCGACCACAGCGCGGCTGAAAACCGGCATCCAAGTAGCTCAAAACGACCGGGGAGCCAAGGCACAACACCACAAACAAGTTTCGTTGCATTTTTAGCCGTCTAGCCCGTTCTACGGCCGATTTAGTGTCCAAAAATCGCCGTTTTTGAGCTGTTTTTGGCTGTTTTCAGGACGATCGTCCTGAGGACTCAGGACGATCGCCGCTACGCCAAGCAGGTGTTTCCGATGAGGGCCGTTGTTCTTTCATGGCGATTGGGCTATCAAACCATGGCAAATGGGTGTTCAATAAGGCGTGTACCACGGCGTGGTGCCATGCAGTGGTCCATTTTGAGGTGAAAATGAGCCGTTTTCAACCCCCTTTGAGGACCATCGCCGTAACCATGGAGGCACATCTCTAAAGCAAGAGGTCTTTCTTCAACGGTGATTTCCCATGCCTTACGCAAGACTAGGACCCATCTTGGTCCTAGTTGGAGTCTTGATTACCGAGCTGGGTTTACCCTGTCGAGGTTTTACACCACCTTTTAGGGTCCAAGGGTGAGCTACACGTTTTAGAAAGCAGCAGCAGCAGCAGCAGCAGCAGCAAGCGGTCCAAAAGTCCTTGCGACCACATCGTGGGTCAAAACCGGCATCCAAGTAGCTCAAAACGACCGGGGAGCGAATGCGCATCACCACAAACAAGTTTCGTTGCGTTTTGAGCCGTCTAGCCCGTCCTACGACCGATTTAGTGTCCAAAAATGGCCATTTTTGGGGTGTTTTCAGGACGATCGTCCGGAAAATTCAGGACGATCGGCAGTGTGGCAAGTGGGCGTTTGCAATGAGGGCCGTTGTTCTTCCATGGCGATTGGGCTATGAAATGATGGCAAATGGGTGTTAAACAAGGCATGTACCATGCCTTGGTGCCACACGGTGGTCCATTTTGAGGTGAAAATGAGCCGTTTTTGAGGCATGTTTCAGGACAATCGTCCGGACCGTGGAGGCGCATGTGCAAAGCAAGTGGTCTTCCTTCAACGGTGATTTCCAATGCCTTACGCAAGACTAGGACCCAGCTCTGTCCTAGTTCGAGTGTTGATTACCGAGCTGTGTTTACCCTGTCGAGGTTTTACACCACCTTTTAGGGGCCAAGGCTGAGCAACACGTTTTAGCAGCAGCAAGCAGCAAGCAGGAAGCAGCAACAGCAGCAGGCAGCAGCAGCAGGCGTTCAAAAGTCCTTGCGACCACACCGCGGCCCAAAACCGGCATCCAAGTAGCTCAAAACGACCGGGGAGCCAAGGCGCATTACCACAAACAAGTTTCGTTGCATTTCGAGCCGTCTAGCTCGTTCTACGGCCGATTTAGTGTCCAAAAATGGCCGTTTTTGGGCTGTTTTTGGCTGTTTTCAGGACGATCGTCCTGAAAGTTCAGGAGGATCGCCGCTACGCCAAGCAGGTGTTTCCGATGAGGGCCGTTGTTCTTTCATGGCAATTGGGCTATCAAAGGAAGGCAAATGGGTGTGCAATAAGGCGTGTCCCAGGCTGTGGTGCCACGCGGTGGTCCATTTTGAGGTAATAACAAGCCGTTTTTGAGCCATTTTCAGGACGATCGTCCTGAAAACTCAGGACGATCGTTGGTTTGTCTAGTAGGCGGTTCCGGTCAGCGTTGTTGTTCTTGCACAACGATTATACAATCAAATCCTTGCAAATGGGTGATGAAGAAGGCATCTTCCGCACTGCAGTGTCTTCCCGTGGTCCATTTGGGGTGAAAAATAGGCGTTTTTAATTTCGTGTTCAAGAGCAGGTAGGAAGATGCGGCAAGCAATCCAAGAGTCCTTGCGACCAACTGCGGCTCAAAACCGGCATCCAAGTAGCTCAAAACGACCGGGGAGCCAAGGCGCATCACCACAAACAAGTTTCGTTGCATTTTGAGCCGTCTAGCTCGTTCTACGGCCGATTTAGCGCCCAAAAATGGCCGTTTTCGGGCTGTTTTGGGCTGTTTTCAGGACGATCGTCCTGAAATTTCAGGACGATCGCCGCTACGCCAAGCAGGTGTTTCCGATGAGGGCCGTTGTTCTTTCATGACGATTGGGCTATCAAAGGGTGGCAAATGGGTGTTCAACAAGGCGTGTACCACGCCATGGTGCCACGCAGTGGTCCATTTTGAGGTAAAAATGAGCCGTCATTGAGCCGTGTTTCAGGACAATCGTCGTAACCATGGAGGCACATCTCTAAAGCAAGCGGTCTTTCTTCAACGGTGATTTCCCATATGTTACGCAAGACTAGGACCTAGCTCGGTCCTAGTTCGAGTCTTGATGTAAAACCTCGACACGGTAAACCCAGCTCGGTGACCAGCTTTTAGGGTCCAAGGCTGAGCAACACGTTTTAGCAGCAGCAAGCAGCAAGAAGCAAGCAGCAGCAGCAAGCAGCAGCAGCAGGCGGTCCAAAAGTCCTTGCGACCACACCCAGGGTCCGAACCGGCATCCAAGTAGCTCAAAACGACCGGGGAGCCAAGGCGCATCACCACAAACAGGTTTCATTGCATTTTGAGCCGTCTAGCCCGTTCTACGGCCAATTTAGTGTCTAAAAATGGCCGTTTTTGGGCTGTTTTTGGCTGTTTTCAGGACGATCGTCCCGAAAGTTCAGGACGATCGCCGCTACGCCAAGCAGGTGTTTCCGATGAGGGCCGTTGTTCTTTCATGGCGATTGGGCTATCAAAGGATGGCAAATGGGTGTTCAATAAGGCGTGTACGACGGGGTGGTGCCACGCGGTGGTCCATTTTGAGGTCAAAACAAGCCGTTTTTGAGCCGTGTTTCAAGACCATCGTTCGGACCGTGGAGGCACATCTCGAAAGCAAGCAGTCTTTCCTCGACGGTGATCTCCAAGGCGCTACGCAAGACTAGCACCCAGCTCGGTCCTAGTTCGAGTCTTGATTACCGAGCTGGGTTTACCCTGTCCAGGTTTTACACCACCTTTTAGGGTCCAGGGCTAAGCAACACGTTTTAGCAGCAACAGCAAGCAGCAAGCAGCAGCAGGCGGTCCAAAAGTCCTTGCGACCACAGCGCGGCTCAAAACCGGCATCCAAGTAGCTCAAAACGACCGGGGAGCCAAGGCGCATCACCACAAACAAATTTCGTTGCATTTCGAGCCGTCTAGCCCGTTCTACAGCCGAGTTAGTGTCCAAAAATGGCCGTTTTTGGACTGTTTTCGGCCGTTTTCAGGACGATCGTCCTGAAAGTTCAGGACAATCGCCGCTACGCCAAGCAGGTGTTTCCGATGGGCGCCGTTGTTCTTCCATGGCAATTGGGGTATCAAAGGATGGCAAATGGGTGTTCAATAAGGCGTGTACCACGCCGTGGTGCCACGCGGTGGTCCAATTTGAGGTGAAAATGAGCCGTGTTTTGAGCCGTGTTTCAGGACAATCGCGTAACCATGGAGCCACATCTCCAAAGCAAGCGGTCTTTCCTCAACGGTGGTTTCCAATGCGTTATGCAAGACTAGGACCCAGCTCGGTCCTAGTTCGAGTCTTGATTACCAAGCTGGGTTTACCCTGTCGAGGTTTTACACCACCTTTTAGGGGCCAAGGGTGAGCTACACGTTTTACCAAGCAACAGCAAGCAGCAAGCAGCAGCAGCAAGCAGCAGCAGGCGCTCCAAAAGTCCTTGCGACCACACCGTGGCTCAAGACCGGCATCCAAGTAGCTCAAAACGACCGGGGAGCAAAGGCGCATCACCACAAACAAGGTTTGTGCCGGTTCGAGCCGTCCATCCCGTTCTATGGCCGATTTAGTTTACAAAAATGGCCGTTTTTAAGGCGTTTTAAGGACGATCGTCCACAAAAACTGAGGACGTTCGTTGGTTTGTCGAGCAGGTGTTTCCAGTCAGCGTTGTTGTTCTTGCACAAGGATTAGACAATCAAATGATTGCAAATGGGTGATGAAGAAGGCATCTTCCGCACCGCGGTGTCTTCCCGTGGTCCATTTGGGGTGAAAATAGGCGTTTTTACCTAGTGTTCAAGTTCAAGAGCTGGCAGGAAGCTGCAACAAGCAATCCAAAAGTCCTTGCGACCACACCCTGGCTCAAAACCGGCATCCAAGTAGCTCAAAACGACCGGGGAGCAAACACCCATCACCACAAACAGCTTTCGTGCCGTTTCGAGCCGTCTATCCTGTTCGATGGCCGATTTTTGAGCCGTTTTTAGGACGATCGTCCTGAAAACTCAGGACGATCGTTGGTTTGTCCAGTACCGTCCAGTACCAGTCAGCGCCGTTTTTCTTGCAAAAGGATTAGATAGTCAAATGATTGCAAATGGGTGATGAAGAAGTCATCTTCCGCACCGCGGTGTCTTCCCGTGGTCCATTTGGAGTGAATAATGGGCGTTTTTGAGTTATTGTTCAAGAGCGCACACGGAAGGAGCAAGCAATTTGCAACGCCCGGCGATCCATATGTGCCTTTGTTGCCATGTAGGCTTTCTCATGGCATCAAAACGTGCTTGCTATGTGGGTACCTTGGTGGCCGTGTAGGCCTTCTCATGGCAATCCAAGCAGCTCGCAACACCCGGCCTTTGTTGCCATGTAGGCTTTCTCATGGCATCCGAGCGGTTTGTTACGTACGTACCTTGGTCACCGTGTACGCTTTCTCACGGCAATCAAGCTAATTGACTTCGTCCGATGAGGGAACACCAGTGTTTGTTTCAGTTAGTGTTCAAGAGCGCACACGGAAGGAGCAAGCAGTTTGCGACACCCGGCGATCCATATGTGCCTTTGTTGCCATGTAGGCTTTCTCATGGCATCAAAACGTGCCTGTTATGTGGGTACCTTGGTCGCCGTGTAGGCCTTCTCACGGCAATCCAAGCAGCTCGCAACACCCGGCGATCCATATGTGCCTTTGTTGCCATGTAGGCTTTCTCATGGCATCCGAGCGGTTTGTTATGTACGTACCTTGGTCGCCGTGTAGCCTTTCTCACGGCAATCAAGCTAATTGACTTTGTCCGATGAGGGAACACCAGTTTGTTTGACCATGCTCGTTCATCACAATCATTGAGTGCACTTGCTCCATATCTGCGTTTGTTGCCATGTAGGCTTTCTCATGGCATCAAAATGTGCTTGTTATGTGGGTACTTTGGTCGCGGTGTAGGCCTTCTCACGGCAATCATACTCATTCACTGAGCTGGGTTTACCTTGTCGAGGTTTTACACCACAATCGTTGAGTGCACTTGCTCCATATGTGTGTTTGTTGCCATGTAGGCTTTCTCATGGCATCCAAACGTGCTTTTATGTGGGTACCTTGGTCGCCGTGTAGGCCTTCTCACGGCAATCAAACTCGTTCACTTTCTGAACGAGGAACACCTATGATGTTTGATGTCTGGTTAGTTCCCAATTTGTGCCCCGTTTTGGACGCTTAGTTGCCTTTTTTGTCACCATCTATTTGGTGTGGATCTTATTGTATTTTCCATTTGGAGACATGCCTACGCCTTCACTGACCGACAAAGATTGTCATGATGTGGCTCGCCTATGGGGATGGAAGTGGGTACGCCAAGACTACCAAGATATGAAGGCTAAGGCGGTCATGCGTTGGACTTGTGCATCTTGTGGAGAATCCAAGGATGTACGGTTTGATAACATGAAGAAGTTTGGTCCGGGAAAACACAAGTGTTCCAAACAATCCCGACCACAAGAGAAAGAGGCAAATGCGAAAGGAAAAGATGGTCGCCCATCTGTCACGACGTTGCATTGCCATCAACTTGCGGCGGAATATGGATGTGATTGGTTGGGGATGCTTGTGGACAATGCCGTGCATGTAGATGACTCCCTCATTACCTCAATTTGTGTGATGCGATGGCAATGTTGGGGTTGCACCACCAACTTTGATCGTACATACAAAAAAATGAAGAGTCGAGGCTTTGTTTGCTCCACTTGTAACGCATCACAAACTAAGGAGGACAAGCAGCGCGCAGGGCAAGCGGGCTCCAAGGAGAACAAGCAGCGGGCAGGGCAAGCGGGCTCCAAGGAGAACAAGCAGCGGGCAGGGCAAGCGGGTGGTGTCGTGGCATCCCGAGAGGACAAGCAGCGCGCAGGGCAAGCGGGCTCCAAGGAGAACAAGCAGCGGGCAGGGCAAGCGGGCTCCAAGGAGAACAGGCAGCGGGCGGGGCAAGCGGGCTCCAAGGAGAACAAGCAGCGGGCAGGGCAAGCGGGTGGTGTCGTGGCATCCCGAGAGGACAAGCAGCGCGCAGGGCAAGCGGGCTCCAAGGAGAACAAGCAGCGCGCAGGGCAAGCGGGCTCCAAGGAGAACAAGCAGCGGGCAGGGCAAGCGGGCTCCAAGGAGAACAAGCAGCGGGCAGGGCAAGCGGGTGGTGTCGTGGCATCCCGAGAGGACAAGCAGCGCGCAGGGCAAGCGGGCTCCAAGGAGAACAAGCAGCGGGCAGGGCAAGCGGGCTCCAAGGAGAACAAGCAGCGGGCAGGGCAAGCGGGTGGTGTGGTGGCATCCCGAGAGGACAAGCAGCGCGCAGGGCAAGCGGGCTCCAAGGAGAACAAGCAGTTCAAGAGCAGGCAGGAAGCTGCAGCAAGCAATCCAAAAGTCCTTGCGACCACACCGTAGCTCAAAACCGGCATCCAAGTAGCTCAAAACGACCGGGGAGCAAACACCCATCACCACAAACAGCTTTCGTGCCGTTTCAAGCCGTCTATCCTGTTCTATGGCCGATTTAGTGTCCAAAAAAGGCCGTTTTTGAGCCGTTTTCAAGACGATGGTCCTGAAAACTCAGGACGATCGTTGGTTTGTCCAGTACCGTCCAGTACCAGTCAGCGCCGTTGTTCTTGCACAAGGATTAGACAGTCAAATGATTGCAAATGGGTGATGAAGAAGTCATCTTCCGCACCGCGGTGTCTTCCCGTGGTCCATTTGGAGTGAATAATGGGCGTTTTTGAGTTATTGTTCAAGAGCGCACACGGTAGGAGCAAGGAATTTGCAACACCCGGCGATCCATATGTGCCTTTGTTCCCATGTAGGCTTTCTCATGGCATCAAAACGTGCTTGTTATGTGGGTACCTTGGTCGCCGTGTAGGCCTTCTCACGGCAATCCAAGCAGCTCGCAACACCCGGCCTTTGTTGCCATGTAGGCTTTCTCATGGCATCCGAGCGGTTTGTTACGTACGTACCTTGGTCACCGTGTACGCTTTCTCACGGCAATCAAGCTAATTGACTTCGTCCGATGAGGGAACACCAGTGTTTGTTTCAGTTAGTGTTCAAGAGCGCACACGGAAGGAGCAAGCAGTTTGCGACACCCGGCGATCCATATGTGCCTTTGTTGCCATGTAGGCTTTCTCATGGCATCAAAACGTGCCTGTTATGTGGGTACCTTGGTCGCCGTGTAGGCCTTCTCACGGCAATCCAAGCAGCTCGCAACACCCTGCGATCCATATGTGCCTTTGTTGCCATGTAGGCTTTCTCATGGCATCCGAGCGGTTTGTTATGTACGTACCTTGGTCGCCGTGTAGCCTTTCTCACGGCAATCAAGCTAATTGACTTTGTCCGATGAGGGAACACCGGTTTGTTTGACCATGCTCGTTCGTCACAATCGTTGAGTGCACTTGCTCCATATCTGCGTTTGTTGCCATGTAGGCTTTCTCATGGCATCAAAATGTGCTTGCTATGTGGGTACTTTGGTCGCGGTGTAGGCCTTCTCACGGCAATCATACTCATTCACTGAGCTGGGTTTACCTTGTCCAGGTTTTACACCACAATCGTTGAGTGCACTTGCTCCATATGTGTGTTTGTTGCCATGTAGGCTTTCTCATGGCATCAAAACGTGCTTTTATGTGGGTACCTTGGTCGCCGTGTAGGCCTTCTCACGGCAATCAAACTCGTTCAATTTCTGAACGAGGAACACCTATGATGTTTGATGTCTGGTTAGTTCCCAATTTGTGCCCCGTTTTGGACGCTTAGTTGCCTTTTTTGTCACCATCTATTTGGTGTGGATCTTATTGTATTTTCCATTTGGAGACATGCCTACGCCTTCACTGACCGACAAAGATTGTCATGATGTGGCTCGCCTATGGGGATGGAAGTGGGTACGCCAAGACTACCAAGATATGAAGGCTAAGGCGGTCATGCGTTGGACTTGTGCATCTTGTGGAGAATCCAAGGATGTACGGTTTGATAACATGAAGAAGTTTGGTCCGGGAAAACACAAGTGTTCAAAACGATCTCGACCACAAGAGAAAGAGGCAAATGCGAAAGGAAAAGATGGTCGCCCATCTGTCACGACGTTGCATTGCCATCAACTTGCGGCGGAATATGGATGTGATTGGTTGGGGGTGCTTGTGGACAATGCCGTGCATGTAGATGACTCCCTCATTACCTCAATTTGTGTGATGCGATGGCAATGTTGGGGTTGTACCACCAACTTTGATCGTACATACAAAAAAATGAAGAGTCGAGGCTTTGGTTGCTCCACTTGTAACGCATCACAAACTAAGGAGGACAAGCAGCGCGCAGGGCAAGCGGGCTCCAAGGAGAACAAGCAGCGGGCACGGCAAGCGGGCTCCAAGGAGAACAAGCAGCGGGCAGGGCAAGCAGGTGGTGTCGTGGCATCCCGAGAGGACAAGCAGCGCGCAGGGCAAGCGGGCTCCAAGGAGAACAAGCAGCGGGCAGGGCAAGCGGGCTCCAAGGAGAACAAGCAGCGGGCAGGGCAAGCGGGTGGTGTGGTGGCATCGCCAGAGGACAAGCAGCGCGCAGGGCAAGCGGGCTCCAAGGAGAACAAGCAGCGGGCAGGGCAAGCGGGTGGTGTGGTGGCATCACGAGAGGACAAGCAGCGGGCAGGGCAAGCGAGCTCCAAGGAGGACAAGCAGCGAGCGGGACACGCTAGCCCTAAGGAGGACAAGCAGCGGGCGGGGCAAGTGGGGTGCCAAGCAGGTGCTAAGGAGGATAAGCAACGGGCAGGGCAAGCTGGGCCCGTTCGGCGTGCTTTGAATTATGCACTTGAAACCTTGGCCAGCCAGTCAACGCAACCCATTCAACATATGTGGGAGAGAGGCGATGAGATAGAACCCTCCGGTTCCGTTGTGGATGAAGAAGAGGAAGCCATGCGGCAATCGGTTGCAAGCCCATCACCTGGTGAGTTTACTGGATCAAAGGTTGGCACATCCCTTGCTTCGACTGTGCGGGGGTTTTGGGAGCAAACCGGGATGGACAGATTTCCAGTTCAACCCGCAGCCAATTTGGAGAGTTGTGAGTCTTTGGAGGCCTTGGTGCGAGCTGTACTAGATGAGAAGGTGGACACCGCGGATATGGTGGCGTTGGCCAAAGAGTGGCACAAAAAAGTGGGAGTATGCGAGGACATTCAAACTTGCGGGTGCTGTGGAGTGCGGGACTTCCAGCAAGTGAAGGAAGTGGAGGTATCTAAGTTGGACCTTTTAAGGTTGAACACAGCACAAATTTCATGGTACCATGGGATTCCCACTGAGTACCGCAAGTATGCCGCGGTTTTTGAACAAGACACAAGGCTATATTGGTTGCACCATGATCTTGTATCTCATGGTGTAGTGCAATTGTGTAATTCATGTCATTGGGGTTTGTTTCATCCAAAGAAAGGTCAGGTGCCACGCGGTACAGAAATAGCGTGCCCTTGAACACCCCATTGCGATGTTGCACCATTCTTGGCACTAACAAGCTTCACGGTGTTCACCATCGTCCGCACTCGTCCCAACATACGTTCCTCCGAATCCGTTAACTCCGGTAAGTTGCATCGCTTACCAAAATGCTTGCCACTAGCAATGGCATTTGGTGATGGACCTGAAGTGTTGGCAGCACGTCTCCCGGATGTAGAGGCTCTTGTGGGTACAAAGATAATTTTGTGGGACCGCGCCGCGGTGCGGAGGCTATGCGTCGTGATCAACACTGCAAAGAACGAGTAGAGCGGATCTTCACACCGCGATGGGATCGATTGGTTCAATGGTTGCCAGTTTTGAAAGTGATCAATCCAGAATATGCCAACATCGAAATCTTGGAGGTTGCACCACCTGAAGTTGTTGATTTTCCAAATGCTGTATTTGACAATATGTCCATTGGTGATCATCCGGACGTGATTGCGGCCGAAAAGCAATCCGGTGCGGACATTGCAGGTGCAAGAAAAGGTGACTTGGATGATGGTGAGGTAATATTGGATGCTGTTATGCTGTCGGATGGAGCATTATTGAATCGAGATGGGAACGATGTGCCACATGTTCTTCAATCTATCAAGGAGATGCTAGCGGACCATCGTAACAGTATAGTTCGACGAGAAGAAGTTGGCATGAACGAGTTTGAGCCCAATGACCGCCTTTTGACGTTGTGCTTTCCCTCGTTGCTTATGTTTGGAAGTGGTATCAAGCGGCCATGTGCAGTTTTGGAAGCGGATACAAGGCACATGTTGTTGCAATATGATAATCGCTTTGCCGAGGCCCTGTACTTTTGTTTGTTGCTCTTTAATCAAAAGTTCCGCCACACAGCATTGCGAAGTGTTAGGGATGCCATTTATGCCAATCCGAATCGAATGAAGGCATTTGAGACGGCCATCAACACGCCCAATCTTGAGGAAGATTTGAAGAAGGCAGAAGCAAAACCTCAAGGAAACGAAGCACGACACCTTGTGCACATATTCATGCCTTTGTTCCGCACTTGCCATGCAGCGGTGCCCTTCAGTACTTCGGAGCGGTATGCAGTGATGGGGAAGATGAATAGTATGATGCTATTCTTTGGGCCTCCAAGTCTCTTCTACACGGTTGCACCAAATGATATAGACAACGAGTTGTCTTTATTTTTGTCGATGGGTGATCGCCAAGCCCGTGTTCCATTGCCGGAGGTTTCGCGGCGATTTGAAGCGTTATCCAAGAACCCTGTGGCCGCCGCACGCATTATTGGGCGACAAGTGCGGGCTTTCTTGGAGGTTTTGCTAGGTCTTCCAAGTTCCAAGCAAACCAAGAAAGATCGTGCGGTGTGCAACCGTAAGAAGGGTCTATTTGGTACATGCGTGGCCCATTGCACATGCTATGAGTGCCAAGGCCGAGGCTCTCTCCATTTCCATGGTCTCTTTTGGGGTGGCATTCCCCCATGGTTGTTGGACATGGTTGTGGGGGATAGCGAGCTTGTGAAAGCCGCTGCCACGGTGTTGGATCAACAAATATGCGCCGCAATGGACGCCCATATTCACCAGGATTATGAGCATAGACTAAAGCACAAGGTTGAAGCCCCACGTATGCTAGAGGAGAAGCAACTTTTGCCTCCATTGCCGGACCACCCCCATGAAGCGGCACGGGAAATTGAACAGTTTGCCTCCAAGGTCTTTGGACACATTCAAATCCACACGTGTCTCATTGCTAGTTGCGGTAAACCACCAGGAGGAAAGAGCGGGTGCCGTTTCGGGTTGCCTCGTGCAGCACGAGAAGGGTACAGTGAAACACGGCCACATTTCTTTGTGGCGTATCATACCCCTTCAGGAAGGCACAACATCCGGATGTATGATTCGGAGGTGGAATTCGGTGCCAATGATGAAAAGGTAAGCTGTGTTCTCGTCATATGGGAGTTGCGGCGGCCACATCCTTGTGATGGACGTGTGGTTGAAACCAACAAACTCTTGGCCTACCTGTATGCTAGCAACAGAAATGTGCAATTCCTCGGAGGTGAGGACGTGCTAGTTGCTGTGGCCAAATACGTTGTTGGTTACAGTAGCAAGAATCCGGTAAGGAATGCCAACGTGTTGAGCACAATTCGTCAAGTGACTCGTGAGGTGGACAAAATGGACACCATGGAGTTTGCACAACCCGGAGAGAAGGAGGCCTTGTTGCTAAAGCGCATCATCAACTCGTTGGACAAAAAGGTGGAATTTAGTGCGCAAATGGCAGCCGTCTCCTTGTTGGGATACCCCTCATGGCATTGCTCTCACAAGTTTGCCGTTGTGCATCCTTGGAGCACTGTAACCACCATTCCTACTTTATTCAGTGGAATGTTGGAAGATGGAGGCGGGGAGAGTACAAGTGATGATGAAGGTCATGCAAACTTGCAGAATATTTGTGTAGATGCGCCATCCATTTCGTCATCTGTGTCAGATGTGGTGGATGATGATCCCTTGGCAACATCAAATGTTGATATGCAGCAAGCATCACAAACGCCAACACATGCGCCTCCCAATGACAATGCCATAGGTTCTTTAGAGGATGACCAAGAAGACAACAATACTCTTGTGGAACACCTGAACTCTTTGACAATGGATGTGGCGCAATTCGATGCGGATGCAACATGCCGAGCGTACGTTTACAAAGTGGGTGAAGGATTGGAAGCCAGGCAAATTGCTGTCACGCCCGCCATCAATTATGCTTGTTGTGGGAAGCGGCTTAGGGCCCTTTGCGCTCTTGAGTATTATTGTCTCATCAAAATAGAGCAACGGCGTGCAACGGACCCTATTGAAGTTACCGACGGAGTCAATGATGGACGCCCCGAAAATGCCATGTTTGATTTCCATCCCCAGCATGTGCTTGATGATAGTAATTACGTGCAATACCTAGTGTCACAATCTAGGTGCCCCATCTTGGCAGGGAAGCGCATGCCCGTGTGGCCCGGTGTGGATGGTAGTGCTCGCACAAGGAAGGCATGGGCCAAGTTTATCATTTGCAATTTCGTTCCTTGGGATATCGAACTACCGCCCCAAATCACTTGGAACGATTACTTGCAATGGGAGGAACATTGCAAGACCGCACATGGGAGCTACTTGGAGCGCAGTCGGCATTCCATGGTTGTCCGGTTCAAGAAGATTGGGCACTATGATCGCTTGCGAGAGTCATTGACGAATGACATTTGAAAGCGTTGTGTGAAGATTTGGGGTGTGAGGCACCCGTTGGATGTTGATTTCAACGCGGGTAAGGAGATGGCGGTGCTGAAGGAAACGAGAATGAGGTGAAAGATACCAGGTTCGCCGAAGTGGTGCAAGATATGCAAGAAGCAATTCAAAGAGCATATATCGCACGAAGTCGCCCCCCCCTACCTTGGAGGTAGGGGGGGGTAGGGGGGGGGGTTGGGGGGGTAGGGGGGGGTAGGAGGGGGAGGTAGGGGGGGGAGGTAGGGGGGGGGTAGGGGGGGGAGGTAGGGGGGGGGTCGAGAAGGTAGGGGGGGGTATGGGGGGGGAAGGCGGTGCACACACAAGGCGGAACACACAAAAGGCGGTCTGTGGCCACCGCAGGAGTCTTGTTATTTAAGGGGCCACGGGCAAGGCGGTACACACAGAAGGCGGTGCACACACAAGGCGGAACACACAAAAGGCGGTCTGTGGCCACCGCAGGAGTCTTGTTATTTATTGGGCCACAGGCAAGGCGGTACACACAGAAGGCGGTGCACACACATAGCGGAACACACAAAAGGCGGAACACACAAAAGGCGGTCTGTGGCCACCGCAGGAGTCTTGTTATTTAAGGGGCCACAGGAAAGGCGGTACACACAGAAGGCGGTGCACACACAAGGCGGAACACACAAAAGGCGGTCTGTAGCCACCGCAGGAGTCTTGTTATTTAAGGGGCCACAGGCAAGGCGGTACACACAGAAGGCGGTGCACACACAAGGCGGAACACATTAAAGGCGGCCTGTGGCCACCGCAGGAGTCTTGTTATTTAAGGGGCCACAGGCAAGGCGGTACACACAAAAGGCGGTGCACACACAAGGCGGTCTGTGGCCACCGCAGGAGTCATGTTATTTAAGGGGGGTGCGGGGGCTGGCCCCCGCGTCGAGCGAAGCGAGCCGTCTGTCGAGCGAAGCGAGCTGAAGGTAGGGGGGGGGGAGGTAGGGGGGGGGTAGGGGGGGTAGGAGGGGGGGTTGGGGGGGGGTAGGGGGGGGTAGGGGGGGGGTAGGGCGGGGTAGGGGGGGGTGGGGGGGGGTAGGTAGGGGGGGGAGGTAGGGGGGGGCGACTTCGTGCATACTATCCATGGAGATGATATTTACTCCCATGCCCAAAGACTATTCGATGATATCAAGGCTGAGGAGGAGTCACCGGCGACAGATGTTTCTTCAACATGTGCTGGTCACATTAGATCAACATGAAGTCCAGATCAAGAAGAGATCATCGACAGGATCACAAATTACGTGAGGTTAGAGGCCACGTGCGACTCATCCGCAAAGCCAATTGCACCTTTAGTCTTTCTACATGCCGGCGGAGGGACGGGAAAGAGTTGGGTGGCACGGGAAATCCATGCAAGATTATGACAAAGCTTTGGTTGGAACGTTGTGCGATTTGTTGCTCCATCGAGAATCGCCGCAAGTAATCTGGCAAAGGGATCTACCATCCATCATGCATTGGGCCTTGCTGTTTTTGATGGAGACAGTGAAACGCTGCAATGCGAGAGCGACAAGGCAAAGTTGCACCGCTTGCGTAAACTTTTTGAAGGTTGCAAAGTGTTGATAGTGGATGAAGTCTCAATGGTTGGTTGTCGCATGCTACGGGATATTCATAGCCGCCTATGTGAGATCATGCGATGCCAAGATAAACCATTTGGCGGTATGTGCGTGGTATTGATGGGTGATTTCGTGCAATTAACGCCTGTTGGTCAAACGGAATTGTTTGGATCCGTAAAAGTCCAAGTTGGTGGGCAAGACTTGAATGATGTATTTGGCCGGGGATTGTTCCAAAAGTTTGATGAGGTGAGTCTCGTGAAACCACATAGAGCCACGGATCCACAATATGCTGCATCGGTATCCGCCTTCCGTGAGTGGACCACTAGTGCTTTGCAAACACGCATGGAATTCTTGGATACCATCGTGGAAATCACCCCAGAGGAATTCAAGGACCCTACTTGGCAAGAAACCACAATCGTTGGCATTGATCAAAAGACCGTTCAAGCTGTGAATGAAGTCATGCTTCAACGATTTGCTATTGCTCGAGGATTGCCCATTGTAGCTTGGAGGTTGCCAATGGTTGACAAGTATGAAATGAAGTTTGGACACAATTCAAATTTCATATATGACACGGTGAAAGACATGACCGCATACTTTGTCCCACAAGCACCTTGTTGCCTCACAAGCAATTTAAGACCAGAGAAGGGATTGTCCAACGGCACCCAAGGACGGTTGCATAGCATTGTCCTGCATGCCGATGAAGCGCAAAGTAGAGGGCAAGAGATCCGTGATGCCCGTGGTGGTAGTGTAGTGATGCTTGAGTTCCCACGATTTTGTGTCACCATTGCCATTGATGCTTCGGCCTTAAGTACGGGTGGAATGCAACATGAGGATGCATCAAAGGTCGTTGTTCCTCTCATGCAAGTGCAACGCAAGATCAACATTCATCGGTACATTGCTGTGCGCACCAAGGGCGGCGGCTCTTTGTACACTCACGCACATCCCTTCCGATTGACCTTTGGATCAACATATCATGGGGTGCAATGTAGGTCAATGGATAAAATCATCTTGGTCGTGGATGACAAGAGCCTACCTGCGTTGACGTACAACGCCTTCTACGTGGGCATTAGCCGGGTTCGCACAGGTGATGGTCTTCGTGTTATTCGCTTGCGAAACCATGAAGAGGCACCGGAAGATTGGCGGGGTCGATTGAAGTCACTTGTTCCCAAAGTCATGGTTGTTCGATATACGTTGAAAACGAGCTATGAGAATGCTCACAACTTGTTGAAGGCCATGTACCGTGAATGGGATATTGACTACGACATGAGAGGCCACGACAAGAGAATGCATCGCAAGGGATCCAAGAAGTCCCCTAAAAAAGGAACATTTCCTTGCGGCAGGCAATGTGGTCGGGTGTTCGCCACTCCACATCATCGGCGACTGCATGAAGCAAGTTGCAAACATAATCCCAGCAATGCCGGCCAAGAGGAGAGTGTACAACATGCTTCCATCGTCGAGCCCCACTCGAAGGGCAAACGACCAATCAATACACCGTCTCCAGGAGCCCGCAAGAGGCAATGTACGCGTACACATACACACACCCGTGAAAGACAAGAAATGGAAGGGGATATCATTGACACGGTGCTGCAACCCGCATTGGATGAAGACACTTTCATCAACGCCGCTTCCGAAGCAAGAAGGTTGCTAGATGAACAAGGACAACAAAGACTAGAACGGAAAAGAAAGCAACGTGTACGTGACAATGAAATCTCACCCAACGCACTTTCAAAGCGGAGACACCGTTCATCCACATCAACACCGGCAACAACATGCCATGCAACTTCACCTCCTAAAGCCTCCTCACTATCGCCACAAACCTCCGCACCCCCTGCATGTGCAACGCCCATCCAATCCACGTCATCTTCTTCTTCTTCCTCCCAATCAATGCATGGTCCGCCTACACGTTGGGTTCCATGCCACATTTCCGCCGTGCCAGGATCCAGATTGGTTGAAATTGGATCACTATTGTCGAAGTCCAAGGACAAGGTCACCATGGCTCAAACTCTACTGGGTGCCACGGGTGCTCAAGATGTTCGCAAACATTACTTGAAGCTCACTGTTCAACTGCATCCTGATAAGTCTAAAGACTGTTGGGCCACGGATCGCTTTCAATTGCTTTTGAAGGCATATAATCTCTTGAAGGACAAGTATAAGTTGCATTGAAAAGCTTCATATGTGCTTCGCCTCAATCGACCGGACTCAAGTAATAGCCATGGCTTGAGCTTCGCAGCCGGTGGCGCCGGCAGCAATATAGTCATTTGCCGTTGCTTGTCAAAGGTCGAAGGGTGTTTCACATTTTGGACTTTGTGGGGTCAAGAAACATGGATATCGGCTTTTTACAAGTTGCCTTCTTTTGAAGAAGGGATGTGCAAGGGCAAGTGGGCTTTCCCTTGCTGCTGAACAAAGCATTTGCTGCGATCAAAAACCATGGATTGGGCGTTTGTACAACGTGGCCTTTGTTGGGGCATGTTCAGAGTGGGCAAGTGGGCTTTTCCTTGCTGCTGAACAAAGCGTTGGCCACAGTCAAGAAGCATGGATTGGACGATTCTACAAGGTGGACTTTGTGGAAGAGGGGCATGTTCAGAGTGGGCAAGTGGGCTTTCCCTTGCTGCCGAACAAAGCATTGAAGTGGGGTCAAGAAACATGGATATGGGCCTTTTAGAAGTTGCACTCTTTTAAAGAAGGGATGTTCAGAGTGGGCAAGTGGGCTTTCCCTTGCTGCCGAACAAAGCATTGACGTGGGGTCAAGAAACATGGATATGGGCTTTTTACAAGTTGCACTCTTTTGAAGAAGGGATGTTCAGAGTGGGCAAGTGGGCTTTCCCTTGCTGCTGAACAAAGCATTGGCTGGAGCCAAAAACCATGGATTGGGCGTTTGTACAAAGTGGACTTTGTTGGGGCATATTCATAGTGGGCAAGTGGGCTTTCCCTTGCTGCTAAAAAAAACATTAACGTGGGGTCAAGAAACATGGATATGGGCGTTTTACAAGTGGCACTCTTTTGAAGAAGGGATGTTCAGAGTGGGCAAGTGGGCTTTCCCTTGCTACTGAACAAAGCAGTGGCCGGAGTCAAGAAGCATGGATGGGACGATTGTACAAGGTGGACTTTGTAAAAGAGGGGCATGTTCAGAGTGGGCAAGTGGGCTTGCCCTTGCTGCTCAACAAAGCATTGAAATGGGGTCAAGAAACATGAATATGGGCATTTTACAAGTGGCACTCTTTTGAAGAAGGGATGTTCAGAGTGGGCAAGTGAGCTTTCCCTTGCTGCTGAACAAAGCATTGAAGTGGGGTCAAGAAACATGGATATGGGCTTTTTACAAGTTGCACTCTTTTGAAGAAGAAAGGTTCAGAGTGGGCAAGTGGGCTTTCCCTTGCTGCTGAACAAAGCATTGGCCGGAGTCAAGAAGCATGGATTGGACGATTCTACAAGGTGGACTTTGTAAAAGAGGGGCATGTTTAGAGTGGGCAAGTGTGGTTTCCCTTGCTGCTCAACAAAGCATTGAAGTGGGGTCAAGAAACATGAATATGGGCGTTTTACAAGTGGCACTCTTTTGAAGAAGGGATGTTCAGAGTGGGCAAGTGGGCTTTCCCTTGCTGCTGAACAAAGCATTGGCTGGAGTCAAAAAGCATGGATATGGGCGTTTCTACAAGGTGGACTTTTTTGGGGCATGTTCAGAGTGGGCAAGTGGGCTTTCCCTTGCTGCTAAACAAAGCATTGGCCGGAGTCAAGAAGCATGGATTGGACGATTGTACAGGGTGGACTTTGTGGAAGAGGGGCATGTTCAGAGTGGGCAAGTTGGCTTTCCCTTGCTGCTGAACAAAGCATTG
The DNA here is from genome assembly GCA_964036045.1 of Eutreptiella sp. 'Long Island Sound 2002'. Taxonomy (NCBI): domain Eukaryota; phylum Euglenozoa; class Euglenophyceae; order Eutreptiales; family Eutreptiaceae; genus Eutreptiella; species Eutreptiella sp. 'Long Island Sound 2002'. The sequence continues at coordinate 98,795,223 of OZ038380.1, read as the reverse complement.
ACGTGGGGTCAAGAAACATGAATATTGGTTTTTACAAGTGGCACTGTTTTGAAGAAGGGATGTTTAGAGTGGGCAAGTGGGCTTTCCCTTGCTGCTGAACAAAGCATTGGCCGCAGTCAAGAAGCATGGATTGGACGATTCTACAGGGTGGACTTTGTGGAACAGGGGCATGTTAAGAGTGGGCAAGTGGCCTTTCCCTTGCTGCTGAACAAAGAATTGAAGTGGGGTCAAGAAACATGGATATCGGCTTTTTAGAAGTTGCACTCTTTTGAACAAGGGATGTTCAGAGTGGGCAAGTGAGCTTTCCCTTGCTGCTGAACAAAGCAGTGGTTGGAGTCAACAAGCATTGGTTGGGCGTTTGTACAAGGTGGACTTTGTTGGGGCATGTTCAGATGGGCAAGTGGGCTTTCCCTTGCAAGTGAATATAAGATGCAATTTCACAAACTCGCAAGTGGGTTGAGAAGTTTGGAAGTGCTACTATCCATGTTGTATGTGGTTTGGCGCAGCCATCATACTTCATGGGGCACATTTTGGAAGAACCTCATGAACATGCGGATGTCTCAACATATTTGGGTTCACCAAGACTTGTGGTTTTATGCCAACGGCACGGAGGCTGGGGGGCAACGGGTGCTATGCTCTTGGCCGATGGGAAGCGCCCCGTCCGGTATACAAACAACCCATCGGAGCAGCATAGCACCTAGGACCGGGGGATTTACTCTAGTCGGGGGAGTAGAGTTGGGTCATTATGACCTTATGGGCTGTATCCCGACATTGCAATCATTTTTCAATTTTCCGGGACATTTGGTCCGATTGTTTATTCCAAAGTAAGTAGGGCACAACCGTCTTCAAGGCACAAACTCCCATGCGTTACGTTATGCATTACTAGGACCCAGCTCGGTCCTAGTTCGAGTCTTGATCTGCTTTTCCAAGCTCGCGGCTCATTGCGGTGAGGTCAAGATGCCGTGAGGCCCAATGGGATCATGTCCCAACTAGCTTGGATGGGACATAAGTTCCATATCGATAGTATGGGTTGAGTTCCGCGGTACCTTGATCAACCCCTTCGCCTTCCAAATTCCGATTCATGGAATCAACACCATCGTGGTACGAAGCACGGGCCTTCTTCTGTTCGTGTGCGGAGCGTGCTAATGATGGGCTTGGTTGGCTCGAGGACTGTGTGGATGATTCGGCACCTGGACATGGAGTTGATTGGCTTGGCTGACTGGGTGATTGAGTGGACTGCGAAGAAGATTGGGCGTGATTTGATGAGGGTCACTTTGGAGGGGGCTTGGGTCCTGCAGAGCTCTTAGGAGCATGCAGATGTTCCGCAGTGATATCCTCTGCGCGATCACCACGTTGCGCTTTGAAATTTTGCTGGTTCCAAATAAGTTGATTCTTCATCTCTTTACTCACTTGGAAGAAGGACCACCATCGGTCGCAGCGCCAGTGCTCATCAAATGCAAGATACCAGCTACGGTAATACACCGCACATCCAACTCCACACCCAACCTTGTATCCACCAACTCCACCAAGATATAAATCCGGCCAAACGCACGGTTCCGATTTGGGATCATTGAAATGCAAATACGTGTTGTTCGCCAATGATTCTGCTGCAGTAGTGACGGCCCCCCCTGCACGTTGAAATGGTGTTCGATGCATGAATCCGACTCTGTCTTGGTGAGGGGCAAAATCGGGAATGATGTTCCGCGGTGCATCACACTCCACTACCCAAGCCACATACTCGTCTTGTGGATGGTACTCCAGTTGTTTCCCGTACTTATCCTAAAAAAAAACGGTGTGTCAACGACCCCATTGTAGAAGCTGCATTCTGCATGGGATGCAGCGTTCTAGGGCGTCGTGCGCAACCCCGAGTTAGAACGCCATTTCCGGAACACCCACCTAGCCTCAATTTTGGGGCAAACCACGGAAAAAAATGAATTCGGCACCCTCAAAAACCCGCCATCCCCTTTCTTTCCCCACATAACCCGCATCATAGGGGTGGTTTTTATTGGGGGGGGTCAAAGAGTTAGAGCACAATTGGAATAGAGTTAGAACACAATTAGAGCACCTCGCTCTGACTAGTTAGAGCACTAGTTGTCGCGCGATAACTCAGTTATCGCGTAGTTATCGGGGGTAGTTATCGCGCACCCCTCCTCCATCCCTCCCTAGGACAAACAACACAAAACACTGGGCACAAAGCATGTATGGTCTTTTTTCATACAAAGTCATCAATGTCGGAGGCCTTGGCTGCCTCCAGTACCAAAAGCCCTTGCTCCAGGGCGTTCATGGACATGCAATGGTGCATGTGGCGGAGGGACATACTTGGCCTCACCAAGGACCAACCCTTAAAATAATTTTTGAGCCTCCTCTTGTAAGGCCCATGCCGATACTCCGTTGGGATGGAGGAAAACTGAAAAATGTTCCTCTATTTCTCGGCAAAAAAGGTGGAATGTACCAAGCACCAATGGATCCACCTGGTGGGGGACCAACGTGAGTCTCGCCAAGCTTTTGAAAATTTTGTGGTCAACGCACGGTGGCGTTCCACTTGGGTTAGAGTGTACATCTCCCTCACCCTCCAAAGCTCATACAAACCTTCAATGCATTTCACCATGACATGCACAACAACCCATAACGGAGGTCCACCAGGGGTCCTCACTGTGGGGACATGCTCTTTGAGGCAATCCACAAATTGCCTTTGGAAGGGAGGGGAGGTTAGGAAAACTTTGGTGCTTGTAAGATCGAAATCTTTTTCTGTGGCCCTCGAGGCCGAGGGGAGACGTTCCCTCAGAGGGATGCTTGAGGTCTCATCCTTGAGGGCTTGTTTGAAGGCCTTCAAAGCTGCATGAGCTTGGGCCTTCTAAAGGGTACCAGGGGGGAGGGCCTAAAGGGTGGTCTCATTGCGCTTTGCAATGCCGTTTAGAAGGCGGCATGCTGCATGTTGGTAGTCCCCCGACCGCCTATCAGGGGTCACACTTCTCAAGAATGCCCCCCATCTTGAGGTGGACTCCAACCCCCTTTGCTCAACAATACCATTGGGGTCTTTGCACAACCAACACTTAGACCCAGCCCCCCCCATTGCTTGCATCCCCTTCCCATCCCATGTCAAAATGACACTGCAAGTCAAAAATTGGTTTTGAAAGAGGACAATGTCCTCCTCCACATCCCTCACCTCTTGGTTGAGGTTGGCGGAGATGTCCGGGCTTCTCACAAAAGCCTATTCATCCCCGCCATCCATGCAAAACCATGAGGCCCATAGCTTCACCTTCGAAGCATACTTTGCCCCCCCCCCCCCCCCTACATTAACCCATACATCCGCAGAGGTAGAGGATGCCTTCCACAAGGAAGTCGCATCAACTGAAATGACAACAATGGCAACGCCACTAGGGGGGGGTTTCCCAATAACTCGGGCCATAGATATTGCATTTTGCACAATTGACTGCAAAGGCACATGGGCAGCTGCCCTATTGCGGCCTGTGGTAGACTTTACAATGGTTGCTTGGGGAAAGTAGGGCATGATCCGTTGCCGAACGGTCCTTAGGTCCCGTTGTGTGCAACGGCGGGGCATTCGCAAAAGGGCCCGTTGGGAGAGATGCATGCCGCATGCCATGCGTAGCATGCTCAGGGCCTCATGCTCCTGAGCTGTGAATGCACGATGGCCACCAAGTGGGCCAGACAGGGCAGTGCACGCCCCACCACTTAAGCAAACTTCTCCTTTGGTGTTGGTGCCACACACAATGTTCGGATCACCCAATAGAACTCGCACCAGCCGCTGAACCGCCTTCCACCGCCGCCGCTGGACCTTGGGGCACTGCAGATCGGTGTACCGCCGGAGGTTAGCTGTGTTCAGAGCCCTAAGGGCCTCGCTAACAGCATTATCCATGAAGAATAAGAGGGCCTGGGCAGGAAATGAGGGAGGGTTTTGAAGCAAGGGCCCAAAAAACACACGCGATAACCCACGCGATAAACCCCGCGATAACTAGGTTATCGCGCGATAACCCCCGCGATAACCCCCCGCGATAACTAGTTAGAACGCGATAACCCCCCGCGATAATTAGTTAGAGCACCCAGTTAGAGCGCGATAACCACCGCGATAACTAGTTAGAGCAGAGGTTAGTGCGCACCAACTGGAGGGGTTAGAGCAAGCATTTGGCACCCTAAAACCCATGGCCACCAGCTGCTGCCGCCACAGAGGCATGCAGTGCAGCACCCCCCCCCCCCCCGCACTGTAAAAAATCACACTCCATCGCTCGCCCTCCCATGGCAATGGAGCGTGTAGTGCCCTGGTGTCGAACAACACCGGGGCTTGGGGGGTGGCCGTGCATGCCCAACCCTCCACCGCCCTACCCTTGCACACACGGCTGTGCCGCTTTTTTTCCCTCAGGGTGGGATTTAGCATGCCACCACTCTCCACCCAAAAATCACCCCCCGTGAAAGACCCCACACACACAATAAGCGCCATGGGCGCCCCATCACGCAAATGGGCGTGAAGGCCCATGGTGTCCGTCCCTTGGGGGCGAACAACTTGGATGCTACACCATGTGAACCATGGTGGAGCATTGGAGGTGCAATACTCATTCAGGTCTACAACCAAGGGGGTGAGGGCAGGCTTCAGGGTAGCAGCAGCCATGTGGGTCGCCCCAAAATTAGAGGTGTTGGGGTTTCCGCTTCCCACTAGGCTGAAGTGGCACATGTCCACTTGGGCCCCAGATCGCTCCTCCCCACGAAGAATGCCCTTAGGCAACCCCCTTAGCAAACCCAGGAGTCATTGACTCTCCATCCTACTCCCGCTACCCTGACTCTGCACCCCTGGCGGCCCCAGCCCCTGCTGGGCGGTGAAGGTGGCACTGAGGGTGGAGGTGAGGCCGCGCACCTGCGCCTTAGCCACCCCCAGGCGATGCTGGAGGTCATCCCCCCTCCTCCGCCGCACCTCAACCTCCACCCTAAGCTGGGCCGCCTCCACCTCCGCCTTCCGCCTCCCATCCTCGGCCTCCCTCAGGGCCCCCCTCATCGCCTCCACCTCCTGCCCCCTCTTGGCGACCAGGTTGAGGGCGTGGTCCAGGGCACGCGGGGTGTTGCCGTGGACCTTTTCGGCCTTCGCCAAGGCCAACTTGTGGTCGGCCGACCAGCCCTTGGCCAGTGCGGCCTCAACCCCCGTGGCGGCCGCTTGCTCCACCAAAACCTGGCAAGCGTCCGTCACGTGGGTGGCCACACTGGCCCCCAGGGCCTCCACATCCACGGCCTCCGGGGGGGGGCTGAGCCGCCACCTTCGCCCCCATGACGGCTTGGGGGAGGGCTTGGGGGAGGGGGTGGGGCCCTTACCCCTATGGGGGGGGGGGGGCATCCGCCTCAACAACCACCACCTCAGGCCCCCGCTTCGTCGGCTTTCCCGGCCTGCCCCCCTTGGGTGCATACTGCCGAACCCATTCGGCAGTTGCATCCAACACAGATGGGGGGGGGGTCATACCCCCCAACCTGGTGGATGTCCCCCCCCCCCTGTGCAGCTTCTACCACCCTTCCCTCCTGGTGTACTCCCCCTCAAACAAAAAACAAACCCTCAACAAAGAAAAATTTTTCCTTTGGGGGGGGGGTCACTCATCCCAAACAAACACAAAAAAGCCGCAACCGTTTCCCCCTCAGCGGCATTCGGCCATTTGGCCGTTTCCCCCCCAACCCACACATAGGAGGGGAGGGTGAGGTTGGACTTTCTCTCCATCCCCCCCTCCTTCTCGGTGATGGTGACCAGCCGGTACCATCCCGTCCCCCCCACCCGGCAGGCCTCATCCCGAGGCTCCCCCCACCGCCACGACGCCCCCTCCACCAGCCTCTTCTCCCCCTCCAGCTGCACACGGGCCACCACCGGCTTGGCGGGCCGTGCCCCTGCTGCTTCTGCTGCTCCTCCTGCTGCTCCTGCTGGCTGGGCTTCGTCCTTGACGAAAATATGTGGCAGCTGCAGGATGGTGGCCTGAGAAAAACAATGGAAACAAAAAAAAACACGCGATAACTACCCCGATAACTCGCGCGATAACCTAGGTAGGACGCGATAACCCCCGCGATAACCCCCCGCGATAACCCCGCGATAACTAGTTAGAACGCCATAACCTAGCGCGATAAGTAGTTAGAGCACCTAGTTACAACGCGATAACCTAGCGCGATAACTAGTTAGAGCATGGGTTAGTGCAGGGTGTTGTGGGAAGTTTTCACACCTGGTGACATGGGCACATGCCTTGGCCCTCCTTCTTGGCGTCGTCCAGCACCAGGTCCATCCTCCGCAGCCACACCAAGTCCGTGACGGCGGCATACTCCCCCACTTGCCTGCACTCCACCACCTGGGCCACCCCCTCCACCTCAGGGGCCACCCTTGCCACCCCTCCATACAATCCCCTCCTCACCTCCAAAATGCACCCTGGCGGCACCCTAATCCCAACACTGGGCAATGGCGTGAATTTCACGTGAATTTACCCAAATTTTGCGGTTTTTGGGGGGAAATGCCACATTTTTGGATCCTTCCGAGGGATTTCAGGGGGCAACTTCTTCCACCAGCTTCATTACGCATCATCCAATGCAAGTCCCGCCCCAAAAGCATCCACCATGCCCAAAGGGCGCCCAAAATGAGAGGGGCCAAAACCCGGCAAGCCTGTAGCCGATTCATAGGCGTGAATTCACGTGAATTCGTACGGATTTCGTACGAATTTCGTACGAATTTCACGTGAATTCACGTGAATTCATACAAATTTCAGCCTTGTGCACCCCCTCATTTGTCCTAACACCCGGGGTACCCCCCCCCAATGCACCCCTGCAGGCACCCTGGGCACCTGCAACATGTGCACATGTGTGTGGGTGTGCCTTTGTGTGGGGTGTGTGGTTTTGTGTGGGTTTGTGTATGGTGTATGGTTGGGTTTGCATGTGGGTGGATGCATGACTTCCTTTTTGTTTCTACGTGCGGGCATGCGTATGTGTGTTGGTGTGTGTGAGGATGTGGGCGCCACCCGACCACATACGCACACAAACCCGTCCCAAACCTCACAGAAACACCCACACACCCACACACACAACCACGGACCCATAGATACACACCCACACACAAACACGCACCCACGCGCACAAACCAATCCACACATACACATACACACACACACACACACACGCACACACACACCCACACACACACACATAGACACACCCACAATGATCCTGCCCCACATACCTAACCACGACACATCCACTATGCAGGTGTGTGTGTGTATGTGTGGGTGGGCAGTGTGTGGGTGTGTCACATGGGTGTGGGTGGGGTGGCAGGGCGGCTTCATTCCACTAATGGCATGTGGGTGTGTGGGTGTGTGGGGTGGGGGTACATGTACGGCTGTCTGTTTGTTTCTGGGTGTGGGTGTGCGCCTGTGTGTGTTGGGGGGTGAGGATGTGAGGAGCACCAAACCATGCACATATACGCACAAGCCATACACACACACACACACACACACACCCTTCCCGCACCTCACACCAACACGCGCACACACAAACACACACAACCACACACCTCACTACACATGGACACACCGACCCACATACACGCATCCGCACTAACCCATCCACACACACAGGCAGACACACATACACACACACAGAACCCCCCCCCCACAAACATTTAATCGTGACACATCCACTGCCCAGGTACGTATGAGGGTGTGTGGGCGGGCGGTGTGTGGGTGTGGGTCGAGTGGGAGGCTGTTTGCTTTCATTGATGGTATGTGGGAGGGGGGGGGGGTGCATGACTGTCTTTTTGGTTCTGGGTGTGGGCATGCGTCTGTGTGTGGGGGGGGAATGAGGATGTGAGGAGCACAAAACCACATATACGCACGAGCCATACACACACACACACACACACACACACATACAGACACACCCTTCCCGAACCTCACACCAACACGCTCGTACACACAAACACACACAACCTCACACCCAACTACACATGGACACGCCGACCCACCCACCCACCCCCACACACACACATCCGCAGAAACCCATCCACACACACAAGCAGACACACACACACACACAGAACCCCCCCCCCCTAAACATCTAACCGTGACACATCCACTGTCCAGGTACGTATGAGGGTGTGTGGGCGGGCACTGTGTGGGTGTGGGTCGAGTGGGGGGCTGTTTGCTTTCATCGAGGGTATGTGTGTGTTTGTGCATGGGTGTGTGTATGTGTGTGTGTGTGTGTGTGTGTGTTTGTGGGTGTGTGCGTGCCGGGGGGGCAGGTACAGGGAAATGTGTGTGGGTGTAGGGACTTTGTTGCATGCATAGGTGGTGCTGGTGTGGCTCTTCTGCCGGTGTCCTGCAAAAATGGTACGAAATTCGTACGAAGTTTGCACGAAATTCGTACGAAATTCGTGCGAATTTCGTACGAACTTCGTACGAATTTCGTCCCCAAAGTACCGTGAATACGTACCGTGAATGTGGTTGTTACGAATTTCGTACGAAATTTGTACGAACTTCGTAAGAATTTCGAATGATTTGCATGAATTTGTATCATTTATGTGCAGAACAAACACACTCAGCCCATAGCACACAGCACAGCAACACAACAACAACACTGAAGAACAACGCAGTCAGGTCATCAGCAACATTCACCGATGAGGACACGAAGCACAACAAGCAGCAAGCAAAACAACGATACCAAGAGAGTCGAAAAGCAGGCATTACACACACATCATGACAATCAGCAGTAACAAACACGAACGACAGACAGTCACAAATTACAAACAGCACAAAAGTATTGTCCCACATGATTCAACAACAGGCAGCCACCCATCCAACCATCCACACCCACCCATAGCACACAGCACAGCAACACAACAACAACACAGAAGAACAACACAGTCAGCCCATAGCACACAGCACAGCAACACAACAACAACGCAGAAGAACAACACAATGAGCCCATAGCACACGGCACAGCAACACAACAACAACACTGAAGAACAACACAGCCACGTCATCAGCAACAGTCACCAATGAGGAGCAGCAGACACACGAAGCACAACAAGCAGCAAGCAAAACCACGATACCAACAGAGTCGAAAAGCAGGCATTACACACACATCATGACAATCAGCAGCAACAAACACAAACAACAGACATTCACCAACTACAAACAGCACAAAAGTATTGTCCCACATGATTCAACAACAGGCAGCCACCCATCCAACCATCCACACCCACCCATAGCACACAGCACAGCAACACAACAACAACACTGAAGAACAACACAGTCAGGTCATCAGCAACAGTCACCAATGAGGAGCAGCAGACACACGAAGCACAACAAGCAGCAAGCAAAACAGCGACACCAACACAGTCGAAAAGCAGGCATTACACACACATCATGACAATCAGCAGCAACAAACACAAACCACAGACAGTCACAAACTACAAACAGCACAAAAGTGTTGTCCCACATGATTCAACAAAACCACCCAAGAACCCAAGAACCACCAATGCATGCACATATCACCCAGCAACGCACACACCATGCACCCACGCCCACACAAACAACAACCCCTCCGACCAGGCACACCCACCCACACACAAAAATGACACAAATTCATGCAAATTGTTTGAACTTCGTGCGAAATTCGTACGAAATTCGTACGAACTTCGTACGAAATTTGTAACGACCACATTCACAGTACCTATCTGTGAGGCACTTTGGGGACGAATTTCGTACGAAATTCGTACGAATTTCGCACGAATTTCGTACGAACTTCGTACGAATTTCGTACGAATTTCGTACCATTTTTGCAGGACACTGGCAGAAGAGCCACACCAACACCACCTATGCATGTGTTGAAGTCCCCACATCCACACACATTTCCCTATACCTGCCCCCCCCCCCGGCACACACACACACATACACACACACACACACACCGCACAGACACACACACACACACAAACACACACACACACAAACACACACACACACACACACACACACATACACACACACACACGGCATGAGGTGACCAAAGAACCAAGCACATACATTTCCCGATACCTGCCCCCACGGCACACACACACATAGACACACACACGGACACACACACACACACACACACAGTGCAGCAATGCAAAAGAAAGAAGACCACAACAACGAACTGAAACAAAAAGAATGTTAAAGGAAGTCTTCTAACCGCAATCAATTGCATTGATTCCAGCAGTCACATCAGCGAGTGAGCGTGTGTATCACTGATACCGGTGTAAGGTGAAGTCAAAAAGGGTAATGACCTCGGGGTAGGGATTGGTGGGGGTACGGGTGATACAGACGAATGGTGCTCTAGACTCGTTTCAACTTGGGTTCACCCAAGTTTTCCCTCTCCACCGACGAGCACCTTGGTGTGACGTCTCACTGACATCGTCGATTTCTGTGAGGGACAAGTCGCTGCACCAAGGGTCCATTCGTCATACTTCCATTTCCGGGGTACGAACCCAGAAACAATAATAGCCTAAAGCCACGTACAAACAAACATACCCCGGAAGGTAAAGAAGTCAACAAATCCATAAACGAGTGACCACCCAAGCATGGAGGAAGGACCATGCTCCATTTGTGAGGGAACGAAGACATGGTAGGGCATGTGGTGAGTTGAGAAACAAAGACAACAACCAACAAGGAGCTTCACGAGTACTTCGGCAGTGAGCAGACGATGCAGGCGTTCCTTATTTTGTATTCGTGCACACGAGTGGAAAAACCACCCACATGTAAGGAAGTACATGCACTTACCCACACGACCGTACCCACAATCAGTAGATATAGGTGTAGAAATAATAACAAAACAATTCACGCAGCATTGTTGTACAAAAACCAAATAAGTGATACCAATCGGCGAAGCTTCCCCGCAACCGGCCCAGAGAGAGCTTACGGGTTTCTTGGAGCTCTCAAAGTGGGGAATTCAACTTGGAGCACAATTGGATTAACCTCGTGGTGTAGGCGGCGAATACTAACCGCTGCGCAAGGTAAACACAGTGCAGCAATGCAAAAGAAAGAAGACCACAACAACGAACTGAAACAAAAAGAATGTTAAAGGAAGTCTTCTAACCGCAATCAATTGCATTGATTCCAGCAATCACATCAGCGAGTGAGCGTGTGTATCACTGATACCGGTGTAAGGTGAAGTCAAAAAGGGTAATGACCTCGGGGTAGGGATTGGTGGGGGTACCGGTGATACAGACGAATGGGGCCGGTTGCGGGAAAGCTTCGCTGATTGGTATCACTTATTTGGTTTCTGTACAACAATGCTGCGTGAATTGTTTTGTTATTATTTCTACACCTATATCTACTGACTGTGGGTACGGTCGTGTGGGTAAGTGCATGTACTTCCTTACATGTGGGTGGTTTTTCCACTCGTGTGCACGAATACAAAATAAGGAACGCTGGCATCGTCTGCTCACTGCCGAAGTACTCGTGAAGCTCCTTGTTTATTGTTGTCTTTGTTTCTCAACTCACCACATGCCCTACCATGTCTTCGTTCCCTCACAAATGGAGCATGGTCCTTCCTCCATGCTTGGGTGGTCACTCGTTTATGGATTTGTTGACTTCTTTACCTTCCGGGGTATGTTTGTTTGTACGTGGCTTTATGCTATTATTGTCTCTGGGTTCGTACCCCGGAAATGGAAGTATGACGAATGGACCCTTGGTGTGGCGACTTGTCCCTCACAGAAATCGACGATGTCAGTGAGACGTCACACCAAGGTGCTCGTCAGTGGAGAGGGAAAACTTGGGTGAACCCAGGTTGAAACGAGTCCAGAGCACCGAGAGAGCTTACGGGTTTCTTGGAGCTCCCGAAGTGGGGAATTCAACTTGGAGCACAATTGGATTAACCTCGTGGTGTAGGCGGCGAATACTAACTGCTGCGCGAGGTAAACACAGTGCAGCAATGCAAAAGAAAGAAGACCACAACAACGAATTGAAACAAAAAGAATGTTAAAGGAAGTCTTCTAATCGCAATCAATTGCATTGATTCCAGCAGTCACATCAGCGAGTGAGCGTGTGTATCACTGATACCGGTGTAAGGTGAAGTCAAAAAGGGTAATGACCTCGGGGTAGGGATTGGTGGGGGTACGGGTGATACAGACGAATGCATGGTGCTCTGGACTCGTTTCAACCTGGGTTCACCCAAGTTTTCCCTCTCCACCGAGGAGCACCTTGGTGTGACGTCTTACTGACATCGCCGATTTCTGTGAGGGACAAGTCGCTGCACCAAGGGTCCATTCGTCATACTTCCATTTCCGGGGTACGAACCCAGAAACAATAATAGCCTAAAGCCACGTACAAACAAACATACCCCGGAAGGTAAAGAAGTCAACAAATCCATAAACGAGTGACCACCCAAGCATGGAGGAAGGACCATGCTCCATTTGTGAGGGAACGAAGACATGGTAGGGCATGTGGTGAGTTGAGAAACAAAGACAACAATAAACAAGGAGCTTCACGAGTACTTCGGCAGTGAGCAGACGATGCCAGCGTTCCTTATTTTGTATTCGTGCACACGAGTGGAAAAACCACCCACATGTAAGGAAGTACATTCACTTACCCACACGACGGTACCCACAGTCAGTAGATATAGGTGTAGAAATAATAACAAAACAATTCACGCAGCATTGTTGTACAAAAAGCAAATAAGTGATACCAATCGGCGAAGCTTCCCCGCAACCGGCCCAGAGAGAGCTTACGGGTTTCTTGGAGCTCCTGAAGTGGGGAATTCAACTTGGAGCACAATTGGATTAACCTCGTGGTGTAGGCGGCGAGTACTAACCGCTGCGCGAGGTAAACACAGTGCAGCAATGCAAAAGAAAGAAGACCACAACAACGAACTGAAACAAAAAGAATGTCAAAGGAAGTCTTCTAACCGCAATCAATTGCCTTGATTCCAGCAATCACATCAGCGAGTGAGCGTGTGTATCACTGATACCGGTGTAAGGTGAAGTCAAAAAGGGTAATGACCTCGGGGTAGGGATTGGTGGGGGTACCGGTGATACAGACGAATGGGGCCGGTTGCGGGAAAGCTTCGCTGATTGGTATCACTTATTTGGTTTCTGTACAACAATGCTGCGTGAATTGTTTTGTTATTATTTCTACACCTATATCTACTGACTGTGGGTACGGTCGTGTGGGTAAGTGCATGTACTTCCTTACATGTGGGTGGTTTTTCCACTCGTGTGCACGAATACAAAATAAGGAACGCTGGCATCGTCTGCTCACTGCCGAAGTACTCGTGAAGCTCCTTGTTTATTGTTGTCTTTGTTTCTCAACTCACCACATGCCCTACCATGTCTTCGTTCCCTCACAAATGGAGCATGGTCCTTCCTCCATGCTTGGGTGGTCACTCGTTTATGGATTTGTTGACTTCTTTACCTTCCGGGGTATGTTTGTTTGTACGTGGCTTTATGCTATTATTGTCTCTGGGTTCGTACCCCGGAAATGGAAGTATGACGAATGGACCCTTGGTGTGGCGACTTGTCCCTCACAGAAATCGACGATGTCAGTGAGACGTCACACCAAGGTGCTCGTCAGTGGAGAGGGAAAACTTGGGTGAACCCAGGTTGAAACGAGTCCAGAGCACCGAGAGAGCTTACGGGTTTCTTGGAGCTCCCGAAGTGGGGAATTCAACTTGGAGCACAATTGGATTAACCTCGTGGTGTAGGCGGCGAATACTAACTGCTGCGCGAGGTAAACACAGTGCAGCAATGCAAAAGAAAGAAGACCACAACAATGAACTGAAACAAAAAGAATGTTAAAGGAAGTCTTCTAACCGCAATCAATTGCATTGATTCCAGCAGTCACATTAGCGAGTGAGCGTGTGTATCACTGATACCGGTGTAAGGTGAAGTCCAAAAGGGTAATGACCTCGGGGTAGGGATTGGTGGGGGTACGGGTGATACAGACGAATGGTGCTGTGGACTCGTTTCAACCTGGGTTCACCCAAGTTTTCCCTCTCCACCGAGGAGCACCTTGGTGTGACGTCTCACTGACATCGCCGATTTCTGTGAGGGACAAGTCGCTGCACCAAGGGTCCATTCGGCATACTTCCATTTCCGGGGTACGAACCAAGAAACAATAATAGCATAAAGCCACGTACAAACAAACATACCCCGGAAGGTAAAGAAGTCAACAAATCCTGTGGTGTCGCGCGACAGGCGTTGATGGAAAAGGGTCGTGAATTTGAAAGCGAAGGCTCAGTCTGTGCCTCTCCTTCCCCTTCTCCTCTTCCCTTGGCATGTTCATTTAAGGGAGTAGTCGCATTTGGCGCCAGACCATAATTTAATTTCTGCTAAATCTGATGAATCTTTTATTTTAAATGGTGTTTTAAATAAGAAATCCAAGTGCCAGCAGCAGAAACCTATAACTCGCCTGTGCTGAACTACCCTTGTCGCACCCTTGTTGCGCCCTTGTTGCGCCCTTGTCGCGCCCCTTGTCGCGCCCCTTGTCGCGCGATAACACCCCTTATCGCGCCCTTATCGCGCACCCTTATCGCGCGATAACCCCCTTATCGCACCCCTTGTTGAACCCCCTTGTCGCGCCCCCTTTTGTGTTGTATTAGTAGGTTTCCATTCCACTTTTCCCCCTTCCTTTGTTCTTAGACCTTCTCTTGGGTCCGTGGGGGCTTGCCGGTGGTCATGGAGGCTTTGGGTGCAGCCGGAGTGTGCATTGGGGATTGGGTGGAACAACATCGGCGGGTTTTGGGGACCCGAAGGGTGGTGGGACCGGGCCTGGTGTTGCAAGCTGCCACGGTAAGGGCATCGGATGAGCAGCTAACATTCGATGCAACCACCACTTTTGCCCACATCCGTGTGGCACGACAGGTTTTTGGAGAGGTCACTGGGTCGTGTCTCAGTGACATGATCTACCCCATTATGGATGCCAACCCCAACCTTTTGGGTTGGACCCTTGATTTTGTGAATGCCGACACCGATGCCCTGGTGTCTGTTTTTCGAAGCAAGGTGAGCGCGAAGGTTGGAACACGGGTCACCAACTTCATCACCCCCCTTTTCGAGGACCTCGATGAAGGTGGGAAAAGAAAAGCCGGGTGCCAATTTTCTGCCCAAAGGGCAAAAAAGGAAGAGGTCCCCGTGATACATCACGAGCGAGTTTTTGAGGTGAAGGACTGTGCCTCTGTTTTGCCAGTTTTTTCTCTTCCTTCAAATGGGTCCACGGCCTGGGCCGACCCATACTATGGTTTCACCACCCCGTTTTTTTATACTTCCGCCACTGTTGTTGCATGGCCATTGCATAGTGCAGATCCACTCATTGGTTCTAGTGACGAACCAATTGAGTCCCCTGAGTGGGTGAGATCCAATGAATCACTCCCAGACCTTGTTCGCTTGGAGCACTGTGTTTTGCGTGCAACTTTGAGTCCCTCATTGTACAATTTACAAACTGAGGTGGCTACCCTCGATCCGCTCCAAGGCACACCAATTTTTAACGAAAAGTTTCCTTCTATTGGAAGGAAGTTTGATTCTTATGACAGGGTGCAGTTTTTTGGAAAGCATCATAGCATTCCTATCAATGAATGGGGTGAGGATTATGATGACTTTCCACACCTTGAGAATGTCATGACAGATTTGCACCATGACATTCAGACCCAAACAGGCCTGCCCTTGAATATTGAGATTGTTGCCTATGTTGGTGCACTTGGTGCTGCTCAACATTGGCATAGGGATTTTCTCCGCAAGGTGATCCCCGAGGGACATCATGCATTTGCTGTTTTTTTCCCTTTGAATTATCAACTTAATGGAAACCAGTGGATACATGGTTCATCGGTGGGCTTTCCTGTTCCTTGGGTTGTCAGGGAGATGGATGCTGGTTTGGGAGATGCATTTGTGTTGAATGTGTGTTCCATTCATCGTGGTGGTGGCTTGCCCGAGGGTGTGCCGCCGGTTGATGAGATCTCACAGAGAAGGAATGTACGGTGGGTGGGTTTCATGCTTCTGTCTACCAGTGCCCTGCCCAAAAATGTCACAGAAGGTATTAACCCACCGTTTTGGGCAGAGGACCCTTCCATGATATTAGATGCTCCCGATGTTGCCCACTGTGGTTTCAAGTCATGCAGAAAACGCCCTACCTCCCTTTGTTATGGATGTAAAAAAAAGGTTTTGTGCCCCACACACAAGACCCAGATGTGTGCATCATGTGATGCTCCTGTGACTGCCCAGGATGTACCGTCCTCCTCTGGGGATGTCGCGATGCCAGACGGTAATGGCTCTGTTTCTGTGGATTTCCCATTCACATGTTTTTTCGCTGTGGGCACTACAAGTGTTCATCTCATGTGGCACCCTCAGAAGCCCAGGGTGCACAAGGCACGTGATGAGTTGGACTGTCCTTGTTGGGAAGCGATGCATGGAGGTGGTGAAATTGGCACCCCCACCCCCGAGGATTCTCACCTGATCCGTGCTGATGCTGGAACGGTGTTGGTGTTGCGACATGGGAGGTGGGGGGGGTTTGCAATGGGTGGTGACAAGGAGGGTGGTGGTAAAGAGAAAGCGGAGGTGTTTGGTTGGTACATGGTCCCCACGGAACACAAAATGGTCGATATGTCAATCCTGCTGCGCGCCGGTGCAACGGTTGAAGCGGTGGACAAGTCGGGGAAGATTGTTGACGACACGTACTGGTGCACATGCCATCAGGTTTGTGCTATGGGGCTTGCAATGTGGTGTTCTTCAATGTGCAACAAGGGGTGCAACAAGGTACCTTATCGCGCACCTTATCGCGCGATAAGGGGGCGCGACAAGGTACCTTATCGCGCACCCTATCGCGCGATAAGGTGCGCGATAAGGTATTCTGTCGCGCCCCCTTATCGCGCGATAAGGTGCGCGATAAGGTACCTTGTTGCGCTTGGTACATTGCATCCTTCGATTGCATTGCATTTGATTCTGCTGTGTCCGGTGGCACCCGTTGCATTCTTTATTCGTTGCTGCACCCATACTCCCATATTCACCCATCTGTTGTTATCTTCTCAGGTGACTGTAGTCCAATGGCCCCGTTTGGACCTTGTGCAAGCACCTGAAGCACCAGATGTCGCTGGGTCCAAGGTTGGACGTGTGGCGCCTGCTGCTGAGTCCTTTACTGGAGTGGATGAGGAGTGGTTCCTGCCAGGCCCCCCGGCAGTGTTTGAGGCTACAGGGTTTGGGAATGAGGTAACCCTCCCTAGGCAGGCCCCCACCACAAAGACACATTGGTGTCGGTCATTTAAGCTGAAAGTCCGCCAGGGGGGGCCGGAAACTGTGAAGGCATTCACCCTCCCCGTCGTTTGTGGCCTTTGGACCTCAGATGAAAAGACTGATTTTGGGGTGGCTGTGTTGTGCTATGTTTCTTACTATGAGGGGGGGCGTAAGAATCAGTTCAAGTGCCTGATCCCCACTGAAGACAGCTTCCGTTGGGTCACGCACCATGCATTGCGCAATTTCCGCGCTTTTGGGGGGGATGACTTGCCCCCATATGTTGAGGACTGGATGAAGGAATGGGAAACCTCCAGTGCCCCCAGATATGGTCGTGGTATCACGAAACAGGAGGTTAATGTGGATGAGAGTTCAGACAGTGATGCCACCCCCCTTGCCCAGAGAAAGCGTGGGCAGCCCAGTGACCTCAAGGGTAAGGGCCCAAAAAAGCCAAGGCCCGTGGGCAAGAAGGGAGGAACGCCAGCAGCAGGCAGGCAGCAGGCAGCAGCAGCAGGCAGTGTTCCTGGCAGTGCTGGTCCGGTCACCCTCAGTGCCACGACCGTGCACAATATTGTAGGTGCACTCACTGAGGATTTCGCATCCGGGGTGCTTGCAAGTGTGAAGGATGCAGTGACATCCCAAGCAACATCAGTTGTTGCAGCTGCACTGAGGGAGGAGAGGCGGAGTGAGGTTGCAGCGCGGTTGAAGAGACAAGAGGAGAAAACAAAAAAAATGGGGGACAAACTGGAGTTGGCCCTTGCTGAGCAAGCCAGGCTGCGGGAGGCAAAGGAAAAGGCAGAGGCAACCTCCAAGGAAACGCAGGACAAATTGACAGCAAGTAGTGCTGAGGTTGCACGGCTCAGAAGTGAGAGGGATTCTTTGCGAGAGCGAGTGGAGAGTTTGGAGGTAGACAAGGCTAACCTTCAGGATAATTTGAATGCCGCCTTGGGAACCCATGTGCACAGCCCCCGTGCGTCAACAGCTGACCTCACCACGCCCCGAAAGCAGCCCAGGCCTTCAACTTCCTGGCCTGCCAGTCCATCTAAGCCTCCTTTTTCTCAGGAGTGACTCCTAAGGGGTCCTGAGTTGCATGCCAACCCCAGTGAGGAGGAGTTGCTACAGTTTGCACGGGCCTTGCAATTGAAGGGAGGGGAGAAGTTTGGTGCCCCAGTCCACACTGCACAATTCGGTTGGGGCCGAATTGGGCCCGCACGGCAGGAGGCCCGCATTCTAAAGGCAACATTGAAGCCAAATGCCATTCATTTTTTGCATTTGGTGCGTGCATGGGCTTTGGCCACCCTCCCAAGTTGGTTTCATTGGTGCGCTGTGCAAGTGGCACACTACACGGGTCAGCAGCCCATGGTACCTCATTCACACCCACGTGATGGCACACCTCTCAGTGCTGTGGTTGAACTTGGTGACTTCCGTGGTGGTGGGTTGTGGGTGGAGTGTGGTGGCAAGCTGTGGGCACCCAAATGTAAGACCACTAGAGAGGTGGTGCAAGTGGTGAACCACTTGGGTCGAGAGGTCCAAGGGGTTGTGTGCTCCGCGCGCAAAGGGTCGGTTTTCAACAGCGGGGCCCTACACAGGCCGTGGGATTGGGAAGGAGACAGGTGGTCCATTGTTTTGTACAATGGTGCAGATGTAAGCAGAGCCTCATTACAGGAGCGTGAGGAACTTATGGCACGTGGCTTTGCACCTTGTGGACAGCCTTGCGGCGGGTGGCACTGCGGATCACCTGATTGCAACTAATTGCCAGTTGACCTTTGTCTTTGCCCTGTTTGCAATTGCCAATTGTCATGACAATGATGCTAATGGGACCTTTTGTGTTTGCGCGATAAGGGGGGCAACAAGGTACCTTATCGCGCGCCTTATCGCGCGAAAAGGTGCGCGATAAGGTACCTTATCGGGCCCCTTATCGCGCAACAAGGTGCGCGATAAGGTACCTTGTTGCACCCCCTTGTTGCACCACTGTTACTCCAAATCGCAGCATTTTCAAAATGAAAGTCAAGGCATCAACTGCCATCCAGAAGTGCTGTTCAACCCTCGAAGGCTTACGCATGCAGCCACTGAAGAAAGTCTCCCGGAAGCAACAACAGAAACGTTTGAAAATGGCTGAGCAGATTCTTAGGTCACTATTACAAGACGGAGAAGTACAAGTTCGGATGACATATCAAGGAGTTGTACATCTCCGTGGGGGGTGCGCCAGTGTGAAGGATGACAGTAATGCCACAGTGGAAGAGAAGGAGGCCTTAAGGGTTGTCAGACTAGTCCGTGGAATGCGTTTAAGTATCAGGCAAATGTATAGGTTGCCAAGGGCTTGTAGGAAAACAGATTTGAACGCAGCACGACAACAGCACACACCCTATTGGTGTACCACTAGGGCTGTTGTTTCTGAGACAGGTGCACCTCGGGCCTCAGCGAGCAACAAGCTTGCTGAGGTTGTCAACCACCAAATTAGTTTGTCGCAAGCTGCCAAAACATTTAAGACCCATGGCCCAGACATCATTGTGGTGTTGTCGGCTGATGCCACGCCTTTATGGAAAGCATCAGCAACGCGGTGTGACATTTCTGTCCACTGTTGGCAACAACCAAGTGATGCAGGGGCTCCTAACCTATGGCCAATTTGGTGGGCCATGTGGGGGGGTGATGACGCACATTTCATGCTAGCCATGGACAAGGCACATGACCTCAATGGTCAGGTGCAGGATTTGTGTCACAACTGTGACATTGTGTGGGAAGGGAAAACACTAGGGTTCAAGTGTGTCATCACGGGGGATGGGAAAAATATGCATGCCGGGAACCCCTCCTCCAAATCCAAGTGTTGGATTTGTGTGGAAGATAATGGCCTAGCATTTTTTGTAGGAGACATGAAGGGGGGGGTGAGGTGGGGTGCTTACCTCAGGTGCATCCCAACCGGGGGGAGAGTAGGTGACTACGTGCATGCAACATGTAGAATCCTGTGCATCCTCGTGAAAAGGCTAAGGGGGGAGTTCCACCAAAGAGGGATCCATGTTGGGCTGCGTGAGCTAGACGGGGAGATGCACGAGATCAAAGAATTTTGCAAGGGGATCCCAGAGGCAGAGAGGATTGCACCAAGGCGGGCCAAAGAGGGAAGTTTTGACCTTACAAGTGCCAATGCCTTCATGGCCAACCCCCAATGGGCAGACAACATTGTCACCATTGCCAAGGCACGTATGGGGAATGTGGAGACCCCTGCTGGGCCTTTGGTATGGGTGGTCCTTCGTACCATCTTGCACCAGTCTGCACATATCCATAGGTTTTGGAGGCAAAAAGAATTTTTTACGGATAGTGATGTTGCCATGTACACTAATGCGGTGGACCGCTTCCGCGAGGCATGGGGGGACTTAGGGTGGAAGGTGAGCACGTGGGTCCATTGGACATGTGCTCACTCACCTTATTTTGCACAGGCATATAGGAATATATATATATTTTCAAGCATTCCAAGTGAAAAAAGGAATAGCCCTTTCAAGAGGGACCTACACAACAGTTGTAAGGGATGGGCTCTCTTAAAGCCAAGGTTATCTAGGCTCTCCATGGGCCATGTTGTAAACATGAATAACCTGGACATGGGGTTGCTTGCACGGAAGGTACAGGAGGCAGAGGAGAGAGACAAAGCAGAAATCCTACTAGGACGTCGCAGGTTGCAGTAGACAAGAGATGTCACAAAATGGTTGTCTTGTGCATGCTTCATAGGGTGCAACAAGGGGTGCAACAAGGGGTGCAACAAGGGGGGTTATCGCGCGATAAGGGGGTGCAACAAGGGGTGCAACAAGGGGGGGTTGTTGCGCAACAAGGGGTGCAACAAGGGTGCAACAAGGGGTTGTACCCATTTTTGAAAATGGTTAACAATGGAGTACAAGGGTGGGAAGCAGAGTCTCTATAGGTCATTTGGGCCCCCTTAGGACACATGACCCCTTAAAACCCCCCATGGGTACTACAAGACATCTTTTAGGTGTTTACAAGTTTGGGTGCAACAAGGTACCCTTTTCCATCAGGTCCCAGTGCACCACACCACACCATAAACGAGTGACCACCCAAGCAAGGAGGAAGTTGTCAAGGGAGTTGGACGGCGCAAAGGCAAAGAGCAAGCTGATCACATAGGCATATTAGCTCTACGGCCAGACACGCAATGTATTTTGATGTACATTTCGTGAATTAACACCGTGCACAACTATCGCTATCGCTGCATCTCATCCAGTCCTAAATATATGTCATGCATAGATGTTCCTATCAGGCAGGACCACATAGAACTATCGCACCTGCACGCTGGACACCTCGCATCTTGCAAGAAAAGTGCACCACAATATGTAATTAGCTTCATAAATCATACATCAAAGAAAAAATAGGAAAAAACAGGAAAAAACCACCAAGGAATCTGAAGCACCACTCCAGGTGCAACTTTCGAACAGGCGATTGTGGGCCCTGCGGGTTCCTGGCAGTACCGCAGGTCGCGTGCGCCAGCGTCCGCCAGTCTCAGCTTTGCCAGAAGTGAACACAGCATAACATAATAACCGTGGGACACCACCTCGGAACACCGTCGTAGGGTCGGCTTGCCGGCCCCGGCCACCGGCGGTGTGGGGTGGTGGCCTCTCACGGTTGCCGCCCCCTCCCCCCTGAAGATATGTGCCCATGAAACTGCTTGCTCTCATCAACCCTAGGAAATTAGTTCTGCCCATGATACCACTCGCTGCAAGACATGTTCTTCCTAGAATCGGAACAGGGCCTGTCATGGTGTCAATGGTGCCACGACGAAGTGGGATAATTCTTGGCCCCAATCCCCCACGGGACGGATCGTAGGTTCCCTTTAATCGAAAAAGATGAGAGGGCATACCATAGGCACTTCAAGAGGAGGGAAGGGAGCTGTGACCTCCAGACTAGGCGAGCATGTGGCGACCATGCGTCTACCCAGCGTGTCCACTCAACATTAGGGGGCAGGTCATACAGGTTGGTAGCCACTCCTTTTCGCTGCAGCACTACATTGCCGACTGGATCGCAACACAATCGCCCCTCCCCCCAGGTCACCGGCGTACCATTTGGTTCCCATTTCAAAGCAATCCCATATATATGGGTTAGTAAGAGGGAGATACCCTGTCTCACGAAGGCTTGGAATTCACTGGGGACTGCCATGGTAACAATGTACAAATTGTCTTTAAACCTTGATAGCAGTACTCGCGGCATACCTGGGGACTGTAGCTGTGGATGTAGTTTCTCGTCCCACAGGATTTCGGGTAGTATAGCACGCAGTGGTCGAAACGGGTGAAAAAACTCCATAACTAAACCCTCGTTGCGTCTCGGTGTGTCCCTCAGAATCGCTTCTACCCGTCCCCCCACCATGCCGTCCCATGCTTCGGTGTAACATATCTGAACACAGAAATCTCCCACGCCAAAAGCATTGACAGCACACATCTTGTCCATGGGTTGCGACCAAGGACTGAACCCGGTATCATACAAAGAGCCTCGGGTCACCAGGTGGACTTGTGGATGCGACAGTACTGAACTACCACTGTGGAACAGTACTGGGGTATTCAATGGGTCGTTCTGTGATACCGGCTGGGAAACGGAGAAATCCGATGTGCCCCACAGGTGTAGAAATGGCTGTTGGGATAGGGGGATTGGTAAAAGTTTCATCACATCAGGTTGTTTCATATCGTCGCACCACGCAGTCATCACTTGTGGTCGACAGTCGCCAAACAAGTACAAAGCCGCTCGCCATAGGCACCAGATCTCACTGATCTGTGCCGACAGAAAACCACCGATCGGCACACCTTTTCCTCCTTGACACATCACCAGGGGGCCTAACACAAACAGTGTATTGTAAAAGAGTTCGAAATCAGTGTATCGCAGGACTTCGTCAGCCGACAGATTGTGAAAATCTTTGCTCGTGCTGCGACCAAGGTGGTCTAGCTCTTTGAGGCCGCCTTTAGCTACAGCAAAACATACATCAGATACCTGTGCACCTGACGGCATCATAGCCATCGCCCATTTTCAGGTCTGTTGTGCCTGTTCTTTAGGTATCTCCCAAAACATGTCGTTCATGTCTTTTTCCATGAACTTAGTGCCCCCGCCCATTTGTTGGAGTCGTGTAGCGGCACGTGCTTGGTCACGGACACCTAACAGGCTCTGGAAAGACCACGTGGCGTAATATGTAGCCAGATGCCGTATCATCAGTTGCAGGCACCGGCCCACCACCCTCGCCCAGGTTCTAAAAATGTCGTGTCTGAACGATATCACATCACGCCAAGACAATGAGGGTTCAGTAGCATGGTTCTCAGCCAACTTCCATTTCAACATGTTGAAAAAAGTCGGTGGTCCTGGTTGTGAGTTGTGCGCTTTCCTGTTTGCTGGCACATGTGCTGCAGAAAATTCTAGAAACTGGGTAACAACCCAGTCCTCAAACACAAAGGGTTCCTGTAGTACTTTGCGACCCAATCGGTGATGGAGTGAGTCTGCAACAATACCACATTGTCTGGCCCGTTCCGCGAGCTCTAACATACAAACCGCCTGTGCCTGCCCAAGGTTCTCACACAACCCCCAGACTTAAAACCTTCCACCAAATACAGTTGAATTGGTAATACGTTCTTCCAATTGGAGACGACACACGGCGTAGTGTCTCGTCAGTTGCTTGTCCAACACCCCTCCAGACAGACCTAGCAGATTTAACCGTTCACGTGCAAACTGTGCAACGTGCACCGTATTAGCCGGAAATCGTTGCATGCCTTGCACATTCGAGATTTGTACTTGCTGCAGAAGGTCATCAGGCAGGTTAGACAGTACATTCTCAGAGAAACTCGCCTGTTCTGAAGAGCTGGCAACCTGTGTAGGCGCAGGTGCAAAGCACTGTGATATGCTGTGTAGTGCTTGCTCATGTGCCTAATCCAACGTGTCTGCAGAATGCCAAAACCGGTTGCGAGTGTTGCTACTGAGTAAAGCTCCCGCGTCAGACCCCAACAGTGCTTTCCACTGCGGTGGTTCTCGTAATACCACGTGCCCCAATCTGTTGTTCAACTCTGGGTACTGTCCAAACAATGCAGAATAATTGCAACCATGGTTGCGCAGCGAAGTGAGTACAGACTCACACAAGGCCGCTGTATCAAATTGTGGGCATAGTTTTATAAATCGTACACCTGCTAATTCACAACGTGTGTGTGGTAATTCGTGTCTGCTGCACGCTGCACGCAGAATACCAGCTGCCACCTTCGGGCTTTGGGGTACTCGCATTGGTCTGGACGCCATCCTGGCAGGCGGGGATTGCAGAGGCATAACAAACAGCACTCTCACATACCACAATCGTACACTGAGTGCTTTGTCGAGGCTCATTAAAGCCTTAGTGATAGCTTTGCGTGTCACCATAATGGTATGCACGTCGTATGTGGGAACACGAATCACCACTCTACGTTTCAGAATGAATCCCCACTGTGCGCGCGCCTTTTGTCTGGGGAGATTAAAAAACCTCTCAAACAAAGGCACTTCCACGTGACCGGCGCAATCTGCGGCGAGTGAAACAAGTTCATCGGCACTAAACGTTCTTGCTTGGCTGTTGACGACATCCTGTATGAGTGACTTCATCGATTTTTCTTGGGCAGTGTGGTGCGACCTGTTTAGCACCGAATTGTACTGCATGCGGTCTCGTCCACCAAAGGGTAATACCTGGTTTAGTGTAAGGGAGAGGACGTGTACCCAGCACCGTTTTGGGCCTCCAGCGTCTGTGGTTTCTGGTACTAACTGTAACCCTAAGATGGATGCTTGTGCATGCTGCCCCCTACCGGGAAAGGATTCGCGCCAAACTCGGTAATCTCCCAAAAGAACATAAGGCGTGCATGCGTCGTTTCTTTTTAGCTTGGAAGTGTCTTTTCAGTGATTTCGCCCTCCGTAAGTGCTCGCGATAGCGTTCCAGGAGTGAGCGTGGGCCTGTATGTACCCTTCGTGAACTGGCCGTTTGAATGGGCAATTCACAGTTTTCGTGTTTTGCTCACTACTTGGTGGCATTGTGTCCGTTTGTTGTTTTGTTTTCGCATGAACGTAGAGAATGGCGACAGCCACATTTGTGCAAAACAGACCCAACAAATGAACACAATGGCGCCAACTTGTGCACAAACCATTAAAAATCACACTCAAATTCACACGACGATTCGCGGTCCGTTCACGGTCTAGTCACATGTTTGTTTTTCTCAAACGCCCCAAATGTTATCGGCCACACCTCAAGGCATGGATAGTCCCTACAACCTTGCGAAAACGGCTTGGCAAACGGGCACAGTGGCACCACGTAGTGAGCAGAACACCAAAAAATGGGGTCGGATTCACGCGCTCATTCAAGCGGCTAGTTACAGGCTGTTCACGAAGGGTACATAATACACCCTGTTTGCCCCATATATGGTGGAAAAGCACCATATACCACATAGATGAGGCGTGCAGGTTTGTTCCGGATCCCAAGATAGTGGCAGTTTGGAAAGACGAGCTAGCCATCTCAAGGACCTTTCTGGTGCATAGTGTAACAATTTATTGGAAGCAATTATGGTGTCAGCAATAGCGGCCCAGTCAACTATGCGTGAGGCTAACAACATGTCTCGTTGTCGTGCTATGTCGTCCCGCTAAGACCAAAACAGTTGTGCTGACTGGTCTTCATAATCAGGCGGTACACGTGTGTCAACAGTCACATGTGTGTCTTCATGCCATACATGTGTGGGTGGTGGGGGTCTCCCATGGCAGGAGGCAAGGGGTACCACACTATGGTGGCAGTTTTCTTACCCAGATGCTTCACGGCGTCAGTATACATGAATCGGTCTACCGACGAACCCACACTGTGTACACCACTGTCAATGATGTACAGTTCCCATGGTCCATGGAAACTCTCCAACCGTTCTTTTTCTGTTTGTGAGCTGTACATGCGCATCCTTAACGAATCGGCTGCCCAGGCCAAAAAACTTCGCCCTCGTGATTCCCACTTTGCAACCCACGCATTCCACATGGAAGATGATGGGCGGTGAATCAACAGAACGACTCGAAACGGTTGGATGTGCGCCACTTTGTTATCTAATGCGCGCAACTGATATTCATTAGGGGTAGTGTACAAATCAGTTCGCAAAAACATTGCCGTATGCGCGGAACCTGAGAGCGCATCTTCGAGCAAAAGGTCGTACATGCCACCAAAGAATGTACATGAACTATGCAAACCCAGGGATTGACTGCATGGTGTAGCCCACACGGAGGACCAGAGGGCCAGTGACACCCCAAGTGTGCGTGTCAGGAAATCTTCCCAGTCACCTGTGAGGCGCGCACACCAGTGGTTTAATCTAGTGTCGTGTTGTGCCGTGTGTTCAGGAATACACATGTCAAACACATGACGTGCACATGCCATGAAATCCCGCGCATGATGTTGTTGTACATGGGACCAGTCGGTCAATGCATGGGCTCCACTAAACATGTCCCACAGTCGCTTCCATCCCCTGTGTGTGACAGTGATACACATCAATTGTTCGCAGACATTTTTCGGCTCTCCCGTAAATGCTTCAGGCTCCGGCGTGTGTGTGTCAGCACATACATGGTTTGCATGGAGTTGCTCGGGACAAGCCTGCGGCGTAGGCGGTCGCAAATGTCGCTCCAAGGCAGAGATTCTTTCATGTAAAGACACGCAAATGGCCTCTCCTTGTATTTGGTCCGCAATTTGCTGCACCACAATAGGTCGGATGTCGTCAGGCAAGTCAGAAAACAAGTCATCAATTAATGACGCAAGCGTAGAGTACAATTGAGTATGACAGACCGCTAAGGACCGTCACAATGTGATCGAGTAACACGTGGTCGTCCTCAATACAGGGAATCGTCGTCGGACGCATCGTTCTCCTCAGCGACAGGTAGACTAGACTCCTTCGGCTTGTCAGGAGTAGAGGTTTCGACCCCCAGCATGTTAGACATAGTGGCCGCGGTTGGCTGTCCTAAGATTCTACTGCCCAGTGCCTCACTATCAGCAATGAATCCTCCCATGGTGTTGGACTGTGTGTCATGCAGTTGTGTGCAAGGCACTTCTGCATCAACATCGTGTACTGGCAGTGGTAGCGCAACACTCTCTTGTCCTAGTGGATTCGCACTAGAACCTTGGGTCGGATTGCTGGCCTGTGACGTAGCGCTTGCCGCTGTGCTGCGGTGCCGCAAGGTCAACCTTAATTTGCTTGCTTGGTGGGTTTTCCGCACGTGCCTGGGCACTATGTGGGTAGCAGAAAACGTGGTTCATCGCAACATCATATCGCGGTGCCTGCCCAATATTCTGTGACCACCCTCGTCCTGCTGTAAACGAGGAAGCAGGGATATTCAACCCCCAGCTAAGGGCACCTTTCGGTGATACATAACACACTCTGCCGCATTCAACAGTCCAAATTTGCTTGCTTAGTGGTGTCTTGATCACCTTAAGCACTAGGTATAGGCCATCCTGCATGTTGTGACTTATAGCCCCTACCACATCACAGTGGTTTCGGTACTTGAGACACTCCAAGGCTTCCGCTCCCTTCATCTCGACTAGCATTTTTTGCAGGACAGCAACCGGTAGGTCGTGCAAGGGTCGTTTGTACGCATCATCGACCAAAAGATTCACCGGGGTAGGTCGTGTTACCTCAGGTGTTGGGCGCTTGATACCAGTTGACGTCCCCGTCGTTTGATTAGGGCTTTGGGCGCCTGCCATCGTTGTCGTAAACTTCTGCTGTCTTTGACTTGATTGTCCACGCCCATGTGGTAGTAAGCAGTCGACACAGCCTGCCGGTGGTAGTAATCCTCGATTCTTCTGCGACACGGCCAATCGTTCCCTGGCAAACTCCATGCGTTCACGCAGTGATTCAGGGCTGATGTTGTGCGCGCCCACCAGCATTTCCATCATCACCTCACTGCGTGATTGGCCAATTTCGAGGTTCACCACGCTATCGCGCAACGTAGAGAGGTGTTGTCGGGTTTCTTGCGTGTCACTAGTCAACGTACCAAGCTCCCCAACCACGTGTCGTACTTCACGGTCTAGCTGACCCACATCAACAATAGCCGTTTGGCTCGCATTGGCCGCTGTTGGTCGGATGGGCGAAAAAGCATGTCCTGTAGCCTTCGCTGGGCTGTGTTCGGTGCACCTCGGCGTTGTGAGACTTCAGAGATTGGTTTCTTCAGCGTAGTCGGTGGACCTTGCAATTTCTTTGCTGCTCGGTTGGAACCATGGGCATTGGGTTTGTTTTTCGGTGCGACTCCAGCAAAATCTAGCTCCATAGGCTCGGAAGCAAGGGCTGCCCAATTATCCGGTGGCGGCGGTGCAGAATCACATACTTGTAACCGTGCATGCATGGCGCCATCCGCGAGCGGCACGTTGGATCCTTGGCTTGCATCTGCTTGGGACTCATCTTCTGAAGATTCTCCTGATAGTGTTTCGCCCTGCGCTGTAGGTCTTGTAGGACTAGTTCCCTGTGCCGTGTGTTGCGAGCATGCATCCTCACGTAGTCGTGAAGGCGGCGGTGGCGTAGTTTTGGGATCCGTACCATCGTGTAACTTGGTCCACCCATGTTTTGTCAAACATGCGTACTCTGCGATAGAAATCAATACATCGACCACCTCCGGCATATTCCTTTGTCTACGACGTAGATGACGAAATGGGCGCTTCTAGGGGTCGGGAAAAACACCCTTGTTTTTACAGCGCTTCTGGGAGGTTTTGAGGTAGCCTGACGCACTCGCGCATGAGTTTTTATGCGGTTCAGCCATTTTCAAGGAGAAAAGCACTTTGCATGTTGCCTCCCGCTTTGCTTCCACCGTTCTTAGCGTCGTATGGGGTTCGTTTGTTGGCCGCGTTTTCTACGTTCCGCTTCTGTGCTTCCGGTGCTGCTTCTGGAAGCGGTTCCCTCGTTTTCTGCGTTATCCGTGTTATCCGCGTTCCGGTTTTCTGCTTCTGGTCGTGCTTCTGGAAGCGTGTTCCGCGTTATCCGCGTTATCCGCGTTCCGGTTTTCTGCTTCTGGTCGTGCTTCTGCGTTCCGGAGCGTTACGGAGTGTTATCGTCGTTGTGCGCGTTCTCCTAGCTTACGGGGATAACGTACGGAGCGGAGGCGGGAGCGGAGGCCCAAAAATGGCGCTTCTGTAGACAAAGGAATATGTGGCCACGTCTCCATGTCCACACCACGTTGCATCGCAATGTCCTGCACTGAGAAACCCTCTGCGTACGCGCTCTCTACTGCCTTCCACGTCTGTTTTCCTTCCCTCCACCTGAGATCAATTGTACCCTTCGTGAACGGCCGTTAAGTGGCCGTTTGAATAATTGCGTGAATTTCACGTGAATTTACCCAAATTTTGAGGTTTTTGGGGGAAAATGCCATATTATTGGTTCATTCCGAGAGATATGAGGGGCCAAAATTCCTCCCCTAGCTTCGTTACGCATCATCCAATGAAGGTCCCGCCCCAAAAGCATCCATCATGTCCGAACCGTGCCCGAAACGAGAGGTGCCGAAACCCGGCAAGCCTGTAGTCGATTCACGGCCGTGAATTCACGTGAATTCGTACGAAATTCTTAGGCCACGCAAACTGCCCACCTTCACGGAAGCATAGGTGGCAGACCAGCATCTTCGTCTGGTGCTGGTGCCAGCACCAGATGGGGGGGTCTGTGGGCTCATTTTGATGGTGTCTTATTGTAGGCACAAAAACAGGGCCTTTTTGGGGGGTCTCAAACACGTTTCTTCCATTTTCATCTATTGAACCCAGTTCCCATTTCCTGGATTGAATGTGTGATATGGGAGGAAAAGCATATGTAGGGCTTATTGCACCATGTAAACAGGAAGCTGTAAAATCACGCTGTTCTGGACCCCCCCTCAACTGTGGACACGAACAAGCACGCTGACACAGTGTCTCTATTTCCACATTGGGAATTTAAACTTCGAATCGTATGCTTTGTAATACACTAGTAGTATCATATGCACATACACAACCATACATAGGAGTCACCGCTGCGAAGTATATGCAAAATTCACCTGTAAATTGTTGTACCTGAAAGACAGGGCTGTTTACATGAAAATCCAGCTGAGCAGCTGGGGCCAGCACCAACACCTGGAAAAATGGCAATGAAAACAAGCAATTGGGCAAAGAGTAGCTGGTGCCAGCACTTCCTGAGGAAAACAAAGAAATAGTAGGTGCAAACCAAGCAGAGGTATTGTGAGTGCTGTGTAACAACAAAACCAACGGACAAGTGCATGACTGTGCAAGACGAACACTGACAGCGTTGTAGTGCAAAGCACTGGACCAGTCTTTATGGGATGAAGAAACATGATTACTTCTTTGCTGCAGCAGCCCTGTTGATCCGGGCAGTCCAATTGGCAAATCCAAGTCGTTTGGGTTTCACAGTTGTAGCAGGATCACCAGCGGCGCCTTCACTGTTGGACCTCTCCCCGCCAGTCGCAGACTGCTGTGCCCCATTGCTCGTAGCCTTCCCTGGAGTTGCACGTTTCGAACTACTGCTCTCCTCATCCTGCTTCCGCTTGGCACCGGTTTTTTTGGGCTTCGGCTTTTGGGCCAACGGCTCTGCTTCATGCTCGGCCACTTCGTGTCCATCCTCATCCTCGTCCCCCTGTTCTACGTCCTCAAGCTTGCGGAATTTTCCCCTGCAATCAATGGGTACCCCATGGAGCATCTGATTTGTCACCCCAGTCCAGTCAATATTCGGCAGGCCATCAGCTTCCGTGCATCCAGCAACAGCATGTGTGACAAACCGATCTGGTGCATCAGCATCATCAGCATCAGGGGCACCCTTACCGTTGCCCTCCCCCCCCCTTTCCCGCGCCTGTTCCGTGTGCGGAACCGTTCCATTAGGCTAGTGAGCTGTGCAACCTCTGCAGGGTCTCTCCTAAAATTGCATTGATCCAAGTACTCAGTAACACCTTCCGGAGGAGACCGGTTGGATAATAATAACAGCACATTCCTGCGAAAAACCTTTCGCAGAGCAGCCTCATTAACAGAATCAGGGATGGGCTTGGGAAACGTGTGTCCTTCAGATAGAAGGCCAACAAAAGCAGTGGTTTTAGCTGTAGTAAATGGGGCAAACAAAAGCTGGGGACTGGTACACCAGGCGATAAAGCGACGGTGGCGTGCTCGAAAAAGATCGCACAGACCAGTGCGTAGCTTGCCGCGAAGGGTTTTGGTGCCCATGCGCGGGTGTGGCATACTGAGGAACAAGTCCATTAGAGCGGGTTGCGTTAATGCAGTTGGATGGAGCTTGACCCGGGCGGAGAGCCGGGACAACAGGGCCTCACCAATCTCTTCAGCAAAGAGACAACCTAGGGTATTACTCATCCACTCCTGCCACACTGCAAGTGTGACACTCAAACTGCGAACGTATTCTGTTTTGGCGTCCCAGTCGCCAGTAAGAAACAGTTTAACCCTAGGGCATGCACGAAATCCAGGCTGACTCAAACCGAAAATGCTTGCCTCAGGCTCTCCGGCCCAATCAGTTGCCACTCGCAGTGGCTAATAGTACTTCGATACTGCACATGTGTTCCGCCGCCTCCCCGCAGGGGACCCCACCTTACCCTACACGTTCATACACACTCTACACTCGCATGCGGCGGGTCTCGTGTCATTCTCGAATCAAGCACGTAACATACAGGACCGCTTGTCTCATGCCTTGCACTGTCGCCGCAGGGGGGGGGTGGGTGGGGTACAGTTGTACGGGTGCCCACGACACCCTCCCATGTGGTTGATGGGGGGGGCTGACATGGTCACTCAGCAAAACAACGCTGTGCCTCAGCCCCGGTCGCCGTGAAAAAGCAGCCGGGGGTGGGGGGGAGGGAAACAAACGGACAAATGCCTAATGTAGATGTATTAAGTTAAACTAGCGTTTTGAGCAAGCTCAAAACACGAGTTTAACCCTACGGCATGCACGAAATCCAGGCTGACTCAAACCGAAAATGCTTGTCTCAGGCTCTCCGGTTAACTTTACCCTACAGACGTCTTTCACCCGAAGCTCGATGACCCACAGACATCAAACATAGGCCAATCTCTGGACCCAACACAAATCCGGGTATCGCTGGATCACATACCATCTGTTCCACGCATCCTCTTCCGCCCGAAAAAGACTGCCCTCAAAATCAGCGTCTACCCGGCTCATGGGATCAGCCGGGTGCAGAATGGACGGCACCCATATGAGCTTAGCAATCAGGCCAGAAATATGCAAAACCCACGTAAGTGCGCGTAACACACGCAATTGGGTCTTCAGGTAAGACGCCGCACGCAACCGGACCGTCTGTGAAATACCGACCAAGCTGTCTGCAAAACTCGTGACTGTTTTCCAGCCCAGGCGCACCGCCAGCCGAATCGCCCAGGCAATTCCCATGAGCTCGGCTACTTGCTGATTGCACGGCCCCTCCGGACACAGCCAGGTACGTACCGCATGCAAGACAGGCAACACACCCCCTACTCTATACGGGCGCACGTCCTTTGCCGCATCAACGAAAACCAGATTACCCAAAAAATCAGACGGCGTCGCCTGTCGCTCCTGCAAGCACCACCCTCCCAAATACCTCACCCTCTCAGCTCTGTAGCAGGAAATGGGCCTCCATCTGTGTCCTATACGCGTGATCGCTGTAACCAATCCCTCCAGCACCTTCAGGGGGGTGGCCCCGGCGCGCACAGGTCCGAACCGAGACCAGGCATACGCCCCAGCAAGAATCCCAGAAAAACCCTTGCGAGGCCGAAGATGCCACTGCAAGGTTCCCAACAACTTATCCAAACGCTTTTTGGAATAACCACACGTGGCCAATCGAATCCAAGCCACCATAAGCTGCAGGAAGACAAACGGTTGCACCTGGATAAACCGCTCTCGCAAATTTACAACCTTTCCCAGCGCCTGCAGCACCTGCACAGGACTCAGGGTACTTTTAGAACTCACTAAAAAGCCTGCCTGCCGAATCCGCACCGCCACCGTCTCCGTCACACCCTCCAACAAATCACGATCGCAAGACAATAATATAAAATCATCTAAATAATGCACCAAATAAACACCCTCCGGCACGATGCCACGGACAACCCTGCCCAGCAACTCCTGGCAGATAAAAGGCGAAAAAGCCCAACCCAAAGGCAACCGGTCCAGTGACACCAGCCCCCCCCCTGCCTGGTATAAAACCTAAAAATTCTGCTGGCCTTTCGTGGTAATTTGAATGACCAAAACACATTCGATAGATCCACATGTGTCCCGTACAACTCTCCGGAAGGGTCTTGCTCTGCCATCCACCGCCCTATCAACTCCCACGACGCCAAAGAGAACTTTGGGGGTTTCAGAGGCAAGCCTTCGTGTATACCCACACAACTCAGGATCAAAGAACACTTCACGGAATCTTTGGGTATCACAAAGGGGAAGCACGTTGGGGTCATCGAAGGGTCTTCGTCGTGTAAGACACCCGTCCTGCGAATCGCATCGGTCATACCCAGGACTGGCTTCCTCACCCTACCGTTACCCTTGGGCATCTAACGCAGATCAAAAAATTCCATGAACCGCAGAAACCTCGGGGGCATAATCTCCTCCCACTCCCTCTCGGTCATCTGGTAACACCCGACCTCCCCTATGCCTGCCGCCAAGATCTCAGGTGTAACCACAGCCAGTTCCGGCTTGGGGGAGGTAGAAAGATGATTCAAGGATTCCCAAGCCTCCGGTGAAAGACAACGCACAGCCATGAGACATACAGCCATCGGCTCATCAAGGCTAAAATCCTCACATACACTGGTCAATCTAAGCAAAAAAGTCCAGAGCCTGTGCACTAGAAGGGCCTCTGCACAAGCCAGCTTAATAGCCATCCAAACAAAATGCCGAGTTAGCTCGGCCATTATAGTGACAAAAACTCCTCCCTTATAATGTAGCCCCGGACCGAGGCCAACAACACTCTCCAGAACACCCGAAACCTTCATCTCGGACCCCGCTCCCTCATCGCCCAAAACAACGCGTACTCCGCTGTCACTTGATGGGGCCACGGGGTAGAGTCCTGGATCGTTTTCGTTGGGGTCCCGATTCGCCATCGCTCGTCCGGTCTCGCCGTTGAGGTCTCTCCACCCTTCGGGCACCGGCTTCGTGCAGAACTTTGCGCCACCTCCAACGCCTCGCCACGCGTCCTCCTTGGTGGCACTGATAAGGCTCGTCCAGCCAGCGGTCTCTTCCTGGCTCCTGGGACTCCCTGAACAGCGTGCGCAGAACGCCATGGATCGCGGATTTCCCCGGCCCTGGGCTTGGCCGAGGGCGGCGCTGTGAACTTAAACTCCGCACCATCTCTTTAAATTGTCGGCTGTTTGCTTGACCCCGCACCAGACTGTTCCGCTTGTTGTCCTGCACGCCGGGGGTCTGGATCGGCACCCCGCTGGGCACCGTCACCCACACTTCTGGCCCCTGCGCCGCCGCCTCGCCCGGAGCCTCTCTTTCCCGGTGCCGCTTGAACAACTCCCGGAGGTTGTCGGACACCTGGACGCTGCACAACACCTTCGTCTGCCGAAACCCCAGAGTCGGAATCGTCCAACGAGCTGCCCAGATCCGCTGCATCAGACCGCGGTTCACCGGCATACCTCTTGCCCTTGAACATGCTTGGTGCTGCCCTCCTTCGTTCGCCACGTCCCCAAACCAGCTTGTTTTTGTCGCGACGTTGACCCTCGTACATGATATCACCCCACACTTTTTGAGGCTCCACAAACAGGGATCTCGGCTCCGTACTCCAAACCTGCGGCAAGCAAAGCGGGGGGACAACATCCTCATCCCTATATCCCAGGGCGTAGGCCATTGCCGTGGCCGTGGCTGCACACTGGCGCCACCACTTGAAATGCGGTAGTTCCGGACTTCTCTTCCAGCAAGCCGCTGCACCGCCTCTGCGGAAGCAGTGCCACCTGTGATGAGTCCAAGTCGTTCCGCGCACCAGGTCCGCCAACGACCTTTTCCAATTGAGATGCCCCTGCAGGGAACAAGAGATCATCCCGGGCCAGCCCTCTGTCCTCGGCCCATTCGAGAAGCCACTCCACATAAGGCCGCAGCCGCTCCGGCACAGGTCTCCGCTGCCATCCTTCATCCCCGGTCTTGCTATTCCAGAAAACCACGTAGCAACTATCACGAACATCCCCAGCACGAACACTAGCTGCCTCCGCCACCTGCAAAAAGCACACATATGAAACCAATGCCATAGCCACCACAGCCCTATCATCTGCTGACTTCGCTGCCTCAACCAAATTCCGTAGCATAACAGGACTAGCATACTCTTGGGCACCAGACTGCGCTCCAGCTTTGGCCAATCTCCAATGGAGCGGCTGCACCACTCCTGCAATCCACTGTAAATCCTCGCACGCACGGACCGCTGATATAATGCCTCTGGCCGCACTCGCACTGCCTCCGTGTTGCACATGCCTCGCAAGCCGGCGCGACAAAATTTCGGGCAACCACCCTTCTTCTCCCAATTCATCCTCGACATCCGCCAATCCCCGAAGATGAGTTGCATACCCTGCCGTTGTGGATGCCTTCCAGCTCTGAATTGCAATACCCACCGGTGTAGTGGGTTCTTCCTCGCGTCGGAGCGAGTCAAACTCCATCGCCAACCACCGGAACGTCGGCCTCTCTTCTCCTGGCGCTGGTATTCCCGTGATGGCGTCCCGGTACCGCCACGGGTTGTTCTTTCATGACCAAAGTGGGCACCTGAAACACCAATGGCGCAAGTTTTCCGTTTCCCCGGCAGCAGCACATCTCCGGCAATCCTCACTCGGCGACGCTTCCACGGGAATCCAATCTCCAGCCTTCGCTAACCAATAGGCCACGCCATCTTTGCGCTTGAATTGAATGCTCTTGTAACGCCACGCATCTCCGCCCGCCGCCATAGCCTGCTCAAAGGTCTCCGATGCCCCTTTCGGTCCTGACTTCTGGCCATGAGAATACCTTTTGACATAAGCAGAATGCGCAACGTTCAAAACCTTCCAAACCCTGTAAGCCAACGCATCACCCAAACTCAATTGCTGTCCCTGCCTGCCACCCACGTCGGTAGGTCTACATGGATTCGGCACCGCGCAGCAACATAATTTTTTAAGACCTCAGACATATCTTTCATCCAAACCGTCACGCGCTCCTTTTTCAAAAATCGCTCAATTTCTTCCAAACTCAAATCCGGGATCATTTCCTCTTTGCGCTTCTCAATTTCCGTCGCCGCCAATTGTGATCGCAATTTCTCCATCTCGGCATCTTGCTTGCGCAACATCATTTTCAGTTCGGCTAACTCATTTGCCGTGTCGGAACCCACCGCCGAATCATCCGAAACCACAACGATATCCTCTTGCATACCACTGCTTCCATTGAGACCGGACATGGCAAATGAGAAACAAACGGACAAATGCCTAATGTAGATGTATTAAGTTAAACTAGCGTTTTGAGCAAGCTCAAAACACGAGATGTAGCAACAGGCTCCATTGCAAAACTGTGTGGGCTGCCTGACCAGTGCCTGGCTGTCGCCCTGACCAGTTGCAGTTGCATACCTGTACGCCTAACGCAAAAAGCGCAGGGACATAACTAAACAGCAAGGACTGCAGTCCTTGCAACCAACGGGTAGCTGTATCCACTTGAACTGATGAGAGAGATGCTGGTGCCAGCTGCAACCATTCCAATTTGCGTTGAATACGTACACGTACAGAGTTACCTACAAGTAGTAGTGCTGCTACCACTTTCTCAATGTGGAGCAGCTTACGGTGGTGGTACACCATGGCACCCACTTGCAAATTACAGTTTTCCAAGGCAGCAAAGATAGGAAAGAAGGCCTTGTATACCTCAAGGGCAGTGTGTTTGTAAGGGTGCCACGCACCGTACATACAAGGCAACATGGACAGATGCTCATGGAAATTGTACTGCACATATGACTCCCCGTACAAAAAACGCAGTAAATAAAAATGTATTTTCATATCCATTTTTAGGTGCATGGGGCGCCGAGTGTGCCGCTGTATGTCCTGGATCTCTTGTAGAATGTGTAGCAAATCAAGGATCCCACCGGTAGTCAAATCGGTCAACAACAGTGGCCGGAATTGTAGTGACCTAACGTTGTCCCGTTTCATATCGAGGGGAACACGAATAAACTCAGGCTCCACATCAAGCGAAACCCGTGTAACATCGTTCAAGGAGCGAAGTGCAGTAGCAGTGGAATGCACAGCTGAGTCCAGCTGTCCCAACACGGTTACCAAAGACGGATGCCCAGGGAAGGGACATAGGTCTGTAGTGTGCAACATTGCAAACACTGTCAGGTTCATGCTGGGATTGGGATGCTCTGGGTCAGTAGTAGACCTCTTCCACCACCAGTTATCAAACCACATAGCCATTTGGTGGTTTGACATGGACGACCACAGTTGTTGTGCAGCCGAGGTAGCCTTGGCAGTTAGTGGTACAGGGCGATTGGTAACAACACCACAGTTTGCTAAAACACGGCGAACACCCTGCGTCAAAGGTTGACCTGTAAGTGTGTCTTTGCGTGATACCTTACTAGTTGGACGTGCAGCCTTGTGCAGGACAGACCATAGCATATATAACTGTTTCGTGAAAACGGACAACCAACGAGGCTTCCTATTTTGCTTACTTGCAACAACAATTTGAGGTACAGTCTTACGAGTACGACGGTTGCAGCGGACCTGTGCCAATAGGTGCACTAACATCAGAACCCCCGGCTCGCCAGCATGGGCATCACGTAATAAAGAAGACCCATTTGAATAATGTCCAGTACGTAGTAGATGCCGAACAACGGAGTGGGAAAATTTCATTACAAAAGTCTGGTGATGCAAGTAAGAGACACGATGCACATGGTGGCAAAACACAGCACACTCCCTATCCTTCAATGAGATGCACGTACCTTATGAAGATAAACATCGGTGGAATGGATATGGGAACGGTACTAACCAGGTTGCTCAATGGAGTTGGTGCTGGTGCCAGCACTCATAGCCCGGAACATCATCTCAGAGACTCGATTGCATTGAAAGCTGCTGGCACCAGCTACTTTGAGCCAAAGGGGGATTCGAGAAGCCCATTTGAGTCAGCAGGTGCTGGCACCCGCACCTTTCTGCCAAAGAGAACCAAGGAAAGGTGAAATTGCTTGCAAAGGTGCTGGCCCCAGCTGCTTCAATGATAAACTTGATACCAAAGATACAAAGTAACAAGACATGTCCAATACGCGGTGAGTATAGTAACCAACATGTGCACAATTGAATATCTCCAACAAATGTAATTGCGGGACATCCCACAAGTACTTTTCGTCAAGGAAGGTGCTGGCCCCAGCTGCAATCATGGGAAACATACTTTTGAGATCAGCATTTTCAATCATCATGAAGTAGTCGTGTACAAAGGGTGTTTTGAGCCCCTAACTTCATCGGCCGCGAAAATACACGTTCAAAAAAGGGGAGTTTTTTACACTGCTCTTTTTGGGTATAGAACCGGGCAAAAGTGTGCCACGGGGGTGGGCAGTTTGCGTGGCCTAAGAAATTCGCACGAATTCGCACAAATTTCGTACGAATTTCGTACGAATTTCGTACGAATTTCACGTGAATTCACGTGAATTCATACCAATTGCACCCTTGTGCATGCACCCCCTCATTTGTCCTGACACCCGGGGTACCTCCCCCCCAAACACCCCTGCAGGCACCCTGGCTACAGGCAACATGTGCACATGTCTGTGGGTGTGCCTTTGTGTGGGGTGTGTGGGTTTGTGTGGGTTTGTGTATGGTTGTATGGTTGGGTTTGCATGTGGGTGGATGCATGACTTCCTGTTTGTTTCTACGTGCGGGCGTGCGTCTGTGTGTTGGTGTGTGTGAGGATGTGGGGGCCACCCGACCACATACGCACACAAACCCGTCCCAAACCTCACACCAACACCCACACACCCACACACACAACCACGGACCCACGGATACACACCCACACACAAACACGCACCCACGCGCACAAACCAATCAACACACACACAGACACACACATAGACACACCCACAATGATCCCGCCCCACACACCTAACCAGGACACATCCACTATGCAGGTGTGTGTGCGTATGTGAGGCTGGGCAGTGTGTGGGTGTGGGTGGGGTGGCAGGGCGGTTTGATTCCACTAATGGCATGTGGGTGTGTGTGGGGGGGGGGGGGGGTACATGTACGACTGTCTGTGAGGATGTGAGGAGCACCAAACCATGCACATATACGCACAAGCCTTACACACACACACACGCACACCCTTCCCGCACCTCACACCAACACGCGCGCACACACAAACACACACAACCACACACCCAACTACACATGGACACACCGACCCACATCACATACACGCATCCGCACAAACCATACGCATACACACACACACAGAATCACCCCCCTACACATTTAACCGTGACACATCCACTGTCCAGGTACGTATGAGGGTGTGTGGGACGGCAGTGTGTGGGTATGGGTCGAGTGGGGGGCTGTTTGCTTTCATTGAGGGTATGTTTGTGTTTGTGCATGGGTGTGTGTGTGTGTCTGTGTGTGGGGGGGGTGTATGACTGTCTTTTTTGTTATGGGTGTGGGCGCGCGCCTGTGTGTGTGGGGCGGGTAAGGATGTGAGGAGCACCAAACCAGATATAGGCACAAGCCATACACACACACACACACACACACACACACACACATACATACAGACACACCCTTCCTTCTACAGAATGCTCCTGCTGGATCCTGCAGAGCCAGGCCGTGCCGCGACGCGATATATATATATATATATATATATATATATATATATATATATATATATATATATATATATATATAATGCGGCTGACTGTGGTGAGAAGCCAGGCAACACCATTGGGAAGCGACTCAATACACCAAGCCTGTGAAGAGAAAAAGGATACCCTCCCTAACCTCAACCGCACTGCACCAAGCAAGACACGCTCATAACCCCACACCAAGACACTCAGGGGCTGTAAGTGGGGGGTCTC
Organism: Eutreptiella sp. 'Long Island Sound 2002'; assembly: GCA_964036045.1. Taxonomy (NCBI): domain Eukaryota; phylum Euglenozoa; class Euglenophyceae; order Eutreptiales; family Eutreptiaceae; genus Eutreptiella; species Eutreptiella sp. 'Long Island Sound 2002'. Next base: position 98,755,049 of record OZ038380.1, on the reverse strand, counting down.
CTTGCCCCCCCCCCCCCCTCCCAACCCTAGACGTGGTTGATTACGCTCCTATGGTTTGACCCAATGGACCCCACCACCCACCCTCATGCATCTACTAGCAACTATCACCTTTGCCCTTCCCAACAACTGTGTGAGCAAGGCAACAATGGTTCGACCCCAAAGGAACCCCCTTCACTGCATCCACTATCACCCATAACCTATGCCCTTCCCAACAAATTTGTGAGCAACGCGACAAAGATTAAGAAATGTAATGTGTAATGTTTTGATTTGATCTACAAAACAAATTGTTCAATATCCAATGTGTGCAACAAATAGCAGTGACAAGACAAAATTGGGGCCGATTCGTACGAATTTGCACGAAATTGGTACGAGATTCGTACGAATTCGTACAAAATTCGTGCAAATTTCACATTCTCGTGAATCTGTGAATCTAGCGTGAATTCATGCGTGAATTTGGGTGCGTGAATTTCACATTCACGCCAATCTCACCAAATGTGTTGAACCATGTAACTACGAAGCCAAGAGACATTCGCCAACTTGCTTCGGAATGCAGCCAAATCATGGCGGGTGTCTATTATGTTGTTACACTGGCTACCTAGGGATTTGTCCTCCTTTTTGGTGTAAATGGAAACTTTTTACCCTAAAAAACCCCGGGTTTCATGCCCCTCTTGTGCTGAAAACACTCCTACACCGTACAAAAGTCCCAAAGTTGGCTTCCCGGGCCTGGGCTCGCGCAAATTCACAAGTTGGCGCGCCAAGTCGCAAGTTGGCGCGCCACGTCCGGACTTGGCGCGCGCCAACTGGGAAGTTGGCGCGCGCCAAGTCCGGACGTGGCGCGCCAACTTGCGACTTGGCGCGCGCCAAATGTCCCCCCATCGATCAAACCATCGACTTGCATACCATTGTTGTCACTGGAAATTCCGTTGCTCACCTGCCCTTGCACACTTGGCACGAAGAAAGCATTGTTCCATCTTTTTTTGATTAATGTGCAAAAGACTGCGAATGTGCAAGAAGCTGTCAAATCAATCATATGAATCATATATAGAGGTCACATGCCTTGTTCAGCCTGGACGAAGACCCCCTTATTCTCTATGTACCCCCTTTGCTTCGTCCACGACGACTCCCAAACCGAAAATTTTTTATTATATAACCCCCAGTCCAGATTATCTGAGCGGATCACTTTCCCCCACCCCTTCCGCGTGCGATCCCCCTTGCCCCCCTTCACCCGCACTCTGGCCCCCCGCAGTCTGGACACCCGGCCGCCTTTACTTCCACCTCGAAAGCTGCGCTTTGAGATTTCACATTTCAGGGCTTTGTGCCGCCCCTCTCCTTTGAAGGCGGCAAAAATGGCAATGTGCCCCCACCTGCGGGCCCATCCCAACAGGTGGTCAATCCACAGATGGGCCCACAGGGTGACGTTCATTTCACAGGACTTATGGGCCTCCCCCATTTTTTTCAATTCTGTTCGCAGAATTTTCATGTCGGGCAACTGCAATGGTCCGGATTTCCAGACGACATCGCTTGTTGCCAACAGGGATTTTCCCCATTGCCGGAAGGCGTCCGTCCAGGACACCTGGACCCCCCCCATGTCAACGACATGCTGCAGGAGGCCCTCCCCCTCCAGATGGTCACACATGGTGTCCCATCCCTCACTCTTCACCCACTCGGCAGCCGCCGTCTGCTCGATTTTCAGGGGCACCTTCTTCTTATCCTTCCTCTCCTCTTCCAAAGCCACCCCGGTGGCGGTCCGTGCCTGGATCCGAATGGGATCCAGGAACCATTGCACCCACCTCACGGCCTTTCCCCTTTTCCACCGATGCACCGTGTGGAGGCTGTTCACAAGGGCTGAAAGCCCATTGTGCACTTGCCGGTGCACACCATGCAGCCCATAGTCGGGAAGCCGCTGGGCGGGGCGCACGATCGGGCAGATCATCCCCGCTTACAGCCACTCCTCGACAATCACCCCCATCCCGCAACCAAATTCGTGCAGAATGGTTGCCCGATTTTTCCCACACAGCCAACAAACGGTGGCTGCGGGGTTTTTGGCCGTGAAGGAGGAGCAACCCCCCAAAATGACCTGCGCCTTGGTGTCTGCCATAAAAAAACAAATGACCTTACGCAGGTAACCCCCTTTATCGGGGATTTGCTGCTGCGCCACCTCGGTGAGGTCCGCGTTCAGGTCATAGACCTCGGCCAATTGGGAAATGATGGCCTTCTTCTCGGATCCGCGCAGCAAGATCCAAGAGCCCAAGGGCATATGACTCCCCAGGTCTCCAACGGCAAAATGCACGAAGGAGGCCTGCCAGAGCTTTGTCCCGTCGAAGGAGATGCCCATCCACACGTTGTCTGTCAGGAACGTGGGGCCGTCACGGTGCCACATCACCTATGCCAGAAAACAGGCCGTGTGTAACAGGTCACCGTGAACGGTCGCCGGGAAACGCTTTGGTGCAGGGTGAAAATACGTGCAGTTTCTGCCACAGATTGCATGCGGCCCCAAAAATGTCATTGTCCTCGTCCGTCTGAAAATGGACCTCCGTGACACGGGGGGCGGACAATGCTTTTCGCACCTGCATCAGGGTTCCCCATGGGCACTTCCATTGGCTGTGTCCCCGGCTGTACTGCAGTTTGCGGAAGCTGTCGCCATTTTTGCGGCTGTCCCACAGAATGGCCGCGGCCAACAGCTCCAAATCGGGGGTGGGGGGTTTGCTCTCCCCGCAAACGAGGTGGATGCGGCGGCGGCCGGGTTTCACGTGTACTTCCCAATGTGGCCCCAAAATCTCCCCCACGACTTCGCGAAGGCGTGCCAGCCGCGCGCGCCTGTCGCGGTAGTTTGAGGGCGCCAGCTGCTCAAAGGGCCGCTGCATGGTGGATAAACAAAGACCTGCGGCACGTGAGGACGTGGCAGGCGGGTTAGATCATGCAACGGAACGTTGTTGCACGTTCGCACACAGATGGCACACAGTTGGCAGGCAGTAGGCGCGCGCAAATTCAGGATTTGGCGCGCGCCAACTCGTCAGTTGGCGCGCGCCAAGTCCTGAGTTGGCGCGCGCCAAGTGGCAAGTTGGCGCGCCAACTTCCCGTTTGGCGCGCGCCAACTCCCCTGTTGGCGCACGCCAAATCAGGATTTGGCGCGCCAACTTACCACTTGGCGCGCGCCAAAACCATGCCCAGCCAGTGCCTGCTCATTTCTTTGACCGCTTGCTGCCCTGACTCTGACTCCCCTCGCTCTCTTCCGCCCGCCTGCGCTTGGGGTCAAGCAGGTGCGAAACCGGGTGCTTGTCCAGCACGCCCTTCAGCTCCGTGAGGGTGGCCTCTTTGACCCCCATGTTGATGGCCACATGGCGTTGGGCGCTGAGTGCAGAGTGCAACTCCACCGCCGCCGCCTGCAGGTACAGCACATGCTGCCCTTGGTCGGGGTCGGCACTACCCTCTGCCCCCCCCCCAACTGCACGCACCTGCGCCGTGGCGGTCACCTGCTGCTGCAACTCCCCCCTCTGCTTTTCCCGGCCCTTCTCCCGCCGCTCCCACAAGGCGCGCTCACCGGTGAGCGCGTCCTGTGCCGTCTTGCGGGCGGCCTCCGCCGCCTTCAGCTGCTCGCGCAGCAGCCTGTTCTCCGCCTCCAGGCGGAGAATCTCCGCCTTCTCCCGTGCCCCCCCCCCGTCTCCCGCTGCCTGCGCTGCCTGTGCTCCCTCCCGGGGGATGGTCGTGGGGCGAGGGCGCCTGGAGCCCCTAGCTTGCTGCTCCGTGCGGCCCTTGCTCTGCAGGGACCGGTCCCCAGACACGTCAGATGCGGCCCTGCCCCCCTTCTCCCCCTTCGGCCCTTTCCCCACGAGCTGCTTCTGGAAGCGGAGCAGAAACGCCTGCGTTGCCTCCTTCAAGTGGGGTGCGGGGGCAATGGCCCGCACGTCGCTCCACTCACACTGCTTCCACCTCTGCAGCTGTCCCAGAGCGTCAATGCTGCAGAGGAGGAGCCGGTTGTGCGTGGAGGGGGGGCGCACCTGCACAAAGGGCACAACGGAGACAACCCATGGTTGCACCCCCCCCTTCCCCTGCACCACTGCCCAGAACGGGCACTCCACCACCCGGTTCTGTCCCCAACCCCGCCGAATCACCTGCGCCTGGAACAGGCGGCTGATGATCGTCCCCCCCCCCATCGACGACGTCCACCGCCGTCGCCTCGGCGGACGTCACCTTCAGGAACTTGTCGGGGCGGTGCAACTCGTCCCCGAAGTCCGCCGGTTCCGGGACCGCCGGAACGTCCCAATCCACCACCACGTCCACATCCACCTCCAACCCCTCCTGCTGCTCCTGCCGCTGCTCCTGCCGCTGCTCCTGCCGCTGCTCCTGCCGCTGCTCCTGCTGCTACTTCAAAACTGTAAATTGCACACATTTGTTGGATCTTACTTTGGGCTAAGATAGCACGACAAAAGCACACGATAGCACCAAGTTACGAGCAAAACACAGCAAAATTGGGTGAAATTCACGGTACCCTGAATCTCGGATTCAAAAGGCCGGTTCAGGAAGGGTACAATGATCGGGGGCCATTGTTTTGGTACGTCCTTGTGATCACCTGCACGGTGGCCCCCGAACCAGTCCAAGAAGCATGGGTTCTTCAGCACATATCCTTCTAGGCTGGACGTATCATGGTGCCCTTCAATGATCAGTTGAGGGATGCGTGCGCGTTGTTGTGGCTCAGGCGCGTCACGAGTGCGCTTCGAAGGCTTTTCTGGTACTGATACCTTGCAGTGCGGCGGCCAACCACGTCGTACTGGTGCACCAGAATTTCCTTTGCTGTCTTTGCAAAGATGGACTTGGTGTTTTCCATAAACATCTCCATATTATAGCGTTCATCATACGATCAAATTGCTTGCCTCTGTCCGTCTTCTTGGGAGCCATTACAGCGTGCTAAAAGCAGGCGGGTGATGTGTAGTGTCTGGGTGTAGATTGAACCTCAAATTCCGGTATCAACCAAACGTTATGATGTCAAGGGACTTGGACGGCGCAATTGCAAAGAGCAAGCTGATCACATATGCATATTAGCTGTACGGCGGGACACACAATGTATTTTGATGTACATTTCGTGAATTAACACCGTGCACAACTATCGCTATCGCTGCATCTTATCCAATCCTAAATATATGTCATGCATCGTAACACAGTACATAGATGTGCCTATCAGGCAGGACCACATAGAATCATCGCACCTGCACGCTGGACACCTCGCATCCTGCAGGAAAAGTGCACCAAAATATGTAATTAGCTTCATAAATCATACATCAAAGAAAAAATAGGAAAAAACAGGAAAAAACCACCAAGGAATCTGAAGCACCACTCCAGGTGCAACTTTCGAACAGGCGATTGTGGGCCCTGCGGGTTCCTGGCAGTACCGCAGGTCGCGTGCGCCAGCGTCCGCCAGTCTCAGTTTTGCCAGAAGTGAACACAGCATAACAAAATAGCCGTGGGAAACCACCTCGGAACACCGTCGGTGGCCGTAGGACCATGTTCCATTTGTGAGCGAACGAAGACATGGTAGTGCATGTGGTGAGTTGAGAAACAAAGACAACAACCAATAAGGAGCTTCATGAGTACTTCGGCAGGGAGCAGACGATGCCAGCGTTCCTCATTTTGTCTTCGTGCACACGAGTGGAAAAACCACCCACATGTAAGGAAGTACATGCACTTACCCACACGACAGTACCCATAGTTAGTAGATATGGGTGTAGAAAGAATAACAAAACAATTCACGCAGCATTGTTGTACAAAAGCCAAATAAGTGATACCAATCAGCGAAGCTTCCCCGCAACCGGCCCAGAGAGAGCTTACGGGTTTCTTGGAGCTCCTGAAGTGGGGAATTCAACTTGGAGCACAATTGGATTAACCTCGTGGTGTAGGCGGCGAATACTAACCGCTGCGCGAGGTAAACACAGTGCAGCAATGCAAAAGAAAGAAGACCACAACAACGAAGTGAAACAAAAAGAATGTTAAAGGAAGTCTTCTAACCGCAATCAATTGCATTGATTCCAGCAGTCACATCAGGGAGTGAGCGTGTGTATTACGGATACCGGTGTAAGGTGAAGTCAAAAAGGGTACTGACCTCGGGGTAGGGATTGGTGGGGGTACGAATGATACAGACGAATGGTGCTTTGGACTCGTTTCAACCTGGGTTCACCCAAGTCTTCCCTCCCCACCGACGAGCACCTTGGTGTGACGTCTCACTGACATCGCCGGTTTCTGTGAGGGACAAGTCGCTGCACCAAGGGTCCATTGGTCATACTCCCATTTCCAGGGCACGAACCCAGAAGGAATAGTGGCATAAAGCCACGTACAAACAAACATACCCCGGAGAGTATAGAAGTCAACAAATCCATAAACGAGTGACCACCCAAGCAAGGAGGAAGGACCATGCTCCATTTCTGAGGGAACGAAGACATGGTAGGGCATGTGGTGAGAATTGAGAAACAAAGACAACAACCAACAAGGAGCTTCACGAGTACTTCCCTGCGTGCGCGCAATGGTGCATTTTTTCGATAGTGCGCGCAAATTTTCAAAAATATGACCTTTATAGCGCGCCTATTGCGCGCGCTCTACCGCGCTATATTGTCCCGTTTTTCAAATTTTTCAAAACCGGAAAATGTTTCAAAACCATGCTTTTTCCAGTGTCCTGCGTTTCTCAAAAACCCCTTGCTTTTCAAAAACATTCCCTGTTGCTCATCCAACCCAAGACACATGCAAAAACACTGTCTGAAAGGTCTGAAAAGTGCGCAACAGTACAGGTCCTCACGGGCACAGACAGTGTAGCGCGCGCAACATATTTACAGCGCGCGCTATGAGCCTTACGGCGCGCGCTATACCAGGTATAGCGCGCGCTGTCATTCAGTGATCTCCTCAATGGTTTGGACCACCACTTCGGCCTCCCACTCCTTCTCCCATTCGGGTCTGTGGTCTTCTGCCCCAGTGGCAGCTGGGGATGCATCCCCTTCTGCTGCACTTGCTGCTGCTGCGGCGGCTCCTCGTCCTTGACCGCCGTGGTTTTGACTTTGGCGCCGGTTGCAAGTGCCCTTGCGGCACTGGCTCCTTTCTTGGCTGACAACTACTCCAACAGGCAAACAAGCACCAACTCCTCGGCCAAAATCAATTGTTGGATGCAGGGTCCTAGGGCGTGGTGCGGAACCCCTAGTTAGAACGCAATTTCTGGAACACCCACCTACCCTCAATTTTGGGGCAGACCACTTAAAAAAATGGATTCAGCACCCTCAAAAACCCCCCATCCCCTTCCTTTCCCCACATAACCCTCATTGTAGGGGTGGTTTTTTGGGGGGGGGGTCAAAGAGTTAGAGCACAGTTAGAACAGAGTTAGAACGCAGTTAGAGCACCTTGCTCTAACTAGTTATCGCGCTAGTAATCGCGCGATAACTCAGTTATCGCGTAGTTATCGCGTGTAGTTATCGCGCACCCCTCCTCCCTCCCTCCCTAGGACAAACAACACAAAACACTTGGCACAAAGCATGTGTGGTCGTTTTTCATACAAAGTCATCAATGTCTGAGGCGTTGGCTGCCTCCACTCCCCAAAGGGCGTTCATGGACATGCAATGGTGCATGTGGCGGAGGGATACACTTGGCCTCACCAAGGACCAACCCTTCCGCCTCCCCTTCTGGGCCTCCCTCAGGGCCTCCCCCATCGCCTCCACCTCCTCCCCCCTCTTGGCGGCCAGGTTGGGGGCCTGGTCCAGGGCACGCTGGATGTTGCCCTGGGCCTTTTCGGCCTTCGCCAAGGCCGACTTGTGGTCGGCCGACCGACCCTTGGCCAGTGCGGCCTCGACCCCCGTGGCGGCCGCTTGCTCCACCAAAACCTGGCAAGCGTCCGTCACGTGGGTGGCCACACTGGCCCCCAAGGCCTCCACGTCCGGGCCCTCATGGGGGGGTTGGGCCGCCGCCACCTTTGCCACCTTCGATGGCTTGGGAGAGGGCTTGGGGGCGGGGTTTTGGCCCTTACCCCTAAGGGGGGGGGGGGCATCCGGCTCAACCACCACCACGTCTGGTCCCCGCTTCGTCTGGCCTTTTCCCGGCCTTCCCCCCTTGGGTGCATACTGCCGAACCCAATCGGCAGTGCCGTCCACCACAGAAGGGGGGGGGTCATACCCACCAACCTCGTGGATGTCCCCCCCCCTGTGCAGCTTCTGCCACACTTCCCTCCCCGTATACTCCCCCTCCCACAAAAAAAACACCCTCAAAAGGAAATAAGATTTCCTTTGGGGGGGGTCGCTCATCCCAAACAAACACAAAAAAGCCACCCCGTTTCCCCCTCTGCGGCATTTGGCCACTTGGCCGTTTCCCCCCGAACCCACACATAGGAGGGGAGGGTGGGGTTGGTCTTTCTCTCCATCCCCCCCTCCTTCTCGGTGATGGTGACCTGACGGTATCATCCCGTCCCCCCCATCCGGCAGGCCTCATCTCCAGGCTCCCCCCACCGCCACGACGCCCCCTCCGGCAGCCTCTTCTCCCCCTCCAGCACCAACCGGGCCGCCACCGGCTTGGCGGGCCGTGCCCCGGCTGCTTCTGCTGCTCCGCTTGCTGCCTCGGCTGCCTGGGCGTCGTCCTTGACGAAGATACGGGGCAGCTGCAAGATGGTAGCCTGAAAAAAACAAAAGAAACAAAAAAAAACACGCGATAACCCGCGCGATAACCCCCGCGATAACTAGGTTATCGCGCGATAACCCCCGCGATAACCCCCCGCAATAACCCCGCGAGAACTAGTTAGAACGCAATAACCTAGCGCGATAACTAGTTAGAGCACCTAGTTAGAACGCGATAACCTAGCGCGATAACTAGTTGGAGCAGGGGTTAGAGCAGGGTGTTGTGGGAAGTTTTCACACCTGATGACATGGACACATGCCTTGGTCCTCCTTCTTGGCGTCGTCCAGCACCAGGCCCAGCCTCCGCAGCCACACGAAGTCCGTGACGGCCGCATACTCCCCCACCTGCCGCCACTCCACCACCTGGGCCACCCCCTCCACCTCAGGGGCCACCCTTGCCACTCCCCCATACAACCCCCTCCTCACCACCAAAATGGTGCCCGCCGGCACCTTAATCCCAACATGCCCTTGCAAGGTGGGCCAGGGCAGTGCCTCCCCATGGCACACCTTAGCCAAGGGGCACTGATCGGGTTGACCTGCGACCGCCCCCGCCTCCTCATTAGTGAGGGGGGCAATCACCTCCCTCCCAATCCCCCACCCCGACAACAAAAAATGCCCTGTGGTTGTTCCCACCGGGAGCAAGCACTGAGCAGATTGCTCAATGCTGACCCATTGGGGTCCACCACCACCTCCTCCTCCTCCCCCCCCTCCACCTCCTCCCCCTGCTGGCATGGCACACAAAGGCCATCTTTGTGGGCGGTGCACAAAATCAGCTGATTGCATCCGTAGCAATTGGCTACCACATCCCCCTACACCTAGCCGCCCCATCACACTGGACTGTCCTGGCAACCCGGCCACCAGGTGCCCCCAGCTGGGGACTTTTAATGGACTGCGTGACGTGCAGGTTGGGGAATCGAAGAAACCCCCCCTGGGTAAGCTCAATGGCAAAAAATGCCATGAGGCGGGGGTCCCTTACCCCCACGGGGGAGGCCTTGGGAATCCCCGACCCCCTTTGGACATCAAGGGCATCAAAAAGAAAGGCAGTGCCCCTCTTGAATGGCATAGCCCTCTCCACTCAAGGGTCAGGGAACCCCGAACTGCTGGAGGGCACAAAAAGAAAATGTGACCCATCCTCCTCCTCATGATTATGGGTTAGCATAATAAGGCAATTGACAATCAATGTGCCTTCAGGAATGGTGTAGGGGTGGGCGTCGCGATGGCGGTGCTCGGGGGTGTGGTCATAGCTCGAAATTTCCCCCATGTCAAGGATGGTGAAGCTCCATCAGACCCCCCCATGACAGTCTTCTTCGCGGCCTCAAGCACACGATCTGCCCCCCTTTTGAGGACTGGCAGATCATGGAGCTTGCGGGGGTTGTGCTTGTGGTGGTTGGCACCCCGATAGTTGCCATACAATGTGCGGCGGGTCCCAGAATCTTGGGGCCTGCGGACAATGGGGGGGTTCTCATTGAAAATGGGTGCCTTCTCTGAGAGAGGCACCCTATCCAAATCCTCCAAAAGACTTTGCAGCTCAATGTCAGTCACAAAATCGTGCTCCAGGAGGTGGTTGACCACCAGCTTTCCCCCCACCGTGAGCACAAGGTCATTGGGGTCCCTATTAAAGGCCCCCAAGGGCTCGGCGGCAACCACCTCCTCGGCCTCCCCAATAAAGGGGGGGTGTTGCCCCAAATGGAAAAAGAATCAACCCCTGCCCCGAAATAATGTTGGGAGTAATGACCCCATACCACTCACGCTCCCACTTCCTTGTGGGGCAAAGGGAGTGCATGGGGAGCTTGTTTTCGGGGTCGTCAGTGCAGACCCGGCGGGTCTTGTGGGTGAGGGGTTGGGGGAACCAACCATCCGACTTCCCCTTCCCCTCACCCGGTCGGATCCTTACCTTCTGGACACTAATGATGAGGGGGTTGTGGGGCTTCTCCTTCCTCCCCCCAGCCCTCAGCCCCCCCGCATCCTTCTCCTCCTCCTCCACTTCCCCCTCCTCCTCCTCCTGACCCACATAGAGGGTCGTCTTCGTCCCTGCACCCTTCTCGGCATGAGCGGTGACGGACTCCACCACCGCGTCCACATCCTCGGTATGAAGCTGGATCAAAAATCCAGCAACCCGTGGATTTACCTCTAGCAACTCAAAGATGTAGTTGCTGAGAACCAGGGGGTCTCGCTTGTTCGCCATGAAGGGGGACTTATGGACAAGGAGTCCAAAGTCCACACCATGTTCAAAGCGGGTCGCCACAGGGCGCCTCACATTGGCATCATCCATCGTAAACCCCTCAGGACCGCCAAGGCGACGGACCCCAAGGAGCTTTTGATGGTGCTCGCACCAAGCGTGGGCAGCAGCAAGGGCCATTACGAAGAATATGAAAGGTTTGAGAGCTAAAGCGAAAAGGGGAAACATAAAATGAAGCGCGATAACCTACACGATAACTCGCGCGATAACTAGTTATGGCGCGATAACCCCCGTGATAACCCCCGCGATAACTAGGTTATCGCGCGATAACCCACGCGATAACTAGTGCTCTAACCCCGTTCTAACCCCGTTCTAACTAGTTAGAGCACACAAAGATGAAATCGCAAAAAGTGCAAAACGGGCAATATCGAGCATACGAAACACGGAAGGCACATTGTTGCATCATAGTGCACCCATGTAACATGTGAAATTCCGGGTTCCAACCATATTAACAACACCCAAAATTGGGGGGGTTCCGCACCACGCCCTAGAACGCTGCATCCCATGAACATGGTAGGGTCTGAAATAGGGTGCATGCACTGCATTCATTGCATTAATGTCTACACACATGCTTTAGTATACACACACATGTGGAAATTTTCTGTGTATGATGCTTCACCTATTTCTCCCCATCCCTTTCGTGGTGTTGCCAAAAACTGTTAGTACCATTTTCTGATAGGAGCAGACTATGCACCGCACAAGCACCTGTTATGAGTTCCGGAGCTTAAAAAATCATCCCACAGGGGCATGCACACAGCACAGCACCCTATCCCTCCCCCTGGCCCCCTAACTGCCGTCCCATACAGCAGCAGGGGTCATTTTCGACTGGGCCAGTGCACAAGTACAGGTGTTTGCACCGGGCTTAGTCCATTCCTAGGACACCAGGCGCACGCATACACACAGTTACTCCTACCCACACGCTGCACCCACACACGCTGGGGCGTCTTGTGCATACATACACTTCATGTCGGCATGGCTCTACGGAACTCCTTACCTTCGTTAGACCATCTGTCTATGTAAGTGAAAGGGACCCCCGCAGCAAACTGGCACCCGCACTTCTCACCGAGGCGCACTCGTTCTTGAAGGCCATTGCCCCCGCGTCGGTCGCGTTGATGAAGCTCGGTGGGTCCTTGTTGAAGTAGAAGTGGTGGACGGTCTTTGCGGTGGCACCCGGAGGCGTGTGGGTCCGAACGTGACCCCATCCATAACTTGCCCAGCAGGAGAACAGCAGCTCGTACTCCTCCACCTTGCAGTGTCCACAGGCAGCTTGTCCTTCTTGGGTTGGCACAGAGGGGTTCCACAGGTTTGCCAGACTGCACCAGTGGCGAGTAGTGCTCTCGTCATGCCAGCAGGGTTTCACGGCTCCGTCTGGGATCTTGGCAATGGCCGTGGCCCTTTGGCGCCAGAACTTGTAGAAGGCCACCTCAAAGAGGTAGGCCGGTGTCACGTCCTTCAGCCATGCCCGGTCGGGCCCTTGGGCGCAGATGGTGCTGTTTTGGTTGGGCCACATTCGGTTCTTGAAGTCGCTGGTGAAGGCGAAGCCCGTACGTGGCCCGGGTGGGGGAGACTGAAACTGTGCTTGCACTTGGGGTTGCTGCTGTCTTGGTTGGACCTGCTGCTGCTGCTGCTGTTCTGGGCTGCCGACTTGCTGGGCTGCAGCCTGCACTTGCTGCTGCTGCATTTGCTGCTGCTGCTGCACTGGCAGTGGGCCGAAGAGCACTTGCTGCACTTGGCCCACTAGAAGACTGCCGCGCACTGGGGAGCCCAAGGTGGGCGACCCACCTGGGAACAGCATGGGAGACAGCTGCTGTGGGGCAGCTCGTAACGGGGACTGCGGCGCGGGCCACAGAGGCTGAGTTGGGGAGAACTGGGTCAGCTGCTGGGACAGCGGCTGCAGAAAACAGGACAAAGCACGCGCAACGAGGACGTGCGTAGTGCGCACAACGAGACAGCTAGCTCGCACAACAAGAGCGTAGCACGCGCAACGGAAACAGTAGTGCGCACGGCAAGTACCTGTGGCTGCATGCTCCACGGCGTTGTGGACGGCTGCTGCAGTCCCGGTTGTACAGCTGCATGTGGCGGTGGTTGCGGTGTCGCACCTGCTCCTGTGGCCCCTGCAGCAGTTGTTGACCGTGCTGCAGGAGGCGGATACCCCCAGCCCACGGGCTGCATGGGCAAGAGGGTTACATTAAAGTACCCCTGTTCAAGCAGTAATACAAAAAGGAAAATGCAGTAACAAAAAAATCGAAATCACCAAAAAAACGGACGAAAAGGAATAAATCTCTGTGTCTGTCAATGCATTTCAAATTGGAGGCTCATTTGAAGTGCGTAGTCATAGCACGCCACTTCCAATTATATATCGCGATTTCAAGGGTTCCGGCGCTTGAATACGGCATAGCGCGCGCCATAGTAAACATTGCGCGCACTAGATATTGCGCGCGCTAAAGGACAAATAGCGCGCGCTACCACAGTTCCTCATCTGCAAAATATGCCCGAACGTCGTCAGCCAATTTTTGTGCATTGCACAGGTTGCTTCTGGAGGTCCCATTCCACCTTGGTACTTCAAAGTACAGGAACAGACGCTCATTAACCTGCCTGAGCATCTTAATGCGGCGCGACACCAGGGTTCCTGCCCCCCCACCTCTATCACAAAAGGACGACCAAATGTCCTTCAGCACCCTGTTGCTCCCTTCCAAAAAATCCCCCGAAAACATTCCTGGGCCATAGGGCCTTATGGCCTGAATAGTGACTGTTGCATCGTGCAACATCCAGTTACTACAAGGTGATATTTTTGCTGTACAAACCCACCTCTGGAAAGCCTGGGCAACCTCCGGAGCCTGCAATGCACCCTCTTCAAACATTGTGCCATACATGTCCCCCAGTAGTATGTACATGGCAACCACTGCTGTGTGCATTCTCATGTCACCCCCAAGGAGGGGGGCCAGGTCCTCCCAAACCTTTAGAAGGCACCAAGTCTCTTCCCTATCTGGCTCTGCCGTCCCCTGTAGTTCTATGTGACAACCAGACCTGTGAAGAATAGCCTGAACAGAGACCCTAGTGCTGGGACGCACAGACTTGGCCAATCTGCGTACCAAGGCAGTGACCTGCCTCTCTACAAAAATCAGAAGGTGCAGTACACATGGTATAAGGTGACGCCGCCTCAGAGGCACCTTCAACAACCTGCTCTGGACAGCACCAAATATATCCATGGGCCTGCACTTGGCCCCAGGTGCAATAAGCCCTAGCAACTGCTCATCTCGCTCGGTGGTGCTATCCATATCCTGTTGCAACCACGTTGCACTGGACTTGCACCACGTCATGTAAGTGAACAGACTACCTGCCATCCAATGTGTAGTGACACCCAACAACCGACGCAGCCAAGGGCTATCCCCACCGCAGAAAGTCCTACAGCGTCTGGAGGCACCCTGGATGGGAACCACACCACTGTCAAGGGCACTCTGCAGAAAAGCAAGATTGTTAGCCCAGACCTGGGACAACACAGAGGTGGACTTCTCACCACAAAGGGCGACGTTAACAGTCCAGTGGTAGGACAAGGTCCTTGCCAAGTGACCATGGTTGGCAAAGGAAATGGACATTTGGCACCACGATTCCACCCCACAAGGCAACCCATCCCTCCTCACCATGATCCACAGCTCCCCTTGGCACGCGTGGAAGGAATAAATTGGAACGAAGAAAACGACGCACCATAAGAAAAAGTAAACGCAGAAATCGTTTTTACTGACCTCAAATCCCCCCCATGAATTTTTGCGCCGCTGTTTGGCGAGGTCAGCAGAGAAATCCATACAACCAGACCACAACGAGAACGGAGGGGAGAAACAGACAAGACAGTGCAACTCGTGCGTGCCCCAAAACACCTAGCAAAGTGTGTGTCGTAGGACTAGTCCAATGGAGCATGGACACGAAGAGCAACAACGAAGAAGACAAAAGGTATGTTCCGACGCGGCGAGGTATGGGGCCGCCGAAAGAAGGCCGCGCCCCAAACAACTACCAAACCAAAGCAGCACGGGGACAACGCGGAGAACGACGAAGTGAAGACCTCATGACTCAACTACGGGTACGGCACAGATAAACATGGTAAACAAACACAAGTAAAAGCGCTTACTCTTGGGCGCCGCAAAAACCAAAGAGTGGAGTCACCAAATGAAAAGACGAACTCAAGACTAGACTAGACTAGGGTACGGCAAGGACAAACAAAGTAAACGCCAAACAAACACAAGTAAATGCGCTTGCTCTTGGACGTCGCCAAAACCAATGAGTGGAGTCACCGAATACAAAGCATAGCACGCTAACAACCGAAGGAGCCTCTCCTCTCCCCTTGTCTATTTATGCCACATGGTGCCTACCCTGAACACGGAGCCAACCAACATGACCAACACCACGGAGCAGAGCAAACACGGGACATGACGAAGAACCGACGAAACAACGCGCCGCTAAACAACACGCGGCAACGACACAACACCAAAGAAACACGAGAACACCGCGGAAAACGACTAAAGGACGAGTACAAGGCCACGCTACGACACCGGCAAGGAGGCACAAGGCAAACAAACACCAAACAACCACACATGAAAGCGCATGCACGGGAGTGCCGCCAAAAATCAAAGAGTGAAAACGCCAAGTGTAAGGTGTAACACATTAACTACCGGTGCAACCTCTCGATTCCATATCCATGGCCAACATACCAAATGGTATGGCACGCCCCGCGGAGCCAACCGAAGTGAACGGCATCACGGAATGGAGCACGCGCCGAACATGGCGGAGAACCAATGGCACAACACGCCGTGAGCCAACGCACGGCAACAAGACATGACGCTGGGTATCACGAACACACATACACGGCTCACACCACCGTACAACGCGACACAACAACGCAACAACACCATGTACCGAGACGAAACACGTACCCAACCACCACACAACACCAATCACAACAACACAACGCGGCACAACAAAACACCACAACGAACACGCCAGCACAAAAACGCGGGAAAACCGCGACAAACCACGCCACACAACATCACCCAGCGGAGCTACATGGCACCACAATGGAGGTACGTAGCGCAACCAACAAGACAAAACCACAACACCACGCAACGCCGAGACACAACACACGACAACAAACGCGACAACACGGAACACAACACCACAACCAACAGCAAAACAACGGTGCGCAACACAACGTGTTATACAACGCAACCAACCAACAAACAACAACACACAACATCGAACAACGATACCTGACTCCACACACCAACGTCCAACCCAACGCACCAAAACACAATGCGACAACACAGCACACCACAACGCAACGCACGCCAAGACACATAACGCAACATCACGAAACCCAACACCAAAACAACCCCAACGCGACACGCGAAAACGGACACCACGAAACACACAACCCAACACGCGCACGCAACGACACACGGCACAACGGAGCAACGCAAAGGTGGGCGCAACACGGGGAACCCACCTGGAACCAACACAAAACACGACGCGCCACTACGCACCACAACCGCACACTACTACACACAACGTCAACACCACCACCAACAACAACCGGACACAACCATATACCAACACCACGACATGACCCGGCACAGCGCAACACACTGTGACGCGCCACACAATACCACGGCAACACGCGGTACCGTACCACAAGACGGCACTCGACAAACACTGGCGTTACCCAACAACGGCACACAACACGCGACACCACAACCCAACGGCAGCCACACGACAGCACACAACACAGCGCAATGCTACACAATACGACCAACAACAAAAACAACATAAACCGCGGCATGGCACAGCCAGCGCCCGGCACCGCAGGACACCACCTAACGCGACACAACGAAACAGCACAGCACACACTACGACACGACGCAACGCCACGACCACACTACGCCGCACAACCCAACGCCGGCCAACACGGCGCGACAAGGCAACACGAACACGCAACGCCGCGCCACAAACCACAATAAAACAGGCCGCGACCCGACGTGACCTGACCCCACGTCTTATGTGCCGCAGCACCTCCAGATGGCTGCTGCTGACCGACGATAAGGAGCACCATTTGTATCGCGCAATACAGCAGGCAAACAGGATCCCGGAGACGCCGACACCAAGGGCAAGAGGTATGCCACCTACCAATCCTGTAAGGTGCACACACGCATGAGACAACAGGCGCCGGAAAAATAGGAGGTGCACGTACAGGCGAAGCCTCCAGACCCACAGATGTGACACGCAGGAAGACCACACACGCAATGCAAACACAGGACACGATGGAGCAGGAGCACCAGGACGACGACGCCCGGGGGAAACCCGCAACGCCGAGCACGCTATCAACAACCACCCTAGAGGGGACACAACGCCCGACCGGCCCCGATGATCTCGGAGGCCTGGAACCCGGAAGCACGCACCAGGCACGCCACACCCACATCCCACCCACGCGGTACACGGCGAACGCCAGGATCCAACGACCCACGACCACACGAACTATGTCCCCTGCACCGACGACACACCCGAGCCCCGGGGGTGGGAGACAACACGGGGGGGAGCGACACGACGCCAACTGGAACCGGAACCAGACCAAACCCTATCACAACGTACCAACTACAGTGCCACAAGCCGGACCGCAAGTACCGTAACACGCCAGCGTACCCCGAGCCAGGAGCGCACGGAGTATAGCCAAAACACATACTACAGCCACATAACACGGGGAGACGCCTGCGATCCGACACAAGAACCGGCCCCGTCGCAACACACGGACTACAGCGACCGAAACACAAATCAATCCACAAACGCCGCGCCGTGCAGGGGTACACCGAGCCCCAACCACACGGAATACAGCGCCCAAGACACGGACCATTGCGGCACACCTCACCACGAGGCGCCGCACTGCGACAACCGGGACGAATCCCCGGAACCAGGGCCACAAACGGAGACGATGGCCGCGGAGATAACACAACCAAGCCCACCGGAGGACCACACACACGAAGCACCGCTATCTGTGTCCAGTGGCACCTCCGGCACCGCGATGGTCATCCACTCCCAACCACCCACCCCTCCTGAGGCCCATGACCCACCCCTGGAGTCACTGCCCAGTGGCCTCGACATCTCCACGAACCGCGACCCCATGAACCTGGACAACGACCCACTGCAGGACAGCATCCAACGCGTGCTGCAAGTAACAGCCGACGCGCGCCAACAACCCACATGGAGCCTATACCGGGCACTCAACGAAGCAGATCAACGGATAACAAGCACAGGAAGCAACCGAGACCCAGGTGCATACATCCAGGAGCTGCTGAGGGACATACACAACGCCCAGCAACAATCACCGGAAGGAGTGGTGGTACAGGGAGGAGAGACCAAAACTGGAGCGTGGACGAACCTCACGCGGGCCCCACACGCGGAGGAAGCCCTGGATTTCATCCAGGAATCCGACGCCCCGCCGCCAGCAACCCTCGACCAAACAGCGGAGGCTCTCGTCCTCACCCTACACAGTTGGACACCGGGCCACACCATCGTCCTGCATGACAAGACAGGGCCCCCCTACGCACGCACCGCGACATGCCGACCAAGCATTGCGGCCACGGGAGAAGCCCACCTGGAATGGAAGCCCGAGCGAGAAGATGACGAGTACACCCTAGTGCACGCCACCCGGCACGAACATAGGGAAGAGAAGGAGCCTACGTCCGAGCCCGCCGCGACCCCCCCACGGAGACCAACCCCCCGACACTGGACCCTGTACCGACAGCTGGCCCATGCCCGCACCCTAGCGGAGCACAGTATCCGGCCGTACACGGAGGTTGCATACGTGGAACGCATGCTACAAGACTGGACCAAGTACGAAACAGAGGTCCTGGAGGGACACACGGGCCCGCCGGGCGCCCCGTCCCGCACAACGTGGGACGACATAGTGCCGGATGGAGACATCGGAGCGCTGGCTACGACCGTTCGAGCAACGTTCGGAGACGGCTCCAGACCCGACCACCCGTTTGGAGACAACAGAAACCCCGCCATCACGAACGCCATCCTGGTCTACCACAGCTGGTCCACTCAGCAAAGCATCCACCTCCACACCCCGCACGATGACCCACGCGAGTGGCACCCTATTGGGCCACCAGCGCTGGAGTTCTACCTGCACGAAGATGCGGCCACCGCAGCACACAACATCACCAGCCTTCGACCCACAATGCCACAACCGATACCGGAGCCACACATACCCTCCAGTCCTACGAAACCCCAAACGCCCACGCGACACGAACACAGGTCCCCCCAACAAGGACACAGCCCGGCAGCCCACGAAAAGGCGGAACCCCCCAACGCCACCACAACCGTCCAACAACTCGACAAGCCTCTAACCTTGCGTCACGTCCCAGACAACTACCAACTACCCCGAGAGGGGGACCACACAAGGAGAACGGCAACAACATGGCGACTACCGACAGGCACCATCGATTGGAAGAAAGTCCTCCCACGGATAGCAACAATGGCATCCATGCGCCTCCTTACGCCACACCAAGTACACCTAACGCAGGCCACGCACTTCTTTCTAACCACCCAGGGCACGGCGACCATGGAAAGCACGGCCCTGGACGACGACGACCAGACGCCCCAGGCCAGACCCACACAAGCGATCTGGATAAACGCGACAGCGGGTACCGACATTACCGTCGACCCCGACCCGGAGTGGATGGCTATCCACTACACCCTGGACTGCACAAAGGACGACCCCACGCTGACGGAATGGCAGACAAGGTGGGCCGCAGAAGCCGACCGCCTCCACGAGGTCGCCCTTGACGACACCCTCACGCCGCAGACGATGGAACCCGCGGGACGTACCGCCCAGGCACACCGGGACCCCACCAAGCACACCCTCTGGCACTACCCCACTGCCATACACCCAGAGGCGGTAACCCAGATCAAAGAGACGCTCTCTCTAACCCTCCCGGACACCCACAACGCCCACCAGCCGGGGAAGCTCACGGTATACTGGAACTTCCCAACAGACAGCGGCATGGTGACCCAGGTCGCTGAGCCCCCACTGCCCCCTACCGTCACGGCACTCGCCAAGGCGGCTCAAGCCATGGCGCACAGGGAAGGTGCCCCACAGGACTGGACACCGAACGTCCTTGTCGAACAACGCACCCACCATAACGCCAACAAAGCACAGCAGGCTGGACGCCAAATACACCCGCCATTGCACGACAAAGACCGTAACCTCCAACCCCACAGCCCATGGATGGTACACTTCATACTGGAAGACCATGGGGACAAACGAAAGGGCACGGAAGTACAGATCACTCACGCCCTGGCACACACACACCTCAACTACACCGTCCCCACCTGAAATGCACTAGTCACCTACGGCGAGGCACGGAAGTCCACGTACAGATTGCAGGCCGACAGCGAGGGCATGGCATACAAAGTGTACACTTGGGCAAGGTACGGGGCCTACCGGCACCCATCTGGCACCCGGACCCGTCCTGGCACCAACCTCTCCACGGGAGACGAGTACCACGCCAGAGTGTTAAGCCAGTGGGGAACACCGCCGCCGGAACCCACGACAACCCACCCCCCCTAAACATCATAAACTCCGCCCTCGCAAACGCCAGAATGCCTCTCATAGACACGGGGTGCCCTACCCCAGATGACACCACCCACCGCCGAACGTGGGGCACCATCAGAAGGACCCTACACCACGACATCGACCGCGACCAAGCCACCTGGATCGATCAGGGCTCTGTCACCATCAGGGTGGGGGGGTGGTTGAACACCCTAAGCCCCAACAAACTACGCAGGGTGGCGGGGCCCTACATACTATATCCAGTACCACACGGCATCGATGGCCCCTGCCCGGGGCTGCGACCCGGGGACCCCCCCTGCGGCCACCCCTGCCCCCACGCACTGTTCCAACCATTGCCCCCACAGCCCGCCCCGCTCTCAGGTATATACCTAAACACGATAACAGGCGCCAAAGGAGTATACCTCACGACGGGCGACACCACGGGCCAAGCCGTCCCTCTCGATCAGGTACACCACATGGCCCTGGGACCACGACTACCCAACGCCGACAAACCGCGGAACCCGTTAGCGGGGGGGGCGCACGCGAACCCAGACCAGTGGACCCAATCGCCCCAGGCCCCGACAGGGCGCTACTACACCTCACCATGAAACACACGGCCCAACTCCCGACCACCCTGGCGGGAGAAAAGTACTTCATCGTGGAGGGACTGACGGACGATGTCATCACCCTGGCAGCCAACACCCTGGCGGCCACAACGGACGCGTGGGACGTCGCCGTGGGCCACCCCATGGCGCGTAAGGACAGGGTAAAGGGCACAGAAGACACCCTGACGCCGGACCT
Source organism: Eutreptiella sp. 'Long Island Sound 2002' (assembly GCA_964036045.1). NCBI lineage: Eukaryota > Euglenozoa > Euglenophyceae > Eutreptiales > Eutreptiaceae > Eutreptiella > Eutreptiella sp. 'Long Island Sound 2002'. Next base: position 98,733,781 of record OZ038380.1, on the reverse strand, counting down.
TATGAACCAGCTGGTGACCCTGACCAGTCCACCAGAACAACACGACCGGAAAACCAAGGGTCCGAAGGTCACTGACTGGGCGGTCTTTAATAACAAGCCCCCGGATACCCCCACGGTGACACTAACGTGCCACCAACACACATGGTGGGTGGCGCAGTGGAACGCCACGGGCACAACAGACAGGGTCCACACATTCACACCGGCAGCAAAGCCGGCGACCCCACTGGCACTGGGGGACCGTTTCAGCCACTCCACCCACCACACCAACTACCCCAGGGCGCACTGGCTAGCCCTCAAAACATCGATGCACTGGACAGTGGATGCCCCAGCCACGGACACCACGCTACCCGAGACATGGCTTACACTCACGCACAACCTGGCGGCCTATGTGCGGAAGTACGGGACAGCACAGGCGCAGCGCTTGATGTCCTGCCCCACGGACACGGAACGAACTCTCAAACTCCGCACCACCAGCGTACAAGAACACACGAATCGACTTCGGGGTATGCACAGGCCGCAGGAGGGACAGGGACCGGCGTACAGCATATTCCGACGCGACGCACCGAAGCCAGCCTCTAAACCGGCGCCAGAGGAGCCCCAACCCAAACCGAGGCCCCGCCCGGGGGAAGCGGACGCCTCGGCCCGCAGGGCCAAACGGCCCAAACCGGAGCCCAAAGTGGCCCCAGCGCCGCCGCCACCCGATCCGCAACCGAAGCCGAAGGCCCCAGCATGCCCGCTTTTCACACGGGCGGAACGTGCCGCCATGCACCCCGAATGGCCAGAGGGCGCAGAAGTACAAGGAGTATATGGAACCACGCTTAAAGGGCAACCGAAACAATTCGTATTGTTCCGGGGCAAGATACAGGGCAGACTGGCCACACCGGGCCAACACGGCAACCTACAGTTGAAAATCAAGTGGCACGCACTCCCAGAATGGCGCGAAAAAGTGGAGACCTCAAACCTCGAACTCTGGGACGACAGACAATTCCCGGAGTGCCCGGTGCAGCTCCGCACACCCGCCAACCAGGTACCACCGGGCACCGTCTGGACGGGTGACGTGCCGCAGACATGGCTGGAGGAACCGGATATACCGGAGGAAGAGAGGGTGGCCGCAGCGATCAACCACAAACTGCGACTGGGACAATGACTACTACCACGCCGCGCCGGGGACCCCCCAGGGGGGCAGCAACACGCGCGCCCCCGAGGTCACAACTGCGCTCGTCACTCTCATGTCCCTCAACGAACCGGGCGCCCTGTACGACGCGACCAAAGCTCCGGACCTACAAGACGTACCCATCATGGCGAAATGCGACCCGGACGCCATGGTGTGGCAGGAGCAGGCCCTCAAAACCCAGACAACCCACCCCAGCTTAACCCCCATCCTCACCAGGACGGGACACCAATACCGCACCACATGGGTCAAGGGGGTTCCCATGTCCCACAAAAGTGAAGTCCAAGTACACATCCACCACCACCTGGGGGTGGAAGGCCGCCTAGCGGCATACGAACTGGTAGGCCCAACGTGGCAACTGAATGTCATCAACGTGCACGTCCCCTTTGGAGACGCCACGGAGACGTTCCTCGAACATCTCATGGAGGCCTACCGACAACTTGCCATGATGGGCCCGACTGTCATCATAGGAGACTTGAATGCAGCCGCATCAGCGGACGATCGCGGAGGACGACCGACGCCCGAGGACGCAGCGGTGCAAGTGGCCATGCAACATCTAGGCCTGCAGGACCTCACAGCCTCTCTACGAGGCCAGCCCTCACACAGACCACCACAACCTGGTGCGGCAGATTCCCGCATCGACCTCTGCTACGCGGACTCGGCACACGTCGAGGTGACGCGGGTGCAATACCACGACCTGCCATCCAAGATCACCGGACACCGACCCCTGGAGGTACAAATCAAGGTGCTTCAGGTAGCCCCGGCCTCCAGGGATGGTATGGACCACGAAGAACAACCACCCATCCAACCGCCAGGGGAGAACGACGCCCACGGATGGGTAGCCTACTACCGCACGGTACAACGCATCCTGGGCCAGCAAGACAAAGCGGACCTCAACCTCGCCATGCGACAGGCGGCCACGGCATGCGGCCTCAGCGGGCAGCGCAGAACACAGGACGACGCCACCCCGCATCAAGACCTACGATCCCTGGTCACAACAATATGGCACGACAAGCGAGCACTGCACACGGCAATGCACTCACATGACCTGCAAGCCCAACATGACGCCCAGGAAATTGTAGCACGACTGGAAACCGCACGCCAGCAACTCAGAGAATGGCACGTCCGCCGGGCGAAGGAGCTGGCGCAAGAACAACAGCGCTACTTCCAAAACCCCCAACCCTACAAATCACTGAAACACGTGGACAAGGTCTTGGAGGAGACGGGCCACCGAGGCATCAAGGCGGTACGCCTACAGGACAGCACAGTGACCAACGATCCCAAGGTGGTCCTGGAAGAAGTCCTCAACAGCTTCCTGCGCCAGCACAACACTGAGGATGGCGAACTGTCAGCATACACAGAGGAACTGATATCCCACCTGCCGAAACTCTACAACCGGACACAGCGACGAGACATGCACCGAACCCCGTTCACCATTAGGGAGCTCGATGAGGTGTTGTACAAACTACAACCGGGGAAAACTCCGGGAGTGGACGGACTCCCGGCGGAGCTCTACCGTAGACTACCACTGAACCTGAAGAGACACTTAGCCGCGCGCCTGTGGAATATCGCCATCGGGAAAACAGACGTGCCACCTGACTGGGCGAACCTAGTACACCCCCTCTATAAGAAAGGCGACTGGGCGAACTCCGACAATTGGAGACCCATCGTGTGCGCCACCACGGAGGCCAGACTCATATGGATGCTCATCCCCAAACGGGTGGCCCCGGCAGTGTATCGGGCTGTACCGCCCACCATGTGGGGGGCCATACCGGGTAGATCACCGTTGGAGGCCATATTTATGCAAGACGCCGTGGAGGACATGGACCCGATCAGCTTCATCATCACATCCCTGGACGTCAAGGGGGCCTTCCCCAACACCCCGCACCGCCTCCTACGGGCCGCCTGGGAACACATGGGACTCCCCTTCCAGGGCTTCCTCCAAGCATACCTCGCCACCGGCATGTACGCCGTGAAAACCGACGTGGGCACCACCCCATGGATCCACCCCACCAGTGGGGTCGCACAAGGGGGTGCCGAGAGCCCATTCCTCTTCCTACTCGTCACCCTCCCGCTGGCGTTTTACATCCGACGCACGTACCCGGACGTGGCACCATATCCCCTACGGACCACGCTCCTAGCGTTTGCGGACGACATGGCGGTGGTGACCGCAACCGCGCGCCAACCCCTGCCAACCACCCCGGACCCCGCCAGGGCCACCAGGGTCCTCCACGTTGTCACCACCTATCTGGAGGGCAATCAGCTTCTGGTACACAACGTCAAATCTGCCACCATGGTACACAATGCACCGCCGCCACCCCTCCGCCCCGGGGACCTGCCCATGGACCCAGTAAACACGGCCACCTACCTGGGAGTCCAGCAATCGGCCACCGCAGGCGGGGTCACCCTACGACCTAATCCTTTTACGGCAGCTGACAAGGATACTGGTTATAGCACGCATCACAGCACTCTCCACCCAGGCCCTGGCATACTTCCTACAAGCCGTGCTCAACGCAGCTATAGGATTCCAAGCCTTGCAACTAACGCACCCCCACCACATGCTACAAGCGGCCACCACCACAGTACGACGAGCGTGGACCATCCACGGCCACCGGCCCACGTCACTGCCTGCAACGGTGCGTGCGGCATCGCCACCGTACTACGGAGACAACACCGACCACCTCGTCCACAACTCGTACACAGCTCACACTGCGGCCCACCTGCATCGTCTCATGCACAATCACGAGCCGGAGGTACGGGAAGTCTTCACGCTGACGCTGCGGGAGGCCCAGTACCACCGCAACACCTGCCCCCAATACATACTCCACCAGCGGGGTCTCCCCACCAAGGTGGGGACCCGCATATGGAACCACCTACAACTCCTACTACCCCACCACAACCACGTCATCCAAACGAACAATCGGTGCAGGGAAATCGGCCCTCTGGCGGTCCTTCACACCGATGTGGGGGGGGGGACCAACGGGTAGCACCACCACTCTGGACCTGGTGGGCACCACCCTCCACCTCGTACGGGTCACCCCGAACCAGATGAAAGCCCTCCAACGAGTGGGCACACACCACGTCCCATTCCTACAACACCCCCAGTGGCCCAACAAATCACTCCTGGAGAACCACATGCGCAGTGCGGCCACCCGAACCGGGCACCCCCAGCCAACAGATGGGGAAGTGCGTGAGGCGTACAACCTGTTTTGGAACAAGCACAAACGACCACTGCCACCGAGCCCACCACAGGGGAACCAAGCCCACCTCCGGCCACCGGAGCAAGTGGAATATGTACCCGGCACCACGGTACCAGCGGTACTCCTCCTAGCACCCAACGGGCTAAAGACAACGTTGCGGCCGGGCAAAGCGGAGGGCAACCTGTGGATGCTACCACCACCCACGGCGCGCCCCTTCTGTCCGCCACCAGTATCGCAAGACAAGCTGACGGGCACCCCCACCACTTGCTGGCGATGTGGGCCCCACGCGCTGGCCACCCCATGGCCCCTCCTCCAGTTACTGGCGCGCTACCACCCCATGCGAACGGCCCACGCTACCCCGGAACAGCACCGGTGGCTGCGCACGCACTTCAAACGGGCCGCAGAGAGTGACACGGCCACAGTGACGTGGGATCCAAGCACCAAGGCGGAATGGAGATTCCACAGGGGCACGTGGAACACCCAGCACCCAGCCATCACCTTCCCGGTGATAGCCAAGCACCGCAGCGCCACGCCGGAGGCCCCAGCCTACCCGGGCAAACACTGATGCTCCCAAGTACAGGACTGGCAGACGGTCGAGTGGACCACATTCCACCCGCAGACAGCATACTTACTCCAGTACGTGTACGGCTACCTGACACAGGGCCATGAAAGGAACAATGACTATGTCCGCATGAACCCGGCGGCAACCGAGATCATCGCCAGGGGGTGGGGGTGTATGCTACCCGGAGACTCCGACCGGACACCAACACGCCGTGGGCCACCACGGAACGGGGGGTACACATCCATGCCTACCAACCAACGATGCCGTGCCGCCTGCCGCACCCGGACAACCACACCACGATCATCTTCGCGGATGCCTCCGGCACTACAAGCCTCACCCCGGAAGCCGGGGGGGCGGCTTTAGAGTTGGAAGTGGACACGACAAACCGACTGCACCAACGCCACCTCACGGGGGCTACCATCTTCGGGGCCTCCTCTCACGGAGAACTGAAGACGCTGGCGATCGTCGTGGACGCCGTCAATGACACCCACCAAGCGCCGCGTGACCAGACGCACAATGTGTGGGTAGTAGTGGACGCAGTGGTGGACTTCCAAATCGTCCGCAGGCTGGCGCGGCAACCCCTGCACAAGGCGACTGACTCTAGCCTGGGCACCCAGGCCCTACACCTCTGGACAGCCCTGAGGCGCCTCCCCAAACACGTCGTCCTGCATCTCGTCAAACAAGAATCTCATCGGTATAGCCTGGGCAACGGACACATAGACCTGCACGCCCACAACCAGCTTGCCGAGCACATGCCGGACGGCGAGGACCCACCGCTACGAGACCACATGCACACACACCTCCAGCACCTGCCACCCATCCCACGCACCGGGGAACCACCAGCCTGGGTGCCAGACGATCGCATCTATAACGACATGGGGAGGGCATACCACTACCCACAACCCATCCGCACCATGGCGCATATTCGGGGCAGTCAAGCCGACAACGCCCTTTTGAGCCGTCTCCAACACGAAATGCGCACCGCCTTGTACTTCTCGGCTTTGAACCCATCCCTAATGCCGGTGCACCTGCAGACACGATGTGCCCAGCTCTTGCTCGAGCAGCTACCCCTTCTAGACAGTGTGGCACGCTGGTATGCCCGGCGAGGTATAGACATACCCCCGGAATACACCATATGCCCCTGCCATCTCCAACAGCCAGAAACATGGGAACACTTCAAACGCTGCCCATTAGCCCAAGGGGACAACCACCTGGCCACGTGGGCATCGGAGAACATCATCACACAACACGCCGGATGGGGCCCGGCCACGCCACCGGCAAATGAGGTTCGACGCCTGATGCGGCAGCCGGAAATCAAGGAGGCAGTGCTCAGAGGAGCAGTGCCACTCCAGCTTTACAGGGTCGTCGCCGACGACACCCCAGAACCCAGGGCCACAATACGTCACATGCAGCTCACCGCCGTCAAAAGGGTGGACGCACAGCTGCAGCACCGCGTCCAAGTATACACACAGGAAGCACAACAAACATCCCGCGACCGCCGCACGTACTATAATCTCCTCATCCACTACCAACATGCGCAACCTAGCGACTAGCCACACGCACGGGCCCGCATCAACAGCCAGGCACCTACCGTAGCACCGCCCGGAGCGCGCGCGCCCCCTCCCCTGTAGTGGCCCGATCGTCCTGCGAACGACACCTCTCCTCAGGATGCCCGAAGGTGAAGCACCGCATCCACGGCCGGGGAACCCATGCGGGGTCTGCATGGAGGTGAACGACTACGACGGCAACCCCCTTCGCGGGCATGACCTCGGCTGCGGCAGCACGGAGCAGCTGCACTGGTTCTGCAGCCCGTACATCGCGAACTTGTGGTCCTGCCCACTCTGCCGGCGACCGCACCGACTCTGCACGGCTCCGCCGCTGCCGCGCGAAACGCAAGACGAAGACCTCACACTCCAGACGCTGCGGACTCTGATCCGGCAAAACGTCTGGAACGACGGCGCCGGGGAGGACAGCCCCGACGTCGAGTGGTTGGACGTCCTCACCGACGAGGACCCAGCGACACCCCCCCCCCCCCCCGCCCCCCCTGGCGCGCACCAACCTGGGCGCTGCCAGACCCGGACGCGGACCCCACAGTTTACGTCCCCGACCACGAGGACTACAACAACGCGCCACGGGGCAGTCTGCCCCCCATTGGCAACCTGCCCGGCAGTTGGGGCTATGTCAGCCCCACGAACCAAAACAACTACCGCAACATCGTCGGCACCCTCACCACCCGCCTCCCGATCGCCTTCGGCTTGCTGGTGCGGGACGCGGAATGGGCGATGGGCATCGCCCGCGGCGCCCATGGCGCCGAGTGGAGGGACTTCTTCCACCACGGCGGCGCCATGACCCCGGGGGCGACCGAGAGGCTGATGGCGGCCTACCTCACGTTGAGGGGCATACCCCCTCCACGCAGCCTCAAATCGCTGATACAGCGCACCCTGCAGCCGCACGTCCCGCCATCACAACCGGGCACATACGGCAATGCAGCGGTGACCAGCATGATGGCCAGAGGTACCCTGCTCGACGGCTCATGCTACTCCCCCCTGGAGAACCACCGCAACCATCACCACCCCCCCGCCAAAATTCCGCGCCACGACAGCGACTAAGGCCACGAACGTACGGGCCCGAACGTCGACCGCGACGTCCTCCACATCCCCCGACCCATCCACCTCCGCCCCCCCCACACCCGCCGCCGAACCACACCAACAACACGCCACCGACGCCACGCGGACTACAGGCGGTCCGGCACCATCTAGGGCCGGCACACCACAGAGCCCCCGACAAGAGCGTGTGTCCAAACGGGCGGCGCAACGACAACCAACACAACACCACGCGGCCGCAGGGAGCCGGGGACACCTAGCATCACCTGCCCGGAGCGGAGCCCTACCCGGCCCCACGAATACGGGGGCGGTGGATACCCAGCCCGGGCAGCCCCCCGGCACCGCACACCCGGGCAGGGTACCGGCCCCGAGCCCCACAGGGAGCCCGCAATCCCTAACACCACCCGTCGCGCCTGGGCACGGCCCACGGCCGGCAGCCAGCCAAGCGGCAACAACACAGGCCCGGCCGGATCGCCGCCCGCACCATGGCGCACCTGACCGGCCGGCAGCGGACCCAACGTACACGCCAACCGACAACCTCCCCACACGGACACACACGGCTACCCCGACCGACGCTACCACCGCCCAGCCCTCCAACGCCGGGCACCCCCACACCCACGACCCCACCGGGGGCCTAACCCCCGGGGCTTCGGCAACGTCCGGCACGGAGGACCTACCGGCCACAACGCACGGCGGGTCGGTGCCCCAGCAGCAACACGCCCGACCAACCAGACCACCGGCACGACCGACAGAACCGTCATCTCCCCGCCGCCCGGCCCCCGGCCCAGGCCCCGGCCCGGATCCGCCACGCACCGCCGCCCCGGCGGACGCCCCGCAGCCCGCGGACCCAGGGGGCCTACCCGAGCCGCCACCTGTGGCGGGAGACCACGCCCGGGGGGCACCGCCGCTGGCGGACGATGGCGCCGAACCGCCTACACCGTCGACCCAACCGCAGGGCGACGCGCCCGCGGTGGGCGCGGAAGGACTGCAGAGACCCCCGCAACGAACGCTGACACCAGCACCAATGGGGGAACCTGGCAGGGGAACGGACCAGACATCAGTGCGGAGTGCCGACCTGACGAACGACGCGGCACACGGTGGAGACGAGGCATTGGCAGATGGCCAGCCTGACGCGGAACCCGAGGGGCCAGCTCCGGACACCGGGTGTGCGGATCGCCCCAACCGGCCCTCGACCGCGGATCACGCGGGCGCCGCCCCCCGGGCGCACCTGGCGGCCCGCGCAGACACCAGCACGCCAGGGGAGGCGCTGCCGCGAGATCCAGCGGAAACCAAAGCGGGGTCAGAGGCCCGGGAAACCACACCCGACACGCCCCAGCGCGCGGACGAAGGAGGAACGTCACCCAGCGGGCACAACCGCGACGACGACTCCTTCGATGCCTTCATGGACTCCTGCAGGGATGACCCCCGGGCGGTCCCAGCACCGGAGATGCCACGCCTCCACCCGGAGCCGCAACGCAACCAGGCGGACGATACGCCCCTCACGGTGCCACGACAAGCGCACCTCCAGCGCGACTACACCACCCTGGGGCAGATTGCCGCTACGGGCGAGGGGCAGACGACCGCGAGCGGCGCAGTTGACCGGACTACGGACGAGCGCAACGCCCCAGGTGAGGGCACGCGCGTCGAAGCGGCCACCAACACCGCGAGTGAGCCTGTCGCCCCACCGCTGGGGGCCGCCCCGCCCTGGGGGCGGGGACACCTGGACTATGCACGCTTGGAGGGTGACGCCGACCACCCCAGCGAACAAGCAGAGCAAGAAGCGACCTAAGACCTAAGCTTCTGGATCCCCAGGCTTGTCACAGGGGAGCAGCTCGAACTGGCGGTCCTCATACGATGGGTACTTTCTTCGTGGTCCCGCCACCTCGCGGAGGGAACACGCACCATGGCAGACGTCACGTTTGGTCATCGGACAGGGCACACGCCCCCCGCCACCATGGACCGCCCCGACCAATGGCGCTATGTGGCCACCCGGCTCACGGCGCATATGGGAGCCTACAGCCCAGATGAAATGAACGGACTGCACTGGCGGTGGCACCAGCGCGCCGCCCTGCGCATCCGTGCGGCCATGCAGGACCATAATATCTGGAACATCCCTGGATCACTGGGCCACCAAGGGTACGCCTCAGGCCACCGGCGGCCGCGGTCCCAAGACGTCCCGGAGCCCCCCAGACAGGCGGCGCGCCGACACTCACCGGAACACCCACGGGGTCCACCACCCGGTAGGGGTTCCCCCTCTGGCACATACAGCAGCCCCCCGCGGCCGTTCGCCCCACGGAGGAGCCCGGGCAGTCCCCACGCCTCGACGGTGCAAGGCGACACGCCGGAGCAGCGCCAAGAAACGAGGCACCCTGGCCGATCCCGTCGCCGCAGCCGCACGCCGCCCCCTGCAGCGCGACGAGTCGTCTTCAATGAGGATATGGACAGGGACCACGGGGGCCCCCGCGACCCCCAAGCTCGGCGAACATCATCGACCTCCGACCCCAGACGCTGGTCCAAGAGGCCCCGCACCGAGCAGACGCACATCCCCACCATTCTCACGCCGGCCGAGCGCGAGCGGCAAGCAACGCTTCAAGCGGACCCTCGCGAGACGGCGGGCCGAACATCCAGCTCATCTGCCGCCTCCCTCCCGGGGTCAGCGGCCGATCCGCTACCGAGAGGACCACACGCCACGGACACGCGACCAAGGGAGCCCGCGCCCGACCCCAGCCCTACGCAATGGGCGGGGGGGCAGCCCTCCCCGCAGTCCAGAAGCCGCCAGGCCACAGAGGGCACATCGCGGCAGCCGGGACACGACGCGAGCGGACCAAGGGCGGACACAGAGATGACAGGGACCTCCAGTCCCCAGGAGCCCGCTGACCCGCTGCCCACCGCCACGCCCTGCTCGATGCCCCGGCAACGGGAACCCCCCACGGAGTACGTGCCTGGGGGACAACCGTCCGCCACCTCACGGCACCCCTCCCCGGCTGACGCGGCACTGGACCAAGACCGGGTGGCCATGCCCCCCCCGCCCCCCCGACCGCCACAGCAGCGAGGCACCGATCCCTTCGACAACGCGGAACTGAAGGCGCTCTACGACATCCGAGTTCCACGCCCTCGAGCGAGCTTGTGGCCACCCTCCGGGAACACCTCCGTAACGTCGACCCGAACAAGCTTCTCGCCGTAGTCTGCTTGCCACATGCCCCGACAACCCGAATCTTTGTGCGACAGCTCCAGGCGCTGGTCACCCCCGGGACACAGGTCTCTGACGACCTCATTGAAGCGTGGATCTGGTGGTTCAACACCCACCAACCGGCCCAAGGGGGCGTGTGGGTCCCACACCTGGGCTGGGTACACACGCTCATAGCGCCACCGACGGACCCCAGGCATGCACCCACCACCGGAGGCCGGGAGCGGGCCGCCCCACCACCGAGACCCCACAACTTCCGTATCCCACCGCACGAGGGCCTGGAGGCATGGGAAAGCGGGACCGCCCGTAGCAGGGGGCACAACCTCACGAACCTGACGGCGCACTACCTGGAGACGACGCGCGCAGCACCCCTGCCGCGCGAACGTGACCCCGGTACCCTCGCCATGATCGTGTTGGAGAATGGCCACTACTACCAGGTGCGGATCATCCCGCACCCCCGGGACAACCATTGGAGACTGGAGGCCGTCGACTCCATGCTCCGGGCGACCACGGGCCTGCCGGACAACCCTACCCCCGTGCCCTCAGACTAACCACAGGACCTGCAGCGACGACGCACGGCCGCACGCGCCCGGCACGAGTCCCACACGAGCCACGCGCAGGGAAGAAACGGCGCAGCGGACCCGGGACCGCCTCCTGCCACCAGAGGACCGGACGATGACCGTCACGCCAGCGGCAGTGGGGTCGGCCACGAACCACAACGACCCTGACCGGGCAGAACTCGCCCAACACGACCCCTCGTACAACCCAGCAACGCGCGGCCGCGCAACATGGTACGGCACCAACCTTCGACCAGACACACCAGCGGGGACGGCGTCCACCTGCCCAGCATGCACAACGGACACCCAAGGAGTGGAGGCTAGCCTTAGCAGCCCACGGTGTCGGACACAAATACGACCCCAGCGACCTCTTCCCACATCCCCCGGACGAGGGCCACACTTCCCAGACCTCAACGACCCGCCTGCAACAAGGAAAGGGGGCAGCGCCACACCCGGGACCGCCATCCCACCTGACCCTCCTCTCCCACATAACGGGTCCGCGAGGGGCCGGGCAAAGGGGCCAGCCAAACACGCGGAGCCCGCGGCCGAACCGATGACCGGGGGGGTGTTGTCGAACAGCGCACGCCACCAGATCCGGGCACTGGCGCTGGGCGATTGACGGCAACCCGCCGTCCGCACTGAGGCGGCGACCCGGGCGGCACGCCCAGCCCTTGTGCACGCAAACTTCAGTAACCTCCACGGCGCCCCGGTGCGACGCATGGGACGCCCCCCCAGGACCCTGAGCCGCGCCTGGCGACAGGTCCTACCGCGACGACCCGGTGGCACACAGCCGCGCAACACACCCCAGCAACACCTGACGGTCCGACAAACCGACGAGACGGACGTCAACATGCCCGACACATGCAACAGATGCCCGGAGAGTGGAGGCCAGCCTTCGCAACCCGTGGTGTCAAGCACGCATGGAAACCCCACGACTTCCTCCTACAACCCCCGGATTGGGGGCCACGCTTCTCGGACCCTGCGACCCACCTGCAGCAGCAAACGGGGCGGCGCGGCGCCCGGACCCGTCCTCCCGCCTCACCCTCCTCTCCCGCGAGCCGGATCCACAAGGGGCCGGGCAAGGGGCCCGGCCAAATACGCGTAACCCGCGGCCGGGTCGATAACCACAAGAATGTTAACGAACCACCGGCCAGAGTATTACCGTCCAGGGCGAGCATCCGGAGATAAGTGCACTGCAGGGACCAGCGCGCACCTCCGCCGGGGAGTTGAGCGCCTGGGACGCGTAAGGTTACGACACGTATAACCTATGCGAATGGTACGAGGGGCACACCCCCCGCAGACAGTTAACAGCGTCAATGAGAGGGAGGGGGGCTGCAACACAACCCGGTACTCCTGTCCTCCACAACCCTACCCGGGGCATGCGGGGGGCCACAAGCTCAACACACGGGGCCGCGCCGACCCCCCTGCCAACAGGCAGGGGTGTGTTACGCCGAGCCCAACCCGCCACGTCGGACGGAGCGTCCCGACACCACAGCACAAGCCGAACCACCCTAACCATTCTAGCCACCACACCCGGCACCGTGACACAGACACACCACCCGAATGACCCGCAACGCACGACACGAGAAGGCGCACGGCAGACAGACAGGCACGAGCATGAGCACAGCACCACCGAGCTGGAGCAACGCCCTGGGGCTCCCATGGGGAGCACAGGGACACACCGAGGGGGACCGGCGGGGCCTTGCCACCGACTGGGGTGTACATATGAGTGGCACAAGCGAAACTGGAAGTACGGCTACGGAGCACCACGAAATACCGATTAATGGATTGTGCATGCAACACTGCCAGGGCGGGGAAGGGAACAGGGCACCTACAGGGGGAAAATTTCTTTTACAGCGGTCCGACGACTTGTCATGGCTTTTCTCCCCCGCGGCAGGCGGGCGGCGCACAGTACAAACGTACCGTGCCGGCCCCACACACCTGGCACCGACCAACATCGCAACAAGCGGCACACCTGCACACAACGAATCCAACTGGGCGAACGCCCGCTGCGACGACAAGGAACGAATGCCGAACAAACCAACCAAGAGGCAACTAACACGACCACACAGCGCCAGAACCACTACAGCGGACGCAACGTGACGGTGAACAGACCGCCCGCGCACCGACCAGCGCCAAACTGGCCGGGCGTGCACGGGCCGGTGCGAGAGCGACGACCAACGAGCTAGCGACACCGTAGCAAGCCGCGCGCCCCGACCACCATGGCCACAAGCACGGAGGAACATTGCGACTCTACCGCTTCGGACGCGGCCCACGAACGTTCCCAAACTACACTATACTACACTTGTACAAACCAAGACGCCACAAACCGACGCAGACACAAACGTGCTGGCTAAACGGGCAGGATTCGACGATAAGACCACCAGCAGCAGCGCAACGGAACCCACACGAACCCAGCCGACCATGAGGCGGCCACGACAACCGCGCACCAACCACACCACAGCTGCAGCCACCACTTGACCGTAAACAGACCACACGCAAGCCGGCCAACGCCGAACCAGCCAGGCGTGCACGGGTCGAAACGGAAACGGCGCCCAACGGGTTCGCAACACCGTGGTGCGCCACGCCCGCCGACGATCGTACCCACGAACACAGCAGAACACCACAACGCTGCCAATACAAACGCAACCAATCAACGGTAACAAACTACACAACACTACACTTGGACAAACCACGACGCCACTGACCAGCACCGACACGGACATGCCAGCTGCATAAACAACATGCGGCGGAACGACCACAGGCAGCAGCGCAATGGAACCCACGCAAACCAACCCGACCATGAGGCGGCCCAGACGACCGCGAACCAACAACACCGCAGCTACAGCCGCCACTTGACCGTAAACAGACCACACGCAAGCCGGCCAACACCAAACCAGCCAGGCGTGCACGGGTCGAAACGGAAACGGCGCCCAACGGGTTGGCAACACCGTGGTGCGCCACGCCCACCGACGATCGTACCCACTAACACAGCAGAACACCACAACGCTGCCAATACAAACGCGACCAACCAACGGTAACAAACTACACAACACTACGCTTGGACAAACCACGACGCCACTGACCAGCACCGACACGGACATGCCAGCTGCATAAAGAACATGCGGCGGAACAACCACCGGCAGCAGCGCAATGGAACCCACGCAAACCAAGCCGACCATGAGGCGGCCAAGACGACCGCAAACCAACAACACCGCAGCTGCAGCCGCCACTTGACCGTAAACAGACCACACGCAAGCCGGCCAACACCAAACCGGCGAGGCGTGCACCCGTCGAAACGGGAACGGCGTCCAAAGGGTTGGTGACACAGTGGTGCGCCGCGCCCGCCGACGACCATGCCCACGAACAAAACTTGGCTCTACCATCACGCAACCGACCAACCTACATTAACAAACTACACCGCAGCCGTACCATACGACCGACCAACCGGCCACAACGACCTACTTCGAACCCCCGGCCCCCCGGGAGAGCGCAAGCTCGACCAAGTCAGGAGGTGTGAGTGTGCGCCACGGCATGCGAGTCCCGTAGCACGTGCTTCTTCAAGTCGCCTCACACCTACTGAAAACCAACCCAGGTGGGGGTGCCTGCAGGACAGGGCCTTTGGCCTGGCTCCGGGCCCCTGGGCCCCAGAATCCGGAGGTTGATGAGGATGTGCGGTGGGACCCTCCCCCACGTATCATCCGCCCGAAGGAGAGGAATTTGAGACTTCGGTCGAACATGGGTTACTTCTCTGGGCAGAACCCGCTGTAGGGTACTGCTCGCGGCGACCGCGCCCTTCCCCCATGCAGGTGGGCCCCTTTGTGGGGGCACGTGAAGTAGGGCCGTGGGTGGGTGAGCAAAAGCCCCTTGGTAAGTCCCCCCTGCGGGGCAACCCCAGTCCCGAGTCGACCTACCTACCTACCTACCTACCTCTCCTTGGCACTCCCTGGGGTATTGGAGGTTAGAAACAATGGAATCAAAGGAAAATATATAGTCAAAAAAGTGCTGCAGGGGCCACTGCGAAAAGACTGTGACCCCATCTGTGTGCACGGCAACCTGTAAATGCTGCCTACTTGCAAGCTGGTTCCATTCTGTGGCGAAACTAGCATAGGAGGGGAGAGAAAAAGGTGTGTGGCGACCTTACTTCTCGTCCAAGTAATCAAATCTTTGTACCTGAGGAAAATAGCGCGCGCAACATGGGGACGCAGCGCGCGCAGAAGTCAACGAAGCGCGTGCTATGAGCGGAAGTGCGCGCAATGTCACATGCAAAGCGCGCGCAACAATACCTTCTTCTCAGAAT
The DNA here is from genome assembly GCA_964036045.1 of Eutreptiella sp. 'Long Island Sound 2002'. Lineage (NCBI taxonomy): Eukaryota > Euglenozoa > Euglenophyceae > Eutreptiales > Eutreptiaceae > Eutreptiella > Eutreptiella sp. 'Long Island Sound 2002'. The sequence goes on along the minus strand of OZ038380.1, from coordinate 98,718,201 downwards.
CTTCACGAGCAGGACCAAGTCCACCACCGACAGGGGTGTGACGGCGTTGGCAGCCTCCGTCCTGCAACGCTTCCTCTCTGCTTCAGACACGGGGACCCTTTTTTCCAACCTGGCCCACAAAGACCGTTTGACGGCAGACCCTCAGCAAAAAAAATTAACTAGGTCCGCCAAAAGGTCCTCGTTCTTCCACAGGGACCAACCATACTGGGGGCCCAAAATGTTTGCAATCTTCCCTGACATTAACAGCGTCACATGTGGTGCCGGAAGCATCTGAAACTTTAGAAAAATAGGCGTTTTTGCCCTGCTTATTAGGACATGGGGTTACAAACCCAAGACCCCGAGCCATAGCGCGCGCTATGCTGCGCGCTATAGTTTTGTAGTGCGCACTGAGCCATCGCGCGGCAATACCCTGTAGCGCGCACGCAGGGAGGAACAGACACTCATTAACCTGCCTGAGCATCTTGATGCGGCGCGACACCAGGGTTCCTGCCCCCCCTACTCTATCACAAGAGGAGGACCGAATGTCCTTCAGCACCCTGTTGCTCCCTTCCAAAAGATCCCCTGAAAACATTCCTAGGCCATAGGGCCTTATGGCCTGAATAGTGACTGTAGCATCGTGCAACATCCAGTTAATATAAGGTGATCTTATTGCTGGACAAACCCACCTCTGGAAAGCCTGGGCAACCTCTGGAGCCTGCAATGCACCCTCTTCAAACATTGTGCCATACATGTCCCCCAGTAGTATGTACATGGCACTCACTGCTGTGTGCATCCTCATGTCACCCCCAAGGAGGGGGGCCAGGTCCTCCCAAACCTTTAGAAGGCACCAAGTCTCTTCCCCATCTGGCTCTGCCGTCCCCTGCCTGGGACGGGAGAGAGAAAAAGGTGTGTGGGGACCTTACTTCTCGTCCAAGTAATCAAATCTTTGTACCTGAGTAAAAAAGCGCGCGCAACATGAGGACGTAGCGCGCGCAGAAGTCAACGGAGCGCGTGCTACGAGCGGAAGTGCGCACAATGTCACATGCAAAGCGCGCGCAATAATACCTTCTTCTTGGAATCTTCAGGAGCAGGACCAAGTCCACCACCGACAGGGGTGTGACGGCATTGGCAGCCCCGGTCCTGCGACGCTTCTTCTCTGCTTCAGACACGGGGACCCTTTTTTCCATCTTGGCCCACAAAGACCGTTGGACGGCAGACCCTGAGCAAAAAAACTCAACTAGCTCCGCCAAAAGGTCCTCGTTCTTCCACAGGGACCACCCATAGTGGGGGCCCAAAATGCTGGCAATCTTTCCTGACATTGACAGCGTCACATGCGGTACCGGAAGCATCTGAAACTTTAGAAAAATAGGTGTTTTTGCCCTGCTTATTAGGACATGGGGTTACAAACCCAAGACCCCGAGCCATAGCGCGCGCTATGCTGCGCGCTATAGTTTTGTAGTGCGCACTGAGCCATCGCGCGGCAATACCCTGTAGCGCGCACGCAGGGTTTGGCAGTGAGAAGACGATATCAGCTTTCCTTATTTTGTATTCGTGCACACGAGTGGAAAAACCACCCACATGTAAGGAGGTACATGCACTTACCCACACGACAGTACCCACAGTCAGTAAATATAGGTGTAGAAAGAATAACAAAACAATTAACCCCTACACAAACACACAGACGCAGACACAAACACACACATACCTGGTTGCTTTCAGATCAGCACAGATCACGTCAAAAGTTGAGGCAGAGATGGCCCATCACTTGCGGTCACCCTGCCGTGTTGACGGCCAGTGCTGGGAGCATACTGAGAGGAATAGGTAGGTAGGTAGGTTGTAAAGTCGACGCTGACTTGATTATTTGCTGCCGAAGCATGAGCAACTAGCACACGAGAGCCATGCAGATACACAAAACCTGTGAAGAGAAAAAGGATACCCTCCCTAACCTTAACCGCACTGCAACAAGCAAGACACCCTCATAAGCCCACACCCAGACACTCAGGGACTGTAAGTGGGGGGTCTCCTTGCCCCCCCCCCCTCCCAACCCTAGACTGGGTTGATTACGCTCCTATGGTTTGACCCAATGGACCCCCCCACCCACCCTCATGCATCTACTAGCAACTATCACCTTTGCCCTTCCCAACAAGTGTGTGAGCAATGCAACAATGGTTTGACCCCAAAAGAACCCCTTTCACTGCATCCACTATCACCCAAAACCTATGCCCTTCCCAACAAATTTGTGAGCAACGCGACAAAGATTAAGAAATGTAATGTGTAATGTTTTGATTTGTTATTTGTGTTCTAGTGTAGAACAAATCTACGCTAGAATGATTCCTGTTCTAGTCTACGTTCTAGCTAGATGTTGTAGGCTAGAATGCCCTCGCGATGTCGTTTTAGGCTAGAACGAAATTGTGCGTGCTAGGGTGTATCTAGGAATCTACAAAACAAATTGTTGAATATCCAATGTGTGCAACAAATAGCAGTGACAAGACAAAACTGGGGCCGATTCGTACAAGTTCGCACGAAGTTCGCAACAAATTCGTACGAAATTCGTACAAATTTGTACGAAATTCGTTCACATTCTCATTAATCTGTGAATCTAGCGTGAGTTTATGCGTGAATTTGGGTGCGTGAATTTCACATTCACGCGAATCTCACCAAATGTTTTGAACCATGCGGCTACTTCAAAACTGTAGGTGATTTGCCAAATGCCGGCGCAAAAGCGCCCTTCCTTCACAGTCGCAAGGATTTCTCTTGAATTTTGTGGTCTTTTCTGGATTGTTTTTGATGGATCTCCAGATTGAGACCCGGGCTACTGGCCTATATAAAAATTTTGGGATTTGATGCCAGATTGCCTGATTTAGAGCCGCCAGAAGGTGAGACCTTCAGCGATGCGCTAAAATTGCGATTTTCCAAATGATAGCGCAAAATCTGCGCTCTTAACAGTGGCGCTTCCTGTGGGCGATCGGCAGCACGGATTGCTGCAGGATTGATTCCTGCGGCTGGGTTAGGACCCAGCCTCGGCAGGGGGGAGGATTCCGCCCTGAAATTGTGGGCGCTGCGATCACCTGGTTGCTCCCACCGTTCGCAACTCGTGTTGCCGCAAAGCTTTTCTCCCTTTTTTCCAATGTTGTCCAAGGAGAATTCCCCAACAAAAGGACACACAATGCAACAACCCAAACAATTTCACTTGGAATTTAAGTGGTCTGCACCATTGGATCCACTTATGACTACATCCAACCTTTTGGGGGTCGCAAGTGATGAGAGTGAGGACGGGTTGAGTCGAGAGCACTCTCTTGGGAGTGATGACCAGCTTCTTTTTTCAGACACAGAATCTGTGCCCAGCAGCAACAAAGGCGCTTCCACACCAAAAAAAACTATGGTGGAGAAGACGACGAGTGGGAAGTTCCTCCTTGCTCTCAACCCGACGACGATGAGCATTTGGATGACCATCATCCTAGTGCCACGGATCAACGGGCAGATGCCACGATGGATGCCGAACCAGAGTTGAATGCTAGTTGTCGGCCGAGGCGTGAGGCGGCAAAAGGAGTCTCCGCGTACTTGCAACTTGCTAGAGAGAGTCTCTCTTCACGTGCGTGTCTTTACTTTGGTCCCCGGGGTCCAAGAAGGGAACGACAACGTCGGGCATTGCAACAAACAGCGGGGCCAAGCGCAAGGCCTGGGGCCCGGAGCGTTTGGACGACGGCACCACATGCCCGTATGGAAACACTGTTGGCACAAGAGAAAAAGAAAATTGGGCTATGTGTGACACGTGCCAATAGTGGTTTCACGATGGGTGTTACGGCCTTGTTTGGAGCCATGACGGTGCCTATGTGGAAAAAGAGGACTGTCATTGGCAATGCACCATGTGTAGGCCGATCTCCGATGCCGCGGCGGCCTCCGATGGAGAGTACTCCCAGACTCGTGTGTCTGGGAGTGACTCCGCATAATGGCGCCTAGATTTTGGGTGGAGGGGGAAGGGAAAAGGGGGTGGGGGTGCCAAAGGGGATCCTTGGACAACATTGGGAAGGGGGGGGAGGCTTGTGGTAGCACGAGCAATGCACAACACGTTGAAGGTATTTGCCTTGTGCTTGGTGCGTGTTAGTTGTAACAGACTGCAGTTCTGAGCTGTTCGTAAATTTACATAATTTGCGAACAAGCCTTGTAGGTTGGAGTAGATATGTCTGTTTGCCCTAATTTTTGCATATATGAGTAGCGTGGATCAAACCGAACGCGATAGTCACTTTAGGTTGAGCAGATGTTACCGTTTACCCCCTTTTTGAAGTACGACCGTGACGCACCCCGATCAGCCGTGCAGCAATTTTTCTGTTCTGGTGCTGAAGCCATCTAAAAAAGTTCTTCCTAACATGGGGTCCAATGCCTCAAAATCAAGAATTTGGGGCATATATGAGTAGCGTGGATCAAGCCCTACACATTGATACCTTCGGATTTAGCCAACTCATCGATGCCGTCACGGCAAGAACGGCCGTGAGCCACGACTATGTACCACGTTATTTGACCGGTCATGAGTGTTCCACCAGTCACTCCAAATTGCACACATTTGGTGGATCTTACTTTGGGCGAAGATAGCACGACAAAAGCACACGATAGCACCACGTTACGAGCAAAACACAGCAAAAATAGGTGAAATTCACGGTACCGTGAATCTCGGATTCCAACGGCCGGTTCATGAAGGGTACATCCCTCTCCCACCTCAGCCAAAAGGCTTGCACCCTCGCCAGCAGTGCCGCGGACTGGTCCACACCACGGACCTCGCGTGTCCCTGGCAGGACACCTGCGATCTCACTCAACGGCACCCCACGCACCTTCTGCACCTGCCGCAGCTTGTCCTGGGTGCACAGGAGGTTTGAGGTTTGAGGTTTGATTTTGCGGGTACTAGACGCCTTTCGGCCCCGGGGGGCCACCTGGTCGGGCCAGGTGATATCCTCCCCACCGGGTCCTAGTGGGGGGCCCTCCAAGACGCACCTCCTGCCTGGTGGCGGAGTCCCCCGGGTTCACAGAGCTCGGAGCCCCGTCCTTCCCCGGCGTCCCCGTTTCGCCACTCCCCGGTCAGTGCATCAATTCGCAGCCGTGGCCGCGGGCGCTTACCCACTGCGTCGCTCCCCTAATGCGTGGTCGCCCGGGGCACCGGCGCCGCCAGGCCCGTGCTACTGGCTTGTCGCCAGTGGGACCCCCTTGGGCTGGCGCGGTGGCTGCCTAGCCTAGGGGTTGGGGCGTGGCGCTGTGCGCCACTACTGCCTTGGCGGGTGCAGTGTCCCGTCTGTGTGTGCGCGGCGCTCGCGGCCGGTTCGGGGGGGTTCGGGCCGGTACCTGGTGTTGTGTTTCCCCTTCTTCCCCCTTCCCGCCCCGCGTACCCCGCGTTGCGTGTGGCGGGCCGTCCCGTCCGGGTGTCCCTTACCCTCGCTCGCTGGTACGCCATTCCAGGTGGTCTGTGCGTTCCGCGCGCTCGGTCCGGTTGCCCTTCTGGTGGTCCCCGCGTGTCCTTTTCGTGTGTGTGCGCTCGCGCTCTCGCGGTGTCCGCTCCCCGCCGGGTGGTGTGGCGCGCGCATCTCGCGTGGTCCCGGCACTGGGCGCTGGTAGGGCCGTTCCATGTGGTCCGTGCCCCTCCGCGTGTCCTGCCCCGGTCCCGTGCTCCGTCTGGCGTGCTTGGGGGGGGGCGGTCCGGTCCCGGTTCCCCCCTACTTGGCTTGGGGTTGCGGGGGCGGCGGCTGGGCGTCCCCGGGGGGGTGCCCTCGTCCGCGGGAGTCTCTTACGTCGGCTATGAATCCTGCCCTGAGGGTGGGGCTGTGCGCCGTCCACGCGCAGTCCACGCGCCCGGGGTCGGGACTGGGGAGGGGGCTGGGTGGGGTGCGTTGGATCGCCGACTGATGTGCACTGGGGTAAGAGGCGGGCAGTAGCACCACCGGGTCGCCGACTGACTGTAGGGCGGGGGGTCGCTCTGCCTCTTTCCGTCCCTCTGCCTTCCCTGGGCAGGCAACAAAGCGGGCGTCACTGGCGTTGCGCTGTCCATGGGGGGCGTGGCCCCCCATACCTCTCCGGTTCGTGTTCACCCAGCCTCTCCGGGTACGATCTGTGCGGCGTCCCGGTGCGCAGGCGTGGGCCCGTTTGTTCTTCGCGGCCCCCTTGTGGGCCGGCGGCCGGAGCGGGGGGGCGGGTCACACTCCGGCCCCCCTCTCGGGTGGGGGGGGTCCATTCCCCTTGCCACGGGGGGGGTGTCGCGCCGCGGCCTCCCCGCTCTCGTTCCGGGCGGCGGCCTGTGGTACCCCTTTCTGGCCCTCCCCTCCGGCGCGCGCGTGCGGTCGGGGCTGACGTGCCGCCCCGGGGCGGGGGGGGGGTGAGGGGCGGCCCGCGGACCGTTCCCCTGGGGGCCCCGGCTGACCTGCAAACCCCCCCTCTTTCCCCTCGGAGTGGGCTGTGGTCACGGGAGGGTTATGTGGGGCGCGGCCTCCTTCGCGTTCCGTTGTGCGCGTTGCTCCGGCACGCCGGTGTGGGTTCGTGGGGGCAGGTCCAGCCGCCGCTGCCCTTACCGTGTCGCCGTTCCTCCTGTGGGTGGGGGCGCCCCCCCGGCCCTGGGGGGGCGGAGGGCCCCGCCTGTGGCTCCCCAGCTGGGGTGGGTGCGGGGGGGGGGGGGGGGGGGGGGGCACCCCGCTCGCTGGCCTGTGTGGGAGGGGGGGGGGGGGGGGGAGTGGGGGGGGTCCTTCGGTTCCCCGGCGACACCCCCTGTCGTCCAAAAAAAAAAAAAAAAGGGGGGGGGGGGGAGGGCGGCTTGGCGGTCCCAGCCCCGGGGGCCAGCCATCGGCCAGGGGGGTCGCGCCCTTCCCCCGCCCCCCTCTACCGAGTGCCGGATCCTCACGCGGTCCCTCCCTGGGGCCCCTCATCTCCCGGCCGTTGCCGCGCGGCGCTGGCCGGCCGGGGGTGGCCGTGAGGGTCAGCGGTCAGTGGTTATCGGGTTGCGGGGCCGCTTTCCCTGGGTAGACAACAAAGCGGGCGTCCCTTGGCGTCGTGCTGTCCATGGGGGGCGTGGCCACCCATACCATTCCGGTTCGCGCCCACCCGGCTTCCCTGGGCACGATCTGCGCGGCGTCCCGGTGCGCAGGCGCGGGCCCACTTGCTCTTCGCGGCCCCCATTGGAGCCGGCGGCTGGGGCGTCGGGGCGGGTCACACTCCGGCTCCCCTCTCGGGTGGGGGGGTCCGTCCCTTCAGCCTCGGGGGGTGGGGGCCGGGGCCCCTGCGGCCGGCGGGCCGGCGGGGGGGCGGGGGGGGGGGGGGGGGGGTGTCGCGCCGCGGCCTCCCTGCTCCCGTTCCAGGCGGCGGCCTGTGGTACTCCTACCTGGCTCTCTCCGCGTCGCCGGTGCTCTCCCTTCCGGCGCGCGCTTGCGGTCGGGGCTGAGATGCCGCCCCGGGGTGGGGGGGGTGAGGGGCGGCCCGTGGACCGCCCCCCGGGGGGCCTCATCTGACTTGACACCCTCCCTCCGTCACCTCGGAGCGGGCCGTGGTTACGGGAGGGTCATGTGGGGCGCGGCCTCCTTCCTGCTCCGTCGTGCGCGTTGGGGGGGGGCGGGGGCGGCATGGCGGCCCTGGTCCCGGGGGCCAGCCATCGGCCAAGGGGTCGCGCCCGTCATCCGCCCCCTCCATCGAGAGCTGGATGCCCGCGCAGGCCCTCGCCGGGGCCCTCACCTCCCCGGCTGTTGCCGCGCGGCGCCGGCCGGCCGGGGGTGGCTGATGGTTAGCGGTCAGTGGTTAGCAGGTTGCGGGGCAGCCGGTTCCTCCCCGCGCTTGGCGCCCCCGCACTCCCTCCCGCGGGTGGCGGCGCGTCCCCGCACGTCGCGCCGTACCGCGGGGGGGGCGTGGGTCAGGGGGCCCATCCTCCCCTCCCGTGCCCGCCGTCTGGGCCGTCACTTGCGCCGCCGCTTGTGTGGGGGTTGGGGCTGCGGCGGCGGCGGGTTGTGCCGGCGGTAGCGCCAGTGGGCGAGGGCGCTACGCAAAGCCCGGGGGAGCCAGTTGTTGGCGTCCGCATCTGTGATGCGGAGCACCGCTCCCCCCTCCAGGAAGGCCGGCCACGTCGGCTCCCTGTCGGGCCACGCCGCCCGGATCACTGACCTGAGGACCCTCTCGTGGTCCTCTGGTGCCGCCCACCCCCCCGGGGGTGCCTCTCGGTGTCCTCCGTCCCTCCGGAGGAGCACGGCATCGAAGGGCCGGTTCCGCGACCTCCTGGAGGTCCCCTGGTTGGCCCAGCACAACCACCCGTACACTTCCCCCACCAGGGGGAGGGTCTCCCCCCCCAGCGGGTCCGGGACTGCGCCCCAGTCCACGTTCCACGGCCGGCTCTCCTCCGCCCCCTGTGCCGGCCCCCCTCGCTGCTCCTGCATCTGCGGCGCCGGTGCCACGCCCCGTCCCCCCTCCGCCGAGGCCACCCGCGCCGGCTCCGCCCTCGGCGCGGGGGGGGCTTGCTGGTGCTGGTGTCGTGGGGGTTGGGGGGGGATGAGCTCGCCGGCGTCAGGGTCGATGTTGGAGAGGTGGTGGTGGTGGTGGTGGTGGTGGTGGTAGGTGTGGTGTGCCGGCATCTGTTGGATGCCGGGGGGGATGCACCTCACCGGCTGCACTTCCGGCTGCGGGGGTGCCCCGCCCTCTGCCCCCCTCCCCTCGCCCCGCCCTCCCCCCTGGGCTCCCGTGCCCCGTCCCTCCTGTCCCTTGGGGCCCTTGCCCTTGCCCTTGCCCTTGCCCTTGGGCCCCTTTCCGGTCCCGTGCCCATGTCGCGGGTCCCGCCTCTCGTCCCCCACACCCCGGCCCGCTCGCTCTCCCATCCCCCCTTGTCCAGCCCCCTGCGCCTGGGTACCCTGCCCGCGCCCCTGAACACCCTTCCCGTGCCCTGGCCCCTCCCCGGCCCCCTGCCCGAGTCGCGGGTCCCGCCTCTCGTCCACCACGCCCCGGCCCGCTCGCTCTCCCACCACCCCTCGCTCCGTCCCCTGCACCTGGGCCCCCTGCCCGCGCTCCCGCGCGCCCTTCCCGTGCCCCGACCCCTCCCCTGCCCCCTGCCTGTCACGCCGTCCGCCACTCCCTTCCCTCTCGCCGCTGCGCCCTTCCTGGACCACTCGCCGGGCGTCCCGCTGCCTTTGCAGTTGCGGCAGCGTGACGCCCGGCGGCGAGCGCTCGCGCGCCGGGGGGCGGACGTGCCGCTCCCGCCCCGGGGGGAAGGGCTTGGGGGGGTACGGCTTGGGGGGGCTGGTGTGGGTGTGGGCGGGGTTGGCGTGGGCGCGGTACTTCTCGCTCTCCCTGCCCACTGCCGCTGCTGCGGCGGCCGCCGGCGAGGCGTCCGCGGCCCGTGCGGGGTTCTTCCCCCGCTTGCGCGGCGTGCCGGGGGCCGCAGCCCCTCTCGCGCCCTCCGCACTCTCCTTCGCTGCCGCGGCGGCCGCCGACGAGGCGCCCGTGGCCGCGGTCGCAGACTCTCGCACATCCTTCTCGGTCTTCGCTGCTGCCGCGGCGGCCGTCGGTGAGGCGCCCACGGCCCGTGCAGGGTCCGTCGCAACCCCTCTTGCGCCCTGCTTGCCCTCCTGCGCGGCCGCGGCAGCCCTCGGCGACGCGTCCGGCTCCTGCGCCGGGGCTGCCCCCCTTGCCGGCGGTGTGCCGGGGGCCGCGGCCGGGGCCGCGGCGTGGCTCGCCGCGGTCTCCGCCTCCTGCGCGTCAGGGCGGGGCGGGGCGGCGGGGCTGGCCGCTTGGGCGGCGGGGGCGGCCGTCTCGGCTGGCCCAGGTTCCCCGGCCGGCGGCGGCGGTCCGACCACCGCCGCCTCCGCCAGCCTCCGCTCCTCGCGCTCCGCGAGGGTCTCCCCCGTCCACTCTGGGGAGGAGACGGGGGAGCGGGAGCGGGACCGGCGGTGGTGGCGGTCGTCCCGCCCGAGGGACCCATCGGAGTCTGCCATTACTGTCACTCTGGTAGGCATGCGTGGTGGCAGGCGCGCCCTTCCCACTACCTCCTGGTGCATCAGTGCCGTGCCGTGGGCAGTGCCGTGTGGTGCTCTGCGGGGGGGGGGGGGGGAGGGGGTGGGGGGCCGGCTGTGGCGTCAGCCCCGCACGGCCGGGGGTCCGCGGCCATCCACCGGCATTGGGAGGGGAGGCGGGGGAGCCACGCGGCCCACGCGTCGCGCCACAGCTCCCAGTCTGGGACGGGGCTCAGGGCCCTGGGCCCCCGGGGGTCGTCGAGCGGTGCCGGGGGCAGCCGCACCAGATGGACCCCCGTAACGGCGGTGACCTCCTGTGTGCGCAGGAAGGTGTGTACTCCGTCCCGCGCCGCGGGCGCCGGGAGGGGGGGGCGGGGTACAGGTGTGGCCCCATAGAGGTGGGTGGGGGTGATCCCCAGGATCCGCCCCGAGCCCCCGCGGGACGCGACGACGAGGAGGAGGAGGGGGGTGCCAGGGCACTCTTGCCAGAGGACCTGCCCCCTGTGGTGGGCACCCCTGGTCCTGGAGAGGGGGGGGGACAGGTCTGGGTTAGCCCAGCCGCGGGGCGCGTGCGTCGCCGGTGGGAGGGCGGGGCACCAAATGGGCTCCCTGGGGAACGCCTCGTAGACGACGGCGTACGGGGGGGTAGGCCCGGTGCCGTCATACACCGGGTTGGTAGGCCGGGGGCGGGTGGGCGCCTCGTCCGCGCCTTCCACGAACACCGTGATTTCGCCCACCTCCAGGTCCTCGTCCGGCGGGTGTAGAAGGTGGAGCGCCGCATCCAGCTCGGACACTCCCCCCGGGTACGTGGCCCGCGCCTGGTTCAGGTACGGGGCCGCGTCCCCGGGGTAGCGCGTCCTGAGGGCGTGCAGCAGGGCTGGGGCGCTACTGCGGAGGGACATGGCAGACCCCGCTCCCGTCAGCCGGAGGGCGTCCCCCATGGACAGGGGCCGGCCCGACCGATTGGACTCGCGCCACTCCATCCAGTGCCCGTAGAGGGCCGCTTCCGGGCTGATGAGCCCCGGCCGGACGGCGTTCACGATCCGGTGCATTGCCGGGAGCAACGTAGGGGCTCCCGCTCCGTTCAGGGCGCGGACGGCCGGGAGGGCGGTCTCGTTGAGGAAGGCCCTCGCACTGCCCTCCAGGTCGCACCGTGCGGCAGCGTGCGCTCCTTTTGCCTCCGCCACCGCGTCCGCTACCAGGCCCCGGACGGCCGCCTCCTGCGCTCTGCGGCGGGCCCTGGCGTGTCCCGGCCCATCTCCCCGTCGGCGTGGCATGGTGCTGCGGGCTCTGCAAAGGGGGGCGGCGGGTGGGGGTTAGGGGGCGAACACGTGCGACAGGTGCGCAATGGATGTGGGGTCCCGCAGGTGCACGTGGATCCATAGAAGGGCAGCGCCCGCGGGGCCCGCCTGTTCGTGTGAGGGGGTGTGTGCGCCCTCGATGCGCCGGCGCAAGGCCTCCTCCTCTGTGCGCCTGCGCGGACCTGCGGGAGGTTCGGGCCAGGGGCACTCGGCTACCTGGGTGCACCGCTCGCACCTGTTGGCGCCTGTCGCTGCTGCGGAGGACACCGTGTCACACTCTCCGCAGAGTCGGCAGGTGTGCGGGAGGTGGGAGGGCGGCGACCAAGGGTCGAGATGGCGGAGCCAGAGGTCGTCCCACCTCTGTCGGAGGGGGTCCCGGATCTCCAACAAGCGGGCGCGGACGCGGCGCCGGTAGTCCTTGCCAAGCGTCTTCTGCTGGACCTCCTGCCACGTGTCGCCGGGGAGGATCCCGTGGTCGTGGAAGGCGGCGATGAGGTCGTCCCACGACGGGCGGGGGTGCCCCTGGGGGGGGCTCGCCATGTACACGTGGCGCCCGGTGAGGTGGGGCGTCAGCGCGTCCCATTGGCACCCGTTCGCGGTGTCCCTGTGGAGGAGGGCCAGTAGGGTGCCGTCCGCGACCGCTTCCCACCCCACTCGCAGCCCTTCGCAGCCGTCCAGTTCCTGGCGCAGCGCGGCTGCGATACCGGTGGGGAGCATGAGGAGTAAGGGCCCCTGGGTGTCGCCCAGCCGGGACAGGGCGTCGTCGTATACCGGTCCCCCCGCTTTGAAGTGCGCCACAGTGAGTTGGGTGGCCCCGTCCTCTCGGGGTTGCCACCGGACGGTGGCCGCAGCGTGTCCCCACGTGCGTATATCCGTGGCCCGGAGCACGTTGGCGGTGTGAAGGACGATGCGGGGCGGGACGGGCGTCCTGACGAGTGAGGATACGTCCCCAGTCCATCCCGTTTGCGGCCCCGGGGCCGCCTGCAGCCATTCCCCTGTCGCCGCGTCCCACGGGTGGTCAGGTCCCGCCTCTCGGACCATGGTGGGCCTCGGCCAGGTGTCCGGCCCCCACCCCCGGAGCGGGATGGCGGCGTATCGTTGCGCAGGGGTCTCCGGGGCGCGCGTGGCGGCGCACCACCGGTCCCACTCCCGCGCCCACTCCTCTCCCACGATGCGCGCCTCCCATGCGGTCATGGAGCCGCGCCCGATGATCCACGGTGGGAAAAGGGCGTCTTGTAGGTGCTTCGAGAACCCCCCTGGCAGGTCCTGATACGGGTGGGGGCCCTCTTGGAGTGGGCACTCCAGAGTGCCATTCACAACACGGAGGGAGGCTACGAAGTCCTTGTCAGGGCGCGGGGGAGGGGGAGGGTGGTCGCCCTCCGCCGCAGTGAGCCACCGGTGCGCCTGGGCCGCCGCGCTTAGGGGGTCGTGGAGGAGTTGCTCCAGCCGGTGGTTGCGAAGCTCCCACGCGAAGTCCCCTAGCCGGAGCATGTGGTGGAGGAAGTCGTCCACCGAGGTCCCTCCCGGCGGGTCGTATCGGGTTATGGCGCGGAGCTGCGCCTCCGCGTCCTCGGGCACCAGTCCGGAGCAGAACACCTCCGTCCACGTGGCGCCTGCGGAGCGCCACGAGGCCACCCACAGGGCCTTGTCCCCAGGTGGGAGGTGGCGGGCCGCCTCGTGCACCGCCTGGCGGTAGTGGGGCCAGAGGAGCCGCGAGTGGGTGCAGCCCACGTGCATGTGCACCGGGGTCTCTTCCGGGCCGCCGCAGAAAAGGCACGGCTGCGGGACGATGGCGACGCCGGAGAGCCGCTCCTTCCGGACGCGGAGCCTGCGCTGCACCGGCGTGTGGCCGTCTCGGGCCCGCAGCGCCCGGCGGTTGGTGGCCGCCGCGGTAAGGTCCCGGGCGTGGACGTAGGCCGTGGCGTGGGCCGCGCCCAGAGGTGTGTGTCCCCGGTGCGTCAGCGCATGGTCCGTCTGCGCCCGTTGTGCGACCTCGGCGAGCACCCGCATCGTGGGGGGCCGTAGTTCGAGATGGCCGTCACGGCCGGCGACGATGAGTTGGGCGTGGCCAGGGTCCGGGGGCGTGTTCTGCAAGACGGTGTCCTGGGACGCCGCCCAGTCCGCCTTGTGCAGTAGGGCGTCACTGTGGTGCGAGGTGGCTCGGACGTACCAGAACGGGTGCCCGGCGTGTTGCCCCCGCGCGCACAGGCCGTCCCGGAGCCACCTCAGGGGCATCTGGTTGACCACCTTCGCTGCGCCCGCGGGGACCCCCGTGGTTCGCTCGCGATCTGCGTGCCGCAGGAGGTGGAGGATGACCTCGGCGTCCACCGTGTGGACCCATGGTCTGTGTGCACCGTAGTGTAGGGGGAGGGAGGCGGCCACCCCCTCTCCGTCAGGCACCGTGCCCGAGATGGCCACCGCCCACGTGCGGGTGAGGTCGGCGGCGAGAGCGACGCTGGTGGCGTGTTTGCAGGGTCCGCCCCCGGATGCGTCAGAGGAGGTGTGTCCCCAGGCCTCCGGGATCCAGTAGTATCCGGTGGGGCTGAGCCACCCCGCGTTGAGGTCGGTGGAGTGCCACCGGACGTCGGGGTGGCTGTGGGTCAGTTGGTCCATGCTCAGCGCCCTGGTGTCGCCTGGGCTGATCGCCGGGTGGTCGTGCAGCCGGATCTCCGCTCCGGCGACCGTGCTTGCCCAGGACCGTAGCGCCGTCACATGTTCCTTGAGCCACGCCGGGCCCCCGCGCTGGTGTACCACCAAGTGTCCTGTGTCCTCCGGACGGTCCTCCAGCGCGTGCACCGCCATGTGTGGGTCGTGCGGCACCCCCGTAGCCACCAGTAGGGCGGTGCCACGGGGGAGTCCACGGGGTTCGGGCTGGCCTGCCCCCACTTGCACTATCACCCACTCGGCCCGGAGCTGCGCTTGTCCCGCCGCTTGGGTGCATTGGTCGTCTGTGGTCACCAGCCACAACGGCATCGGCGCGTGGGGCCGGGGGCGTAAGGGCTCTGGCCACGCCACGTCCGCGTTGGGCTCTTGGTGCTCGCTTTCCGCGAGTACGTCGCGGAGGATGTACATGAGGGCTGCTGGCGGGTGGTACGCCGCCCCCCGCGTGGGGGGGGACAGGCCGTTCCGGCGGCGGTAGCCCCCGACGTGGAGGTGCAGGCCGTCTGGGGTCACCCGTGGGCCGGTGTGGGCGTCCTGCTTAGCCCTCGTGGGGTGGACGAGTCTCAGGCGGGGGTCCCGCGTGCCGGTGGTGTGGAAGAGGTGGGCCAGGGCATCGCGCCACCCGGGGTGGTTGGTGGGCCCTTGCTCATGGCGGCAATAATGGAGGTGTTCATCGGCGCATTGGTCGAGGCACTCCCGCACCGCCGTCGGCCACGGATCGTCGTTGTCGGGGAAGGGGTGGCGTGGCCCGTGGTGCCCATGCCACGGCGTTGCGTGTGGCACCGTCAGGCGGCACGTGTCGCGGTGTCGCAGCTTGGCGGTGCGCAGCGTGACGATTTTGCCCGGCGGGGACTGTAGTTGGACATGAGCCGCCCTGGGGCACTCGATGGGGTTGTACATCCCCACTCCCAGGGCGGCCAGGGCCCGGGGTATGCGCTGGACCCAGTCGCCTCCCGCCAGAGTTGCGAACTCCGGGACGGGGTAGTGCACCTCGGGACATATTCCGTGCGCGCCGGCTATCTCCCAGAACATCTTGGTGACCTCCGCGCGCACGGAGGTTGCGCGGTGGTGGACGAGTGTGCCCACGAGGGCCACCGCTGCCTGCTGGCACCGCGTGGGCACCCGTGTAAGCCCCAGGGTCTGGTCATCCTGCAGGCTGTCCCGCGAGGCGTCGAAGGCGTATCGTGCCCTGTCCTTCGCGACCTGGACCGTGATGTGGTCCAGGTGGCGTGCAGTGTCGGAGTCGTCGGCGATGAAAGGGGCGACGTACTGCGTCACCCCTCCGAGGATCGCCAGGATGACGTCCTGCACCACTTTCGGTGGCGCGAGGGTGTTAAGGCACCAGTGGTGCACTGCCGCCAGGCGTAGCCGGTGCTTGCGCTGCAGGGAGAACTCCCCGTCCGGCTGCAGCTGGAGTCCCAGGTAGGGGACGGAGTCCGCCGCTGGTACCCAGTACCACGGGTTTTCCAGGTGGGGGCAGAGGCGTAGCTGCAGGCCCGGGACCCCCTCCGTGGTGGCCATGGCGCACTTGCGGGGGTTGAGCTCCATGCCCATCATCCCCAGGTACGCGGCCACCGCCTCCACGCCCTCGACGAAGTGCTGCAGCGTGTGGGCCACCACCAGCAAGTCGTCGATATAGGCCTGGATGAGGCCGTGCTCGGCTCCTCCCGGCGGGCGCAGGCGGTGCCCCTGTGCCCTGAGTAGAGGCTCCAGGAGGAGCGCGTACAGCAGGGGGCTCTCGGGGTTGCCCTGCCGGACGCCGCGTAGCATGTAGACGGGCTGCGTTAGCCCGTGTGCTGTGACGATGCGCAGCCTGGCGCACGTGTGGAGGAAGAGCAGGAGGTCAATGACGTCCGGCGGCACGGAGAGGTGGCGCAGGATGAGGTGGAGGGCGCCGTGTGGGGCGGTGTCGAAGGCCTTGCGGGCGTCGAAGGAGAAGACGTAGTTGGGCCTTCCCCGCTGGAGCTGCCGCTGCGCCATGAACAGCGGGGGGCCTGTGTTGGAGCCAGGGGGGGCCCCCTGCTGCCAGTCGCTGACCACCCCGTGCCGTGTGAGCACCTCCGTGATGCGCTGGGTGAGGGGGCCCCGTGAGCAGCTTCATGTCCAGCTGGCCCAGGGCTATGGGCCTGTAGTCGTCCAGTCTGGCAGAGCCCGGTACCTTGGGGCTGAGCCAGATGTGCGCGTCCCTCCAGTGCATCGGTGGCGGGGCGCCGCGGAGGATGGCCCGGTAGGAGTGGACCAGGAGCCACTGGACGGGTGCCGGGAGGGCCTTGATGAAGCGGGCCTCCACGTGGTTGGGGCCTGGGGCCTTGCCATCGGCCTTGTCCAGGGCGGACTTCAGGTCCTGCATGGAGTACTGCTGGACCTGTGTCCAGGCTCCCTCAGGGACCCGGGGGACGTGGCGGCCGAGGACCGCCTGGAAACCCGGGAGGTCCACCGGGCGTTTGTCATACAGTTCTCGCCAGAAGGCGCGAACTGCGAACATCACGTCGTGGGCCTCCGTGAGGAGCGTTTGGGTGTTGGGAACCCGCACGTTCCAGAGGCCTGACGGGCCTGGGGCCTCTACCTCTATGGCTCCCCGCACGGCTTTCCATCGCTGGGCGATGTCGGGGGCGTGGCGGCGCCAGAATTCCTTGATGGCGCGCTTGCGGTCTGCCGCCAGGAGGGCGCGGAGCTGGCGAATGTCCTCCTCGAGGGCGGCTGCTTGCCTCTCCAGCTCCTCCTGCAGCTGGCCCTGCGTGGTCGGGCGGAACCCGGGCGACACATTCTGCAGTTCCTCCGTGAGCCGGAGCGCCGCCTCGGACCGGATGCCATGCCTGGCCGCGTCCGCCTGGTACGCTGCCGGGGCGCGCGCTGCCAGGGTGTCATAGCGGAGGACCGCTGCCTGGAGCTGCTTTCCGCTCTCCGGGGGGTCCCCCTCCGCCGGGTCCGTTCCCGCCGGAGACGGCTGCCGGCGTCCCACCACGCGCGCCAGGGCGTCATGCGTCGCGTGGAGGTGTTCGAACACCTTGTCCACCGCAGCCGCGGGCATGGACCCGTAGTCGTGCTGCTCTGCGGGACCCAGCCAGGGCGCCAGTGAGGGTTCATCCTGCGCGGCGGTGACCGCCGCCCACAGGCAGTGTTGGACGGGCGCGGCCTCGGCGTCGTACGGGAGGAGGCGGCCTTCCGTGTGGCTGTAGGGGGTGGGCATCGCCGCGTGCCCCGCTGCGCTGAGGAGGCCCGGCAGGGCCAGGCGGACCGGGAGGTGGTCCGAGCCGACCACCTGGGGGTGTGCCATGCCGCGAGCCCAGACGCTCTCCCGCAGGGACCACGGCAGGAGGGGCTCGTTGACCAGGAAAGTGTCCACCCTGTGCTGGGACGGGTGGAGCGTGGGGGTCATGTCCTCCTCTCCGCCCGCCGCGGCTCTTCGGAAGCCGCAGGCTTCCCAGCCCGCTCGGAAATGCTCCGTGGCCGGGTTGGCGGGGACATCCATGTAGATGTTGGTGTCACCGGCGATGATCACCGGGTGTCTCCCGCCGAGGCTGCGTGCCGTGGCATACATTTGTATGTCGGCCCAGAACGCCGCCCGTCCCGCCCACGGGGAGCAACCTGCTTGCGGCCCGTGGACGTTGATAAGGGTGAGGCCTCCCCCGTCCGTGCGGATCTCCAGGGCCGCGGCTTTCCCGGGGACAATTTCCGTGAAGCTGAGCACCTCGTGCTCCGCCACGTACTTGCTGCTGACCGCGGTGAGGAGGCCCCCCCCTCTCGAGGTGGAGGTGGCCCCCGTCTCCGCCAGCCGGCTGCTGAAGTAGGCGGTGTACCCCTTGTCCCGGAGCGCCCCGGCCACGTGCATCTCCTGCGCCCTGGTGGCGATCCCCGTTTCCTGGAGCATGATGGCAAAGCCCCCCTCCTGGGGCAGCATGCCGGTGATGAGGTGCTCCTTGTCGGTGCAGGCCGCCGGCCCCCTGCGCCGCCGGAGTGTGTCCCGGAGGGACCGGTCTGGCGGCACGAGGCCGTTGCGCAGGTTCCACGAGAGGAGCCACAGGGCGTCGCCCGTCGTGTCCTCCTGGAGTCAGCTATCCCGCGTCGGCATCGCCGCCGGGTTCGCTGGTGCCGCCAGGGCATCTGGGTGCGCCGCATCCGCTGAGCCCGTTCCCAGCGGGGCCCACAAGGGGGCCCGGGGGACCGGGGGAGTCAGGGGGGCCAGGGGGGCCAGCCCCGCGGGGATGGACATGGGCCCTGGTGGGGCCGCACCGCCGGCCCCCGGGGCCGCTCCGGGTGCCTCCTCGCCTCCATCTGCGTGGTCGGCTGCCTGGGGCGGGGGGCGCCGGGTGTACGGGGCGTGCCACGGGGACCTCCGTGCTCTCCCCTGCAGGATGTTGGCGGCCGCCTCCTTGTCGTCCGCCGGGGCCGCAGCGTGCACCGCGTGCCACGCCAGGTGTTCCAGCATCGCCCCGCTGGTGTAGTACTTGTCCGCACACAGGGGGCATTTCGTCGGCTCCGTGGCCCCTCGTGCCGGGGGGAGCTGCACCGACTTCCGAATGGCGCCCTCCGCCGCTGGTTCGAAGGGCAGGTTGGCCAGCGGCACCGTGTGTGGTGCCAGCGTGCGGCCCGGGGCCGCCGCATCGAGGGCTCGCGTCGCGGGCGTGGGCCCGAGGCTTCGGATGGCGTCGCGCTGCACGTCTGCTTGCAGCCACGTTTGCCAGTGCGTGGAGCCGATTTGGCGGTCGGGTTTGCCCCTCCACCGCAGGTCGTGGAAGGCCTGTAGCCAGTGGTACACCGTGGTCGGGACCGCCAGCTGGAGCTCCAGGTCGGCGGGGTGCGCCGCTGCCGGCCACACTCCCGGCCTCGCCGCCCGGGCGTTGTCCTTCAGCCTGACCTGGAGCAGGAGGGCGTGGTGTTCGCCCTCCCGCAGCGCCTTGATGATCATGCGTGTGCAGTCTGCCACGCGGATCACGGCTTCGGGCCCCGGCAGGCGTTCAGGGTCGCAGACGACGACGTGCGCGTCCGCCGGGCTGAACATGCAGACCACCCACTGTGGGTTCTGCTGCCCCCGTTGGGCCACCGCCAGGGTAGCCGCTGGGGGGGCGTGCGTGATGGGCCCCGCGTGGAGGTCCGGGACGTCCGTGGCCCTGATGGCGTCTCCCTGCCACGCGGCCCGTAGATGCTCCTCCTGGTCGGGGCTCCACACCAGTGCGGGGGGGTTGACCCACCCCGGTTCCTGCCTCTTGTTGGGGGCGCTGACCGTGTGCAGCAGGACCGCCAGCGGCCAGGGGTCCGCCGACATGTAGTAGGCCTGGGTGGGCCCCTGTCGCCAGTCGACGTGGGACAGGGGCGGGAATGCCCCTTGCCTGGCGGTGCTGTGCCAGACCGCCCATCGGCCTCCGGCCAGGACGTGCGACCGGTACCCCCCGGCGTGGCCGTGTACGATGGCTTGGTAACCTGCCGTCTGCAGTACCAGCGCCTCCCCCTGCTTAGGCCCGGGCGGGGGTGCGCCATCGCCCGCACCCCAGACGCGGGTGCGCCCGCGGAGTGTGGCATGCCACGGGTCTGGTGCATCGCGCTGGGGCCCTTGTATGCATCCCGCAATTTGCGCCGGGCCGTGGTGGTGGACGAAGCTTTCCCCGCCGTCCGCTAGCAAAGCCGCCGCGACGACGTATAGTTGCTCCGCCGTGAGGGGCGCCGTCGGCTCGTGTGTCGCGGCCGGCCGTCGGGGCCGCGTGTCGCGGCAGGGGACGTGGGGCAGCAGCTGCGCCGGCCACGCCGCCACTGGACCCATGGTGACGGCCGCGACCGCGGACGCCAGCGCCGTGCGGTCCGTGGGTCTGTACTGCCGGAGTCCCGTGGTATCTCGGGTGAGGTGCCTGCAGGCTGCCATCCAGGCCACCGCTCCGCAGTTCGTGCAGTCCGGTTCAGCACCGCTCGCATCGTCGCCTCCCCACTGCTGTACCGTGGTGGCGGTGTCGAGCGGGGGGCCCCGCTGCAGCGCCTCCGGGCCCTGCCCCGGCGGGAGGGCGGGCGGGATTGGCTGCGGGTAGTTTTGCGCGCCCCGGCGCTCCGGGTGCGTGTGGTACGGGTCCTGCCGGCGGTGTTCCGGGGCTGCCCGTGGCTGGAAGAGGAGCTGGTGCAGGTACCAGTGGCCCTCCGCGGCGGACGGATTGCGGAGCGTTAGCCACTGTTCCACCACGCCTCCTGGGTGCGCGGCCTCGACGCGGCGCTGCAACCCCAGGCGGCCTAGGCGGTTGGACGTGCCCGCGGGTGGGATGTGTGCCTGCAGGTAGAGCACCCGCAGCGGCTCCAGCGCCAGGTCCAGCACTTCGTCGTTGAGCTGCTTCGTGAGGGCCGACGCCCTGTGTAGGGCGTGGAGGACCCCGGGTGTGGGGGCCGTGAGCTGTTCGAGCACCGGTCCCGGCGGGTACCGCGTACCCGGGTTCGTCAGCCACTCCCTGGTGTGGCTCAGTACGGCTTTCCACACGTCCCTTGTAAAGGCGTGCTGGGGGGCCAATGAGGGGACCTGGGTGCACAGGAGGGCCTACGTGTGGGAACTAGGTGGCCGCATGTACAAGAAGGGAACGGGGAACACTTTGTCCTCTTGCCCCTTCTTGTGTTTCGCCCAAAACGTGCAAATCAATGTCATGGCATCGCCCGCCGCCTCTCGTCGACCCGCGGTCTTGGCACCAAAGGGCCGCAATGAAATTCCCCGGAAAATCTTCCAATGGAGCGACCCAGACCGATCCTCCAGAAAAACCATTCCTGCCTCCACAGGCAACCTTACCATACCCATGCACATACCGGACGTCGAAATCATCGACGTCCGGAAACGTCACCTCGCCCAAATCGCCTTCACCAGCTGCGCCACGGTCCCGAGGTTGGGGTCCACCAGCAGCTCCGGCGCCAAACCGAGCATTGCTGTCAGCGGGCCCGGGATCCACCAATGCGAAGGCCAAGAAGTTCACGACAATCTAAAAGAAGCGGAAGAAATACATGAATTTACTGAGATTTTGCGTGCGCAAATGACACGTTTTGCGGCGCAGGTTGAAATCAGGCAACGAAGTAAATACCCTATTTTGCGTGCATAAATGACCCATTTTGTGTCACAGATGAAAATGAGGCAACGGCGTAAATACCCTATTTTGCGTGCGTAAATGACCTATTTTGCGTCCTCGTCGTGCGTATAACCGATGCGCAAACGATGCATTTTACGCACGCAAAAACAGGGTAATTACACACCTTTTCGTTACATGGGCACATGTATTCTTTCTTTTTCCCGTACCACTTCACTTTGCCGTCGGCTTCGGCTTGCATGCTGGGCATTGAGGCGGTATAGTGCATCGCCATTGAAGCCCACTGCATCTCACGGGCGCTGGGTGCGCGGGTGAGGACGAGGCTGCTGGGACAAAACCCAAAGTAGACACAGCCGGGGGCGACGGGGACCTGAACCATGTTGTCTGCCATGGGAGGGGGGATCCACCAGCGGTGGTACCAGGGCATCGAGCACTCCTCGGCATTCTCGTCCTCCAGCCCCAGTCCCTCCGTTGTGAATGGGCACACACTAATGGCAGCGGTCCCAACCCCAGTCCCAATGACTCACACGTCACCCATGTTGGGGACTTTCTCCTCCATTCCCGGGGTCGTTTTCAGGGGCACCCACCAACTCAACCTTGGGGCAGGTGGTGCAGGGGGCTGCAAATCACTGCCCGAAGAGGTTGCCGCGGGGTCCTCCTCCGCCTCTTCCGCCTCCAGTTCCTTCGGCTCCACAAACGTCACGTCCGGGACATTCACCGGTTCCACCACATTTGCGGGTGTGCGGAATATTTCCGGCACGAAGGGGAAAAAAATCGTCCTCCCCGGCCCACCAGCTCCACGATGGATCAACGTTCCATCCATCAGCAAAACACTGCCCCGCTTTTGCAAAACTAGATGCCAGGTGTTGGACGCGTGGTTGCCATGGCTCGTCCCCGGTACAATTTGCAGGGATTTTTCTGGGGGATCATCCTACAGGGATACGAAAACCAGCCTGGTGTCCGGGGCACCCCGCAATGTAAGCATGAAATCGCGCCGCGGCCATTGGTAGCCCCGACAGGGGGGGGGGCGTCCATCTGTTCCACCAAACGGGGCTTGTAACTGCTAAGACCTATTCACATAGACACGTACGTGTTGAAATCTCAACACGTACGCGTTGGCTTTCTCTTTGTTGGAAATTTTTAATTTTTCATGGAAAATCATGTGTGGGGTATCACCTTACCCAACCCAACCCCTCTTTGCACTTCCCCTGTACCACTGGGTGCAACTGCAAACATTGCCGACCGTAGGCCGCCTTCTCCCTCGAAAGAGTCTCCCAAAAACCATACTGAATTTCCCAAAACCTTGCTTTCAGATTGTCCTCTGACAGGTGCGTGCTGGAAGTGCAATGCGTACGCATTGGGTGCGTGCCGCGTACCTGTTGGTGTTCCGACGCGTTCGGAAGGCGTTTGTCGCGCGATCGCAGCAGAAGAAAAAGAAAAAACTAAGAAAACGACGCACCGCCAGAAAAAATAAAGCGAAAAATCGTCTTTTCCGACCTCAGAAACCCCCCCGAAAATTTTACGCCGCTGGTTGGCGAGGTCGCAAAATTTAGGACACTCACAAAAAAAACGAACAATAGAGTCGCGACGGCGAAGAAGCTGAGCGTTGCTTGCCCCAAAACACCTAGCAAAATGCGTGTCCTAGGCGCTAGGGACTTGTGCGCGCTCCAACAACAAAGAAGAAGAAAAGAGGCGAACACCAAAAACAAGCGAGCCACGACGACGAAGAAAAGAACATTGCGTGCTCCAAACCACCTAGCAACGTGCGTGCCATAGGAGCTAGGCGGCTTGTGCGCGTCAAAAAAAAAAAAAAAAAGAGAGAAGGAAACACAACAAAAGGAGAAACACCAAACCACAAACAAAGAAGACACGAC
Organism: Eutreptiella sp. 'Long Island Sound 2002'; assembly: GCA_964036045.1. Taxonomy (NCBI): domain Eukaryota; phylum Euglenozoa; class Euglenophyceae; order Eutreptiales; family Eutreptiaceae; genus Eutreptiella; species Eutreptiella sp. 'Long Island Sound 2002'. The sequence goes on along the minus strand of OZ038380.1, from coordinate 98,695,387 downwards.
CACGGACCACGGAAAAACAAGGTATGACAACCAAGTATTTTACGGCCCCATGCGTCCTACATATCATGTCCACCGCTACACATGCGTAGATGAGAAAACCAAGTATGTTGCGAAGGAGGGCGCCCAAGGGACAACACCGCACGCAAAAAAGAACGACGAACCACCACGCACGTCAAAAGGCATGCCCGCAAACACAAACCACAACCATATATCCCCCATATTTATTCCTCCATAGGCTCCGACCACCGCGAGATACACGACGAAAAAAAAAAAATCAACAAAAGCGCAAAAGGTATGGGGCGGCCACGGACAATGGGGAAACAATGAAAAAGCGAACAAGCGAAGCCCACGAACCACGGGGAAACAACGGTATGGCGAGCAAGTATGTTAACAATGCGAAGGAGGGCGCCAAAGGGACGGACCACGCACACACGCACACACATAAACAAGACCGCAAGGTGCAAGAAGACGGAGACAAGAGCAAGGAGAAACATGGTATGAAACCCCACCCCGCCCCGCCCGCAAACACGCACACGCTCTCACTATAGGGGATGGCCATGTACCACGGGGAAACAATGGTATGGCGAACAAGTATGTTAAAAATGCGAGGGAAGGCACCAAAGGGACGGACCGCACACGAAAACACACACATACACAAAGCCGCAAGATGCAAGAAGACGGAGACAAAACAAAGGAGAAACATGGTATGCAACCCCACCCCCGCCCGACCAACAAACAAGCACACGCTTTCCCTATAGGGGACGGCAACAAGAAGCTGCACAAGGTATGACAAGTATGTTACAAAAAAAAAAAAACCCGAAAGCGCCTTCCACGCCCTCTCTATAGGGGAAACACAAGGCGGAGAGGTGTGTTATCGAAGACGCAACGGAAAAAAAAAAAAAGGGAGGAGACACAAAACACAACACGGAAAAAAAAAAAAAGACCTGCGAACGTTCTTTCTCTACAGGGGAAGAAAACACGGTGGGACAAAGGAGAGGTACGTACTACGCATCACGCATGCCACGCATTTCTGCTACGCATCTACAGGACCTCTTCTTCTGCTTTTTGAACCATGCCGACGACCGACGACGAGAACCAGCCAAGGTATGACACACCCCACCCCACCAACCACACACCGCAAGCACACACACGCACACGCACGGCAGCCACACCGCGCACGACCCCCCCCCCACGCCACCCACACCGACACGAAGGGCCACACAGCGCACACACACACACCAAGACCAAGGGGAAGGGCACCGGGAAGACACACCCACCGCACCACCACACCACACCACCAAAAACACAGACACCACAAAAACGCAACACACAACACAGCACGGCCACCGCGCACACCCACACACACCAGAAACACACACAACAAAGGACACCGCCGCCCGCGAAACACACCACCACAACCGGCGGGCCCCAGCCAGGAGTGGCGGCGAGCCGCACACCACCACCGGCAGCGAAACCCAGCCAGGAGTGGCGGGGAGTAGCACACAGGAACCTCCGCCAGGAGTGGCGAAGTCCAACCACACCACACACCAGCAACAAACCCACCACACACGCCACCGCCGCACACCACACGCCACACACCACACACCACACACCACACACCACCGCCGAGAGCGAAACCCAGCCAGGAGTGGCGGGGAACCCCGCCTGGGACACTCCGCCAGGAGTGGCGAGGAACGCCCACCACCACCGGCAGCGAAACCCAGCCAGGAGTGGCGGGGAGTAGCACGCAGGAACCTTCGCCAGGAGTGGCGAGGGACCAACCACACCACACACCAGCCACAACCCCACCAGCACACCACCGCCGCACACCACACACCACACACCACACACCACACACCACACACCGCACACCACCGCCGCCAGCAGACCCCAGCCAGGAGTGGCGGGGGACCAGACACCACCACCGGCAGCGAAACCCAGCCAGGAGTGGCGGGGAGTAGCACGCAGGAACCTCCGCCAGGAGTGGCGAGGGACCGACCACACCACACACCAGCCACAACCCCACCGCACACCACCGCCGCCAACGGACCCCAGCCAGGAGTGGCGGGGAACCGCGCCCGGGACCCTCAGCCAGGAGTGGCGAGGACCTCCCACCACCACCGGCAGCGAAACCCGGCCAGGAGTGGCGGGGAGTAGCACACAGGAACCTCCGCCAGGAGTGGCGAGGGACCAACCACACCACACACCAGCCACAACCCCACTAACACACCACCGCCGCACACCACACACCACACACCACACACCACACACCACGCACCACCGCCGCCAGCAGGCCCCAGCCAGGAGTGGCGGGGAACCGCACACCACCACCGGCAGCGAAACCCAGCCAGGAGTGGCGGGGAGTAGCACACAGGAACCTCCGCCAGGAGTGGCGAGGGACCAACCACACCACACACCAGCCACAACCCCACCACGCACCACCGCCGCCAGCGGACCCCAGCCAGGAGTGGCGGGGAACCGCGCCCGGGGCCCTCAGCCAGGAGTGGCGAGGACCGCCCACCACCACCGGCAGCGAAACCCAACCAGGAGTGGCGGGGAGTAGCACACAGGAACCTCCGCCAGGGGTGGCGAGGGACCAACCACACCACACACCAGCCACAACCCCACCACACACCACCGCCGCCCGGGGACCTCAGCCAGGAGTGGCGAGGACCGCCCACCACCACCGGCAGCGAAACCCAACCAGGGGTGGCGGGGAGTAGCACACAGGAACCTTCGCCAGGAGTGGCGAGGGACCAACCACACCACACACCAGCCACAACCCCACCAACACACCACCGCCGCACACCACACACCACACACCAAACACCACACACCACACACCACTGCCGGCAGCGAAACCCCCGCCAGGAGTGGCGGGGAGTAGCACACAGGAACCTCCGCCAGGAGTGGCGAGGGACCAACCACACCACACACCAGCCACAACCCCACTAACACACCACCGCCGCACACCACACACCACACACCACACACCACACACCACGCACCACCGCCGCCAGCAGGCCCCAGCCAGGAGTGGCGGGGAACCGCACACCACCACCGGCAGCGAAACCCAGCCAGGAGTGGCGGGGAGTAGCACACAGGAACCTCCGCCAGGAGTGGCGAGGGACCCACCACACCACACACCAGCCACAACCCCACCAACACACCACCGCCGCACACCACACACCACACACCAAACACCACACACCACACACCACTGCCGGCAGCGAAACCCCCGCCAGGAGTGGCGGGGAGTAGCACACAGGAACCTCCGCCAGGAGTGGCGAGGGACCAACCACACCACACACCAGCCACATCCCCACCAACACACCACCGCCGCACACCACACACCACAAACCACGCACCACACACCAACACAGACACCACGCGCGCACGCACCGCGCCACAAACACACAGACGGACGGCGAACCACAACCAGAGGAGGAGGCGACACGCACACAAGCAACACGGCCAGGAACAGCGAAACCCCCCCCCCCCCACCACCACCACCCCATCCCGGAGAGACGGAAACCCACCACCGCAAACCACACAGCGAAATGGGGGGCGAGACGAAAAGGGCCGACGGGAGACGCAGGCGAGGGACCCAACCTCAGGGGTTTGGGGGCCCCCCCGGTGAATGTATGGGCCCCACCTGAGCACACGCAATAAGCTGGGATACGCCCGGGACCGTCGGTCAGCGGCCCGCGGTGGCACCGGCCTGGGGGGGTGACCAATGGGACTGACCAAGAGCACTCCCCACGGCACGTACTGCGGTTCGGGCCCAGGGAGGGGCTGCGGGTAGGGCACACCGTCCATCGGGGCAGGCAAGAGACACGCCTATCCCGCAAGGACTCCCCTGCGACCCACAGTGTACCCGACCACGGTGTGGGGAACGGCTGGAGTACCTGGCTACGGAGCAGGTCCATTTGTACCGAGCGAGTACAAATGGACGGCCCGTACAACAGAGTTACACCCTGACTGGGAGTGCAAGCATCGGCCCCCCCACGGGGAAACACCAGGGGAAGGGACCCGAGCCGACGACAAGGACCCCCCCCCACCCACCACACCCGTGAAGGCCCGGGCACGGCACCAGGGAAACACCGCCCCAAGCGACACGGAAAAGAGACAGAAGGAGGAGGGCACGCAAAGGGGGCGGCAGGGGGACACACCACCAACAGACCCCAGCCAGGGGGGGCGGGGAACCACACAGCCGAGACGGGAGAGGGGCCACAACACACAGCCCCCACACCAAACAGAGCCGCCAAACCACGCCCAAAAAGGCGAGGACAGGCACCCAAACACACCACCAACACACCGCACACACGCCCGAGCATGTACACAACACACACCCCCACAACCGCCACCGACACGAGCCCCACAAACGCACACCACACACCACAGCGCAAGCGCCGCCCGCACCACAAACGCAACACACACAAACCCAAACAACAAGAACCCAGCAACCCCCCCCGCCAGGGGAGCTGCAGGGCCGCCAGAAACACCGCTAGGACACAAAGGTGGACCCACCAAGCCCACAGCCAGGAGTGGCGAACGGCCACACCCAGCAACACCCGAACCGCCACGCCCCACCCCAGGACCAGGCACTACAACACCCACACCAGCACCGCCACCAACACCCAAACCGGACGCCACAACACCCTCACCAGCGGACACACCCGGAACCAACGGAGACACCGTAGGCAACACCAGCGACCCCAGGATCAAGCACAACACTAGGACATCCTCACCAACAACAAACCAACACAAAAAGCCACCCAACACTGACCAACGACCGCACTCAGCCGGTCCGGTCCCCCACCGACCCGCACCCAGAACCACCGCCACCAGCATCCACGCCATCGGAAACACCAACACCACCACAAAATCAAGCCAGCACGACACCCTCACCAACACCATCACCGCCGGCACCATCACCTACGAAACCTACGCACACCACCACCGGTTCCAGCACCTACATCACCCAAGCCAACGGCATCAAGCACACCATCACCGGCATCACCCCACCATCAGCGTCGCCACCGGCAACCTCCGCCACCGGAGGACACCAAAGCCACCACAGCCGGTGAGCCAACAAACCACCAAGCCTGGGCCAGCGGAGGCGAGGGCACACGCCCAGAACCATCAACAGCAACACCCTCGCCACCAAAGCGACCGCAGGGCGCCATCCACCATGCAATCCGGCGCGGCACCCACACCACCGGCGCCACTAACACCACCCTCACCCACAACACCACCCGGAGCATCGCCTGCACCACCTACATCAACAGCATCACCAGCAGCCCACACCACCTACTGCACACCCTCCCAGACAGAGCCACAGAAACCGGCCACCACCCACCCCTAAACACAAGCCGCTGACCACCCACACACAGACCCACGCCAACCACCAGCAGCATCAGCAACGTCAGGGACGCCGTAAACCATAGCAACGCCCACAACGACCTCACCACCGGCATCACCGACACCGCCACCGACGGTGCGGCCTCAGCAACAACAACCCAGAGCGTCAACGGCAGCCGCCACGGCAACACCGCCCGGTACAACACCATCGGCATCAACAACACCAAGGGGGCCAACACGCGGGCCAGCGACACCCATAGGTACCTCCACCAGGATTGGCGAGGTCCAACCCCCGCCGTCAGAACACCACCATCCACCAGGGCATCACCTACAGCGCCCTCGCCTTCGACATCGCCCACAGCTCCGCCGGCGGCGCCCTCGCCAACACCGTCACCAACACCGCCGACAGTGGCACCACAGCGCCACCGCCAACCACCCACAGCACCAACCTCCCCAACACCAGAAACAACCGGTACCACCCCACCAGGACCACGAACCGACCAACCACCAGCCACGAGTGGCACGCCCGGAACCGCCGACCACCCAAACGCAGGCCGCGCCCAGCACCAACACCAACAACACCCACGCCAACAGACCACCACTACACACGCCAACCACAAAGTATCACCTATGGCACCCTCGCCATCGGCAACGCCAATGCCGCCAACACCCCCGGCACTATCCACACCACCACCAACCCCACGAACGATGGGCCAAGGTGCCGTCACCTACAACGCCCCCACCCCTACCACCACCACCACGACCCCGGCACAAAGTAACACCTAGGGCACCCCCACCAACGGCGTCACCGAGCCCTCAGCCAGGAGTGGCGAGCGCCCACACCCAGCAACACCCAACCAGCCACGCCCAGACCCAGGGCCAGGAACTGCGACACCCACACCTGCACCGCCGCCAACACCCAAACCGAACGCCACAACACCCTCACCAGCGGAAACACCCGGAACCAACGGGGACGCCGTTGGCAACACCAGCAACCCCGACACCCAGCACGACACCTGAGACACCCTCGCCAACAACAGACCAACACAACAAACCACCCAACGGCCATGTTACACCCAGGGCATTCCAACCGCGCCACCCACCGACCCGCACCCAGAACCACCACCACCAGCAGCAGCAGCCACTGACAACCCACACACAGACCCACACCAACCACCACCAGCATCAACAACATCAGAGACGCCGTAAACCATAGCAACGCATGCAACAACCTCACCACCGGCATCACCGACGGCACCACCGACAGCAACCCGGAGCGTCCACGACAGCCACCACGGCGACACCACCCGGTACGACACCATCGGCAACAAGGACACCAAGGGGGCCAAGGCCAACCCACCAGCCAGCGACGCACATGGGAACCTCCGCCAGGAGTGGCGAGGTCCCCCCTTCCGCCGTCAGAACACCGCCAGGGCAACACCTACAACACCCTACAACGCCAACACTCCCAGCTCCACTGACGGCGCCCCCACCAACACCAACACCGGCACCACGGACAGCGGCAGCACGACGACACCGCCACCCACCCGCAGCATTGACACCCTAAACCACAACCGGAGCAACACCTGTCACTACAGACTCAAGGACAGCCGAAGGAAATATCCCAACACCAGAGACAACCAACACCACCAGGACCACAAGCCAGCCAAACACCAGCCACGAGTGGCACGCCCGGAACCACCGAGCACCAAAACGCAGGCGGCACCCAGCACCAACACCAACAACACCCACGCCACCAGACCACCACGAGACAAGCCAGCCACCACCGTGACACCCTCACCGTCGGCAACACCAACGCCGCCAACACCCACGGCAATATCCACACCACCGCCAACCCCACCAACGACGAGCCGAGGTACTGTCACCCACAACACCCCTATCACCACCACCACGACCCCGGCAAAGAGTAACACCTAGGGCGCCCCCACCGACGGCAACACCAAGGACGCCAGCACGGCTGGCGAACAAACGCCACCAGCGCCAACCACCAGGCCCCCAGCCAAGGGTAGAAACAGCAACACCACACACCATCACACCCACCGCATCGAAATCACCCGGAGCATCATCAACATCAACCAGGGGTCCCCACCACCCAAGCAGCACAAAACACCACAGCAACACCACCACACCCTCACCACCAGCGACACCAGCAGCACCCTCCGCCAGGAATGGCGAGGAGAAAACCCAACAACGCGGACCCACCAAACGTCCCCGGCACCCTCACCATCGGACCGCCACCACCGGCGCCGACCCCCAACACACCACCGTCACCAACGCCACCGACCCCTGACGCAACAACCACACAGCCCGCACAAACGGCACCAGCCAGAGCATCGCCGACAACACTCCCGGCCAACTCTCAAAAACACCACCGAAAGCAGCACCGTCGACGGAAAGCCACGACAACCCCAGGGTACGGGTCCCCCTTCCCACCCCCGGCCATCTGCACAACCAGCGACACCATCACCAGCACCAACCGGAACACCGACAACGACAGCCTCACCAACAACCGACTCCCCCACTACCGCTGCCACCCACCAGTCACGCCACCCACCGTCGATGCCACCCACCAACGCCGCACCCCGAACCACACCTACACCCGAAACCTGCACCAGCACACCCGGCCGAGCCGTCAATGGCACCGCCGCCCATGGCAGGGCCTACACTCACCAGCGCCACCACCACCCCGCGCGAGGCCAGAAACCCCTGGCGTCGCCAACGGCCTCAACGAGCACCGACACCACCAACACCACCACCGCCGGACGGGGACTACCCACAATCCAGGAACATCTCCACCACCAACAACCAATACACCACCCGCGGCACCCCACCGTCGCCAACGCCACCGCGACACCTTTCACACCTCCACCACCGGAGGCGACGTGGGCCACACCACCCGTCATCTACAGCACCCTCATCACCACCGCCAGTTCCGGCCCACAAACGTTACGCCCTAACGACCAGAAACAAGACCCTCACTATCGACACCACCGGCAACACCACATAAGCCCATACGTCACCCGCGCCATGCTCACCAACCATCACCTCGTCATCAGAGGCACCAACACCACCGCCGACGACGACAGCGACAACAGCTGACCCACCAGCTAACCACCATCAACCATAGCCCAGCACCAACCTCATCTACGCTAACGCCCATACCACCCTCGCCAACAACACGGCCACCGACACAATCATCCACTCCGGCGCCCACACCACCCTCACCACCAACATCACCACCACCCCCCCAGGGTCAGGGCTCGCGGGAAGCGGAACGGCAGAGCGAGCACGCCACCACCCGCACGCGTCGCCCACCCTATCGTACACCGCTCCGCAACACGTCCCCCCCCGCTTCCCCTGACAGGGCGTGCGCTCGGGCCCACCGCTGGGAAGACGACTACGACGTCCTCCCGGCCATCCGACACCTACTGGCAGCCACGGCCCCGCGCCCACAAGCCCACCAGCAACCCACGGAACCGCAGGAGCCCGACCACCCCATGCCACCACGCTCCATATCCCCCGCGCCCAGCGCAGACCAGAACGCGGAACACCAGCGAGAGGTGCCCGACCCCGACCGCGCCGCCACGCCCCCACCGCCCCCCCCCCCCCAAAGGACATCTACGCCACACTGGCCAGCACCCTAGCCCCCATGGACGCCGAGCAGTACTACCAGTCTGTCCAACGAGACCTCCCTGAGGACCACGCGACCCTCCAGGGGTGGAAGCAGGAGAAAATGAACGACAACAAGTGGGGCACAGAGGAAGGCCTTCTCTGGGAAGACACCCCGAAAGGCACCGCAGACGCCTTCCTGGAGGCAGCAGCCGAAACCTACCCCCGCCCGCCCGGGGACACTAGACACGGCCTCCACGCCCTCCTAGCGTTCCACAGCTGGAAACACCGCCACACCGTCACCCTCCACCCCCTCGACCACAATCCACACCGATGGACACCTGAAGACGACGCCACAGCCGCCATCACCGTACAGCAAAGCCCCGAGAACCCGGAGGAATACCACATCACCTGGAACGATCCGGCACCCCACCCCCCCGCCTCCGCCACCCTCCCAGATGTCCTCGCCACCATCAGTGCAGAATTCCAGGAGGCGAAAGCCCCACAGCAACTGGACAAAGAGATGCCCCAGGCACCATCACCACCCACCACACAAGACCAACCCCGCACAGAGCCCCTCACCCACCCCTTCACCACAATGGAGCTCCCCCCACAACACCGCACCACCCCAGACCGAAACGGGTTTCCAGACCTGCCACGGGAATGGGCGGTCCACAACGGCACACTCCGATGGGACGAAATCACACCAGGCCTCCAGGCCATCCGCCTCCACCCGATCACCGAGCCCACCACCACCTGGGCACTACCGACGGACCGCCACCAGCTCCTCCTCACCGTCCAAGGCGATGCCACGATCACACCCACGGAGGGAGACCCCGTAACAGCAGCCCCCGCCCACGCCGTCCACATACCCCCGCAAGCATCGTCGGCACCTATCACGGTACATCCAGGCCCCACCCCATGGCAAGCCATTGTCATCATCTACCCTGCCTACAACGACCACACGCACACCTGGCAGCAACGGTGGGAGGACATCCGGGGGGACCTCCTCTGAGAACACCTAGGGCTCACACGCACCCACCACACCCTACACCCCATACGAGGAGTAGGCCAAGCACCACACGGCATACACGCCCCGGGAGTATGGGCGTACACCACACCCATAGACCCACAAGCAGCGGAGGACATCAAGACCGCCCTATCCATCCAGCAAGCCCAAACCCAAACCCCGCACCGCAATACCCAACGAGGCTACACCATTTGGTGGGCATACCAAGACCACGACACCCTCACCCCCCAACCGCCCCCCCCCCCCTCTAGACACCAACACAACCGCCCTCCTCCAAGCCGCAACAGCGGCAGCCACACAGGTAGGGGCCCCGGAAACCTGGGGCCCACAATACCTGGTCGAAACCAAAGTGGCGCCCCACACGAAGGGCCAAGACAAGCCCCCAACACCGAAGCCGCTCCACCCCCCACTCAAGCTAGACCCGACGGAACACACCCCCCAGGGCGAATGGGCGACCCACTACATCATCCCCCACACCACCACCCGCAAGAACGACGCCGCCAAGATCACCGTCACCCGCCACCTCCCCCACACCACACAGGTGTATGAGTTGACGGCCCCCAACGTCCTCGTCACCCGTCGCCGACACGACGAGCGATACACCATATAGGCAGAAGGGGCCGCCGCGACCACCCTGTACACATGGGCAACACGGGGGGACCTCCCACACCCCACCCTCCACCACGCCCCCTCCTGGCCCACCCCCTTCCACACAGCAGACCGCCGCAACAAGAAGCCCAAACACACAGGTGTGCACACCCCCGCCCAGGAGGCCCAGCACCGACACGATGCGAGGCGCAAGGCCCGCACCCTCCACGACGACCACACCATCCCCCGCATCAGCGCCCCCCCCGCCAGGGTATCAGATACCACCCACAACCGCACGATCACAGGCATCACCACGGACTGCCTGAACCCAGCGGCGTCGCGGGCAGACGCCGTGTGGATCAGCGAAGGGCGCTCCCACACACGGGCGGTGGCGCGCCTCCACAACATCCAACCCCACAAACTCCAGCGCGCCGTTGGACCCTTTGCCGTACACGTCACCCCGTACGGTATCCACCACCCCCGGTGTGAGCACCATGACCCGCCCTGCTCCACCCCATGCACCTCGCCCCTGCGCCAACCGCTGCCGGCCCCCACCATCACGGGCAACATGTACCTGGGCTCCGTACCGGGAGACCCGGGCATATACATCCTGCCCAACAGGTCCAGGGAACACGCCATCCCCCTCCACGGTGTAGAATCCCTCGCCCTGGGACCACCCCCACCAAAACACCAACACCAGCACATCCCGGGGGACAAACGGACACAGGCACCAGACGGGGGAAAAAAGGCCCACCAACGCGCCCTGGCCCACATCACCGTCCACCCCGCAGCCCACCTACCAAAGGACTTCGGCACGGAGCGCCACATCGTCCTGGAGGGGCAAGCCCACCACATCATCACCGCCGCCCTGTACACCCTCGCCGCCCACGAACGCCACTGGGACCCCACAACCATCCCAGCAATGCCCCCACCACCCCAGGGCCCCAAAGATCCCGTCACCCCCTTCCACATCGATCAACTCCTAAGCCGCAAGGCCCCCCCACACCTCCACCCCTCCAGGATACCACTAGCCATCGCATCGTGGGACACCCTGGACACGCCACCCCAACAACCCGCCATCCACATCCTCAAAGCGGACGCCCAATGGTGGGTCCTCCACTGGGCACACGGAGTCCTCATGGCATCCCAGGCCTATACCCTGGAAATAGACCCAGAAGACCCCCCACGGGGCCAGCAGCGACTCCTCCAGGCCACCACCCTCACAGGCCGCGAAGGCGCCCCCTGGGAAGCCCTCCACACAGCACTCTACTGGGCTCAAGGCTCCCCCAACGGCCCGGACACACCGGAACCCACAGAGCCCTGGGTCATGCAGGCCAAGGCCACGAGGAACTACCACCTACACCACCCCTTCGACGACAGCCTGGCCGCACTGCCATGGCCAACAGATCCCCCGGAGACCGTGCGCAAGCTCGCCGACATCATACGCAGCCACGCGAAAGCGAAAATGCAAACACCGGCAGAACCCCGGCTGAGGGATCCGGACCAGCAAGCCACGCACCCCTTCTTCAAAACCCATGCCCCCCCAGCCCCGCTACCTCCAGTCCCACCCAAGCGAACGAGACGACAAAGGGGGTCACCCGCCCCCAGCCAAGCCGGAAAAGCAGCGACCTCCCGACCCCCCGCATTCCACCCGACCCACCCGGCGAACCCAGACCAAGCATCCTCGTCATCCTCCCTCCCACCATTACCACCGCCCCACCCGGACGAAGCATCCTCGTCATCCTCCCTCCCATCACTACCACCGCCCCACCCGGACCAGGCATCCTCATCATTCTCCCTCCCGCCACCAGCACTGCCCCCGCCCAAAGCGTACCCAGGATTCGAAAAAGGCGCGAAGGTCCAACAGCCCTTCCGCAACGACCACACAGGCGACTGGATCTGGTGTGAGGGCACGATCCAGTACTGCCTCAAGGAACCGGGGGACAACGGGGGGCCACAGATCTGGGTGATCTGGCACCGCCAGAAGGAGCTAGACCAAGGCAGCAGCGCACCGGACAAGCCAGTCAGCTACACCCTGGATCTCACCAGCGCCCACCCCATCCGGCTCCGCACCGAAGAGAACAAGGCCCACACAGGCACCAAATACACTGGGGAGCTCCCCCCGGAGTGGAGCCAAGGCCCCCCCCAGCCGCGCCTACCCAAACGCCCGCAAACCGGCAAAAAGTCCCCGAGCCCCAGTCCCCCTCCCTGACGGGGCAGGGGCCGAGGGCACAAGCCTCCACAGCCCCGGCCCGCCCCCACCGAGGCCACCGTCGACCTCCTCGACCTCAACCACCCGGCCGTCACATACTCCAAGGACGCCACAACCGCCCTCCAAGAGCTCCCGATGGCACAGGGGCCGGGTTGGGTTACCCACCTCCTCACCTTCCAGGAACAAGGCCTACAACGCGACGACCCCCCAGAACCCACCCCCATATATACCCCGGACCAGAAAGCGTACAAATGCTACTGGCACAAGGGGACCCCCCTAAACGCCCAAACCGGCATCCACGTCCACCTCGTCCACCACCTCAGCGTCCCAGGGAGGCTAGGTGTCTATGAGGTCGTCGGGGACGGATGGCAACTCAACGTCATCAACACCCACGTCCCCTTCGGCGAAGCCACGGAACCCTTCCTCCAAGCCCTGGCCGGGGCATACCGCCAGATGGCCATGCTCGCCCCCACAGTCATCATCGGCGACATGAACGCCGCCCCCACCCCAGCGGACAGAGGGGGACAGGCCACACCCCAGGACCAAGCAGTCCGCGACACCATCGAAATGCTGGGGCTCGTGGACCTGACAGCCAACCTCGAAGGCCAACCATCCTATTCCCCCACCAAACAGATGCCGCCCCATCCCGCATCGACGTATGCTATGGCGACCCCACCACCATCATCCGAGCGGAGGCCCGATATGGACCCCCCCCGCTTGGACCCACAGGCCATAGCCCCCTGCACATCCGCCTCACCATCCCCAACCTTCGCCCCAGCCCCCCAGAGGATGCGGACCAAGGCCTACCACCCCCCCTGAAGATGCCCCCGCTGCATGACAAGCATGCCTGGTCCCAATATCACAGGGCCATAGACCGCGCCCGGCACATCCAACCAGACCCCACCGACCTACTCACAGCCATGCGCACGGCGGCCGTCGCCTGCGGCTTCCAACAACACCCCCACACAGACGACGACCAACCACCCACGGCCCTGGGGGAGATGCTCCATGACCTCTGGCATGCGAAGCAACAACTGGCGACCCTCCTCCACACCGACACCCCCCAAAACCGCCGCCAGATACACCACTGCAGGACACGGATAGCCCACATCAGGGCAGACCTGCAGCGGTGGCACATCCACAGGCAACAGCGCATCGCCCAGGAACACGAACGGTATGCGCAACATGAACTCCCATACAAGGCCATCCGCCACCTCAACGACGCCATGATTGACACCGGCCACCGCACCATCACCACGGTCGGGCAGGAGGACGGCTCCCTCACCAACGACCCAGCCACAGTGCTCCAAGCCACCCAAGACAGCTTCCTCCGGCAACACACCCCCACCCAAGACACACTGGACCCAGACACCCAGGCCAAAATCGAGCGCCTCCCTCGGGTCTTCAACCACACCAAGAGGAGGCAACTGGAAAAACGCCCCTTCACCATCCACGAAGTCCGGAAGGCCATCCACAGTCTCCGGCAACACAAAACCCCAGGCTACGACGGCCTCCCTGCAGAGGCATACTACCACCTCCCCGCCCACCTCCTCCGCATCCTCGCCCACCGCCTCTGGGACATCGTCACGGGGCGGACCCCCCTGCCACCAGACTGGGCAAACGTTGTCCGCCCCCTCTACAAAAAAGGGGACTGGGCAAACCCGGACAACTGGCGCCCCATAGTCTGTGCGGTCACGGAGGTCAAAATCGTCTGGACCATCCTCCTGCGCCGCATTCGCCCCCACCTGGACCCCCACATACCAGCAAGCCTCTGGGGGGCCATCCCAGGCCGGTCCCCTCACGAGGCCATCTTCCTCCAGGACACCATCGCAGACATGGACCCGGTGGACCTCATCATCGCCTCCCTCGACGTCAAAGGAGCCTTCCCGAACACCCCCTGGCTCCTTCTAGAAGCGGTGTGGAAACGCCTAGGCCTCCCCTTCTACAACTTCACCTCCGGCTACATCCGCACCCGCAAATACACGGTCCGCACTGGAGCAGGCCTCACCCCCTTCCTGGAGCCAGGCAGCGGGGTCCCCCAAGGGGGAGCAGAGGGCCCCTTCCTGTACCTTCTAGTGACGCTCCCCCTGGCCCTCGCAATCGAGCAGGATTACCCGGTCTACCCACCCTACCCCCTCCTCTCCCCCCTGGTGGGCTTCGCGGACGACACCAACCTCACGGTTGCGCACACCCCACACGAACCCCATGCCCCGGACCCCGTGCCAACGGTCACCCAAAAGGCCAACGACTTACTGGACGTAACCGTCTCCTACCTCTCCCACAACAACCTCATCGTCCACCCCTAAAAGTCAGTGGCCATGATCAAGGGGTCTGCCACACCTCCCTCCCTAGGGCCACAAGGGCCCCCCATGCAAGTCGTGACAACCACCACCCACCTGGGGGTAATCCAGGCCGCCAACCCTGAGGACGCCACCCTCCCTCCCAAGTTGCAATCACACCTCGCCCATCTCCCCAGATATGCTCCCCGACCACCAAGGCCCTCTCCCTGTCCCAGCAGAGCCTGGCGTACTACCCCACCAGGGTCTTGAACGCCTCCATAGGCTTCCATGCACTCCACCTGACACACCCCACCACCGCCCTCCAGCCGGCCACACGCGCCGTGACCAAGGCATGGGCAGCACACGGGGGCTGGCCCACCTCCATACCCACCCGCGCCATCCGAGCGGCATGCCCCACTATGGGGACGCCATAGGGGACGAGGTGAAAGCGGCCTACACCAGACACACCGCCCTCCTCCTTCACCGCATGACCCACAACCACTCACCGGAGGTCCGCGAGGTCACCGCAATCCGCCTCCAAGCCGCACAACGGGCCCGCAACACATGCCCGCGCTGGGTACTCCACCAGACGGGCATGCCCACCTACATGAACACGCGCCTGTGGAACCACCTGCAGCTTCTCCTCCCATCCCCACACCACGCCATACTCACCAACCACACGTGCCCAGTGGAAGGGCCACTAGCGGTCCTCTGCGGGGACCTCCACCATCACCCCAAGGGCACCATCCACACCATAGACCTTGTCGGGGCCTCCATCACCGTAGTATACCTCACCCTCCCCCAAATGCGGGTCCTGCACCACAGCGGGGCACACCACACCCCCTTTCTACAGCTTCCCGAATGGCCACAATACCGCCTCTTCCACCAGTACCTCACGCAGACGGCACGAGCAGCGGGACACACTCTACCGGGAAGCAAAGACATGCACACCGCCTACCGAGAATTCACAAAGCAACACCCCCGACCCATCCCAGCGACACCGCCCTACGCACCCACCGGATCGAAACACGAACCCGTCCCGGGGGTGACGGGCCCAGTCCCACCACTAACCCTACTACTGGCCCTGAATGAAGCCAAACCCACGCAGACCACCGTCATCCACCACGGGGCAAAATGGCGCATACCGAAACACCACATGACCGCCCGAGACCTACCACGGGTCCCCCATGATTCCCAGAGCATGCCACGCACATGTTGGGCCTGTGACCCCGAGGCACCAACCACACCATGGCCCGTACTACACCTCATAACACGCCCCCACACCCACCCCACAACTCACCTACCACCACAGGCCTACACATGGATAGCCCCATGGTTCCACCGCACCGACACTAACCCCACGGTAGCATGGAACCCCGACCACGCGCCCGAATGGCTCTTCACCACTACACCCACATGGCCCCGCCCCGACCCGGCAGGAGTCGCCATCGGTTACAGCATGTACGAGCCAGGCAGAACGGGCAAGCACGAGCACCCCTACTATCCGCTCCACCACTCCTGCCACACACCGGAGCACCGAACACAAACCCTCACATGACACAACCTAAACCCCGACACAGCCTACATCCTCCACTACATCTACTCCTACCTCACACAAGGACAGCCGGAGCAGGGACTCATAGCCCTGTCCCCCCAAGCGAAACACGTGATCTCCAAAGGAATAGGGGTGTACGCCACCCCTATCCTGCAGCCCACAACCCCAGTAGCCCACCTCGCCACAGGCCTTGCCATATACGCCTACCTGCCCATGAACCCATGCCGCCTCCCACAACCATCATCGGCGGACCGGCTCTTCTTCACCGACGCCTCAGGCGAATCCGCCCTCACGCCCATCACCGGGGGGGCCACCCTGCAGCTAACCCACACCCGGGGACACTACCACATGGACCACCACACGGGCCACACCACCTATGGGGCCTCTTCCCACGGGGAGCTAGGGGCCACGGCTGACGCCATCACCGAGATCGCGGCCCACCTACCCGCCCACTCCCCGCACATCGTCCGGGTCTGGTTCGTGGTAGACGCCACTGTCGACACACACCTGCTCCTCGGCATAGCAAGGCAACCACCTCACAAAGCCAACGCGACGAGCCTCGGCACCCAGGCACTGCTGCTCTGGAAAGCCCTTCGCAGCCTTCCCCCCTACGTCCAACTCCACATCGTGAAACAAGAGTCCCACAGACACAAATACGGAAATGGTAAGGTCGACAACCAGGCAGTACACCAGCGCACAACACACCTACCAGCCCTCCAGATCCCTGACCTCGGCCGCAACCACAGACACCTCCAACACGTGCCCCCTGTACCCGAGCCCCATCAGACCCCGGACTGGGTACCAGAGGACGCCCCCTCTTCCTCCCACGACAGAGCATACCACTACCCCAACCCCATCCAACATCTCGCCCGCGTGCTCGGTGACGCAGACAGCCGGGCGCACATCCAGGAGCTCCAGGACAGACTGCAAGTGCCCCTCTACCACTCAGCGCTGCGCCCAGCAAACGTCCCAGCCCACCTCCAAAAACGACGCATCCAGCTCCTCAGGGAGCAACTGCCATTCCTCACCAGGGTCGCCAGATGGCTCGCCCGCAAGCACATCCACGTCCCTGACGAACACACCTGTTGCCCGTGCGACCACACCACCCCGGAGGACTGGAAACACTTCAAGAAATGCCCCCTCCATACAGGCAGGGACACGCTAGTGGGCTGGTCCCCGGCGGAAACCCTGCGACAACACGAAATATGGCCAACCCACAGCCACGCACACCAGGCCACCGAACACCTCTTCCGGGACCCCCTGATCAAAGAAGCCACCATGAGAGGGGCAGTGACACAGGCCCTGCACCGACACCTCACCAAACACACGGAAAGCCCCATGGAGGCAGCAGCACACCTCCAGCTAGAGGCAGTCCGCAGAGCAGCAGCCGAAAATGTACACTGCAAACACCTCCTGTTAACACACGCGGAGCAACTCACCGACCCCACCGCCAGGGAACACATGCAGCGTCTCATCCATTACCATGCCGTGCATGACCCAGACGTCCACTAACCCACTCCGCGCCCCGCACGCGCCCCCCATCTCCATCCACAGGTCTCCAAGACACCACCACAGCACCCCGAGACCCATCTCACACCCAAGAAGCCACCCAGCACCGCCCAGTCCGGCCGAGCCCAACCAGGGCCAACCATGCATCGACGTAGATGCGCAAGACCCCGGCAGCCCATCCAGCCCACCCCCCCCGGACCCGGGGCACCCCCCCCTCACACCGGCCACCATCCGCGACCCCGACCTCCTCCGAGCAACCCTCCAAGACAGGGCCCCGACCACCCCCCTGGGCTGGTACGGCCTACAAGAGCACTGGACCAAGCTCACCGTCAAAGCCCTCCGGGACCTGACCACCCCAGGCAGCGGCCTCCACGAGACCATCGTAGACCTCGTACTCTGGCGAGCCCACAAACACACCCGGGGCCAGCACCTCTGGATCCCCCCCATCGAGTGGGGCCAGGCCCTGACGCAGGACGCCGGCATCAACGTCACGCGTCAAGGGACCGTACGCCTACGACGGGCCCCAGCGGAGACGGATCACCCAGCGGACCCGAACCGTTCGGAGCAGTGGGTACAGGCCACCGCACCAAACCGCGACACCGCCCTCCGCGCCGCCGGCCTCAGCACCCCAGACGACGACCCCCCCCCCCCCACCTACAGACAGTGACGGACCCCCTGCCGGAGGTCTGGGTTACAGTCCTCGAGCGCGGCCACTACTACGTGATACCCGCTACGTCTACGTCCCCTGGCCCGCAATGGCTCATCCAAGGGACAGACACCATGTTCGCCCCGGAGACTGCCCCACCAGGGGCAGTGGGGGACCCCAGGACCCAGCACAGGGTCCTCAGGGGCGTCCTCCAGCCAGGGGACAAGCCCCCAGCCCGCGCCCTGGCCCAAATCACCTCAGGGAAGGCGGGCTACCACCTTGGATTGGCCATGCTCTGCCTAACCCACTGGATCCAGCGCCGCTGGCCACCCGCGGGGACCGTGCCCTGGGTTTGGGCCATCCCCACCGCCCACACACAAGTTGAGGCGGGCCCGGACACACGACCAAACCCCCCCCCCAGACCGCAACAGTCCCTCACCTGCGGGTACCACGCCATCCACAGGGTCCTCAACCGCGCGGGTCTTAGCCCAAAGCTAGCATACCCCCTTCCCACCACTGACCAAGAGGTCCACCAGATACGTAGGCTCGTCTGCGAAATCCTTGCCGCGGCAGCAGAAGACGGCAAGCTTCTCCTCCAAACCGCCCGGCCTACAACCGCCCACGCAAGCGCGCCGCGGCAAGCGGACACATACACTGACACAGCACACCCCACCGCACAATCCCCGCCCATGCCCCTCCCCTCTCGCTGCTCAACCGGAGACCCACACACGCCCACCATCGCGCCCACCCCCGGGCCCCACGACACGGGCCTCCCCCACCCGCCCGAACACCAGCACACGCCCGCCACACACCCACCCGCCGGACACCCTTCACCGCCTCCCACACTCGACAACCCACACACACCCGCCGAGGGGAGCCCCGCGCCCCGCGGCACGCCCACCCCACCCAGTGGCCCGCCCACGCCCTCCGCACACACACCAGAGGAACCAGACCCACCCCCCTGGCCCCTGAATGCAGCCCACGTGAACTGTTCCCCCCCGCGGACGCCAACCCACACGACCTCGCACATTGCAGGACCCGGGCCCAGCCAAGCCCAGAAAGAGAAGGCCGCAGCCCCGCGCCTACTTCCCCCGCCGCTGCCGACCAGATCGGCCCGCCGGGCCGCCAGGTCACGACCGGGCCCCCCCAGCCGCCCGCCCCCAACCTACAGCCCGAGGACATGCCCTCCATCCTCCCCGCCGTGGCCGCAGCAGAAGCCGCCGCCCACAAGCCCGCCCGCATCACAGCCCAACCCGCGTCCACCACCTCCTCCTCATCCTCAGCCTCGTCCACCACCTCCACCTCATCCTCCGACCCCCCCCTCCCCGCCGCCCTCATCCTCAAGGCCACGGCAATAACCAAGGCCGGGGCCGCACACACCGACCCCCCAACCCCCACACAGGCGACTCGGGCACCCCGGCAACGCAACGGGACGACCCCCGACCCGACATCGGCGCCCTCACACCTCCGGACAGAGGTACTCCTCAACCTGGAACCTGACCCCAACCCCAAACCCGACCCCAAACCCAAGCCGGCGCCCACGCGAGCACACACAACACCACAAACGCAACGACACAAACCCACCCGACACCACCCCCGCCCGGACCCTCGCCGAAGCCAGGACCCCCCACCCACCGCAACCCGCGCCCCCCTCCCGCCGGCACTCACCACCACCGCAGAGGCGGCCACCCAGCACGACCCCGTCCAAGCCCTCGTCCGCATCCCCGTCGCCAAGCGCCCCGTCATCCATCCCCCACAAACCACCACCACCGCCGGCCAAACCAACCCAGGGACGTGGGACCTCTCGACCACCGTCACCGTCCAGCCCGGCTGCCAACCCGCCCCCCCTGCCCACAGGATAGTGCAGCCCCGGGGACTGCCCACGATACCCAACCCCCCACCCCCACAAGGGGGACCAGAAAACCCACAAGGTGTCCAAGGGCCATACCCACAACACCAACCGCACCAATACCCACAACACCACCACCAGCCGCCCCACCACCACCACTACCAACACCAGCCCCACCACTACCACTGCCCACCGCCCTACCCCACCGGGCCACAACCCCCCGTGCACGAACAGCACCAGCGGATGGGATTGCAGCCACCGAGCGCTCCACCCGCATACCCCACCTACCGCCAGGGGCCACCCCCCCCGTACCAGCCACCCCCCCGTACCAGGAACCGTATCCGTACCCCCCCGGCCACCACGTCCACGCCGAAGGGGCCCCCCGGGCCCAACCCCGCCAAGGACAGCCACTCGACCCGTACCACCAGCCGCTGCCGCCACCACACCCCTACGTGGCGGATCCATGGACGACGGGAGACCTCCCCTCCCCCCCCCAGTACCAGGCGGCACCGCGCGAGGCCCCCCAGGTGCCGCTGACGCCTCCAGACTGCCCCGACTCGAGCGATGAGGCCCGGTCCCGCAAACGGCGGCGCTCCCGCTCCCCCCCCGCACGGCACACTCGCCCACGGCGCCCACACTCCCACCGCGCCTCAACCACCCACTCGCGCCGCTCCCGCTCCCCCAGGTGCCACCACGACCCCCCGGGACCCCGCTCCCGTCGCTCTCGCTCCCCCGGGCACCACCACGAGCGCCACCGCCGCCCCATGCCCGCCTCCCCCTCCCCCCACCGGCCATACAAGGCCCCCACCCCCAGCCCCCGCCACCACCACTCCCGCTCCTCCCGACGCAGCCAGGCACGCCACCGCCGCCCCACGTCCACCTCCCCCTTCCCCCACACGCCCCGCCAGGCTCCCCGTTCCCCCCGCCGCCCGTACCCATCCACCACCCCCAGCCCCCGCCACCACCACTCCCGCTCCCCCGGACGCCATCGAGCGCGCCACCGCCGCCCCATGTCCACCTCCCCCTCCCGCTCCCCCCTCCGCCCGTACCCGTCCTCCACCCCCAGCCCCCGCCACCGCCGCTCCCGCTCCCCCAGGCACCGCCATCCCCGCCACCACCGCAGGTCCACGTCCTCCCCCCGCCGCTCCAGGACCCCGGGCACGGACCCCTCCCCCCCCCGGGCCCCCGCCTACCTCGCCTGGTGGTCTCCCCCCGCTCTGCAGGAGCTCTGCCGCTGGGTGAAGTGGGCCGGGGGAGCGGGAAGGCACGAAGGGGTGCACATGGTGCATACCTTCGAGGAGATGCGCACCCGCACCCCCGCAAACCCCAACGAGGCCGCCCCGGAGGCCATCATGCCGCAAGCGGCATGGGAGGCCCTCCTCCGCGATGCGGTCCAGGGGCTCCGCCCCCCCTACACCCCCCAAGCCCTCCACCAGTGGCTCCAGGCCACCCACCCCCAGGCCTGGGCCGCCGGCGCCCCCTGCCCACCCCGCCCCTCCCGCCACCACCACACCAGGAAGGGGCAGGACAAGGGCAAGGGAAGGGCAAGGGGCACCAAGGAGCACTCAGGCAAGAGGGCACGGAGGGGCCCCAAGTGAGGGCAGGCACTCGCAGGGACAGGACGCCGGAAGCGACACCACATGGGGACAGGAAACCACCCAAGAACCAGGAAGGGGCGGGAGCGGGGACCAAGACACGGAGAAAAAAGGCAACACGGCAGGCACCACGACCCACACCCAGGAAGGGCACACCACGACGGGGGGACCAGCGCCGCCCCACCCCCACCAAACACCCCAACACACACCACCGAAGACAACATCGGACGCCATGCGGCTCACACCAGCGCACACCCGCCGGCCACCGGAAACCACACGGAGAATGGAGGGCACACCTACACGGGGAGAACGGGCCACACCCACAGAGGAAGCTGCAGGGAGCGCCGCCGCACGGCGCACCACCACCTCCTCACCGCCAGGCGACGACCCCGGCCACCACAAGGGCCACCTCACAGGCACCGGAAGAGGACGAAGGCACAGCCGCGGCACCCAGGACTAGGGACGGAAACCCCCAGAGGACACGGGACCAAGGCACAGGCCCCCAGGGAGGGCAACCCCACGGACCGTCACGCGATCAACCTACCCGACCCACCAGCCCGAGCGGCACGCCCAAGCCCCCACAGCACGGACCCAGCGAGACACCCACACCTAACCGCACCCCCCAGCCACCAGCCAGCCGGACTCTGGCCCGCACTCCGCACCACGACACAGGCCAGGCTGACCTCCCCTGACCCACCGCGGCACCACGCGAGACCACGGCACACCGCACCACAGCGTGCCACAGTACAACGCGCCACAGCACAACGCGACGCGACGCGGCACAGAGCGGCACAACACGACACAACTGACCCTAACCTGAAGGACTAACCGAAGCCAGCCACCGCACACCCTGGAAGGCGCCGCGCCAGCACGCCACACACCAGCACCGCAGGCCACACACGGGGCCACAGCACGCCTGGCGACAACAGTGGCGGACCACCCAGAAGAATACAGCCGGCGGCCGCAGAGGGGAAAGGACACGAACAACCCCAGCCCCGTAACCCAAAACCACAAGCAGCCGCCTGGCGCAGCCGCCCAGCCGGCAGAGCCAGGACCTAACCCGGCAAGAAGGGGCGCCGAGCCCACCGTGTACATAGCCCACCCGACCCATGGGGCCGGAACGCGGCCAAACAGAACGCAACTGAAAACAGCAGCCCGGAAGACAACACTGAATGCAGGCCACTGCGTGCGCCAGCCCGGGGAAGGCAGAGGGAGGAACAGGCAGCCCCCCGCCCCGTAAAAAAAAAAAAAGGAGGGGGGAGGGGGAAAAGGCACGAAAACAGCCCACAGCCGCCAAACCGCCCGCCAACACCACCAGAGGCGGCCAAACCCCCCCCCAGAGGGCACCGAAGACAGGACCCCCAAAGAGGCACAGGGGGACCACCCACCCAATACCGGCAACACCAAGCCAGGGACAGCGGCCCACCGGGAAAAGGGACACCAAAAAAGAAAAAGGGAGAGCCACCAGCCCAGCCCGAAAAAAAAAAAAAGGGGATGGAGGGACAGGGACCACAAAGCCCGGGACAGAAAAAAAAAAAAAGAAAAAACAAAAGCGCAAAAAAAAAAACACCCCCCGACAACCCAGCCAAGAAGAGCTGGGCACAGTCGAGACCCGGGCCCAGCACACACACCCACACCGCACGCCGGAACCGGAAACGGCGGGGGCCGAGCGGGGCGCCCACGAAACCACACACGTCCCATAAGCAGGCCGAAACCGAAGCGCAACCACGAACACCACAAACAGCCGACACTAGAGGGACAACACCACAAACCGTGCCCAACCACACCCACCCAAGACCCCAGCCAGGACTGGCGGGGTTAACAAAACCCACACCCAACCCCCAACCGGACCCAAACACAAACGCCGCACAACAGTAGGAAACCCAGTGCCCACAGCCCAGGCACTGAGGCAGCCCGTGCCATGCAGGTGACCCGGCCAAACGAGATCCGGAGACCGTGGGTAAGGCTGCATCCTAAGGCCTGCGCTGCTTTGGGACTCGAGGCGGAGCGTGCGACACCCAAGCGCCTCGGAACCCTAGTACCAAGAACGTGCATGCATGCCTTGGGAACGGGATACGCCAGGAAGTCCGGTGAACCTCTAGGGTTCTGCCCAAAGGAGGGGACGTGCGCAAGCACGGGGGCACACCCTCCCGGCGAGACAAGCACGTCACGCTGGCGGCGATCAGCCCTCCTGGTGTTGCCCGGGGCCGCTTTGTTGGGGGCCAACAGTCAGGTCTAGCGGGAAGTAAGCCGCCTCCCCTCTTCACGCGCGGTGCATCTTCCTGTTCGTCACAGGGGCGAAGGCCAGGGGGAACCATGGGGCGCCTCTCCACGACCGAGTGAACCTACCTACCTACCTGTTCCGATGCGTACGAGTTAGTAACTTAACACGTACGCGTCAGGTCACCAGTGCGTACTCGTTACATTACCGACGCGTACGTGTTGATCTGCTGGTGCGTACGCAGTTCATTGGCACTGCCTACGTGTTATGTGGTATGGCAGCTGGTTGGTCTAGAGGTATATGCATGTTCCCTACGTTTCGGAACCCTGGGTTCAAACCCTTGCATACGCACTGTGACTGCACCATAGGATGCGGACACACAAGACCAGGAGGAAAGAGAAGATCGTAGGACGGGGAACCGCAAGACCAGGGGCCGCAAACGAAGTGGAGCACAAGCTTACCCCATGGGGCGCAACCAGCAAACACAGGCGCTGAAGACAGGCCCTCAAATGTGATCACCAGCTGCCATTGGTTTTTCTTAGCAATAAGGCCTACCGGGGGATGGTCTGTTGTGGCCGTCCCAGCGGGGGCTGGGCTGGTCTTGTTGGAGCCACCATCCCTGTGGCGGAGGCTGTTCGACGACGAGGTGGCTGGTGCTGGGCTCGAGCTATTGTCGGAGTTGGCCAGGCCAGGGTTCGAACGAAGGAGCCCTGCCGCCGGAATCTACCCCCATAACCACTCATCCACAGACGAACATTGCTTAGTTTAGTTGCTCCCTCCCTTGCAAAGAGCATCACTGCACCAGAACAGCATGTTGAATGCAATGTGCATTGAAGCCGTAGTATAGTTGCCCAAAGCAATTCAATGGAATCCCAAATCAAATATCATACACAACAGCTGAAACACCATGCAGACTGCTAAGGCGCATTGGCTTTCCAATACGTTTTGTGTTCCTTCACGTGTGGTTGTTGTGTCCATGCAAGCACCCATACATCCCACCCCCTCTTTAACAAACCCCAATCCAGATTATCATTTTTCACAACTTCGCTCCACCCTTTCACGAAACCTTGCCTGACCAGTCTACCTCTCCGTCCCTGTACCCCCCCTTTGACTTTCTTTGCCCCCCCCCTGAAGCTCCTAAACCGAATCTCTGTTTTCAGAGTCTTGTGCCTTTCTTCGGCCTTGAAGGCAACAAAGGCACCAAGGGCATGCCACTGCTTAGCAAACCCAAGCATGTGGTCACCCCAGAGGTGCACCCACAGGGTTTGCCCAAGTTGGCACCTTTTGTGATGCACTGCAATTTGGGGTAGCACATTCTTTAGGGTGTCAATTTCCTGGGCTCCTAACAGCCCCTCCTTTTTGGCAATGGTTGCACTTTTGTGCAAACAGTCCCACCACAAATCAAAATTTTGGGCCCATGTGTGTCCCCCTTCCACGACATGTTGCAAGAGACCTTCATTGTTCAGCTCTACAATGAAGGGACCCCAGGCCTTTGTCGAAACAAATAGAATTGCTGCGCTCTGTTCACAACGGGGTGATGGTTTGTCACCCGCCTGCCCCGCGATGTCTTGCGGTGCAACACTGTGTGAGGCAACCCTGCAAGGTTTTACATGGGTCTGCACCCATGTAACAGCGCGCTTCTTCGTGAAGCGATGGTGTTATACAAGAGCCCTCCAACGTCCATCAGGGCCACTCTGAGTTACACGTGTCACCCCAGCAATGCATAGTCGGGAGGCCTGTACTTGGGCAAAATGCTACGTAGCACCTGCCCGTACCAGGTCCAGTGTGACAGAATGGGTGAAAGTCTCTTTCCAAAGTTGCGATCGCAATGTGCCCTGCATTTTCCACATACCCAACACACGGGGTCTACACTGGTGCAGTTCCATCTTTTGATGCTTGCCATTGCCTGTTGTGCAACGACATCTGCAACCAAGAAAATATGGGGTTTTTCCATGCAACCCCCTTGTACCTCATACTTTGTGTTCAGGGCCTCTTGCACCTGCTCATCCATCTTGCTAACCCTTGTGAGCGATTGTAGCACAGCACGTTTTTCAGAGCCGTGCAAAATGCACCAGCTACCAAGCGGGTTGCCCGATCCAAGCACTCCAAGCATGAAATGCTCTAAGTGCCGCTTGTGTAGTTGTGTACCATCCACACAAAGGCGTGTCCAAAGGGCCAGTTACAAATTTTCCTTACGGGCGGCCATCATGAGTCTCCGTTTCTCCCTCAAATTTTTACCACCCCCAGCACTGTGTGGTCCCCGTCCATTGAATTGGAGTCCACTACTCGTGGTGCACTAAGTTCGTCCTTCAGTCGTCTGATTTCATCAAGGGGGAATTTGATCCGGGAGGTGGGGATGGAGTACTGGAGGGCTCGCCAGCTTTTGCCCTGTTTGCAGCAATCCCATAGGAGGGCCTGGGCATGCCACATGTGGTTTTGGGGCATGGGCCCTTCCGCCGTTTCCAAAATGACGGTGCCCACACTTTCGCCGGCTTGAACTTGCCACGTTGGACCAAGAATTTCTGTGACTGCTGTTTGCAGTTCAGCCATCTGTTCCCATCTCTTAGTCCTTCCCAGCTGTTGGTACTCCTTGAACGGGGGCATGTTCCTTGAGCGGGGAAAAAGAAAAACCCTAGGGAAAGACAACAGGGGGGGGGGCGCATGAAGACAACAAGGTTCACACGTATAGGCACCAGTGCAACATGCAACATGTACGTCTGCGCGTACAAGCCGCGTACGCGTTTCATTTGTAATGTGTACGTTCCACAACACCGAATCGTAAGTTTCATGAACCCAACACGTACGCGCCAAGACAGCAAATCGTACCTGTCAGGACCCCAGCGCATACGCACCCAACACAGCAACGTGTAGGATGGAACACTGTAACGCGTACGCACCACGTACCCAAGCGCGTACGCGCCCCTTCCACAACGCGCGCGTGTTGACACACACTTCAACCATCCATGCACAATGCATGCACATGCTAACCGGCACACAGCCGGAACCCAAGACTCCGCAGCAGCACGAGGTCCTCCCACGACACCTTGCCGAGACCGACCTGGGTAAAAACCACCAGTGCGTAGCGTTCACCACGCCACGGGGCTGGCATGTGCAAAGCACCACTGCAAAAAAAAAACCCATTCCGGGCATCCAATGCCACTCCATCCTCATCCACTCTGTCATGGCCCTCTGGCCCTGCAAAACATGCCGTTGTGTAGGGGCGGATTCCCCTTGTTCGGAAAACGAGCCCCGCCTCTTCCACACAAAAATCCCCGCCTGAAAAATCACCAACAGTCACAATGGCACTCAAGGGCAGGTGGTCCTGGTGCTTTTGCCCTGGCATAGTGCTTGAAGGGGAAATAGCGTGGTTCACTTGGACGGCAGTGCAAGTGAACCACGATGGCAACCTTGCGCGCCCGTAGGCGTTCATGGCCCGACAAACCTTCCGGAGATTGCGTGTTGCAACAGCCACCCGGACATTGCCACGCTGCACCACCTCAAACATCGCGGAACGCAATTGCACTCCCCACCTGTCCTTGGACTGCCACGCCCCCCCATCCAACCCCTCCAACAAAAAACATCTGTGAGAGGAGGGGAGAGCAGCAGCCCCTGGGAGTCAACGCCCACCGTCACTGCCACCGCCGGGCTGCTCCGCCGGCTTGCCTAGCTGTAGACTCTGCACATTGTACTTGTTCCTCAATGCTGTAAGAACTGTGAGAGTCTTCTGTCCTTGTGTCGTCTCGTTGCCTCTTGCATCCTGCAGTGAATCCCTCAGGTCCGCAATGGATGTGGTGGCTTGGACAAGGCCATCCCTGTTTTCCATTGCTGCCAGCTGCTAAAAATTCCTCTGGTCTTCCACATCTTTCCCCCCCTCCCTAGGGCCAGGGCTGGCTGGGCCTTTCTTGCTTGCCCTCAAAGAGGCATCCTGCAGCTTCACTCTTAAGTCCCTAATCTCACTTTCTTTTTCTCTTCGCTCTTCCTCCCACTTTACACGCTCTTCCCTCACCATGTCCTCTGCAGCTTTCTGTGCCGCCGCACTCTCCTTGCCCACCTTCTCAAGTTCCGTAATTCGCGCCTTTAGCTGCGCCTGTGTGTCTTTGAGGTGCTCACGCAGTGGTCCTGAGGGGGAGGTGGCGAGGAGCTGTGGGGGGAGTATGGGCCCCCCCTTGGCACCAAGCTTTGGTTTCTTGGCACCTGACATACGAGAACTGTGCCGTGATTGGTCGGTGTTGTAGCCCTCCCCCCCCCCCCCGTCTCCGTCTCCCTCTTCCCCCCAACCTTCCCCGCAAGGAGAAGCCTCCACCTCTCCATTCCCCCTTCCACCTCTGCAACAACAGCAGCGTCGGTGATTGGGAGGTAACCCGCCACCCCTGACCACTGAACACGCTTGGCCTGCTTGAGCTGCCCTCCTTGCACACGCCATGTCTGCACGTAACTGAGGCCGTCACCTTTGGTCTGGTACAAAGTCCCCCCAAAAAAAACATTGCTGCGGGGTCCCTCCCGACAGCATGCCCCTTCATCCACATGGGAAAGCGGACCATCATGGGCTCAGCCCATGTGACCGCACCACTGTCTTCCTTTACCTTTGCCTGCAACATAACCTGAAAAAAATATGTACTTGGCAACATCCCCAACATGGACGTTGTCCACCACATCCTCCTTACTCACCTGCACCAGTTGCCTCGGAATTGTCCCTATCGACTCAGGGTCTGAGGCGACCAATGGAGCGCCTGGGGGGCTCTGAAGAAGCCCCTTCGGCTTCAGCACCTTCTGGCCCGCATCCGGAGGCGTCGGGAGCACTTGTGCTTCAAAGGGCCAAGGGCGCCGCTCCTTGTGCTTGAAGGGGGTGACGTTCAACTGCAAGAGGAAAGCATAGAGCAAGGTTAGTGGTGAAACAACACGTGTGGGCAGCGCACGCAACACGTACGAGTTGGTACATTAGCGCGTACCATCCACTTGGGCAACACGTACGTGCTGGTACGCCAACGCGTGCGAGTCGCTCGGGCAACGCTTACGTGTTGCGACCCCAACACGTACGATCTGTGTGGCCGACGCGTACTTGTTGGCAGGTCAACACGTACGCACGAAGAACATAACGCGTACAAGGCCCGTGCACAAAACGTACGCGGTGCGTACGTGCCACATGCGCAAAAAATGCATACCTCCCCATAATTATCACAATGGTCCATGCACCCACATCAGTACTGCATTCCGCCGCTCGCCGTCGGCCGCTGCACCACCCAGTTCCGCTCCACCGCCTCCGCAACAGTAGCGGGCGCCTCATGCAGGGCATGCACCATGGCTGCCCACTCCATCCATTCCGGCCCATCCTCATCCCGCCTCAACACGTAACCACACGTGGCAAACGTGAACACCAACGAACCTTTCTCAACCGTAAACCGTGTCCCGCCATCAAAACTTGGCTTGGGGAGGTACCAACGGTGAAACCAGGCCAAGGAACATGGTGGCTCCGCGGGGCCTGGGGGGCAATTAAAAAGTAGGTTGCACCTTGCACACCACGGCCCAAAATCACGGCATCTCCACAATAGGGGACAGCTTGCCGTTGCCGAACATACAACGGAGCCGAAAAATGGGCAAAAGATTCCCAAGGGATAGGAACACCTTTGGCATCTTTCAGAAATTGAATCATAGGAGGAAGGGCATACAATTGGCGAGCAAAATGCACCTTTGACACGGTGGCAGCATGCTCCAAAGGGACAAACGGGATGAACAAAGTGTAGCGCCCCTTTTCCCCACCACCCGCCCCGCGATGAAAGATGCAACCCCTTAAAAGAAGGATGTCACCCGATTCCATGGAACACACATCTCAACGATTAGCCTCATGTTGCCCAACCTGATGTGAACCCAGAGGGACTTGCAAAGCACACTCGGGAGGAACATTGTCCAAGGGAATAAAGGTTTGGATGCAATCCTTCATCCAAGGTGGACCCATAAGGTTATGATCCGAATGGACCAACTGATACCCATCCCATAGGTCGCATGGGGTACACTGTAGCAATTTCACATCCACGGGTTTCAACGCACTCCACTCAACACCCTCAATGCGCGTCACCACACCCAACACTTGCGTGCGCAACTCCTCGGACAACCATTTTGACGACCGTTTTGTTTGCTTC
Source organism: Eutreptiella sp. 'Long Island Sound 2002' (assembly GCA_964036045.1). NCBI lineage: Eukaryota > Euglenozoa > Euglenophyceae > Eutreptiales > Eutreptiaceae > Eutreptiella > Eutreptiella sp. 'Long Island Sound 2002'. Next base: position 98,664,772 of record OZ038380.1, on the reverse strand, counting down.
CGAATCACGTTGGCACTTGCAAAAGTGTCATCTTCCAACGTAATAACCTCCCAATCCCGGGGGGCAATTTCAACGTTTAAAATTGCTTCGCCAATAACGGCATCAAACGAATGCCGTTCAATGAAAAAACCGGCATGTGCGAACCCATGCACATTTTCAACGGTTGCGTCCGGAGGCAACTGGTTTGAGGGCAACGGCATATCACAAAAAAATGGTGTGGGTGCACCGCAACCCAGTGCAAAAACTTCTGCTGCGGTTGCATACACATATGGCGTTGAGCAATCGGGGTGATAATTTACCGAAAGGGGTTGGGGCACGCATTGAATGGGGCCATGCTCATTCCATTCATCGGATGTACAACCCATGTACCGCACAAAGGAGTCCGTGCGACAAATGCTGTCCACCTCAATGGCAACGGGATTGGGGAAAAGGGTACCATCATTGAGCACGGCATATTTGTGGGTAAGGGTCTTGGCAACTCTCTTACGCAAGCACCCGTTCGGAGTCGTAAAAAGTGCGTCACGCTCACCAACACTCAAACTCATGGAAACCATGAGCAAACGCTCACCCATAAACTCAAACAAAGCAGCAGGGAGAAGGGTGTGGGGTAATGCATCGGCATTGGGCCATGCAAGAACGGAACGACTATCAACAACAGCAATAACACCTAATGCTTGCGCATTCACATCCAAAAGCAAAAAATCGTGCCATGAACTTGGCAATTCCGGAAGATGCTTAATGTCTTCCTCACCCAACGTTAAATGAACAACAACAACAACACCATGAACACCGTGAGCAAGATCTCCTGCCTCACGAGTGTCCGTGAACAAACGCTCCACCGTTTCATCCTCCTCCAACTCTCCGACCTCCAAGGCCCGCTTCACAATCTCAGCGGGCCTATTGCCTTCGGCCACCACCTCATCCTGCTCCTCCTCCTGCTCCTCAAAATCCTCGTCTCCCACCACCGCATCTTGACCCAAACTTCTCCTTGGCGCCCTCTTTGCCACGGCCCCGGCTTCGGCGGCAGGCCCAGAGCCTTTCCTCGCCACCTTCTCCTTTCCGGGCTTTTTCTTGCCAGGCATGTCGTGCAGAAAAGCACTAAGGAAAGGAAAACAGACATGAAGCAAAGTAAAAGTTTTTCTTTGTCGGGTCAAAAGGAGCACAATTCAACCACCAGTACTGCAGACAGCGTACGGGCACTATAAGCAGCGCACACGGGTCGCGATCTGAGTGCGTACGCGCTAAAGTACCAATGTGTACGCGGCAAAATACCAGCGCGTACGCACTCAGATCACAACGCGTACGCACTCAGATCGCAACGCGTACGCGCCGGTTCGCTGGGTCGTGCCCGTTACAAAATCAGTGCGTACGATAACGCATACACATACATGTGAACAAAATGCGGCAGATCTTAGCAGTTACACTCCCGGTCCACCAGGTCATCCAGCACCGGGAAAAAGTCTTCAAAAATGCGCAGCAAACGCCACTTAATATCCGAGAGAAGCCACTTGTCCACCGTTCCCGGGGCGGTCTGCCGTGCCCACCTCCTTGGTTGTGGCCCTTAAGGAGAATGTCTTCCCAATTCTCCTCTCCCTCCAAATGCAACGCACATAACTGATCCACCAAGTCCCCTGGCAGAATGTCCTCCACCAATCGGCAGCCTGTGGCCTCATATTCCTCAGGGGTCCTAGAGGGCAGATCTGGCAACGGATGCCGAGACACAGGGTATTTCACTGCGATGTCTGGCGACGGGCAACCCATGCCAAGCGCGAAAAAAATCGTCCTGCGTTACAGAAATTGTGGGCTGCGTCAAATCAGGGATGGCCGGTCCTTTCAAGGCTTCGCGCTGACCCACGGACTGAATCGCTCCGTAGGCCGTCAAGTCCTGAAATTTGGACTCCGTGAAAAAAATGTGTGTGTCCGTATCGAGCTCCTCTGCCCAATGTTTCACCTTGACGGGGTCTGACCACATCCGTCGGTTACCGGCCTCCTTTTCCTCGTCTGCATCTGGCACATTTTACACCGACACATATTGCTTTTGGGGGCCCTGGGCACATTGCATCATGGCAAACAATGCCGTTGGGGTGTCTGCGCTGAGTTGCAGGAATATTTGCATTGGGGCGGGGCTCAACCAGTGGTATAGGCCTAGAGCAAAATTGCTCGACACGCCCTTGGACAAAGCAAGTGGACCGGCTTGCAGGTTGACCCTCAATGAATATTTCAAGGGTTCACCTTTTTCCTGCTGCAATTTTTGCAGCCGCTCTCTCACCGAGCAAACATCCTCGGGGATAGCCGGCAAACCCTTTATCTCGTTCACTGAGAGTGCACAATCCAACACCTGGATCCCAGCTCCCGCCACATTTTCCACACCCACCACCATCACATACTCATCAACAACCTGCCGCGTGGGCTCATGGGTGGTGCGGGGAGGAGGTGTCTACCTGCGGGCTTGGGCGGCTGCTGCGGGTCCCCGGGGGCATGGACAGTGGTCTTGGCTCTGGTCTTCTTGCCAGGCATGTCCCATAAAAGAGAAGCCCCTAAGAGTGAAAGAGGCAATTACATGGATTTTGCGTGCGCAAAAGGCCTAATTTGCGTTGGCAACAGAATTCACGAGACAAGTAAATAAGCCCTTTTACGTGTGTAAATTACCCTTTTTGCGTCCCAGCTGAACTTAGAGTAACCACGCAAATACAACCTTTTACGCGCGCAAAAAGGCAATAATGCGCAATAATTGCATGTACATGGTGGTGTTGTGGTGCAAGAGACGTAAACGTGGCAAAACACCTCCTTTTTCATTCATATTTCAGCCTATTTGCATGCAAATGTGTCCGTTACACATCATAAGAGAGGGCAAGGCGAGCAAACAGGCACATAGCAAGTTATTGATTTTTTACCCATTTTACCTGTTTTTTACCTGGTTTTTACTTGAGAAACACTTTGGGCCTTTACTTTGTAGTTACATATTAGAAGCAAAAATGGTGGGGAAATGGGTCAAAACCGCGTTTTTCCAAAAGTGATCTTGGACCATTTCGGATGCTCCAATAAGTGTTTTGAGCCCATTTCGAGCCCCTTTTGACGGAGTTTAGCCCCTTCCGCCAGGTGTAGGCACCGAGTTGCACCCTTCGCACGTACTATAGAGCCATATGTTGGAGCCACCTAGAGTTGGGGAGAGGGGTGTAGATAAGAGGATATATAGATATATATATATATATATATAGATGTATATATATACATATATATATATATATATATATGTATATATACACGGCAAGCCCCCCCCCCCCTGCAGAGGGACAAGTGCCGCGCCTCGTGCCTGCGCCGTGCTTGCGACCCGCTTACGCCAGAGGACGGACAGCGAGGACGCCCCCCCCCCCTACCCCCTTCTCCCCCACCCACCCAGTAAAGGGGCGAGGACAGCACGGAGACTGCGAGGGGACATGGGGGGGGGCAGAGGAAAGACCGAAACGCCGGGTGGAGAGACCAGTGGCGAGCGGTGGAGGTAAAAAAAAAACCGCCGAGTTGGCCAGCCAAGTTGTCGTGAAGGGTGCCATCGAGGCTTACCGTGAGAACGGTGGTCCTTTCGGTGGACGGGACCTTGATCTGGTGAACCCTAGTGGCAAGCAATTTGACCCTCTGGGTTTGGCCGAGGACCCTGACACGGCTGCCGAACTGAAGGTGAAGGAGATCAAGGAGGGCCGAATGGCGATGCTCTCCTTGTTCGGCAACTATGTGCAGGCTGCCGTCACCGGCCAGGGCCCTGTTTAGCACTGGGCCTCCCACAATGCTGATCCCTTCGCGGTGAACGGGTTGACCCTTGAGCAAGCCGGCCAGTACACGCCGTCTGCGGACAAGTTCACAGATGCTGGGAAGCAGAAGGAGCCCCAGGTGGATTTGTCAGACTGTTGTGGTCCTCACCGCAAGAGGTGGTTGGGCCCCAACGCTGCGGACAGCAACATCCCAGACTACTTGACCGGTGAGTACCCTGGTGACTACGGTTGGGGCAGCGCTGGGCTTGCTGCAGGCCCCAAGGCCTTCGAGCCAGCACGTGGGTAGCATCGCCATCTTCAATCTCGTCTTGTGCCCATGCTTGCTGCTGTGCCTCTTGGTTGCTGCAGTGCTGCACCCCTAGGAGTTGTGCTTGCTTGTTGCAGTGCTGCAGCTCTGCCATGCCTTGACCCTTACCTCGGCGAATAAACGGGCCAGCGCTCGTCGCCGTTGCTAATGCTAACGCTCTGCAGTTGCCACTGCCCCCAAATCCTGGTTAGCCGGTATCCCCGGTCCTCTGAGTCGTCCGTCAAGCTGTGGGCCACCTCAGGCAGCCCTGGGACCCACGGGATCGAGCAAGGCAGGAACCACCTGTCGGTGCGAGATGCCCGGTAACACCAGTAGACGGCATGATAAGTGGTTATGACTATGACTATGACCATATATATATATATATATATATACATATATATATGTATATATATATATATATATATATATATATATATATATATATATATATATATATATATATACATATATATATGTATATATATATATATATATATATATATATATATATATATATATATATATATATATATATATATATATATATATATATATATATATATATATATATATATATATATATATATATATATATATATATATATATATATATATATATATATATATATATATATATATATATATATATATATATATATATATATATATATATATATATATATATATATATATATATATATATATATATATATATATATATATATATATATATATATATATATATATATATATATATATATATATATATACATATACACATATATACATATGCGAGGGTACAACTTGGTGCATACATGTGGCGGAACAAGCCTAGAGTCGATCAAATTGGGCTCAAAATGGGCTCAAAACACTTGCTCGTGCTCCCCAAATCCAGGATCACTTTTGGAAAATACGCGGTTGTGCTCCATTTTTGACCCAGTTTTGGTCCCAATACAGCCCCTTCTCGGGGCATTTTGGGACTTTCCGCGGGCCAAAATGCGTCCTCACAGGCTGAAAATGGGCTAAAAATACTTGTTTGCGCATCCCAAAGGGTCCAGGATCACTTTTGGAAAGACACACTTTTGACCCATTTTAGACCATTTTTTGGTCCCAAAAGGGCCCATTTCAAGGCATTTTGCGATTTTCCATGGCCGAGAACGCGTCGCCTCGAGCTCAAAATGGGCTAAAGTATTTTTTGAGCATCCCAAGTGGTCTAGGAACAACTTTGGAAGAAATGTTTTTTTTTCGCCGCCGGGACCCTGGTGGACCCACCGTTGGCCCTAACCGTGCGCGGGCCGGGTCGCCCTCCGGCTCCACCAAGTGACCACAGGTACGGGAGCCTAGGTGGTGCCCTTGCGAAATCCAAGTTTTGAGCCAGAAACTCACCGGTGGCGGCCCGGGGCGGTCGCGCCAAGTTGGGAGCTGCCCTCCCGAATCCGCACGGTTTTTTGGCCAAAAAGAGACATTCTTCGCCCAAAAAATCCCCAACCCCGGGCAAAACGCCCAGGCGAAGGGAAACGGTGGCTACACTTCATCTACAGTGTCACTTCACTGTGTCAAAGAGCCCTCTGGTGCCCTTCAACTCCACGATGTGTCCGAGAAACGGCCCAAAGAGGCGCCAAAAAGCCCCAAAGTCTGCGCAATGTGCACCAACACTCCGAAACCAAGCACGGGCCGTATCTTGAGCTACGTGGCTCAAATCCCAATTCCAACGGCACCTAGTCCACCCGCAACCCCCCAGCTCCGGTAGTTTTCACCCCAGGAATCGCCCAAACGGACGCCTATACATCCCTATCACCCACTAGGCTGCAGCAAGCGGCATGCTCGAGCCCAAACGGGTGGACGCCCAAAATGGGTCAATAGGGTGCACCGGGGTCACAAAAAGAATGGCCGTTTTCAAAGTTGCTTCCAGACCACTTGGGATGCCAAAACAAGTATTTTTCGCCTCCTTTGAGCCCGTGGGGCCCTGTTTTCGCCCTCCGAAAATGGCAAAGTGCCTTGAAAATGGGCGCTTTTGGGGCGGAAGACAGTTCAAAAAGGGTTCAAAAACGTGTTTTTCCCAAACTGATCTTGGACCATTTGGGGTGCACAAACAAGTGACATGAGGTCAATTTGAGCCTGTTTTGAGCCTTTTCTGGCCCAGTTTTTGTGGTTTCCATCCCTCAGAATCGCCCAACAAGACTCCGAGACCTCCGTACCAACAATCACTTGGTGTAGTCGGAGGGCAGCCCGGCCCACGCATGGTTGAGGCCAACGATGGGTCCACCACGGTCGCCGGGGCAAAATTTTTTTTTTCCAAAGTTGTTCCTAGACCACTTGAGATGCTCAAACAGGTGCTTTTGGCCCGTTTTGAGCCTGTGGTGACGCATTTTGTGCCATGGAAAATCCCCAAATGCCTTGAAAATGGGCGATTTTGCGACCAAAAATGGGTCCAAAATGGTTCAAAAAAGGTTTTTTTCAAAAGTGATCCTCGACCATTTGGGATGTTCAAACAAGTTTTTTCACCCTATTTTCTGCCCCTGTGCGGCATCTGGCACCGACAGGTGGTTCCTGCGTTGCTCGATCACATGGGTCCCAGGGCTGCCTGAGGTGGCCCATAGCATGACGGAGGACCCAGAAGACCGGGGATACTGGCCAGCCAGGCTTTGGGGGCAGTGGCAACTGCAGAGCTTTAGCAGTAGCAACGGCGACGGGCGCTGGCCCGTTGGACTGCCGGGGGTAAATGGGCAAGGCAGGGCAATGCGGCGGCCTAGCAACAAGCGGAAAGCAAGGGTGCCTCCTATGGGTGCAATGCAGCAACCAAGTAGCAAAGCAGCACGCATGCAGCGAAGCAAGAACTGGCCCCTTTTCGGCGTCCATTTCTGCCACCCTCCTTGTGCATTCCGCAGCCGGCAGCGCACACGCACGAGCCTGATGACACAAAGCGAGGGTTTCTACGGGGGCTCCAGCCTAGCGTGGCCCCCAGCCTTCTGCGCCCCCTAGGCCTTGGTGTGTACGTCGCGAACCCACCTTAGGCTCGCTCCAGTATTGCACATAAGCATACGTTAGTATTCCATGGCCGTCAGTAGCTAATACTGTTATCATAGTGTGTATCAGGATGATCAGGGAAGCACAGCACAAGACTTTTCATACTTGTTTCGGTATCATTATCTCAGATCAAAGTCGCAATCAGGCATTCTGAGATTTTAGCATGCCTGTACAGTAATAAAATGTTTATAACAACACAATACACTAAATCAAGAATCGCAAAACAATCTAAACTCGTATTCTCTTTATTGTACATGCGCAACATACAGCAAATCCCGCGCCTGTCACATTCACACATATCAAAATTCCTGAGTTCATTACACTCCCCTCACAAGCTTAGTGCTGGGGCACCAAGCTGATTCACAAACTCATGAACAAAAGGATTTTACACAAAAAAAGTATGCCGAAAAATAATATGACACTCAGAAAAATGCCCACTGCCCTATGGACCCTACCCGGCTTTCTTTTTAAAAGAGACCCGGCATAGGGGGTCGCTGAGCTGTCACTGTGCTGGGGGGGCTGTACCTTTTGGTTGGTGTTTCTTTACCCTGACCCAGGGGGCTCCATCCATACGTGGGGGGGGTGGACCCGGTTCATCCCCGCTACACCCTTTCCCATGGATCTACCCTGATTTCCTTTCCAGGTCCCCATTGTACTGTCCCCTGCCACAGTGTGTTACTGCAGCTAGTCATTGCAGGTCAGTGTATGTGTGTGTGACTATACACCCCGAACATAGGTAAAAAACCAAACCCGCAACCACAAGGGTAAGTAAAACTCCTATGCTGATGGCCGAAGGTTTGAGGGCTGGACCCTGACATGGATTTTACACCAAGTTTCAATCTAAACTGGTGCTCAAGCCCACGATTATGATCATTACAATACCTGCACGCTCTGTAATTCACCCTCATACACCAGATATATACAGTGTCGGTATCCCTTGTCTGAGACCATGACCTGAGCGGAATCGTGGTACTCGTACATGTTCACATATAATATACCCGGAGGGTCCACAGGGGGGACGCCGGCCGCCCCGCGGCATGAGAGGCACAACCTGTGAATATCGCTGGCTGGGAATCGGGCTGGTGGGTGCCGTAGCTTGATTATCGACCCCCTGTAGGGGTACCCAGCAGAGGTTCGCCCCGTGCCGTGGTTACCAGGTGCACCTCATCTAGCCCACATACATTGCCCTGGCGCCTACCCTTGACCCTCAGCTGCACTGATTGGCCAGCTCGCGTGGTTGTGCCATCTCCGCAACAGCAGCCTCCACGCCGCAGTTTCGACATTCATAGACAACGTGGCACGCTTACTTATAGCCTGTGCCTCACCCCCTGGACCTCTCCTACAGTCTGAGGCGCTCTACGATACTTCACGAGCCACTCAGGCATGTACCCCCCAATAAGTAGATTGCGCCCCCTGCCACCAAGTAGGCTACATATATATAGATGGCGACCGCTGACGCGGTGCCACTCCGCCTTGTCGCACCGCCCTTGGGCCGCACCGCCACACCGCCGCATCGGCCCACTACTGTAGGCTCCCGCCCCTACTTGCGGGACCGCCACCGCACGTGTTGCCGTGACTTCAAAGTCGTGTGCCGAGGCCAGTACCCCCCCTGAGTTGTTCTAGGGGGAAGGGCGACACCCCAGAACGGCCAGGCGTCTTCCGATTGTGCCACCATGCTGCTCCTCAGTACTGCCACGTCTCCCCCAATACTCCTACCATGGCTACATACCTACATAGTGACTAGTGCCGCCATGTGTCTCCATTGACTCCCACCATACTTTCTGCAGCCACCATGCATCCCCCAGTATCCCCACTTTGCCGTTCCCGGGCCCCCGAGCGGCCCTTACACCCCCCTGCGCCGGTCTTGGGGCCAGGAGATGCCTCCGTACCCTTTTCGATCGCCTCCCGCGGCCCATGGGCAGGTCCAACGCCCCCTCGGCTGCACCAGTCGTAGTCCGCTGGCATTTCTCCAACCAATCCACTTCAACGGGGATGCCGCCGCAGCCCTGCGCGACGTCCTTCCTGCCGAGTCAGCCCGTAGCTGGCCCGCACAACGCAAGCGCTGGAGGACCATCATAGTACTGCAACCCCCACAGTAACCCGAGGAATTACTCCTGTGACTGCCGTAACCGGGTGGCCTGTAGAGATCCCGGTGCCATGGGAATACCCTACAGGGGTTTGGGCCTTATTACCCTGGTCAGGACGACCCATGACACCTCACTGTAGTATGCGGCGACCCGGGGCAGGCGGGCGACGCTTCACATCTCAAATTGAACCTCGTGTACGGGGGCAGTACGGCTCAATATCAAGCCAACACGACCTGTCACGTTGCGTTGGCCGTCACACTCCGTCTGCCGCTGCCGCACACACAGACCAGTGGGAGACCACTTCCCAAAAGCTACCACCGCCTTTGCGCCCACTAGATGGATGACATCCGGCCAACCCACAACCCTCACACCTGGTCAAGTAGCATCACCCCTAACGCCGGCAGCCTCACCGCTAGATCGCCAGCCAAGGAACCCGCGAGTCACCGTCCACAGCCGCCCACCACAGCAGTAGGGGCAGGGAGGGCGTTGGTTCATTAGAGCACCGCACCCCATCCACCGGGACGCTCCTCAGGTCGCCCTGAATTGCCTTCCAGGCACTCGACAACAGCTGTTCAGAGTGTCGCAGTGGCCACCTGGCTTTGGGCCACCCCCTACTGGCGGGGTCTCGACACGACCCACAGAGCGTGGGAGAGGCACACTGATGCACTCAAACCGGCGCTGTCTCTCCGCACCCGTAGCACTGCAGGGGGAGCATTGACCGTGATGGGACACAGTCGCCCCCACAGCACTGCGAGCATAGGCCCTGCCATACAGCAGTGCATGCCTCCCGGTGGTGAATTAGCGCGCCTGCCAGTGCACGTGCAGTGGCACTACAAAGCAGGCTTCGTCTCGCCTCATCTCACGTGGGCACCGAGTCGAGAAACGGTTGTCCGTCCGACGACGCTGAGAGGCGCTCTAGTAGCCGGGGCCACCGCACTACCCTGAGACTTTGCGTGCCACTCGCCAGGAGTTCCCACCCAGAGTCCTGCACGATCTCCCTGATGACATCAACGCCGGCCAGTCAACGGGCCCGGGCTGACGCGATTACCATGCGCTGTCCCCCTGACCCAACCTCAACGACCGCCCCTAGGCCTAGGGCATCCAATGTGTGACGGGTGTCGGCAGACACGTTGTCGTCTCCCTCCGGTAGAGATAGCAGTACCTCCGTGATGCGGCCCGGCGCGTCGTCCCCATTGATCCGCGCATTTTGCTTGGACCCCACCAGAACAGCCCTGGACGGTTGTCCCTCCACCACCAGAATGACCCTCCGCATTTGCCAGTCATACAGGCACAATGCCCCCACGTCCAGCATGGTGGCCGATACCAAAACCGCGAGGTTGCACAGTGGTTGTTGGAGGACCGGCAGCACTTCACGCGGTCAGCCCATGATGTTCCCAACAGCCGCATGGCCTGCAAGCACCTGGAGCGAGGGTTCGCTCTGACGGTCGGAGCCACGTACCATGGTACCACGTATTGTGGCCCAGGTTTCTGCAGACACCATACGGGATCCCTCCCGGAACGCGGGATAATCCTGAAGAATCCAGGACTCAACCCAAGAGCTAAAGGCCTGTGCCACCGCTGCCATACATAGGGGGAACGAGAACATGGCCATCTCGTACGTGATGTACGACCTGGACACCAACAATGCATGCAGCGGTGCCCTTTGAAAGGCCCCCGGCAGGTTGCCGGGGAGGCCATCGTACGGGTTCCACAGCGGCAGCTGCCAAACACTCCCTGTCCGCGGACAGAAGGGGTTGTTACCCCGTAGGAACGCATGCACCTCCCTCCTCCGATCTTGCATCGGTACTTGCATGCTCTGAGTAAGTCGATGGTTCCTCTTGGCGTACACATCTTCCCCAATCTGGATCATGTCCTCCATGAACAGCTTGGCCTTTGCTGAGCCCCGGGATGACGCCGCCCGCACCGCCGCGAAGAGCCGTTTCAGGTCTCTGGGGATGAGGGCTGTCATCAGGGACTCAGTCCAGCTGCAGCCGTGTTCTTTGTAGGTCAGGAATTCCATCCCCCTGTCCACCATGGGAAGCTCCGCAGTAAACTCCTCCACGCGCCCACACAGGAGTGGCGCCACCGCTTTGTCCCGCGCACATAGTATGCGCATGTGGCCACTGTCCTCCTGGGGCCCTCCAGAGAAGATACACGGGTGCGTTGGGATCACCGTGCGGGTGACGTTTTGGCGCCACCGCCGCGTGACTTGCATGGTTGATGAGCGGCCATCACGCGCCCGTAGTAGATTCTTGTGTGTAGGGCCATGGTGCATCGCCCACAGGGGTAGCAACTCACAGGCACCAGCCAACGGTGTATGGGCCCTGGTGCACGCCCATAATCAGCACCACTCCATCTCTCTGACCTGCTGAAGGGCTTGCATGGTTGGTACATGGGGTTGGAACTTGCTCATCGCCCCTCGGCACCAAGAGGGTTGCATGCTCTTTCGGCAACAGGAGATGCACAGGCGGGGCCTTCGCGTGGGCCGCGGCGAAGTCTGCCTCCTCCGACGGGACCGCCTCCAGTCGGGGTCCCAGTTGTTGTCCCTATACCCACCCACCACATACGCATCACCAGCAGTGGACTGCCTGGTGCGCTTGCTCGCCTTTTTGCGGAGCATCGGCCGTATAAGACGATGAGTCGGGGGACCGGGCACCCACGATTCAAAGACCGCTTGGAGTCCCGTGAACCATACGTTGTCCGGCTAGGTGGGCCTGACCCCCGTGTGGGGAAGGTGCAGATGGTCCTCGTGACACTCCCGGAGCTGAACGGCCCAGTGCCCGGAGTAAGAAAAAGTCACTGCCATGTCTTTCTTGGAGGTCTTGATCAAGGCCAAGCCCCCCCTAAAACCCTTTTGTTGATGCTGAGACTTACCTAAGCATTTTTTATCTCTCTTTTAAAGCTTAAAGTACACTTTCTCAAAGTAACTAGGGTTATAACCCTAGCCCCCCATGAAGTTCAACCCTACCACTCAACTGAGCGGAGGTATCTTCCTTCATAGAGGTTATACCGAAATAGAGTAGGCATTTCATGCTTAAGGCCTTGTAGGTTATGCCTAGTGGTCCCCCAACCCAAGACCTCTATACTCAGCTGATTCTACCACTTATTTGGTTCTACTTTTTAACTGTTTCTGAATTCAGTTGCTTGGCCAAGTCATATTCTGTGTCTGGCCTAACTCCTTTGCCCCACATTCCCAACGAGCTCTATTTCATCCAAAAGAGTGCACATGAAGTGCTTGATGCTAACTTGGAGGCTAGAGTCATGGCAGCTTTTACAAGAAATAATTTGGTTTACCCATTTGTGATTGAATCTTTGTACTTACGCCTGCTTTGTCTATCTGCAGCCCTTCTGTGATACACTGGATTTCAAAAACTATTCATTGATTCGATCCACATCCTGTTCTTGCTCTACTTGCTGCTTTGGTTCCATTTTCCAACACCCAAACCTGAAGGATTTCATCAAAACTAATAGGGCACTAATCAAGGACATCCTTCCGGTAGCAGAGGCAACCCTTGAGAACCTTTGGAACCGACTCTGAGAAGTACGCAAGCAAAACCTAGCAAAAGATATGTGCACACCATCAGTACAACTGTCCGCCGGGACATGGCCAATTCGGAGTGTACAAGTACAACTGGGCAGCAGTGGGCCCCTCCCAATGAGTGAGCCCAAGCTCAGAGTTGCATCTGGGTCTCAAGAAGATCCAGTTCACAGAAGGGCAGAACGAGAAGCGCCCAAAGAAATACCAATACCCTTAACCACTGAGGCCTTAGCGGCCCGTGATGATAGCCAGCACCACCTTCGTCGAAGAGTCGCTGTCTCCATCTCCCGTTCAGCCTGTCCTGCATCTTCGTCTGCAGCGGTTGAAGGCTCTGAGGAACAAGACAAAATGAGAAGGAGAATGGACAAGTACCTGCTGCACGAAGAGTACTACAAGTCCGTCCGAGGGGAAGATGGAGAGGAACCACTCAAAGGCTTGGGATCCCCACCACATACGGACATCGGTTCCTACCTTTACTCCGGCCCACCTACGAACCTGGCCGACACCGTGTCTCTACCCAGGCTACCGAGAGGGCCAGCATGGCGTCCAGAGCTGCCGACCACTAGCAGGAGCCGGGAAGTGTGTCCAGGCTATGAGAAGCATTCACATCTCCCAGAGCCAACTTATGCTGCCCTGGACCGTACGGCCGAACTACTGGCCAAACTACTGTCTGGGTCCGAAGATCCAGATTTGACAGCCCTGTCCGAGGCTGTCAAGGCAAAATTGGGTATCACTGAACCCCTACCCAAGCCAGCGCCGGTGTCACCCTCTCCTGGATTGAGCACGCTTGCTGAAGATCTCAAACGACCAAGGGTGTCCAGGTTGCTACCAAAGGTCACTTGCCCCAGCCCTTTTCATCCCGGTGCCAGGGGAGTCACCATCGCTGAGCTACAGGACGTGCCCGTGACAGAGACTGAGAAAAAGGTGCTGACAGCTTTGGCCCCTCTCGCTGGCGTACCTCTTCCACCTTCAGGCCTAACTGCAGTGGCGGGGAGAGTGGCAAACCAATTGCCAAGGCGAACATCCAGCTGGTATTGCCGGAGTTCGACCCGAAAAACCTGCCGGAATGGGCAGAGGAATTTGCTGAGTTTGTTTTGCTTACCGGCCAATCTCATGTGGATGTGGCCATTAAATGTTCTCTTTTCAAACGCTCATGCCGAAGGAAATTTTTGCAAAAACAGGTGAAGCAGATTGTAAAAACCTGTTCAACATGGGCCGAGGTTCTCCAGAGACTGGAGAAAACGTTTGCGGTCTACCAAACTGACCTCAGTGTACGCACACAGATTGAGGAGCTCCCTATGCTCCCTGAATTTCCTTCCGCTGCGCGAGTCTCTGAATATGTGTGCGACCTGGAATATATCTTCTCACGAATGGACGTGGGTTCCTATGGAGCCACAGAACCCCACCTGTGGCTCATGAGTAAAATCCCTACCTGTACGTGGGACGATTGCCGCACCACCTCAGAGAGGAAGAGTCGGACCCACACGTACGATGACCTTGTGGACCTGCTGATCGAACTGGCCCTTGAGAGAGAGAATGACTCCCATATGAAGAAATTCCTCAAGAGACACCTGGGTCGAGGTGGCGCCCCTACCTCTGAACGTGGCGAAGGGAAGGGACCTAAAGATTTCACTAACAGCAAGGAGGGTGGTGGTAAAGGGGGAGGTAAACTCCGTGCCATGAATGAGGTTAAACCTGAAACAGTTACACCCCCACTCTTCTACTGTAAGTCTGTCAATGACAAGGGAGGACCCTGTCATGCCCCTGACTGCGACAACCGCAGTGGTTGTAGGCTGCAACGGAAACCACAGCAGCACACGAAAGATGGGAAAACAGTGACCCATCAGGACCATTTCAGGTGTACCATCACCTGTGGTTACTGTGGCAAACGTCGTCACTAGGAGGACGAATGTCGCATAAAAAAACGTGAAAGTGACAAACACAAACGGCAGGAGGCTGAACGCCAGAAAGCCCAAACACCCTCCAGAACTCCCTAGAATGGGGATAAGGGTGGTAAAGGAGGAGGCAAAGGAGGTGGCAAGGGCCGAACCTCCAACCCCCAGATGCGCTCATAGGCGCCTGCTCTTTCTCCCTCTCCTGCCGATGTTGACCCAAAGAACCGCCCAAAGGGGGATAACACCTCCCCTGAGGGGCCTCACTCCAAGATCAGGCTACTGGCCTGGATGGCCAGTTTCTCATGGCTGCAGGGGTGGATGTGAAATTATCTGCTGAGGAGTAGGGGGGCGGCTCTGAAGAGGAGGACTTGGTTTTCTGGATCCTCGTGAAAATCGGCAATCAGTTTTTCGAGCAGTGCTTGACACCGCCGCAACACTCTCTATAGTCGCCCGGCGCCTGCTGAAGACTTTCAACAAAACTAAGACAGCGGCGATAAGAGTAGGGGATGGGCGTACCATCCATTCTTTGGGGGCTGTCGATGTGACTATTTGTCTTGGCGACGAAACTCTGACCCAAAACTGCAGAGTGTTGGACACTGACGCCTTTGACATCGTCATTGGCACCAACTTAGTACGAAGAAACCCCCAGGTAAGAATGCTGTCTCTCCAACGCCCCTTTTCTCTACACTGTGACTGTGGCAGTGGGCTCTTCTCCGTACTTTTGGAGCAGTCAGGACAAAAAGAGTCTGGGCTGCGCTATGCAGCCAAGACTAACTATAGTACTGAAAACTACCAATTGGCCCGTCACTTTCGTGAAAATGGACTGTCAGCCCTTCAGGTATCCCTGGATGAGATCCAGGTGGAATGGTTCGCGAGCCAACAACAACACATCATGCAGTTGTATTGCTCGAAACATTTGAAGAACGCTTTCCGTTTTTTCTGGAAAGCAATGGGCCTAGCGTATGCTAACCCTCCCCTCTCTCTGCTCGCGAAGGTTCTAACCAAAATCGCTTATGAGGGAGGAAGGGTTGTCATGTGCACCCCTGACTGGGGTTGTTCAGGTGAACACGCTTCTTGGCGCGGAATGTTGGACCGCATGACTGTGGGAATAGTGCCACTCCCCGACGATCCCATTCATGTGCCTGAGGACCCAGACACAGCTATGCAGGCCCCTGAATGGGCCAGTTTCTTATCCATTGTCGATGGATCCCTCAACCCTGTACCCCTGTGTGATCTGGATCAGGTGCTACTGAAAGAGGTCATGGCCGAAAATCGTGGCTTGACCCTTTCTGATCTCAAAAAACGATCTCCTGAGCATCTATCTGCCACACTTACAGGGTGTGAATCCCCTGATGGCGATCTCGAACCTGCTGCTGTCAAGGAGGATGCTGACGACCAACTGTCTGAAATCGCCAGCTCCATCCCTCCTGTTGATCCCAGCTGAGTTGAACTCAAATATGGTACCTTTTTGGCCCAGCTGCGGCTGGTGGAAGTAGAGCTAGGGTCAACCTCAGAACCAACTTCCCCTGTTGGGAAGCCTGTGCTGCACATGCAGCATACTTGCTCAGGTGAACCCGTGACTCAAAGTCCTGATGCTCTAGCGCGGCCTGCTTCTAATAACATGCCTTTGTCGGAGTATGACACTCAGGAACTCCGACGGCTGTTGTACCTGAGGGCTGAAGGTATTTAGCGCCAAGAAGGGCTGCAATACCTCAGACAGACCTGGAAATCCTCCATCTGGTCTGAGGAGGACGGTGATTCCTACAAGCTACCTGACCCTGAGATACCCCTAGTGTATTCTCTGCACTATGGGCAACAATGTCCCCCTGAGTGTGATGACGGCTCAGTACCTGCCGAAACGGCTGATCAGAAAAAAAAAAGAAAATGGCAAGACCCATCTCCATGCCGAGGAGGATTTCCTGCACAAAATAGAGAGTCTGACCCTTGACCCCCGACTGAAGAAACTGCTCCTAACCTTTCAGGAGGTGTTCGGCGCCCTGCCGCCTCCCCTGTCCTGTAAAAAAACTGGTCCAGATGGACCTGAAACTGAAACGTGAATTTGAGAAGATGCGAGTGAGACGTCGTCCCTACCCCGCTCCTCAGGAACAGGTTGACAAAATCGAGCGCCAGATCCAGGAATGTATTGATGCTGGCCTCGTTGAGGAATATCAGAAGGGGGACTACCCCCACCACTGCAGTCCTTGCTTCCTGGTTGCTAAACCAGGATCGACTGCCCTGCGACTGGTTGTTGACTATGGTGAGGTCAACAAGAAAAGCCAAAACCACTGAGGGAGTATTCCCAACATGGGAAACACCCTGGAGCGTATTGCCAAATGCTGGTACAAAACGAAAATGGACAAACACATTGGTTTCTGGCAGGTTGACCTGACACCCGCAGCTCGGGAACTGCTGGCCTTTATAACCCCTAAGGGTCGTGTGTTTAAGTGGAAGGTCATGCCTTTCGGGATGGCCAATGCCCCGGCACTCTTCCAAAAACTGATGAACAAAATTTTGTACATACTGAGGCGCAGACCTCTAGTACAGGAGTTGATTTCCGGAGGGG
This sequence comes from Eutreptiella sp. 'Long Island Sound 2002', assembly GCA_964036045.1. Classification (NCBI taxonomy): domain Eukaryota; phylum Euglenozoa; class Euglenophyceae; order Eutreptiales; family Eutreptiaceae; genus Eutreptiella; species Eutreptiella sp. 'Long Island Sound 2002'. The sequence continues at coordinate 98,647,606 of OZ038380.1, read as the reverse complement.
CAGAAATGGAGGCCCACATTGATGACGTGAGTTTGGGTACCAATCCCCAAGAGGACCATGTCCTTCTCCTCTGTGAGTGTTTCATTGTTTGTCAGGAAAACTATGTCCGAATCAAACTTGAAAAATGCGAGTTTATGAAAGAGGATATGGAGTATTTGGGTTTCGACGTGGGGTATGGCGGGAGGAAACCAGCCTCGTCTAAGATGCAGCCCCTTCGGGACATGCAGATTCGCGATGACCCTAAGAAGGGTCTACACGACGTGAGGAGTTTTGTGGGTGCCTGTAACTTCTATAGGCGAGAGATCCAAAAATTTACGTACTCCTCAGCCCCTCTCACTGACCTAATCAAGAAAACTACTCCCTGGAGATGGACCGCCAGAGAGATGGAGTGTTTCCAGTAGTTGAAGAAGAAAATTTCCTCCTCCAACTGCCTGGGCGTACCCCGCCCTAAGGGCGAGATAGTCCTGATCACTGATGCCAGTGATGTGGGGGGGGGTGGAACGATATACCAATGGCAGGAGCTTAACCCAGCTGAACTAACCCACTGCCATTATCGTACCAGTGGACTGAACCGTGATGGTTCTCTGAAGCACGACTATCCTACCAGTGAGTGGCGACTTGTACCACTGGGACACTGGAACTGGAAATGGAACCAGGCACGTTCCAATTACAGCACCTACGACCAGGAGCTCCTGGTCGGTATGTTGGTGCTCTCATCACAGTCTCAACTATTGGGATCTAACCCTATTGTCTGGCTCTTAGACCAGGAACCCGTGAAGTCCTTTCAGAAGGGCCCATCCCCGCAGAAAGCGAAACTAAAACGGTGGTGGACTTACCTGAGCCAGTTCAAGCTGACAGTCCATCATATCCCTCGTATAAAAAATGAACTGTCTGACTGCATATCGCGCAATAATTTCGATGCGCTTATCAGTGAGAGCTCTGAAGCACTCGCCAAAGAGGCTTTCAAGCGTATGGATGTTCCGCTAGACCTGTCTATGCGGACTTCTGGAATCCTCGAGGGTTGGAGCCTAACTGAGTAATAGTCGGAATATTAACAAATTTTCCAGACCCTCAGCACTGGTCTCAAACCCCGTGTCATTGACGGGCACCAGTGGTAGAAAAATAACCAGTACCTCTTCTACGAGGACCGTATAGTTTCCTTGAGGCACGACTTGATGAGTGTCTACAATGGTCCCATCTCAGCTCAGGTCACACTGGCGCTAATCGCTCAGTGGACTTTGTTTGCGAGTGTTTCTACTCTAGTCTAACCCTGACTGAACTGATGTACTGAATGCAGACCATTGTTGATGCTTGTGGCCGTCATGCCAGCAAGCAGAGCGATAGTAGGGATAGGGGACTGATTTCCAGCCTACCCATACCCTATTGTACAAACTCTCTTCCCTACGTGGATTTCTTCGGCGGCTATGATAGTTGCCTAGTGGTCACCTGTGGCCTGTCCCGCTTCACCCGTGTGTACCCTTGCAATAAGAAAATCACAGGTGAGCAGACTGTGAAAATGTTGGTCGAACAATGGTTCGAACCATATGGGGCACCTAAGCAGGTGCACTCTGATGAGGATGTACACATCTGCAGTGACACAGAATGGTACAAACGAGTGCCAAATGGCCTCAACGTTGACGTAACCATAGGTGTGCCCTATACCCACACGTCTAATCCTCTTTGCGAGAGACAAAACCGTGTGGTGGAACAGAAACTGAGAATCCTGATGAAACAGGAACGTACCAAAGATTGGGTACGCCTAGTGCCCTGGGCAGTGCTGACCATGAACTCTCAGAGGAACTCTTTTACGGGTTTCACCCCCCACGAGCTGTGTCATTGAGGACGACCTGCTTGGTTTCTCAAAACCCGCTTTCCTGAGGACTTCAAGAGCCCTGTTGGGGATTGGCTGGAACACAAGCAGTCTATGGCTAACCAGGCTGGGACTAACCTGAGACATATCCGTGAACGTGAACTGAGCCGACGAAGTCGCCTACGGCGACCTGCCAGTTTCAAGGTTGGTGACCCTGTTGTGGTTCATGCTTCACGCCTACCTTCCTGGCCCCGTAACTGCCTACACGACCCTTATTTTGCGCTCTATCGTATCATCAGGATAGATGGATGTAGAATCCATGTCAGGTGCCATCCACGTCTAGGTGGTGAACTGCTTTGTGCGCCTGAGCAGTTGAGGCACTATCATTCCCCTGACGATTTGTCCTGGGATGAGTGGCGCCTCAGCGACAGTGAGGTCGAGCGTATCGACCTAGAGAACGCTGCCAGTCCAGAGGAGGCAGACGAACTAGAAGAGATGACTTCCGATCAGATGGCAGTCGATGGCTACTACGTGGTTGCAGGTATTGCCACGAGCATAAACAGCGCTGGAAGTTCCCAACCCTGTGGGATGGCCATGGGCTATCTGAGGCAACGTGGGAACCCATGTCGGCCTTTAAACAGCCAGATGGGAGTATCAACCCCATCTTTTGCTCCTACCTCGTTGAGAACAACGAGGGACAGCTACTAACCCGTGCTGAGACTCTATCCCAGCGTAAAAAGAAAAACGAATCTCCTGGTGTCTATCTATTAACTGTTTTCTAACCCTCTGGGTCTTATAACCTTTCAGGGGGGGTGAGCACTCTTGTGCAGATATGTCTGCATAGGTGTGTGAGAGCAGTTGTCACAGTTGCCCCACACTGCATCGCAGGACAGGACCGAAAGCCCCCCGTGACAACCACTCTCTGGCCAAAAGCCATCTGTTTCGCCCAGATCACTGCTTTCTGAGCGCTGCACCAGCCCTTGCTGTGCCCTGCAGTCCAATGCCTATGGTTACCAGCGTGAGCCAGATGGCCTCTTATCACGTTTGCAGCCACCCAGCGAGTGTGTGGCTTGTTGACCATGTGTTGCATGCATGGGAACTGCCCTGATGTAATGACCTTGGGGAGCCAACGAAGAGCGATGGCTTTCTACTCCAGGGGGGGAGAACAAGCAAGGTGTTATGAAGCAAGGTGTGTTAGGACCCCTAACTGGTCCAGACCCATGGGGTTCTACCCTTACTTACAGAGTTACCATACCCCTAAGTGTGCTAGGTATGTCTGTATGTGTCCCACTCCACTTCCCGGCGTGGCTCCCGGAGACTGGGCTTCGCTGACGTCGGACTGAAGGTCCTAATCAGGTACTATTACCACTCCTATGGCGCCCAGCTTCTCTGCTGGCGCCTATCCTTTCGAGGAGGACGGTAAAAGCCCTACCTACTAGAGGGGAGGGGTGGCCAAGTGTGCTAAGGGCATGCAAAACGCCCATTTTTCTAAAGGCCAAAAGCTAACGCACTCCCCTGCCGACGAGGAAAAGCACGCGGGACAGGAGACACCACTACACTACACTCACCAACGCCAGCACCAGCCTTCGAGGACAGGGTGAGCACAACCGCACTCAGTCCGTGCCAGGCCTGCTTACCCTAACTCCTACACATGCTACTGGGTGGCCATGACAAAGAGGTCTTGTGCCCTATTGGCCCTCCTGTGAAATTACAAGAGAACACAGCGCCTCTAGGCAACTGTGGCCTGCCAGGGATGTCCTCGCACGTTTCCGTGACAGGGCTTAGAGGGAAGGAGTGCCGTGTGCACAGCGTGTAGTAAGTCTTGTGCATGAAGAAGTCGTACTCTGACCCAATTTTTTTGTGTGATCTGAGCCCTTTTTAGCTTGGGCAGAAACGTCCAAAGTCGCCGAAGGCAACTGCTGCTGCACCAATCACCCTGACCTCCCCCACCTGTAAACAGAGGCCGGTGAGACCTGGTTAGCGGCTGTGGAACCAAGCCAGCCTCCAGGTAGGTAGGTAGGTATCTTCGGGAGCTCGGGATGCCTCCTTTGGCATTGCAGGAAGAAGGTCTTACCAAGGGGACGTCCTGTCCCTCCCACTGCCCTATGTCAGGTGCCTCTTGAGCCGCTCCTGCATGTGCTTGGGTAGGCATTGTCGCGGCCACCCGGTCCATGTGTCCCAGGTGGGAGGGTGTCCCCACATGTGTCCATGGGTAGGGCCACATGCCCCCTCCTTTGGGCGGCAGCTCTGGGGGGCTGCCCAGCCGCGTGGAGTATCTCTCACCACAAGGGGTATTGCTCCCGCTTGTCTACGGTACGACCGCCTCACCCTTGTGGCTTGAGTTGCGGGGCCACTCTGCTTGGCAGGTGACCCCCTCCTGGACTGTGTACCGACTCGCCTGTCACCGGTCGCTTCCATTGCTCCGGGTGAGGTTTGCCATGGTCCCCGATGCAGCCTGGCCGGGCTCGGACCAGTGCCCTTGGAGTACCGCTCCTGCCACTGGCCCGGTGGGTCGGCTGGGTCGCCCCAGTGCGTCCGACCTATGGGGTATTGGTTCTTTCCTGTCCCTCGGCCGCCCTATGTGTGTGCAGTGTCCTGGGCCGCTGGGCTCCTGTTCACCGGTGTGCCCGCGTGGTTTGCTGTGGTGTGTCTGCGGTGTCCTGGGCCGGCTGGCTCCTGTTCACCGGTGTGCTCGCTCGGTGTGTTGTGTTGCATGTGCGGTGTCCTGGGCCACTGGGCTCCTGTTCACCGGTGTGCGTGCTGTGTGCGGTGCGCATGTGCCATGGGTGGTTGTGTCCCTCTTCCTCCCCCCCTAATTTTCGTTTTTTTTTTGTTCGGAAAAAAAAAGAAAAAACAAAAAAGAGAAAAACAGGGGCGCGCGTACACTGCAGGCACGGGCATGGGCAGCTGGTGCGGCGGTGCAATAGCGTTGTGTCCTCTGGCGTGTGTCGTCGGTGCTGTGGCGGCGGTCGCGCCCCAGGGGTGCGGCTCGCGCGTCCTGATGTACACGGGCTTGGGTCAGGGTGGGTTTGGTGAGGTGTCTCTTTGCTTCTGGAGCTGGCTGGTTAGGCGGCTGTGTGGGCTGTGGGTGTGGGCTGAGGTTACGTTGTTCCCTCGGCGGGCTTGGTTAGGAGTCAAGGGTTAGCGGTTTCGGGGTGTGGCTTGGGTTTGACTTGTGCTTGGGTTCTGGCTCGGTTAGGCGGTTGTGACGTTAGCGGGCCTGGGTTCGGTGCCTTTGGGCGTAGTGGTGCTCGTTGTCGTGTGCGTTGGCTTCCTTCGGCGTCCGGTTCGTTTGGTGACTTCTGGGCGGGGCCTGGCGTGGCGCCCCGTGGTGGTGGTTTGCTGGGTAACGGGGTTAGATGGCGGCGCCGCTGGCCGGGGGGTCAGGTGCGTCGTGTTGTGTGGCGCGCAGGGCTCCTGGGGTGCTGTGGGTGTCGCCTGTGTCGGTGCGCTGACGCTTGTGGGGTGGTGAGGGGGTGTGTGTGTGCGGGGCTGGGCTTTGGGTGATGTCCCACAGGCGGATGCCGTCTCGCTGCGTTTCCTGGAGGGTCTCCTGCAGGCGCCTGAGGACATACGGGTGGTCCTGGGGCGCGGGGAGGTTGCGGGGGTGGACTCCCAGGGGGTGGAGCGCATCGGCCAGAATGGCTTCCCATGCGGCCTGCGGCATCCACCTCCCCGCCGGCTGGAGGCGGCAGTTCTCCACCGACCCCTTGCGGGGCCGATGGACCAGGCCCTCGAGGGAGGGCTCTCCCCGGGCCCACTTTCGCAGCTCCCAGAGCTGCGTGTGGGTACAGCGCTGCCACCACTGTTCCAGGGCGGGCCTGCGGTAATGGGCGGAGGAGTGGGCGTGGGTGGGTGTGACGGGGTCGTGGGGACCGGTGGCGGTGGCGGGCCTTGGGGATTCCTCGTAGTCCTGTTCCGTGGGGGTGCGTGGGGAGTGGGGGCGCCCGCGGATGTGGACCCGCGGGTGTGCGCGTACGGTCTCCGCCTCGGGGTTGGGCGGGGACTCGCGGCAGCGGCGGTAGTGGGGCATGCGTTGTATGTGGGCTGTCATCGAGGGTTGGTAGGGGGGTGGGGACGCTGCTGGTGGACCCTGGCGTCGTTCTGGCTTGGTCGGGAGCAGCCCGTGGGCCTGGGGTGCGGGCTTTGAGAGGTGGCGGGACGAGGTGCGTCGCGCTTCGGCCGCGGCGCGCTCCGCCATGAAGGTCGTGGCGGTGGCGTCGATGACGGTGGGGGGGCGCCGCGCTGGGCGCTGCTGCCTTCGGGCCTGGGACGGCTGGGGCCGGATGTCGTAGGGGACGTCCTCGGGGGGCCGGTCTCGCGCTGCCGTCGTGGCGCCGGGTTTGGGCTTGGGTTTGGGCTTGGCTTCCGGTTGCGGTCGTGGCGTGCTGGCGGGTTTGGGTGGCCGTTTGGCGGCGGCCTTGGGTTTTGGCTGGGTCGTGGGTGTGGGCTTCATCGGGGCGTGGGCCTTGGCGGCGGTGGGGCTGCTCGCGGTGGGGGCGGGTTTGGAGGCCCGTTTGGGAGGTGTCCCCCGCGGCCTGGGGGGTAGAGTGCTGGATGAGGACGTGGTGGTGGTGGTGGATGAGGTGGTCGTGGTGGTGGAGGTTGTGGAGTCGGAGGCGGAGGAGAAGGCTGTGGGAGACGGCGGAGGGTCCTGGGCTTCGGGGGCGGGCGTATGATGCTGGGTCCTGTAAGTAGCGAGAACGAGGGAGCAGGTTCGGGCACCGGGCGTGTGCGCGCGTTTTCCCTGGTGATCCGTGTGTGCTGGTGCTGGCGTGGCGTCGTTGTCTCGGCTGCGCGGGCAACTGGGTTACCCGGGGGGTGGCCATATCTGCTCCAGGACGTGCGGGTGTGTTTGCTGGAGGTAGTCGAGGGTCTGGAAGAAGCATCGCTGGATGCCGGGCATGTCCTCCTCTGTGAGGGGGGGGTAGTTTCGGGTGGGGGTGTCTGGGCCCGGCCACAGCAGCGTCATGAGGCGGGCTGCCACCATCAACGGGCATAGTTGTAGGGTGGTGGGGCGTTGGGGGGTGGGTCCCCTGCGGTTTCGGGGGGCTTCCCTCTGCTGGGGGCGCAGCGTGACCACCCACACCCATCGGTCCGTGGGGATCCCCCAGGTCCCTTGGGTCCACTTGGCGAGGCAATTCATCGCCCTACCAAGGCCCTGGTAGCCGCTGCGGATGGAGAGCAGCGTGTCCAGGGATTTGGGTTCCCACGTGCCCCAGATGTGGGGGTCGTCCAGGTCGTCCCCCCTGGCGTACGTGTCGGGGCCTGGGTTGTGTGGACGGGGGGTGTAGTTGGCGGGGAGCAGGGAGTCGGTGCCGTGTACCACCCAGTGGTCTGTGGGTGCGTGGTAGTTGGTGGTGGAGAGGGTGTAGTGCAGATTGTACATGAGGGTCATGTACGTGGAGGGGGCTGGCTGCTGCTCGTCGGGGGTCAGGATGTCCCCCGGGACGTGGTGCCGGAAGTTGCTCAGGGAGGCCATCCGGGCTACCCATGTTTCCCGCTCCCACTCTTTGGTGCTGTCGGGGGTGGCGTCGGGTGGGGGGTGGGCCATGTCGGGCTCGTGGTAGCGGGTGCGGCCCTTGGTGTCCACCCGCCCCGGCACGGGGTGTCCGACCAGGTGTCGCCCCCAGTGGATGGGGGGCACCCAGATCCGGCTCCCCGTGGGGGGCGGGCTCTCGCCGTCTGGGGTGGCGCGTGGGGGGCGCTCGTGTCGGGCGACGTGGAGGAAGGCGTCGAAGAGGAAGTCTCTGACGCCTTCCCCCAGGGTGGCCGCCTGAACCAGGGTGGCCGCCCGGATGGGGGTGCTGGTGCCGGAGGTGCGGAGGTACAGCACGACGTCCTGTTCCCCGAGTCCCCGGAGGTGCTGCCGTACCGCTGCGGGGTTGTGTAGGGCGTAGGGTTCGGCTGGTGCGGCGGCTGGTGGTGCGGGGTGTGATGGGGGGGGTGGTGTGGGCTGGGGGGGGGTGGTCGTCGTTGTCGCGCGTGGGGTCCGGTGATGGGGTCTCTTGTGGCGGTCGCGGGAGGGGGGATTCGCGGTGGCGTGTGTCGGCGGGGGTATTGACGTCAATTGGCTGGTGCTGGCTGCCGCTTGTTGTGTCCGTGGCCTGGTCTCGGGGGGGGGGGGGGGGGGGGTGGTGTGGGGGTGGCGCTGTTGTTGGTGGGGGGGGCGGGGGTGGGTGTTGTGCTGGCTGGGGGTCTGGGCGTCCCTGTGGGTCGTGTGGGTGTTGCGTCTGTGCGCCATGCGGCCCTTGCGGTTCTTGACTGGTTGTGGTGCCGGGGTGTGGGTGGGAGGCGGCCGCATGAGCGTCCGGGTGGGGCTGTGGTCCGTATGTAATGGGTGGCTGCTGGTGGATGGTGCTCGCTGGTATGGGGTGTGGGTGGGGGGGCTGCTGATGGTGGTGGGGTGGGGGGGGCGGGGGTGGGTGTTGTGCTGGCTGGGGGTCCGGGCGTCCCTGTGGGTCGTGTGGGTGTTGCGTGTGTGCGCCATGTGGCCCTTGCGGTTCTTGACTGGTTGTGGTGCCGGGGTGCGGGTGGGAGGCGGCCGCATGAGCCCCCGGGTGGGGCTGTGGTCCGTATGTGACGGCTGGCTGCTGGTGGATGGTGCTCGCTGGCATGGGGTGTGGGTGGGGGGGCTGTTGGTGGTGGTGGGGCGCTCCTACTAGGCCCTGGTGTTGCTGGTGTGCGTGCGTGGCTCCTCGCGGGTCCATGGGGGTGTACCGTGGCTCGTATGTCGTGGGCCCGTGTAGCGGGGGCGGCGGGTGGTGCTGGACCGCGTGGTGGTGGTGTGGAGGGTGTGCCGGTTGTGTGTGGTACCCCGGCGTTGGTGGGTGTGGTGGCAGGGGCTGGTGGTGGTGGAATACGTGATGGTGTGGTGCGGTGATATGCGCTATGTGGGGTGGGTGGTTCGCGGGGCCTGGTTGTGCTGGGGCGTGGTGGGGATGTAGCTGGTGGGGGTCGCTGTAGCATGGGGGCATTAGGGGGTAGGGGTTGGGAGGGACAGGGGCGTGGTGGTGGTGTTGGTGGTGCCATGTCCCCTGGTTCTGCGCGTATGGTGGTCCTGGCATGGTGTGGACGTGTGTGGGCGGTGGTGGCTGACTGGGCTGCAGGGTTTGGGTGCTGCGGTACGGTGGTGGTGGCGGGCGCTGGCGGTGGCGGTGTTGTTGGTGTGCCCCGGCGGTCTGGGCGTGGGGTGGTGCGGTGTGGCTGGACCCGGGCCTTGGTCGGGGCGTCGCGCCCTGCTGGCGGGCGCGTTGGCGGGCCCCCTGACCTGTCTTGGTCTTCTTGGCCTGATGGGTGTCCGGGGCGGGTGAACCCCCCTGTCCCCGTGTGGGCGACGGGGAGCGGGCGTGCCAGCGGTGTGACTCTCGGAGGCTCGTCTTGAGGCCTCTGACGTAGGTTTCCTCGTCCGTGAGGCCCATCCGCGTGGCGGTGGCCTCGTCGGGGGCGGCCAGGTGGGCGTCCCGAAAAGACGCCAAGCCCTCCGGGGGCTTCTGTTGTGCGGGGTGGGGGTGGTGTGCCGGGTAGAGGAGTGCGCTGAGTGGGTAAGGTGTTCCCTTCCGTCGGCCGAGGGCGTTGTTGAACCGGCGGCAAGTGATTTGGAGGTAGGCTGCTATCTCCTCCGGTGCCGTGTCGGCCCACGCTTCCGGCGTCAGGGCTGCTGCTTGGGGGGCCGGGAGTTGTGGGTCTGGGAGGTGTAGGTCTCGGTGGTGGAGGTATAGGGCGAGGAGGATGTGGCGGGCCGCCACGTTCAAGCCGCCTCCGCTGTGGCGTAGGGGTGGGCTTTGGGGGGGCAGGGGTGTGCTGCCCGTGGCCACGGCTATGGTCCATGCGTGGTCTGCCGCGTCCGCCACGTAGTACCCTCCCAGGTGGTCCCGGAGGGTGTCGGTGAGGAACCCGAAGAAGCTGGGGTGGCTGGCGGGGGGGGGGGGGTGCGGCTGGGGCCGCGGGCCGCTCGCGGTGGCGGGGGTTGAGGTGCCCGCAGTGGGGGCAGTGGGTGAGGCGGTGCGCGGCTCCCAGGCAGACCCAGTGGTCTGGGTTGCAGGGCAGGGTTGTCTGTGGTAGCCGCTGGCGAACGCAGAGGGGACATGCGGTGGCTGGCGGTTGGCGGTACCTGTGGATGGACGGCGGCGTGGGGGAATGGGGGCTGGTGGCGCGCGCATGCTGGTGGGAGTGTGTGCGGTGCCTGTGGTGTCCGTGTGTGCTGTGCCAGTGCTGTGCTCGGTGGACGGTGTGTAGACGTGGTGGGGGTTCCGTGTTGGTATATCACGGGGTAGGTTCTCATGGTTGGTAGAACAGGAGTTTGAGGAGGTGGGCTTGGTCTGTTGGGGACAGGGTTGCCGCATGCTGCAGGTAATTGTGGGTGCGGTATGTGAGCTGCTCCGCCGTCTTGGCAACGGCCGTCCGCTGCATGTGCGCCGCCGTGGCCTGGGGGTCCTCCGCGTGGGTGCGTAGCAATGTGTAGACGGCAGTGGGGGGCACTGCCTCGAGCACCTCCGTCTGCTTGAGGACGGTGGTGAGTTGCTGGGTCGCCGGGGACTGCGTCAGCCATCCGGCGTGCTGTGCGATGGTGTGGGTTGGGTTCCAGTCTGTGAGGGTGTCCGGTCCTCTGTACAGGGGGCACGCCTTGAAGTGGTCCCATGTTTCTTCTTCCGCGTGGCTGCAGATGCATTTGGTGTGTCCTGCGGGGACGTGGATCGAGCGGCGCGTATACCATCGGTGGTATCGGGTGAGGAGGGGAAGTTGTTCCAGGGCGAGTTGGAGTCGGGGCTTTTGTAGGTGTGCTGGGAGGCTATCCGGGCGCAGGGCGGAGTAGTAGAGGGGGGTGTGGACGGAGTCTTCGAGGCGTCGGAGGAGTTCGGTGTTCGCTGGGTTGCCCAGTGTGGTGGCCAGTTGCTGGATTGGTGTGGGGTAGTGGTACTGCTTGTCTCGATCCGTGTACGGCGTGTCCTCGGGCATTTATTGGGGGGGCTGTGTGGCCGGGGGTATCGGGGGCAGGTGCTGTAGGTGGCTGTGGTGTGGGGTGTCCAGTCGCACGCGTTCAAGCCCTTGGGTGTGGTTTGTGTTCTGGTGTTTGGCCTGCGTGTCTGCGCGTCCATTGCCGTATGCGTAGCGGTGTGACTCCTGCTTGACGATGTGTAGGGCGTCCTGCCGGTGCATGCCCTTGAAGGCCATCCATAGTCCCAACGCTTGTGTGGTGAGGCCGGACTCGAGTGCTTTGTGGGGGGCTGGTCCGCAAGGCGCCTGGTGAGGTGGATGTCGACCGTGGCGTCCACAACTACCCAGATGTTGCGGGGCCGGATCGTCGTGGGTGGCGGTGTGGCGGTGACGGCGTCTGCCATGGTGCGCAGTTCGCCGTTGGAGGAGGCCCCAAAGATGGTGGCCCCGGTGTGGTGTTCCACGTGGAGGCCGTCCGCGTGCCGGGTGATGCGTACGGAGGCGCAACCGACCGTGGGGGTGCGTTGCTGGGTGCCGGATGCGTCAGTGAAGTAGATGATGTCGGTGTCGCTGGGTATGGGTAGGCGGGCGATTGCTGTGGGGTGATAGACGTAGATGGGGTTCTCCTGGGCGGTTCTGGCGGTGATTTGCGTGGGTTGCAGTAGTGGCGTTGCATAGACGCCTATTCCCTGGGTGATGATGGCCTGGGCTCGTGGGGTGAGGCGGAGGAGGCCCCTGTCTGGGCGTCCCTGGGTGATATACGCGTACATCAGGTGGAAGAGGTATCCCGTATTGGGGTGGAACTTCTGGCACGTGATGGTCTGTCGCCGCTCCTTGTCGTCTTTGTCGCCGCGGAGGGTGGGGCATTTGTGCTGTAGGGGGCGCATGGGTGCCTCCTGAGGTCCTGCGCGGTGTGGGTGGCAGCGGTCGTACTCTATGGCTACGCTGTCCGGGTCTGCCCGCTCGTTGGTGAACGTCCATGTCGCCGTGGGTGTTCGGGTCCAGGCTACGTGCGCCGGCTGGTCTGGGGGTACCGTGTGAAACCAGGGGGAGAGCCATGTCTGCTGGTCGGCGGTGGCGGCGGCGGTGGGGGTGCGGTAGTGGGTGGAGATGAGGTGCAGCAGGGCCCACGGAGTATCGAGGGCTGCCGCGCCGCACAGCCAGCACGTGCGTGGTATGCCCTGGTCACTGTGTCTGACTGGTGGTACATCGGTCTCCGGCGCATTGTGTTTGGGGATGGACCAGGGGGCATGGTCTCGCTGGACAGTGCGGGTAGCATGTTTGTGGCCGTTTGGTGCTAGTAGCAGGATGGTGGGTGGTGTCCAGCCTTCGGCTGACGGGGTGGGCTCCCCCTGCGTCGTGCCGCCGTCATTGGGGGTCTCGTGCTCGCTCGGGCGGGGCCGGGGGTGCTGGCGCTGGAAGGCTGTGTACGCCGTGTCGATGTCCGTGGGGTCCGGCATGTCGCGCCCTGCCTTCGTAGCACATGCGCGGAGGTACGCTTGGAAGACGTGGCGTGCTGGCCATTGTGGGTCGGAAAGGAACGGGGCGTGGTGGGCGTCGCATTGGGCCATGATCTTCATCTGTGTTGGGGTGATATACACTATGGTGATGGTGGCCCCCACGAGGCGCAGGGTGTCCACCTCGCCTGCCGGGCGTCGGTGGATGTCGGTGTGTGTGGCCACGAGTGGCCCCTGTTGATCGCAGTGGTGGTTTGTCAGGATGGCGTGTGTGTGGTGCGGTAGGGAGAGTTGTAGCTGGGCCCAGATCCCAGTGCCCACGGAGGTGGAGACGCCGTGTTGCGCCAGTATCCACCGGGGGCAGGTGTTGCGGGCCATTTGCGCTTCTTTTATGCGTATGGCTGCCGCCTCGCGAACTTCTGTTTGGTGGTTGTGTGTTACCCTGTGTAGGAGGTGTGCTGCGTGTTTGGCATAGGCCATGTCGACCAGGGCCCCTGTATTGTCTCCGTAGTAGCGCCAGTGGGCCATCATGGCCTCCTTGGGGAAAGACGTGGGCCAGCCTCCGTGTTGCGCCCATGCCTTCGTCACTTGCTGTCCAGCGTGGCGTAGTGCGTCTTGGGGGCGCGGGAGGTGCAGGGCTTGGTACCCGATGGCCGCGTTGAGCACTGCTTCCATGAAGTACGCCAGGCCCTGCGTAGACAGGAGGTCCCCCCTGGCAATTTGGGGTAGCCGGGCGAGGCGCTCTTCTAGCTTGCTTGGGAGTGTGATGTGGTGGTGCCGTGTGGCCTGTGTGACCCCCAGGTGGACTGTGGTGTCTTCCAGGTGTAGGGGTTCGCCTTTCCGGATGTGGGGGGTGGGGGTCTTGGCCTCGGCCGGCCCGACCGATTTGCGGGGGTGCACTAGGAGCTGGTGGGTGTCCAGGTAGGTTGTGGTGAGTTGGAGAATGGCGGACGCTTGTTCGGTGGTCGTTGGTAGCCCTGCGTTCTCAGGGTCGCGGTGGCGGGTGGCCGTGGTTAGGAGGTTGTCATCCGCGAAGTTGATGAGGGGGGACCGTAGCGGGTATGGGGCGTACCCCGGGTATACCCGTGCTAGCTCGAATGCCAGTGTCAGGGTGACGAGGAGGTAGAGGAAGGGGCATTCGGCGCCTCCCTGGGGGACCCCGCTGTCTGTGCCGATCCAGGGGGTGAGGCCTGCGGCTGTGATGACGGCGTAGAGTCGGGTCTGGATGTACCTGGTCATGAAGGATAGGAATGGGAGGCCCATGGCATCCCATACCTCCGTGAGGAGCCGGTGTGGGGCGTGGGGGAACGCGCCTTGGACATCGAGGGAGGCGATGATCATCCCGTAGGGGTTCATGTCCAGTGCGGTGTCCTGGAGGAAGATGGCCTCGTGGGGGGACCTGCCGGCCATGGCTCCCCACATGCTGGCGGGCACGTGGGCGAAGACCGCCGGCGCGATGCGGCCTAGGATGAGCGTCCACACCAGCTTGACCTCGGTGGTGGCGCAGACTATGGGCCGCCAGTTCCCCGGCTGCGCCCAGTCCCCCTTTTTGTAGAGGGGGTGGACCAGGTTGGCCCACTCAGGGGGGATGGGCGTGGCGCCCGTGACGATGTCTCACAGGCGGGCTGCCAGGCGGCGTTTGACGGGCAGGGTGAGACGTTGGTACGCTTCGGCTGGCAAACCGTCGACGCCGGGCACGACCCCCTTTCTCAGGCGGTCTAGGGCGCGTTGCAGTTCTGAGATGCTGAAGGAGTCGTGTTCGATGGCGCGCCGCTGTTCCCGGTTGAAGACCCTGGGCACATGCTCGCGGATGGTGTTTCTGGTGTGGGGGTCGAGCTCGGGGAGGGCGTCCCCGTGTTGTGCCTGGAAGCTGTCCAGGACTGCCTGGAGGACGGCGTCGGGGTCATTGGTGAGGCCTCCTTCGGGGGTGCGTACCGCGTGGATGGTACGGCGCCCCGTGTCCTCCAGGATGCGGCTGACGTACCGTAGGGACTTGTACGGCGTGTCGTTTCTGCCGTATCTTTCGCGTTCTTGGGCTGCAGCCGCTATGCGGTGGGCGTGCCATTCCTGGAGTTGGTGGCGGCGGGTGGTGAGGAGCGCACGGAGGTGGGCGTCCCGGTCTCGTGCCTCCGGTGTGCTGGGGCGTAGCAGGGTGGCGAGTTCCCCTTTTGTGGTCCAGATGTCATGGACGAGTTGCTGGAGGGTGAGGTCTGGCGGTGCTCCTGTGTGGTTGGTGTCACGCTCCATGCCGCATGCTTGTGCCGCCCGGCGCATGGCGGTGGTGAGTGTCGGTGCACCCGGGCGGCGCAGGATGGCGTGTAGGGCCCTGTTATACCTGTGCCAGGCGCCGTGGTCGTCCTCGGCCGGGAACTGCAGTGTGGGTGGGAGGGTGTCATCTGGCAGGGTGGCCGCGGGTGGGGGTAGGTTGGGGATGATGAGGTCGATGTAGAGGGGCCGCTGGCCCGTGCCTGTGGGCGGGAGGTCCCCGTAGGCTGCTTCGTGGACGCGCACCGTGGTTGGGTCCCCGTAGCACGTGTCGATGCGGGATGGGTGGGTGCCGGCTTGGTGGGGGTAATGGGAGGGTGTGCCGGTGAGTCCTGCCGTGAGGTCGTTGAGGCCCAGTTGGTGCATGGCGTCCCGGACAGCTGTGTCGGTGGCTGTGGGTGGGCCGGTGCGGTCTTCGTCGGTGGGGGCAGCGTTTAGGTCGCCTATGATGATGGTGGGTGTCCAGGAAGTCCTTGGTCTCCTCCTCGAATGGGACGTGCGTGAGTAGCATGTTTAGCTGCCATCCGGGCCCCACGCACTCGTACGCCCCGAGGCGACCATCCACTCCGAGGTCGGGGTGGGCATGCACCGTGACCGACGTCTTGTGGTAGAGGGGTACCCCCCGTTCCCAGTGGGCGTGATATTTGTTCCCCTCCGGGTCCAGGATCGGTGCTGGTTCGGGTTGGTCTGCTCTGCGGAGGGCTTGCTCCAGGAACCCCAGGAGGTCTGCGCCTTGGGGGTGCGGCCCGGTCATTGCTTGCAGTGTGGCGGCCTTGGTGGGGTCGTAGGTGACCGCGGGCTCGTTGAGGATGTTGATGCGGGCGTGGGCTTCCGCAGGTGCCGGTTTCTGGGGACCGGTAGTTGGGGGGGCGGGCGGTGTCCGGCCCTGGCCCCGTCAGGCGTCGAGGAGGTCGATGACGCCCTGAGCTGCGGGTGCCTTGCAGTTCCGCTTCTGGGGCTGGGGTAGGGCCCATGCATTGTGGACTTCGCCCGTGTACTCGGTGCCGGTGAGGTGCTCCGTGTCGGGGGTGCACAGCTGCATGGGGACCATCTCACGACCGGATCGGTCTCGCCAGAGTTCGATGGTGCGCCCCAGCTTCTTGTCGTTGGGGGTGGCCGGGTCCCACTTGACGTGGATCTTGAACCCCTGGTGGTCCCCGGTGACGAGGTACCGGTGCTTGACCTCCCCTGCGGCCCATATCCACTTGGAGGGGCCCGCGGCCGTGGGGTACTCGAAGGGCAGCTGCACCCGGGTGCCGATGGCGTATTCGGGATACAGGGCAGCGGCTTCCTCTTTGGTCCAGCTCTTCGGCTTGGCCCTTGGCTTTGGCGCGGGTTTGGCCTGTGTGGGGGCCTTGCGCTTCCGCGCACCTTGGCGGCGCCGGGCAGCGGGTTGTCCCCGTTGGGGAGGTGCGCCCCGGGGCTGCTGTACGGGTGGGTGGCCCGGTGCAAGCACGGGGTGTTCGCGGGCGGCTGGGACGTCGGGCTTGGACGTGGGGACGGGGTCCTTCAGCTGGAACACTTGCTTGGTCATGAGGCCAAGCACTTCCTCATCCCCCTGCAGGGCGTCGGGCGGGTCCGTGGGCCAGGTGAGGAGCCGGTGCCCGGTGCCTGCCCCGTGGCGGCGCATGTGGGCCGTGTAGCGGGTGGCGTGGCGTGTCTACGCTGGGGTGCGTTCCGGGGGGAGGGGGCCTTCTGGCGCCCCCTGCGCCCAGTAGAGGGCGTAGTGCAGCGCTTCCCAGGCTGCCTCTGGGGCGTGGGGGATGGGTGCGGCGAGTCGCAAGCGGTCTCCTCCGCGTGGTGGGGGCGGGACTTCGTCGTCGGGGGCGTGTGCCGTTGCGGGTCTGACCTTGCCGTGGTCGTCCCATTCCACCGTCCACCAGGTGTCCCGGTGTTTGAGGATGTGGACCTCCGTGGTGGTTGGCGGGGCATCCATGGCGTCCCAGCTGACGAGGTGGATGGGGCGGACCGCAGGCTGGGTCTTCGGGGGTGCTCGCATGTTGAGGATTTGGTGGATGTCCTCGGTGGTGGGGCCCGCGTCGGGGGCGTCCTGCGCTGCTTGGGCTAGGGGTGGGGAGGGGCGGTCCTCCGAGAGGCGGGAGGCGGACGCCGTGGCGTACATGGCTGCGATCAGGACGTGTTCCGTCAGTCCTTCCACCATGAGGTGGTTTTCCCCCTTCAGGTCTCGGGGGATGGTGGCTTCCGCCTTTAGGGTGAGGAGTGCGATGGCGCGTTTGGGTCCAGGTGTGGCGTGCGTCGACTCATCTGGCCGGCGTCCGTCGGATGGGGTTTGGGGGGGGCGCTTCCGGAAGGGGGATGGTCCCACCGCCAGGTGCTCGACAAGGTGTAGCGGTATGGCGTGGTGGCGGTCCGCTGCCGGCAGGAGGTAGGGGTGTGGGTCCCCGGGTATCGTGCCGAGGAATATGCCCCCCCTGTAGGTAGGGGTGGGCAGGGGTTGCTGCAGAGCGCCTGCGCATGGCAGCGCGCACCGAGGGTTGCAGTGGGTGCATGGGGCTGTTATGGGGTGCGGTACCGCGTACACGGTGAAGGGCCCTACCGCGCGCTGGATGTGGCGGCGGATGATGTTGCGGAGGTCCGCCACCCGTGCCGTGCGCCTTTCGCCATAGTATATCCAGAGTGTGTCCTCCAGTGCCATTTTGGGGCGTAGCTTGCGAGCCAGTAGGTTCCAGGTGCATTTGTGGGTGGCCTCGGTGACGGTGGCGGGTCCAGCGTTAATGCGTGGGAGCAGGTGGTTTTGGTGGTGTGCCGCGGCCCGTCTGCGGGCGGTGTGGAGGGCGGTGCTGTCGGCGGGAGGGGGCGCGTGGTGGGTGGGCCTTTTGCGCGGGGTCGGGGCGACGCGTAGGGGATGCTTCCATGCCGGGCGCGGGTGGTGTTGCGGTGGCTGGAGGCCAGGGTAGGTGGTGAAGGTGTATATGGTGACCGGGGAGCGCTCATGCGTGGCCTAGAGGTAGTAGTGGTCCCGACCCGTGTTGTGGGTGACGATGACGTTTGGCGTTGGTATGTCATAGTGGAGTGCGGTATTGGGGAGTTGTTTGGTGATGCGTGCCGTCGCGTCCCCCGTTTTGGGCGCGGTGTCGTGGGGCACGAGGATGTGGACTGCCCACGCATCGTGGGCGGGGAGGTCGAGGTCCGGTAGGGTGGGATGAATGGGGCGTCCCCGGAAGTGTGTGAAAGCTGGGTTGTGGCGTGCCGCCGTTTCCTTGATGATGGACGGTGCCCACTGGGGTGGTGCCCCAACTTGCTGGGCCATGGCGTCGACGGCGTGGGCAATCGCTGTGAGGTCTGGGCCGATGCCAGGCTGGTCTGCCGGTGGCTGCAGGCCCCCTTCTGGTGCGGGGTGGTGCCACCATAGGGTGTAGCCCTTTTGTGTGTTATCGTGGGGGGTGTGCACGAGGCCCTGGTGGTTGGAGATGGTGGTCTTGAGGGCTTCCGCTGCCTCGCGGTGGAGGGTGCGCGTGTAGGCCCAGACTCCGGTGGGGGGGGCCGCCCTGGTGTGGGATTCGGCCGTGGTGGGGGCCGGCTCGAGGCTGTGACTGGTGAGGGAGGGTCTGTGCAGCCCTTTGTGCAGGGAGGCGCACACATGTGCCCACCTGTCCGCCCATCCCTATTGGGCGCTTCCTGTGTCTGCTCCTGTGGGCAGTCGCACGATGACCAGGTGCCAGGGGTGTGACCCCGGTACTACGGTGGGGGCTGTGGTGTGCTCGTGAGCGTGGAGCCATACTGCGGTGTCTGCGTTCGCCGTCACGTAGTCCTCTCCCTCCGCTGTGTGGACGTTTTTGACGGCGGCCTCTCCTTCTAGGGTGAGGAGGAGGTGTGTGCCGGGGGGCTGTGCGTGCGTCTCCGCGTCCCGGAGCCACAGGTACGTGAGCGCCACGGTGCCGGGGAGGACTTCCCCCCACGTGAAGGTGCCTTCAGGGTAATGCCCACTGCAGGGGCAGTGTGCGGCGTCCCCGTGAGTCGTTGGTGGCATGGTAGTCGCGGGGGAGGTGACGTTTGGTGAGCCGGTGCGGCATGCGTTCGGTGGTGGCTGTGGGGGGGTCCCAATTACATTCCTCCGGGGGGGGGTGCGTCTGCGACGTCCTCCTGGGGCTCGGCCAGCGGCAGCGCCTGTGCATTGGGTGTGGCGTCGGGTAATCTGCTGTGCATGAGGATGTAGAAGCCCTCGGTGCTGAGGTGGAGGACGATGTCCCACTTCGCCGTTTGCTCTGGGGACCACTGGTGGGGCCCGTCCTGCGGTCGGTGGAGGGTGACCTGGTGGCCCCATCTCCAGCTGTGGTAGGCGAGGAGGCTGAGGACAGTGTCTTGCTCCGGGTCCTCCACGCTTTCCACGTATGCCGTCATGTCGGGGGGGGGGGGCCGCGGGGGGGCATTATGCGGGCTGGGGTCCGCGGGGCCGCTTGCTGTGGGCTCGAGCTCCGGCGGGGTGAGGTCCATACGATGCTCTGTGTCCTCCGTGTGTTGGAGTTCCAGTTCTAGCAGGCTGTCGATGTCCAGGGCCATGGGGTCATCGTGCGTGTTCACGTGCTGGGATGCTGCTTCATGGCACGGTGGGCGTGTGATGCTGGTGTTCGGGGCACGTGTGGCGGCCGGTGCGGGGTCGTGCGCCGGGGGAGGCGCGCCGTTTGGCGTGGTTGTGGTGTGTGGCTGCACGCTGGTGGCTGTCCTGGCCGGTGGTGTTGCCCCCTGTGTGCGGCTCGGGTTGTGGCCGGTGGTGGGTGTTGAGCTGGCGCGAGGTGTGCGGGGTTTCCAAGGGTGGTGCCCTTGGGGTGGGGTGCGGAGTCGGCGGGGCGCGGCTTCGTTCCTGTGTTGGTGGGCTGTGGTGTCCCGTGCCCCCGGGTGGGGGAGGGGGCTGCGGTGCGGTATGGTGGTGTTGTGCTGTGTGGTGGCCTTCCCGTTTGGGGGGGGGGGGGGGGCACCGTGTCCAGGTCTGGTGGGGTGGGTTGACGCCCGTGGTCTGTCCTCTGGCGGTGTGGGGCAGCCCCGCGTGGTCTCTTGATCATCCTCCTGGCGTGTTTCTGTACGTGGGCCGTGCGGGGTCGGTGTGGCGTGGGGCCTGGGGTCCCCTGGGGCGTGGTGTGCGGGACTGGAGTGTCGCAACCAGGGGGGTGTGGTCGTGTGGTGCTTGGGGGTGTCGGCCCACCGTTGAGTGGGCCCAGTGGTGCGGGGTATTGCGTTTGCGGGGTCCGCGGGTCGGTGGGTCGCGGCTTCTTGGGCGTGTTGTGGCCCCGGTGCGGTGCCCGCGGGTGGTGAGTGGCGGTGTGTGGCTGGGGTGTATCGTTTCCACGGGGGGGGGGGGGCTTTTTGCTCGGGTGTGGGGTGGGCCCGTGGTAGGTTGCCGGCGGGTAGCGGGTGTCGGGGCCTCACTGTGGGTGGGTATTCCGCGGCGTCCCCTTGGTGCGTCCCGTGGTGGTCTCTGGTCGGCTGGCTGAAGGGGGTTTTTGGGGTGTACCGCATCCATGGGGGCACCATTGTGTGTTGGGGCGCCGCAGCGGTGGGTGCGGCGGGTTGTGGGGGTGAGGCTTGTGTCGGTGTCGACCGTGTGGTTGGCGGCGGTGTGTCGTGTGTCGTCCTCGGCGGCTCCTCATGGTGGTCTGTTGTGGTGGTGCCTGGGGGGTGGTCTTGGGCTTTGCGGTTCCTGGGAGGGTGCGGGACATGCGGGGTCGGGTTGGCTGGGGGGGGGGGGGGCGCGTGTGTGGGCTTGCGTGTTTGCGTTCTGCTCCCCCCGTGGCCCCTTCCTCTGCCTGTCCCTTACTCCTCTCTTTTCGTTGGCTTGTTTGGCTTTGTTTTTTTTTTGGGGGGGGGGGTGGCTGGGGTGCTTTGCGTGGGTGTGGGTGTGTGCCGGTGTCGGCGCCGGTGTGGGCTCGGGTGTCGTGGGGGACGGGGGTCGGGTGGCTGTTGTGCTCTGGGTTCCCTGTGTGTGCGCCGGCCCCCAGGCTTCCGGTTCCCAGGGCGCCGGTCCGGGGGGGGCTGACGGCGGGTGGTTGGCAGCAGTGGTGGCGTGGCGCTTGCGTGGGTGGCTGCGGCTCCTGGTTAGTGTCTGGGTGGCGTGGCCGGGCGTGGGCGTGCGTGTGGGTGTGTTCATGGCGTGGGCCGATGGGGTGGTGGGCAGTGTGGGCGTGGTTGGTTTGTGTGGGTGTCGGGTATGTGTGCGCCGAAGGCGCAGTGGGTTGGGCTGGGGCACCGTGGGCGATGCAATGGGTGGAGGAGATGCTGGTGACGCCTACGGGGGGGTGCTGTAGGCGTCGAAACGGGTTTGTGTTGTTGACGTGGGTGCTTCGGGTGACGCGCCGGGCGGCGACGGGGTTGGTGACGCTGATGGTGTCATAGGTGACGGGGCGGGCGCTGGGGGGGCCTGCGGCTCTGGTGGTCGCTGTAAGTGCTGCAGTGGGTGGTGGCGCGACTGGTGATGCCGGCGGTGAGGGTGCTGCCGGTGACGTCGATGGTGAGGGCGCTGCGGGTGATGTCATGGATGGTGGCGATGTTGATGTGGGTGTTGCAGGTGGTGTGCCGGTTGGTGGCGCCGCTGGTACTGTCCCTACGTAGGGTGTTGCCGGGGGTGCTGTGGGTGGTGGTGTCGTTGGTGGTGCCGATGGCGAGGGTGACGTAGGCGATGCACTGGGTGACGGTGAGGCCGGTGTGTGCCGCAGGTGACGCGTTGGCAACGGGTGGTGGGGGGCCGGAGGGGGGTTTGCCGTTGGTGCAACGGGCGATGGTGGCGTTGGTGCCGCAGATGGTGGCTTGGGTGATGGTGCTGTTGGTGATGCCGACGGGGTGGTTTGTCTGCCTGTCTGCCCGCGGAGTCGGTGCCGGCGTTGGGCGGTTGCCTGTGCGCGTGGTGGTCGGTGCGCCGGGCGCTTGGTGGGCGTGGTTGGGTGCGGGTGTGCGTGTTGGTGTGTACGTGGCGCGGGTTGCGGGGGGTTTGTGGGCGTCGGGTGCACTGTTGCCGTGCGTGTGGTGGTTTGTGTTGTCTGGTGGAGCGTGGGCGGCGTGTGCGTTGCGTGGGTGTTGTGGGGTCTGGTCGGCGTGGGTGGTGTCGGTGTGGGTGTTTGGGGTTGGGTGCTGGTTGTGGGCGTGTTGTTCGCGCGGTGCGGTCAGGCGTGATGGTGGTGCCGCTGGCGACGTCGGTGGTGACGGTGCTACACGTGGTAAGGGTGGGACGGCGGTGTTGGCGGTTTCCGGTGTGGGTGGTGTGGAGTGTGGGGGTGTGGCAGGTGTGGTGCGGGGCCGATGGTGGTGTGCTTGGCGACGGCGTCGTGGGTGCTGCCGGGGGAGAGGGTGTTGTTGGTGATGTTGTGGGCGGCCGGTGGCGGGTGGTGGTGGTGGTTGTGGCTGGACTGCTTGGTGGTTGTGGTGTCGGCGGGCGGCCCTGATGTTGGGCCCTGGGTGTGTGGTGGCGGGTGAGCGTGCATGGTGGTGGTGATGGTCTGTCATTGCGGGTGGTGTTGGGTGTGGTACCGTTGGGCGTGTGGTTTGCGATAACTGAGCACTCACCCCTCCGGGTGGCGCGGGCCCGGTTGTCCAGTAGCCCGTCCGGCAGGTGGCGCCGGGTGCTCACGCGTCCCTCCGGACGGCGGCTGTTCCGTAGCCGGCAGGTGCTGGGTTCACTGCCGGGCGCACACACGTCCCTCCGGACGGCGGCTGTTTCGTAGCCGGCAGGGGCTGGGTTCACTGCCGGGCGCACACACGTCCGTCCGGACGGCGGCTGTTTCGTAGCCGGCAGGGGGTGGGTTCACCGCCGGGCGCACACACGTCCATCCGGACGGCGGCTGTTTCGTAGCCGGCAGGGGCTGGGTTCACTGCCAGGCGCACACACGTCCATCCGGACGGCGGCTGGTTCGTAGCCGGCAGGGGCTTGGTTCACTGCTGGGCGCACACACGTCCATCCGGACGGCGGCTGCCGCGCTGTGGGGACTGCGGGGCTTGGACTTGTTCTTGGCGGCTCGTTGGTCGTCGGGTGTGGATGTTTGCCGTGGTGGTGTCCTGTTTTTGTGCCGTGGTGCGTGCTGGCGTGCGGTGCTGCGCGTGTGCCCTGCTTGGCCCGTGTGTGGCGCGCGCTCCTTGCCCGAGCGTGCTGTTGCGCAGGCGCGGGGACACACCCTCTCTCTGGCGGGTTCGTTTGGCTCCATGGCGGGCCCTGTTGGCGCCCGGCTGTGGCCCGGCGCGCGGCAGTGGGGTGTGTGCACGTTGGGGGGGGGGATTCGGACCCCTCCTCTCGCTTTCCCCGCCTTGTCCCTCTGTCCCTCTTCGCCGGCCTGCCCTGCCTGCCCACCCTCTTCGTACCCGCTGGGTTGGCCTTGGCCGGACAGTTGGTCTTGGTGGTGTGACATGGTGTTTCTTTCCTGCAGGGCGGCGTGGGCTGGGTTCGTTTTGGGGGCGGGTTGCTCGTGTGGTGTGCCGCGCCGCTTGGCTCCTGTTCACCGGTGTGCACGCTCTGTGTGTGGTGTTGTGTGTACGGTGTCCTGGGTCCCCTGGCTCCTGTTCACCGGTGTGCACGCTCCGTGTGTGGTGGTGCGTGTACGGTGTCCTGGGCCTCCTGGCTCCTGTTCACCGGTGTGCACGCTCTGTGTGTGGTGCTGTGTGTACGGTGTCCTGGGCCTCCTGGCTCCTGTGCACCGGTGTGCACGCTCTGTGCGTGGTGTTGCGCGTACGGTGTCCTGGGCTTCCTGGCTCCTGTTCACCGGTGCGCACGCCCTGCGTGTGGTGCTGCGTGTACGGTGTCCTGGGCCTCCTGGCTCCTGTTCACCGGTGTGCACGCTCTGCGTGTGGTGTTGCGTGTACGGCATCCTGGGCCTCCTGGCTCCTGTTCACCGGTGTGCACGCCCTGTGTGTGGTGTTGCGTGTACGGTGTCCTGGGATCCCTGGCTCCTGTTCACCGATGCGCACGCCCTGCGTTTGGTGTTGTGTGTACGGTGTCCTGGGCCTCCCGGCTCCTGTTCACCGGTGTGCACGCTCTGTGCGTGGTGTTGCGCGTACGGTGTCCTGGGCCTCCTGGCTCCTGTTCACCGGTGCGCACGCCCTGCGTGTGGTGTTGTGTGTACGGTGTCCTGGGCCTCCCTGCTCCTGTTTACCGGTGCGCACGCTCTGCGTGTGGTGTTGCGTGTACGGCGTCCTAGGCCCGCTGGCTCCTGTTCACCAGTGTGCACGCTCTGTGTGTGGTGTTGCGTGTACGGCGTCCTGGGCCTCCTGGCTCCTGTTCACCGGTGTGCACGCCCTGTGTGTGGTGTTGCGTGTACGGTGTCCTGGGCTCCCTGGCTCCTGTTCACCGGTGCGCACGCCCTGCGTGTGGTGTTGTGTGTACGGTGTCCTGGGCCTCCCGGCTCCCGTTCACCGGTGTGCACGCTCTGTGTGTGGTGTCGCGTGTACCGTGTCCTGGGTCTCCTGGCTCCTGTTCACCGGTGTGCACGCTGTGCGTGTGGTGTTGTGTGTACGGTGTCCTGGGCCTCCTGGCTCCTGTTCACCGGTGTGCACACTCTGTGCGTGGTGTTGCGTGTACGGCGTCCTGGGCCTCCTCGCTCCTGTTCACCGGTGTGCACGCTCTGTGCGTGGTGTTGCGTGTACGGCGTCCTGGGCCTCCTGGCTCCTGTTCACCGGTGTGCACGCTCTGTGTGTGGTGTTGCGTGTACGGAGTCCTGGGCCTCCTGGCTCCTGTTCACCGGTGTGCACGCTCTGCGTGTGGTGCTGTGTGTACGGTGTCCTGGGCCTCCTGGCTCCTGTTCACCGGTGTGCACGCCCTGCGTGTGGTGTTGCGTGTACGGTGTCCTGGGCCTCCTGGCTCCTGTTCACCGGTGTGCACGCTCTGCGTGTGGTGTTTCGTGTACGGTGTCTTGGGCCTCCTGGCTCCTGTTCACCAGTGTGTACGCTCTGTGTGTGGTGTCGCGCGTACGGCGTCCTGGGCCTCCCGGCTCCTGTTCACCGGTGTGCACGCTCTGTGTGTGGTGTTGCGTGTACGGTGTCCTGGGCCTCCTGGCTCCTGCTCACCGGTGTGCACGCTCTGTGTGCGTGTACGGTGTCCTGAGCCTCCTGATTCTCTTCACCGGTGTGCACGCTTTGTGTGTGGTGGTGCGTGTACGGCGTCCTGGGCCTCCTGGTCCCTGTTCACCGGTGTGCACGCTCTGTGTGTGGTGGTGCGTGTGCGCTGTCCTGGGCCTTTTGGCTCGTGTTCACCGGTGTGCACGCTCTGTGTGTGGTGTTGTGTGTACGGTGTCCTGGGCCTCCTGGCACCTGTTCACCGGTGTGCATGCTCTGCGCGTGGGGTTGCGTGTGCCGTTTGGCCCTTTTGCGCTGGTGCGCTCGTGTGGTGCGTGTTGTGTTGTGCGTGTGGTGTCCGGTGTGCGGTGTTGCGTGTGCGGTGTCCTGGGCCTCCCGCCCCTGTTCACCGGTGCGCGTGCTCGGTGTGTTGCGTGGTGTGTGCGGTGTGGGTGTGGGTGCGTGCTCGCGTGTGCCATACCGCGGCCGCGTCGTTGCGGACTCCTTGTTTTTGTTGAAACATTTTTCTTTACACATTGCTTCCTATGGCGTCTCACTTATTCTTCCCGTCTTGGACTCTTTGATTTTGGCGACGCCCAAGAGTAAGCGTGTCTTAATGCATGCATGGCGGTGTATGCTATTTACGCGTTGGTTTGTGGACTCTTTGCATTTTGCGACGCCCAAGAGTAGGCGTGTTTGTTTAATGCATTCATGCTATGCTAAATATTCTTTATGTCTTGGACTCTTTGTTTCTTGCGACGCCCAAGAGTAAGCGTGTCTTAGTGCTTGCATGGCGGCATATGCTACTTAACCGTTGGTTTGCGGACTCTTTGTTTTTTGCGACGCCCGAGAGTAGGCGTGTTTGTTTAATGCATTCATGCTATGCTACTTATTCTTTATGTCTTGGACACTTTGTTTTTTGCGACGCCCAAGAGTAAGCGTGTCTTAATGGGCACAAAGGTGGGTGGGGAGGTACATGGAGAAGGACAAAGGAAGAGGAAGCGTGCAAGTCGAAGGGTGTGGCGTGTTAGTTATCTATTTCTTTGGTGTTTACGCGCCGCTCGCGAAGCGTTTTTCTTTACCTATACGGCGTGTTAAAGGGCGGGAGGCACGGGTTGTGGACTCTTTGTTTTTTGCGACGCCCAAGAGTAAGCGTGTCTTAATGCATGCAAGGCGGTACAAGGTACTTACTCGTTGTACTTTGGGACTCCCACGCAACTTATTCTTTTTGTCTTGGACTCTTTGTTTTTTGCGACGCCCAAGAGTAAGCATGTCTTAATGCATGCATGGCGGCATATGCTACTTACTCTTTGGTTGGTGTTGGGGCGCGCACAAGTCCCCTCCTTCTATTGCACGCACTTTGCCAAGTGATTTGGGGCACGCAACGTTCCGCTTTCCCGTCTTGGTGGCTCTTTTGTGCTACAAAAAAAGGGGGGTTGGTGTGTAAAAGCGGTTGTCATGGTTGCCCCGCATTGCATCGCAGGACAGGACCGTTAGCCCCCCATGACAACCACTCCCTGGCCGAAGGCCATCGTTTTGGCCCTATTCTCGCCTCTAATCTTCCTCTTTGTTGTTGGAGCGCGCACAAGTCCCTAGCGCCTAGGGCACGCACTTTGCTAGGTGTTTTGGGGCAAGCAACGCTCAACTTCGTTGCTGTCGCGACTCTGTTGTTCTGCTTTTTCTGTGAGTGTCCTAAATTTTGCGTCCTCGCCAAACAGCGGCGTAAAATGTTTTTCGGGGTTTCTGAGGTCGGAAAAATCGATTTTGCGCTTTATTTTTGCTGGTTGTGCGTCTTTTTCGTGATTTTTTATATTCTTCTGCTGCGATCGCGCGACGCCAGCCTCCACGTATTATACGCTTCTCCGGCTGACCTATAATACGCTGTCCTCTAACTAGGCCGCAAGCAAGCAAGCTTAAGGACTCCGCCCGTTCTCTTATAGAACGTAGGGCGGAGCCCTGAGTAGCCTAAACAAGAGTTATACCGCGTGCACAGAGCGTGGCCTACATCCCTCTAATGCATTGTGCGTATGCAGGGAGAGGAGAGGATTCACAACCATTGTTTCACCTAATGTAACCCACAACAACAAATCATAGCGTGACTCAACCAGGAGGTGAGCTCCTCCTGGGCTTACTTACCTTCCTCACCACGCACCATGTGAATGCTGAAGGGAACACAAACGCAAGGACAACGCTAAGCGTTTGAACCACCCTCCGGCGAGTTGTAAACAACCCTAAGCGAGTGATGCCTCCTGTGTCATCCATGCCCTTCTTACCTTATTTCCTGCAGAAGAAGGAAGGGAATGGCAAGCAACTGCACAGCTCAAAACAAGCCTAAGCGTTTAAAGCAACCCTATTTTAAGGCTACGGCACCACAAAAACGAGCAACCACTTTCCTTTCTGACCTGTGAAGAAAAGAGAAGGGTGGATTGGGGCACAGCAAAAGGGACACAACGTGTGAATGCCTGGATTAGGCACATGCATTGCGAGCACAGCGCATACACTAACCCTACGTGCGCGCTGCGTGCTCCATTCGTTTTGCATACCTTTCATCTCAGTTTTGACCTGTGCAGAGCAAAGGAGGTGAACAGCCGAACCCCCAACGAACATAACGGTGACACCCCTGGTGTTTTAACGCAGCAACCACCACGAACGCAATGCATGCGTGTGACATGACACTAACATAACTGAGAGGTGGGTTGTCCACCTGCTTTGTGTTGTGGGTTTCTGTTCAACTCTTTTTCCTAAAGTTTCTAACATTTTTTAGGCAACTGTGCAGAAATTCCTTTTGAAAACTTTCAAAATTGTGGCTCATACTTTCTCTCTCTGGAGCTGTTTACGCTTGCGCAACTCTTTTTGGGAGTTCGCTTCTGTTGCCCTTGTCAGCGACTTCAGGTTTTAGTCTAAAAATGACAATTTCTAACGTCGTTTTGTCAATTTTTAGCGATTTGACTTCTTAAATCGCTACCCCCCTCGCTAAACCACAAGATTCACGCCCTGTTGGTTCCAGTTTCTATTTTTTTCAGCTCCTTGAGTTTTGTGCCCTCCATTGGGAGTATTGCTCCGCCATGGCCCTTCGTCAGGAAGTTTACCAAAACGCTGTTTACACAGCGATCGTCGTCCGCATTAGAGCGTTAGAAGCGTTGGAAAGATGTCCTTGATTAGTGCCCTAATAGTTTTGATGCAATCCTGCAAAATTTGGTGTTGGAAAATAGAACCAAAGCAGCAAGTAGAGCAAGAACAGGATGTGGATCGAATCAATGAATAGTTTTCGAAATCCAGTGTATCACAGAAGGGCTGCAGATAGACAAAGCAGGCGTACGTACAAAGATTCAATCACAGATGGATAAAACAAATGATTTTATGTAAAAACTGGCGTGACTCTAGCCTCCAAGTTAGCATCAAGCACTTCATGTGCGCTCTTTTGGATGAAATGGAGTTGGTTAGGAATGTGGGGCAAAGGAGTTAGGCCAGACATAGAATATCACTTGGCCAAGCAACTGAATTCAGAAACAGTTGAAAAGTAGAACCACAATAAGTGGTCAAATCATTTGAGTATAGGGGTATTGAGGTGGGGGACCACTAGGCTTAACCTACGAGGCCTCAGGCATGAAATGCCTACTCTATTACGGTAAGACCTCCATGAAGGAAGATACCTCCGCTCAGTTGAGTGGTAGGGGTGAACTTCATGGGGGGCTAGGGTTCTAACCCTAGTTACTTTGAGAACGTGTATGTTAAGCTTTAAAAGAGAGATAAAAAATGCTTAGGTAAGTCTGAGCATCAACAAAAGGGTTTTAGGGGGGGCTTGGCCCGGATCAAGACCTCCAGCAAAGACATGGCAGTGACTTTTTCTTACCTCCCCCTGGAGTACTAGTTGATCAAGCTCACGCTGGCAACTTTTGAGGAATGCCCCATCGAAGGGACATCATTCACGGTACATTACACTGTTTTTCAAGGGTACCTACAGTGTGGTAGGCTTCTATGAACTGATGAGAGTGTCTTTGGCTGGTTTCATGCATTTTCTGAGGTAATTTTGGGGAAATTTGAGCCTTTTTCCTTGGTCCTACTAGCTGTGAGGCGAAAACCTTCGGTAAAAATTTGGGGGTAGTGGGGTTTGAGCCCAGGACTCCCTACCTAGAGCACACATGCACCAGGCTCGTGGCACGAAAGCCCTGCATGTAGAAGGTCATTCGCGGGGTCCGTGAGGGACTTCATTGCCGCATCCGTGCGGGGCCCAGACAGCACACATATGTCCCTACCCTTGAAGGTTTAGGACCTGGTCACCCACCGCCGCCCAGTCCAGTGCACCTGCGGCACGTGGGCGTGTATGCACGAGTACTTCGACAAAGGCATGAGGAGTCCCACCCCTAACGTCCCCATCGCTCGGAGCACCCTGTCAACCCACATGTTCCCTGCAAGCATCGCGAACGTAGTGGAGGGAATCAGGAATTGTCCGCATACAGCGTATTGCATGTGCAGATCTTTCAGCATTGCCAGCAGCTCACTTCGGACTACGGCCGCGTGATGGTGTATGAGCTGATCCAGGGTTGCCACTACAGAGTCACGGCATATGACCCGGACACCCGACAGCTTAAGCTTGTGACCAGACTTCACCGCCACGTCGGATAGGTCCTTGCAAAAGTTCTCAAACTGCAGGGCTTCAGCCCTGATGGCAGTATTCAACTTCACCACTGTCTCTGCCGTGTGCGACAGGTATGGTGCCGCATACCGCACGATGCCGCCTGCCACAGCCGCCATCACCTGGGGCACGTACGCCGGCCCCACTGAGTTCTTGCACCAGCCTTCGAGAGCTTCGCATCGGAGTACATGCGTTCTCCTTCATGGATGCCATCCCCGGCGGATCAAGGCGTAGGCCCAGGTATGGTACCGTGATCTTGCCTTTCAGGCAGACACACGAAGCTGCCGCATTGTTAGGGTTTAGGTACACCACCATCGAGGGGATGCGAGCGGTGGTGGTGTACACACACTTGCGGACGTTGAGGGACATGCCCATGTCCGCCAAGTATTGAGCGATCGCCGCTGCATACTCTAGGAATTGCGGCAAGGAGCGTGCTATCAGCAGGAGGTCGTCGCAATACCCTTGTAGCAGGGGTGGCACAGCGTGGCGGGGATCCCCTTGGGCTTTGCTGGCAAGGGTTCACAACAGGGGCTCCGAGAGGAGGAGGTAGAGCACTGCGCTTTCCGCACTGCCCTGGCTCAGGCCCCGGTGGAGACGAATGCTCGGCGTGGGGCCATGCACAGTGACAATGCGCACTGTGGAGCGGCAGCTGGGGGTATGGAAGAGCTTCATGAGCTCCTCCGGGACCCCCATGTGGCGCAAGAGAAGTGCCAGTGCCTCATGCGGGGCCCTGTCGAAAGCCTTGGAGACATCAAAGACCAGGACATGATTCTCCTCCTGTCCTTGCTACAGCCTGCTCTGGGCTAGGAACACCGGGGCCGCCGCTGTGGAGCTTGGCATGGCTACAAACTGCAGTTCTGCGGCCAACCCCTTACGAGCCAGGACTGCTGTGAACCTCCTTATGAGAGGGGTAATTAGCATCCTCATGTCCTGCTACCCCAACGCTATAGGCCTGTATGCCTCCAAGCTCCCCGTGGCCGTGCCTTTGGGCATTAGCCAAATGATTACCTCATGCCAGGATTCTGGGACCTCCGCACCACGTAGGATGGCCCTGTACGCGTGCACCAGGAGCCCTTGCACCGGCTTAGGCGGCTTCGCAATAAGTGCAGCTGTGATCCTATTGGATCCGCGCGCCTTGTCGTCCGCCACGGCTTGTTTCATGGCATCCTTGAGGTCTTGCAGGGTATAGTCTTGTACCAACCTCCATTCTTCCGGCGCACCTCGAGGGATGTGGGCCCTGACTAGCCGTTCGAAGGACGTTAGGTTCAGTGGCCTATTGGCGTACAGCGCCTGCCAATACCTCTGGACCTCTCCGATGACCTCCGAGGCCTCCACGAGCACCTTCTCGGACTCCTGGACACACACTGACCACAGGCCCGAGAGGGCGTAGTTAACCACGTTTATGGCTCCCCAGATTGCTGTCCATCGGTGCTGCAGATCCGGCACCCTGCCCCGCCAATAGTCCTTTATGGACGTACGCCTGTTGCACATGAGGACACGTCTTAGCTCCACCACACGAGCCTCAAGCTGATGCAGCTGCTGGCTCAAAGCAGTGTTCAAGTACTGCATGGTGGTTGTAGACAAGTCAGGGTCCACCTGCAGGAGCTGCTGGAGCAAGGCAGCCGTCTCCCGGGCGAGGAGCCCGGCTTCGGCTGCATCCCGTTTCCACAGCTGATAGGCGCGCCATGCCAGGGCCTGCTGATCTGAAAGGAGCTGAGACAGAGACGCCTCCATCTGCCCCTGTCCATACGGATACTGCGGGTCTATGCCTGACAGCATGCGCACCCCCGTCACCCTTGACACCTCGTTGCGGAAGGCATAGGGCAGTTCAAAGACCGCCTGTAGTTCCGGCGTGCCCATGGTGGCAGTGTCCTGGTCTGACGAGGGCCATCCTCGTAGAGCTCGATCCTGACAGGCCTTCTGAAGTGCTGCTGCCGCCGCCTCACGATTTCCGGGGGAGTCCGGGCGTATGGCGTGCACCCTGCCTTGAGCGTGTGAGGAAGCCAGCCGTGGGATCCTCTCCCTGGCAGCCACTGCCAACGATGTCCAGGACCACGGGGCAATGGTCAGACCCGAGCGACGGGGGGGGCGTTCCTGGCACCAGGTGTGGACACTCACGTGCCGCCCACGGGACAAGTGGCGAGTTGAGCAAGAAGGAGTCCAGTGGATACCCCGGTCTCCCGGGCCGTCTGTCCTTCTCTGCTGCCCCCCCGTCCTGTGGAACCCGCATTGCTCCCACAGAGCTTTGAAGATTCTCGTGGTGGGGTGCCCCGGGGACTCCACCCACACATTGAAGTCCCCTCCGAGGAACACTGCCTTTGTGGCCCCTGCGCTTTTGGCCGCCGCGTACATGGCAACGTCGGCCCGACAGGACGCCTTAGACGCCGAGGAGTCACCACAACTCCCCGGGCCGTGGACGTTGATGACCGTAGGCGTGCCACGGGTGGTCACCAAATCGAGGGCCATGGCCTTACCTGGCACAATGTCTACTACGTCTTGAACCTCCTCTGCAGTGAACAAGTCCGCTTGAAGGGCAATCAAGAGACCGCCATGTACCGCCGCTGCCGACACTGCTTCGGCATCTACCCCGCACGAAGGCATGGTACCCATGGTGACACCACTGATTCTCGAACTGTACCATGCCCTTGGCATCTCACAGGCCCGTCTCCTGGAAGAGACCCAGGATGGCGCCTTCGGCCTTCAAAACGCCCGCCGCCACAGCCTCCCTGTGGAGCATACCCGGGGCCATCGGCACGTCCCCCCGCATTGAGCACTGGACGTTCCAAGACATTGCCGTCCAAGTGTCAGAGGCGGGGTCCCTTCACGGCTGCACCGCTGGATCTGGATTCCCCGCCGGGTCCAAGTCAGCAGAAGGAGGGGGACCGCCGGGGCCTTGCGCGGGCGGCAGGTGCGAAGACCCCTTTGCCCGACCGGACGCGGACCCCTGCCGCCCACCTGTTGAGGGGGTGGTCGCCGGGTGCGTTCCATGAGACACTGTGGTTCATCGCGTGGTCCCACCGCCTGTCGCACCCGCTCCTGTGCCCCCCGTGGAGGACACCGCTGCAGACCGGCGAGCCCAACTCAACATTGTCGACGACGACGCCCCTTGCGTCCCCGAGGGATGGGCTCCCTGGCAACGCGAGTGTCTTTGCCCCGGCTTGGGCCGCTGCGAATGGCCCTGCCAGCCCTCCAGGCATAACGCCGTTCATCATGGCCAGCGCCTGCTCACGCTCAGCTGGGTGTCACCCGTGTTTCCTCGCCAGATGGTCCAGGAGGTCTTTGGGGTGAAGGTGGCTGGGCCGCAAGTGTTTGCCGGCCCGCCACGCGAAATAGGCCGCCTCCTCCAACTTTGACCACAGGCAGACGTTGAGCTCCTTCAACCCACGCTGCTCCGTGGCCAGCTCCTCCCCGAAGAGCCGCAACACCACCATGATGTTGGGGTAGCTGCCATACTGTTGGGCCAGGCCCTTCTCGGGGGGCAGCTTCGGTGCTGCTTTCAGGACCGCTTTCGCCACAGCGGCCGTAGGGGCGGCAGGCCGAACCGGCGGCACACTGGGCGGTTCCCGCAGGTGGAGAACCCCCCCCCCACGGGAAACTGCTCCTCCACCCACTGGCGCCATGCATCGGCGAACTTCTCCCGGCGGCCCTCAACCTTCCACCTGGACGTCGAGAACGCTCGGAGCCACGGCGCCATGTTCTCGACCATGGCCAGGCGGAAGGCATCTCCTCCACGCTGCCTGGGGAAATGGACCGCAGCCGAGCCCACCACGGTCCCCTGGAGGTACGAGGCCGTGCAGCCGTCGCTGCTCAGGACAAGAAGGTGCAGGGCCTCCAAGTCAGCAGGGCGGACCGTGAGCCCTGTGTCCTCCCCACGATCGTACATACGCAGCGCCGAGGAGTGGGGCTCCAGCGCCACGATGACCTAGCACCATGCCCGCAACCCACCGTGCAACAACGCCCCTGAGGCCGCAGGCCGGTTGCTGGAGGACTGCGCTGCTGGCGCCTTGGGAAGGGCCGTCGCCTGCCCCTGCAGCGGCCTGCACATGGCAGCCGGGTGTTCAGCCTGCCACAAGTTGCTTGGGGCCACGGGCCAGACGTCCTGCCCCGGGACCCGCGGCAGCTGCATCACCTCCACCAACACGGCCGGCGCCTGCCGAATGTCCCCAAGCGTGCACCTGTACGCCCTGCAGACGTGGCCGAGGAACCGGAGACATTCCCTTAGAACCCTATAGCAGGCCGGGCCCCTTGACTGCTGCCTGCTGATCCTGCTCACGGCAACCATAATCCATCGCAAGTCCCCCTTGTCCACCCGAACACAGACCCAATACTCCGCCCCAGCGAACACCACCAGCTTCCCCATGTCGGCCTCGCCCACTGTATGAGTGGGAGGCACGTCCTCCACGTGCAGCCATCGCCGGTCGTTCTCCTCCCACGGCTGAGGGGCATACTGCCGTTGCTGCTGCATCGCGTCCTTCACGTGCTGCAGACAGTCCGTCAGAACCATGGACATTCCTTCCTCCGCTGCAGCCATACATAGCAGGGCGTGCTGCAGCCGCGCCTCGGGCAGCCCCAATTAGTGCGGGATGTCCGCCACCACCAGAGGAGTGCGGGGCGCGGAAAGGGCATCCAGCACTGCAGCGGGCAACTCCCCCAGTGAGGGGATACGCGCGATGGGCCTTATATCCCTTTTAAGGGCCACCGCCGCCACCCAGCGCCTGTCCAACGTGGACAGGAGGTTGTCCGGCCTTGGCATGCAGAGGAGGGCCCCGGCGGTGGACATGAGGGCGCACACGCCACAGTCATTGGAGTTGCCGTCCGGCTGCTTCACCTGTGCCGTCCGGGCCGTCGCCAGCAGGTTCTCTGCACACGGCCACACCGCCGTCTGCCCCCTTGTCGCCATGCACACCATTTTGACCGCCATGTTCCAAGTGTGCGGCCACTGGGGCGGGCGTCCCGCCAGCGTAGGCTGGAGTCGTGGGCGGTCCAGTGTCGCATTCACGGCGTCTCCAATCGGTCAAGGTACACGAACTCTAAAGCGCCTAGCTCAACGTACCGCGCAATGAGAAGGGCGGCCGGAGTCTGGGTGTGCTGGTGGACCTCCTAACCTTTCCTCGGGAGTATCATGGCGTGGGGCGCCAGGCACTGTGCCACATCGGTGACCAGCGTGACTGTGTCGTGTGGTCCGTGGCCACCAGGATGTGATGCCGTGGCCCGGGCTTGTCAGCGGACACATACAAACCCTCCACGGCGCCCCGCATCTCGGCCGGCTGTGAAGAGGTGTCTCCGCAGTCCCGGAGCCAGGGAAGTGCACCCGGGAGATGCCGTCCCGCTCCCCCTCACCAGATTGTGATCCGCAGGGTCCGCAGGTCACACCAGATAACCGTGCCAATTGGGTCTCGCCAGAGTGGAGGCCTTTTGGCACCCCACTGAAGGATGGTGACCACCACATGTGTGCTCAGGGGCTACCCTCCCATCCGTTCCGACCATTGTGCCTTGGGGAGCTGCTGTGGTCGCGCGCGCTGGGCCCCTGTCCCAGAACGAAATAAAAAGATAGTTAAAATACGACGAAAAAATTTTCTGAATAGCTGAAAATAAAGCTAATTAGCATAAAAAACGCTTGGGCCAAAAAGCACGCTGCGAAACGCGTAAAAACGCGACGAAAACTTTTTCGACGTCAAATAGGTGAATAGTTAACGCCGGAAGCACCGTAACGCTCGTAGGACCCCAACGCCGTCCTTGCCGTCGTCTAACTCGCTATAGGTGCAAAGAAAAACGCGTCGCGAGCAGCGCGTAAAACTCGAAAAATTTTTCATAACTCGCCACGACCCCTAATGTCGCGCCCTGCCGCCTTTTTCTTCTTCTTCTCCATGCACCTCCCTCCCCACCCTCGTGCCCATCACTCCCCTTGCCCTGCAGCTCAGGCGGCGGCCCTGGGGGAACGCGGTTAACCCTTAGCAATGGACACCAACACACTCCACGACGCCACGCACAGGAACAAGGCCGAGAACATCAAGAACGACGGGTAGCACGTAAGGCACGGCAGCGAACATGGTCTGGCTGCACGCGAGTGTGTTGGGTCGTGTATAATTTTTTTTTTTTTTTTTTTTCAAAAGCAAAAAAAAAAACAAAAAAAGAGGAAAAAAAGATATTTTACGAAATTTTGCGGCGGTTTTTCAAGTAGGTACAACCACACCGGCAACAACAGCGCAGACGACACTGGCGCCAGCGCCAGCACAGCGCCACAGCACAGGGAAGCAGGGCACCACAGCCAGCACAACAAGGCACCGCAGCGCACAGAGCGGAGAAGACAGGGAACGCACAGCACGAGGAAAAGAGCACCACAGCACGCAGACACCACCACCGGGCAAAAAACAGCACAGCCAACCACCAGCACAACACAGCGCAGCACGACAGCCCACAGGAGGGTAAAGCAAGCCCCAACAGCACCGCAACACGACAGCAGAGCACAACAGCACGGCACCACGCGACAGCACAGCACCAGAGAACACGACACAGGAAAGCAGGGCACCACAGCAAACCACACCAACCACAGGGAAACAGACACCGCGGCCAAACAGCGACACCGACACCGAAACACGCCACCAGCAGACAACCACGGGCCACCAGACCCAGCACCGCACCACGGCACACCACAGCACCAGGCGCCAGCAGCAGCGCGCACCACACGAACAGCACAACGCGAGCGCAACGGCACAGCGAAGCACAACACGGCACAGAGCGGAGAGGACAGGGAACGCACAGCACAGCACCCCGGGACACACACAGAACAAAGCAGAGCGGTGAACAACAGCGCGCACCACCGCGCCACGACAAAACACACACAGCACGGGGCAACACCGCAAAACACAGCACCGCAGAGCACAGGGCCCAGGGCAACGGCCAGCGCCAGGGAGCACGGCGCAACAAGCAGCGGCACCCAACGAGCACAACACAGCACAGGACAGCACAACACCGGAGGACACAACGCGCAGCAGCGCGGCGCAGCACCGCACCCAGGGACGCACAGCACACGGCACACAGCACCGAGCGGCAGCGACGAGAACCGCGAGACAAAAGGGGGGGGGGGGGGCCAACGACCAGCCAGGCGGAAAGCACGAAAGAGGGACAAACACACGGAGAGCCGAGAGGCGGAAGGCCAACAAAGCAGACAACGCACAGCGCCGAGGCCCAGGGCACCCGGGGCCGGAAACCAGAGAAAGCCGGAGACAACGGGGGCGCACAGGGAAAGAAGGAAAAAAAAAAAAAAAACAACAACACCAAGGCACCAAGCAGGAGCGACGAAAACCGCGAGACAAAAAGGGGGGGGGGGGCAACGACCAGCCAGGCGGAAAGCACGAAAGAGGGACACGCGCACGGAGAGCCGAGAGGCGGAAGGCCAGCAAAGCAAACAACGCACAGCGCCGAGGCCCAGGGCACCCGGGGCCGGAAACCAGAGAAAGCCGGAGACAGGGGGGGCGCACGGGGGAAGAAGGAGAAAAAAAACAAAAAAAAAACAACAACAACACCAAAGCACCAAGCAGGAGCGACGAAAACCGCGAGACACAAAAAGGGAGAGGGGGGGGGGAGAAACCACCAAAGAGCAGCCAGCAGCCAAGCGGGGGACACAAACGAGGCGCGAGCGCACGAACAGCCAGGCAGCGGGAAACCGAGAAGAACCAGCAAAGCACAGCGCCAAGGCAACGAGGAACGGCAAGGGCAGCGAGAGAGAGGGGGGCAACCCCAGCCCGGAGGGGGCCAAGCAAAGCAGAAAGCGGCCAAAGGAAAAGGTGAGGCGCACCACAACGCGCCCGGGAGGCCGGCCCGCCCGACCCGGCCACAAAGAGCAAGCACACGCACGCCAGCCGCCGTCCGGATGGACGAGTGCGCGCCCGGAGGGTACCCAGCCCCTGCCGGCTACGAACAGCCGCCGTCCGGATGGACGTGTGTGCGCCCGGAGGGTACCCAGCCCCTGCCGGCTACGATAGCTGCCGTCCGGATGGACGAGTGAGCGCCCCGCAGCGAAGCCCCGCACAGGAACACAACACACCGAGCGGGCACACCGGTGAACAGGAGCCAGGAGGCCCAGGACACCGCACACGCAAAACAACACACCGAGCGGGCACACCGGTGAACAGGAGCCGGGAGGCCCAGGACGCCGCACACACAACACAACACACCGAGCGGGCACACCGGTGAACAGGAGCCGGGAGGCCCAGGACGCCGCACACGCAAAACAACACACCGAGCGGGCACACAGGTGAACAGGAGCCGGGAGGCCCAGGACACCGCACACGCAACACAACACACCGAGTGGGCGCACCGGTGAACAGGAGCCGGGAGGCCCAGGCCACCGCACACGCAACACAACACACCGAGCGGGCGCACCGGTGAACAGGAGCCGGGAGGCCCAGGACGCCGCACACACAAAACAACACACCGAGCGGGCACACAGGTGAACAGGAGCCGGGAGGCCCAGGACACCGCACACGCAACACGACACACCGAGCGGCACACCGGTGAACAGGAGCCGGGAGGCCCAGGACACCGCACACGCAACACAACACACCGAGCGGGTGCACCGGTGAACAGGAGCCGGGAGGCCCAGGACGCCGCACACGCAAAACAACACACCGAGCGGGCACACAGGTGAACAGGAGCCGGGAGGCCCAGGACACCGCACAAGCAACACAACACACCGAGCGGGCACACCGGTGAACAGGAGCCGGGAGGCCCAGGACGCCGCACACGCAACACAACACACCGAGCGGGCGCACCGGTGAACAGGAGCCGGGAGGCCCAGGACGCCGCACACGCAAAACAACACACCGAGCGGGCACACAGGTGAACAGGAGCCGGGAGGCCCAGGACACCGCACACGCAACACAACACACCGAGCGGGCACACCGGTGAACAGCAGCCGGGTGGCCCAGGACACCGCACACGCAACACAACACACCGAGCGGGCGCACCGGTGAACAGGAGCCGGGAGGCCCAGGACGCCGCACACGCAAAACAACACACCGAGCGGGCACACAGGTGAACAGGAGCCGGGAGGCCCAGGACACCGCACACGCAGCACAACACACCGAGCGGGCACACCGGTGAACAGGAGCCGGGAGGCCCGGGACGCCGCACACGCAACACAACACACCGAGCGGGCGCACCGGTGAACAGGAGCCGGGAGGCCCAGGACGCCGCACACGCAAAACAACAACCCGAGCGGGCACACGGGTGAACAGGAGCCGGGAGGCCCAGGACACCGCACACGCAACACAACACACCGAGCGGGCACACCGGTGAACAGGAGCCGGGAGGCCCAGGACACCGCACACCCAACACAACACACCGAGAGGGCACACCGGTGAACAGGAGCCGGGAGGCCCAGGACACCGCACACACGTAGGGCGGCCGAGGGACAGGAAAGAACCAACACCCCATGGGTCGGACACACTGGGGCGACCCAGCCGACCCACCGGGCCAGTGGCAGGAGCGGTACTCCAAGGCTGTTGGTCCGAGCCCGGCCAGGCTGCATCGGGGACCATGGCAAACGTCACCCGGAGCCATGGATGCAACCGGTGACAGGCGAGCCGGTACACAGTCCAGGAGGGGGTCGCCTGCCAAGCGGAGCGGCCCCGCAACTCAAGCCACAAGGGTGAGGCGGTCGTACCGTAGACAAGCGGGAGCAATACCCCTTGTGGTGAGAGATACTCCACACGGCTGGGCAGCCCCCAGAGCTGCCGCCCAAAGGAGGGGGCATGTGGCCCTACTCATGGACACATGTGGGGACACCCTCCCACCTGGGACACATGGACCGGGTGGCCGCGACAATGCCTTCCCAAGCACATGCGGGAGCGGCTCAAGAGGCACCTAACATAGGGCAGCGGGAGGGACAGGACGTCCCCTTGGTAAGACCTTCTTCCTGCACCGTCAAAGGAGGCATCCCGAGCTCCCGAAGATACCTACCTACCTACCTCGACCACTGTGCCCCGCGGCGCCGTGAAGATGTGCCCCCGTTATCCTCAGTCGGTCACCCAACCTCACAGGATGGCCACAGTGTCCTAGCTGGGATTGAGGCTCGACTCCTTGGGCAAGACCACCACCGGTGGGCACGGGCAATCAACGGTCCACACGCTCCATTCCATCCCGTCCAGACGTTTGTGGCCAGGGGGCCGGACGATCTTGTGCCAGGGGTCGGGGAACTGGCGGTGGACGGCGGTCCACACGTCAGCTCCGTCACCGCGCGTGAACTGGGGCCATTCAAGGATGTCCCGCGCCACGGGATTGGGGAGGCAGACGGAAGGAACCTCCATCCAGGTCCCAGTTAGAACCCCGGCCCGTCCTCATCCTTTAGCAGATGGACCTCCGGGTTCAAAATTGTAAGCCGGGGCGCCACCATGGGAAGGTGCAGAGAAACAGTCCACGGCTGGGCGGTGACAGACTCGTGCCGCACGTCCGGGCAAGCGGCCACAGCACGACGGTCCCTGGCCCAGCTCAGCCCCCTGTCTCACCATTGCGTCCAGGTAATGCGCTCCGTGGGCAGCGACCAGGACGGGTAGGTCACAACCTCCCAAGCCTGCCACCTGTGCGGGTCCATATTGGTGGGATGTGTGTGCCACGTGCAAATTCAAGCCAGGGACGCCTGGTGGCGGGTGACCACGTCCCTGCAAGGCATCAGCGGGAGCGGGTTGAGCAAGACCGCCATGCCACATGGCAGCGCCACCACCATCACCATCCTGCTCCCGTGAGCGACCACGTACCCAACCGCTGGGACCCCTCCAACCTGCGCCTTCTCCACCACTTCACGCATCAGCGTCTCGTGGTGCTGGAAACGGCGTAGGCTAAGGGCCCCAACGCGGGCGATGGCCTGGAGGATCAGAAGTAGATCCTTGGGTACTCCCTGTGGCACCGGTGGTTGAGGGTGTGCGAAGCAGCATGTATCCGCCCGCATGCACCAACCCTTGGCCCAGTGCATGCAGGTTTCAACCTCCCCCGTCTTGAGTCCAGCCCTGTCCCCCACCTCTGTCTTCTGTTGCTCCACCACTTGCGCCTCCCTCGCCCCAATGACGTCGAATCCTTCATCATCCTCATCTGTTTCCCCTACTTTGCTAGGGTCCCGGCTCTAGCCGTCTTCTTCCATCGCTTCAGCAGTCGGCAGGCCGGCCGCCGCCATGATATCCGCGAGGGCTGCCTCCACGTGGGCCTCCAGGTCCACCTCGTTGCCCTTGGACCGGCCCGGGTCCGGACCCCGTGCCTCCTGTTGCCCCTCCCTTATGAGCCCCTCAGTATCATCTCCCTCGGTCCCAACCCCATGGCCCGCCGATGCGCCCGCCGCTCCGTCCTCCTCCACCTCGACCGCGCATTGTTTGGCTACTCGGTGGCCCATGTCGGCTTCCTGGCGCGTGCCCACCGCCACCACCAGCCCTGGGGGCGCCACCGCGGTTCACGAGGCGGTAGCTGCTGGAGATGGGGACGAGAACCGCGCAGTCAACGGCGAGCTACGGCGGTTCATACAATCCTGTCAGAACGGGGCCTCCATGCCCTCAGGGTGCATCGCCACCAAGCCTGCATTGGACCTCAGCGCCTGGGGCGT
This sequence comes from Eutreptiella sp. 'Long Island Sound 2002', assembly GCA_964036045.1. Taxonomy (NCBI): domain Eukaryota; phylum Euglenozoa; class Euglenophyceae; order Eutreptiales; family Eutreptiaceae; genus Eutreptiella; species Eutreptiella sp. 'Long Island Sound 2002'. The sequence goes on along the minus strand of OZ038380.1, from coordinate 98,606,924 downwards.
GAGGGGCCTCATGCGGTGCTCGAGGCGCCAGGCGTCAGCGCCGCCCTGCCACAGACCAACGTACAGGCCGTACTGATGCACATCCTCCAACCCCGCCTCGTCGAGCAGGCGCCCTACCGAAAGGCACACTGAAGGGGGGAGGTGTTCTGGCAGCTCAGCCGCCCAGACCTGACCCGGGTAGGAATCCAGGACCGCTGCGTCCCCCAGCTGGACGCAGCTGACCCAGTCACCATCCGGGGGCACGGCTTCCACGCTCTTCTGCCGGGGGGACCTTGCCGGAGGCTAGATCTCGTAGCGCTCCAGGGCGCTCCCGGCCCTGTCCAGCCCTGTCCCCCACGTCTGTCTTCTGTTGCTCCACCTCTTGCGCCTCCCTCGCCCCAATGACGTCGAATCCTTCATCATCCTCATCTGTCTCCCCTACTTTGCTAGGCTCCCGGCTCTAGCTGTCTTCTTCCATCGCTTCAGCAGGCGGCAGGCCGTCCGCCGCCATGATATCCGCGAGGGCTGCCTCCACGTGGGCCTCCAGGTCCACCTCGTTGCCCTTGGACCGGCCCGGGTCCGGACCCCGTTCCTCCTGTTGCCCCTCCCTTATGAGCCCCTCAGTATCATCTCCCGCGGTCCCAACCCCATGGCCCGCCGATGCGCCCGCCGCTCCGTCCTCCTCCACCTCGACCGCGCATTGTTTGGCTCCTCGGTGGCCCATGTCGGCTTACTGGCTCGTGCCCACCGCCACCACCAGCCCTGGGGGCGTCACCGCGGTTCACGAGGCGGTAGCTGCTGGAGATGTGGACGAGAACCGCGCAGTCAACGGCGAGCTACAGGCGGTTCATACAATCCTGCCAGAACGGGTCCTCCATGCCCTCAGGGTGCATCGCCACCAAGCCTGCATTGGACCTCAGCGCCTGGGGCGTGAGGGGCCTCATGCGGTGCTCGAGGCGCCAGGCGTCAGCGCCACCCTGCCACAGACCAACGTACAGGCCGTACTGATGCTCATCCTCCAGCCCCGCCTCGTCGAGCAGGCGCCCTACCGAAAGGCACACTGAAGGGGGGAGGTGTTCTGGCAGCTCAGCCGCCCAGACTTGACCCGGGTAGGAATCCAGGACCGCTGCGTCCCCCAGCTGGACGCAGCTGACCCAGTCACCATCCGGGGGCACGGCTTCCACGCTCTTCTGCCGGGGGGACCTTGCCGGAGGCTAGATCTCGTAGCGCTCCAGGGCGCTCCCAAGCAGCGCCGCCTCTTGCCGCCCGCCGGTGCTGGTGGACATCCTCAGCCGCATGGAACCTGCAGTGCCGCTGCTCACAGCTCCGCAGGGGAGGGGGCGGCACCGCGGTGGGCATGGGCATCAGCGGCGCATTTGCCAGTTCCACGTCCATGCCGATATAGACATCGGGCTCGGCGTCGTCCTTGTACACGAGGGCCAGCGCCGATTCGCCGAGCCCGTACTCCACCTCCTCCTCCGCGTCCTCCACAGCCACGCCCTGTCCCCCTTCCCCTTCCCCCTCAGCCGCTACAGCCGGAGGCGGCTCTTGCTACGGGGGGAAGGGCGCCAGGGGTTGCTCGTCAGCGTCCCCGCCACTAGCCGCCTCCGCCTCCAGCAGTGCCCGCAGGCGGTGCCGGAGCCGGGCCGGGCACAACTCCCCAGGCGCCACCCTAAGCCACCCCCGCACTCCCACAACCACTCCTCCACGTCCTCAACCACCGTAAGCCCCCCACAAGGCGCCATAGCCCTCTGGTCCCCCGATCCTTCTTGAATTTGCACCACGCTCCGCTCAGCACTCGTAGTCCCCACGTTGACATCCCTCGGCTGGCCCAGTTCTACCCGCTCTCCAACGGCCTAGTCCGCCACCGCGGCAACATCCCGCGCACTCACCACCCCCTGCTGGCGACTGGCAGCAAGTGCCTGCGCGATTAGCACGCCAATGCTAGAGTGGTCAGTGTCCATCTCCGTCGCTGCAGTCTCCGCCTGTGCGCCACCTGCCGCTTGTCGTCGGTACTTCTCCAGGGCTTGCTCAAGCAGCTCGCTGATGTTTAGGGGGGGCGGCCACGGCCGCCCCTTGCGCCAAAGGCGTCGCATGCACGGCTGACGGTAGTCCCTTCATGGGGGGCAAGCCTCTGCACTCCAACGGGGCGGCCAACGCCCCGTACGTATGGGCCAGCCCCCCCGTCAGTGAGACTTCTGGCACTGCCGGCGCCGGAGTGGCGCCCGTCGGTTTGGCTTGGGGCATTTGTGCGGCCGGCTGCTGCGGCGCCTCCCCAAGAGCCACATGGCGAGCCTGCGTCGTTCAAGGAGTCACCGCAGCCCGCTCTCGAGTCAGTTCGTCCAGCAGCGACTGCCGTGTCTCAGCGTACTGTGCCCCCATCAGCTCCGCTTGGGGCGTCGGTGTAATAGGCGCCTGCAGGGCTGCTGTCAGCCGGCAATTTCGGAGGTACTGTTGGTGTTGGTCGGGTTGCTGGCACTCCCCCCATAGCAACGGGAGGCGTAGTGGCCACTTGCTTCGGCACTGCATGCGTCGGCGGCCGTCCCTCCGCCATCGTCCCCCTAGGGGCGCCCGGAAGTGGCGGCCGCGCCGGGTCATGCGACACGTGCTGCATCCCTCCGTACAGCAGCGCCTGAGGCACGTGCGCCAGCGGCGCTCGTGGTCTCCCTTGCCCAACAAGGAGTGCCAGTGCGGCTCGAGCAGGCGGTGCCCGCACAGGTGCCGGCAGGGGCGCGGGCGCCGCATAAGCATGCGACGCACTTGCTGTCGGCACTACCAGCGGCACTGCGGGGGGAGCCGGCATGGCGTGCTGCGGCAGCGCCGCAAACGCACCCGGCTGTCGCTGCTGAAGACGTTGCTGAGCCGCATGTTGGTGCGCATGGTGATGGTGATGGAGGTGAAACGGAAGCGGAACAGCCGGGTGCACGTGGTGGTGTGGGAAATGGTGGTGCACCGCGGCATGTCCCATTTGGGGGTTGAATAGGTGATGGTGGTTGTGGTGGTGATTGGTCCCAAACGGTGGGAACAGTACTGGCAAGGGGCCTTGAGGTGCAGGCATCGGAAACAGGTGTGCACCCGTCGCCGCCTGCCCCTGCCAGCCTGCCGCCAGCCCTGCTGGCTGTCGCCCATGGTTGCATCCTCCAGCTGCCCAAAGTCTTCTTGTAGATGGCCGTGCAGTCGGTTAAGTAAGTGTACCCCGAAAGGCGCCGTAACCGCTGCAAAAGCTGCCTGAATGTCAGGCGCATTGAACGGGGGGGGGGGTCGTGGACCAACACCTGCCGCAGGCAGAGGTCCACGAAGTGGGCCCACACGTTGTCCCTGGCCGGACGACCGGCGTCCACGCGCCCGGAAGGCAGCATACGTGTGCTGCCCGTGTGTGATGAGGTCAGACAGTGTGTCTACCAGACATCGGGCACGTCGCCGGAGGGTTGACAACTCCACAGGATCGGTTTGGACTGGAAGGGGCATAATTCGAACCAAGACTGGGCGAGCTGGGGACAACACGGGGGCGTGGGGATACTCAGGATGTTGCAGGCCCGTCCCTGGATCCGTGGCGGACTGCCCACTTGGGGTGCCTGTGTCCGCATGCACTGTGCACGAAACTGTGCGTGACACGGTGTATTCCCCCTGCTCCTTCTCTGGCTCCCCTGCTTTCTCTCTCTGTCCCCGTCCGTGCCACGCGGCTTCCCCCTGGTGTCCGGTCTAGGGTTGACTGGTGTGTAGGGGAGGGGGTGTGGTGGTGGGGGGGGGGTTGACACCAGCATGGGTCCCCGTCCCCCGGCGTTTCCCCGGGGGGGGGGGCGATGTTTGCACTCCCCATCAGGGTGGAACGCTGTTGTACGGGATGTCCATTTGTGCCCGCTTGGTACAAATGGACCTGCGTCGTAGCCAGGTACTCCGGCCGTTCCCCACACCAGGGTTCGCTACACTGTTCGTCGCCGGGGAGCCCTTGCTGGGGCAGGCGTGGCGCTTGTAGGCCCCGATGGACAGAGTGCCCTAACCGCACCCCTAACTGGGCACGAACCGCAGCACGTGCTGTGAGGAGTGCTCTTTTTCAGGCCCATTGGCCACTCCACCAGGCCGGTGCCACCATAAGCCGTTGGCCAACGGTCCCAGGCGTGTCCCACCTTATTGCATGTGCCGAGGTCGGGCCGAAACGGCAATTGGAGGGGGGCGGCTAACTCCTGAGGCTGGGTCCCCTGCCAGCGTCCCCCACGGGTTCCTCTAGTCCCCGTCCCCCACCCCCGCGCTTTTGGCGTCTGTCCCTCTGTCTCCTGCCGCTTTGTCACCCCCGGCTCGCGCCCCCTCGCTAGTCTAGGGGACGGCACTTCCTAGCGTTCCGTCACCCCTTTGCCGTTGCTCTCTGTCTAATCCTTGCTTGCTTGGTGCTGCTTGGCTACGTTGTGTCTTGCCCGCGGCTCCTCTTCTTCCCCTCCCGCGCATGCCCGCTGCCGTCAGGCACCCTGTTTTGCCCAGGTGCGGTTGCCGGTGGGGACACGCACGGTGCCATGCAAAGTCCACTGCTCTGCTCCCTTTCCCCCCTCGGGTTCGCACTGGACCGGTGCACAACAGGTTCGGGCTTGGGCTGTGGTCTGGGCATCTTGTGGCGTGAGCACAAGGTACGCAAGGCACGTAGCATTGTGCACGACGGCGGGCTTTGACTCTGCCCCCGGGTTCGTTCCCACCCCTCCGCCCCCCCCTGCCGCCCCTGTCCCTTCTCTCTGCTTTCCTCGTTGTCTTTGGCGTCCCTCTCGGGCGCCTTGGGCGCCAGCTGGCTCTCTGTGCACCCCCCTATTCTGGCTGCACTCCGTGTGCCCCTTGGTTTGGTTTTTTTATCGGGGGGGAATGCGGGGTGCCGTGTGCTCTGGTGCCTCCCACCCCACCAGCGGGCAATGGTTGCTGTGGGCAAGCACCATGCGAAGCAAGTGGGCTTGGGTTATGCAGCATCTCATCTGGTCAGGTTTGGGCTTGGTTTTGGGCAGGTCGTTCTGGTCTTACTTTCCCTCTTGCCTGCAGGGGCACGGTGCACAACAGGTTCCGTTTTGGGCAAGGGCAAGGGCAGTGCGTGGTGTAGGGCGTTGGGGGCGCTGGGTACGGTGCAATTTGCGTTCCAACAGGTGCTGCTGCCTGCCTACGGGTGCTTTCCTACCCCTCTGCTCTGCCTCCCTGCGCCCTCCCTCTGATGGGGGTCGCTTCTGTTTTGTTGTCCCGGTGTCTTGCACCCCCACCCTGGGTGTCCGCTGGGCTCCCAGTTTGCTCCTACTCTCCTGACCCTTCTCTGGGGGTCATGGGGGGGGTAGGGGGGGCGCTTCGGGGTACTTTCCAACCCACCCACTTGTACACGTAGCCGGGAGCGGGCACGATGCGAGCACAATGCGAGCACTATGCGGGCACGATGCGAGGCACACAACCCTGCGTAGGGGCTGTGGGAGGGAGCCACTTTTTAGCCACATACGGCGGTATATATATATATATATATATATATATATATATATATATATATATATATATATACATATATCCTCTAATCTACACCCCTCTCCCCAACTCTAGGTGGCTCCACCATACGGCTCTAAGGTACGTGCGAGGGATACCACTTGGTGCATACACGTGGCGGAGGGGGCTAGACTCGGTGCAAACGGGCTCAAAATGGGCTCATTTCACTTGTTTGTGCACCCCTAATGGTTCAGGATCACTTGTTCAAAAAACATGTTTTTTACCGATTTGTCACCCAATTTGGCTCCTAAAACGTCCCCTTTTCAAGGCACATTGAGATTTGCCCTGGGCCCAAACCCATCCCAATGGGCTCAAAGTGGACTAAAAACATTTGTCTGAGCATCCCAAATGGTCCAATTTCACTTTTCGAAAAACGCGGTTTTCACCGATTTTTGACCCATTTTTGGTCCCAAAACAACACATTTTTTAGACATTTTTTGGGATTTTCCATGTGCCAGAACGCGTCACCAGGGGCTCAAAATGGGCTAAAAACACTTGTCTGAGCATCCCATATGGTCCAGGACCACTTTTGAAAAAACGTGTTTTTTACCCTTTTTTGACCCATTTTTGCTCCCAAAAACGGCCCATTTCAAGGCATTGTGGGATTTTCCTTGGCCCAAAATGCGCCACCAAGGACTGAAAACGTGTGAAAAACACTTGTTTGAGCATCCCAAGTGGTGTAGGAACAATTTTCGAAAAAATCATCTTTTTTGCCCCTGGGACCCTGGTGGACCCACCGTTGGCCCCTACCGCGCGCAGGCCTGGCTGCCCTCCGGCTGCACCACGTGCCCACTGGTACGGGGGAGTAGGTGTCTGGTTGGGCGACTCTGAGGGTTGGAAAGTACAAAAAGTGGGGGCTTGCGGGTGGACTGGGTGCACTGGGAATTCGGTTTTGAGCCCCGTAGCCGAAAATACGGCCCGTTGATGGTTTCGGGCCTGTTTGACGCAAACAGCGCAGATTGAGGCCATTTTCAGACGTTTTTGGGCCGTTTCTCGGGCATATTGTGGAGCTAGAGGGCAAGAAAGGGCTCTTGGTCACGGGGCAATTGACGCGCACGTGTAGTGTAGCAACCGTCCCCCTTCGTTTGGCCGTTTTTGCTGAGTTTTGGGGGCGTTTTGGACCAAAAAAGGCTGTTTTCGGACACAAAATGGGCAGTTTTGGGATGGCACCCCCCAACTTGGCGCCACCGCCCCGGGGCGCCAACGTTGAGTTTTTGGCTTAGACGTATTACTACACCCCTCTCCCCTTGAATCTAGCTAACAAGCAAGCAACAAGCAAGCAACAAGCAAGCACTTCTGTTGTCCGTTTTGGCCATTGCTAGGCCCCATCGCTCCGGGCTCTACTCTACTCTAGGCATCCTAGAGCCTAGGTGGTGCCCTTGCCAAATCCAAGTTTTGCACCAAAAGCTCATCGGTGGCGCCCCGGGGCGGGGGCGCCAAGTAGGGAGCTGCCCTCCCAAAACTGCGCATTTTGTGCCCCCACCAACCCTTTTTTTGGTCCAAAACAGCTCCGAAACCCACTCAAAACTGCCAAGCGAAGGCAAACAGTTGCTACACTTCACGTGCGCGTTGGTTGCTCCTTGACAAAGAACCCTTTGTTGCCCAATAGCTCCTCGAATTTTCCAAGAAATGGCCAAAACAAATGCCCAAAAATGGCCTGAATTCGCGTTGTCTGTGTCAAACACGCCCAAAACCAAGAACGGGCCGCATCTTGGGCTACGTGGCTCAAAACCCCATTCCGGGGGCACCTAATCCACCCGCAATCCTCGACTTTTTATGGTTTCCGAGCCTCACAGTTGGCCATCGAGACGCCTAGACGCCCATATCAGTGGTCCCTTGGAGCCGGAGGGCAGCGCGGCCCGTGCACCGTTGGGGCCAACGCTGGGTCCACTGGGGTCCGCGGGTTGATAAAAATCATTTTTTGCAAAGTTGTTCCTAGACCACCTGGGAAGCTGAAACAAGTAATTTGATGCCGTTTTGAGCCTGTGGTGGCGCGTTTTGGGCTATTGAAAAAATGCCTTGAAATGGGCCGTTTCGAGACCAAAAATGGGTCAAAAATGGGTCAAAAAAGCGTTTTTTCAAAACTTATCTTGGACCACTTGGGATGCACAAACAAGTGTTTTTAGGCTGTTTTGAGCTTGTGGGGGCGCGTTTTGGGCCATGAAAAATCCCAAAATGCCTTCGAAATGGGCCGTTTTAAGACCCAAAAGTAGGTCAAACATGGGTGAAAAACGTGTTTTTCCAAAATTGATTTTGGAACATTTGGGATGGACAAACAAGTGCTTCTAGCCCATTTTGAGCCCATTGGGACGCGTTCTGTCCCATGAGAAATCCCAAAATGCCTTGACAAACGACCGTTTTGCAAACAAAAATGGTTGAAAACAGGGTCCAAAACCCGAAGTTACAAAAGTGACCCTGGAACATTGGGGGTGCACAAACAAGTGTTTTGGGCCCATTTTGAGCCTGTTTTGACCGAGTTTATCCCCTTCCGCCACGTGTATGCACCAAGTTGCACCCTTTGCATGTACCTTAGAGCCGTATGGTGGAGCCGCCAGGAGTTGAGGAGAAGGGTATAGATTGGAGGATATGTATATGCATATATATTATTACACCCCTCTCGCCTTAAATATAGCTAACAAGCAACAAGCAACCACAAGCATGTCGCCATTCAGTTTTCCGCCTTGCCCCTTGCCATCGCCTCGGCGTGACTCTACTTTAGGCATCCTAGAGCCTAGGTCGTACCCCTGCCAAATCCACCTTTTGAGCCACACACTCACTAGTGGCGGCCCGGGGCGGTGGCGCCAAGTCGGGAAGTGCCCTCCTAAATCTGCGCTGTTTTGGGCCAAAAACAGCCATTTTTCGCCGGAAACAGCCCCAGAACCCGGGCGCAATGCTCAAACGAAGGGAAATGGTGGCTACATTACACCTGCGTCTTGACTTCACTGTGCCAAAGAGCCCCCTGGTGCCCTTCAACGCCACCACATGTCCGATAAACGGCCCAAAAAGGCGCCAAAAAGGCCCAAAATCTGCGCAATATGCACCAACACCAGGGAGGCGGGATATGACAATCTTTTCGTTTGCATGTGTGTTCCGACGGGAGACCTAAAGAAGGTTTTGGATCGCAATTGCCCCGCCGTCGTTGTGCAACACGTCTCAAGGCTACTGCCAAGTATTGTGACCAAGGTTCGGCAGGGCAGGTTGCCGTATGTTTCCGTGAAACTTGTTGCGGAATACTACGCTAAGGGGGGGAGGAGGAGCATGTATGGCAGCCCGCGTTGCCTTGAGCGGCTGCCCTAGAGAGTTGATATACGTAGCGAATCGTCACAATGCGAATGTGTACTTCTAGGCTGGCGGGTCAACCGATGCCCGTTTAGCGCCACCAGGTGGTCACCCGAGGATCACAAGGAATTCGGTGACTCGTGTGAGAACTAATCGATACTACAGCCCTCGGACCAGCTTGTGGTAAACGGACACACCTTCTACCTGAGCCTCTGGGCACAGTGGAAGAAGAAAATGGCACTTGATGTGCCTGAGGTCTTGGACAGAGAATGACCAGAACATAGCCCAAAACCGAGACCGGAAAGGCATAGAAAAAAGTGGCCTGCACCTGCAAAGCATGCCAAAATCCCAGTACCCCCGGACAGAATCCTGACCAACGTATGAGGTGCAGCAAGACAGGATGAGACCAACAACCTCTGCCCCCCCCCCCTAAAGTGGTGTATTCCACCACCATACCCCGTCACAGCCTATGACTTTTAGGTACTAAAACATGTTCCCTATGCCAAGGGGACCGGTGGACACCGGTACTGCCATGTGCGCACGTGCCGTGCGCATTTCGGAGAATCCCACGACAACCCCAAGACAGCCCTTGTGTCATGACGACCCCCATGTCTTGGTTCAGAAGTCTTACGACACCCCGCTGTCTTGACACGTGTCGCGGACCCCTGTCCTAAGACAGCCCCCTGTCTCGGCACCCGTGCCACAGCCCTGTCGCAAAGCACCATTTTGGATTTCATTCATCTCCTTAGGCCTTTTGTCGTCCGATGCCTCGCTTCTTGTCGTTTGTGTCATGCAACGCATGCCACATCTGCAGGCCCACAAACAGCATCAAGCTCCAATACGTGGTTGAATGCCCGTGCACTAAAATAGGGGTGCGATATTTTCTAACCTAGAAAACAATGGCGGACGTCCATCTGAACTGCACGTTCCGGCTTTGGGTGGGGAAGCTAGAAAAAACATTAAAATTGCGTTACTCGGCCACAAACCACCCAGAATGGACACATGTCCGATGTACCCACACTATGGGTTGCCATTGCAACGCACGCCAATCATTGGCAAATTGCCCCACAGCCCGCATATAGGACTCCACCTTCTTATACGTCAAACCAATCTCGTTCGACCAACACTTTTCCATACACCACAAACCCTTCTGCATGCACAGGCAGAGGCGTTGCTGCAAGGGTCCTTGCCATGATATGTTTTTCCTAGAGGCCCCTTGGGGGGCATCTGCTCGGAGGTCCAGACACCTGTCGTCATCCAGGCTCTCAAGGTACCCTGTCTCCTGGCGGCCATCCGCATCCACGGTAGCTAGTAAGAAAAAGTGTATTTCCCTGCAACAAGGTAAGCTTTAGTTGTTTTAGAGATGCCTAAAGGCATACTACATTCTTACCGTAGTATTGGCCTATCCAGAAAGGGGTGACAAAACATTTTGACCTATAAAACAGAGCATTGATCTTTGGATGTGGTGTGGATCCCGGACCCCCCAACTGATTGGACTTATGCACCATTTTCTGGACTGACTGAGGCACTTACATTAAACCAGAGCTTATACAGTTTTCTATATTTTCTCATGAATGTTTAGCTATCCTAGTGGTCTGCACCCTAGAGGGCTGGGGTTCCTCTTTTGGAGAGGTCCTGGGTTCCATTCTGAGTCGGCCTAGCTGAGTAGGAAGATCCAATGTGACATGGCAGTGAACTCAGCGCCACAAGCCATGCCACCTCAGCACCTATGGGACCCAAAACAAAGACTGCACATCTCTAGATGGCACTATAAAAGAGAGAGTGCCCATGCTGGCAGTGTTCACATGATTGTAGGATATGTTCTAACTATCTTTTCATAAATCTGTAGTTATTGTGAGTTTCTTAGTTGTTACACTATCTCCTTTGACTGCAGCCCTTCATGTTGTGGATTTGATACTGTGGTCCCTTGCCCGCACTGTGGGTACTTGGACTTCTGGTTGATTTCATCCAAACATCTTTATTTGCAAAACCTGAGCTACACCAAGAAGCAGCAGGAGCAAGCAGACGCACAAACAAAAACAATATGATGAAAGCAATCAACAGTGAAAGCCTGTTTTAACTTTCTGGTAGCAGAGATTTTCAGTCGATGTGTACCTGCAACCCCGTGCAGTACAACCAGTACCTCGAGACTGAGTACACTTCTGAAGGGCGGAAGAAATGCAACATGGACACCAAGGAAACTGCTGAGAAGAAAGCACCTTCAGTGGCACCAGCCAAGCCAGCGCCAGCGCCCCAACCTGCTGGTGAACCCGAACCTGAGGAGCCTGTACCTTCAGTGCCCTTAAGTGGGCTTGGGGACGATTCCGTGGAGGGCTTTGGAGCTGCCTTCAGTGGACTCTCCGTTGGAGGACCTGCAGGCACAGAGAAGGAGTAGGAGAAGGAAGCAGTGGATATGAGAATCGAAGAGGAAGACCCGAGAGATGGACAAGAACCATCCGATGAGGTACCCCTCGATGACAAACCTGCTGAGAGCGCGCCGAGCGCCTCTGATCACCGTGCAGTACCCTCTCCAACAACCACTACACTCCCAGCCACACATCCAGCGTCATCCTCACCCATAACCACTCCACCTATGGCTGAGGGTCTAGGCTTTACTGGTATGCCCTACTCCACCTATGGTGTGACTCCAGCCGCAACTGCGCCACCTATGACGACTGCAATCAGCGAACCAGTGGCATCCAGCTCCACCTACCCTGGTATTCCTGAGTCTATATCGCGCCGCTATGATGATGACTATCACAGACCCGCGGCGGCTGTGTACATGACTGGTATACCTGGCTATGCGGCGCCCGAGCCTTGCTATACCATGCCAGCACCTGGCTTCACCTCTCTAAGTGGCCTGAGTGGCCCTGAGTCTTGTGGTGGAAGGAGCAGAGTATCAGGAAGATTCTCAAACAAGTCCCTGAGATACGAGAAGCTCTTCGAGGAGCCACTGCAGACCTAGTGGGCGATCTAACTCAAGAAATTCGGGCCAAATTGGAGCCCCTGATTCCTCCCCAAGCATCACCTACCACCATGGGCGCTTTCCCTCATCGTCTACAAGCCAATCATCTGGTGGAGGGACTGACAAACACACTGGGAGGCTTGAGGAGCCGACCTATGCCAACCCCGGCTGTGATACCAAGGAGCCCTTTCGTACCAAGAACGGCCCAGCCGCCCTACAGCCACGTGGAGAACTGCACGCGAGTCGAGCTGGACCAGTTAGGGTTGACAGCCCTAAGGGCTATGGTCGATGTTCAGCCCTACGGCTCTAGTGACCTGGGCGGTGATCCCTCTGATGATGAGCCGCCATCTATGACGTCTGCTTCACCCTCTGACGACGATGACCCTGAGGAGCCCGAGAGCCCGAGTGGCGAGAAGAAGAAGAAAAAGAGGAAGACCAAGCGCCACGAGAGACGCAGGTCTCAGGAGGCTAAGGCTATTTCCACCTCAAAGATTGTGATGAACTTGCCGGAGTTCACAGGGAAGGACCTCAGCGAGTTTCGCTGAGAACTTCGGCCGGTTCCTGAGGATGACCGGCCAAACCCGTGCCAGTGGGCGACTGAAGTGCGATCTGCTCGTGCAGTGCTGCAAGACCAAGTACCTTGAGAAGCAGGTCAAGCAGACCGTGACGAAATCCGCCACCTTCGCCGACATGTTGGTTGCCTTAGAGAGGCAGTACCCTTCCTACGAGACCGAACTCTCCATCCGGGCTGAGATCCAGAACCTGGCTGTGTTGCCCAACAACCCTGAGCCGGCCAGGATTTCTGAGCTGCTGGCCGACTTGGACCACTGGGTAGGGCGACTGATGCCTGGTTCCTATGGCAGCGATGAGCTGCTATTCTGGTTGGTGGCCAAGCTCCCACGAGAAGTGTGGGATGAATGCCGGGCAACGGCAGAGAGCAAGGTACGGGCCCTCACCTACGAGGGCCTGTCTGTGCTACTTTTGGAGCTAGCGCTGGAGAAAGAAAGCGACCAGCACCTGAACGCCTACCGTCCTGGAGGAGACGGCTCTGGGAGCCATGGCCGGGGGTACCAAGGACCCCCACTTGGACAGGGGACTACCCCCAAAAATGCTCGCTTCATGAGCAATGTCCAGGGCCTCTTCTGGTGTGGTGCCAGAGATGAGCAGGGCTGCCTGCTTCATGCCCCTGACTGTGACCAGCGGAAGTGTTTCGTTGTCCAGGGGAAGAAGCAGGAGACCAACACCGGCAGTAAAAGCCAAGATGCCGGACCACTACAGGTGCACAATCACCTGTGCGTTCTGTGGTAAGAGTAAGCTCTACGAGGACGAGTGCTACCACAAGCAACACCTTACGGCGAAGCTCAAGAGCAAGAACGGCAGTGGCAAGGGCAGTGGTAAGGGCAGCGCCTACCAGGATAGTGGAAAGGGCAAGTCCAAAGGCCATGGCAAAGGCCAAGCTGGCAAGGGCAAAGGTGGACGAGGATGCTCTGACCACAAGCCGGACAAGGACAAGAACGTGGACCAGTCCGGAGGGAACCCCAATCCTACACCAGGGGGGAACTCTGACCCCTGTGGTGGGCAACCAAACACGGGACCTACGACCCGTTCCCAGGCCCAAGCCCATCAAGAACAAGGGACTAAGCGTGCCAACGAAGATGGGAACCAGTCAAACTCCCGCAAATGTTCCCGTTTCATGCGCATGGCGCGGAAACTGCAGAAGAAGGGGTTTGAAGTGACCTTCCTCGCGGAATTCTGACAGGGGACCTCGGGGGGACCTACAGATCTGGTGTTCTGGGTACGTATATGTCTTGGGGGACGAGAGTACCTGGGGGTACTGGATACTGGAGTCACTACACATCTATTGTGTCCACGAAACATTTACCTCATCGGGACCTGAAGAACATCATGCCCACCGCAGCCATCCGCATGGGAGAAAGGCATGTTGTTCACAGTTGTGGGGACTGTGAGGTCAATGTCCCTATAGGATCAAGAAGCATTGCCAATCGGTTCTACGTGATGGACACTGAAGCCTTCGACTTTGTACTGGGGACCGACTTCTTCGTCGAGCACTCCCAGATTCTATCCCTCACTCTGCAAGCACCCCATGTCCTCTAAGATGGACCATGGTGACGGAGCAGAATCTGTACCACTGCAGCAGTCTGAACACACGTGTAGCTCCCTGAGGGTATGCAAGAAGGAGGCCTCTACCATGATGGTCGCCTCCGACACTGAGGACTATCAGCTGCTTGGGGATGTCTTAGACCAATGTCTGAAAGAGTTGGGATACCCCCGGGAAGACCTGACGGGGAGCTATTCCCCAGCGATAAGTAACATGTCTTGGACCTCTACTGCAGGAAAGGGAAAAATTGTTGCTACAACTTTTACTGGCCCTCTTTCGGGACGGCCCACCCGAACCCCAGGTTCATCGAGCTGGGAAAGGTCCTGACCAAGGTGGCCCTGGAACGTTCCCGTATGGTCCTGTGTTCCCCCGATTGGGGAGCCCATGGGGGAAATGAGTACTGGCGTACTCTATTGGAAAAGCTGACGCTCACCCCCATCCAGCTGCCAGACTACGCTATTTACGTGCCTCTGGGTCGCAAGACGCCCATCAGGAGACCAGGATGGGGGAGCATGCTATACGTGGTGGACGGGGACCTGGCCCCAGTGCCCTGGGAAGATCTGGACCCTGCTTTGGTCCAGGAAATTCAGCGTGAGAGCAGGGGCTACACCCTGGATGTCCTGAAGGATCATCTACGGCCCCGAGACGCCGTAGAAACAACATCCGGGGGAGACGAGTACGTCGTGTCTGACACAGCTGCCCCCAACTCCCCCTGCCGTGTACCTAATCCTGATGTAGTCTGAGAGTTTGGGCTATCCCAGCTACCCAGCTCAATACCCTGTGATAACGAAACCGAGCATGAAGCCTTCTTCGTGCAGATGTGCGTGGAAGGGGTGGAGAGCGCCGAGTACGCTACCCGACAGAAACACCTACTCTCCATGAGGGGAGAGGAGCCCACGGATGAGGAGCTCGACCCCCGATCACGGCTGAGAGAGTACCTGGACTCGGATAGGAGATTGGTGGCCAAAAAGCTATGCTACGCTAGGCCTATCCGCCGCTCATGGCCGTTGAAGCAAGCGGAGGGGGGCTCCACGAGATGGGGAAGGGCAGTGTGCGGGCTGTGATCGCCTCCGAAGAATATCTGTCGGACGACGAATTCAGATTGCACGATATGCACGTGCATGATCATGTATTTATAACAAAGAAAGATGAGCATGTTGAGGGAATTTCAATGAAGCAATGATACATGATATGTTGCGGAGGGTGTGGAAAACTAAGGTTCAAATGAATCCTTCGTCTTTCGTGCTTGGTGTGGCTTTTCCTTTGCTGGTGCGAAGCACCATCAAAAGAAAAGCCTTATTACGTTTTTAGCCATTTTGGGGTCACTTTTCTATGTCGGAAACGGAGCCCGGCGGTGACAAACAAACGCAAAAACACTCCTTTGCCTTATGTTTAAGCTAGCAGCGCAAGGACAGGGAGGGTGCATTGGGCAAGATTAGCGATACAGGGTGCAAATAGCATAAAATTGACATATTCATAACTCGGGCCTATTGTATCGGATTTTGACGAAATCAAGGGCAATTTCGGTCAATTTGGGGGTGTTCTTTCCACTTTTGAGCTTAAAAAGGCGGCCGAGGGCGCTGAAAACCGTCAAATCGAAAAGCGGTGCTAAAACAATACGATGGCGGTTTCTCGATTGAACAGCAACACGCGGCTTTTAGAATCATTTATAAATCTCGTCTTAGATCGAAATTTAGTGCATTGTAGCCTGATTTCACTTTGGACAGTCAAAATGAAAGATCGCAAATGCCGGCGACTGCAAAATGCACGAGTGCACAGCAAAAAAATAATATGTCAAATAGATTTCTTCAGATTTGGGGCCTGTCGTTTATATATAGTGTTGTTCGGCACCTCAACTTTGCTGGTGCACCTTTAAATCGCATCCCTAGCTTATATGGAATTAGTGGAGGCTGGTAAAGAAGTTAAAACCTTATAAAGGTCCTAACTTTGCAAAACATCCATGATCAATCGAAACAAATATGACGGCGCGAATCAGCTCTTTGAGGCGGTCATCTAGAGGGGCTGCATCGTACACTTTTGGGATATGTTTCGTTTCGGCGCACGGATCGTATATAATGGCATAAGGACTGCTTTTAGAGGGGGGCGGGGCCCCATTCCCCGGCCCCCCAATTAAAAGCCCCCCATGGGGGGGGAGGTGAACAAGGGTCTATGGGAGATATCTCCCAACTGAAGGAGGACCGTGAACAGAGAATTACCACCTGGCAACGAGAGGTGGATCTGAAACTCATGAAGAGCGTCTGGGCTGCCCATGTGAGGACCCAAGAGGAGGATGAACTCTCAGAGGAATGTGTATGCGAACCCCCTCGAGTGTGCCTATGTTGTCACCGACCACCTGAGACTGTGGAACGTGACCTTCTATACGCCTACCAAGGGCTGAAGGATATTGCCAAGGACGCTGAACCGGTTGAAGACCACGTCCCTGCTTCTATACACAAGGGGCAAGCAATCTACACTCTGACGAGCACATTGAGGACAGGATCGAGGTCTTGGAACCTAGAGTACGGAAGCTGATCAGGACCTACCTGGAGGCTTTCGGAGAACTACCCCCTCCAGCTTCCTGTGACAAGCTAGTACAGATGGATCTGAAGCTGAAGCCCGAGTTCGTGGGTCACGGAATACCTAGGAGACCCTACCCGGCTCCTAAAGAGCAGGCAGATGAGATTGAGCGACAGATACAAGAATGTATTGACGCTGGCCTGGTCCTTGAGTACAAGGATGGCGACTACCCCCAACATTGCAGCCCCTCTTTCCTGGTGGCTAAGCCTGGGTCTACAGCCAAACAGCTGGCAGTGGACTATGAAGAGCTGAACAAGAAGACGCTGAACCACTCAGGGTCCATTCCTAACATCGAGTCAACCCTTGAGAAGATAGCCTCCTGCCCCTACAAGGGGAAGAGGGACAAGCGGAGTGGATTCTGACAAGTGGACCTGACGCCCAATGCACAGGAGCTCCTAGCCTTCATCACCCCTCAGGGGAGGGTGTTCAAGTGGAAGGTCGTGGCCTTTGGCGTGGCTAACGCACCCGCTCTTTTTCAAGAGCTGATGAACAAGATCCTATCCATCCTCCATCGGAGACCTGGGGTGCAAGAACTCATATCCCGAGGCGCCCAGATGGAAGCACAAATGGATGACGTATGCCTGGGAACAAATACTCATGATTACCACCTAATCCTCTTGGGTGAGTTCTTTGCTGTCTGCCAGCAGAGCCACACCAGACTCAAACTGGAGAAGTGTGAGTTCATGCAGGAGACTATGCAGTACCTGGGGTTCCACATTGGCTATGGGTGATGGACCCCTGCGGCCTCTAAGGCTAAACCCCTGATGGATGCTAAGGTACGACATGAAGACCCCAAGAATCGACTGCATGATGTACGCAGTTTCATTGGGGCCTGCAACTTCTACCGTCGCCAAATCACGAATTTCACCTACAGCAGCACCATCCTGACGGACCTCATCAAGAAGAGTTCTACCTGGCGCTGGAGCCCTGAAGAGCAACAAGTGTTCAACGAGCTCAACGACAAAGTAGCCAACACTAAGTGCCTGGCCGTGTCTAGGGCACAAAGAGAAATTATCCTGGTGACTGACGCCAGCAATGTGGGCGGAAGTGGAACGTTGTTCCAGTGGCAAGCACTACAGAAGAAGGAGTTCGACTCGCCCATTTCCCAATGGGGGACTGATGGACTGCACCGAGACGGTAGCCTCAAGCACAGCTACCCTGACGACAAATGGGTCCTGTTTCTCCTGGGTCATTGGAACTGGAACCGGAACCAGGCCCAGGGTAACTACTCTACCTACGAGCAGGGACTGCTCGCGGGGATGCTTGTGCTATCCTCTCAGTCCCGATTATTGGGGAGCAAACCAGTATTTTGGCTGTGCGACCAAGAACCGGTCCGCACCTTCCAGAAAGGGCCCCCACCTGAGAAGGCTAAGCTCAGATGCTGGTGGACCTACCTGAGCCAGCTACGGCTCTCAGTACATCATATCCGGGGCGTCAAGAACGAGTCTGCGGACTACATCAGCCGCAACAACTTTGACGACATGATTGGTGTCCGGTCTGACGAGCTAGCCAAGTAGGCGTTCAGCCGTTTGGATGTACATCTGGACCTCAACATGGCCATGATCCGACCCCTAGATGGACTCAAACAAGTCGAGTACCTGAAGGAGTTTGGTGACATGTACAAACGCCCGGAGAAGCGTCTGGAACCCGTCCTGGTCAACCGGGAACAATGGAAGAGGGACAAGACGTACCTCTGGCATGAGGGTCGGATCGTCGTGCCTAGCGACCGTATCCCGGCATTCCTCAAGTGGAGCCATGAGTCTACTGGTCATGTTGGAGCGGACTGTACCATGAGGCTGCTCAAGCAGTGGTTCCACTCTATTTGCAGTGACGATCAGCTGCGAAAAACCCTCCAGCCCATCGTGGACAAGTGCCCGTGTCGGTCCTGCAAACCTGGGGATATCAGGGACAGAGTTCTCTATTGGACACTTCCTACCTCCCACTGTGCCAACAGTGTTCTCTAAGTGGACTACACGGAGATGACTAAGTTCTTGGGCTATGATTTCGGCCTACTGGTAACCCGTGGGCTGAACAGGTTTACCAGGGTGCTCTCCTGCTCTAAACACATCATCGGCGAGGAGACCATCAAGATACTCCCGGAAGAGTAGTTCTGTGTCTATGGGGCACCCAAAGAACTTAACTCAGACGAGGACGTCCAAGTTCGCTCTGACACCGGCTGGTGCAAGAGAGTCCTGAGGTCCCTTAATGTCCAGGTGTCAACAAGGATTCCCTACAATCATACGAGTAACCCCCTATGTGAGCGACAGATTCGAGTTCTCAAAGAGAACGTGAGGATATGGTGCAAGACTGAGCGCACCAAAGACTGGGTGAGACTACTCCCCGTCATATCCCTGATGATGAACTCCCAAGAGAGTTCGGCTACTGGCTTTTCTCCCCATGAGCTGTTCATGGGACGCCTGGCGTGGTTTTTACACACTCCCTATCAAGAGGATTCCTACTCCACTGTGGGTAAGTGGGTGAAGGAGCAGCAAGACAAGGTGGACAAGGCCAAGGCTATGCTCCAGAGAGTGAGGGAGCGCCAGTGGGCGAAGAAGAACAAGTACCGGGTGCCTGCCTCCAATCAGGAGGGAGACTGGGTGCTCGTGCACCACAGCAGGCTACCCGCCTGGCCTCGCTCCTCCAGCGATGACCCCTACTTTGCACCCTACAAGATCCTCCCTGTGGATGGGCTCCACATAACAGTGCGGTGTTCTCCCCGGCTAGGGGGGACCCTGGTGTGCGCTGCTCAACAGCTCAAATGCTACTATGATCCAGAGGACCTCATTGGGCAAGAATGGGAACTAAGCGACGAGGAGATCGCCGCTCTGGACCTACAGGGCGCTGCCAGCCCTATGGAAGGTGAATGAGGACTCCCCGACATGAATGCCGAGGAGATGGCTAAGGAAGACTTCTACCTGGTGAAGCCGGTTATCCCACACTGCAATTGCCAAGGGTCGCGTTTCCTCATCTTCTAGGAAGGGTTTGGAGTTGAAGAAGCTACCTGGGAACCCTTTTCTGCCTTCTTGCTTCCTGAGAGACACCTGAATTCTGTTCTGGTACACTACTTGTCCCAGAACAACCTAGAAGAGTTGCTGAGGCTCGCTGAAACGCTTGCCTCAAAGAAGAAGCCTAGGGACTGAACCCTTCCTATACCTGCCTATGTATGTGTGAGTGTGCTGATCCTGAGGACCCATGAGCAAGCTGCAGAAATGGTGTCCTAATTGATCCCAAGTCTGCACCCTTGCTAAACGCGGCGGATGTCTTTACACGGTGCCATGGGGTACGCCCCAGGTCTCTCCGCCCCTAGGTGCCCTGTTTCTGTGCTGGCACCAGACTTCCTCGGGGGAATACCCAGCGCTCACGCCAAGGTAATGGTTTGCCTACCTACCTGCCTACCACAGGGGAGGGGTGACCAAAAGCCAAGAGGCATGAAAACGCCTGTTTGCTACACGGTCAAAATCTAGACTACCACTGTCAGTGCCCAGCAAAAGCCCTGATAAGATTTCGGGAAAGAGGCGGGACAGTGACACACCCACTACTGGTCCTAAACTCACTACAGTGGCACCAGCATTGGAAGGGTGAGGTAGGTAGGTAGGTCGACTCGGGACTGGGGTTGCCCCGCAGGGGGGACTTACCAAGGGGCTTTTGCTCACCCACCCACGGCCCTACTGCACGTGCCCCCACAAAGCGGCTCCCCCACATGGGGGAAGGGCGCGGTCGCATCGAGCAGTACCCTACAGCGGGTTCTGTCCAGAGAGGTAACCCATGTTTGACCGAAGTCTCACATTCCTCTCCTTCGGGCGGATGATACGTGGGTGAGGGTCGCATCGCACATCCTCATCAACCTCCGGATTCTGGGGCCCAGGGGCCCGGAGCCAGGCCAAAGGCCCTGTCCTGCAGGCAGCCCCACCTGGGTTGGTTTTCAGTAGGCGTGAGGCGACTTGAAGAAGCACCAGCTACGGGACTCGCATGCTGTGGCGCACACTCACGCCTCCTGACTCGGTCGAGCTTGCGCTCTCCCGGGGGGCCGGGGGTTCGCAGTAGGTTGTTGTGGTTGGTTGGTCGGTCGTTTAACTGTTCGGCGTAGTTTGTTAATGTTGGTTGGTCGGTTGCGTGATGGTGGAGTCACGTTTTTGTTCGGTATGGTCGTCGGCGGGCGTGGCGCACCACAGTGTCGCCAACCCGTTGGACGCCGTTTCCGTTTCGACCCGTGCACGCCTGGCTGGTTTGGCGTTGGCTGGCTTGTGTGTGGTCTGTTTACGGTCAAGTGGCGGCGGCAGCTGCGGTGTGGTTGGTGCGCGGTTGTCTTGGCCGTCTTATGGTCGGCTTGGTTTGCGTGGGTTCCATCGCGCTGCTGCCGGTGGTCGTATCGCCGAATGTTGTTTGTGTCGCCGGCACGTCCGTGTCGGTACTGGTTAGTTGCGTCTTGGTTTGTCCAAGTGTAGTGTAGTGTAGTTTGTTAAGGTTGGTTGGTCGCGTTCGCAATTGTAGAGTTGTTGTGTTCTGCTGTGTTCGTGGGTATGGTCGTCGGCGGGCGTGGCGCACCACGGTGTCGCCAACCCGTTGGACGCCGTTCCCGTTTCGACCCGTGCACGCCTGGCTGGTTTGATGTTGGCCAGCTTGCGTGTGGTCTGTTTACGGTCATGTCGTGGCCGCTGCAGTGGTTTTGTTGGTGCACGGTTGTGTCGGCCGCCTCATGGTCGGCTTGTTCGGTGTTGGTTCCTTTGCGCTGCTGCGGGCGCTTGCGCGGTCGGATGTTGTTTGTGTAGTGGTCCTCCTTGTTTCGGTGTTGGTTGGTCGTGCCCGGGTCGGTTGCGGTTGGGGCTGTGCTGTTTGCTTGACCGGGGTTGGTGTTGTGGTGGTGCGTGTCCCCCCTCTTGGTGGGGTTTGCTACGTTGGTGTGTGGCCCCCCCCATAGTAGGGCGTGCTGCTTTGCTGCGTGGCCCCCCTCATGGTGGGGTGTGCTGTGCCGGTGCGTGGCCCCCCTCATGGTGGGGCGAGCTGTGTTGGTGCCTGTCCGCCGCGGTGGTTGTGCGTGGTGTGGTGGTGCTTGGCTTGAATTGTCGTTGTGTGTGCCGCCTGGGGTCGGGTGTTGGGTTCGGGTTGGCGGTGCTTGTGGTGGTGTTTTAGCCGGCGCAATGCGCGGCTTTTTTCGTTTGTCCGGCGTTGTCTTCGCCGCCTTACGGTCGGCGTGTTCGGGTGGGTGTGGTCGGCTGTGGGGTTGCCGTTGTGGTTGTCTTGATCGCCTGTCTGGCGTGGGTTCTGTGCTGTTGCGCGGCCCCCCTCATGGTTGGGCGTACTGTGTTGGTGCGTGCCCCCCCCATGGTGGGGCGTGCTGTGTTGGTGTGTGCCCCTCCCCCCCATGGTGGGGCGTGCTGCATTGGCTTGTGGTCCCCCTCTTGGTGGGACGTGCTGTGTTGGTGCGTGCCCCCCTCACGGTGGGGCGTGCTGTGTTGGTGCGCGCCCCCCGCCCATTGTGGGGCGTGCTGTGCTGGCGTGCGGCCTGCCGCATGGTCGTCCGTGCTGCTTTGCTGCGTGGCCCCCCTCATGGTGGGGCATGCTGTGCCGGTGCGTGGCCCTCCTCATGGTGCTGTGTTGGTGCTTGTCCGACGCGGTGGTTGTGCGTGGTGTGGTGGTGCTTGGCTTGGGTTGTCGTCGTGGGTGCCGCCTGGGGGCCGGCGTTGGGTTCGGTTGGTGGTGCTTGTGGTGGTGTTTTAGCTGGCGCCATGCCACGTTTTGTTTGTTCGGTGTTGTCTCCGCCGCCTTACGGTCGGCGTGTTGGGGTGGGCGCCGTCGGCGGTTGGGTTGCGGTTGTGGTTGTGTTGATCGCCTGGCCGGGGTGGGTTCTGTGCTAGTGCGCGGCCCCCCTCATGGTTGGGCGTACTGTGTTGGTGCGTGCCCCCCCCATGGTGGGGCGTGCTGTGTTGGTTTGTGGCCCCCCCCAAGGTGGGGCGTGCTGCGTTGGTTCGTGGTCCCCCTCTTGGTGGGGCGTGCTGTGGTGGTGTGTACCCCCGCCCCGTGGGGGGGCGTGCTGTGTTGGTGCGTGGCCCCCCTCTCGGCAGGGCGTGCGGTGTTGGTGCCTGCCCGCCACGGTGGCGGTGTGTGGTTTGGTGTGTCGTCATCTGTTGGGTGGGTTGTGGTCGCGGTTGTGTTGTTGGCTTGGCCGGGGTTGATGTTGTGCTGGTGCGTGCCCCCTCCCCTGTTGGGGCGTGCCGTGTTTGTGCTTGGCCCCCCCTTGGTGGGGAGTGCTGCGTCGGCGTGCTCGGGTGTCGGTTCGTGGTGTTGTAGCCGGCTGGATGCCTAGCTGGTTTTGTTGGTTCGCTGTGGTCGCCGCCGCCGTAAGGCCCGCGTTGTCGGGTGTTGGTTGTCCGTGGTGTTTGACTGGCCGGGGTTGGTGCTGTGCTGGTACGTGCCCCCCCCCTTGTTAGGGCGTGCCGTGCTTGTGCGTGCCCCCCACCTTGGTGGGGCGTGCTGTGTTGGTGTGTGGCCCCCCTCTTGCTGGGGCGTGCTGTGTTGGTGGCCGCCTGCCGCGGTGGTGGTGTTTGGTTCGGGTTGTCGCCATCTGTTGGGTGGGTTGTGGTCGCGGTTGTGTTGTCGGCTTGGCCGGGGTTGGTGTTGTGCTGGTGCGTGCCCCCCCCCCCCCTCCCTATTGGGGCGTGCCGTGTTTGTGCGTGGCACCCCCCTTGATGGGGAGTGCTGTGTCGGCGTGTTCGGGTTTCGGTTCGTGGTGTTGTAGCCGGCTGGATGCCCGGCTAGTTTTGTTGGTTCGCTGTTAAGTCCGCCGCCGTACGGCCGGCGTTGTCGGGTGTTGGTTGTCTGTGGTGTTTGCCTGGCCGGGGTTGGTGCTGTGCTGGTGCGTGCCCCCCCCCCTGGTGGGGCGTGCTGTGTTGGTTTGTGGCCCCCCTCTTGGTGGGGCGTGCTGTGTTGGTACGTGTCCCCCCTCTTGCTCGGGCGTGCTGTGTTGGTGCCCGCCTGCCGCGGTGGTGGTGTTTGGTTTGTGTTGTCGCCGCCCGTTGGGTGGGTTCTGGTTGCGGTTGTGTTGTTGCCTTGGCCGGGGTTGGTGCTGTGCTGGTGCGTGCCCCCCCCCTTGATGGGGCGTGCCGTGCTTGTGCGTGGCCGCCCCCTTGGTGGGGCGTGCTGCGGTGGTTTGTGGCCCCCCTCTTGCTGGGGCGTGCTGTGTTGGTGGCTGCCTGCCGCGGTGGTGGTGTTTGGTTTGGGTTGTCGCCATCTGTTGGGTGGGTTGTGGTCGCGGTTGTGTTGTTGGCTTGGCCGGGGTTGGTGTTGTGCTGGTGCGTGCCCCCCCCCCCCCTCCCTATTGGGGCGTGCCGTGTTTGTGCGTGGCCCCCCCCCTTGGTGGGGAGTGCTGTGTCGGCGTGTTCGGGTTTCGGTTCGTTGTGTTGTAGCTGGCTGGATGCCCGGTTGGTTTTGTTGGTTCGCTGTTGTCTGCACCGCCGTACGGCCGGCGTTGTGGGGTGTTGGTTGTCTGTGGTGTTTGCGTGGCCGGGGTTGGTGCTGTGCTGGTGCCTGCCCCCCCCCCCCCCCTGGTGGGGCGCTTTGTGGGTTTGTGGCCCCCCTCTTGGTGGGGCGTGCTGTGTTGGTTCGTGTCCCCCCTCTTGCTCGGGCGTGCTGTGTTGGTGCCCGCCTGCCGCGGTGGTGGTGTTTGGTTTGTGTTGTCGCCGCCCGTTGGGTGGGTTGTGGTTGCGGTTGTGTTGTTGGCTTGGCCGGGGTTGGTGCTGTGCTGGTACGTGCCCCCCCCCTTGTTCGGGTGTACCGTGCTTGTGCGTGCCCCCCCCCTTGGTGGGGCGTGCTGTGTTTGTGTGTGGCCCCCCTCCTGCTGGGGCGTGCTGTGTTGGTGGCCGCCTGCCGCGGTGGTGGTGTTTGGTTTGGGTTGTCGCCATCTGTTTGGTGGGTTGTGGTCGCGGTTGTGTTGTTGGCTTGGCCAGAGTTGGTGTTGTGCTGGTGCGCCCCCCCCCCCCCTATTGGGGCGTGCCGTGTTTGTGCGTGGCCCCCCCCCTGGTGGGGAGTGCTGTGTCGGCGTGTTCGGGTTTCGGTTCGTTGTGTTGTAGCCAGCTAGATCCCCGGCTGGTTTTGTTGGCTCGCTGTTGTCTCCGCCGCCGTACGGCCGGCGTTGTCGGATGTTGCTTGTCTGTGGTGTTTGCCTGGCCGGGGTTGGTGCTGTGCTGGTGCGTGCCCCCCCCCCTGGTGGGGCGTGCTGTGTTGGTTTGTGGCCCCCCTCTTGGTGGGGCGTGTTGTGTTGGTACGTGTCCCCCCTCTTGCTCGGGCGTGCTGTGTTGGTGCCCGCCTGCCGCCATGGTGGTGTTTGGTTTGTGTTGTCGCCGCCCGTTGGGTGGGTTGTGGTTGCGGTTGTGTTGTTGGCTTGACCGGGGTTGGTGCTGTGCTGTTGCGTGCCCCCCCCCCCCCCTGTTGGGGCGTGCCGTGTTCGTGCGTGGGCGACCCTTGGTGGGGCGTGCTGTGTCGG
Source organism: Eutreptiella sp. 'Long Island Sound 2002' (assembly GCA_964036045.1). NCBI lineage: Eukaryota > Euglenozoa > Euglenophyceae > Eutreptiales > Eutreptiaceae > Eutreptiella > Eutreptiella sp. 'Long Island Sound 2002'. The sequence continues at coordinate 98,582,030 of OZ038380.1, read as the reverse complement.
CGTGTTCGGGTTTCGGTTCGTGGTGTTGTGGCCGGCTGGATGCTCGGCTTGTTTTGTTGGCTCGCCGTTGCCTTCGCCGCCGTACGGCCGGCGTTGTCGGGTGTCTCTTGCCTGTGGTGTTTGCGTGGCCAGGGTTGGTGCTGTGTTGGTGCGTGCCCCCCCCCCTGTTGAGGCGTGCCGTGCTTGTGTGCGCCCCCCCCTTGGTGGAGCGTGCCGTCGGCGTGTTCGGGTTTCGGTTCGTGGTGTTGTAGCCGGCTGGATGCTCGGCTTGTTTTGTTGGTGTGTTGTTGTCTCCGCCGCCGTACGGCCGGCGTGGTCGGGTGTTGGTTGTCTGTGGTGTTTTCCTGGCCGGGACGGACGGGCCAGCCTCCCGAGCGCGTGTGGTGCGCCACCCCTTTGTCCTGGCCGGGTCGGACGGGCTGGCCTCCCGAGCTCGTGCGGTGCGCCACCCCGTGTTTTTGTTTCGCTGGTGTCGTCGCCCTGCCGCTCGTGGTCCCTTGCTCGCTCGTGTCTGGCCTTGCGCTGGTGTTCGTCGCCGCCTGCTGCTGTGCCCCCCCCCCCCCCCACCCCAACCCGCCCTTCTGCTTGTTGTCTTCCGCCCCCCCCCTTTTGCTTCTTGGTGTCCCGCGCTCGCCGGCGGTTGTGCTTCCCCCCCCCCCGGGGGGATGCCTTTCTCGGCTGGTGGTGTCCTGCTCCGCGTTTACCCTTGTTCCTTCTGTGCCTTGTGGTTGCTTTGCTTTGCGCTGCCTGGCCGTTTTTCGGCGCCTCCTTTTGCCCCCCCCCCTCCCCCCTTCCCCCCCCCCCCCCCGGGTCGTGTTTCCGGGTGTTGGCACCTGCCGCTCGTTTTCCCTTGTCCTCCTGCTTCTGCCTTGTTTTTTCCGTGCCTTTGGCCTTGGCTCTTGTTTGGTTTGGTTCCGTTTTCCCCCACTCGGCTCGCGCTGGTGCCGTCCCACTCCCCCCCCCCCCGGGCGGTTGCACCTGGTGGTGTGCGGTGCCCCGCGTCTTGTTCTGTGGTGCTGCGGTTGGGTGTGGGCTGTTGTGTGTGGCGCGCGGTGTGTTGCTGCGCCGTGCTGTGCTGTTGTGCGGGTGCCTTGCTGTGTGGTGCGCTCCTCTGTGGCGTCGTTGGCCCTCTCCCGTTGGCGTCCTTTTTGTTGGTGTCGCTCGGTGCTCGGCTTCGCCGTGCTGTTTGGTGCGGTGTTTCGTCGTCTTTGGTGTCGTCATGCGTTGTCGTGTGCTGTGGTGTTGTCCTTGTTGCTGTGTGGTGTCCTGGTTGTTCTCTCTCTGCCTTCTCGGTTCTGTGCACCTGCGGGTTTGCGCCACCCGGTGCTGCCCCCCCCCCCCCTGGTTTGCGTGTCGTGCCTTCTGCCGGTTTGTGTTGCCGCGGTGTGCTGGCTCGTTCTTCCCTTTGTGGTGCCGTGGTGCTGCTTGCTGTGTTGTGTTGTTCGGGGTGCGGCGTGCCGTGTCGTGTTGTGCTGTGTCCTGTTGTGCCCCGCGGGTGGCGTGGTGCTGCGCTGCGTTTCCTCGCGCGGCTGCGCCCTGCTTCGTGCTCTCCCGTGCTTGGTGGCGCTGTGCTGTGTTGTCGTGCGCTGCGCCGTTCGCTGGGGTGCTGCGTCCTGGTGCTCTGTGCTGTGCTGTCCCGCTGTGTGCTGTTGTGGGTTGCTTTGTGCCCTCTGGTGTCCGTTGGCGTTGTGCGGTTGGCTGCGTGCTGTGCTGCGCTGTTGTTTGCTGCTGTGTGCTGTGCTGCGTCTTTGGGTGTGGTGTCTGGTTGCGCTGTGCTGTGCCGTCCTCGTTGTGGCTTGCTGTTGCGTTTTGGTCGCGCTGCTCTGTGCTGTGCTGTGCCTCTTGGTGCTGTGTTGGGCCGTGTTGCGTCGTGTTGTGCTGTGTGGTGCTGTGCTGTTGTGCACCGCGCTGTGGGGGTGGCACTGTGCTGCGTTGTCTCGCGGTCTGTGGTGCCGCTTCCTGCTGTGGCGTGCCCTCGGGTGCTGTGCGGTGCTTCGGGTGCTGTGTGCTTTGCTGCGTGCTGTGCTGTGCTGCTGTGTTTTGTGCTGTGCCTGGGGGTGTGCTGTCCTGGTGCGCTGTGCTGTGCTGTTCGCGTCGTGTCTGGCTGTTTGGTCGGGCTCTGTCTTCCTGTGTGGTGTGCTGTGTCTCTTGGTGCTGTGGTGCTCTGCGTTGCGTCTGGTTGTTTCGTGCGGTGTAGTGCTGTTGCGCACTGTGCTGTCTGCGTGGTGCTGTGCTGTCTTTGCTCGCGCTGTTTGGTGCTGTTGTGCGCTGTGCCCTGCCCTCGGGTGTTGTGCCGCGCTGTGGGGTGCCGTGCCGTTTGGTGCGGTGCTTTGCTGTGTTGCCCCGTGCTGTGCGCGCTGTGCTGTGTGTGTTTTGCCGTTGTGTTGTTGTGTGTGCTGTTTTTGGTACTGTCCGCTGTGCTGCTGGGCCCCGTGGTGTTACCTCCGTGCATTTTCACAACCAGAAAAAACTGTTTCCTATTTTTAAAAACCAAAAAAATTGTTTCCCGCTGGTTTGCCTTGTGTACCCTGTCCTCCCTGCATGCAACAATACCACACACTGAAAGAACCAGCCTGCTTTATTTATTTAATTCCTGGCCTTGGGCTGGTGTGCACCGCAGGTCTCGGTCTCGAGTCTTGCGGTTGTGTCCTCGGGGTGTTTGACACTGTGCACCTGCAGCGAAACGGGGGGCAAACGCGACGGGGATGGGGCAGTAGCGGGAGGAGAAGGTACATGGAGAAAAAAAAGGACGAGAGGCGGCGAGTGCAGGGGCGTAACGTGTTAGAAACCTTTTTCGAGTTTTACACGCTGCTCGCGACGTCCTTTCATTTGACTATTTGGCACGCACAGCAACGAGAGGCGAGTGGGTAAGTGGGTGAAAGAGTAGCAAGACAAGGTGGACAAGGCCAAGGCTATGCTCCAGAGAGTGAGGGAGCGCCAGTGGGCGAAGAAGAACAAGTACCGGGTGCCTGCCTCCAATCAGGAGGGAGACTGGGTGCTCGTGCACCACAGCAGGCTACCCGCCTGGCCTCGCTCCTCCAGCGATGACCCCTACTTTGCACCCTACAAGATCCTCCCTGTGGATGGGCACCACATAACAGTGCGGTGTTCTCCCCGACTAGGGGGGGCCCCGGAGTGCGCTGCTCAACAGCTCAAATGCTACTATGATCCAGAGGACCTCATTGGGCAAGAATGGGAACTAAGCGACGAGGAGATCGCCGCTATGGACCTACAGGGTGCTGCCAGCCCTATGAAAGGTGAATGAGGACTCCCCGACATGAATGCCGAGGAGATGGCTAAGGAAGACTTCTACCTGGTGAAGCCGGTTATCCCACACCGCAATCGCCAAGGGTCGCGTTTCTTCATCTTCTAGGAAGGGTTTGGAGTTGAAGAAGCTACCTGGGAACCCTTTTCTGCCTTCTTGCTTCCTGAGAGACACCTGAATTCTGTTCTGGTACACTATTTGTCCCAGAACAACCTAGAAGAGTTGCTGAGGCTCGCTGAAACGCTTGCCTCAAAGAAGAAGCCTAGGGACTGAACCCTTCCTATACCTGCCTATGTATGTGTGAGTGTGCTGATCCTGAGGACCTATGAGCAAGATGCAGAAATGGTGTCCTAATTATACCCAAGTCTGCACCCTTGCTAAACGCGGCGGATGTCTTTACACGGCGCCATGGGGTACGCCCCAGGTCTCTCCGCCCCTAGGTGCCCTGTTTCTGTGCTGGCACCAGACTTCCTCGGGGGAATACCCAGCGCTAACGCCAAGGTAATGGTTTGCCTACCTACCTGCCTACCACAGGGGAGGGGTGACCAAAAGCCACGAGGCATGAAAACGCCTGTTTGCTACACGGCCAAAATCTAGACTACCACTGTCAGTGCCCAGCAAAAGCCCTGATAAGATTTCGGGAAAGAGGCGGGACAGTGACACACCCACTACTGGTCCTACACTCACTACAGTGGCACCAGCCTTGGAAGGGTGAGCGAGCGCTGTGCTCAAGCCCTTACCCAGGCTTACAACTCCTACACTCACACGCTACTTGGTGTTGTTTACGAAGAGGTCTCAGGCCCTAATGGCCCACCTGTGAAAGTACAAGAGAACACAGCCCTACTAAGCGACTGTGGCCTAACAGTGACGCCACTACATTTTTCTCTGTCACGGCTTAGAGGGAAGAAGTGCTCTATCTGCGTGCACAGCGTGAATGTTGATGAAGTCGGACAGTCCCCGCCACTTCTGGCTGAAGTACAGTTTGTTGATTGTGGGAGCTGCGCTCTGTTTAGCTTGGCAAGGAACTGCACCAATCACCCTAACCTTTCCCACCTGAGAACAGAGGCAAATGCAGGAGGGCCTTTAGCGGTGGAACCCAACCAGCCTCCCCGTATTATACGGATCCCCTGCTGAAAAAAATACGCTGTCTAAAGGCCGCCCTATCAAGCAAGGAAGCTTAAGAAACTCCACCCATTCTCTTATACAATGTAGGGGTGAGCCCCTGGGTAACCTAAACAAGTATTATACCGTGCGCAACACGCTTGGCCTACCGTTTAATGCGCCATATGCATGCACAGGTATGCACGAGTTCGGCATTCTACTATTTTTAACAATCCTTTCACAATCAATCCATACCCCACTCTCTCCACAATCACTGACTCTACTAGGGGGTGGCCCCTCCTGGGCTTACTCACCTTACCTACCGCTGGAGAGCAAGAGCAAGTGAGCAAAGAAAACAAAACACAAGCGAAGCAAACGAGTATGCACTCGTGTGTATGTTCTAATCAGTCAATCTCACCTCTAATTATCGTGCAATCTCTTAATCAATCCCTCTACTTCATGTTTGCGCTGCTACCATGGTGGTGGTACACGGCTAATCTTCAGTAACACGAGGCAAGCAATGTGCATACTGCGTACGAAGCAACAAAAACCTGTATGTTTATACCTTTTTCTGCGATTCTCTTTTCGAAATCTGGAATTGTTTTCTCTTGAGCTTTCCTAGAAGCATACGTGGAAACTCTACGGTTATTATTTAATGTTTATTTCGTCATTTCTTCATTATTTCGTGAGATACTGTTACAATCTTATTTTCTCTGTCATTTCCAGCGCCCAATTAGGATGCGCGCCGCTTTAATCCGCGTATGAATCCAGGGATTTAAAAATTCCTGTGATGAAAAGAAAAAGCGTAAAAATATTTCATTTAATGCACATGGGGATTCTGGACAGGTGTGTACCCTCAGAAAAATTTCTAGGCCGTTATTTGACGGATTTTGGTGTTTTCGTCGATCGTTGCGCGTATATCAGGCCCTCAACCCTGCATCCTTTGTCTGCAGATATCCTGGAGCGAAAACAGCGAAGTAGGCCGCGTTCTGGCCGAAAAGCTGACTCCTGGACCACTGTCCAGAATCCCAGGACCCGATTAAGGGGCAAAATAATTTTCAAAGCCACCTCCCCGCCCTAAGAACAGGTCAGGTCAGCCAGCAGGTTCCACGAGACCTCAGACAGCATGCCCTGACCGTATCCTGCGTTGGATTTTGCGTATTGTGTTCCGCTTTGCTTTAGGAGGGAGGGTTGCATGCACACATGCATTGTAAAAATTCCGTAGGGCTTAATTGCTTTGCCTGTTGCAGAACCGGATGGCGTGCCTGAGTCGCAGGCCATGTACATCAATTAATCGCAGGCACATCAGTCGCGGAGACGGAGAGTAGGAAGACTGTTTTATTGGAGGTAAATCTCACAGATTCCAGTCGCTCGGCCTGTCCATTAATACCGATGCTTCAATTCAGGCCAGCGACAGTCATTTCTGGGTATCATGCAGCTGGAGGTTTGACTACCGTCGTACATCGAAGTACACGTACGCCGTTAGTCATAACAAGGATCATCGTATCATTTTATGTTGAATTTGCTGTGTCGACTCACACAAACACGTGCATATGCTTGCATGTTTGTTCGTGTGTGCATGTATGGTATATGTCATTGACCTGTTGTATGTGTACATGTTTGTTGTGCTACTTTGCTTTCGCCATGTGCATATTATAGGTTTGGTGAGGCAATATGCACGTACAAACATGTGGGAATTGTGCTTGAATGGTAGTGAACATTTGTGGTTTATTCATCTTCAAGAATCCCTGATTTGCATTGATGTTTTGCTGTGTCAAATACAAGCATGCATGCCCTTTCACCATGTGTTTTAATGTATATTGTTACTCATGTCTTTTCATGATTGTGCTCAGGAGGATGGACTCTTCTATGAATTTGAAGTTGAATGAACTTGGGTATTTTGTGCATATTTAAGTGCATTTCGAATCCTTGGATTTCTTCATTGACATTGGGATCATCATTGAGATCATTGTTAATTCATTTTCCCATTGCATTACTCTGCTTGTCTTCTTGGTGTTCATCGAGTGGAATATTTTCTTGTGGAGTTTGGGCAATCGAAACCTTTGGAAGGTTAGTGAAAAACATCATTGACACTACCAAAAATATTGGTAGCAGAAGATTTCTTGATCCACAACAATAATGAACGAGTATTATGTGAACATTGAGGATGTCGACCCTGAACTTCATGGAGAGTTGCAAGAATACTTTCACAATGATGAATGCAACCAATTTTCAATCAACATGATCGAATTCCATGATTGTTAACCCATGAATGAAGTGGTTGGAGAATTGCATCTTAGTGAAGATGGTGAGAGTTCAAATCAAATGGTTATACACCAACATCATCATGATAATCTACATCAACCACCATTCCACCCAGAACTTCAAGATACCCAGAAAGATGTCCTTGAATTATGCCCTAGGTCTTTTGATGTATTCCTGCAGGTTTTGTAGTTGTAAAACCCAAACCAAAGCAGCAAGTAGAGCAAGGACTGAATATGGATCGAATCAATGATGATCAATGGAATCCGGTGTAACACAGAAGGGCTGCAGATAGACAAAGCAGGTATATGAACATAGATTCAATCACAAATGGATAATACAAAAGGTTTTATAAGAAAATTGGTCAGACTCTAGCCTCAGAGGTTGCAATAGGCACTTCATGTGCACTCTTTTGGGTGAAATGGTGCTGGTTAGGACTGAGGGGCATAGATGTCAGGACCACACAGAAAATGACTTGGCAAAGCAACTGAATTCAGAAACAGTTACAAAGTAGGACCACAATAAGTGGTAGAATCAATTGAGTATAGGGGTCTTGGGGTGGGAGACCACTTAGGCTTAACCTCCAAGGCGCACAAGCATGAAATGCCTGATTTATTTTGGTATGTCCTCCATGAAGGAAGGTACCTCCGCTCAGTTGAGTGGTAGGGGTGAACTTCATGGGGGGGGCTAGGGTCACAACCCTAGTTACCTTGAGAAAGTGTACTTTAGGCAACAAAAGAGAGATAAAAACACTTAAGTTTGTCTCAGCATCAACAAAGGATTTTAAGGGGGGCTTAGCCTGGATCAAGCCCTCCAAGAAAGACATGGCAGTGACTTTTTCTTACTCCCCCCTGGAGTACTAGTTAGCTAAGCTAGTAGGACCAAGGAAAACGGCTCAAATATTCCCAAAATTACCTCAAAAAAATGCATTAAACTTACCAAAAACATCCTCATCACTTCATAGAAGCCTATCACACTGTAGGGACCCTTGAAAAACAGTGTAATGTACCGTGAATGATGTCCCTTCGCAGGGGCATTCCTCAAAAGTCGCCGGCGTGCGGCGAAAACTTTTGGAAAAAGTGTGGGGGCACTGGGAATTGAACCCAGGACTCCCTGTCCAGAGCACATGTGTCTGTCCACTAGGGTACAGTCGAACGCTCTAATGCGGACGGCTATCGCCGTATAAACGGCGTTTTAGTAAACGTCCTGACCAAGGGCCAGGGCGGAGCAATACTCCCAATGGAGGACACAAACCCCCAGGAGCTGGAGAAAATTGAAAATGGAACCAGCAGGGAGTGATTCCTGCGGTTTTGCGGAAGGGGTTGCGATTTAGCAAGTGAAATCGTTGAAAATCGACGAAACCACGCGGGAAATCGTCATTTTTACACATAACTCCAAGTCGCAGACAAGCGCAAAGGAAGCGGACGCCAAGAAAAGGGTTGCGCAAGCGAAAATGGCTTTTGGAAAAGAAGGTATGAGCCGTAGTTTTTAAAGTTTTAAAGAAAATTTTTGCACAGTTGCATCAAAATTTTTGTAAACTTCAGAGTAAAGCATTCAAAATCAGCCCACACCACAGAGCAGTTCAACAACCCGTCTCTCAGGTATGTCTGTGTCACTCTACACTCACGCATTGCGTTCGTGTTGCTTGTTCCGTCAAAACGTTAGGGTTGTCAACGCTGTGCTCGTTGGGGGGTCGGGTGTTCATCTCGCGTGCTCTGCACAGGTGAAAGCAGGAATGAAAGGTATGTGATGCGAATGGAGCGCGCAGCGCGCACGTAGGGTTAGAATATGCGCTGTGCTCGCGATGCATGTGCCTAATCTAGGCATCCACACGCTGTGTCGCTTCACCTGTATCCCTAATTCACCCTTGTTTCCTTCTTCACAGGTTAGCGTTTGTTCGTGTGCGGCCGTGGCGTTCAAGTTGAGTTGCTTAAAACGCTTAGGTTTGTTTTGTGTTCGTTTCAATGCGGCATTCACACGATGCATGGTGAGTAAGGTAGGTTAGCCCAGGAGGAGCTCACCTCCCCGTTGAGTCTGTGGTTCAGCCTCCCTTCCCTGCGTGCACATGATGCATTAAAGGGTAGGCCACGCGAGTTGCGCACGGTAAACCTTGTTTAGGTTACCCAGAGGCTCCTCGGTACATTCTTTAAGAGAACCCGAGGAGTTTCTTAAAGCTTGCTTGCTTGACAGGGGTAGCTGCATCTGCAGCGTGTTTGCGAACAGCGTATTATAGGTCACACTGAGAAGGGTATAATACCTGGAGTGTGGCTTGGTTCCACAGTCGCAAACGCCCCTTCATCTGCCTCTTTTGTACAGGTGGGAGAGATTAAGGGTGATTGGTGCACGCAGCAGCTGCCTTCGGCGGCTACCATTTTTCTGCCCCAGCAAAACAGGGGCGCTGATCACAAATCAAATCACTGTGCCTCAGCCAGTACTGGCGAGGACAGTTCGACCTCAACGACATCTGCGCTGTGCACGCAACGAGAGCACCCCTTCCCTCCAAGCCCTAGCAGGGGAAACGCGTTGTGGCGTCCCCTGTCAGGCCACAGTTGCTTAGTAGCGCTGTGTTCTCTTGCCATTTCACAGGAGGGTCGCTAGGACCCATGAGACCTTCACCTTCGCAACGCCCAGTAGAGTGTGCGTGTAGGAGTGGTAGTCCTGAGTGGGGGCTAGAGCCAGTTGCCCAGTGCTCGCCCACCAGGATGGTGCCACTGTAGGGTGTGTAGGACCTGTAGGGGGTGTGTCACTGTCCCACCCTTTTCCTGCAATTTTAGCTGGGTTGGTGGGCTGTGACAGTGGTTAGGTCAGTGTTTTGGCCACATAGCAAACAGGCGTTTTGCATGCCTTCATAGCTTTTGGCCACCCCTCCCTGTAGTAGACAGATAGGTAGGGAAAACAATACCTGGATTAGCACGCTGGGTATTCCCCCAAGGTTTTGGGCCAGCACAGAAATTGGGCGCATAGGGGAGGGGAGACCCGGGGCGTACCCGTTGGCATCAATAAGCCAACCCTCCAGGTTTAGCAAGGGCGCAGACTTGGGTATAATTAGGACACCACTTCTGCGGCTTGCTCTCAGGACCTTAGGAATAGCACACTCACACATACAGAAATACGTTGCACACTTAGGGGTATGGTAAACCCTGTAAGGAAGGGTAGAACCCCATGGGTCTGGACCAGTCAGGGGTCCTAACTGTGGGCTCGCTTGTCCCCAAGGAGGGAAGACACACCTTGCCTCATAACACCTTGCTTGTCATTCCCCCCTGGTGTAGAAAGCCACCGTTCTTCGTTGGCTCACCAAGGTCATTACATTAGGGCAGTACCCATGCAACACATGGTCAACAAGGCAAACACTCGCTGGGTGGCTGCAATCTTGATAAGCGGCCACCTGGCTCACGCTGGAAACCATAGACGTGGGTCTGCAGGGCACAGACAGGGTCAGTAGACTGACACAGGGTAATTAGTTTCGCTTCTTACGCTGGGATATAGTCTCAGCACGGGTTAGGAGCTGCCCCTCGTTGTTCTCAACGAGGTAAGTGCGGAAGATGGGGTTGATACTCCCATCTGGTTGTATGAAGGCTGACATAGGTTCCCAGGTCGCCTCGGACAACCCATAGCCATCCCACAGGGTAAGGAATTTCCAGCCCTGTTTATACTCGTGGCGAGCAATACCTGCAACCACGTAGTAACCATCGACTGCCATCTCATCGGCAGTCATCTCTTCGAGTTCTTCTGCCTCCTCTGGACTGGCAGCGTTCTCTAGGTCTATACGTTCAATCTCACTGTCGCTGAGGCGCCACTCATCCCAAGACAAGTCGTCAGGGGAGTGATAGTGCCTCAACTGCTTAGGAGCACATAGCAGTTCACCACCTAGACGTGGACTGCACCTGACATGGATCCTGGATCCATCTATCCTGATGATACGATAGGGTCCAAAGTAAGGGTCCTGTAGGCAGTTACTTGGCCAGGAGGGTAGGCGTGAATGGTGTACCAAAACAAGGTCACCAACTTTGAAGCTGGCAGGTCGCCGTAGGCGGTTCCGTCGGCTCTGTTCACGGTCACGAATGTGCCTCAGGTTAGTACCAGCCTGGTTAGCCAGAGACTGCTTGTGTTCCAACCAATCTCCCACAGGACTCTTGAAGTCCTCAGGAAAGGGGGTTTTGAAGAACCAAGCAGGTCGTCCTCCATGGAATAGTTCGTGGGGGGTGAAACCCGTAGAAGAGCTCCGCTGCGAGTTCATGGACAGAACTGCCCAGGGCACTAGGCGTACCCAGTCCTTGGTGCGCTCCTGTTTCATCAGACTTCTTAAGTTTTGCTCCACCACACGGTTCTGTCTCTCACAGAGAGGGTTAGACGTGCGAGTGTAGGGCACACCTGTGGTTACCTCCACGTTGAGGGCATTTAGCACTCGTTTGTACCACCCAGTGTCACTGCTGATGCGTACATCTTCATCAGAGTGCACCTGTTTAGGTGCTCCATAGGGTTCGAACCATTGTTCGACCAACATTTTTACAGTCTGCTCACCTGTGATTTTCTTATTGCAAGGGAACACACAGGTGAAGCGAGATAGACCACAGGTGACCACGAGGCAACTATCATAGCCGCCAAAGCGTGGTAAGCCGTGGATGTAATCCACGTAGAGAAGAGAGTTAGCACAATAGGGTATGGGTAAGCTGGAGATCAGACCCCTATCCCTACTGTCGCTCTGCTTGCTGGCATGACAGCCACAAGCATCCACAATGGTCTGCATACGCGACCTCAGTTCAGTCAGGGTTAGACTAGAGTAGAAACACTCACGGAAGAAGTCCACTGAGCGATTAGCGCCAGTGTGACCAGAACTGAGATGGGACCACTGTAGGCACCCATCCAGTCGTGCCTCAGGCACCACAATTCAGTCCTCGTAGAAGAGGTACTGATTGTTTTTATACCATTGGTGCCCGTCAATGACACGGGGTTCGAGACCAGTGTTGAGGGTTTGGAGAATTTCTTCATATTCTGACTGATAGTAGGTTAGACTCCAACCCTCCAGGATTCCAGCAGTGCGCATGGACAGGTCAAGCTGGACATCCATACGCTGGAAAGCCTCTTTGGCGAGCGCCTCAGAGCTCTCACCAATAAGCGCATCGAAGTTGTTGCGCGATATATAGTCAGACAGTTCATTCTTAATCCCGGGGATATGATGCACTGTCAGCCTGAACTCGCTCAGGTAAGTCCACCACCGTTTTAGCTTCTCTTTTTCTGGTGGTGGGCCCTTCTGAAAAGACTTCACAGGCTCCTGGTCACACAGCCAGACAATAGGGTTAGACCCCAGGAGTCGGGATTGTGAAGATAGCACCAACATACCGGCCAGGAGTTCCTGGTCATAGGTGCTGTAGTTGGAACGCGCTTGGTTCCACTTCCAATTCCAGTGTCCCAGTGGCACCAGTCGCGACTCACTGGTAGGATAGTCATGTTTCAACGAACCATCGTGGTTCAGTCCAGTAGTACGATAATGGCAGTGGGTTAGCTCAGCGGGGTTAAGCTCCTGCCATTGATAGATCGTACCTCCCCCCCCTACATCACTGGCATCAGTGATCAGGACTATCTCGCCCTCAGGGCGGGGAACTCCCAGGCAGTTGGAGGAGGCAATCTTCTTCTTCAACTCCTGGAAACACTCTTCCTCTCTGGAGGTCCACCTCCAGGGAGTTGTTTTCTTGATTAGGTCAGTGAGGGGTGCAAAGGAGTAAGTAAAATTGTGGATGTGACGCCGATAGAAACTACAGGCGCCCACAAAACTCCTCACATCGTGTAGACCCTTCTTAGGGTCATCGCGAATCTGCATGTCCTGTAGGGGCTGCATCTTAGACGCGGCTGGTTTCCACCAGCCATACCCCACGTCGAAACCCAAATACTCCATCTCCTCTCTCATAAACTCGCATTTTTCGAGTTTGATTCGGAGATGGTTTTCTTGACAGACAGTGAAGAATTCACGGAGGAGAAGGACATGGTCCTCTTTGGTATTAGTACCCAAACTCACGTCGTCGATGTGAGCCTCCATTTCTGCACCCCGAGAAATCAACTCTTGTACTAGAGGCCTGCGCCTCAGTATGTACAAAATTTTGTTCATAAGCTCCTGGAAGAGCGCTGGGGCGTTAGCCACCCCGAAAGGCATAACCTTCCATTTGAAGACACGACCCTTAGGGGTTATAAAGGCAAGCAGCTCCTGAGCTGCGGCGGTTAGGTCAACCTGCCAGAAACCAGAGCGTTTGTCCATTTTGGTCTTATACCTGCATTTGGCAATACGCTCCAGGGTGTTTTCCATGTTAGAAATACTCCCTGAGTGGTTCTGGGTTTTCTTGTTGACCTCACCATAGTCTACAACAAGACGTAGAGCAGTCGACCCTGGTTTAGCAACAAGGAAACAGGGGCTGCAGTGATGGGGATAGTCCCCATGTTTGTACTCTTCAACGAGGCCAGCATCAATGCATTCTTGGATCTGGCGCTCGATTTCTTCAACCTGTTCCTGTGGAGCGGGATAGGGACGACGCCTCACTCGCGTCTTTTCAAATTCTGGTTTCAATTTCAGGTCCATCTGGACCAGTTTTTTGCAAGATAGGGGAGGCGGCAAGGCGCCGAACACCTCCTCATAGGTTATAAGCAGTTTCTTCAGGCGGGGGTCAAGGTTAAGACTCTCGACTTTCTGAAGTAAATCCTCCTCAGCATGGAGGTTGCTTTTTCCATGTTCTTTCTTTTTATGCCGATCAGCAGTTTCGGCAGGTACAGTACCATCGTCCCACTCAGGGGGACATTGCTGCCCATAGTGTAGAGAGTACACTAGAGGTATCTCAGGATCAGGCAGCGTATAGGACTCATCGTCCTCCTCAGACCAGATGGAGTATTTCCAGGTCTGTCTGAGGTATTGCAGCCGCTCTTGGCGCTCAATACCTTCGGCCTTCAGGTACAACAGCCGTCGGAGTTCTTGCGTGTCATGCTCAGACAAGGGCATGTTATTAGCAGCAGGCCGTGCCAGAGCATCAGTACTCCGGGCCACGGGTTCACCTGTGTGCACAGGCTGCATGTGTAGCACTGGTTTCCCAACAGAGGAAGCGGGTTCAGAGGTTGACTCTAGATGTACCTCCTCTAGCAACAGCTGGGCCAGGAAAGCACTATGTTTTAGGTCAACACAGCTGGGATCAACAGAGGGAATAGTGCTGGCGATCTCAGACAGTTGGTCGTCAGCATCCTCTTTTACAGCTGCAGGTTCCAGATAGTCATCAGGAGACTCACACCCTGTAAGTGTGGCAGATAGGTGCTCAGGAGATCGATGTTTGAGATCATAAAGGGTCAGGCCACGATTTTCGGCCATGACCTCTTTTAGTAGCACCTGGTCCAGGTCACACAGGGGTACAGGATTGAGAGATCCATCGATGATGGACAGGAAACTGGCCCACTCAGGGGCCTGCATAGCTGTGTCTGAGTCCTCAGGCACATAGATGGGGCCGTCGGGGAGTTGCTCTCTTCCCACGGTCATTCGGTCAAGCATACGGCGCCAGTAAGCATGTTCACCAGAGCAACCCCAGTCAGGGGTGCACATAACAACCCTTCCTCCCTCATAAGCGATCTTGGTTAGAACCTTCGCGAGCAGGGAGAAGGGAGGGTTAGCATACGCTAGGCCCATTGCTTTCCAGAAGAAACGGAAAGCATTGTTCATTTTTTTCGAGAAGTACAACTGCATGATGTGCTGTTGTTGGCTCGCAAACAATTCCACCTGGATCTCATCCAGGTTTACCTGAAGGGCCGCCAGTCCATTTTCGAGAACATGACGGGCCAGTTGGTAGTTTTCAGTACGATAGTCCGTCTTGGCTGCGTAGCGCAGCCCAGACTCTTTTCGTCCTGACAGCTCCAAAGGAACGGAGAATAGCCCACTGCCAAAGTCGCAGTGCAAAGAGTAAGGACGCTGTAGGGACAGCATTTTAACCTGGGGGTTTCTTCTTAGAAAGTCAGTGCCAATGACAATGTCAAAGGCGTCAGTGTCCAACACTCTGCAGTGTTGGGTCACGGTTTCGTCGCCCAGACATATGGTCACATCGACCCCCCCCAAGGAATGGATGGTGCGCCCATCCCCTACTCTTATGGCCACGGTCTTATTTTTCCTGAAAGTTTTAAGCAGGCGCCGGGCCACTATGGAAAGTGTTGCACCGGTATGAAGCACTGCTCGAAAAACCTGATCCCCGATTTTCACGAGGGTCGAGAAAACCAAGTCCTCCTCTTCGGAGCCGCCCCCCTATTCCTCATCAGGGAAATTCACATCCACTCCTGCAGCCATGAGGGACTTGGCCATCCAGGCCAAGCGCCTCTTCTTACAATTCTTCCCCTCAGGGGTAGCGTTATCCCCTTGGGGGCGCTCATGGGGGACACCTGCGGCAGGAGCGGGTGTGGGAGCAGGAGTAGGTGTACCAACAGGCGCTGATGAGCGTCTCTGGGGGTTAGGGGGTCCAGTTTTGCCACCCCCCTTGCCACCTCCTTTACCTTTATCCCCATTCGGGGGATTTCTGGCGGGCGTCGGGGTCTTCTGGCGCTCTGCCTCCTGACGCTTGAGTTTGTCACTCTCGCGTTTCTTGATGTGGCATTCGTCCTCATAGTGACGACGTTTGCCACAGTAACCACAGGTGATGGTACACCTGAAATGGTCCTGATGGGTCACAGTTTTCCCATCTTTAGTATGCTGCTGACGTTTCATCTGCAGCATACAGCCACTGCGGAGATCGCAGTCAGAGGCATGACAAGGTCCCCCCTTGTCATTGACAGGTCGGCAGTAAAACAGGGGGGGTGTGCCTGCATCAGTTTGAACCTCGTTCATGGCACGTAGGTTGCCCCTCCCTTTACCGCCTCCCTGGTTGGTGTTAGTGGGATTTTTATGCCCCTTCCCTTCGCCACGTTCGGGGGTAGGGGTACCACCTCGTCCCAAATGCTTCTTGAGGAACTTCTCCATGTGGGAGTCGTTCTCTCTCTCAAGGGCTAGCTCAATCAAGAGATCCACCAGTGTATCATACGAGTGGGTCCTGCTCTTCCTCTCAGAGGTGGAGCGGCAATCATCCCACGTACGCTGGGGGATCTTACTCATGAGCCACAGGTGGGGCTCAGTGGCTCCGTAGGAGCCCACATTCATCCTCGAAAATAAGTACTCCAAGTCGCACACATACTCAGAAATTCGCGCAGCGGATGGAAACTCCGGGAGCATAGGTAGCTCCTCGATCTGTGTGCGTACGCTGAGGTCAGTCTCATAGACTGGAAATGTTTTCTCTACCCTCAGGAGTACCTCTGCCCAGGTAGAACAGGTTTTCACAATCTGTTTGACCTGTTTTTGCAAAAATTTCTTTTTGCAAGAGCGTTTTAGCAGTGAACATTTGGTGGCCACATCCACATGGGATTGGCCAGTCAACAAAAGGAACTCCGCAAATTCTTCTGCCCATTCAGGCAGATTATTGGGGTCGAACTCCGGCAGTTCCAGCTGGATGTTCGCCTGGGCAATTGGTCTGCCCGTCTTCCCACCCCCCGGAGTTAGGCCTGTAGGCGACACGCCGGCAAGAGGGGCCAGGGCTGACAGCCCTCCTCTCTCACTCTCTGTGACAGGCACGTCCTGTAGGTCCGCCATAGGCACAGTCCTGGCACGGGGGTGAAAGGGGCTGGGGCAGGTAACCTTAGGCAACAGCCTTGAGACCCTCGATCTCTTGAGATCTTCGGCCAGGGTACTCAGCCCTGGAGAGAGAGAGAGGAACTCAGGCTTGGGTAAGGGTTCTGCAATACCCAGTTTAGCCTTAATGGCCTCCGATAAGGCCGTCACGTCTGGATCTTCTGATCCAGACAGGAATTTGGCCAGCAGCTCGGCCGTCTGATCCAGGGCACCGTAGGTTGGCCTTGGATGATGTTCTTCGACTCGTGTTGGGCCCACTTCGGGGGCCCTTGGGGTTGGATACTCAGGTCTTAGTCTTCTTGGCAGTGATGCAGTGGACGGAGGACCAGAGTGTGCATAGGACCCTAGATCTGTACGTGGTCTAGATCCATGTACAGCCAAGGGCTCCTCTCCATCTTCCCCACGGATGGATTTATAGTACTCCTCATGCATGATGTACTCATCCATCTTCATCTTCAGCTTCTCATATTCCTCAGGTCCTTCAATGGCAGTTGAGGATGAAGCTGGGCAATTGGATCTTGATACTGAAGCAGCCACACGTCTGTGGAGGTGACTGAAGCTGTCTCCACCGTGTGCTGCTAAGGCCTCGGTGGTAAGGCCTTTATTCTCTTCCGCCCTTCTGCGTTCTGGATCTCCTTGGGACCCAGATGCGCCACTGAGGTGGTGTAGTGCTCGGTGTGGTGGTTCACTCATTGGGTGGACCACACTGCCCATTTGCACTTGGACAGTTCGGATAGGCCAGGTCCTGACGCTTGGCGTGGACATGTTGGACTTGTTGTTGAGCTTTTGTTTTGCACTTCTTCTCAGGGTCGGTTCAAAAGGTCACAAGGGACTGTCTCTGCTACCAGAAAGATGTCCTTGAATTATGCCCTAGGTCTTTTGATGTATTCCTGCAGGTTTTGTAGTTGTAAAACCCAAACCAAAGCAGCAAGTAGAGCAAGGACTGAATATGGATCGAATCAATGATGATCAATGGAATCCAGTGTAACACAGAAGGGCTGCAGATAGACAAAGCAGGTATATGAACATAGATTCAATCACAAATGGATAATACAAAAGGTTTTATAAGAAAATTGGTCAGACTCTAGCCTCAGAGGTTGCAATAGGCACTTCATGTGCACTCTTTTGGGTGAAATGGTGCTGGTTAGGACTGAGGGGCATAGATGTCAGGACCACACAGAAAATGACTTGGCCAAGCAACTGAATTCAGAAACAGTTACAAAGTAGGACCACAATAAGTGGTAGAATCAATTGAGTATAGGGGTCTTGGGGTGGGAGACCACTTAGGCTTAACCTCCAAGGCCCACAAGCATGAAATGCCTGATTTATTTTGGTATGTCCTCCATGAAGGAAGGTACCTCCGCTCAGTTGAGTGGTAGGGGTGAACTTCATGGGGGGGGCTAGGGTCACAACCCTAGTTACCTTGAGAAAGTGTACTTTAGGCAACAAAAGAGAGATAAAAACACTTAAGTTTGTCTCAGCATCAACAAAGGGTTTTAAGGGGGGCTTAGCCTGGATCAAGCCCTCCAAGAAAGACATGGCAGTGACTTTTTCTTACTTACCCCACAAGGACAAATTGTACAACCCCAACAATCGTATCAAATGGTAAGTCAAATACCACAATTTGTTAATCATACCATTCCCAAGGGGTGGGGGTATCGTGCTTTCGAGGGAATTCGTTTCGTCAATGAATTTGGAGAACCACACGAAAGAATCCGAGTGGCCGAGTGGACTCCAAACAATGACCCGGCACTACAACAAGTGAGCGAAGTTACAAGAGCCCTTAGCATGCTACGTGATGATCATTATGCTCTTCATCGTACAACGGCACTCACCATGCGTTCGGCTGAAAATGCATTGGACCGTTTGAGAGGCCAAGTGCAAGAACATGTTGATGGAGTATATGGAGAAGGCCGAGCATTGAGACAATTGGTTGATGAACGTGGTGGCAAATTGCAACGAGTTGCTGAACAACATGGTCAGCTTGCCTTGCTTTGCAAGTCAAAATTTTCGGATCTTGAGGCTCAATTGTCTGCATGTAATCTTGCGCTAACCAATGCCTTGGCTCAGCTTGGTGAATTGAGTAGGTCATTTGAATCGACTAGTGAATTGGTGGATAGTATTGAAGAAGAACAAGAGGCACTTCACCAATCACTTGGTCAATACGGTGCAATGGTGGAGGAAATAGAGATACAATTGGGTCAACTCAAGTTGAATTTTGACATGTTGGATGGAGAAACGACTTCCTTAAAAGGCACCCTCTCGAAGTTTCAACTTGAATTCACAACTCATGTGCAAAAAACAATCCATTATGTTGAGGAACAAGTTGAAAAGGCAACGTCACTATTAACCGGTGAGGTACAGTCCTTGCGTCGTGAACTACCCATGGAGCAACAAGCCCGGCAAGGGGATCGGGTGAGGTTTGAACAATTGATTTCACTTCTTACCGCGCGTGTGGATGCATTGGAGAGTAAGAGAGGAGTGCAACGTGCTTCCCCTTTGAAGACCCCAGGTGAAGGGATAGGCATTCAGGTTTCTTCTCTTTCAGCTGAAGTTCAGCTTTTGAAGAGGCAGTTTGATTCCATAAGGGAATGTTTGAGTGGTTTGGAAGAACGCTTGACTGTGTATGACATCAAGCATGTGCCAGAATTGGGTCAGTTGGGTGCGCATTTCAAGGGACATGTGAGCGAGCTCAGTGAGCTCAAGCTGGGACTTGCCAAGCTCAAGATAGATTGTGAGTCAAATGAGACTATCTTGCAGCATTTAAAGGCTAAGTTGCCTGCGGTGAGTAGTGGTGGAACGAGTCCATCCTCAAAGGTGTCCACTCCTACCACTGACAGGCTGAATTTGGTAAAGGTGCAGCGTGCATACACTTTGGTAAGCGAACAGGTTAACAGGGTGCAGGGAGATGTATTGGGGTGCATGCAAGATTGTGCAGCAATCAGAAATGACATTTCTGCAGCCTCGAAACAGCATAAGTCAAGTGTAGAGGATGCAATACAGACACTCAGGAGTGAATTAATATCTCATGTGACAACCATGCATCAATCAAGTGGCTTGAATGGATCTTTTTTTGCACCCACTGCAATCCCAAGGCCTAAGGATCCCAGAGTTGACACTTTTGGTGTGGATCCAACAGGCAACCCGTTGTCACCTCAGCCTTCCCTGTCTCATAGAGATGCTTCTCACCATGATACATTCAATGAATCAGAAGTGGGTCTGGAATCCGGGTATCCACGAGCCTCAGCGGCGAAGGAAAATCCAAAGGTACATCATCCTTATGGGTTACCTGTGCATGCATATGAATTGTCAAGACAGACCTAGCCAGTTTTTACTCCCACCTCCTGTGCGACATCTCATTCTCAGCCCGTACATCGAGCTGCAACTGCTTCACACCACTCTGAGAGTGAGCAGTCAATCAAGTGCGATGCTGTACCCCGCCATCCTGGTACACCCCCCGCTTCTGCAGATCCAAAAGGAGGTTGGCGTCATTGCAAGGGATTGGATTTAAGATTCTTTGACTCCAACCTGTTTTTCGATCCATATGCCTCCCTCGAATTCAGTGATGGGTCAGCACATGGTTCCAAATTCCCAAAGGTGAAGCCCAGTGGGGTACCTGAGGGTCCAGGTTTGGCATTTGCCGAGGTCCCCCCGTACAGTCAGGACAATGAGACGGAGGATTCTGCACCATATCCAGTTGGATCACAGCCAGGTCCTGGATTGTTTGGTAATCTGTCCACCCCATTTTTGGACCATAAGACCCTGACTGAGACACAGGCCCTGGCCACAGTTCCTCACTGGGACGGATCAGGGGAAACTGGGATCCAATGGTGGCAGGAGTACCGTATCTGGGATAATGATGTGGGCAGGGGTTTGGGAGATGCAGTGCGACGTCGAGTACTGAGTGCTGCCATACCAGCAAAGCTGGGCGCACAGTTCACCAAGCGTATTGTGCGCAGGTGTCAGGGTTATGAAGTAATGAAGGCAATGGTAAGGGCTGAGGTCTTCAGGCGCGCCAATCCTGATGTCATCTCTGATGCCTGGAAGGCCATTGAATTGCTCTCCAAACCCACAGCATTAGATGCTGCGGCGTTTATGGATGATTGGTGTTACTATGGTGTGCGTGTTAAGGGAGGGGTGACCCACCAGGCAGCCCGTGACCAGTTTTTAGATGCATTGGGCCCTCGTCAGGTGACCTTCATTTACAAGATGTATTTGGAGGAGAAGAGGCATGGTAAGGAACACAATTATCTGGAGATCTTCCTTGTACTAATGTCTGAACTTTTGGCCAGGGATGAAGCCCATAATAAGCAGAATCATTGGCGTAAGCGAAATCAAACTGGACCAGGGCAGGGCGGGGTCAATCAGCTCCAAGCAAGCAATGAGGGTGACAACCCCCCTCAGTCCGATTCTGCAGTTCCGCAGGTGGAATTCGAGCCTGATGAGGCACAGGTGTCGGCACTGATGGACAAAAAAAAGGATGTGGTTTGTCATAAATGCGGACGAAAGGGTCACATGATCAAGGACTGTTGGGTGGCACATCCTGAATTGATTCCCAAGGGTGTCAAGGTGCCCAACACCCTATTGTCCAGGCTGGGACGGCCAGCAACACAAGGAGGCAGAAACGGACCCTCTCAGAATGCCCCGAAGGGACCGCATCCCCCTTGCCCACATTGTGGTAAGACGAATCATAAGCCTGGTGATTGCTTCACGAAGTATCCGGAGAAGGCTGAAGCCTATAAGGCCAGCAAGAAACCCCGGAAATAGGGACGTGGGCAGCGAGTTAAGGGCGGTCCGTTGTTCACAGTACGCCCACCCATTCGGGTGGATTACGAGTCAGCATGGGAGCATGCCTATGTGCAGCAAATAGAGTTGTTGGGACAGGAATTAGAGGTCCTGCGTGAACCGCGCCAAGGCCTCAGTGTGAAACACAAGCGGGGGATAATATTGCAAGCCAGGTACCTGCTCGATAGGTATCCTGATGCCAGCCCATATGACATTCACTCCTTGATAGATACAGGCTGTGAAATACTTGGTGTTGTGGGCTGGGAACTCATTGCAAGAGGTACAGTGAGGACGCTGACGTCCAGTTCAACCTCTTGGGTGCAGGGAATGTGAGCCTAGAAGGTGGTAAGGTTGGAGTCCGAGTAACTCTTTTGCTGCCAGTCTACACCAGCCAGGGAATGGTGGTGGCACGTTGTGTAGATGCATTCCTCCATCTTGCCTCTGTGGGTCCTCGTGTCATTTTGGGGTACCCATTCCTCACCCGCTATGGTCTTTCTCTTTTGCCCTCACAGGGTCAGTTGACCTTTGAGGAAGATCTCAACTGGACCAATGGAATCTCAGGAGCAACAGGAGAGTCCCCAACTCTGCCCACCCCTGCAGTTCCAGGTACATGTTCTCCAACAGATATACCCATAGCACATATACCTGTGCATGGGCATGATGCATCTCTGGTGCACACAGTGGTGCCAGTAGGGTCCGACAATGGTCCTGACACTCCAGTCAATTCTGAGGTGTTGCAGAAGTTAATTTCAAAAAAAAGCAGAGAATCACAGTCCATAGTTAATAGTTATGTTGCTGTAGCTGGATCACAGGTGGTTAATTCTACGGATTCAGCTGGGACAGTTCTTGCACGCTTGTGCAGTGGTCCTGAGTCACCTGAGCAGTCATCAGTTTTGTATCATCTAGGCTGGCAGGCACCTACCCTGCCGTCCAATGGTGATGAGCCTGAGCTGAGTGGATTGTACACTCTTCGGGCTGATGTTTATATGCTGGCAAAGGCTGTGGCTCTGTGTTGCAAAATCATAAGCCTTATGCCCAGACCATACAAGCCCTCATATTCCATCAGGGGTCATGAGTTGTATGATAGACGAGACCAAATACCCCCAGTGGTGGGCCATATTGATGAGGCCTTAACGAAGCAGACTATCAGGTCTGCTGCTTGTACATATATGTTGGCAGCACTTCTATTTTTGCCACGACAGCGGCCTGAAGTCCCTATGCAGGACTCCAATCCAATTGTGAGTGTATCACATAGGCCTACCATTGACGTGGTATCCCACATTCAAACAGAGTTAGCTCTGGCTGATGCTTTGAGATCTATACCATTACCCTCCAGCCCTTACCAGCCACCAGTATACACTGAGGCTGCAGCATTTATGCTGAATATTCAATATTTCTTACATGCATGGGGTATAGGTGATAGGGTCGTATCTCAGGACGCCCCCCCTGCAGTGGAGATTGGGAGTGATCCAGGATCAGAACCAATTTCTGAAGACGAGGGCTCCTTGGGTTATCAGGAGCCCCCCCCAGAGTTTATGGGTGGATTTGGGTTCTGGAGGAACCATCTGGGCCAACAGGTCGAGAGTGTGGATCATATATGGGCAGGATCCACACCGCTGAAGGACAGTGGTGTCTCAAATGTGCTAGGTGCAGCTGCTGCAGCAGATCCTGCCTGTGGTGAAGAGTTGAGCTCTTACCCAAAAGCTGAATCCGGGTCTGGAATGGAGCCGGCAGACGGAAAACAGCACACATCATATGTTCAAGCGCTTCTCGCTGCGCGTGTGCGCAGGTTGTACAAGGAGAGGCTTCAATTATCTAGCCGCACTGCTTTCAGGCGCGGCAGGCAGTTGAGGGACGATGCCCGAATTAGAGGCTTAAGTCTGGCCAAGATGAAGTCCCGCTTGGCCCTGAGATCTCATTGTTTTCGTACAGGACAGTATGTATTATCTCCAGAGTGGAGACGTAACGTATTGGATTGGGCAGGTGCGGAGTTTGTACCTACGTGTGAACCGTGGGACAGACCAACACGTCTGCAGTTACATAAAGGGGAGAAACGTAAGGAGAAGAGAGGGTTTTACATCCCATGGGGGAATGAGACACTCTTTTTACATCCGTTGGCCACGGATTTGAAAATGGCTGTTGAGAAGGTGTTTTGGGAAGGGAGTAGGGGTATTGCAGTTGTGCCCGTCCAGAAGAGGAAATCCTGGTTCTGGGCGTTTGGAGAAATTGCTGTTGACTGGTGGGATTTCCCGCCAGGGGAGCTCCTCATTGAGGATGGGTGGGGGGTATTGCACCCTCAGGAGCGAAACTCCTGCACCCGAGTGGTGTTTTTTGATGCCCTGGGACGTCATCAGGATGGTATGAACGTCACAGACTGGAAGAAGCCAGCTTCAAGGAAGCTCAGCCAGTCTGTACCTGTTGCTGGTCGGCCCAAGAGGCCAGTGGGACAGCCCAGAAAAGTCTGGAGAGCAAAGGTTGAGCAGTTAGCAAGGGATGGTCAGCTCCCTTTGCCCATTTGTGCGGACATCTTACAGTCCTCGGTTGCCGCTGTAGATGCGGTTTCTCACAAAGGCCAAGTGCCTATATCCTCTTCCTCCCTACTCCAGGATAGTGACAGGAACGCATCCGTCTCACCCCCTGTGCATGTATGTGCAACTGTCATTCCTGATGTGACCACCCTCTCTGAAATGCTTCCTCTTCCCACTGATACCCCTCCTCCTGTCATTTGTACCACAGATCTTCACAATCTCGCTGAAGGATGCCTCGCTGATCATGCCAGACCACCGTTGACAGTGGCTGCCGTTGAGAGTGAGGAGGTATATGACAGTGTTGTTGCTTCTCCTTCCCTGCCTGACACTCAATCATTGTATCATACTGTTTGTAATCAAAAAGAAAAAAAGAATCGTCAGATTTCTGATGGGATTGATAATGTGACAGCCCCAACAGTGTTGCGGCGCTTTCAAACTTCAGAGCAGTCTCCTCCTCAGCAGCTATTCCATGCACGTGACCGGTGTATACAATCAGTCATTGAAGCTGATGGGGAAATCCGGGAATGTCAACAGTGGAGGGATAAACTGTTGAAGGAGTTTGGCAACTCGGTGTTTCGCAGGGATGGAAACACTTATAAAGAAATTGAAGCGCATGCAGCGAAACGCGGACCCCACGGATGGTGTAAACTAGAGTTGCTGCCTGATTCAGAGCAATGCTTGCTTATGGCATGCTTATTCTGACCCCCTACCAAGCCACAGCTGCCCCAGTGACGCCCATGAGTGCACTGGGAACTGTAGGTGTCTGTTACGACAAAGCAGAAACTGGCAACTCCCCTGACGCAGCGCCTTCTTTCCAATGTTAGGGATGTTATAGGTAATGTTATAGGTAATTTTAAACAGATGTTGAAACCATGAAACCTCTTTACCTTTAACATGCAACGGTAGTGGCCACTTAAGCACAAGGAAGGAGTAAGTAAAAGTGTATTTCCGTGCCACAAGGTAGGCTTTAGTTGTTTTAGAGATGCCTAAAGGCACACTATATTTTCATCTTAGTATTGGCCTATCCAGAAAGGGGTGACAAAACATTTCGACCTATAAAACCAAGCATTGATCTTTGGATGTTGTGTGGACCCCAGACCCTCCAACTGATTGGACTTATGCACCATTTTCTGGACTGACTGAGGGGCTGACATTAAACCAGAGCCTAAACATTTTTCTATATTTTCTCATGAATGCTTAGCTATCCTAGTGGTCTGCACCCTAGGGGGCTGGGGCACCTTTTTTTTAGAGGTCCTGGGTTCGATTCCCAGTCGGCCTAGCTAAGTAGGAAGATCCAAAGTGACATGGCAGTGAGCTCAGCGCCACAAGCCATGCCACCTCAGCACCTATGGGACCCAAAACAAAGACTGCACATCTCTAGATGGCACTATAAAAGAGGGAGTGCCCATGTGAGCAGTTTTCACATGATTGTAGGATGTTTTCTAAACATCTTTTCATAAATCGGTGGTTATTGTGAGTTTCTTAGTTGTTACACTATCTTCTTTGACTGCAGCCCTTAATGTTATGGATTTGATCCTGTGGTCCCTTGCTTGCACTGTGGGTACTTGGATTTCTCATAGATTTCATCCAATCATTTCTATTTGGAAAACCTGAGCTACACCAAGAAGCAGCAGGAGCAAGCGGACGCACAAACAAAAAGAATATCATGAAAGCAATCAACAGTGAAAGCTTGTTTTAACTTTCTTAGCTTACGCATACTCAAATATGTGCTCCATGTCTTCCCTACTGGGCCGTACCACCACCACCTACACATCTGGGTTCCTTCGAGACTGTCGTGGAGGACGTCACTGGAGCACCCGGGGGATCGCTTGGCGGTGAACGCGGGCAGCATCTTGACAGCCACCATTGCACCATCACGTTGCACCTGCATACTCTCCATTGCGAGGATGTACTGCGTGGGCATTTTGGCGGCATGGACGACTGCTGCCCCCGTCTTGGCCCCCACATTGCCAATCCATCCCTTGGCAAGGTTGTCGACGTTTGTGCATTGCAAAGAGGACACCGGTGGTACTACAAGACAGGTGCTGTAGACAGGTTTCAAGACAGGGGGCTTACCATAGACATGGGGTGCACACCGGGTTCAAAACAGGGGGCTGTCGTAAGACAGATGGAACAAGACAGGAGGGCTGTCGTCCGACAGAACCCCTGTCTGGTGCAAAGACAGGGGTCGTCGTTCAAAACAAATTGGCCAAAGCTCCAGCGCACAACGCAGCCACTTATATATTTCGGCTAATTTTACCTTCTTAACAGCACAGAAACCCCAAGAACATCCACAGATACGGGGTTGGGAGGGCCAAAAATCTGCTACAACAGGGGGGGGCTGTCAGCCTCATCTTGTCCGTGAGCACGTCATAGATGTCACTGCCGCCCTCGTTTGACAGGCATCACCAAGAAGGATGACGCTATAAAAGATTAAGACGCATCATCATGTGACTTGCCGGGTCGTGTCCAACAATGTTGGGAGAGTGCCTCCTACAAGTCCGGGTAGGATGCTCGCGTTTTGAATTACATCGCATAGAAAATCCCCGGCAAGTTGAAATATGGGGATGCAAGGAGGCCCTGGGAGTCTGATAACCCTCATGTTGAGGCTGACGATATGGTCCATGAGGAATCGGATCGCTATGAATTCGTGGAAACTGATCCCCTGAATGTTTTTGTATCGTATGTCTCGTCAAATCCCTGAATGGCTGTTTATATGCGCGCTGCCATGGATACACGCGTACCGCAAAAGCTACAATTAGTTCTAAAGTTCCTTCCTTGACCCACAATTCAGTACTATGCAGCCGTCTCGTGTGAAGCGAATTTGCATTTCTGGTGCCACTGCAATTGGCTAGGTTGAGCGGCGGAGAGTCATCCCGTGAAAACCAACGTTCAACAAGGGCATGGGAGCCCGGTCTATATTAACAAAGTGTCTGGGTGTGAATATGTGTGTTAGTGTTGTGTTAGTATGTCAAGTCCACTCCCGTTGAACAAGGGAACACACATGGTGCACGCGATATATTGTGCCCAAACTAGCTGTGGTATGCAACTCGAATGAAATGCAACGCCGATTTAGCCGTTGAACAGCGCATGCTGTGTTAAGAGTTAAATTTGCAAGTGAGCTGCGTTAATGGTCGTTGGATGCCGTAAAAAAGAGAGGTTTGGTATTTTCACTTTGCACTGCCCATTTTCCAAAAACGACGTTGGGGGTATTCACCGTTTTGTACGCTCAACGTTTTGGGCAACCAAGCAGTGGAAAACTAACGTGATTTTCAAAGTCGACGAAGCAAAAGATAGAGGAAAGAATTCATGCGTGTTGCAGTTGACTTGACTTCTACTTGGCCACGGAGTGATGACCTCCTGTAGTCACCCTTTTTTTGGGCGGCCAGCTGACGGTAGGGGCCTTCTTCTCTGCCATAGGTTTCCCTAGGTGTAAGACCCTTCTCACGGGCAACCGTCCCCCTCACTAATGATCCCCTATGCTCCCCCGGGCTGCGACCGATGCCTAGTCCGTCCCTCCCTCACCCGGCCGTGCGGTGTCATAGGTCCCCTGCAGGCGGGGCCCTGTGTCGGTGCACTGGCTAACAGTTCCACCTCCGCAAGGCCCCCTTCAAGGGGAGCGGCTTGGTGATATTGTAGATCCCAACCGGATGCGAAAAAGGTTTGCGGGTCTGGAGGGTGGGACGAGGAGGAGGAGGGCCTGCTCGCTGTAATCCGTCGCTCGGGACATCGACGGGGTGTCTAAGGGACGAACCGTCGAGTAATTCTCTGTGCTGCACCTTACACATACCCTGAGGGTGTCCTGGGAGTGAAAAGAACATAGCCCCCGGGAGACCGTCTGGTGAGCCATGCCCCACTCACCCTTACTCGAGGCGCCCCAACTCAGAGCTTGTCAGAGGCTATCATGAGGCGTCCTCACACACACTTGTGGTCACATTGAGGCAATGGTGATCCTCCTGGTTTCCAAGTCGGATTAGACAGTCCCCTGGAGTCGTTTGCTTGTATGTTTGTCCTCCCTATAAAAACCATTGCCTGTGAAATGCAAGCCTTATAGATCACTGGGTATGGACGTCCTTCCTTGTGTGCTGCACCCCCCGGGCATTGGGGAGATCTAACCACCAGGTTCATTGGCTCTGACTCTGCGACCGCTCTTGTCTGTGCCTTGCCCGTGACGCTCCGTGCGCGTCCTCGACCTCCTCCCTTGAGCAGCAAGCCCCTTTGGGTTTCAACCTCTAGGTTCTCCAGCTCCTATTGCGCTGCGCTGTTTTCCTCCTTTTCTGTGCCTCAACCCCCTTTTGCCTCCCCCTTGCGCCCCACGTGTACTTTTGTCTGTTTGTGTGCGCACCTTGCTCTGGTCTTCGTCTGCGTGGTCTTTGTCAACCCTTGTGTGTTGGGTCTGCACATATGCCCTTTAATGGTGGACCTTTGCTGGTGTCCTCTGGTGCCCTCCGATGCTGGTCTGAACTGATGCCCTTCGATGCTGGGACTGCACTCATGGCGTCAGATGCTCGGCTTGTACCTGATAATTGCTGGGTATGTACTCGGACAGAGGACACCACCCGGATACTTCCTTCACTTTGTGTTATAGCATCTTCCTCTGAACTGCTACATGCTGGGGAACGTTCTCGGTGGCAGTGATGCAGTCCATGGGTCCATTTGTATCTACCATCTCTTGCTGCGGTGTCCTATTGCGTGCTTACAATTTTTTTACGCCGCGCACCTCGTGTCGGTGTTGTTGGTTTGGGCTGCCTGTGCAGGGAAAAGGAGGGGCTGATTTGTGTGCACCCTATTGTATAGTCGCAGGGGTTGTTGCTGCTCTGGTTATACAGTCGTCGGGTGATGCCTTCTTTTGCGGACCCTCCTACATGATCACACCGGTGGACAATGCAATGACCATGCATTCTTTGGGCCATTTTCCTGGTCCCCGGAAAGGGGATAGCAGCCCACGGCGAGAATGCTCACTTTGTGGTGGGTTGAAA
The DNA here is from genome assembly GCA_964036045.1 of Eutreptiella sp. 'Long Island Sound 2002'. Taxonomy (NCBI): domain Eukaryota; phylum Euglenozoa; class Euglenophyceae; order Eutreptiales; family Eutreptiaceae; genus Eutreptiella; species Eutreptiella sp. 'Long Island Sound 2002'. The sequence continues at coordinate 98,553,440 of OZ038380.1, read as the reverse complement.
ATGAGCCGACTAGAGGGGGGGGGCGTAGGTGGCTTGGCCGCTCTGCCGCCCTGGTCCCTAGAGGGGCGTGAGTGGGTACCCAACATGCATACCTCAAAATGATTCCCATGACGCGCTGATCATTTTGAACATGCATCAATGGGGCAAAAAGGTTTTTCGGAAAGAAACTGCTCATCGGCTCAGGCTCGTATCCGCCAAGGTCAGAGCCGGAGCTCACGTCAGAGGTCAAAAGCCTTGTGTGTTTCTCAAACATTTTGGAATTCTCCACAAAATTCTGACTATTTTGAGTGTGGACGCATAGGGTTAAAAACATTATACCCCCCAAAGAAGGGCCCAAAAAAGATTTCGGCGCCTTTGGCGCCGACCCAGTCCCCAAAATCTCAAATTGGAGAAAAACGGGTTCCAAAACTTTCGGGGGGGGCAGGAGGGGGCCATGAGGCACGGATACTGGGCTCGCATACGCCCCCGTGTCACAGGTTCATGGTCATAACCACATTGTTCAGTGTTTTTCTCACTGCACTGCAGCGCAGACCTGTTCTGTACCACACCAGGTGGTTGCTCACTTTGCTTTGGCCTTGGTCATCTCTTCACTGAGGTCAGCTCGCACCCACCACCCTCCCACGGTGCCGGTTAGTCTCTAACCCTTGCCCTGCAGGTCGTGCTCATGCTGCCCCTGTCTTGCTCTTGCTCTCTGAGGAGGTCTCATACCTGAACTTCGGGGGGGCAGAGGCGCCTTTGGTGGCGCAAAGGCGTCTCAACGTTGCACCAAAAGCTTTGGTGCCTGGACACTTCAACAGATCATTGCTGTCCTGTGGCGCCTAGCCCTTCAGTACCACACCATGCGTGCACTGGCTGCCCACACATCCAGGTCTACTCGCACCCAACACCCTCACATGGGCTGCATTCTCGCTGCCCCTGTCATGCTCGGGCTTTCTGACACGTTTCAAGGAGAAAAGAAACAGCAACTACAGACAGCACCGCAAAAATACAGCATAGCACGACAGCACAGCACCACAAGACAGCACAGCACCACAGAACACAACAAAGGGGAGCAGGGCACGGCAGCAATCCACACCTGCCACAGGGAAGCAAGCCACGCGGCCAGACAGGGACACCGACACCGAAACGCACCACCAGCAGACCACCGCTGACAGCCAGACCCAGCATCGCGCCACAGCACACCACAAGCAACAGCACAACACACAGCAATGCACCACAGCACCGGGCGCCGGAAACGGCAGGGACCGCACAAACAACACAACGCAAGCACACCAGCACAGCGCAGCAGAGCACCGCACAGAGCGGGGAGGACAGGGAACCCACAGCAAGACACCCCAGGACAACCACAGCACAAAGCACAGCAGCGGACAACAGCATGCACCACCACACCACGACAAATCACGCACAGCACAGAGCACACAGCGCGGGGAAACACCACAAAACGCAGCGCCGGAAAGCGCAAAACCCCAGGGCGACAGACAGCACCCCAGGGCGAGACACAGCAAGCAGCGGCACGAAACGAGCGAAACACAACAAAATAGCACACAACAGCACCACATAGGGCGGAACAACGCGGTGCAGCACAGCACCCAAGGACACCGCACGCCACAGCACAAGGAAATGCACAACAAATCCGGAAAGCAAACCACAGCGCGAACAAGGCAGCCGGACGACACGACCAGAGACGGGGCACAGCACGCAACAGCAACCCAGAGCGGGGCACGAAGAGCAACACACAGCGCGTAGCAGCCCACAACAAAGAGAAGTGGGACACCACACCAGGACACGCAGCACGAAACACGGCAACACAGCACCGCAAAGCACCAGACGGAAGGGCGGCACAGCACAGCGACACCGGGCAGTCCAAGGAACAACGCGCACACCGGGGGGGGGGCAAGCGGTGAGAACCAAAAGCAAGCAGGCAGGAGCAACACAGCGGAGGAAAACCACAGGACGCCGAGCGGAAACACGACGAAAACCGCGAAACACACACCAGGGGGGGGCGGGGTAGCAACCGCAAGGAAACAGACAAAGGAGAGACAGCAAACACAACAGCAGCGGGAGCAGACAACGAGCCGAGCAGCGGGAGACCCCCCCCGAAAAAGACCAAGGGGGGGAGGCAACGAAGCCCCCCCCCCGAAAAAAGGGAAAACCAAAAAAGGGGAAAAGACAAGAGGGAAACAAGGGCGGGGGGCAACAAAGGGCGGACCAACCAGACCGCCGCAGAAGGCGAGAGGACAAAAGAAAAGGAGACGGGGGGGGGGGGCAAGAAAAACGGACAGCGCAAAGGCCCAAGGCAAACGGGGCCGGAAACCGAAGAAAGCACGAGACAACGGGGGCGCAGCAAGAGCAAAAAAAAAAAACCACCGCGAAAAGAGAGAACAAAAACAACAGGACAAGCAAAGGGCAACCCAGGCCCAGGGGGGTCTGAGCAAAGCAAGAGGACAGCACGGCGTAGGCCCCCCAAAAAAAGGGGGAGGGAAATGCAAAGAGGGAAGGGAGGGCGGGGGGCAACAAACAGCAAACCAAACGGACCGAGGCAAAAGAAAACAAGAGGGGCGGGGCCGGGGCGGCAAGGAGACCGCACGCGCCAAGGCCCAAGGCACCCGGGGCCGGAGACCGAAGAAAGCACGAGACAACGGGGGCGCAGCGGGAGCAAAAGCCAAAAGAAAAGAAAACAAAAGCCACCACGAAAGGAGATCAAAGGACAAGAAAGAGGCAACCCCAGCCCGGAGGTGGCCCAGAAAAGAAGGAGGACAACACGGCCAAAGGAAACGTGAGGCGCACGAGAACGCGCCCAGGAGGCCGGCCCGCCCGACCCCGCCAAGAAGAGCACGCACAGGCACACACGCGCGGGACCCGGGCGTGCGGTCCTCTGACCCGAAAGGCGAGGTGTCGGCATCCGCGAAGAAAAGCCGTGGTGCACCGCTGGAGTCCCCTGTCAAAAGACGGACGGTACGGGAAACTGGACGGGTCAGTAACCGGGTCCGCACACGCCAAACCACCGCAGCGCACGCGGCCAAAGACCGAAGCCGGAGGGACCCGCCAGGGACAACCCCATCCTGGGGCCCCGAACGGGTACGACGCGGAGCGAGCCCAGCGCCCCTGCCTCGGCAGGGGCCAGAGGTAGGCCCCATGAGCCCGGTTCTCGGCCAGACTCCACGTGCCCCGCGCAGCCGCCAAGTAAAACCTGGGGCGACAGCCCACGGGGTGGGGGAACGCACCACGGCGACGGGGAAGCCGACCAGAAAACCGAGAGCAACCGGACCGGACGAGGCGCGGCGCACCAACGCGGGGCCAAGAGGCACGCCAGAGAGGCAGGCTGCCGGCCACAACCACGGCACAGGACCAGGTGCCAAGCAACAACGGCTGCCGGGTGCCGCAAACCCGGATAGCGCGCACCACATCCACACAACCACGGCACAGGAGGCGTTGCCAAGCAACACCCAACGAGGCGAGAAGCGCCCACCTAAACGCACCCAAGTGTAACGGCAGCAGTGACAGCACTCAATTATACACTGATGTGATCAGAATTTCAATGATTCTCAGATGTACATTAGTGCAGTAAATTTTCCGTTCTGTTTCATGTTTTCCGTTCGCCGCCAGATGTCGCCTGTGAGCGCGCGTCGAGTCGCATTTGTCTTTCGTGATTTCCCAATCGGATTTATTTAAATCATTTCGAATGATGTCACGTTGTGTCATTGGTTGCGATGAATGCGCATTGAGATTCTATGTCTGCTCCATTTTTGTAGACCGGGTTTTCGTACCTTTCATATTCCACCATGGAGTTCACTGGACCTACAAGTGCTTCGCATATGTCGCTCCCAGAGGCTGGATATGGGTCCGGAGAGGGTTATGTGGGTTCGGAGATATCAGGGGCAGTGTCGGGCGTTACGACCCCTGGGGCATCAAGGCTACAGGCTTCGCAGTCACAACAAAGATCAACCACTATGCAGCGGTTACATGGTAGCAGAGGAAATCATGACTCTGCTTCTGGAATCTCCACTGATACTCTGAGATCGTCGGACTTTAGCGGGGCTATTACTCGTTCTGGGTCGCTGCGTGTTCCCCCTGAGGTTAACTTCGTAGCATCTCCCCAGCAAACCGAGGATCATCCGTCAGAGTGCCCTTACTGTGGCCATAGGCATTGGCCTGGAGTTCATACTTGTGCTGATTGTTGTGTGAACGCCCCACCCAACCTTAAACCCGGTCGAGAATCTCCCTCCTCGAGTGAATCTGGTTCCTCCTCTCACGCTTTGCCTGATCTTGAAGACAGCAGCAGCGAAGGAGAGCAGTGTGACACTGGAATTAGTGGTGATTACTGGGAAAACCACTTCCAGCAGATTTGGAATGAGGAATTCCTGCACCGGCAGAATTGGCTGCTGGCGGAGGCGGGCTATCGTGGCCGCCTGAGGGACTGGTTCAGGGCGTCGTGCCAGTTCCTCAGGGACAGCGGCCGGTCGAGATTCGACGCCCAGTTGCAGGAGCAAGAGGATTGGGAAGAGCTGATGGACCAGTTCGACCACGGGGCCGCCGTGATGGTGCAGATGGCCATCATTGCCGAGGAGAGACGCCAGAATGTGCATCCGCACGCTGGTCCGTCAGGCGTCTGGGGTCGGAACGACGACGAGGTCGACGAGATGAGGTGTGATTCGACACATTCTCACCTCTCCAGGGAGCAACTGTCCAAGCTTCTTGACTCCAACTCCAGTGTTGACAGCTGGGTTGATGAAGTCAGAAGCAAAGGAAAAGGTACGAGATGCCCTTCCTGTGGCGAGTGCGCCAAGGACTGCTCCTGTCGAAGACAGATTTCGTCGCTGGAAACCAGGGTGAAGGAGCTGAAGAAGGCCGCCAAGGAGAAAAAGAGGGATGATGACAGCAGGTGGAAGGAGATGGAACAGAAGTTGGAGAAGCTTACAGATCTGGTACAAAATCTGAGCACTACTGGGCTCTCTGGACCAGCGCCTACAATGGCAAGCCACCCAGCACGTACCTCCTCAGCTGCACCCACATCCACGCCTTACGGCGTTCCACATTCTCCAGCACCCCCAGCTTTTACTGGCCACCATCCAGCTTTTACTGGAAATTCTGGTATCCCCCCTACTGGATTTTGAAGTCCTATTGGGTTGAATCTGGGTACCGAAGGAGGAGAATCTTCGTCGCATGGGTCTATACTGTCTGTTGGTACTGTCGAAGATATTGATGGAGAAGCAAGGACCACCGTGAAGGAGCGATCAATGGCCTTGAAGAAGAAGGACCGGCGGCAGAAAGAAAATGAGGCCAAGATCAAGGAAAAGCAGAAGAAATTGAAGGAGATGAGGCTGCATCAAGCACCGCAGACGCCGTTCGTGCAGCCTACTGTGGACCAGGCGTTGTTGGCGGCCGCAATTGCGCAAGCACAGGCAATGGGAGGCGCTGCAGTCAATCCAGTATTCGTCAATCCGGTGGGCACAGCCACAAATTTCAACCTGAACCACTTGCTGAACCCTTTGCACATGAGGCTGAGAGGGTCAGTAATGAAGCAGCCGAAGTTCTCAGGGCACCCAAATTACTGGGCGTCCTTCGGGAGGCAGTTCATGGTGTGGCTGCAGACGGAGAAGCTGGGCAAGGAGCTCTGGATCCTTGGGTTGATGGACTGCTTGACTGGTAAGCTCAGGGAGAGTACCTACAACCTTTATGTCGAAAGACAAAATCAAGGGAATCCCCTGAGTTATGAGGAGTTGTATCGCAGTCTCAAGAAGAAAGGCTGTCGACTTCCTGAAGATCATTACAGGAACCGTCTGGAAAACTTCAGGGCGATCAAGAAATTATTTCTGGAAGAGATCCAAATTGCAAGGCAAGATTGGGAGTTTTTGGTGCAAGAGGCGGAGAACTCTGGAGAAGGACTTTCTGAAGGCGAAATGAAGAAGATCCTCCTGAGCAAGCTCACGCCGGAGACCAAGCAGAAGATCAGGGATTCTCAGGCGGACCAAAAAGTTTTGGGCAACTGGGTTGAAGTCCGAGGATTGCCAGAAACTATGGGAAAAATGGCTGTTCGTGAGTTGCTACACTCTATCAGTGCTACTGGATTGAAGGACATCACTATTCGTGAGGGCACATGGAGAGTTGGTTTCCACGATTCTGAACAGTCGGAGTTTTTCTGCAGCATGGTGGATGGAAAAGTGAAGTATAAGGGAACAGTTTTGAAGGTACGACCGTGGATCTTCTCGTATGGAGTTGAGCAGATCTGGGACCAACTTGAAAAGTATGCAAACTTAGAGCGCCAGAAGTCCCAGGATGCACATGGCTTCGGAGGCAAGGTCAACGCCGTTGGTGAGAAGGGATGCTCTGTGTGCATTGCCCTTGGAAAAGAAGGTCGAGCGGCGACTCACACGACCGCAGATCACAGATGGACGCCCTCAGATCTCAAAACAATTCAGTCCAAAATGGATGGAAAGGGAAATTCTCCAAAAAATCCCCAGCAGGATGGAGCACCAGATGCTGACCAGCATGGAAGGGGAAAGGGTAAAGAGCAGTCCAAAGGAAAGAACAGAGACTGGACACCGAAAGATTACTCGCAGCAAGGCGGAGATCCAAGCGACTCAAGATGGACAGATGCTGGTGGAAAATCTGGTGGAAAAAATGGCCAAAAAGGTGGAAATGGCAAGGGAAAGTCCGGGAATCAAGATGATTCCAAGGTGAATGGCAACCCCCTGTACGCGGAGACGCCAGCAAACAAGACCTTCGGCAACAACAAGGATACTGGAGGTCGAGGCAAGGGCACATCCAACGAATCCAACCCCAATTCCAACACCTCCAACAACAAAGGTCAAGGCCGTAAGAAAGGTGGTGGTGGAAAATCATTTGGTGGTCGTGGACGTGGAAAAGGAGTGAATGCTGTCGAAGCAGGAGAAGAATGGGTTGACGAAGGACAAGTACAGGACGTACAGCCGAACGAAGAAGAAGAATGGCAATAGGGAAGCCAACTTGACCCAAATCCCAACACTGGGGTTGAGTGGCAGGAGGAAAAACCCATCAGGGTAGTTGGGGCGGTGGATGGACGCTGCTGGGATCGACTGGCGCGGTCCTCCGGCCTCCTGTACCCTGCCTGGGTCCTCAGCGCTGTCCGGCGAGGCAAGCAGCGCCAGTTTGTCTGCTGGATCCAGGTCAGATCGACGGATGGTAAGGTTAAACTTGCCAGATGTCAGATTGACAATGGTTCAGAGGTCAATCTGGTGAGGAAAGGCTTTCTGCAGGAGGATGAGACGAAGATGTTCTCCACCCCTGTGCAGCTGGAGGGAGTCAGCGGACATCGCCTTGAGGGTGGCGACAGAGAAGCAGAATTGGCGGTCAGATTGGTGAAACAATCTGTGTGGAGCGTGGAAGAGACGGTCACGGAGGAATGGTTTGCTGGAAAATTCTATGAGGCCAGCATAAAGTATGATTTATTCCTGGGTCAACCCTGGCTTCACGCTCACCGTGTGTCGCCTATGGGACACAGGACATGCTTCCTCCAGGATCCGTCGACCAGCGGCCCGTCTGACCTGTATTATCTGCACCCATATACCAAGAGTATCCACCAATTCAAGGAGAGAAATAAGCTGTATTTTCAGCGAGATGGGCAGGAATGGACAAGGGATCAAGAAGATTTCGACGAAGGAAAGGTGGATTCGTTGAACAGCAAGAAGTGGAAGTCAGTTTGCTATTGAGTAGTCGACAAATGGCGGGACATTGTGGTGGATTATTTCGAAAAGATCCACAATTTTCGTCCTGAAGTTGATGCCTTTGCAAACAAAAAGAACAAAAGATTTCCGAAGTTCTACGACGATGCCTGGAGTGAGGACTGGTCTGAACCTCTATGGATCAATCCGCCCTTCGACGTTTTCCCTCGTGTAGTGCAGAAGCTGAAGCATTCCGGCGCAAAGGCGATTTTAATTGTCCCCAATTGGCCAAGACAAGAGTGGTTCAAGGACATTATGGACATTTCAATCGACATTGTCGAGCTACCTCACAAGGGAGTGAAGCTGTATTGCGAAGACAATGGCAGGCCTTTGCCACAGCGTTCGTGGAGCACGTTGGCGTGCTTAGTTGACGGGAATCTGGGAGATTATTGGCAAGATGGCAGTGAAATGGGAACAGAAGAGGTTATATCAAATTCCTCAAGAATCGACGAAATTGAGGTGGATGAAGACGATCGAGAGCGGAATCCCGACGTATCGTCGCGGAAGGAGAGAAGGACAATCGGCGTCCCTCAAGAGAACGCCTCCATCCATTACAATTCGTCCCCATCAGACAAGAATCAAGCCAAAAGAGTCAAGATTTCAAGCAAGAATGAAGACAAATCTCCAAGAACCTCGCCTGAATTGACAGGAATGAAGCTGAATTCGTCCGACCATCCCTTCAAGACATTCGTGGACCCCTTTCATTGGTGGGATCCCACGGAGGAGCGAGCTCAGGTGAGCTTCATCCGCCAGCAATGCGACGAAGAAGTTTGGAATGAAGTGGCCAAGAACATGAGACCACGACCAACAATTCGCAAATTGGTGGACATAATGTCGGTGATTAAATGTGGGAATCAGGTCGAGGGAGACAAGATATCTGCAAGAAGGGACGCAGTGTTCGAAGATTATCAAGATGACGTGCTGAGTGGGAAGTTGTGGAAAAACCCCCCAATTCGATGTGAAAATGGGGAAGCCAAGATTGACATAATCGAAGGCTCAAAGGTGCACAAACAACGTCCATTCTATCTCCACGGCACCAAAGCAGATGCCCTGCGAAAGATTTTTGAGCGCAATCTCTATGAGTTCGGTTGGTTGGAGTGCTGCATGAGTTCTGAGTGGTGTTCAGCACCATTTACTGTGCCAAAACCCCCACCTGCTGACCAATCCAGCATAGATGCTTGGCGTCTAGTGGTGGATTACAGAGCCCTGAACGCCGCCACAGTACCAGACGCGCATCCTCTACCTTTAATCGAGAAAGAGATCGCAGCGAGAGCCAAAGGCAAGCTCTTTACTGTGTTGGATTTGCGCCATGGCTTTCATCAGATGCCCCTTCGAAAGGAGGATAGGCATTTGACGGCAATGTGCACGCCCTGTAGCACTGTGCAGTGGACTGTACTGCCGATGGGTCTGAAGAATGCGCCGTCGATGTTCCAGAAGATGATGGAGACTATTTTATTTCAGAAGCACAAGTCTCTGGATTTACAAGAATTCTGCAGCATCTACATTGACGACCTTCTGATTGCCACGCCGTTGGGAAACAACTTTGATGAGTGCCTGAAGTTGCACGAAGAACAAGTTCGAAAAGTTCTCGAAGTCCTTCGACAAGAGAAGCTCGTGTGTGGACCCAAGAAGGGCAAGATGTTCCTCCAGAGTGTGGAATTTTGTGGCTCTGTCTTGGAAGATGGGACAAGAAGACCAGCCCCAGGAAAAATGGCTGCCCTGCAGCTCTGGGAAAGGCCTAAAACCATCACGCAGCTCCGTGCCTTTTTAGGCTGCTGCAATTACTACCACGAGTTCCTTCCTCTCTACGCCAAGTTCTCTGGTCCATTGACAGAGTTACTCAAGGTTGGCAAAATAGAAGGAAAGAAGGGATCTCAAGTCAAGCTCAAGTGGACGCCAGAATGTGAAGAGGCTTTTACTGGTCTCAAGGAAGCACTGGCAAATGTGGTTACATTAAAGACTCCGTGGTTAGATGGAAGACCTTTTTATATTCGTACAGACGCCAGTCGTTACGCCATTGGTGCTACGATCGAACAAGTCGACGACGAAGGTCACCATCATCCTCTGGCTTTCTGGTCTCGCAAGCTTACAACAAGGCAGCGAAATTTGAGTCCAAGGGAACAAGAAGCCTACGCAATCCTTTGTGCCTTACGGCGTTATGAAGGTTGGATCTTGGGCCATCGCGTTGAGGTACTGACTGACCACAAGTCACTGGAGAGCTGGAGGACAGAACATGTGGATACCCCTGGTGGACCAGCTGGGAGAAGAGGCCGTTGGCATGAAACTCTCAGCAGATTTGACCTCCATGTGACTTACATTCCGGGTCGCTACGACACAGTGGCGGACGCCCTGAGTCGCTGGGCCTACCCAGCCTCAGAGGCTTACTCTGAAGTGAGTTTTCATGGGACAGCGACGGATAAAGCTGAAGTGATCGAGTTCGACAAGGAGGAACGAGCACTGATCAAGAAACATTGTCTCCAATGTTCGATTAAAAATCGGATGAAGGTGGATTTGGTCAGATGCAAGGAGATTACCAAGGCAGATCAGACTGCAGGAGTTAACTCTGACTCTGAGTCGTCACTGCCACTCCTGAATGTGTTTCCTACGACGAGATCCAAGTCGAAATCCACGCTCCCTCCACAACAAAAGGACAAGGAAACTTCCTTCCTCTATGTGGATTGGACGAAGATGTACAAGGAGGACAGGTTCTTTGGGTCTGTATACCACAAGTTGAAAGGGGACAAGCCTTACCACTCTGAAGAGACGTCTGATTTCAAAATCGGAGGCGACAAGGTATTTTGGCAAGGACGGATTTGTGTTCCTGATTGTCTGATTAACCAATATGTCAAACATTGGCATCGGAATGAGACAGCTCACACACATTCTCGTGTGCTGGAACAGGAGCTACGCCACAGAGTGTACACAAGGGACCTCAAGGGTGCCTGTGAACGAGTTGCCAAAGGATGCAAGCAATGTCAGGCGACCATCCCCAAGAATCAAAAGGCAGAAGGACTACTGAAGGGATTACCAATTCCTGAGAGGCTGTTCGACAAGGTGACGGCGGATGTCTTCGAGTTGGGACAAATCCAAGAGGAATGTCTCTACACGAGGAAGCCTATCGATGGGGTTTTGTTGATTCAAGACCGCCACAGTGGCTACATCCAAGTCCTCCCTTGCAACACGAAGCATCTTACCTCTGAAATGGCTGCCAAGTGGACTGCAAGTCAGTGGATGAGTAACTGGGATGTGCCCAGTGAAATTCTGACGGACAGTGGGAAAGAGTTCATTGGGACTTGGTGGGAGAACATGTGTGCCCTATTGGGAGTTCATCACCTTCGTGCCCGAGTCTACGACCATCGAGCTCTCCCTGCTGAACGCGCTGGAAGAATTCTTATCTCCATTCTGAGAAAATTTCTGGCAACTCAAAAAGACTGCAATTGGTTGGAGACAATTTACTGTGTCTTGAGAAAATACCATCGTACCAAGAATTACACTGGATTAAGTCCGAATGAGCTGGTTTTTGGTCGTGAGAAGATGGGTCCAGGACCAGTGATGCATCATCCAAGGCAGTGCTACGACGCCTCGCAATGGTTCGAGAAGATCAAGGATCTAGAGTCCAAGTGGATCCAAGCCAAAGTGGAAAGTCAAGCAGATTGGTTGAATTTCAAAAATAAGTCAAGAACGCAAGGAAAGCCCTTCAAGAAAGGCCAGCAGGTTTGGCTTCGTAAGTCAGACGACACCCTGAAGGACGACAACAAATTGTTACCTTTGTGGGATGGCCCATTCCAAGTCAAAGGTCAACTAAGTGAGACTACATTCAACATTGAGATTGAGCCAGGCAGGCATCAAGAAGTACATCGAGATCGTTTGAAGGCCGAAGTACCCTGCCCCAAAGGAAGGTTCAAGCCTCTCTATTCTGGGGTCATCCTGGTCATTCCATCCATCATTCCCATCATGGTCATCATGTGAATCATGTGCTTCATCTCAGATGATTCCAATCCGAAGATCCAAAAGGCCATTATCCTCAACCACGACGACACTATCGCCTTTTGCTGTCGACTGAACCCATCTACTCGCCTTGGGAAGGACTCGTTCGAGTTCGTGCTCATTACAGAGATTCTGGCACATGACTGAGTCTGATCCATTTCATGTGTTTGACGGATCTGCTCAGAATGTGATTTCCATCAGCTCTTACATTGAGACAGTTGGTTTCTCTTCCAAACGACCACTGTCAAAGGGCTTATATAGACCAAGTGACGACGATGGTGTTCTTACTTGTGTCGACTCGCTGTTCATCTGTGGATTGTGTTGGAATCCCCCTCAGAATCAGCTCAATTTTGGCAAATTCCCAGTACCAAGCATTGGATGCTTCTACATTCTGGGACTATAACGAGTCAATTACCCCTTCTGGCTCATACTGGATTAAACATGAAGCTCTGGGAACAATACTGACAGTGTGGAGATACCCCACTGGGTTTTCTTGGCTATCATTACTTTAAATGATTGGATTTCCATCATGGGATTCATCATCATCATGAGGATTTGACCTGGATTGGCTATGAATGAGAACTGGATTTCCGTTCAGCACTACACACAGTGTCTATCAACATTGAATTGGACCTATTTTGGCTTGCTGTGAACTTCGCCACCCTCAATCCGTGGGCGATTCACTGGATTTGGTCTCAATTCAGGCACATTTTGTACCATAATCTGGCATCTGGTCTCATGACTGCAAATGACACCAGCCAGTTTCACATATCTTGGACTCCATGAAGGGATACCCTATTTTTTTGACGCTCGACGACATGGCGACGCTCGTTTTCTGTTTTCTGGCAGTGGGATGTCAGATCCTGATTTCATCATGAATCATGGATCATGGATCATCATGTACATTCTTCACTCAGACTTTCAATTTTCGAATTTTCGAGCTTGAACGAAGCTTTTTCTGTGTGCCCTGAGGTACCCATGCGTTTCATTCAAGTCGATGGCCATCGCGAAGCACAGATCTCAGCACAATTTTGCTCAATTCAGCTCATTTTCACACATTTTGCCGACTAATCTAGGTTTTTTGGTCACTTTCGCCGTTTCGTTCACTTCACTTGACCCAGCCTGACATACTGGCGTATGTTTTCAGAGGGGGAGTGTAACGGCAGCAGTGACAGCACTCAATTATACACTGATGTGATCAGAATTTCAATGATTCTCAGATGTACATTAGTGCAGTAAATTTTCCGTTCCGTTTCAAGTTTTTCGTTCGCCGCCAGATGTCGCCTGTGAGCGCGCTTTGAGTTGCATTTGCCTTTCGTGATTTCCCAATCGGATTTATTTAAATTATTTCGAATGATTTCACGTTGTGTCATTGGTTGCGATGAATGCGCATTGAGATTCTATGTCTGCTCCATTTTTGTAGACCGGGTTTTCGTACTCTTCATATTCCACCATGGAGTTCACTGGACTTACAAGTGCTTCGCATATGTCGCTCCCAGAGGCTGGATATGGGTCCGAAGAGGGTTAGGTGGGTTCGGAGATATCAGGGGCAGTGTCGGGCGTTACGACCCCCGGGGCATCAAGGCTACAGGCTTCGCAGTCACAACAAAGATCAACCACTATGCAGCGGTTACACCAAGCCGCCCGAGGAGCCCCAGGAGGCAGCGGAGAAGCAAGAGGGTGGAGACCCGGAAGAGGCCCAGGACCAGCAGCGAAGAGAAGACAAGGCCACGGCGCGCCCGAGAGACCAGACGCCCCGGACAGGGTCATCCGGGGCGGGCCAAGCAGGAGGAGCCGCCGCCACCCGGGCAGGAGAAACCGGGGGCAGGCGCCCCGGACAAGAGCGTCCGGAGCGGAACAGGCAGGAGGAGGCGCCGCCTTCCGGACTGGATCATCCAGAGGCACGTGGCGGCGGATGCCCAGGACTGGAACATCCAGGGACACGTGGCGGCGGATGCCCAGGACTGGATCATCCGGGGCGAGAAGCAGCAGGAGCCGCCGACCCCCGGACTGGAGCATCCAGGTACAAAAGGCGGAAGACGCCCGGACCGGATCGTCCGGGGAAAAACAATAAGGAGCGGCCACAACCCCAGGACTGGAACAACCGGGGAAAAGAGGCGAGACGCCCAGGGCAGGATCGTCCGAGGAGAAACAAGCAGCATGAGCCCCGACCCCCCGGACAGGACCGGACGCAGCACAAAGGACGCCGCCAAGGAGGAGCAGAGACACAGGGCAGAGGACGAGGCCGAGGGGATGCAGGGCAGCGAAGAAGTGGCGGGGCCGAGGGGAAGCGGGGCAGCAGGCCAGAGAGTGAGGCCGAGGTGAGGCAGAGAAGCGGCCATGAGGGCATGGCCGTGGAGTGGCGGAGAAGCGGAGTGGAGAACGAGGCCGTGGAGAAGCAGAGAAACCAAGATGACGACAAGGCCCGGGTGATGCAGGGATGCACACAAGAGGATGAGGACGTGGGGATGCGGAGGAGCAGCAAAGAGGACGAGGCCGAGGAGGAGCAGTGAAGCAGCGAAGAGGAGGAGCCTGAGAAGATGCAGAGATGAAGTGACCAGGACGAGGCCTCCGACGTGCAGTGAAGTGCAGACAAAGCCATTGAGTGCCCAGGATGGGATCGTCCGGGGCGAAACAAGAATGAGCGGCCAAAAGGAAACGACAACAAAATGCGGAGGAAGGAGTTCCGACGCCCCGGAATGGAACATCCGGGGCGGACGAAGCACCAGGGGCTGCCGCCCCCTAAACTGGATCATCCGGGGACAAGCAGTGGCCAGACGCCACGGACTGGATGATCCGGCGCGAATCAAGCAGAAGGAGCCGCAGCGAAGAGGAGGAGCAGAGGAGATGCAGAGATGGAGTGACCAGGACGAGGCCGTGGACATGCAGCGAAGTGCAGACGAGGCCATGGAGTGCCCAAAACAGAATCATCCGGGGCCAAACAACAAGGAGCGGCCAAAATGAAACGACAACAAAATGCGGAGGACAGAGTCCCGGCGCCCCGGACTGGAACATCCGGGGCGGAACAAGCAGCAGGAGCTGCCGCGCCCTGAACTGGATCATCCGGGGACAAGCGGCGGCCAGACGCCACAGACTGGATCATCCGGGGCGGATCAAGCAGTGGGAGTCGCAGCAAAGAGGAGGAGCCTGAGGAGATGCAGAGATGAAGTGACCAGGACGAGGCCGTGGACATGCAGCGAAGTGCAAACGAGGCCATGGAGTGCCCAGGATTGGATCATCCGGGGCAAATTAAGAACGAGCCGCCTAAACGAAACGACAACAAAATGCCGAGGAAGGAGTCTGACGCCCCGGACTGGAACATCCGGGGCACAACAAGCAGCAGGAGCTGCCGGCCCCTGGACCGGATCATCCGGGAACAAGCGGCGGCCAGACGCCACGGACTGGGTTATCCGGGGCGAATCAAGCAGTAGGAGCGGCAGCGAAGAGGAGGAGCCTGAGGAGATGCAGAGATGAAGTGACCGGGACGAGGCAGTGGACATGCAGCGAAGTGCAAACGAGGCCATGGAGTGCCCGGGATTGGATCATCCGGGGCAAAACAAGAAGGAGCGGCCTAAACGAATCGACAACAAAATGCGGAGGAAGGAATCCCGACGCCCCGGGGCAGAACAAGCAGCAGCGGCTGCTGCCCCCTGGACTGGATCATCCGGGGACAAGGGGGGGCCAGACGCCCCGCACTGGATCATCCGGGGTGGATCAGGCACCAGGAGCCACCGCACCCAGGACTCAATCGTCGAGGGACACGTGGCGGGCAGACGTCCCGGACTGGATCATCCGGGGCAGAACAAGAAGGAACGGCCACAACCCCAGGGGCCGGGGAAATATGGCCTGCCGCCCGAATAACCAGAAGGGGTCCCCACCCGCCGGGCAGGAGCGTCCGGGGGAAAGTGGCGGCCTGGGGCGAAGGAAACAGGAGGCCGAGACCAAGGTGGTGCAGAGAAGGAGTCAAGGCCAGAAGCAACGCAAAGGACAACGCTGAGGACATGCAGAGAGGCAGAGAAGGGGACGAGGCCGAGCAGACGCAGGGCAGCAAAGATAAGGACGGGGCCGTGGTGAAGCAGAGAAACAGACCGTGAGGCCGGGGTGATGCAGAGAAGCAGCCGAGAGGACAAGCGGGAGGTACAGCAAAGAAGCGGAGATGAGGACGAGGCCGCGGCGAGGTAGTACAACCATGGGGAGGACAAGGCCGTGAAGATGCAGTGCGGTAAACAAGAGGACGAGGCCGTGGTGATGCGGAGCAACAGCCAAGATGACGAGGTCTAGGAGAAGCAGTGAGGCAGCCAAAAGGAGGGGCCCGTGGTGATGGTCAAGGCCGTGGTAATGCAGCGAAGCAGAGACGAGGCCATGGAGTGCCCTGGACTGGATCATGCGGTGAAACACAGGAAGGAATGGTCAAAGCACGACGAGAGCATTAACCGGTGAAATATGACCTGACAACCCGGACTGGAGCATCCGGAGCGGAACAGGCAGCAGGAGCCGTCGTCCCCCGGACTGGATCATCCAGGGACAAGTGGCGGCCTGGCACCCCGGACTGGATCATCCCAGGCTGACCGCCTGTCCGCGCAAGAGCTGGGCCCGACAGGCCGGTTAGAGGCGGGCCCGGTAGCCCGGGTATAGTAGGCCAGACGTGGGTGCTGGTAGCTACGCATCTCCGCACCCCAACCATGCATGAGTCACTCGTACCGCAAGTGGGACATGTAGGGTGAAGTGGTGCACCCAATGCCGCCAACCCAGCTAAACCAAGGGCGGGTACACACACACAACAAGGACGGCCTCAACATGGACGCCAAGTTGCAGGCGGGGCAGGACAACAGAGCACTCCATCCATCCAAGCCCTAGCAGGGGTACGTGTAGTGGCGTCCCTGCTAGGCCACAGCCGCAAAACAAAAAAAAACGCACTGTCTTCTTGTGCCCAAACGCAGGTGGATCACATGGGCTGCCCACACTGCAAGACCCTGGGCGCAGATCACACACACAGCAACACGCTTGAGCTAGGTAGGGGGAAAACAGCAGAAAGAAGGACCCTCGGCCATGACTGGCGAGGGACAAACATCAGAAGGGCATTCAGCCATTCGAGGTCTCAAAGACATCGTCAAGGACGGCAAGACCACATGTGGTGCAAGCATACAGAACACAGAGCACGCCTCCCCTCAAAGCCCTAGTGGGGGTACGTGTAGTGGCGTCCCTGCTGGGCCACAGCCGCCCGGGGACGCTGTGTTCTCGCGCCGAGTGCGCGGAAGAAGGGGATGGGATAGGAGCGACTCGTGCAAGGAGCGAGGAAGGGTCCCCGGATGAATAAGGATCCTGTGGGCCCGCGCCACGGGGTTGCTGGCGGCCCGGTGGGGTACAAACACGGGATGAGGGATGGGATGGGAGCACGGGGCCAGGACAGGGGTGTGGCACGGGCCGCACAACAGCCCCCTTGCAATCGAGAAACCACGGGAAGCGGGAAAGGGCCGGTGACGGGATCTGGCAAAGAAGAACGGGACAAGGGATGGGATGGGAGACCGAAAGCGCCAAGCAACAGCCCCGTGGAATTGGGAAACCAGTCGCCATGGAGTGGTGAACCATGGGCCAACCATGGGGAGCCTGGTCACGGGAAGTCGGGAAAATGCCCTGAACTCCGGGACGGCCATGAGGTGTCCGCAGGGGTGAGGGTTGACCCTGAGGCCCCCGGGTCAATGGTCTGAGTACACATCGGTTCACCCGTGAGCAGGACCTGGGGGGGCTTGGAAAGGGTCGCCCCCTGGCCTGCAGCCGCGAATGGAAGACACCCAAGTGCATCCGGGAGCCGAGTGGTTACTCCAACCCGTGAGGGATGGAGAGCGGTGGAATGTGGTTGAGAGCAATGCTGCGCTATCGGCGACGGCTATTCACAGGACACCCGCCTGCAGGCACCCAAAAGGCTGTGCTAGGGGCGGAAGGCCGGAGGATCCTTCGATGGGTGACCGGAAGGAGCTGAGACCGTGAGGGCAGCGACTGAAGGAAACCTACCGCCAGTAATGCCCCAAGGGAATCTGGTTGAAGATCTTGGCCGTGAGGTGAGACAGCGCTCGCCAGGGGAACTCATGGTGGAGAGCTCTCCTTGCCGCCAGAGGCGGCCACCATGTAAAACAAAGAAGGAGATGTCAGATGAGGTTGCGGACGCGGCCGTCCTTACTTACGTAATTACTTTCTGACACATAACGACGTGTCACGCCCCTGCTCCGGGGGCGCAATGGCGCCCCGTTGTCTCACAATTGAACTGCTCTTTGCTGCCACGGCTTCTCATACACCCTGGTCAGCTCAAACCCACCACCCTCCCTCAGCACCGGTTAGCCCCCGACTCTTGCTCTGTGAGTCTCTCTCCCACACACACACTCTCTCTCTGCCTCTCTCCCTGTCTCTCTCTCTCAGTCTCTCTCTCCCTCTCTCTCTCTCTCCTGCCCTCTCTCTCTCTCTCTCTCTCTCTCTCTCTCCTTCTGCCGTTCTTCTCCCATTGCGTCCCACACACACACACTCTCTCTCCCATAAAAGGGTTCTTCGGGACGTTCGGTGGATACCTATCCCCCTCGGGGGTCGAACCCTCCTCTACAAGTCAGAAGAGGTGCGGTATACCCACTGACCTGCGACGAGTTGTTATCCGCATCACTTGCTCCAGTCTGTCCTAATCCCCCCTGCGTGTCATCCCCTGTCAGGCATATCGCCTTTCGCATGGTGGTGTGCTCAGCAGCGTGTAAAGGAATCGCACAGCGTCCCCGGGGACCGGGTGCGCCTGCCTGAAGAGCGTTCTCTGGAAGAGCCTCAAGAGGTCAGCTCGGCCCGCCAGCCACACATGCAGTCTCCAGTTCTGCTCACAGAGGAAGGCACCGCCCTGTGTCCCTCTGCCTTCGGACGGGCGGGAGGGGGGGACGGGGGGGTTGGTGTGTGAAATTCAATCAGGCCACCCCTCTTGGCCCACTTCCCACCCCCACGGGCTAGGTGTACTTGCGTATGGCTCACCCGCGACCGCCCAGACCAGGCTGAGCACCCACGGCCCGATTCCCCCTCACAAATGTCTCAGTCTTTGGGCTCTTTGGGCATCGGCTGCCACCCTCTTTTTCTTTTTTTGAATTGTACAGCCACTTTAATGTCCGGACAGGGACACAGCCCTCAATCAGAGTGATGCGTAAATACAACCGTGCTTGGCTCTCCTTAGCACTCTGTGAGGGGTGTAGCCATAGAGGAACCTCGGAAATCGCCCTGCCATGGATGGGTAGGGTTGAAGAGAGCGAGGTTGCCTTGGCACGCGCCCGTTTGGGTGCCTGGTTGGTTGCATAGAGAAGTGGAGTCGTGACGGGAGAGAATCAGGATCAAGGGGAGGAACGGATACGCTGTGATATGACGTGATGGTGTGGATAAAATCAGCTAAGGCTTACTCAATTGTTGGAACAAATCGGTAACTTCTGTGACGTGTGCAGGCAGACATAGAGAAAAATATCGGAGGGGCCGGTGCAAAATGCCTATTCGTCTATGTGAACAATTATTGTCGAAGGACGACAGTGGAGTCAGCATTCTGGGGGGGGGGGGATCTGCATCCAGTTCTGAGAGCACTGGTAACGCTTGCGGTGGCCTTACCGTAGTGATGGCGGTCACCGTCTCCAAACTCGACCGGTGAGAGATGTGTGTGCGTCGCAGAAGGAAGAAGCTCGCAGAGATGGCCAAGTGTTCGGTAGTCGGAAGCGCTGTGTGTAATGGGTCAGGGCCTCACCAACTGACTTCAGTGTTTGAAGGGATTGGAAAGGGTCTCCCAGGGTGCATTATCAGGCTGTCCGCATGCAGCGCCAAGACAAACGCCGATTGCGGGTGGGCTCGGTGCACTGGAGTGCTGCAGGCATTTAGTTCAGGTACGACAGGATTTCAGGGGATGGCTCGCGGGGTTCAGGTATCCAGAACCAGCAATAGTAGTATCCAGGACATTCAGGTTCGTACCACCAGTGGATCTCGAGGTACAACATGGTAGCAATGGATAAGGCTGAGAAGTGGAATGAGTGACCGAAGGGGTAGGGGCCTCATTAGTTTGGCTAGGGTTCACTCTGTTATTGGCCGAGATGAAACCGCTTGCTTGGGGGGGGTAGGGCAAGCGATGGGGGGGAGCGAAAGAGATTCCGGCGTTGATCTCGATGACCGGGGCGGCCCGGCTGTAGGTAGAGGGTGGGCTGGAGCTCTGAAGAAATCGGTAATCGGTCGGTTGGAGCTGTCAGCGCCGGGGGGTTGGGGGGGTGCCACTGGTTTAGGGGCGTAAGTGTCATTGCGAGTTTTGCGTGGTGGGGGATCCTCAGTCTCCCGGTCGCGTTTCGTGGGTGGTCGTTTGGGATGCATGGGCTTTTTGTGTTTGTTGGTGCGTGGCTTTTTTGGGGGGGGGGTCGGACTGAGTCTGGCAGGTGGTCCGGGGGCAAGGGATAGTGGTATTCGCTGTGCGCCCGTGGGGTGTGTGACGTGCTGTAGATGCTGTGTGGTTTGCCCCAGGTGTTGGGACCTTGGGCGGGGGGGGCGCGGGAGGGGAGGGGGATCTTAGGCTAGCCAAGTGAGTGCTTTGGACAGAACATCTTTCAACTTTCGCTGGCGCTGGGGGAGTGCATTTTTAAAAGACAGGACGCGCTGGGGTTTGGTTTCGCCTGTTGTGGGTGTAATCATGGCTTCGTACAGGGTGGAGGGCACCAGCAGCTTGACGAAGTTTCGTTTGTCTCCTGGGTGTGAGCACTGGGCCCACCAGATGCTTGCTACTTGGTTGAAAGGCGGAGGCCACGCATGTATGAAGCTTTGCACAATGTTGTCAGCGCTAGGGCAGTGGGTTAGGAAGGAGGCTGCATCGAGGGGTTGTGGTTGTGAGCATTTGTGACATATTCGGGGCGTTAGGTCGTTGTGGAATGCATAAGTAAGAAAATTCATGTTGCCAGACGACCATTTGAAGGGGAGTCCAGAGAACCACGATGGGTGGTTGTAGAAGAAGGAACTGGACGGCACGTGAGAGTTGAGGTGGTGATGGCGGGGGATCAGGGCCCTCGATACAGAGGTGGTTAGGCGGTGGCAGACAGGCAAGCTACCGGAGGATACAGTTCCCAAGGGGGGTGGGGGTTGCAACTCAGGGGAGGATGATGAACTGTATGCAATCCACTTGGAGATTGGATCAAAACATTCATTTCCCTGAAATCCCGCGTGCCCTTTGATCCATGCAAACTGCGTTGGTACAAATCTAGGCATCTGAGCTTGGAGGGAGGAGTAGGCCTTAACCCATGTGCCATGTGATGAGCACGATGCCATCACGTATGATTGAGTGCTTGCAGTGCGGATTACTTGTTCCTTGTTGCCTAGAACTATGCATTGCATAGGTTGGTTTAGGGAGGACACCCACCGAAGGAGCATAATGCCAGCCCAGTATTCTCATCCTTCAGAGGAATGGTAGGGGGATGGGAGGCAAAGAACCAGAACCGTACTGTTGGGGTTGTAGATGATGGCAGCAGAGCCGAAACCCCCTTGCCCCGCCGAACCATCCAAGTTGTTTCGGAGGAGGCCTCTTGCAGGAGTTTGGCTGCTCTTTTGCAGTTCCACGCTTTGAGGTCCTCAGCTCAGAGAGAGTGCGGGGGTGGGTCGTGGATTTGTTACAAATATCCCATTGGTGAGGCTTGGAGCAGGACCCCGTTCAGGGGGGGGGGGGTTGTCACGTAGGGGGGGGGCTGGATGGTGGTTCCCTGGGATGTTGGCGGGCGCGGCTATGACTGGGGGATGGATGGTGTAGACTTTTTCTGAACCCCGGAGGTTGAAGGTTGTGTCGTCCCCCGGGAAGTAGATGGCTGCTTGGTAGCAGGAAGTGTCAGTCACGATGCCTCCGTGGATGCCTAGGTCTGTGTTTTGGTGGCGTTGTTTGTTGCCCCACTTGGTAACTCGGTTGCTGGAGTAAGTGGTGAAACGGACATAGGCCTGTTCATGTTTTTGGAGCAGGTGGGGCGGAGTGCTAATTTCAGAGCTTGTGGTGTTGAATCTTAGGTGGAGGCTGTGACAGGCATCGCTGACCAGTTTGAGGACCATTGAGTTTTCTGCGCCAAGTGCTGCTTGCCGAAAAATTTGGTTGGTTTCGTCCGGGCCCTCGTTGTTCAAGTAGCGGATGGCAGAATTGACAGTAGAGATATTGAGGCAGTGTTGGAAGTGGCGCAAGTCAAGTCCACCGTGGGGCCTGGAAGTGTATTTGTCTTTGTTAGACACTAACACGGAGATGCGGTTTCGTTTTTCTGGATCATGGTCAATGGCAATGTGTTTTCAAATGATTTTTTGCAGGGATTTGAGCTGTGATTGATCGAGTGGGTGAGCCATGAGGCAATATTAGAGACTGGGGATAAGCTGGAGGTTCAGCAGTCGGATATATTCAGAAAGGGTGAGGTTGAGTGGATGCAGGAAGAATTAAGCCGGTTCATATGTGAGAATGGGGTCAGGATCTGTTAACAGGTAAACACCGAGGTATTTGTATACCTTCCAGGGAGCGAGGGTTTTTGGATCGATGGTTGATAACCTCTTTCCAGAAGGTGCAGTGATCGTGGTTTGAGGGGCCTCCCCCATGCTGTGGAGTTCTGTTTGGCTGAGGTTGATGTCCAGACCCGATGCGCGGCCCTTGGAGTCATAGAAACACAGGATCTCTTCAATGCGTTGTGAAGATTTGGAGCCGTAAAGCAGGTCATCCACAAGCGCATGGCTAGATTCATGTTGTGTGATGGGAATGGACTGGTGGTGAGGGACAGCGAATAGTAAAACATTCACGTACAATAGGAACAGGATCGGAGATAAGGGACATCCTTGGCGGACGCCTCTCGTTTGCAGGTGTGATGCACTGGTGTGGCCGTTGACTACAGGGTAGTCCCGTGGAGCTCGGTACAGCCCACGGATGAGTCGCATGAGGGGGGAGGGGAGGCGGTAGTGTTCCAGGGTCTTAAACAGGGACCCGAGTGGGACACTGTTGAAAGCTTTGTTGAAATCTATGTAGAGGCTGTATGAAGCCGGGCAGTTTTCGTATTTGGCCAACAGTTGAAAACTCTGGTCTGAGCACCGGCGGTTGGGAAGGCCACCGAACTGAGTTTTGTGGATCAAGCCATAAAACGAGGAAATTTCGTATAGGTGTTTGGCAGCGTGAGTGGCCACAATTTTGTAAAGCGTGTTGAGGATGGCGATTGATCTGTAGTTCACCGGGTCGTGGGTTGGGCCTTTTTTGTAAAGCAAAACCACGTACGCTTCCAACCACTCTTCAGGCATATCGTTGGTAAGGTGGAGGTCGCAGACAGAGAGCTGAAATTGTTTCACTGCTTCAGAAGAGATATGGAAAAGGTAGTCATTCGTGGAGTTTCGGCCACCTGCCTTCGAAGGTTTGCAGGAGTGCAGGTAGGAAGTAAACCTGTGCCATGAGACTTCCGGCGTAGGGGTGATGGCTGTGGTGGGGGGGCACTGGGGCGTATGCCGGAGGAGTTCTGCGGCAGTGTTTACACTGGGTTCGTAGTTTAGGCATCCACCCAGATTCGGTAGGGTGTCAGAAAAAATTTCCGTGAGGTGGTTGGTGTCACTTGTTCATTTGCCTGTGTTTGGGTGTTTTAATGTGGCTGCTCGATGCTCCGTTGGGTTTGCCGTTTCGTTGAGTGTTTTCTTGATGTTGGTTTTTTGGATGAGGCACTTGTGAATCTTTGACCTTTTAGATTTGTTGTAAGTGTCATCCCATTGGTGGATTGCATCATATAATTGTGCCATTCGGGTCAAAAGATGCGGGTGCGTTGGGGGGGGGACATCGTTTAATGCCTAGCGAATGGATTTGATGGCTCGGGAGTCGGGTTTAATGCGGGGAGCTGTGGTGTTGTGGTAGTGAGCGCTGAGCTCTCGAATGACCATGGAGGTGTATTTTTGGACCGTAGCAAGGGGGGTGTTTTTGATGAGAGTGGTAAATGATTGGCACCACTCAGACATGTCGTGTAGGGCATCGTTGAAAGTGCTGATCTCAGACTTGTTGAGTTTTCTGGAAATGCGTTTGGTAATTGTAGATGGGTGGAAAGGGGTGGGGGGGACAGAAAGGGTGCACAAGGAGGGATGGTGGTCAGTAGCGCGGTTTTCCGAATGAATGCTTGCTTCCAAGAGGGATATCTTCCCTAGTGAGGTCGGGAAAATGAAAATGTAGTCTAGTCTGGACGAGCTGGTGCGGTGTCCTTGTGGATACCTGGTGTACTC
This sequence comes from Eutreptiella sp. 'Long Island Sound 2002', assembly GCA_964036045.1. NCBI lineage: Eukaryota > Euglenozoa > Euglenophyceae > Eutreptiales > Eutreptiaceae > Eutreptiella > Eutreptiella sp. 'Long Island Sound 2002'. The sequence continues at coordinate 98,529,519 of OZ038380.1, read as the reverse complement.
CCGTGCCGTAGGGTTCGCCAGGCGGAATGTGTCGCCTAGTAGGGGTGGGGTGGCCGTGGCTGAGTGTCTGATCCATGGCCAATGATTGTCATTCAATAACCCCTGGCTGTCCAAGGCGGGGTTGATCAGACAATTGAAGTCACCCGCCAACAGGAAGCTTGGAAACTGCTTGAGGAGAAAGCGTCAGCTGGTTTCGACTTTTCTTCTCCATACCTCGCCCGCCGGCGCGTACACAGAGGCGACTAGGAGAGGTGGTGAACCGGGCAGAGGGAGGATGGCAGCTGTGATGAGACCATCCTTGTCGGAGTTATCGCAAGGGGTGACGAACTGGCTCAGGGGGGGTGAGAAGGCCAAACCGGAACCGTGTTCGTGGTGGGGGGATAGGTTTGAGAAAACCACAGCTCGGTGACCTTTTTGATTGTAAATGTGAGGCAGGAGGTGTTTTTTCCTGAGTTCTTGAAGGAAAATAATGTCAAAGCCTTGTTTGAAATGTTGTAGAAGAAGGGGGTTCGAGGGTTTCTTTTCTGTATTGTGGGTGACGGCACGGATGGTGTGGATTAGCCTTTTGGGTGATGGCTTTGCCGGAGAATAGCCTTTTTTCAGTTTGGATGTCACCGGAGGGGGGAAGGGGGTTCGGGGTTGGAGGGTGGCTCCATTCGAGAAACATTTGAATTATGTGTTGGACATACCGAAACAATCGGGGAGGTGTTGGGCTCAAGGTCGGTCGCCGTGAGGTGTGTGGGATCTGGGAGTGAGGGAGAGGAAGGGAGAAAAGGCACGGTGTTCATGTGGGACTCCAGGAGCGTCGAAGCGGACGGGGCTGCTATACCAGCCCCGATGAGCACGTCCTTTAGACTTTTAACCATGGCATTCGCAATGGCGCAGGATCATGGCGTATCGTAGAACTCGTTGCGTGTATTGGCAATTTCCTTCATCCATGGTAGTTTTGTGAATTGCATGCAAGTATGACCAGCAGGCTTCTCCCCGTAGACATGTGAGCGAACCGGAGCCCATCCAGCGGACGTAGTGATGTCCTCCTTTCACATGGCAAAATTGCATGGGGACAGGACATTTGAGGTTCAAGTCTAGCACATATTTGCCCAACTCTTCGGCGTCCACATGATACCCTATGCCGGAACCAGGCTCGTAGCGGGCGATAGTCACTTGGTTTGGAGCACGATAGAAATACCGCGGGAGGCCAATCGAAGCAGAATTGTTTCAATGTAAGGCTCGAATTCAGGTGGTAGGTCTTCCAACCGTGTGATATCGGTGCCATTAGCTCCCATTCCATAGCCAAAGTGCTTCAGATGTGGATGCATAAAGGTGTCCCAATTTGTTGGAGGTGTTCAAGCATAGTAATGAGACTGTCTTCTTCCTCAGCAGTGAAGAGAGCTGCAATATAGTCGAGACCGTCGGGAACTTTGTTACAGGCGAAATGCGCAAGGGGCATTTTGTAGGAAACTTCGGAGTTCGCTTCGGGTGGAGGATCGTGGTCGACATCGATGGTGTCGATTTTCTCGGCTTTCTCTTCTGGCGTTGGGTCCTGATCTACATTGATAGCTTCAGTGAAATTTTGATCTTTTCGGAAGTCTGCGATGGCTTTGTCCTCAACGTCGTTATTCATTATTCGGCTGTATGGGTTGTGGACGTGTGCTTCGAGTATAGGAGTGAGAAGTTGTTGGTCATCTGCGTCCACGTCGGCCGAGGGTGCACCTCTGGCGAATGCGATGGTTGGTCGTTATTAGGCGGTGATGGACTGGATGTGGTTGGATGAGGAGTGCTTGAGGTTGAGGCGGAGTTGTCGGGTGCCGTATCTCCTCAAGGATGGAAGAGGGGTAGTGAAGGGGATAGGGCCGTGGAGGTGTTAGCGAGTGATGGTGTCTTCGGCGTGTTGTCTTCCGTGTTCCATATTTTGTCACGCGGGGTCGGAGGTGGCGCGTCCAACCTTTCTTGGAGTTCCATGAGCTTGGTGACAAAGGCGCCGGCACCAAGGGTTCCTCCAGAATGGAAAACGGCGATAAGGTCGTTGGGGTGTTTTTCGTCGGTGTGCGGTTTGAGGATTTTTTCCCGAAAGACATGGTCCGGTTCGAGGCAGCGTGCAGATATTCCTTGGTAGGTGAGGTCATGTGCCAATAGAGCAGAGTCCCTCTTTTGGTATTTGAGTTGGTATAGAGTGGCTACGTTAGACGACGTGATCACCTTGTCAATTGAGTAGAAGGGCCCTAGCAAGCCCATAACTATTTTGACCGAATGAAGAGACTCAGTCATCGGTGCGGCAACTTCAACTAAGCATGGGTCACTCGGCGTGCGGACTGTATCTTTAGGAAGAGGCCATTTGTCTTGAAGAAGAGCCGTGGACGCGAGGAAGGCTGATTGAGGTTTTTCATCCCAAAAGGGAACCATGGCACCCGCCGGTCCTTTGAATAACAAGAACCCATCGTCACGGAACGACCTTGTTGCTGGAGTTTGAAGCGGGGTTTTTTGAGGTTCGCATGGCACCGCCGAGTAGTCTAGGGTGACCAGCAAACTCGTTTAATTTTTTATGAGAGCTCCTTCGTAAATGCAGTGGCGAGGGTGGGCCGCAAAGTTTGGCCTTGTGATAGACCAAATATCACCCGCTTTGTCGTCGGGGTTACGAGATTTGCAATCACGAGAGGGTACAACCTGGAAGGTTCGTAGACTTTGGAGATCTCCGATACGCATGATGAAAATGTCTCCTTTGGCGATAGCCAGGGAGTTGACCACCGTATTGCGCAAGTAGGTGTCGAAGGGTGGTGGGAGATCCCAATCATACCTCACAAAACCTTCAAGAGGAGGGCGGAAATTGCTGATTCCCCCTAGTGGATAGAAAGCATTGGATGAGTTGATGCTAGCCGCGTCACTCAAGCCACCGAAGGCTCGATTGAAACCCCTTTGCATGATTCTATTGTCCGCGAGCGAGAAGTCTCCGTGGATTTTTGGGTTTAGAACTTTGGATTCTTCATAGAAAGCGCGTAGAGTCTTGATGGAGACGTCAATTCGAACCTTAGAGTTGACCGTGTCGGGTGGTTTGGTGATGCGGGCGTGTTGGAAGGCTTCGAAGAGAGATGTTTTGTAGAGGTTGACATCAAAGAATTGGATGTCATTCGTTTTGCTTTTATAGCTATCAAGCCATAAGGCCACGACGGGGAGATATTGTCCGTTTGTTTCGACGAAGTTGGGTGAGTTGTTCCTTACCAAAGCAAATTGGTTTTTGATCTCTTTGGAAACGTGGATCTTGGCGATGAAATCTTTCATTTGAACGAGAGAGCCATTCATTGCGGGGAGATAGGACTTGGATGTGACTTCGCTATCGTAGCTCGTGGTGATGAACCATCCACGGGTTGGAGTGCTCGGTGAAGCAAAGCGGCTTTTTAAGAGTTCTACGTAGTGTTTGGAAGTTTTCGCCATTGGTGGCAACCCCGTTTTGTCGATGGGAGGTGCGAGGTAGAACGCGACCTTGGGCATGTACTCGTCTTTGTGCAAGAACAAGTCGTGGGCGGGCGATAGGTAGGTGTGTTGGGTTCGTTTGTTGATGTCTATGTTGATGAAGGCGTTGGTGAAGTCGGTGCCTCTTAGATCTCGATCGAACGGGTGTCCATTGTAGAGGAATTGGCGTATGTTGGAGTGTGCAATGAAGAGTTTTGAGTCAAACATGCGAGTTCCTTCTTCGTAGATGCCGAATTTGACGTAGTCATTTTCCCAGGACGTTTTTGGTGTAGCTGGGAGTTGAGCGGCGCCATAGGTGAGTCCTTTTGGGATTGGAAAAGGGGACGGCGGCGGGATGGTTGGGACTTTGTTTTTTGAGCCGAGACCAAAGAAAGACATGTTGTGCGGTGAAGGATGGATGTTCGGAGCTCAAGAATGGGATGCCAAAGCTTAGGAAATGACAGTAAACACGGAGTTTATCCAATATAGAAATAGCGGAAATGACGGTAATTTCTAAGGAAATGACGGCGAATTCGAAAGGACTCTGAAATCAGCCCAGAACTTGAACAGCCCAGGATTTTTGTAAATCACCGAAAAGCCTGGACTATTAGTGGATCCATCAAAGGAACTCTGAGGGTCAATCGAAAAAAAAGACACTCAGAAAGTGACTGCCACCCTCCTGTCCCGGCACCCTCACGGGCCCCAAGGGCAGGGCTACCCGGCTTAGGGTCGTAGGTAAGGGTGTATCTGGGTCAGCCCCAAGCACCCTCTCCGGGGATAGCTGCCGGAGATATGTCGCTTTGCATTGTGGTCGCTCTTGCCCCAGTATGTATATTGTGCTCTCTTCTGTCTCCTCTGTGTCTTTCGGCCTTCCGCGCCGTGGCGTCGCCGGCCGCCTGTCGTAGGTCCAGCACCCACGTCCCCACACTCTCTCACCGGTGTCTCGTCGCGCGGCCCCCTTGGCCCTTGGCCTCTACCCTCCTCTCTGGGCACCCTTCCGGGCAGCAAGGGCAAAGCTACCTAATTCGGGGTCTTTGGCCCAAGCTGCTGCGGGATGGCCCCGGGCACCCCCACCTAGCTGTTGCTCATGGGTGTTGATGCGGTGCCCTCTCCCACTTGTGCCTCCTCTTGCCTCCGCATCCTATTCCACGTATGCCTTGGCGCCGTCCGGTGTGCGGTACTTTGTTCTTTGGTTTTTTTTGTTTTTTCTTTGCCTTCGGAGGTCGATCTCACAGGCATGGCCTAGCCCTTTGTATCACACCTCAGGACATTCGTCCCCCTCATCCCTTTGCCCCTCTCAGGCCCTCTCTTGTCTTCCCCGCCGGAAGCCATCCGTGTGTCCTGCTCCTCGCAGTCCTCGGCCGTTTACGCGACCTCCGTCCCACAGCTTCGTCCTGCTTCCGTGTTGGGTCTGGTGGAGTCAATGACTGATGCACTGTGTGATATCCCCAGGTCTCCGGATCCTCAACACAACTGTTTCAACATCAAGACCACAGCACTAAAAAAAGTAGGAGAACATTGCCTGTTTCACGTGGCCCTGGGGTTTGTTGTCTTGATTTTTTTGACCCTTTCTTGCCCCTCATCAATCCCTTGCACCCTGGCACACGCATAATTCCACAATCTTTGCTCCACCTTTGGCGGTTCTGGCAGCAGCACCTCACGCGTGTCCCGGCTGCCGGGCCCATGACGCCCGCGCCTCGCGTCTCCATCAACCACGTTAGGGTGTGTTGTCCCTCTTTGCGCTCTCTCCTATGCCCGAGTTGAGCCCGCTCACCATGGCGTCCTAGGCCTCCCCTTCCCCACCATCACCCGTTCTTTGCCATCTCACTGTCCGTTATCATCCTTCCACGCTCTGCTGTGTGCCCTTCGTCGGCGTTCTCCCCGTGTCGCCGACGCCCTGTCACCGCTTACCCTCGCCGGCTTCGGGCTGGTCCCTGTTGCTCTTCCTCACCGCTACTGTCGCCGCTCCTCCCCGTGGTGCTCATGCAGCGTGATTTGGCGCGTGCACACGTTCGACCAAGCCTGCGACCAGTCCTCCACCTGGTAGGCCAACCGCGGCAGGCGCCGCAGGAGGGTCAGCAGGGATGCCCTCCCTGTCCTCTGCCACCGGCCTTGCCGCCATCCCCGGCCCCACGAGCTCCTTGATGTTGGGGCGGTCCACGGGCGGCCTGGTGTAGGACCAAATTTTTTGTATGTCTTTCATCTGTGTGAAAACAAACAACCCTCTTCGTCCGCTCCTCCGCGTCGCCCTCGTCCTGCCTCTGCCCCTGTTTCTTGTGGCTCTCGGTTGTTGTTCCCCTACCGCTACCGCTTACCCACCCGTGCCTTCCGCGCATGCCTCGCCGCAGTGCTATCTCTGTTTCTCTGCTATCGCCCCTATTCCCCGGCCCCTCCCCGCCGCTAAACTTGCATGGTCATGCACTCCCTTCCCCGCCCCTGTGGCCCGCTTGTCTTGTGCTAGCACTCGTACCCTGCCGATGCCCTTTAACAGGCCTCACACCTATAAGCTTCCGCGACTCGCTCTACCCAGCACATGGGTGGCCCTCGTGCATGCTGCCCGGGACCTCACCTGCTCTAAGACTCACGCTCCCTGTCTACGCACTGTACACCCCTGTCCCCGGGGCTTCAAGACCCGATAGCGCTTATGGTAGTGTTTCGCTCACGCACGCACTCACGCACGCCCACAACTTCGGCTCCGGCACTTGGTCCCGCCGCGTGTGGAACTCCTTTCTCCTGCCCGCCATACCCCGCGCGCACCCCCATGGAACCACTGGCACACCACTTGACACTCCCCACGACCTGTGAGCTCGCCCTAGCTGCAGCTGGCCCGTCAAACAGATCAAGGCCAGCCGCGGCCCACCTCGGCGCAGATGCCGTGTGTTGGGTCCTCCACGTGCGGCCCTTGTGTCCATGAGGTGCTCCGACTGGTCCCTCTCCTGGCCACCCTTAAGTCTGGCCCCCACATTACCTCCTACGGTTGAACCTCCGGCTGCGATCCGAGTCCTCATTGCCGGGCCGCGCAACTGGAGGCGAGGACGCACACGTCAATGGCCGGCGTCTGCGCCCGCACACACGTCCCGGGACTTTGTCAGCGACCTCGTTCCCGCAAGATGCCATGCCTGCGCTGGCCCCTCTCGCAGATCGCCAATACTCCCCTGCAGCTTCCGCCGTGAGACTGGAAACAGCGGAGACAGGGGTCTGCGGTCAAGGACGACCCCCGGTGACGCGATCCAAGGCCTAATCCTGTGCCTCCTAGCTATAGCATCCCTCCAGCCCCATACGCCACCAAAACGCCTGCAGCTCCCCGCGCTCCATCTCACCGTCCATCGCTTACTTGTATCCGCTCCCTCCCCTCCTCCGTGCCCTGATCCCACCACTCTTGTGCTTGCCGTTATGTGTCCACCCGCACCCGCCGATGCCGCGTCCTGGATGTACCGCACTGTAGCCCACTTACCTTGGCTGTGTCCTCCCTTCTCCCCCCCGTACCGTCCATTTCCCTTCCCCTGTCAACCAGGCACTCGCACCGCGAGGACAGGAATATACTCGCCCCACGGTCCCCCCGCCGCGGCCTCCTCCGCCGTGCGTTATCCCTTCCCCTCCCCTGCCCCTCTCCCCTCCTACCTGATGCTGCCTGTCCTCATCCCCTTTCTCTGGCCTCTTAGTCTCCCCTTCCGCATGGCCTCACTTCGTTTGTCATCCTTACTCCTCCCCCTCGCGCTCCCACGTCTCAATGCCTCGTGCCTCCCCTGCGGCACGCTTCAAGTACTGCGCCCCCTGGAACCCCCGCAAGGGCCCATATCTCGCCCCCTCGCAGCACCGCCCTCAACCGTCCCCACACCTGCCGCCGACCCTCCTCCCCTGGCTGGTACACAAACCCTTGAAAGTCCGCCCACATTCCCATGGAGTTCCACACCGCCACCATTGGGCGGTCCTATTCCCTTCATTCTACCTCCTGACATTTCCGGTCCTCCGCCTCCTTGCCCCGCACTAGCACTCTCCATTCTCCCGCTGATGCGCACCACGTGGCCCTGTAGGCCAACTGCCCCCTGACCTCCCAGCCTAGCATGCACAACACCGCTCCCGTGTCCCCCTCGGGCAGCATCCCCTTGATCCCTGTCCCTCCTCTCCCCCCCAACGCTGGTCGTAGGCCGTCCACCAATCCACCGTTCCGTGGGTCGTCTTCACGCACCTTCCCAGCGCCAACACCTTTTCCTCCATCCCCGTTGGTCCAGCCTGAGTCCTCCTCCCCACGCCTCACACACCGCGTGAAACTCTCCCTCCCTTGCATGTCACCGTCCTTCCCCTGCTCCTCGTCCCGCGCCCTGCCTCCCTCCTCAGCCCCTCCCTTCCCGTCACCCTAATCCGCGCACATGTGGGCCACGTATGATTTTGTCCCCATGTTTGATGTGTCGGGGACCCCCTTGACAGCATGGTTGATGTGAGCCAATTTGCCCATTTGTGGGCCAATTCTAGATGTCTCCACGGCACTGAAGCATCAGAGACCCTCGGAAAGGTAGCGACCATGCGGGCAATCTCCTAACGTTTGTCTGCCATTGCCCAATTTTGTCCGCCACTGTGAAGCGCTGCGGATCCCGCGGTCAGCATCAGTGATGTCGCCAATCTGCCCGCCGATGGTTCAGCGTTCATTTTGTCCCCCGCTGCGAAGCGTGGGGAGCTTCCAAACGGCAAGCGCTGATGTAGCCAAGCTGCGCGCTCGTGGGCCACCGCTTTTATCCCTCCCTCTCAAGTGTCGGGGATGTCCCCAAACGGCAACGGTGGCAATGCCAAATTTGTCCGCTGATTTGATGCGCTGGAAACCATCGAGACTACAGGATTATGTAGCCCATCTGCCTACTTGTGGGCCATTTCTAAATGAATGGCGCACCTGCATTTTGTCCCCAACTGCGATGCTCTGGAAAGCCCCTAGACGGCAATGGTGATGCAGGGAATCCACCTGTTTGTTGGCCATGGTTGATATTGTCCAACGCTGTCAAGCGTTGCGGAACCCCCATACGGCAGTGGTGATGTGGCCCATTCATCCACTTGCACACATGGCTGATTTCTTTAATTTTCTTTTTAATCCCCCGCAATAAAGCGTTGGGCACCACCTAGGGGGTAATTGTGATGTAGCCAACCTGCCCGTTTGTGGCGCATGCTCCATTTTTCGTCGGCTCTGAACCATATGGGACAACCTACACGTAATGTTCATGTAGCCAATCTGTCCACTTTTCTGCCTACTATCGAATTTGTCTCCCAAATGGGGAAACCCCCAACACGACAGGGTCATGTAACAGATTTGCCCACTTGTGTGGCATGGCTGATTTTAGCTGCCATTATGCAGTGTTCCGAACCCCCTAGACGGCACGGGTTAGGTCCCAAATCTGCCCATCTGTGGGAAGTTGCTGAATTTTGCCCCTGCTGCGAAGCATTGGGAAGCCCCAAGACCGTAGGGTAGTGTACCGAGTCCGCGCATGTGTGGGCCATTGCTCCTGGTAGTAAAAGGTTGGGGGCCCTTAGACGGCAATGGTGATGTAGCCAATCCGCCCAATTGTGGGCAAGTGGTGAATTTCTCCGCTCCTCCGAATCGTTGGGAAGCTGCAACACCACAAGGTGCCGCAGCAAGTCCGCCCAGTTGTGGGCCATTGCCCCCCGTACTGAACAGTTGAGGGACATCAGATGGCAATGGTGATGTAGCCAATCTACTCACTTCTGGGCCATGGCTGATTTTGTAACCCGCCCTGAAGCATTGGGGAACTCCTAGATAGCAAGGGTGATGTAGCCAATTTGCCCACTTGTGGGTAACTGGTGAAATTGTCCGCTTCTCAGAAGCGTGGGAAACCCCCAAAGTGTACATTGTCATGAAGGCAATCTGTGCAGCCAATGTATATTTCCACGTAGGCTTTCTCATGGCAGTGAAAAGATTGCAAACATTGTATGTGGCGGTCTTCTTGCATGTGAAAAAGGTGCTTTACCCGACCCACCTAATGTTGTGGAAGTATGTGTCAACGAAGGTTATTGTGGTTGTCCTTAGTGTCAATTCATCACAATTCCTGATGTAGTAAGCAAGCTTGCGTTCTAGGTGCCTTTATTGGCATGTGGGGTTTCTTAACGCATTCAAACTAATTGAGCTTTGTTGTCATGTAGGCTTTTTTGTGCTTTCCGTATAGTAGTGTTGGGTACCCCCGGAAGGGCGTGGGTGATGTCGCCAATGTCCCCCCTTGGGCCACTACTCAATTTGTGCGTGCCTATGAAGCGTTGGCAATCCCATAGGGGACAAGGGTAATGTAGCCAATCGGCCCACTTGTGGGCCATGGCTCATTTTCTGCCCCACAAGGAGGCATTGGGGACCCCCTAAATGGCACAAGTGATGTAGCGAATGTGCCCGCTTCCAGGCCATTGGTCATTCTGTTCCCCCCTCACAAGCGTTGGGGACCTCCCATATGGCAAAGGTCATGCAACCAATCTGCCCTTTTTTGTCATTGTGGAGGTTGTCACATGCTCTGAAGCGTTGGGGACCCCCTGGTCGGCAGGCGTGATTTATCCTATCCGCCCACATGTGGGCCGTGGCTGATTTTGTCCCCCACCTTGAGGCTTTGAGAACCCCTCAAACGGGCAATGGTGATCTAGCAATCTGTCTAGTTATTAGGCTATGCCAGATTCGATTCCCGCTCTTAGGCCTTGGCGCGGGTGCTGTAGCCAATGTTCCCAATCGTGGCCACTTCTAATTTTCTCCGTGGCTTTCTGGCGTTGGGGTCTTTTGAAAGTGCACTGGTGATGTAGCCAGTTTCTCAAGTTGTGGGCCATGCCGCATTTTGTCCCCTGCATTCAAGCATCAGGGACCTCCTCAATGGACATAGCCAATGCGCCCACTTGTGGAGCATTGGTAATTTTGTCCCCAAGTCTGAAACATTGGGAACGCCGCAAAAGGCAAGGGTGATGTAGCTAATCCGCCCTCTTGCGGGGCATTCCTAAATTTGTCTGCTACTTTGAGGCTTTGGGGCCCCTGTAGGAGGGAGTGGTTATGGCCAAGATGTCGCACTGCGTGCATATTACGCACGCAGAGGCTAGGATACTCACCCAAGAATACTTGTAGCCTGTTTACTAGCACGGCGAAGCATCAAAGCCCACATCAGAACAACAAAACTGCCTTCACCTTGGTAATCAAGTGTCCTTATGAACAAGCAAATCAGCTTCATAAAGTACAACTATGCAAGGGCATGCAATATGCACACATGTTCAAGTGGCAAGTGCCACACTCGGATATATCACCCAGACGATGGCCACAAAATTGGAAACAAACACATTCATCATCATCTTCCTCTACAACAGTTGCCTCCTCCTGTGCCCAAATTGACTACGGCACATGAGGCCAAGGTCCATACGCTTGATACCTAGTCTGTCTGCAAATGCAAAGCTGAGTAAGATGGAGCAAAATACGCACAAAGCCATGCAGCTCCGTTGCACAGCATGTCCAAACATTGCGCACAATCCTCCATTGCCACAACCGTGCAAAGAGGTGCTCCACCCTTGCAGGATGGAAGCCATGGAGATCGTTACACTCTTGTTGGTCAGGAGTCAAAGTTTTCCGACCAATATAAGGTACAGCGGTGTGCAAGCGGCCCTTATAGGTGCCGTCATGGCAACCCATTTAAAAATCAAAGAACTGTCCATGTGTTCGCGAAGGACCACGCTGATTCCAAATCATAACCTCGGCGGAGGTTCCGGGCATAAGGTCACATATACATACTATATTCCCCAGATTGTCCACCGCCATGGTTACCATATAAACCTGGCCTGCGTACTTGGAATTAAATAGGACATCCGACAACTCTCCACCCACCGAGCATATGGGCATGCTGTCGGTAAACTGTGTTGCGAAGTAGGGGAAGTGGGGAATATGGCTGTACCTTGAAACAGTGAAAGTCTCTCCTCCCACCATATCTCATTCACCACAGAATTCAACAAGGTTCGAGGGGCCATACCGAAGCGTGTATTGTGAGTCCCTAACCCCAACTCGCAGGGCCACAGCAAAGCATGGACTGTGAGTCGCTAACCCCAAATGGAGGGGCCACACGGAAGCGTGGATTGTGAGTGACTCACCCAACTCAAGGGGCCACAGCGAAGCGTGGATTGTAAGTCCCTAAGCCCAACTCGGGGGGCCACAGCGAAGCGTCGATTGTGAGTCCCTAACTGCAACTCGAGGGCCCACACCGAAGCGTGGATTGTGAATCCCAAGCCCAACTCAAGGGGCGGCTCCGGAATGTGCATTGTGAGTCCCTAACCCCAACTCAAGAGGCCACACCAAAGCGGGGGTTGTGAGTCCCTAACCCCAGCTCAAGGGGCCACAGCGAAAGGTGGATTGTGAGTCCCTAACGCCAGCTCCAGGGGCCACACCGAAACGTGGATTGTGAGTCCCTAACCCCAGCTCAAGGGGCCACACCAAAGCGTGGATTCTGAGTCCCTAACTCCAACTCAATGGCCCACACCAAAGCGTGGATTGTGGGTCCCTAACCCCAACTCATCGGGCCAAATCAAGGCTCGGATTGTGAGTCCCTAACCCCAATTCGAGGGGCCACGCAACAGGGCTTCGAGTGGATAGTTGGCCTGGTTTCCTCAATAGCACCGGAAGGTTGAAGGCCCAAAACAACGCTCCCTCAAAGATGCCCAGGGCACACCCCGTGCGCTAACGCCCATGCAGGGGAGGAAATTAGGGGCAAATGGTTGAGAATCCAAACATGCCAAACTGTTATGGCTTCTAACAGCAGCAGCGCAGCGAGCGCGCAAGTCGCAAGTCGCAGTCGCAATTGCACTGCAGTCTGTGAATACTAAAGAACCATCAAATGCCAACTGTGTGAATGAGCGCTGTAAGATACTTCGATCTCTGAACAGGGTTTTTTTTGTCTTCGAGATTGTGTTATGTATTGGTGCCCCGTCTAAAGATCCTGCGAGGTTTGTCGACTTGGGATTTTCGACTTTGAGAAACCAAGAGGCACAGGAGTACAAGTCGAGTTCCCAAGAAACAAACCACAACAGGTGGTAGCCAGCTAGGTGGCGGGGAGATCAATATTCGAGATCAATCTTCGACGCCGTCAACTTGATTCGGATTTCGATCTACAACGGAGCGGCCCTTCGAGGATGCAGCTATGCTGCACTTGATCAGAGACAGTCTGTTTCGAAGGGATTCACCCTTGCATCACGAATTTTCGGTTTCGTTAGAAACGTTCATCGCAGAGCGCATCGCAAGTCGAGAAAGCGAGTGGTTTCCATGTCTCTCTCGTGATTTTCACAGCTGTTCGCGGAAGCTTTAAGATACTCAAGCCAAGGTCATCGAATTGAAACACCGCATCGATGCTTTGCAGACAACGGCCGCAAGTGCTACCGCAGCAACTGATCACCGAGTTGACACTTTGCAGTCCTCGACGGAAAATGCAACTCAAGCTGCTGCAAACGAACTTCGACGCGTAGAGCATGAATTGTCGCAATGTTATCCCCTCCTCAACGAATTTGTACGAGTTTTGAGTCCACCACCTCTGAACCACTTCCAGTTTCCACATCCACAACCGGCGCCTCCTTCGAATCAACCACTGTATGCACCGCCGAGCAGTTCACCTCACCCTCCACAACAACCACTTGCACAACCACCTGTCTTCGAACCACATCCGGCACATCAGTTCGCAGTCCAGCGTGCTCCTACGCAAGAGATTTTTGGACGCCGTGTCGAGCGCTTGAATAAACTGGTCAGGAAGTTCTCAGAGAGACCTGGATCTGGAGAGTTTCGAACATGGAAGGAGGATTTTTTACGAGCCTTCACCTTGTCGGACATCACCTCACCCGTCGATCAGGTGACAACCATATCGTTCCTGCTTGATGGTGATGCTGCTGAGTATTATCAAAGTTTGACGAAGGCTGTGCAGGATGACTGGTTCGAGCTCATGTATGTGTTAGGCCTACGTTTCGATTGCATATCCCATGAGCCAGTGTATTTGTCGAGAATGTTGAGCTTGAAAGAGAGCAAGTTCACTCGACATGTGGACTACGTGCGAGAATTTCGTACGAAATGCGCACTACTCGCGAGAATTTCGTACTTGCGTTATCAAGTCGAAGGTTAACACCAGTGACCTCCAGATGGGTTACGTCGTCCACTCCCGATTTGTTGAAGGTTTATCGAATGACGCTGTTTGTCGGCAGTACATCATTGAAGTCCGTTCGAGATGGCGTTCTAATAGGCCATTTGGCTTTGATACCTTGGTACAGACCATCGCGGAAGCCTACATTGCGGCTGGGTATCAGCTCGAAGAGGTACAGAACGCAGCGAGAACCACATCAGATCACACCCTGGGTCCTGCAGTGTCAAGACCCCTGCCTATCATGGTTCCAACTACTTCGACTTCAACGTTCCCATCCAACCCTATGCCAACACCGCACGTCAACCCCATGCCGGCTCTAGCTGCAGCGCCCATAGCTTCGACCGTGCCAGAGCCGATGAACCTCGATGCAACTGCCAAACTCCGAGAAGAGCTACATGCCTACATTGGCGAACGTCGTAATGAACGGTTTGGACGCCAAGATGGTGGACGCCAAGATGGTCGAGAAAGTAGGCGTTGCTACAATTGTGGTGAACAAGGCCACTTGGCCCGTGACTGTCCAAAAGGTCGACCGCCATCCCGAGGACGAGAGCGTCGGGAGTCAAGGTCGAACACACCGAGACGAGATCAAAGTCGAGACAGCAAGGGACTGTCTGATCCCGCTCCAAGAGCAGAGAAAGGCCCACAACGGCCTGGAAAACACTTCCGAAGACCTAGTGGCAGACGTCCTCGAGAAGAGTTGAAAACAACCACCAGCGCCAATAAACCCGAAAAGAATTCGACACTTGGAGGTGTCAACGTCGAAGGAACCGAACTTGAGCATGTGTCTCTGTTCACAGTCCGAGCGCGCATTTGTGCATGTCGTGAAGACTCCTTTGACTCCAGCGTGGAATCATTGGTCGACTGTGGAGCGGCCAGCGACTTTATGTCAATGCAAACTGCACAGAGGGCGCGACTTCCCCTCTATAAACTGGAAAACCCTGGACGCGTCTTGACAGCCAGAGGTGTCCAAGTCGACGTACGGTACTACACGAGAGCTGATGTTCGAGTTGGAGAGCTTGCATTTCGTCATCACTTCAAGGTCCTGGAGATTTCGCGGGATGTGGTACTTGGACTACCATGGCTTCGAAGCTACAATCCAACTGTCAACTGGAAGGAACGGTACGCCAACGAACACCTCGACCTACACTCGTCGACATACATTCAGCACGGTACTGACATGTACGATGAGTCTGAAACGGAAGATGGTATCACTGATGAGGAGTGCAGCGATATGGAGATTGAGTACATTCCATTGCCGAAACTCAAAAGAGAGATCCGTCGAGCTGATCTCACGGGAGATCAAGTATTTATGTGCTGCATGCCTCGACCGGCAGTGCCGGTCGATCAAAGGTATAAGATGCAAGCAAGCAATGATGATGACGGGCTTGACCCCGTTCGACGCAAACTGCCAAATCGATTACACAAGTGGGCAGATCTCTACAATCGGGAGAAAGCGGAGTATGGAGACCTACCTCCGTATCGACCTGGTAGAGATCATCGAATACGCCTCGATTCGGAAGACAATCCACCGTGGGTACACCCTTACAAAATGGATCCCAGCGAACTAGGTGAACTTTGACGACAATTGGACAAGTTGCATCGATCTGGTCGGATCAGACCATCCTTGAGTCCATACGGAGCAGGTTGCCTACTGGTGAAGAAAGCAAATGGTAAATGGCGCATGTGCGTCGACTACCGAGCGTTGAATACGCGAACTATACGAGATCAATATCCTTTGCCATCGATCCAATCCATCTTGAGTACACTGGGGGGTTCCACCGTATTTTCGAAGATCGACCTTGTTAGTGGGTTCCACCAGATCCGAATCCAAGACAAAGATATCGAGAAAACTGCCTTCAACACGCAATTTGGCGCCTTCGAGTGGGTTGTTATGCCCTTTGGCCTCTGTAACGCTCCATTGACGTTCCAAAGCATCGTGAATGATGTCCTTCGAGGGGACTTGGAAATCTTTGTGTGGGTGTACATCGACGACATCGTCGTCTTCTCGAAGGATGCGGATGAACACCAACGACATCTCGATTTGGTACATGAACTACTCCGTAAGCACCAGCTCTGTCCCTGCATCAATAAATCCACATTCTTCCAGAGTCAAGTACCCTTCTGTGGATGCATTATCGACCAAGATGAAGTACACATGGACCCCGAAAAGATCAAGGTTATTCGAGGTTGGCCTCCGCCAACTACGGTTCATGAAGTTCGACAATTCATTGGATTGTGTGGATTTTACCAGCAGTTTGTCGGAGGGTTCCAAGCTGTCGCAGCCCCTCTGACCGCGATGTTTCCAGGCAGACTTACAGTGGGAATGGACAGCCGTACATCAGGCTTTCTTCGACAAGCTGAAGCAGGCGATGATCAATGCGACACATCTCAGTGCTATGGACCCTCAACAGCCGTATCACCTGTACACAGACACTTCGAAAGACTGCGTGGGTGCTACGCTGGCGCAACGATGTGCGCATGGAAAGTACAAGGGACATCTTCGACGCATTGCCTTCATGTCGCGGAAAATGCAGCCTGCTGAAACTCGATACCCGATTCCAGAACAAGAGCTGTTGGCCATCGTGTTAGCCTTGAAACAGTGGTTTCACCTACTTTGAGGACCACAGCAGGTGCACGTGCACACTGACCACGAAAGTCTTCGATATCTCAAGACGTGTCCTCGACCACTGACACCACGGCACGCACGATGGTCCCAATTCCCCGAAGAATACAGCCTGACGTTGTGGTACGTACCGTGCCTCGAGAGTCCCGCGGCGGAAGCCTGCTCCCGTCTGACTTCGCAACAGTTGATGGACATCGAAAATGCCACACTAACACGGGCTTTGGTATTTCCTCTGGTCGACAATTGGGCTTCACCAGAAGGAGAACCTGTCGATGAGTTCCCACATGTACTCGAAGACTCATTCTCTCACAACGAGGTGTGGCCCCAGCCGTACGACCACCTGTACGTTTTGCTTCGAAGCGCACGCTCCGTGGGGAAGGAACATGACGCTGATGAACTCCCGGAACCAGCCCCCCAACTCGACACTGAACCCGCCGTCGAACCGGAGGCCCTGGAGCCGCTACCATCAGACGCGACGACTGTCATGCCGGAGGACCTGGGACTGGAGCCAGTACCTTTGGATGAGATCATGGCTGAAGATTCAAACCAACCAGACATGCATCTCGATGATGCTGGCAATGAGCCAGACACGCCTGCAGACACCAACGACCTTCCCGATGTAAGCATGGATCGCCCTCTTCGAGTCACTTTTGGCGATGAACTTTGATATGCTTCAACCATGGCGGAACTGATTCGCTGTCGACGTCACTGTGACGGCACGTTACAATCAGTTCCCTTGCCGAAAGTTGGGTCGAACACGCCGTACCCTTCGAGTCTTAAAGGTACGCACCGCCGAGTACATCGACATTATCAGTGCAAAGACTTGACTTCGACAGCGGTCTGGGCAGCAGCCTATCGAGAAGACCCACGTACGAAGCACATCTACGAAGTCGCGGTTCGTAGCCCTGCGGCACGACACCAGCATCGCGATGCCAAGTTGTCCTTCAATGATTGCAAATTCTTCCATTTGTCGACGATGGGCAAGCGTGTGCTTGTCCCTCGAACACTGGTGACGTCGATTGTGGCCATGTATCACGAGTCGGAGTTCTATGGCCATTCAGGTGTCCTTCGAAGCATGGCCCTGATTAAGCGCGACTACGTATGTTCGCACCTCTGACACTACGTTGAGCGATGCATACTAAGTTGCAATGTCTGTCAAGCGGCAAAATCAAGGCGAGTCGACACCGCCAGAGTGCGAAGACCATTACCGGTGCCCGACACCAAATGGCACAGTGTGTCCGTCGATTTGGGTTTCAGGATTGCCGCCGACCACAAGGGGCCATGACGCCATCATGCCTGTAGTCGACCGATTCTCCAAGCGTGGAATCTTCATCCTTTGTCGCAAGAATATGACAGCCGACGACCTTATCTATGTGTTCCTGCGTGAAGTAGTCCGGCTGAAAGGATGCCCTCGACAAATTGTTTCTGACCGAGGCAAACTGTTCGAGTCCCAAGCGTGGAAGGAGTTGGCTCAGCGTTTCAAGATTGAGATGCACCAAACAGTAGCCAACCGCCCTCGAGGCAATGGCCTGGCGGAGCGCAGCAACCAGTCGATCCTCCAGCGCCTGCGTGCACACGGCATCTTTGGCAACAACGAGTGGGATGTCGACCTACTGTTCACCGAGATTCAGTTTAACAACCTGACATCCAATAGCCTTCGGCTATCCCCGTTCGAGATAGATGAAGGACGAACACCCCATTTTCCATTGGATTTTCCCCGAATGACTTCTCATGCACATGAACCATCGACCGTGAATGATTACATGCAACGAGCGGAATGTACCTTCAATTCTGTGCTTGCAATACTTGCCGAGGAACGTCGGCGCCAGATGCATGTGGTCCTGCAAATGGACCGACACGTTCGAGTGCCTGAAGTGCGTGAACGTTGGTGGGTGTTGGTACCGAAATATCGACATAAAGGGAAACTCGATGTTGTCTGGTGCGGCCCTTACAAGGTTCTCGAGGTACTGAACAAGGGCGAGAATGTTAAACTCGACATCCCTGCCCCCTTCGATGGGTTGCGAGTTTTCAATCGAGACAGCATAAAGCCCTACGTCCATCGAGAGGGACAGCCCCTGTGGGAGTTCCCGATGCCCCCTGTCAAAACTGGAGAATCTCCTCAACTTGTCAAGATTCTGGCTAGAGGTCGAGTGGGATCTAGAAAGCACCGCACGTTCCTGTACCGTTGTGAATGGGATGACGACACATGGTCTTGGGAGTCCAGCAAAGCTCTAGAGGAGGATCCTGTGTACCTTGAGTTTCTTCGACTCCACCCTGAGTGACCTTACTCTTCTCTGCAGCGTGGTTTTTCGAAAAACTCATGCGAGGTTCCGGGTCAACCACCGGAGCCTCCGCCTACGGTACTACATCCCAGACGCCCCGAACTTCCTCTCGACCTCCACCTCCTCGAGCATCACCGTCGGACGTCATCGATGTTGACGCGATCAATGACAACGATGGTGCCAAACCCCCAGCGAGGTCGACTTCAGCTCGCCGCTGTTGGTTGGTAGCATCAGCGCGAAATCGACCGAGTCGACCTCTCGATCCATTTGAAGCGCCGAACTACAGCAGGTCGGCATATGCTGGGAGCTCGAAAGGAAAAGGAGGCCCCTCGTTGAAAGGAGGCAAGGGAGGTGTGTTCCCTAGCGGAGAATTTGCAGGAATGGCACCGAGTGGACGACCCGTCATATCAGGAGGCACCACAGGCTTGGAAGTGCTCGAGATAGCCCTGGCCAGTTGGCCTGTTCCGGAATCGACCAAGGGAGGGACCCCACCCCGCATGCAACCGGAAATCTGCAAGCTGTATGGGCTCCGACCCCCGGTCGATGCAGAATACTTTCCAGAGCGGTGCTCGAGCCCCGATCGGTTCAATTCTGATGAAGATCTCGCTTGCTACACAAGATACGACGACTGATCCCCTGCCTCTGTTCCGCGCCCGGATGAATCGACAGTTCTTGGACATCAAGGCCGAACACCTGGACATCAAGGCCATCCAGGGACGAACTGTCGTGGGTACCGAATACCGGAGAGCCGAATACCTCCAGCTATAAGAACAACGATGACGCTGCCCCCAACGACTGGGTCGACCAATCCTGGCAGTCAAATGCCCCGAAGACGCAAGCTTCTACTCGAGCGAACCAATCCGACTCCTACTACTACAATGACGACGATGAACCCTGGCCACTCGAGTCCGACGACAAGGAGGATTATGCGTACGAGCCTTCAGCGTACAACGCCACACGTTGGTCGACACCACCGCCCAGCTACGATACTGTGCCGGCGCCAAGGCCAATGTGGCAGCCCTATAACATGCCGCAGTACAACCATGAAATTGAGACCGTCGATCAACTCCGACACTTGGGTACGTTCGGAATGAAGCCACCCTATCGATTTGGGACCCACGAGGACGATCCAATGAAATCGAAATTCACCAAGCTCGAACCATCGGTACTCACTATTGCGTCGAGCGCCATGGCTGGTCAACGAGCAAGGCACGTATTACTGAACGAACGCCATGCCACAGTTGTGACGAAGACGAATGCCACTATCACCGAGTTAGGCAGGACCATCAACATCGACAGTTGGGGACGAACTGCACCATGCTCTTACGAGATGGCACGAAGCGCACCTGACACATCTGTCGATGAGCGTCGGAATGCCGGTGGCAAGCTGGGCTGCCAGTGGTATACAAAAAAAGAAGTGGCTTGCCAGAACTTTCCAAAGGCCCTCGTCGACTGGCGACACTGCGACGAAGAGCTCGATTGGGGATTCCGACAAAATCTCTCCGAATATGACCTGCCGAATCAAATTGCCCGACTCAACAGCATGCATCGAGAGATCTCAGGAATCGAAGACCTGATAAACGTCGCCGATGGAATCGACCTGATCTTCAGGTATCGACGCCTCTGGACCCAGGACAAGATGAAACGAGAAGCCCGCGTTGCCGTTTCGATCCTTGGAGTTATTCCTCTTCTCCGGAGGTTTGCGGGGTGAATGGCTGGCTCTTCGAAGATCGAGCCTCCTTTCTCGCGTACAAAGTCGACTTGCTTCTTCGCCGACACCAACTGCAAAGTCTACGAGGCACCTCTTGATTTGGGTATGAGCGGTATGAGTGCGCTCCACATCGAACACAGGACCTTGCAGTCCAGCTCCAGGAGTACTTTCGACTGGTAGAACAGACAGAACCCTATGCGTACAACGCCGTCGCACCAGGTGCCCCCATCGACCTTATCCAGTTAGGGACCATTTACCACACTGGACCCGGACGGCTCGGATACCACGACTTTGATAAGGCAATCCGCAAGTTGCTGCCCTTCACTCGACCAGTGAAGAGTATGTCAACCTGTTTCCTTTCGAGGACGCCGCCGATTTGGTTCGACGCATGGGTACCTCGAAATACCTCATGTCCCCCTTCGAGGCCAGATACGAAGGTGGAGGCCGTTGGCGTCGAGCCGTCCAGATCCAAAGGGATGTCTATGCTGATGAATGGGAGGAGATCGAGCCCACCGACTCGCCTGCGAGTGACCCGTTCCACCAGGACCCCGCCGACCACTGGTTTTTGCCGGCAGAGTCGAACGCCTATCAGCACCACTTCGACATCCCGTTCTTCAAGTACCTGACGCCGATCCATGATGATCTCAAGGCTGCCCAACGACGCAAGGTCAGCTGCCGAGACCAAGTCCTCGAAGCGGTCATTGTTGACACAGCTTCGAGCCTTGTGACAGCAGAAGCAGTTCGATTCGCTCTGCAGAGTTCCCTCGCTGATGGTCAGCATGTACATCAACACCTCGGTCGACTCCAAGAAGAAGGTTCTCGAACCGACATGCTTGAGGTAATTGACCGATATGCCCTCAGCCCTGGAGTCGATAACGTCAGTGCCATCATTTTTGTGCGACGAGTTTCGATTGCTGACACGCCATGATGGCGAGTCGATACCCGAACTGGTCAGTTCTACCACAGCATGGCCGCTGGTACTGGTTCGAAGGAAACCTATCGAAGGTCTACTGGTCGAAGTCACTAATTGGACCGATCTGTGGAGCAAGGATGCTTGGAAACCGTCGAACCTTCGGGATTTCTATTCGACCAAGGCACAACCGTTGGGACCTGGACAATTTTGAGCGCTTGCCCGTGAACATGTCTTCGTATTCCAGTACAAGTGCCCCGTCGACGGCCGACCTGGTGATTCCAACCTTCGATTGCTGAACCATCAATCTGATACTTGGGCGGCTCAAGTTGCGTGGTGAAAATGTGCCCAAAACTGCCTCTCTACGGCACTGCGGAAAAATGGTCCTTTTCGGGGGGACGTAAAACACAAGAACCAAAGCTCCTGTGAAAAGCAGTTAACTGGTCCATTTTCCTTTTTTTTCAACAAAACCGACTGCCCGGGAAAATGATTTATTTCCACAAAAATGAAGTTCTTTTTTGGGAAAACCACGACTTTTTGTTTCCTATACCACTTATGCTTTGCAAAAAAAACAGCCATGAGCTTTCAATCTTTTGGAAAACCAGTTTTCGAAAACCATGTTGCACGCTGCACGACAAGAAGCATTTTTTGGCACCCCTTCTTTGCGCGAGGCCTCGCGCAAACACCAACACAACAGCGAAATAAAATGCATCACAGAGAAAAAGGTGCCGCACAAGGTGACAGCATGAAGGTCGTCGAAGAGGAGTGCATAGCGCGAGCCCTCGCGCATAGTATATCAGAACAAGCAAAGAAATTACTTTTTCTTCGGAACAGTTTGCATCTTAGAACCCAATGCCTTAGCAATGGACGTCTTACCCTTAGGCGGTGGCCTTGCGGGCTCGCTTCTTGGTTGGGAATGACGGGCTGGCTGCTTGAATGGAGCTCGGGCCCCGGTTTCCTCGGACCTCGGCTTCGCTGCTACTTTCTTCGCTGCCTTGCCCTCGGAGACCTGCGCTTCCTCCTCCTCTTCCTCCTCGCTCTCCTCCTCTTCATCCCCATCGCTCTTGTCGGATTCTGCACCGGTAACCGACTTTGCTGCCTGAGGCTTGGAGGCAGTCTTCTTCTTCTTGGGGGCTGGTTCCCCACCAGTGGGTTTCCGCTTTGCAGGGGCCAGTGATTCTACAGCTTGACCTTTCTCAACAGTCTCTTCCTCCTTCAGCGACAACGCATCGGAACCCACCTTGTCAGCGCGAACCCAAAGGGGAATACCACGGTTTGACCAGTTGGCCTGCTGGTCCCAATCACCAGACACGTCCAGTTTCGACCCTTGTTTCAACACGTGGTTCAACTGAGTCTGCACTCTGTTGACCCAATCGGAGAGATTGTCGGAGGTAACACCAAGAAGGTACATGCGAGAATCTGGCTCGATGGACGCGATCTTGCACACCAGATCCCGCTGATGATCAATGAACCCAAACGCAGGCTTGAAGCTCTTATCCTGCTTCAGGTAAAAGAGGTGAGTGTCGAAATACCACATAACCGTCGTTATCGGAAGGTGACCGCCAAATTCAACAGGATCCATCTCCTCTACTTGAGTAGGTCCAAACGTCAGATAATTCGGAATCTGCAATGAGGGAGAAGTTATTGCGCGAGGCCTCGCGCAAAGAGCGTACTTAACGAGGGAATTATACCTTTCTCGACCAGCTATCCGGTGACGAAATCAGCAACCAGCGAACGTCAAACGTTGTAGGATCCCCTGAAGGCTTCGGTTTGACTGGCCAACTGAAGATGGGAACACGCAACATGTTAGCCATGCGCGGCGCGTTGAAATCATCGTTGAGATGCCTATCTGTTTCCGTCTCCAGCACGTTGAACATGTTGTCAACAACAGTTTGAGAGCCGCAGATAAGGGTATCGGCACGCGCCATCTCTTCATACAGCCAGGCTGGGCACATCATCTCAGGAGCAAGATGTTCAAATATGTCGCCGTTGATGACCATCAGGTTCTTGTCAATCTCAATAAACCGCCTCGGGGGATCGTGGGCAAACGCTGCAATTCGGGTCGCCTTAACTGTGATAGTTTGACTTGACAGTAATGGATCCTGCTGTTCCACTGTCTTGAAGTCGCCAGTACCGCAAGCAGCTGGGGGGACCACACGGCTCTTGGTAGGCTCTTGACCCGGGAGTTTTTGGACGTTGAGGATTTTCAGGGGGGCGGGTTTGCCTTTCTCTGCCACCTGCCACAGTGGTGCGCGATTCATGGATTTCCATGCCGGCCATGGACCGCGACTTTTGCCTTCAGGTTCCCGCCAATAGCCCCATGTACCAAGAGTCACCTTCAGGGCAGGCCTTCCAAGTGCAGCAACCTCTTTGCGGGTCCGCATGTCCTTGTCTAAAGAACAGAAATGGAGAAAGTGCGGCGCACCGATGCAGAAACGGAACCCACGTCGCGTCGATGGTACACACCTTTCTCAGGTCGAACGTACTGGCCGTTGTGCGGGTGGTCGAGATTCATTGAGACCCACTGGTCAAGGATGATGTCGTCAATCGAATTCGGCAAGGATTTAAGGGTTGTTTTTTCTTCCTGCATCACTTCTGCCACTTTCTTGTAGAACTCCGGCAACTGGATCACGTCCAGTTTCTTCAGCGCGTTCTTCGTGACTTTCTCCCCCTTGTGGTGGAACTTCTGCAGACCTTTCACAGCTTCCGGACCAGCATAGTAGGCAAACGTCATAAAATCTTTCCACAATTTATATGTTTTGTCCTGAAAGTGACAACGTTATGCGCGAGGCCTCGCGCAACAAACAGCATGGAAACAACGATTAATGAACATACGAATTGACCAGGCTGCTTCAGTTCAGCGCTTGGAACCAGGGCACTCATCTGCACAGCATCCACAATGGCGATCTTGAGATTGCTGTACGTGTCAGCCAGGCCTCGCCGCCGCTGATCTTCAACACATCGAATGAGGTTATCTGCTGCCTCATACAGCGGAATTGGCTCAACGTCTTGTGCGCTTCCTTGTGCTTGTCCCGCCAGCTTTGCACGGAAGGCCCACGGTGTCGTAGGCTTCAGAATATTGGCGATGCATGTAGTATGCCACTGCTGCAGATCCAGACACGCTGTGTGTCGCTTCTCACGAATCTTCGCAATCGCTTCCAGGCTGTGCTGTCCAGATACACACCAATAATCGCCATCTGCAAATATGAGACACGTCTATGCGCGAGGGCTCGCGCAACGAGAAGAGCGAACAGTCGGTTGGGAACATACTATTATCTTCCCAGAGAACGACGTGTAATGGGCCTGTTGGCGGTGCTGCTTCGAGTGACTCAATACGCTTCTGCAGTAACTTCGTATCTTTCCGTCTAATCTGCCCCTTTGTCCTCTCCTGGTCGATTCTCACGTTGTCCAGCTCAACCTCCACCTGCCTCCCATCCGGCTTCAGGTGGTCCTCGATATCAGTACCCAAGGTTAAGCCAGGATCTGTCGTTTCCTTCTTCTTACGCCCCTTCTTTGGTGTTCCAGCCTCCGATCCTGGGGTCCCAGGGTCATAGTCGGTATCTTCTCGTTCCTCGGCCGTTTTTTTTGGTGGGGCTTGCCATTCCGCGAGAAGAAGAAAGCCTGTATTGAAGGAAACATAACATTGAAAAGGGTTAAGATCGTCGTCGATAATGCATATGTGAGGCGCTTTTAGCGAATACGAGTACAGTATGGTTGAGAATGCAAAACTGAAGGGGCTCAGCACTGTTTTTGACTGTTAACCTTGCGCGAGGCCTCGCGCAAGAGAGGGGGTGTACTAACCTGTTGTTTCATGCTGTTTGCGCGAGGCCTGGCGCGTCACTGCATGTTCTTCAATCTTCTTCGAACGTTTTGCAGCGTGTCGGCCTCTCTCTGTTCCTCCAACATACTGCGTTGGGGGATCAGCTCCGACACGTTTCGCTTAAAACCAGCCTTAAGCGGCCCCTGCTGCGTTAGCACCAACAACACAGACACAAGGACTTGTTTGTATTGGTTAGAACCCTTTGGAATTAGAAGAGACGGTGGAAAGTTAGGTACACCCCTGCGCGGCCAATGCGCCTGAATTGTACAAGTAGGCTCAGCACATCACCTAACCCAAGGCACATATACACGCTCTGCGTTCAAGTAAGCAGTTAACCGCTGACGCACGGAATTGACAAAGGAATTGGGGATTTTGCAGACGTTCACCCTGTGACCTTCTTTGCGGATGGTGATGAGATGATACACATCGTCAACATCTTCAATGGTTACTGCACCTCTGTTTTGGCCCTTCTTTGTCACAAGGCTGGAAAGCAGACTTTCACAAAACTGCTCGGCAAAAGCCTGTCCAGGCATGGCTGTGTGCCATGCAGTGTGGCACAATAGTGCAGTTGCAACAGTGCGTTTGTATTTTAAAAGTGTGTCCCCCATGTTCAAACGGTCTAACAGACACATAACAATCTGCAATCCCTCAGAAGCAAAAACACTCGTGTTGGCCTTCTCCCCAGCCCAATTGCACTGTCTAACGAGGTGACCTAGGTAAAGTAATATAGGACAGTATTGTGTTAACAGAACCTGTATGGCCTTACACACAGCGTAACAGAGGCGTCCTCGCCGATTTACAGGACGTGCCAGCCCAAGGGAATGACATTTTCTGTTAAGGCGCCGTATGTGGGGGCCCATACCCAACAGCAGTGCGCCAACAGTTATCTCCATTGTGATCAGCTTGGGAAAACAGGGGACTGTGTAACCGCTGCGCAACAAACCTTTACGGAAGAAAGTCATGATCGGCCAAAGTGAGCAAAATGTTTGTGTAACGCAAAACTTGTACGCGTGCCAGAAACCATACAATATAGGCCGTGACCGCAGAAAGGCCGGACATTCCAACCCGTTGTTTTTTCACCGTACATGATCTTACAAATGCGGTAATGGATGTTCTCATCACATAAAACAGGCACGACTGGTCGAGTGTGCTGCGCCAAGTCCCTAGTGAATTGCAATAGATTAAGCAGCGAGACGTTGCCGCTCACCTTTTCCTGGCTTAGACAAAGGGGTCGCCAATGTGGTCTCTTGGCAGGTACCGGGCGAATAATGTCAAGCGGCCCCCTAATGTTTCGAACAACAGGTCGTGTGCTTGTAAATCTTAGATCACGCAGGAAAAGTGCAAATGTTCCCTCGGTGTTCCCCAGCATGGGTGCAACAACAGGAACACGCCGTTCAAGCTCTTCCAGGCTAGGATGACCATGCCAGTAGCGCGGTGCATCCTTCAGTAGCAACACAGCCAACACTGTTGCGTTCAGGCTTTTGTCGTTCTTATCAGGATTCGTGGTAAGCTGTTTGTTGTACCAGTTGTCCATCCACAACACAACCCACTGTTGGGGTATTTTGTTCCATGTAGTCTGTAACCTGACTGCGTCCTTCTCCTTC
This sequence comes from Eutreptiella sp. 'Long Island Sound 2002', assembly GCA_964036045.1. Classification (NCBI taxonomy): domain Eukaryota; phylum Euglenozoa; class Euglenophyceae; order Eutreptiales; family Eutreptiaceae; genus Eutreptiella; species Eutreptiella sp. 'Long Island Sound 2002'. Next base: position 98,502,995 of record OZ038380.1, on the reverse strand, counting down.
AGCGACGGTGCGCTGTATCGCGCCAGACCTGACCTTGCTAAAATGCGACGCTGCGCCCTACTTCCCTCTACCGCAACAACTGACTTTGGTTTTCCCTGGTATGGAACTGCGCGGTGGCCCATCAGCAAATAAAGGCACCACGCCTCCTCTCTCAAAACACCAACCCATCCTTTGCCCTCTGCTGCAATTGCCTTTTCAACGCTGCAACGCGTCCGTTCATTTTTGCGCAGACGCAGAAAAAACACAAACAACAATCGCGCGCCCTTGTCCCCCTGTATTAGCCCTTCCCGCAGTTCTTCTGCCGTGTGGTACGGCGGTGCCTCTGAGCAGACATTGCCGAAAACCCCAGATGCTGCGGCCACTGTCATCTCAAGGTCCACCTGTTTTCGCAGGGGCATTGTTGCTGTGAAGAATAAATGCGTACCTGTATCTATGTAGAGATTGCTGTTTGAAAAACTTTCTTGATTTCAAACATCAACCTGTCACACAGTTTTCGCGCGACCAATTATTCTGTGATTTGCTTGTCGCTTGCACCATTTTCGGTTAACTGTAACTGTCTGGTGATCCCGCATTTGAGTAGTTAATCCTGATTGCAGTAGCCAGTTGCGGCGCGCTACCATCGGTGTTGGGCAGTGAAGCCAGCGGTGACCACAGTATGAAAACCGGAGATGCCGGCGGGACATGTATGGGCGCCCATGCAGCAGCGCGGCATCGAGGGAATGCACATGCTGTGTAGTTGGTGGATCTGTCCATTTTTGGTTTCTATGAGCGCTTATGAGATCCATTGCGCGAGGCCTCGCGCAATGATCACCGAAACTTGAATGTTTCTCATGCGCCGTTCCATGCGCGAGGCCTCGCGCTTACAACTGCAGTTTGTTCCGGAGCATTTATACTTTTCAAGATTCTTGGGTACGCCATTGTTGCAGTTTATTCGTTAATAGATACATCTCTATCACGCAATCCTGATAATGGTACTAAGTTACGTGTATGAATACGACAGGGTTCGATTTTTCGACAACCTGCCTAATGCGTCGTGCTGTAGTACATTAATCTGACACAAATGAACGTCTTTGCGCGAGGCCTCGCGCAAAGAGGGGTCACCAAACAATACTTTTCCCTGTCTTGCCCATGGGACACATCATTCTTATAGAAATATTTAATCTGCCATACTTGTTTGGGACGGTTTTAAAATATCCATCAAAACAACTATTTTTTGATGCCTTTGGAAATCTGTCATTTTCCTACCTTTTCCTTCGTTTTTGACCATGCAGCTTGAGCCGCCTAAGTGGTATCCTGATTCAGAAGCGTGCCCTCGAAAGTGACATTTGTCGACACTACACGGGTCACGACACCTTCAAGTTCATGGCTGGCGTCGAGACACTGAAGGAAGTACACGAAGTGTGTCGACTCCAGGTGGATCGTTCATCCACGTTTACGTCGGGCACGGACTGCTGATTCAACAAGTCTGGATGCCAAGTAATGGCTTATTCGACAGTCTGGATGCCATTAATGGTATTGACTGCCTTCATATGTCCTGTGGAGTTGACAAATGTATATGCCTGTTGGCTGTTTGTCTGCTGGGCAACCAGTTTCGATAGCTGTGCCCAATGTTATGGTATGGTATAGTTCGACGTGCCCACAGCCTTGCTGTGGGTACAGCGCCCGTGCAGTGTGCCTGGCGAAGTTGTCTTCTGCAGCTTCCGCCAAGACACAGCCGTGGCAGAGTGGAACACGGCGTATGAATGAGGCGCTGACGACAGGTATACCATGACTGCACCTCAGTGTGTGAGTTTCGACCACTGTTATGCTTCTGTAGCCAGCACATGTCGAGGTCCAAAAGTTTTTTTCCGGGCCTGCTCTGCCGATTTGGCATTGTGGCACCCAGAGGAGTGAGACGTCTTCGAGGTCTCAAGGGGGGGGGTAGTGTTATGGCTTCGAACAGCAGCAGCGCAGCGAGCGCGCAAGTCGCAAGTCGCAGTCGCAATCGCACTGCAGTCTGTGAGTACTAAAGAAGCATCGAATGCCAACTGTGTGAATGAGCGCTGTAAGATACTTCGATCTCTGAACAGGGTTTTTTTGGTCTTGGAGATTGTGTTATGTATTGGTGCCCCGTTCAAAGATCCTGCGAGGTTTGTCGATTTGCGATTTTGGATTTTGAGAAACAAAGAGGCACAGGAGTACAAGGCGAGTTCCCAGGAAACAAACCACAACAAGATCCTAATTGCTTGGGAAGCCAAAAAAACCCTGTTACCGAACCAAAAACTTGTGAAAGGGGGCCAAAACTAGGGTTCAAGTATTTGCCGACATCCAAAATTTTGCACTGCGTGCATGGCATTCCCTACGTAGCCAGGCCGCGCACTTGTGGCCCCTTTCCTAATTTGCCCGCCGTGGTGGTTTAGCCCATGCCCCCACTAGTGGGCCATCGCCAATTTTGTCCCCCGCAACAAAGCGTCGGGTAACCCCAAGGCATGGTGATGCAGCGAATCGGCCCACTTATGCGCGCTGGCTGATTACCATCCCCGTGCTGAAGTGTTCGAACCCCCAAAACAGAAAGCTTGATGTAGGCAACCCATCCACTTCGGGGCCATGACTGACTTTGTCCCCGACTGTGAGGTGTGGGGGACCTCCGGAACGGCAAGGTGATGTAGCCAATCCGCCCACTTGTGCCCATGGCCGATGTTGTCCCCCGCTCTAAAGCGTTCGAGATGCCCCAAAACGGTACGGGTGATGTATTCAATCTGCCCAGTAGTGGGCCACTGCTGCATTTCTTTGCGCCTCTGAAGCGTGAGGGATCGCGCAGACAGCTATGCTAGTATAGCTAATCCTTTCACTTGTGGGCCATCGCAAATTTTGTCCACCGCCCCGAAGCGTCGGGTACCCCCAAATCGGCGGGGGTGATTAGCGAATGTGTGTACTTGTGGGCCCTAGCTGATTTCGTCCCCCGCTCTGAAGCGTTGGGAACCCCAAAAAAAGCAATGGTGATGTACGCAACCCATCCACCTGTGGGCCATGGCTGATTTTGTTCCCTGCTCTCATACTCTGGAAACTCTCAAAACAGATAGGGTGAGGCAGCCAATCGGCCCCCTTTTTTGGGCAACACTCAATTTGTCTGCGGCTTAGAAGCGTGGGGGCGCCTAGGCAAGTGTGTGGAGGTGAGCAAGCTGCTCATTTGTGGGTCTTCGTTTACTTCCTCCCCCACTCCAAAGCATTGGATACCCTACAAACAGCAAGGGCGAAGTACACAATGTGCCCACTTGTGGGTCCATGATCACCCCCCCCCCCCCCTGCACCAAGAAACGTTGTTGATCCACCAAGGAGTACCACTAATGTAGCCAAACCGTCCAATTTTCGGCCTTTGTTGATTTAATCCCCCGCTCTCAAGCGTTGGGAACTCTCCGAACAGCACGAGGGGTGTTGTGAATCTATCTTTTTTGGCCAGCTCCCACTTTCTCCCTCGCTAAAAAGCATTGGGTAACACCAAGACATTAGGGGTGATGTTCCCGATCCGCCCACCTTTGAGCATTTTCGATTTTGTCCTCCGCTCCCAAGCGTTGGGGAGACCCCCAAAGGGCAAGGGGTGATGTAGCCATTCTGCCTTTTTGTGGGCCATTGCTGAATTCCGCTGCCGGTGTGTAGGATCAGGGATCTCCCCCCAAAAGTCAGCGGTGATGTAGCCCATCTGTCTACTTGTGGGCCATGGCTGATCTCGTCCCGCCGTCCGAAGCATTGGGGATACCCCAAACGGCAAAGGTGATGTAGCCAGTCCGTCCTATTTTGGTCCAGTGGTGGTATGGCTCATTTTGTCCCCTACTCTCACGGGCTGGGAACCCCCCAAAAAGCGGGGGGGCTAGCCAATATCCCGAGTTGAGGGCCCTTGGAGTATTTTTCTGCTGCTCTGAGGCCATGGCGATCCCCGGCACTACCTAGGTGATTTAATCCATGCGCCCACTTGTGCGGCATGGTAGATTTTGTTCGCCGCACTGAAGCGTTGGACTCCCCCCAACAAAATTTTGAAGGTAGCGAATGTGCCCACTTGTTGGGCATTGGTGATTTTTTCCTAGTGTTGGGGACAGCCAATATGCCCACTTGTAAACCATACCTGATTGTTTCCGCCGCTCCGAAGCATTGCAACACCCCTGGACGGTAGAGATGATGTCGCCCATCTGCCCTCGTTGACGGCGACTCCTAATTTTTTTGGCCGTTGTGAAGCGTTGGGGACCTCAAAGATAGTAGGGGTGATGCAGCCCATCCATTGACTTGTGGGCCATCTCTGTTTTTCTTTCCCTATCTGAAGCGTTGAGAATCCCGCAAACAGCAGGGGTGATGTATCCAACATGCGCAGTTGTGGACCACCTCTAGGTTGTGCCCGACAGTAAAGTGGTGGAGATTCCCCATCAGGTAGGGGTGATGTAGCCAATCTACCCCCTTGTCAGCCCCTGCTCAATTTTCCCATGGCTCTGAAGCGTTGGGGACCCCCTGGCTAGTAGGGTTGATTTACCCGCCGCCCTTGTATAAGCTACGCCAAAGTCCCAAATGAATACGGTCCCTACACCTACTGTAGCTTGGACATGGGTGTAGCTTGCCTGCGACACATACAACTACCAACACCGGGCACCCAAGTTCAAAAAGAGAAGATTGCATGGTGAGCCGGTGCAAGAAAGGGGCATTTAATGCACAAACATCCGAAAAATCAGAGCTATCTGAGTTTAAGTGGCAAGGAATCACAACAAATGTGTCCATGACTCTATATATCTCGCAAATCTGTCAGCAAACCCATGCCTTATGCGGCCGCACTACGTTTGATACCGAATTAAAAACAGGCCCCATATTAATAGGGTCCCTACGCCAACTGTACCTTGGACAAGGGGGTAGCTTATACAGGGGGGGGGGGGTAGCCAATTTGCCCACTTGTAGGTCACTCTTGATTTTCTGCGCTCTGACGCGTTGGAAGCCCCCCACATGGCGGTGGTCATGTAACCAATGCGCCAATTTATGGGCCGTAGCTGATTTTGTCCGCCTGTGTCAAGCATTGGGGACCCTATAGACGACAATGGTCATGCTGGGCTCCTGCTGATTTTGTCCACCTGCTTTGGAGCATTGGGGACGCACCAAACACCAGGGGTGATGTAGCCCATCCGCCCACTTGCACGCAATGGTGACGTATCTATTATTGTTTTTTGCCGCCTGTGCTTCAGTGTTAGGGACGCTGCCGTTGGCAATCATGATGTAGCCAATCCACCTAATTGCGGGCCATGGCAAATCTTGTCCTCCGCTTGAAGAGTTGGGCACCACGTACACTGTAATGTTGATGCAGCCATTCTACCCACTTGTGGCACCTGCTAAATTTGTCCACGGCTCTAAACTGTTGGAAACCACCAAGACGGCAATGGTGATGTAGCCGATCTATCCACTTTGCGCCAACTGCAGAATTTCTCCCAAATCTCCCAAGTCTCCCAAATCGGGGTGTTGGAAACCCCCGAGACCACACAGTCATGTAGCCAATCTGCCCACTTGCGCGCCATGGCTGATTTTATCCCATGCTATGCAGCACTGGGAACCCCCTAGCTGGCAGCGGTGATGTAGCCACACTGCCCATCTGTGTGGAGTTGCTAAATTTCTCCGCTCCTTCGAAGCGTTGGGAATGGTTCTGTATGTTTTTTTAGATGCGGATTACTTTTTTTAAGAGGTAATATTGTTTCTTGGCTAAAAAAGAATTCTTCCGCACTAGAAAAAAATATCCAGCGCTAATAAAATGTTCCCCTCTAAAAAAGAAACGCGGACTTTTTTTTTCTGCGCGCAGTACTGTTTTTTTTCGCAAATGCCGCAAATTTTAGAAGTGGTAAAAAAAGTGACATGGGCGATTCCCTAGGCACCTGTGGGGGACGTGGTGTGTGCGAGGACCCCATGACAGCACAGGTGATGAAGCCAGTTTGACTTTGACCCCGATCCTCCCCCCTCAGCTTGGATTTACACCTTGGTCTCACCCATTTCTACCTTTTTGCGCATTCCCACGACATCCACTGTTTTTCTGGGTTGATTGCTCCCCACCCACAGGGGACATTGACCTGTAAGGCTTCCCACCAACCCCCCGCCCACCCCTCTGGACCCCCTCTGGGCGCCAGATTAGCAACACGAGGCGCTATACAAATGATGACTGATCTGAATCTGATACCTCCTCAGAGCCGGCCTTGTTTCCTGAATCCGCATCACAGGACGGCGGTAGGATTACACGGGCAACACAACCTGCCCCCCTCTCCTCCCCTACCCCCCAAGAAAGCCCCAGAAAGGTACCACCACCGCCCCAGCAGGATACACGAGGTGCCCTCATGCCCATTGAGGGACGGGATGTTGAGGTGTTCCAGAATCGCCCGGTTGTCAAGGTAGGCGGGAGAGCTTAATTAGTGCCACAAAACTACAGTGGTAACCTCGATTGTGACCAAGCAGCCTGCACAGAACTACAGAAGTGTTACGGTGGCACAAAAGAAGTCACCCGCTGCCTGGATGCCCAAAACAGGGATTTTGCACGGCATGCAAACGCTGATGGGTTGACGTGCATTTTCCTTCCTGTTTTCGACGAATGGATGACTGAAGCGACACAGCATTCTATGGACCAATCCCCCTCCCCCCCCCCACCTTCTCGCCGCAGACAGTGCCCAGCAGTCTATGGGCGCAATTTCGTTTTGGGATGCATGTGGTCATATCAGAGAGTTCATCGCTGAGGATCACGGGCACTATCCGAACGTTCTAAAGTACGGTACTCAGCCACCTTGGCCAGAGCCCATGTGCACAGATTCATCTGCTCAGAGAACAGAGGGAAAAGAACTTCCTTCGCTGGGGGACCTATGCAGTGAGTTCATCGCAAAGGATCACAGGTACTATCTGAATTTTGTAAAGTAGGGTACTCAGCCACGTTGGCCAGAGCCCATGTGCACAAATTCATCTGCTCAGACAACAGGGGTCTTCCTTCGCTGGAGGACCTATGCAGACAGGTCATTTGAACAGATCATACACAATGCCTGAATTTTGTGAAGTAGGGTACTCAGCCACCTTGGCTAGAGCCCAGGGGCACAATTTCAAGGGTTGGGGTAAGTTGCTCGTAGTGGAGGGCTCTGAGTGCACCATCAAGTGGCAGACAGAAAAGAAAGCCAGTTCCCATTCTATTACAGATGTGTTTCTTGCTTTTCATAGCATTCCGAGTTCGGATAGTGCATCAGAGGCCCCTTTGTATCTGGAGTCTGAGCACGAAGCCACTGACCCAAAAACGTCCCTACGCTTAACTGCCCAGCAGAATACCCAGACACAGGGTGATCCAACCAAGCTTTTTCTGCTCATTGCTTCTCAAGTACCTCGTGCCACCCACATGACAGCACAGGTGATGAAGCCAGTTTGACTTTGACCCCGGTCCTCCCCCCTCAGCTTGGATTTACACCTTGGTCTCACCCATTTCTACCTTTTTGCGCATTCCCACGACATCCACTGTTTTTCTGGGTTGATTGCTCCCCACCCACAGGGGACATTGACCTGTAAGGCTTGACACTAACCCCCCGCCCACCCCTCTGGACCCCCTCTGGGCGCCAGATTAGCAACACGAGGCGCTATACAAATGATGACTGATCTGAATCTGATACCTCCTCAGAGCCGGCCTTGTTTCCTGAATCCGCATCACAGGACGGGGGTAGGATTACACGGGCAACACAACCTGCCCCCCTCTCCTCCCCTACCCCCCAAGAAAGCCCCGGAAAGGTACCACCACCGCCCCAGCAGGAGACACGAGGTGCCCTCATGCCAATTGAGGGAGGGGAGTAAGTAAGTAAGTAAGTAAGGGCGGCCGCGTCCGCAGCCTCATCTGACATCTCCTTGCTTGTTTTACATGGTGGCCGCCTCTGGCCGGAAGGAGAGCTCTCGACCATCAGTTCCCCTGGCGACCCCTTTCTCACCGCACGGCCGAGAACTTCAACCAGGTTCCCTTGGGGCATGACCGGCGGTAGGTGTCCTTCAGTCGCTGCCCTCACAGTCTCAGCTCCTTCAGGTCACCCATCGAAGGACCCTCCAGCCTTCCCCCGCTAGCACAGCCTTTCGGGCGCCTGCAGGCGGGTTTCCTGTGGATAGCCCTTGCCGACAGCGGAGCATTTCTCTCTGTCAACCACATTCCACCACTCCCCATCCCTCACGGGCTGGAGTACCCACTTGGCTCCCGGATGCACTTGGGTGTCGTCCGTCCGCGGCTGGAGGCCAGGGGGCGACCCTTTCCACGTTCCCCCAGGTCCCGCTCACGCGTGAACCTACGTGTACTTAGGCCATTGACCCGGGGACCTCAGGGTCAACCCTCACCCCTGCGGAAACCTCACGGCCGTCCCGGAGTTCAGGGTATTTTCCCGACTTCCCGTGGCCAGGCTCCCCCTGGTTGGCCCATGGTTTACCACTCCATGGCGACTGGTTTCCCAATCCCACGGGGCTGTTGCTTGGCGCTTTCGGCCTCCCTTCCCATCCCATGTCCCGTTCCCCTTCGCCACATACCGTCACCGGCCCAATCCCCGCTTCCCATGGTTTTCCGATGCCTTGGGGCCGTTGTGTGGCCCGTGCCACACCCCTGTCCTAGCCCCGTGCCCCCATCCCACCCCTCATCCCGTGTTTATACCCCACCGGGCCGCCAGCAACCCCGTGGCGCGGGCCCACAGGATCCTCATCCATCCGGTGACCGTTTCGTGCCCCTGGCACGGGTCGCTCCTATCCTCTCCTCTGCTTCTGCGCACTCGGCGCGCTCTTCTCCGCACGTTCCTGTGCGGGTCGTCTGGCCAATGTTCCTATGTCATGGCACCTTTGGCCCACCTATGCTTTGGCACGAGAACACAGCGTGAGCAGGCGGCTGTGGCCTAGCAGGGACGCCACCACACGTGCCCCCACTAGGGCTTGGAAGGGAGTTGTGTTCTGTGTTCTGTATGCTTGCACCGCCTGCTGTCTTGCCGTCCTTGACGTCTTCTTGTCGCGGCAGGGGCAGGGGCAGGGGCAGAGGCAGGGGCTGGGGCGGCAAGGGCAGGGGCAGGGGCAGGGGCAGGGGCAGGGGCAGGAGCAGGGGCCATGGGAGGGGCAGGGGCAGTGGCAGGGGCAGTGGCAGGGGCAGGTACATGGGCAGGGACAGTGGTTGGTGCAAGGGCAGTGGCAGGGGCAGGGGCAGGGGCAGTTGCAGGGGCAGGGGCAGGGGCAGGGGCTTGGGCAGGGGCAGAGGCAGGGGCAGTGGCAGGGGCAGGAGCAGGGGCAGAGGTAGGCTTCAGGTTTCAGGTTTCAGGTCGACCCGCCCGAGGCACCAGCACAGCTGGAGGGGGACCCAGAAAACGAGGGGCTCCCAACCGCCATAGGGCGGCTTACTCGGTCCCGCCAAGTCGGGTCGAAGCGGGCGGCCCGTGGCAGCACCCCGCGCCACCGGGGGCTGACACTTGCCGGTTTCAGGGGGGGGGGGGGTCCGCGTTCGGTGTGGGTGGGGCGGTGGGGGTGTACCTGCGCTGCGGCGGTTTTTTCCTGCGAGGGGGCGGGGGCAGCGCGGGGATGTGTATGGGCGCAGCGGGGCACCGCGCAGGGGTGCGGTGCGGGGCCGCTACACAGGGGTGTTGCTTGGGATTGTGCTGGGGTGCAACGGCTGCGCAGCGTCGCAGTGTGGGGTTGCGGGGGGGCGCAGCAGCGTGGGGCTGCGCACGGGCGCAGCGTGAGGCTGGCAGGAAAGCAGCATGGGGCCGTGCATGGGGCTGCAGCATGGGCGCAGCGTGGGGCTGCGCAGCGGCGCAGCAGCGTGGGGTTGCGCAGGGGCGCAGCAGCGTGGGGCTGCGCAGGGGCGCAGCTGCATGGGGCTGTGTTGGGGCGCCGCAGCCTGGAGCTGCGCAGGGGCGCAGCAGCATGGGGCTGCGCATGGGGCGCAGCCGCGTGGGGCTGCGCAGGGGCGCAGCGCCACGGGGCTGCGCAGGGGCGCAGCAGCGTGGGGCTGCGCAGGGGCGTAGCAGTATGGGGCGGCGCAGGGGCGCGGCAGCATGGGGCTGCGGGGGGGCACATCAGCATGGGGCTGTGCAGGGGCGCAGCAGCCTGGGGCTGCGCAGGGGCGCAGCGTGGGGCTGCGCAGGGGCGCGGCAGTATGGGGCTGCACAGGGGCGCAGCAGCATGGAGCTGCGCAGGGGCGCAGCAGCGTGGAGCTGCGCAGGGGCGCAGCATGGTGCCGCGCATGGGGCTGCGCAGGGCCGCAGCGTGGGGCTGCGCAGGGGCACAGCGTGGGGCTGCGCAGGAGCGCAGCATGGGGCCGCGCATGGGCGCGGCATGGGGCTGCGCAGGGGCGCAGCGTGTGGCTGTGCAAGGGGCGCAGCGTGGGGCCGCGCATGGGCGCGGCATGGGGCTGCGCATGCGCACAGCTAGGGAATAAGCCGTGGAGAAGCGCAGGGCTGCGCAAGAGCGCTGCGTGGGGCTGCGCTGGGGCACAGTGTGGGGCCGCGCTGGGGCGTAGCGTGTGACTACGCACGGCAAGGGGGGCAGAGTGGGAGGTGTCAGCAGGAGCGCAGGATGGAACTGCGCATGAGCGCTGCCTGGGGCTGCGCAGGGGCGCAGCATGGGGGTGCGCATGGGCACAGCATGGGGCCGCGCACGGGCACACAATGGTGCTGCGCACGGGCGCACAATGATGCTGTGCAGGAGCGCTGCGTGGGGCTGCGCCTGCGGTGTGCCAAGGGGGGTGCATGGGGGGGGGGGGGGGGGGGGCGCCTCACCACAGGCTTTTGGCGTCTCCCCTGCCGAGGCCCTGGGCTGCAAGCGCGATGTGTGGCCTCACCACAGGCTGTTGGCCTCGCGCTGTAAGGGGGGAGGGGGGCGGCTGGCATAGGGCTGCGCAGGGGCGCAGCATGGGGCCCCGCTTGAGCGCAGCATGGGGCTGTGCATGAGCGCTGCGTGGGGCTGCGCATGAGCGATGCTTGGGGCTGCGCAGGGGCGCAGCATGGGGACACGCAGGGGCGCGGCATGGGGCTGCGCGTGAGCGCCGCTTGGGGCTCCGCATGAGCGCTGCTTGGGGCTGCGCAGGGGCGCAGCATGGGGACACGCAGGGGCGCGGCACGGGGCTGCGCAAGAGCGCTGCTTGGGGCTGCGCATTAGCGCTGCGTGGGGCTGCGCACGGGCGCGCTGTGGTGCTGCGCAGGAGCGCTGCGTGGGGCTGCGCATGGGGTGCGCCAAGGGGCGTGCATGGGGGGGGAGGGGGCGCCTCACCACAGGCTTTTGGTGTCTCCCCCGCTGAGGCCCTCACCAGGAGGATATTGGTGCCTGGGCTGCTAGCGCGATGCGTGGCCTGAGGGCGCAGACTGGGGCTGCGCATGGGCGCAGACTGGGGCTGCGCATGGGCGCAGACTGGGGCTGCGCATGGGCGCAGACTGGGACTGCGCAGGGGCGCAGACTGGGGCTGCGCATGAGCGCAGAGTGGGGCTGCGCACGGGCGCAGTCTGCGCAGTGGCACAGACTGGGGCTGTGCAGGGGCGCAGATTGGGGCTGCGCAGGGGCGCAGACTGGGGCTGCGCAGGGGCGCAGACTGGGGCTGCGACTGGGGCTGCGCATGAGCGCAGACTGGGGCTGCGCGGGGGCGCAGACTGAGGCTGCGCAGGGGCGCAGACTGGGGCTGCGCACGGGCGCAGTCTGCGTAGGGGCGCAGCATGGGGTTGCGCATGAGCACAGACTGGGGCTGCGCAGGGGTGCAGACTGGGGCTGCGCAGGGGCGCAGACCGGAGCTGCGCAGGGGCGCAGACTGGGGCTGCGCAGGGGCGCAGACTGGGGCTGCGCAGTGGCGCATGGTGGGGCTGCGACCGGGGCTGCGCATGAGCGCCGAATGGGGCTGCGCATGAGCGCAGACTGGGGCCGCAACTGGGGCTGCGCATGAGCGAAGGCTGGGGCTGTGCATGGGCGCAGACTTGGGCTGCGCAGGAGCGCAGACTGGGGCTGCGCAGGAGCGCAGAATGGGGCTGCGCAGGGGCGCAGACTGGGGCTGTGCAGGGGCGCAGACTGGGGCTGCGCAGGTGCGCAGACTGGGGCTGCGCTGGGGCGCAGACTGGGGCTGCGCAGGGGCGCAGACTGGGGCTGCGCCGGGGCGCGGACCGGGGCTGCGCAGGGGCGCAGACTGGGGCTGCGCAGGGGCGCAGACTGAGGCTGCGCAGGGGCGCAGACTGGGGCTGCGCAGGGGCGCAGACTGGGGCGGCGCAGGGGCGCAGACTCGGGCTGCGCAGGGGCGCAGACTGGGGCTGCGCAGGGGTGCCGACTGGGGCTGCGCAGGGGCGCAGACTGGGGCTGCGCAGGGGCGCAGACTGGGGTTTCGCAGGGGCGCAGACTGGGGCTGCGACTGGGGCTGCGCATGAGCGCAGACTGGGGCTGCGCATGGGCGCAGACTGGGGCTGCGCACGAGCGCAGACTGGGGCTGCGCATGAGCGCAGACTGGGGCTGCGCATGAGCGCAGACTGGGGCTGCGCAGGGGCGCAGACTGGGGCTGCGCACGGGCGCAGACTGGGGCCGCGCACGGGCGCAGACTGGGGTTGCGCACGAGCGCAGCATGGGGCTGCGCAGGGGCGCAGACTGGGGCAGCGCAGCGGCGCAGACTGGGGCTGCGCAGGGGCGCAGACTGGGGCTGCGCAGGGGCGCAGACTGGGGCTGCGCAGGGGCGCAGACTGGGGCTGCGCAGGAACGCAGACTGGGGCTGCGTAGGGGCGCAGACTGGGGCTGCGCAGGGGCGCAGACTGGGGCTGCGCAGGGGCGCAGACTGGGGCTGCGCAAGAGCGCAGACTGGGGCTGCGCAGGGGCGCAGACTGGGGCTGCGCAGGGGCGCAGACTGGGGCTGCGCAGGGGCGCAGACTGGGGCTGCGCAGGGGCGCAGACTGGGGCTGCGCATGAGCGCAGACTGGGGCTGCGCAGGGGCGCAGCATGGGGACACGCAAGGGCGCGGCACGGGGCTGCGCACGAGCGCTGCTTGGGGCTGCGCATTAGCGCTGCGTGGGGCTGCGCACGGGCGCGCTGTGGTGCTGCGCAGGAGCGCTGCGTGGGGCTGCGCATGGGGTGCGCCAAGGGGCGTGCATGGGGGGGGGGGGGGGGGGGCTCACCACAGGCCTTTGGCGTCTCCCCCGCTGAGGCCCTCACCAGGAGGATATTGGTGCCTGGGCTGCTAGCGCGATGCGTGGCCTCAGGGCGCAGACTGGGGCTGCGCATGGGCGCAGACTGGGGCTGCGCATGGGCCCAGACTGGGGCTGCGCATGGGCGCAGACTGGGACTGCGCAGGGGCGCAGACTGGGGCTGCGCATGAGCGCAGACTGGGGCTGCGCAGGGGCGCAGACTGGGGCTGCGCATGAGCGCAGAGTGGGGCTGCGCACGGGCGCAGTCTGCGCAGTGGCGCAGACCGGGGCTGTGCAGGGGCGCAGATTGGGGCTGCGCAGGGGCGCAGACTAGGGCTGCGCAGGGGCGCAGACTGGGGCTGCGACTGGGGCTGCGCATGAGCGCAGACTGGGGCTGCGCAGGGGCGCAGACTGAGGCTGCGCAGGGGCGCAGACTGGGGCTGCGCAGGGGCGCAGACTGGGGCTGCGCAGGGGCGCAGACTGGGGCTGCGCATTAGCGCAGACTGGGGCTGCGCATGAGCGCAGACTGGGGCTGCGCAGGGGCGCAGACTGGGGCTGCGCAGGGGCGCAGACTGGGGCTGCGCTTGGGCGCAGACTGGGGCTGCGCAGGGGCGCAGACTGGGGCTGCGCAGGGGCGCAGACTGGGGCTGCGCAGGGACGCAGACCGGGGCTGAGCAGGGGCGCAGACTGGGGCTGCGCAGGGGCGCAGACTGGGGCTGCGCAGGGGCGCAGACTGGGGCTGCGCATAAGCGCAGACTGGGGCTGCGCAGGGGCGCAGACTGGGGCTGCGCAGGGGCGCAGACTGGGGCTGCGCAGGGGCGCAGACTGGGGCTGCGCATGAGCGCAGACTGGGGCTGCGCAGGGGCGCAGACTGGGGCCGCGCAGGGGCGCAGACTGGGGCTGCGCAGGAGCGCAGACTGGGGCTGCGCAGGAGCGCAGACTGGGGCTGCGCATGGGCCCAGACTGGGGCTGCGCATGGGCGCAGACTGGGACTGCGCAGGGGCGCAGACTGGGGCTGCGCATGAGCGCAGACTGGGGCTGCGCATGAGCGCAGAGTGGGGCTGCGCACGGGCGCAGTCTGCGCAGTGGCGCAGACTGGGGCTGTGCAGGGGCGCATATTGGGGCTGCGCAGGGGCGCCGACTGGGGCTGCGCAGGGGCGCAGACTGGGGCTGCGACTGGGGCTGCGCATGAGCGCAGACTGGGGCTGCGCAGGAGCGCAGACTGAGGCTGCGCAGGGGCGCAGACTGGGGCTGCGCAGGGGCGCAGACTGGGGCTGCGCAGGGGCGCAGACTGGTGCTGCGCAGGGGCGCAGACTGGGGCTGCGCAGGGGCGCAGACTGGGGCTGCGCATGAGCGCAGACTGGGGCTGCGCAGGGGCGCAGACTGGGGCTGCGCATGGGGCGCAGACTGGGGCTGCGCAGGGGCGCAGACTGGGGCTGCGCAGGGGCGCAGACTGGGGCTGCGCAGGGGCGCAGACTGGGGCTGCGCAGGGGCGCAGACTGGGGCTGCACAGAGACGCAGACCGGGGCTGAGCAGGGGCGCAGACTGGGGATGCGCAGGGGCGCAGACTGGGGCTGCGCAGGGGCGCAGACTGGGGCTGCGCATGAGCGCAGACTGGGGCTGCGCAAGGGCGCAGACTGGGGCTGCGCAGGGGCGCAGACTGGGGCTGCGCAGGGGCGCAGACTGGGGCTGCGCATGAGCGAAGACTCGGGCTGCGCAGGGGCGCAGACTGGGGCTGCGCAGGGGCGCAGACTGGGGCTGCGCAGGAGCGCAGACTGGGGCTGCGCAGGAGCGCAGACTGGGGCTGCGCATGTGCGTAGACTGGGGCTGCGCATGAGCGCGGACTGGGGCTGTGCAGGAGCGCAGACTGGGGCTGCGCAGGGGCGCAGACTGGGGCTGCGCATGAGCGCAGACTGGGGCTGCGCAGGGGCGCCGACTGGGGCTGCGCAGGTGCGCAGACTGGGGCTGTGCAGGAGCGCAGACTGGGGCTGCGCATGTGCGCAGACTGGGGCTGCGCATGAGCGCAGACTGGGGCTGCGCAGGGGCGCAGCATGGGGCTGTGCAGGGGCGCAGACTGGGGCTGCGCTTGGGCGCAGACTGGGGCCGCGCAGGGGCGCAGACTGGGGCTGCGCAGGGGCGCAGACTGGGGCTGCGCAGGGGCGCAGACTGGGGTTGCGCAGGGGCGCAGACTGGGGCTGCGACTGGGGCTGCGCATGAGCGCAGACTGGGGCTGCGCATGGGCGCAGACTGGGGCTGCGCACGAGCGCAGACTGGGGCTGCGCATGAGCGCAGACTGGGGCTGCGCATGAGCGCAGACTGGGGCTGCGCAGGGGCGCAGACTGGGGCTGCGCATGGGCGCAGACTGGGGCTGCGCACGGGCGCAGACTGGGGCTGCGCACGAGCGCAGCATGGGGCTGCGCAGGGGCGCAGCATGGGGCAGCGCAGGGGCGCAGACTGGGGCTGCGCAGGGGCGCAGACTGGGGCTGCGCAGGGGCGCAGACTGGGGCTGCGCAGAGGCGCAGACTGGAGCTGCGCATGAGCGCAGACTGGGGCTGCGCAGGGGCGCAGACTGGGGCTGCGCAGGGGCGCAGACTGGGGCTGCGCAGGGGCGCAGACTGGGGCTGCGCTTGGGCGCAGACTGGGGCTGCGCAGGGGCGCAGACTGGGGCTGCGCAGGGGCGCAGACTGGGGCTGCGCAGGGGCGCAGACTGGGGCTGCACAGGGACGCAGACCGGGGCTGAGCAGGGGCGCAGACTGGGGCTGCGCAGGGGCGCAGACTGGGGCTGCGCAGGGGCGCAGACTGGGGCTGCGCATGAGCGCAGACTTGGGCTGCGCAGGGGCGCAGACTGGGGCTGCGCAGAAGCGCAGACTGGGGCTGCGCAGGGGCGCAGACTGGGGCTGCGCATGAGCGCAGACTGGGGCTGCGCAGGGGCGCAGACTGGGGCTGCGCAGGGGCGCAGACTGGGGCTGCGCAGGAGCGCAGACTGGGGCTGCGCAGGAGCGCAGACTGGGGCTGCGCATGTGCGTAGACTGGGGCTGCGCATGAGCGCAGACTGGGGCTGTGCAGGAGCGCAGACTGGGGCTGCGCATGTGCCCTGACTGGGGCTGCGCATGAGCGCAGACTGGGGCTGTGCAGGGGCGCAGACCCGGGCTGCGCAGGGGCGCAGACTGGGGTTGCGCAGGGGCACAGACTGGGGCTGCGCAGGGGCGCAGACTGGGGCTGCGCAGGGGCGCAGACTGGGGCTGCGCAGGGGCGCAGACTGGGGCTGCGCATGAGCGCAGACTGGGGCTGCGCAGGGGCGCCGACTGGGGCTGCGCAGGGGCGCAGACTGGGGCTGTGCAGGAGCGCAGACTGGGGCTGCGCATGTGCGCAGACTGGGGCTGCGCATGAGCGCAGACTGGGGCTACGCAGGGGCGCAGCATGGGGCTGTGCAGGGGCGCAGACTGGGGCTGCGCTTGGGCGCAGACTGGGGCCGCGCAGGGGCGCAGACTGGGGCTGCGCAGGGGCGCAGACTGGGGCTGCGCAGGGGCGCACACTGGGGTTGCGCAGGGGCGCAGACTGGGGCTGCGACTGGGGCTGCGCATGAGCGCAGACTGGGGCTGCGCATGGGCGCAGACTGGGGCTGCGCACGAGCGCAGACTGGGGCTGCGCATGAGCGCAGACTGGGGCTTCGCATGAGCGCAGACTGGGGCCGCGCAGGGGCGCAGACTGGGGCTGCGCATGGGCGCAGACTGGGGCTGCGCACGGGCGCAGACTGGGGCTGCTCACGAGCGCAGCATGGGGCTGCGCAGGGGCGCAGACTGGGGCAGCGCAGGGGCGCAGACTGAGGCTGCGCAGGGGCGCAGACTGGGGCTGCGCAGGGGCCCAGACTGGGGCTGCGCATGTGCGCAGACTGGGGCTGCGCATGAGCGCAGACTGGGGCTACGCAGGGGCGCAGCATGGGGCTGTGCAGGGGCGCAGACTGGGGCTGCGCTTGGGCGCAGACTGGGGCCGCGCAGCGGCGCAGACTGGGGCTGCGCAGGGGCGCAGACTGGGGCTGCGCAGGGGCGCACACTGGGGTTGCGCAGGGGCGCAGACTGGGGCTGCGACTGGGGCTGCGCATGAGCGCAGACTGGGGCTGCGCATGGGCGCAGACTGGGGCTGCGCACGAGCGCAGACTGGGGCTGCGCATGAGCGCAGACTGGGGCTTCGCATGAGCGCAGACTGGGGCCGCGCAGGGGCGCAGACTGGGGCTGCGCATGGGCGCAGACTGGGGCTGCGCACGGGCGCAGACTGGGGCTGCTCACGAGCGCAGCATGGGGCTGCGCAGGGGCGCAGACTGGGGCAGCGCAGGGGCGCAGACTGAGGCTGCGCAGGGGCGCAGACTGGGGCTGCGCAGGGGCCCAGACTGGGGCTGCGCAAGGGCGCAGACTGGGGCTGCGCAGGGGCGCAGACTGGGGCTGCGTAGGGGCGCAGACTGGGGCTGCGCAGGGGCGCAGACTGGGGCTGCCCAGGGGCGCAGACTGGGGCTGCGCAAGAGCGCAGACTGGGGCTGCGCAGGGGCGCAGAGTGGGGCTGCGCAGGGGCGCAGACTGGGGCTGCGCAGGGGCGCAGACTGGTGCTGCGCATGAGCGCAGACTGGGGCTGGGCATGGGCGCAGACTGGGGCTGCGCATGGGCGCAGACTGGGGCTGCGCATAAGCGCAGACTGGAGCTGCGCATGAGCGCAGACTGGGGCTGCGCACGGGTGCAGTCTGCGCGGTGGCGCAGACTGGGGCTGTGCAGGGGCGCAGACTGCGGCTACGCAGGGGCGCAGACTGGGGCTGCGCAGGGGCGCAGGCTGGGGCAGCGCAGGAGCGCTGACTGGGGCTGCGCAGGCGCGACGACGGGGGCTGCGCAGGGGCGCAGACTGGGGCTGCGACTGGGGCTGCGCAGGGGCGCAGACTGGGGCTGCGCGGGGGCGCAGACTGAGGCTGCGCACGGGCGCAGTCTGCGTAGGGGCGCAGCATGGGGCTGCGCATGGGCGCAGAATGGGGCTGCGCAGGGGTGCAGACTGGGGCTGCGCAGGGGCGCAGGCCGGGGCCGCGCAGGGGTGCTGGGGGGGGGGGGGGCGCCTCACCACAGGCTCTTGGCGCCACCCCCTGGGGCTGGGTCCCTCACCATGAGGCTGTTGGGGCCTGGGCTGGCGGGCCTCACCACAGACTTTTGGCCGCACCCTCTGGGGGGGAGCATCTGGTGCCCACAGGGCATCCTGATGGGGGGGGGCTCTGCTGTAGGTGACCACAGGTCACTGGAGGCTGATTTAACTGGGGGCTCATGTTAATTGATGGCCCAGGGCGCATGGGGGAGGGTCCCAACTCTCGCCCCCGGAGGTTCTTGACTGCTGTTGGGGGGGGGGGGGGGGGGGTTCGCGGTGTTTCGTGTTTTGGGAGGTGAGCTGCCTCCCACGGCAAAACCCAGGCGGCCTCTTCGCTCTGGGGAACCTCCGCAGGGGGCAGAGGTAGGGGCAGGGGGGGCAGAAGCAGGGGCAGGGGCAGTGGCAGGGCCAGCGGCAGGGGCAGGGGCAGTGGCAGGAGCCGGGGCAGTGGGAGGGGTAAGGGCAGTGGCAGGGGCAGGGGCCGGGGCAGGGGCAGGGGCAGGGGCAGGGGCTGTGGCAGGGGCAGGGGCTGGGGCAGGGGCAGGGGCAGGGACGGGGCCAGTGGCTTGAGCAGGGGCAGTGGCAGGGGCAGGGGCAGGGGTAGGGGCAGGGGCAGGGGCAGGGGCAGGGGCAGTAGCAGGGGCACAGGCAAAGGCAGGGGCAGGGGCAGGGGCAGGGGCAGAGGCAGTGGCGGGGGCAGTGGCAGGGCCATGGGCAGGGGCAGTGGTAGGGGCAGTGGCAGTAGCAGGGGCAGGGGCAGGGGCAGTGGCAGTAGCAGGGGCAGGGGCAGGGGCAGTGGTCGTGGCAGGGGCAGGGGCAGAGGCATGGGCAGGGGGGCAGGGGCAGGGGCAGGGGATGTGGCAGGGGCAGGGGCAGGGGCAGGGGCAGGGGCAGGGGCAGGGGCAGGGGCAGGGGCAGTGGCAGGGGCAGGGGCAGGGGCAGTGGGTGGGGCAGGGGCAGTGGCAGGGACAGGGGCAGAGGCATGGGCAGGGACAGGGGCAGGGGCAGGGGCCGGGGCTGTGGGAGGTGCAGGGGCAGTGGCACGGGCAGGGGCATGGGCAGATGCTAGGGCACGGACAGGTGCAGGGTCTGGGGCAGGGGCAGAGGCAGAGGCACTGGCGGGGGCAGGGGCAGGGGCAGGGACAGTGGCAGGGGCAGGGGCAGGGGCAGTAGCAGGGGCAGAGGCAGGGGCAGAACAGGGGCAGGGGCAGGGGCAGGGGCATGGCAGGGGCAATGGCAGTGGCAGGGGCAGGGGCAGGGGCAGTGCCTGTAGCAGAGGCAGGGGCAGGGGCAGGGGCATGGGCGGTGGCAGCAGTAGGGGCAGGTGCAGGGGCAGTGGCTGGGGCAGGGGCAGTGGCAGGGGCAACCGCAGGGGCAGAGGCCCTGGCTGGGGCAGGGGCAGGGGCCGGGGCAAGGCAGGGGCAGAGGCAGGGGCAGGGGGGGCAGGGGCAGGGACAGGGGCAGTGGCAGGAGAAGGGGCAGGGGCAGGGGCAGGGGCAGGGGCCGGGGCAGTGGCAGGAGCAGGGGCAGTGGGAGGGGCAAGGGCGGTGGCAGGGGGGGCAGGGGCAGTGGCAGGAGCAGGGGCCGGGGCAGGGGCAGGGGCAGTCACAGTTGCTGGGGTAGGGGCAGGGGCAGGGGCAGGGGCCGTGGCTGTGGCAGGGGCAGAGGCAGGGGCAGGGGGGCAGGGGCAGGGTCAGGGGCAGTGACAGGGGCAGGGGCAGAGGCAGGGGCTGGGGCAGGGGCTGTTGCAGGAGCAGGGGCAGTGGGCGGGGCAGGGGCAGTGGCAGGGGCTGTGGCAGGGGCAGGGGCAGGGGCAGTGGGAGGAACAGGGGCAGTGGCAGGGGCAGGGGCACGGGCAGTTGCAGGGGCAGGGGCAGGGGCTGGGGCAGGGGCAGAGCCAGGGGCAGTGGCAGTGACAGGAACAAGGGCAGGGGCAGAGGCAGGGGCAGGGGGGCAGGGACAGGGGCAGGGGCAGTTGCAGGGACAGGGGCAGGGGCAGGGGCATGGGCGGTGGCAGCAGTAAGGGCAGGTGCAGGGGCAGTGGCTGGGGCAGGGGCAGTGGCAGGGGCAACCGCAGGGGCAGAGGCCCTGGCTGGGGCAGGGGCAGGGGCCGGGGCAAGGCAGGGGCAGAGGCAGGGGCAGGGGGGGCAGGGGCAGGGACAGGGGCAGTGGCAGGAGCAGGGGCAGGGGCAGGGGCAGGGGCAGGGGCCGGGGCAGTGGCAGGAGCAGGGGCAGTGGGAGGGGCAAGGGCGGTGGCAGGGGGGGCAGGGGCAGTGGCAGGAGCAGGGGCCGGGGCAGGGGCAGGGGCAGTCACAGTTGCTGGGGTAGGGGCAGGGGCAGGGGCAGG
The DNA here is from genome assembly GCA_964036045.1 of Eutreptiella sp. 'Long Island Sound 2002'. NCBI lineage: Eukaryota > Euglenozoa > Euglenophyceae > Eutreptiales > Eutreptiaceae > Eutreptiella > Eutreptiella sp. 'Long Island Sound 2002'. The sequence goes on along the minus strand of OZ038380.1, from coordinate 98,482,424 downwards.
GGCCGTGGCTGTGGCAGGGGCAGAGGCAGGGGCAGGGGGGGCAGGGGCAGGGTCAGGGGCAGTGGCAGGGGCAGGGGCAGAGGCAGGGGCTGGGGCAGGGGCTGTGGCAGGGGCAGGGGCAGTGGGCGGGGCAGGGGCAGTGGCAGGGGCTGTGGCAGGGGCAGGGGCAGGGGCAGTGGGAGGAACAGGGGCAGTGGCAGGGGCAGGGGCACGGGCAGTTGCAGGGGCAGGGGCAGGGGCTGGGGCAGGGGCAGAGCCAGGGGCAGTGGCAGTGACAGGAACAAGGGCAGGGGCAGAGGCAGGGGCAGGGGGGCAGGGACAGGGGCAGGGGCAGTGGCAGGGACAGGGGCAGGGGCAGGGGCAGTCGTAGGGGCAGCAGCAGGGGCACGGGCAGTTGCAGGGGCAGGGGCAGGGGCAGTGGGAGGGGCACGGGCAGTGGTAGAGGCGAGGGCAGGGACAGGGGCAGGGGCGGGGCAGTGGCTAGGGCAGGGGCAGTGGCAGGGGCAGTGGCAGGGGCAGGGGCAGGGGCAGGGGCTAGGGCAGTGGCAGGAGCAGGGGCAGTTGCAGGGGCCGGGGCAGGGTTAGAGGCCGTGGTAGGGGCAGGGGCAGGGGCATGGGCAGGGGCCGGGGCAGGGGTAGGGGCAGGGGTAGAGGCAGTGGCAGGGGCAGGGGCAGGGGCAGGGGCATGGGCAGTGGCAGGAACAGTGGCAGTGGCAGGGGCAGGAGCAGGGGCAGTGGGAGGGGCAAGGGCAGTGGTAGGGGCAGGGGCAGGGACAGGGGCAAGGGCAGGGGCAGTGGCTGGGGCAGGGGCAGTGGCAGGGGCAGTGGCAGGGGCAAGGGCAGGGGCAGGGGCAGGGGCAGTGGCAGGAGCAGGGGCAGTTGCAGGGGCAGGGGCAGGGTCAGGGGCAGTGGCAGGGGCAGTGGCAGTGGCAGGGGCAGGGGCAGTGGCAGTGGCAGTAGCAGGGGCAGGGGCAGGGGCAGTGGCTGGGGCAGGGGCAGTGGCAGTAGCAGGGGCAGTAGCAGGGGCAGGGGCAGGGGCAGTGGCAGTGGCAGGGGCAGGGCAGGGGTAGAAGCAGGGGCAGGGGGGGCAGGGGCAGGGGCAGAGGCAGGGGCAGGGGCTGGGGCAGTGGCAGGAGCCGGGGCAGTGGGAGGGGCAAGGGCAGGGGCAGGGGTAGGGGCCGGTGCAGGGGCAGTGGCAGGGGCAGGGGCAGGGGCAGGGGTAGGGCCTGGGGCAGGGGCAGGTGCAGGGGCAGGGGCAGGGGCAGTGGCAGGGGCAAGGGCAGGGGCTGGGGCAGGGGCAGTGGCAACGGCAGTGGCAGGGGCAGGGGCTGGGCCAGTGGCAGGGGCAGTGGCAGTGGCAGGGGCAGGGGCAGGGGCAGTGGCAGTAGCAGTAGCAGGGGCAGCGGCAGGGGCAGTGGCAGTAGCAGGGGCAGTGGCATGGGCTGGGGCAGGGGCCGTGGCGGCGGCAGGGGCAGGGGCAGGGGCAGGGGCAGGGGAAGTGGCAGTAGCAGGGGCAGTTGCAGGGGCAGGGGCAGGGTCAGGGGCCGTGGTAGGGGCAGGGGCAGGGGCATGGGCAGGAGCAGTAGCAGGGGCAGAGGCAGGGGCTGGGGCGGGGACAGGGGCAGGGGTAGAGGCAGTGGCAGGAGCAGGGGCAGGGGCAGGGGCAGGGGCAGTGGCAGGGGCAGTGGCAGTGGCAGGGGCAGGGGCAGTGGCAGTGGCAGTAGCAGGGGCATTGGGAGGGGCAGGGGCAGTGGCAGTAGCAGGGGCAGGGGCAGGGGCAGGGGCAGTGGCAGGGGCAGGGGCAGGGGCAGGGGCAGAAGGAGGGGCAGGGGGGGGCAGGGGCAGGGGCAGAGGCTGGGGCAGGGGGAGGGGCGGGGGCAGTGGCAGGAGCCGGGGCAGTGGGAGGGGCTTTGGCTTTGGCTTTGGCTTTGCTTCTCCGCTGGGTCGGTGCGGCTGAACCGTCCCGACCCTTAACACGCTTTGTTACCCCTGCATCACCGTGCTATTCCTTTACCCACGCTTGTTTGGTCCTTGTGTTTTCCTGCTCTTTCGTCTTTTTTTATACGTCGGCGTTCCGCCTTTTCTTTGTTTGTTTGTTTGTTTGTTTGTTTTTTCTTCCTTATCGTGTGCTTGCTTCCTGTTTGTTTGGTGGCTGTTTCCGTCGGTGCTTCTGCCTGAGCCTGCTTCTCCTTGGTGACTCTCCTTGTCACTGGTTTGTTTCCTCTGCACCGAAAAGCGCCAAAATGCTGAAAATGCTGAAAATGCAAGGACAAGACACCCGCTCCCTTCACTCACAAGCAAAGCCATCCAAAGCAAAGCCCGTGATGTCAGCTCCAATGCCCGAGGCGTCGTGTGCTGGCCGGCATGGCACTGCCATGCGGGCACCTCTCCGCGTATGCCCCTACGGTGCGGTTGTGCTGCTGGCCTCCTTACTTTATGACGCCCCGTGTGGCGGGCTCCCGCCCGCGACGGCTCTTGCCTCTGCTCTTCGCTGGTGCCCTCGTCGCTCTTCGCTGGTGCCCTCGTCGTTGTACGCCGCTTGTGCGACTGGCCCGATCGGCCTTCGCGTATCTTCGTCGCCTCGTTTACCGACGGTCCCATCGACGACCGCTTCCGTAGCCCCGATCGTGTGGACGTGGATCTTGCCGGTCGTAACCTCCGCGTCCTTTGCCTGCGACCCCTTCGTGGCGTGGTCGATACCGGGCCCGATTGCCGCCTCCCGGTGCTCCTGTACACACAAGCAGCAATGCGCACGTCGTCTCTTGCCGGTCCCTCCATACCACACACACTGCACTGGCCCGCACCAAGATCACAGCATCGCCGCCCATGCCTCCCAGCGCGGCATCCGATACTCCACTGGACCTGCCGCATCGCACAGGAGGCTCCAGTCCTTGCGACGCACTCGTTTGACACCTTGCATCACCATCCTTGCCAGGCCTTTCTCCACGTTCGTCGCTCCGTCGCGGCAGAGTAGGAGCAACACTCCTGGCTCGCCCCGCCTCACACGTTCACCCCACGCGCGGATCAGTACCTCGATTTGTGTTGCACTGCCCACCGTGCCACACCATGTGACCCGATCAGCAGCCACCTGGGCCTGCTGGACGGGGATGCCACCTGCTCCATCTGGACTCCACCCACCATGCGGGATGCGCCACCGCTGATCCAATCGACAATACCTGGTGTGCATCATGGCCCAGTGCAGGACATCCGCGGGCACCCTGATCATGGCACTGTGCTGCGGCGCGTAGTCGCGCGGGTCCCATAGCGGTATGGCATGCTCCCGCTGCATGCCCATGGGGACCCAGTGGACCCGCGTCGCTTTCAGGTCACGGCCTTCACGCTGGATCCTGTACAGGGTCCTCATGCACTGCAGGACCAGCAGCCTGCTGTCCCTGTTTACCAGGCGTTGGAGATGCTGCACATACGCAGCCGACGGTACACTGCCCAGATACATGTGCCACACTCGGTCACCCGCTGCCAGTGCCCGTCTCCAGGGCTTCACCCACAGGAACTCCACTGTCTCTTCCCCTGCTCTCAGCTGAATGCCTTGCCATACCCTGCGGGTGTGCACTGTGGGTGGCACACTGCGTCGCAGCACCGCTTCAATTTCTGCCATCTCATACTCCCAGTTCCCTGTGACCACCGGACATCGGTGCACCAAATGCGCTCTGAGATAATGCGCCTGCATGCCACATTTGCGGCACTCCCCTGCGACCTCCTCACTGGCCACAAAGGCGTCCAGATCTTCGTCGAACGCCGACATGAGGATGGCAGCCGCGTCTTCAGGACAATATGGCGAGAGTCGGTCCCATGCCTTGAGCAGCTGACCATCAGCGGCATCATCTGGCCTAGCCACCGGCTCCAGCACCTCGACACTGTCAGCGCGCGCCTTGGCGCCCCACTCGTACTGCTGTTTGCACTGTCTGCGGACATCACAAACCACGTGCCCATTCCACGTGAACAACATGGTCTCGCCATCACACCAGCATGCTGGGCATAGCCACTGCTCGTCAGACAACTGCATGAGACGTACCTCTTCGGCCTCCGCATCGCTGACCTTGTTCACCATCGAGACCACGTCGTTGCACCCCGTGTCATGCTGCGCCGGCGCCCATCCCGTCAGGATACCATCAGTCCACTGAAGCTCATCGTGCGCCTCAATACGCTGCAAGAGGTCGGTGTGCGATGACTCCATTCTGCGGTGCTGCAGCTTGATGGCGGCTGACTGGTTGTCAACCCAGCGGCTGATTTGCATGCGGAGCCTTTGACGCTGTAGCTGCCTCAGCACTGCCGCTGTCCCCTCATGGACAGCTGTCATCTCAAAGAGCGTGGTGGACGCGCTGGCCGCCCGCATCCACGCCCGGGCCTGCCACAGGACTACACCGTGCACATCAGCTACCGTCACCCCTAAGCCCCACTCACGTTGCGCCGCGTCTGCACTGGCATCACCCACTAAGATCAGCAGACCGTGTGGCGCACCGCTCAGGTCGGCTCCGCATTCCCATCGGTCTCCCGCATCTGGCCCACGTCTATAAAGCACGCTCCAGCCATTAACCGTGCCCCACCGAGCCAGCTTGTCGAAGTCGGTACCCAGATCGTCGGCCAGTGTGCCCCCTGCACCGCACCTCTGAAAGCCACACTGCACCTCCCATTGTGTGACGCGTTTCGTCAGAGGGTGCACAGAGCACATGGCGCTGTACATTTCCGCCACAAACCTGACCCACAGACAGCGCGCAGGATGTGGCACTGCCAGGCCTCCTTCGTGCAGGGCTCCAAATATGAAGCGCCAGGGAGTCTTGTATGGCAGCCGCAGCACCTTGCGCACGACATTGGCAACTGACGCCGTCGCGGACGCCACCTGGTGCTTGTCTGCTATCCACGTCAGGCTATCCACCGGCATCTTCACTATTTTGGTGTGGGTCCATGCGTTTATCAGTATCCCCTGTACGAGGACCCTCATCAGAACCAGGCCAGGAACATGGAACCGCATGCGACCCAGTAGCTGTTTACACTTGGACGCAAGCTGGACCTTGTCCTTCGTGGCTTCTGAGAACCAGTTGATGTCGCCACCAAGCAGCCTGACGTAGGTTCTCCTGCCCTTAGCTTTCACTCGTTCTCCTCCCACCTGAATGCTGCCACGCACAGGGCCCATCACGCCATCCGCATCCTTGGATAAATGGACCAGACCGAACTTGTCTGGGTTATTCACCAAATTCATCCAGCCTGCCTGCTTCACTGCCGCTTTAGCTTCTGCCTCCAGCACTCGCATCTCGTTGGCCAGAATTACCGTGTCGTCCACTGTGGCCTGTGGCCCCATCCGCTCTGCGCCATGTCGCGTCCATGCTGACACACCCTTCACTTGCGTCCTGAACCAGACAGCTAGGAGACACGCAAACCAGATGTACCAGAAGGGGTCCATGCCCCCCCCCTGGATGCATCCTCCTGCCAGCCGGTACCCCTTGGTCAGGCCCAACGGCGTGTGCACATACACCACCAGGCCTGAGTACAGGAAGGCAGCCTGGAACCAGGCCCACATGAGCAGCGGCTCCTCTCTGACTATCGTCCGCATGGTGACCCTGTTCACCTGACCGTAGGCATTGGACTGATCCATCAACAATACGATGAAGGTCAGGCCCCGCACCACGTGCTGCATCATGACGGCGTACAGCAGCCTGCGCAGGTGATTGCCGTTGGCCCCCTTGATGGCCGCGTGTTGGAAGTGCTGCAGCGCGGCACTGCTGAGCATCGGCTGTACTCTGCGCCACTGCCCGCGCTGCATGGTGCGGATGACACCGCTCTCCACGAGCACCGGTCTAGTCACTTTGTTGACGTCCAACCCTTTCTTGCCCGGTTTGCGCAGAGGATGGTGCACTGCCGCAAAGCACTCAGGTGGCAGTGCCACGTACCCGGCTGTCAGCACTGCTGCGAAGGCCACCAGGCCTCGCAGACCCAGGTGGTTCTGCAGTCGTGCTGCGAAGCCATCCATGGTCATCGTGTTGGAGGTGACCGAGGCTAGCAGGCGCGCCGTCTCTACCACCCCATACGGATACCCGATGCCGTAAGCGATCGCGCCCTGCGACACTCGCTCTGCCACCCTGGCTCTCGCCCTCTCCACTATGCTCTTTTGCGCCGCGGCCACCTCCATGATGGGTGGTGGGACGACCTTCACTATCTGCGCCTCATGCATTTCACCGGGCGGTGGCGGATGTCGCTTCGCCGCCTCCCGTGCCACCGTGGTCAGGACCTCTTCACCTCTGACCACCCTCTCCTGCTCTGAGTCCCATACCTCACGCAACGGGTGAATCGGAAACGGCTTGCGCATTTTGATCGTGCGCATGACCTCACCTGTCAGCAAGCCATCTGTCAAGAGCTGTTTCTCCCTCACCATTCTCCTCCATGCTTGGCGGGATACCTCTTCGCTAAGCCATCCCACCAGGTCCTTGCTGCTCTCCATGTCGTCTACTCGCTGGTTGAGGCGATCCCAGACTTGTTCGTCCGCCTGTGCCTTCTGCTGCGCCTCGGAGATTGCTGCCATGACCTCCCTCATGAGCAGGAGCCAACACGCTGGTCGCACACCTGGCACGCTCATGGCCTCCATGAGGTCGCCGTACTGACGGTTCTGGTCGTGACCCCAGCCCAGCATGTCAACAGGCTTGTGGCACTGTACGCTTGAGTCTGCAGCTCCCGTCCACAGTACCAAGCACACGAGTACTATGGGGTGATCGGCCACACCCTGCAGGTAGCGCACACCCACATCCGTACAGCCCTCACGTGGCGTCATCGCCCAGTCTTTGTGCAGCACACCTTCCTTGCCCGTGGACTGAACATCAGCGCCCAGCCACTGCGCCAGGGCGATTGACTGATCGTGTGTGGGCACGTGACGGTTCCAATCCCCAACTGCGAGAAATCTCACTCCTGGGTGTGCATTCTTGACCATGGCCACGTCCTGAGTCACCTGACGATACTCCGTCGCCTCCGACCGCTGAGGCATGTGTACCAGTATTATGCCCAGAGCGCCCACGGCCACATTCACCAGCACCACCAACGCGTGTCTGGTGTCCAGGACGACACGGTATCCCGTTGTCGGGGTCCGTCCCCGGCCAGCCTTCACCCATAGCGCCATAAACCTGCCGCTGCCCCTGACCTTACTGGGAACGTAGATGTATCCCGGCACGTCCACGTTGACCTCATCCTTGAGATTCCACACCTCGATGAGCCCAAGTGCGAACACACCCAGTGTCTGCATTTGGCTCTGGATGATACACCAATCGGCAACGGTCAGGCTGCGCACATTTTCACTCATCACTATCAGGCGCTCCTGCCGACCTTCCCCACCTGACAGCACCACCGGCATACCGTGCCAGTGATCACCCCGCATTATCCTCGGAGGTTTGGCGTCCATGCTCTTCTGCAGGCTGACTTGCACCCGAATCACACCACTGGCCACGCGCTCGCTGGTCACCATACATTGGCGGGCATCCTCCGGATACCCAGTGTAGCAACACCAGTCTGCCCACCACTGTTTGATGGGGTCTTCGTGCTCCAGCAGCCGCCGGCGATACTGGCGATCCATCGCAATACCGCCATCTTCACGGCGCCACCGCGTCAGAGCTGCTGCACCAGCCATGGCCTTGGCAACCTCCAGGATGTCATGGTGCCAGGTCCCCTGCGGCGCATCGTTCCATGCACTCAGATCCACCCGAAGCATTGGGTGTTTGGCATGCCATGCACCGTCCACCACAATGCCAAACGTGGTGGCCCCACTGCGATAGTGACCCACAGTCTGTGGCGCGCCAGGGCCGTCCGGAGCATCACCTCCTGCCACCCAGGACACCAGTCGCTGTCCCAGGCGCTCTGCACTGCCGAGTGACTCTCCTGCTGCCCGTTGCACATACCTTTCCGCTTGGCAGTGTTCCATGGACGCTTTCTCCACCCCGCTAGTCTGCGGCATCGCGTTGCGCAGCACGTCCGCCTCTCGAAGCACACTCTCTGGGACCCCCGGCGCCGCCTTCGGGCCCGCAGCACGCTTAGTTGTTTTCGTGCCGCGGCGAAACTCCCGCTCTAGCACCGCCAGCTGCGCCCTGTCCGCCTCCACCATGCCCATGCCACGCACTTCCATCGTCTCGGACCATCGTTCTGGCGCCTTGCGTGTCACCGGTCCTGCCCCGTGGCGAACCGTTCCTTTGACGCCCCACAGGCCAAGCTCCCGCACCATGGCGGCACGGGCGCGCTGCAATTCTTGGTGCGGGCCAGCACACGTACCGTCCCCAAACCGCACTACACATCCTGGCCTCTCAGCCTCACCCAGTCCCCATAACGACACAAACGGAGCAGTCGCTTGAAAGGGAGGCATGACTGACCACACAAACCCCACACTCATACCGTCTGCCTGGGAGATGTGGACAGACGGGCCCGTGCCCGTCGCCTTCCCATTTGGTTTGCGCTGGAACGCCGTTGCTGCTCGCGCCACGACCTCGAAGTCTTCAGTGGCTAGCACTGTGATGAAGGACACCTTGTCGTCTTGCAGCTTCAGCGACGCCTTGCGCTTGCCATCCAACACACGACTGATCGAGGCAGCATCTGCCACCAGTTGCACAAGTTGATCGGGCGTCTTTGGGTCGCAGGCTGCTTGTATTTGACGCCACACCACGTCATGGTTGGAGTGGGCGAACATGAGCTTTATCTTCTTTACGACGTCGTCTACCTCTTTCCCTCTCAGATTCTGGAGGTAGACGACGCCCAGTGTGCCGGTGTCCTCAAGTACCCGCTCAAACACCAGGCCCGTATCCAACCCATCGACGTTGAGCGCTGGCAGGACACTGCGCTCCTGTTGGGCTTCATGTTCGGCCCGCTGCCTGGCATGCTTCTCCTGCTCGTCATGCTGCCGCTTCGCCTCCTGCGCCTTAATGGCCGCCGCCTCCGCCAACAACTTCTGGTCCTCTATGGTATACCGCTTTTTTGTTGGCGGCGTCCCTTCCACAGGAAGGGGCTCGCGGGCGTTGCCTAACGTGCTCTCTTCTTGTGCGCGCACATCACGCGCATGGTCAGGTGCCCACCGATCATCTATCTCGTCCTGCCACTGCTGGCACTTGCGTTGCCACTGCAGGCGCGATGACCGGACTTCTTGAATGGCTCTGATGGCCCTGGCTGGCAGGTGTTTAACCACTGCCGCCACCTCCGCCACCCGCAGAGACTTTACTTTCACCAGCATCTGCGGCACCGCCGCCGGCGTCACGTCCTCCATGAACGTCATCGCTGTGTCTTCAAGCCCGGCAGCCAAGAACGCCTCACTGGCAGCATTCATCAGCAGCTCCGCCTCCTCCAGGGACAGGTCACCCAGGCCCTCCATCATGGTCACCACCCTGGCAAGCTTTGCCTCCTGATTGCTTGCCGCCTCTGGTTCACTACGTTGCTGAGCAGCCACTGGAGGGGCAGCTTCAGCAGCGTGAGCGACAAAGAGACTGGGAGCCCAGTGCGCAAAAAAGGTCTTCCAGCCAGTCTTGGCCGTCATGGCCCTGATCTGATCCGCAGCCAGGCCACCTGCACTCGTTGTGTCTACAGCCGCAACCTCGTTGACCACCGTGCTTGCCAGATGCCACTGATCCGCAACAGTGAGGCCAGCACCTGAGTCAAGCTGGCCGTCTTGCAACTTAAGGGCCTCCACGACGTCAGCCCGCTGCGCGTCAGTGAGGGCTTGCCTGGCCACCGGGTAAGACTGGACCCGGACCATGGTGTTGTGGGCCGCTATTCTCGCCCGCTCTGCCGTCGTGACCCCAGTGGTCATGAGCACCAACTGCAGGATCTTGGCCGTGTTGGTGCCATCCGCCAGTGCATCCGCCAGTGGCTGCACCACGTCACCCTTTGACTGCCGAAATCGCACCATGTTGTCATCCTGAATGGAAACGCTGGTCACGTCCGAGATCGTCAGCTTCTTGTCTCCCGCACTCTTCGCAGAGCTGTTGGAGTGCGCGTCAAGGGCCATGGTATCTGCGGAAGACCAGGGACGGGAGACTGTAGACGTGCGATGGACACACAGGCGGCCCTGTCCATGCACACTCGGGCCCATCCACCTCCTTCGTACATCCATCTAACAAAGAAAAACAAGAAAAAACACAGGAGGAGAGAAAATGAAGAGAATGACATGGCTGGCAGGCCTGACATGCTGCCTGCCCCTGCAACGCCGCATGGTCGGCGCGCCAGCCACCGCACATGCTGCTTCAAGGCGCCATGCTGTGCCGGTGGGATGTCACGGTTGCCTGCACGCCTGCATCCCAGATGCAGAGAGGGCTTTTTCCCCGCTGTATCACCCACGATCACACGTGCACTGCGGCCTGCGCAGTAGCACAGATACATCAGCCCGTGGAGGCCTGCACGCCCGCACCCATGGTGCAGAGAGGACTTACACCATGGCACCACGATTGCTCACAGCCTGCACGCCTCTGTCATTGACAGAGAGAGGACTTACGCGTGTACTAAATATGTCCTGCCGCCCAGAAGCCTGCACGCCTGCATCCCAGATGCAGAGAGGACTTACACCAGAGCATGACAACTGCACACTGCCTGCACGCCTCTGTCACCGACAGAGAGAGGACTTACGTGTGTGCTAAATATGTCCTGCCGCCCGGAAGCCTGCACGCCTGCATCCCAGATGCAGAGAGGACTTACACCAGAGCAAGACAACTGCACACTGCCTGCACGCCTCTGTCACCGACAGAGAGAGGACTTACGTGTGTGCTACATATGTCCTGCCGCCCAGAAGCCTGCACGCCTGCATCCCAGGTGCAGAGAGGACTCACACCAGAGCAAGACAACTGCACACTGCCTGCACGCCTCTGTCACCGACAGAGAGAGGACTCACGTGCTCACCCAGTATATGCTGTAGCCCTGGCGTTGCATCATTATGCGCCCTGATACGCATTCTGCCCCCACGTACCGCTGCGCCGCATCCTGCCCTCATGTACCGCAGCCCCGCACGCAGCTCCACCATACTGCAGCCCCGCATCCGGTTCCCACGTACCGCTGCCACGCATCCTGACATCACGCGCCGCCTCCATGTACCGCAGCCCTGCATGCAGCTCCACGGCACCGCAGCCCCACGTCTGGCCCCGTGCACAGCTGCCAGAATGTGCACCGCCGCTCTGCATGCAGCCTCCGTATACCGCAGCCCCGTATGCAGCTCCACCGTACTGCAGCCCCATATCCAGTCCCCATGTACAGCTGCCCCTCATCCTGTCATCCTGTACCGCTGCCCCACATGCGGCCCCCCGATACCGCCGCCCTGCATGTAGCCCAACTGTACTGCAGCCCGATATCCAGTCCCCATGTACAGCTGCCCCGCATCCATCCATCATGTACAGCTGCCCCACATGCAGCCCTCCGATACCGCCGCCCTGCATGCAGCCCCACTGTACTGCAGCCCCGTATCCAGTCCCCACGTACAGCTGCCCCTCCTTCAGCCATCATGTACCGCTGCCTCGCGTGCAGCCCTTTGATACCGCAGCCACACTGGTAGTCCCACTGTACTGCAGCCCCGTATCCAGCCCCCGTGTACAGCTGCCCCGCGCATCCAACGCACCGTCGTCGCCTTCTTCACCCGCTCTGCCCACCGCCTTCGTCTCGCTCACCTGTGAGGACGAGTAGTCCCTCTCCAGAGGAGAGGACTGGCAGCAGGCTGCGAGAGGGCACGACACATACCTACCTACTCGCTACACTAGTGATGCAATGACTGGGGTAGCGTGTTAAGGCGGGGGAGAGTGGGAGGGGCTAGGGCAGGGGCAGGGGCAGGGGCCGGCGCAGGGGCAGTGGCAGTAGCAGGGGCAGGGGCAGGGGCAAGCGTAGGGGCAGGGGCAGGGGCAGGTGCAGGGGCAGGGGCAGGGGCAGAGGCAGGGGCAAGGGCAGGGGCAGGGGCAGTGGCAGGGGCAGTGGCAGGGGCAGGGGCTGAGCCAGTGGCAGGGGCCGCGGCAGTGGCAGGGGCAGGGGCAGGGGCAGTGGCAGTAGCAGTAGCAGGGGCACGGGCAGGGGCAGGGGCAGTGGCAGTAGCAGGGGCAGTGGCAGGGGCAAGGGCAGGGGCCGTGGCACTGGCAGGGGCAGGAGCAGGGGCAGAGGCAGGGGCAGGGGGGGCAGGGGCATGGGCAGTGGCAGGAGCAGGGGCAGGGGCAGGGGCTGGGGCAGGGGCAGGGGCAGGGGCAGGAGCAGGGGCAGTGGCAGGGGCAGGGGCAGTGGCTGGGGCAGGGGCAGTGGCAGTAGCAGGGGCAGTAGCAGGGGCAGGGGCAGGGGCAGTGGCAGTGGCAGGGGCAGGGCAGGGGTAGAAGCAGGGGCAGGGGGGGCAGGGGCAGGGGCAGAGGCAGGGGCAGGGGCTGGGGCAGGGGCAGTGGCAGGAGCCGGGGCAGTGGGAGGGGCAAGGGCAGGGGCAGGGGTAGGGGCCGGTGCAGGGGCAGTGGCAGGGGCAGGGGCAGGGGCAGGGGTAGGGCCTGGGGCAGGGGCAGGTGCAGGGGCAGGGGCAGGGGCAGTGGCAGGGGCAAGGGCAGGGGCTGGGGCAGGGGCAGTGGCAACGGCAGTGGCAGGGGCAGGGGCTGGGCCAGTGGCAGGGGCAGTGGCAGTGGCAGGGGCAGGGGCAGGGGCAGTGGCAGTAGCAGTAGCAGGGGCAGCGGCAGGGGCAGTGGCAGTAGCAGGGGCAGTGGCATGGGCTGGGGCAGGGGCCGTGGCGGCGGCAGGGGCAGGGGCAGGGGCAGGGGCAGGGGAAGTGGCAGTAGCAGGGGCAGTTGCAGGGGCAGGGGCAGGGTCAGGGGCCGTGGTAGGGGCAGGGGCAGGGGCATGGGCAGGAGCAGTAGCAGGGGCAGAGGCAGGGGCTGGGGCGGGGACAGGGGTAGGGGTAGAGGCAGTGGCAGGAGCAGGGGCAGGGGCAGGGGCAGGGGCAGTGGCAGGGGCAGTGGCAGTGGCAGGGGCAGGGGCAGTGGCAGTGGCAGTAGCAGGGGCATTGGGAGGGGCAGGGGCAGTGGCAGTAGCAGGGGCAGGGGCAGGGGCAGGGGCAGTGGCAGGGGCAGGGGCAGGGGCAGGGGCAGAAGGAGGGGCAGGGGGGGGCAGGGGCAGGGGCAGAGGCTGGGGCAGGGGGAGGGGCAGGGGCAGTGGCAGGAGCCGGAGCAGTGGGAGGGGCTAGGGCAGGGGCAGGGGCAGGGGCCGGCGCAGGGGCAGTGGCAGTAGCAGGGGCAGGGGCAGGGGCAAGCGTAGGGGCAGGGGCAGGGGCAGGTGCAGGGGCAGGGGCAGGGGCAGAGGCAGGGGCAAGGGCAGGGGCAGGGGCAGTGGCAGGGGCAGTGGCAGGGGCAGGGGCTGAGCCAGTGGCAGGGGCCGCGGCAGTGGCAGGGGCAAGGGCAGGGGCAGTGGCAGTAGCAGTAGCAGGGGCACGGGCAGGGGCAGGGGCAGTGGCAGTAGCAGGGGCAGTGGCAGGGGCCAGGGCAGGGGCCGTGGCACTGGCAGGGGCAGGAGCAGGGGCAGAGGCAGGGGCAGGGGGGGCAGGGGCATGGGCAGTGGCAGGAGCAGGGGCAGGGGCAGGGGCTGGGGCAGGGGCAGGGGCAGGGGCAGGAGCAGGGGCAGTGGCAGGGGCAGGGGCAGTGGCAGGGGCAGGGGCAGGGGCAGGGGCATGAACAGGGGCCGTGGGAGGTGCAAGGGCAGTGGCAGGGGCAGGGGTAGGGGCAGGTGCAGGGGCAGGGACAGGGGCAGGGGCTGGGGCAGGGGCAGTGGCAGGGGCAGTGGCAGTGGCAGGGGCAGGGGCAGGGGCAGAGGCAGGGGCAGGGGAAGGGGCAGGGGCAGCGGGAGGGGCTGTGGCAGGGGCAGAAGCAGGGGCAGTGGCAGGGGCAGGGGCACTGGCAGGGGCTGGGGCCGGGGCAGTGGCAGTTGCAGGGGCAGGGGCAGGGGCAGTTGCAGGGGCAGGGGCAGGGGCAGAGGCTTGGGCAGGGGGAGCAGGGGCAGGGGCAGGGGAAGTGGCAGGGGCAGGGGCAGGGGCAGGGGCAGGGGCAGGGGCAGGGGCAGGGGGTGGGGCAGGGGCAGTGGCAGGGGCAGGGGCAGCGGCTTGGGCAGGGGCAGGGGCAGGGGCAGGGGCAGGGGCTGGGGCAGGGGCAGTAGAAGGGGCAGAGGTAGGGGCAGGGGTAGGGGCAGGGGCAGTAGCAGGGGCAGTGGCAGGGGCAGGGGCCGGGGGAGTGGCTGGGGCAGTGGCAGTGTCAGGGGCAGGGGCAGGGGCAGTGGCTGTAGCAGGGGCAGGGGCAGGGGCAGTGGCGGTAGCTGGGGCAAGGGGCAGGGGCAGGGGCAGTGGCAGTGGTAGGGGCAGGGGCAGGGGCAGAGGCAGGGGCATGGCGGGCATGGGCAGTGGCAGGAGCAGGGGCAGGGGCAGGGGCTGGGGCAGGGGCCGGGGCAGTGGCAGGAGCAGGGGCCGTAGAAGGGGCAGGGGCAGTGGCAGGGGCAGGGGCTGGGGCCGCGGCAGGGGCAGGGGCAGGGGCAGGGGCAGTGGCAGGGGCAGGGATAGTGGCAGGGGCAGTGGCAGGAGCACTGGCAGGGGCAGGGGTAGGGGCAGGGGCATGGGCAGTGGCAGGAGCAGGGGCAGTGGCAGGGGCAGGGGCCGGGGCAGGGGCAGGAACAGGGGCAGGGGCAGGGGTAGGGGCAGGGGCAGGGCCAGGGGCAGGGGCAGTGGCAGGGGCAGGGGCAGGGGCAGGGGGGGCAGGGGTAGGGGCAGGGGCAGGGGCAGGGGCAGGGGTAGGGGCAGGGGCAGGGGCAGGGGCTGGGGCAGCAGCAGGGGCGGGGGCAGGGGCATTGGGAGTCGCAGGGGCAGTGGCAGGGGCAGGGGCAGGGGCAGTTGCAGGGGCAAGGGCAGGGGCAGGCTCTGGGGCAGGGACAGAGGCAGGGGCAGTGGCAGTGGCAGGGGCAGGGGCAGGGGCAGAGGCAGTGGCAGGGGGGGCAGGGGCAGGGGCAGGGGCAGGGGCCGGGGCAGGTGCAGGGGCAGGGGTAGGTGCTGGGGTTGTGGCAGGGGCAGGGGCAGTGGCAGGGGCAGGGGCAGGGGCAGGGGCAGGGGGAGGGGCAGGGGCAGTGTCAGGAGCAGGGGCCTTGGGAGGGGCAGGGGCAGTGGGAGGGGCAGGGGCAGGGGCTGCGGCAGGGGCACGGGCTTTTGGAGGTGCAGGGGCAGTGGCAGTGGCAGGGGCAGGATCAGTGGCAGTGGCAGCTGCACGGGCAGGGGCAGAGGCTGGGGCAGGGGGGGCAGGGGCAGGGGCAGGGGCAGTGGCAGGGGCAGGGGCAGGGGCAGTGGCAGGAGCATGGGCAGTGGGTGGAGCAAGGGCATTGGCAGGGGCAGGAGCAGAGGCAGTGTCTGTGGCAGGGGCAGGGGCAGGGGCAGGGGCAGGGGCAGGGGGGGCAGGGAATCTGATACCTCCTCAGAGCCGGCCTTGTTTCCTGAATCCGCATCACAGGACGGGGGTAGCATTACACGGGCAACACAACCAGCCCCCCTCTCCTCCCCTATCCCCCAAGAAAGCCCCAGAAAGGTACCACCACCGCCCCAGCAGGAGGCACGAGGTGCCCTCATGCCCATTGAGGGAGGGGATGTTGAGGTGTTCCAGAATCGCCCGGTTGTCAAGGTAGGCGGGACAGCTCACCTAGTGCCACAAAACTACAGTGGTAACCTCGATTGTGACCAAGCAACCTGCACAGAACTACAGAAGTGTTACGGTGGCACAAAAGAAGTCACCCGCTGCCTGGATGCCCAAGACAGGGATTTTGCACGGCATGCGAAAGCTGATCGGTTGACGTGTATTTTCCTTCCTGTTTTTGACGAATGGATGACTGAAGCGACACAGCATTCTATGGACCAATCCCCCTCCCCCCCCCCACCTTCTCGCCGCAGACAGTGCCCAGCAGTCTATGGGCGCATTTTTGTTTGGGGATGCATGTGGTCATATCAGAGAGTTCATCGCTGAGGATCACGGGGACTATCCGAACGTTGTAAAGGACGGTACTCAGCCACCTTGGCCAGAGCCCATGTGCACAGATTCATCTGCTCAGAGAACAGAGGGAAAAGAACTTCCTTCGCTGGGGGACCTATGCAGTGAGTTCATCGCAAAGGATCACAGGTACTATCTGAATTTTGTAAAGTAGGGTACTCAGCCACGTTGGCCAGAGCCCATGTGCACAAATTCATCTGCTCAGACAACAGGGGTCTTCCTTCGCTGGAGGACCTATGCAGACAGGTCATTTGAACAAATCATACACAATGCCTGAATTTTGTGAAGTAGGGTACTCAGCCACCTTGGCTAGAGCCCAGGGGCACAATTTCAAGGGTTGGGGTAAGTTGCTCGTAGTGGAGGGCTCTGAGTGCACGATCAAGTGGCAGACAGAAAAGAAAGCCAGTTCCCATTCTATTACAGATGTGTTTCTTGCTTTTCATAGCATTCCGAGTTCGGATAGTGCATCAGAGGCCCCTTTGTATCTGGAGTCTGAGCACGAAGCCACTGACCCAAAAACGTCCCTACGCTTAGCTGCCCAGCAGAATACCCAGACACAGGGTGACCCAACCAAGCTTTTTCTGCTCATTGCTTCTCAAGTACCTCGTGCCACCCACATGACAGCACAGGTGATGAAGCCGGTTTGATTTTGACCCCGGTCCTCACCCCTCAGCTTGGATTCACACCTTGGTCTCACCCATTTCTACCTTTTTGCGCATTCCCACGACATCCAGTGTTTTTCTGGGTTGATTGCTCCCCACCCACAGGGGACATTGACCTGTAAGGCTTGCCACGAACCCCCCCCCACCCCTCTGGACCCCCTCTGGGCGCCAGGTTAGCAACACGAGGCGCTATACAAATGATCACTGATCTGAAGCTGATACCTCCTCAGAGCCGGCCTTGTTTCCTGAATCCGCATCACAGGACGGGGGTAGGATTACACGGGCAACACAACCAGCCCCCCTCTCCTTCCCTACTCCCCAAAGAAAGCCCCGGAAAGGTACCACCACCGCCCCAGCAGGATACACGAGGTGCCCTCATGCCCATTGAGGGAGGGGATGTTGAGGTGTTCCAGAATCGCCCGGTTGTCAAGGTAGGCGGGAGAGCTTACCTAGTGCCACAAAACTACAGTGGTAACCTCCATTGTGACCAAGCAACCTGCACAGAACTACAGAAGTGTTACGGTGGCACAAAAGAAGTCACCCGCTGCCTGGATGCCCAAAACAGGGATTTTGCACGGCATGCGAATGCTGATCGGTTGACGTGCATTTTCCTCCTGTTTTTGACGAATGGATGACTGAAGCGACACAGCATTCTATGGACCAATCCCCCTCCCCCCCCCCCACCTTCTCGCCGCAGACAGTGCCCCGCAGTCTATGGGCGCAATTTTGTTTGGGGATGCATGTGGTCATATCAGAGAGTTCATCGCTGAGGATCACGGGCACTATCCGAACGTTGTAAAGGACGGTACTCAGCCACCTTGGCCAGAGCCCATGTGCACAGATTCATCTGCTCAGAGAACAGAGGGAAAAAAACTTCCTTCGCTGGGGGACCTATGCAGTGAGTTCATCGCAAAGGATCACAGGTACTATCTGAATTTTGTAAAGTAGGGTACTCAGCCACGTTGGCCAGAGCCCATGTGCACAAATTCATCTGCTCAGACAACAGGGGTCTTCCTTCGCTGGAGGACCTCACCTAGGATTTTATGGGGTCCAATTATCCCCTAACTCATTGACACACAAGTTGAGGGTCTCAATGTGTGTCTCAACTTAACCACAACCTCAGTTTGACAATTTGAGGAGCACCTTGACTATAAGAAACTGGGTTGATGCGCAGTAACGCTGCCATAGACTTTCAAAATCAATTCAAAACTCAAATTCCAATTTTTTGCGTGTCATCTTGGCCCAATCAGCATGGTTTGTGTTTCATTTCACGTTAATTCGGGACAGCAACCAACCGCCCGCACTGGTAGCGTCGCCGCGGGCACCTGGAGAAATGAAGATTGAGACTCCGATGGAGTCTTTTTACGCCTTTTGAAACATGTCAAAAAGAAAAGTATGTTTGCAATAATTTTTCCTTCGCATCTGGCATTTTCCGGACCGTCATTTTCGCTGCGTTCCACTCATCTCAGCGACCTGACAGTGACAATGACAGTGTGCTGGACGATTCCGAGCGTGAACAGAGTCAGAGTCTAGGCCGGGTCATGGCCGAAGGTGTGTGAGTGAACAGACATGCGCTCTGTTGTGAACGGCGGCAGTCACAAATATATTGGATGTAGGTAAGTCTCCATGCAAGTCAAGCGCATCACATTCATCAACAAGCGAGCCGCAAGCAAGGAAGCAAGCGAGCCGCACGCAAGGGCCACCCCGCAAGGAAGGAAGCAAGCGAGCGCCGAGCGACAACGACAGCGACAGCGACAGCGATGACAGCGAAGCTGAAGCCGAAGCCGAAGCTCCAGTACAAGCTGAAAGTGTGTTGAAAGTGTGTTCACAATCCACGCGCACGTTGTGCCTCTCAATTTGCGTCTCAATGCCGACAGTGATTATTACTGTGACAGACAGCGATCAGCGATCAGTGAATGGACAGTGTATCAAAGGGAGGGGCAACAGCGTTCGACAAGACCAGCGAGCGTACCAAAAGTGTGTTGAAAGTGTGTTGGCAGTGTGTTCACAATTGACGCGCACGTTGTGCCTCCCAATTTGCGTCTCAATGCCGACAGTGATTATTACTGTGACAGGCAGCGATCAGCGAACAGTGAATGGACAGTGTATCAAAGGGAGGGGCAACAGCGTTCGACAAGACCAGCGAGCGTACCGAAAGTGAGTTGAAAGTGTGTTGAAAGTTGACATGCAATTTGTGCCTCTCAATTTGCGTCTCAATCTCCACTGTTATTACTTACTCCTGCAGGTCCAACGTTTGCGAACAGTGATGGGGAGGTGTCATCAGAGGATGAAGACTCAACGCAGAACAAGCGAGTGCAGTTCACTGTAACACGAGAACGGGCAGAAGAACTAGTCTCCTCCCTCTGCGGGGTAATTTGGAAACAAAAAAGTCACTCCTGGTCAGAAGTGTGCACTGGTGTTGCTGCATTGACAAAAACAGATGGCAAAAAAATCCGTGAGGCAATGGAGGCGCTGGCGGCCGTGATAAAAGTACACTCGCAACTCCCAACGAACGGAAAGTACATCTATCGCATTGAAGAGGGCGGTGCTCGCCTTGGCTTTCAGATTGAGGCAGACACCTCCCACCTGGTTGCAATGATTGCAGTAGGCCCGAAAAAACCACTGACCTTTCACTCTTATGCCACTGGTACCAAGGATACAAAGGTTCCTGAGGGCCACTACCTCTTCCAAACCATGCGACCGTTTGATACATTCCAGTGCATCCTGAATGCCAGAGGGCACATATACCTGTTCTTCTTTGACTGTGAAGAGAATATGAAGCTTGTATGCCACACAAACACTTTCAGGGACTCTTTGAACCCAAGTGACCGCGGTCCAACTTTGGATGCGCTCAGGCGAGTTGAGCGCAAGCTGGACGCTATAATGGAGCACCTGGGTATTGAATTGTGAAATGAACAGTGAGCAGATTGGTGCCCGCGTGCATTTGCTTTGAGGATACATTTTTGAGACGCATCTTTTTCTGAGGTTAAGTTGAGAGCCACGTTGAGACACTCAACTTGTGTCTCAATGTTTGGGCAAGATTCACTGCAAAACATTGGAATTTGAGCTCAAAAGTGATTTTGACAGTCTATGGCAGGGTTACTGCACATCACCCCATTTCTTTTTCAATACTTATAGTCAAGGTGCACCACAAATTGTCAAAACTCAAGTCGTGGTTAAGTTGAGACACACGTTGAGACACTCAACTTGTGTCTCAATGAGTTTCGGGATAATTGAACCCCATAAAATCCTAGGTGTATGCAGACAGGTCATTTGAACAAATCATACACAATGCCTGAATTTTGTGAAGTAGGGTACTCAGCCACCTTGGCTAGAGCCCAGGGGCACAATTTCAAGGGTTGGAGTAAGTTGCTCGTAGTGGAGGGCTCTGAGTGCACAATCAAGTGGCAGACAGAAAAGAAAGCCAGTTCCCATTCTATTACAGATGTGTTTCTTGCTTTTCATAGCATTCCGAGTTCGGATAGTGCATCAGAGGCCCCTTTGTATCTGGAGTCTGAGCACGAAGCCACTGACCCAAAAAAGTCACTACGCTTGGCTGCCCAGCAGAATACCCAGACACAGGGTGATCCAACCAAGCTTTTTCTGCTCATTGCTTCTCAAGTACCTCGTGCCACCCACGTGGCTGTGCCGCAGTGTCTGACAACCATAGTTATCAACTGCTTACAACCCTGCATCCCAGCACAAAATTTTGGTGCATTTTCTGCGGGTTTCGCAGCCTGCCCAGTCAGTCCCAAGTTCCACATTCCTTGCTCAGACTATTAGTCGCTGCACAAACACGAGAGGTGGTATTCAAGCATTACTCAGTCGGTGCACAAGTTTGCCCATAATTGCATGCTTAACTGTTGCTCTTTCCAAATGTCTTCAGATGATGGGTCAGCATAGGCTGAACAGGGTGCACACAGGGAGGCATGCTGGTTATGTATTTGTTTGGGTCATGTCCAAAAATCCATGGAACTCCAGCCCTTGTCCACAACCGTGGCGTCTTGTGCATCAATTGCACAGTGACAGGGTCCTATGCCATCAACTGGGTTGCATTATCCATCATCCTCACGCAATCTAAAGTGTACTGCAACAGCACGGTCGGAAAGTGCATCTGGCATCAGGCAATCTTCTTGGCAGTGGTGTCATGCTGGGCGTCATGTTGTCCCTAGATGCAATGAGCAGTGTGAATCAGTGGTTTCTATTGCATGTTGCCTGTCAGGGCTGAGCAGGGATGTGGGGGTAGGGTTATCTGTTATTTTATTTTTTTTAGATGCGGAATATTTTTTTAGAGGTTGTATTTTTTCTTAGGTCTCAAAGTCTGTTCCTGAAATGTTGTTTATTTTTTTTTACATTTGCAACGGATTACTTTTTAGAGAGCCTTTCAAATTTTTGGTCACTTTCGACCTTTTTTTTAGATGTTTTGTATTAAATCTCAAATGTTTTGTATTTTTTTAAAGGTTCTATTATTCTTTAGCGAATGTAAAAAAAGATATTTTCGCATCAAAAAAAAGTATTATCTCGTTGGGAACCCCCAAAACCACAAGCTGGTGTAGCGAATCCGCACAGTTGTGGGCCACTGCTCCCCGTAGTGAAGAGTTGGGGGCCCCTTAGACGGAAATGGTGATGTAGCCAATCTGCCCACTTGTGGGCAACTGTGGAAAGTTTCGGCGGCTCGGAAGTGTTGGAGACCCCTAAAACTACATCGTCATGTAGCCAATCTGCCTAGTTGTGCGCCATTGTTGATTTCGTTCTCCACATTGAAATATTGGGGACCTTCCAAACGGCATGGTTGATGTAGGCAATGTAACCACTGTTGGGCCCTAGCTGATTTTGTCCCCCTCTCCGAAGCAATGGAAACCCCCAAGAAAGCACTGGTGATATAGGCCACCCATCCACTTGTGGGCCATGGCTAATTTCGTCCCTTGCTCTCAAGCTCTGGGTGCCTTCAAAACCGTTCGGGCGATGAAGCCAATCGGCCCACTTTTGGGCCAACACTGAATTTGTCGGCCGCTTTTGGGGGAACGTTTGCCCGGCGCGCGCCTGGCGCGCTACTTTTCTATTAACTATCCCGACTTCAGCCCTAGATTCACCCTCTCAAGGAGAAGCCCCCTGAGTAGACCACATTGCACCGCAAACCTTCCCTACAAAGCACGTTGCAAAATAAAGCAGGATCTATGATTTCAACCACTCCAACTGTCATTTGCAGTGCAAGGAACAAACAACATTAGTCCCAAAAGTGTGGGTGTCAATACATTCATTACAATAGTGCTCCTTACACTCATCACAAACAGCGACGGTGGAGCGCCGTTGGCAACACGACACACACATTTCCGCCTCAGCCTCTGCCTCTCGGTTTCCTCAATAGCATCAGAGAGTTTGGGCCCAAAAGTGGGTGGAAATGCTACGTCACCCCTGCATTCTCGGGGGCCCCCAACAAAAGAGACAAAATCAGAACTAAAAACCTACGCTAGGGGACACCATGATGCTCCTAGTATCTCAAAGTGTTGGTCTCTAGCACAGCCAAGCGCCCAAATAGCTGCACTGTGCTAAGTGCGCCCCCTTAGTGCACCCCCTAAAAGTGCACTAGAGGGGCAGGGGTCCAAAAAGATGCCCGGCGCGCGCCCGGCGCGCTAACGTTCCCCCTTTGAAGCGTAGGGGCCCGCAGGCGACAGTGGTGACGCGAGCAATCTGCCCATTTGTGGACGTTAGTTTATTTCTTCCCCCGCTCCAAAGCATTGGATCCAACACTTGAGAGAGAGGGATAGTTCCAATAGTGACCCACAAGTGGACGGATTGGCTTCATCACACTTGCCGTCTGGGGGCTACCAACGCTTCAGCTTAGATTTCCTTGGCCTGAAACGTCCCAGAAAGACCCCTTACTTGGGGCATAGGTGTGGAGACTCAGCCCAACCAACTACATACCCCTCACGTCCTCTCGTAGGCCGTGTGTTGCTTGGCATTTGCTCACCGGATGCGCTCTAGATGCGAGTTAGGCCCAAGTTGCCCACTCTGATGGCAAGGGCCGCACGCACAAAATTGAGGCCAATCTGAACCCTATTGTCCCTTTTAGGAGGGGACCATGGTTTCTCCATAGAAGAACACCCGAGTTACTAACTCCTCATAGGGTGAGATGTATGGCCCTCACTTTGTGGGTTGCGACAAAGATCAAAACAGGGGGGGCGGTGGCCAAACTGAAGGTAAATGTCTGCTCTGCACAAGGGGTGAGATACCCTCATATTAAACAGTGAAACATTTCTTGGAACCAAAACATCCTAGATTCTGGCAGCCAATACCATTGGCTCACCCTACATGGCGTGGCGGTTGGCGGAGTCTTGGAGAGCCGGCGCCGCCAAGTGTACCTATGGAACCAAAATAGCCAAAATTGCCCATTCTCATGGGCACCTCCAACTCCACCACGACCTTGCCCAACCCCGAATGCACGCCATGGAGAGGTGGCTTGGGGTAGAACCTCCCATACCTCCTTTGTTCCGGGTCCTTGTGGGCCCCGAGCATGGGGGTTCACCGGCATGGTCATGTTTTGGTCAAAATGGCAGTTTGACCCGAAATTGGCCGGAATTGTGCCCAACAAAAAATCGCTAGTGGTCGCCAGGGGACACCGTAGGCCCAACGTTGTTGTAGGCGACGATGTGGAGACAAAATGCCCCGACCTTAATAGCTTGGACTCATCACGACCCCATCAAATATGGGAATGGCACCGGGTGGTATTAGGGTTGCAAGGCCATGGGGACTCGATTGGCAATCACATGCGAATTATGGAAGCTTTGTCCGCACAAATGGGATATGAAAAAGGTGGTGTTGGCTTTGCGGCAAGCAAACTTCCTCAAGCTAGTGGCACCACTGTCCAGCGGTACTTCAACTAAAGGCCCCTCAGAAAAAGGACAAAGTCAGCTTGGACCCTTCCCAAGTATCTTGGTGTTTTCTTGGGCAATGCCGCCTTTTGGGTAAAACACACATGACTCCCACCCACCTCGCTTTGCACGTGGTCAAAAGGGTTCTTCCCACCACGCATAAAAAAAGAATACAACAATCAATGCATGGATGAATGGATGCATGCATGGCCGAATGAATGGATGCCCCTCCGCAAGAGCTAAGGCTTTCCCCCAAGAGTGTACACAAGCGATGAGGCGGGGGGGAGAGCCTCTGCCCCCCCCCCCCCCCCTTTGGGCTCGGGGAGAAAATCAGCACTGGCCATCAAGTGGGCAGACTGGCTACATCACCCCTACCATTTGAGGGGTCCCCAACGCTTGACATTGGGGAACAAAATTCGACTTCAAGGTTGATGTGTCCCCAACGTTTCAAAGCGAGGGACAAAATCAGCAATGGCTGACAAGAGGGCAGATTGGCTGCATCCCCGTATGTCTCGGGGGTCCCAATGCTTCACAGCCGGGGCCAAAACAAGTGGTGGCCTGAAAATGGGCAGATTGGGTACATCACCCCTGCCATATGAGGGGTCCCCGACGATTTAGAGTGGGGGACAAAATCAAGAGTGGCCCACAAGTGCGCACATTGGCTACATCACCTGTGGCATCTGGGGGGGGGGGGGTCCCCAATGCTTCGCAGCAGAGGAGACTTTTTTTGTTTTCTGGCGTAATTGGCTTTCTTTTTTTTTCTTCAATAAAAGCCTACCCCATGGTATTTTTGTCCTCACTCGGCTTTTTTTTTCCATTCTTTTGCCGTAGGTTGCGTACCGAACAAAGCGTAAAAAGCGCACTTTTTTTTCAAAAAAAAGCGTAAATTGCGTATTCTTTTCAAAACAAAAAAGCATATGTCGTGTCACTTTTTTTAGGCGTAGGTCACGTCACGAAAAATGTGTAAGTCGCCTGCCATATATTTTCAAATTTTTTTTCCACACCCGACTTATGCCACAAAAAAAATGCAACTGACGCCGAAATAAAAAACAAGCAACTTACGCGTGAAACATAGCTGAGCGGGAAAGGGGGGGTGGTCATTCATGCTTGTGCTTTCACCATCTGGGCGCACACTTCTGGGGTGAAGGCTTTGTACAACCACAGGGGGATGGGTGGCAAATCCAGTGCGTGACCAGGGCCTATGCCCCTGGCAGACTGACTGCGGGTGTGTGGCTACTGATGGGCGAGGGCACTGTTTAGACTCTGGCGAGGGGTTTGCGAATTCTATCCTTACGATTGAGCGTCAGCTGAGTTTAAACCTAGACTAGACTTAGAGCTGAGAGGCGGGAGGACCAACTCAAACTGGGTGTGCTGTGCATGCCTCGTGCGCCTGTGGCACAAACCACCCTGCCCGCCAGGCCTCAACCCAATACCTTCCGCTGCCTCAGGACAATGTCGCTTGGACAAGGATTACCAAAGGGCAGAGGGTGGGGGGCGAACATCACACTACACGGCGTGCGCGGGCGACATAAGAAATAGCCTTGCAATGAGGGGGGACCCGGTGTTGGGCTTATAATACAAGTGGCAACAGTTGAGTGTCTTTCCAGAGACAGTGCACAGGGACAGGAACGTGCCGGTGTTCATTGCAGGAAGCCTCAAGACATACCCTCGGCAGGGTCACCACAGGGCAGGACTTCCCTGTCACGGGAACCCGCAGTCAAATCCAATGGTCTCCCCCCCACGACCCAACAACCATCCCCTGAAAATACATGGGTTTGGCGTGGGGGTGCTGGCCCAGGATGTGTGTGCCATAAAGACTGAGTGAGCTTTGGGCCCAGGAGGGGGGGGTGGGTGGGGCTGGTTGGGTGCCATGTGGCACTGCTAGTGTGTGTTTGGGGTACAACCTAATTAAAGTGAGCTAAACGAAGGTGTAGAGGGAGCCTTTGGTAGACTGTTTAACACAGCCACCTGCCTCTTTTAGGGTGGCTAAAAAACATTGTGGCAAAGCACTGACCCGCTGGGGGTATGCATCTTGGGGTCAAAAACGTGCAAATTTTCGCCTGTTGGCCACTTCAAAGCCCCCACAGGTCACATGAACTCTTGAGAACAAGGCGGAGCAGGGGAGTGGGGACATCCGACGGATGCGAGAGATCAGACCCCAGTGCTTTATGCCCCATACGATCGTCGAGCATCAAATTGACACAACTCGCTTCAAGAGACCCGAGGACAGGTGCACGGCTATGACTACACAATGACGTTGCGTTCTGGGGCCCACATCGCACCCTCCCCCACTACGGCGGGCTGACAGCCCAAAAAAATCACCCCTCTGGAAATGTGGCAGTGGCAACGGCAACAGCAGCCCTCAGCCGTTGCCTTCAGAGGAAACTCTGACTTCCAAAACATGCCCTGGTCCAGCAAAAGCCCTACAACGGCCTTCCATGCGCTGTGGCATCGCCCCCGCCCCGCCCCCCCCCCCCAAGCATGTGCGGCGGTTGCGCCGGTGCGAGGAACTGCGGTGCACAGGGCCACCGCCGGAGGATGCTGCAAAGGACAGGGGATGGCCCATGTGGTCGGGTGGGACAGACACTTAGGCCTCTGCACTGGTCCTGCCTCAGGTACGGGCCCAACCCCATCAGAGGCCATCAGCACCACCAACACCACCACAACTCAGGGCGGTACTGAACAGACACATCAGAGCGGCTTCCACTACACTACTGCCCACACAACTGTCCTCAGTGCCTGGCCCCATCCTCCGTGGGTTCTCCTCCATTTGCGGCCGCTCCTTCTTGGCGAGACGACCCTTCCCACCCGCCCCTCCTCCCCCCTCGCACACACATACACACGACGTGCACCCTTACGCCCCCTAAGGCCTCGTTCATGAAACAACCCCGTGACATTTTCACCCGCAGCCCCTTTCTGCACCCGCTACACACTCGCCCTGCATCCCCCCATCTCACCTTCACACAAATCCCCTCCCACAGCCGCCCCACATCTCGCACAAGTCTAGTGTTCGCATTCACAGGATTTGGGAAAGGGAAAGCGAAGATGACGCTGAGCTGTTGTCAGATGCGACCGACTCCACCGACTTCGCTAACTGCGTCAGAAACTGTGTCTTCTTTTTCGGGGCCTTGTACTGCTTCTGCTTCTTGCGGTTCCGCATTAGTTTATAGTTGAACATGTACATTGTGTGGAACTCCCCCACGAGGCACGTCAGCAGCTGCAGCGTCGCCAGCAGCACGGTCACTATCAGTGCCAAGATGTAGTAGCACAGGATCAGCGGCGAGTACTGTACGACCATGCGGTACAAATCGTACCGGAACTGCCGCTGCTTTGCTTTCGGAAGCAGCGCGAGCCGGAGCTCGTACAGTGCAAACATGAGGTCGTGGGAGAGCCCCACAAAGAGCCCCGTGTAGAAGTAGTAGAGGATGAGGTTGCACAGCGCATGCCCAAAGTCTTTACTGCCGAACAGGCCGATGATGGCGAAGATGTAAACAACCGGCAGCACCACAAGCTTCACCGCACGAATGGCCTTCAGACCGACTGAAAATAAGGGGAAAAACGCGTGAGGGCACGACACCTGTGACACTAAGAGGACTGACTGGAAGAGGAAGTGGGCAGGGGCACAACAGGGCTGGTCTTAATGGAGGAGGCGGAAGGTGCCAGGGCGGTGCCGTAACCCCCCCCTCCCCGCTTGCTCAAGAACCAGCAATGTTTCGCTGTACGCCCAACAGGTGGCAGTTGGACAAGGTTTTCAAGCCAAAAAGTGCTATTTGATCAGGGGTAGATCGTTGGACCTGACCATGACCAGCAACGTAGCGGAAAAAATTCTATTGCCTTCAGCAAGGCACCTCGAAGAGAGGCTGACAGTCAGCCAATCAGTCAGTCAGTCAGTCAGGCACTCAGTCGGGCAAGCAGGCAGGCAGACAGGCAGGCAGAAACACACAGTTTGGCTTTTTGCAGCAGCGGACTACAAACAGTGGGAGACACTGCAGGAATGAACAGTGGTCGAGTGGTACAATACTCGTCCAACAATTGGCCTAGTGCGGGTTCAAAACCCGGCCGGCGGTGACTGGCATGGGGCGATCGACTCTTTTTTTTTATCCGACCCTGGTTTGAATCCTTCTGAGCACAAACTTTTGACACCCCCCCCACCCCGCGCCCTCCAACCCCCAAAATGTAGAATCCAGTTTCAGGGGGATAGAGGCCTCAAAATCAAAAACCCATTGGGGTTTCAGCAGGTACAATAATGATTTTAGGGGTTCGACATCCAACATCATGCCTTGGGGTATGCTACGCCAACAACCCCCAAAAACGGGGGTGTATGGCGTTTGCGCCTACGCTTGATCAAGTAACCTCTCTTCGAGGTGATTTTATGCATGCCCTTTCCTTTCTCATAGCCAAACACATGGGCGAATGAACACCAAATGACAGAACTTCAGCAAATTGGGTTGCTGTGTGCATGTAAATACGCATGATATATAAAATACCCCCCCCTCTTGTATAAGCTGCGCCAAAGTCCCAAATGAATACGGTCCCTACGCCTACTGTAGCTTGGACATGGGTGTAGCTTGCCTGCGACACATACAACTACCAACACCGGGCACCCAGGTTCAAAAAGAGAGGATTGCATGGTGAGCCGGTGCAAGAAAGGGGCATATAATGCACAAACATTCCAAAAATCAGAGCTATGTGGGTTTAAGTGGGCAAACACTCACAACAAATGTGTCCATGACTCTATGTTTCTCGCAAATCCGTCACCAAACCTATGTCTTATGCTGCACTGCACTACGTTTGGTACCGAATTAAAATTAGGTCCCAAATTAATACGGTCCCTATGCCTACTGTAGCTTGGACAAAGGCGTAGCTTATACAAGGGGGGGGGGGGGTACTGTCAAGGTCCTAGACCCACTGGGGGTTGGTGAAGGCGCAAGGCGGGCAAAGCCCACGGCCTACGCCTGACCTAGGCTTTGTGCACAAGTAGCGCGTCAAAAAGGCCAACAGACATGTGTCAAGTCTGCTCGCTGGTCGCCCTGCCATGCATCTAGCTCAAGGCCTGCTGTGCTGAGCCGTCAGCTCCTGCCTGGGGGGCTGCTGTCCCCAGAACATTAGGCCACCGGGAGGAGGATAGAGCTGCACCTCCCCTGCCACAGCCCTTTCCCAGACAATGGCCCCGTCGCGGCCAGGGCCCCCAATGCCAGCGCCCCGGCTGCCATAGCAGCCACCATCACCGTCCGCTGACCCACCCAGTGGGGGGAGGGGGGGGAGGCATGCTGGGGTTGGGGCCCGGGCCCAGGCCTGAGCCACGCCCCTACCCACACCTTCACCTTGGCAGGGGGAAGCAAGAAAAGGTCTCCACTGGCGGTGTAAATGTGCACAGAATGAACTCAATTGCCTCAACATGCCTCAAGTCTGAATTGGTGCCTTACATCCACCACAGCCATGAAAACCCATTCTGTGGGGGAAAAAAGTTAGTGTGAAGAAAAGCACTGCGTGCCCAGGTGGTGGTCGTTGCACACGGCGGTCCTTGTGCACGGGGGGTACAAAGAGCTGTGAAATATGTGAACACCGTTGGTTCTGCACCGACCACCATCGGTTCCGTATTGACCGCTGTCGGTCACACACCGATCGCCCGGCCAGCGGCCCTCGTTCTCAAGGAGCGTGGCGGCAAGGGGCTGTGTGGTGGGCATACCAAGCCCGACGTTCGAGTGCGACAAGATGTAGGACATCAGCGTCAGGAGCGCAAGAAACAGCGACGGCCAATCGATGTCCACGTGCACCGCAAGCGACATCATCGCGAGCCACAGCCAAAAGAAGTACAAGAGGAATATAGAGGCCACGTCCTTGGCACACACCGCAAGGGCCGCAGGGAGTCCTGGTGCCTGCTGTGCCTTGGGCCCCTCCAACTGGCTGACCCAGCTGTAAAGGATCCAGTGCCGCACGGTGGGCGGCTGGAACACGGCGACCCTACACTCGCTGAGGAACGCATCCACGTCTTTGTTCAGATCAATCTCACGACTTAGGAACTCCCCCATCACTTTGAGATCCTCTGAAAACCTCCTGAAAGGAAACAACGGACGCTCGCCAATTGAGAGAGGCTATGCCTGTAACATCTTCAGTGTCTGTCCGTGGGATGCTAGTCTGTTGCAATCAGGAGAACCACTGGCTGAAGTGAAAAATGTAACCCGTGAACAAAAAAAATTGCCAAAGTGTGTAATTTTTTCTAAAAGTCTGTATCTTTTTTTGCGGTAAATCATGTAAATTATTGAAAAAAATCTGACCAATGAAAAGAATTGTCAAGCCGTGTAATTTTTTTGCGGTAAAGTCGTGTAATCTTTTTTTCGCGGTAAATGGTGTAATTATAAAAACAATTTGGAAAATTGAAAAAAAAAATGCAACTTTTGCAATACGTACGCAATATGTATAATTGCCATTTCCGTACGGCACCCCATAGTGACCTTAGCAATGGGACACCGAGTCCACAAAGCACCAAGTACTCTGTATGGCCACCAACCAGTTGGGACTCAGCCAATATTACATAGTATCACATGGTATAATTGGCACTAGAAACAAAATCGGGCTCAACAAAAGAGTCTTAATAGGGCCATGGCCAACATCACTGTGCCAGCAAAAGGAACAAAATCAGGCTCAAGAAAAGAGTCCTGACAGGGCCAAAGCCAACGTTAGTGCCATTACTATACTCTCTATGGCCACCAAGGCACTAGGATGGGGCCAATATAATAGTATGCTTATATGCACCACCATTGGTAGAGCAAATCAGTGGAGGAAAATATGGTAAAGCGAAAGGCCTACAAAACATGCACCTGCTACAAGTAGTTGCAAAATGCACGTTTGTAGATGAGGTCACTTTTTGTATCGGTGGACTTGGGCTTCGTACCAGGATTGGTGTTCAGCTGACAAGCCACGTGTAACTCACCTACCAGCTGCTTGCTTAGCCCACTGATAAACTGCTAGTCACACTCCAACTGGCCGGATGCATCTTTCGGGTAGCTATCCGGCACCTTGCGCCACTCTCCACGGATGAGGACCTTGGGACGGGTGTCCTCCTCCGTGGTAGGAGTGGCATGCAACGTTGCGCCTTGGCCTCCGAGCCTTCCACGCTTTGCCTCGAGGAGGCATCCTCGCCTTTGAGCGGGTTGGGGGCAGCCTAAACGTTCTCCTTAATTTCGGCATCCTTGCCTTTGAGCAGGGTTGGGGTATCTTGAACACTCTTGTCGACGCCGAACGTGCATGTTCAACTTGGATGCTTGGGGGACACAGAAGGGCAAGGAAGCTCAGTCACCGCACCCAAATCATCACAATGCGGTCGAATGACCCGCACAACGCGATCAGCACTAACAACAAGGGGGGCAGCTTGTTCAAATTCTAGACTCCAAATGGGTGCGAAAACTTCTGGGGGTCTAGGGGGGGGGGGGAGTGGGTCGGCCGGTCAGCCGCCGGGGTCCCCAAGGGAGGGGGAGGGGGGTTCGGTGGGTACCCCAACATACATACCTCAAAATGATCCCCATGATCCCCACGCGCTGATTATTTTGAACATACACAATTGGGGTAAAAAGAATTTTCAGAAAAAAAATTGCCAATTAGCTCAAGCTCACATCAGCCAAGGTCCGACTTGGAGGTTAGGTCGGGGTCAAATTTATTCTGTGTTTTTCTTAACAAAATTCTGAGTATTTTAAGTATAGATAGACACATAGGGTAAAAAAAAAATTATTCCCTCAAGAGGGCCAAAATTTTTTTGACGCCGACAATTTCCCCCATAATCTCAAATTGGAGGAAACGGGTAGGAAAACTTTGGGGGGTCTGGAGGGGAAGGGGGGGGGGTTGGAATTTGAATAGGCCGCCCCCCTTGACTAACAATGCTCAACACATACTCAACAAAACCCGGACCCATTGGGGTGAGGGAAACATCTAAAAAAGAATCCCGGTGATCCAGCACCAAGTTGGTGAAATGCAAAGCAGGGGACAAAATCAGAAGTGGCCCACAAGTGGGTAGATTGGCCACATTACCCTTGCTGCCTTGGGGGTCCCCAACGCTTCACAGTAGGGGGACAAAATCTGCCGTGGCCCACAAATGGGCAGATTGGCTACATCACCACTACCGTTTGGGGGGTCCGTGGCACTTCACAGCAGGGGAGAAAATCAGCAGTGGCCCACACGTGGGCAAATTGGCCACATCACCCCTGCCGTTTGCGGGGTCCACAACACTTCAGAGCGGGGGACAAAATTAGCAACGGCCCACACGTGGGCGGATTGGCTACATAACCCCTGCCATGTGGGGGGGTCCCCAACGCTTTAGAGCTGGGGACAAAATCAGAAGTGGCCCGCACGTGGGCAGATTGGCTATTTTTTTTCGCGGTAATTGTGGGTACAAAAAAAATGTCACGTCATGTATTTTTTTCCGCGTTAAATGTGAGTTCGGTTCACACGAAATTACCGCAAAAAAATTACACAATGGGACAACTTTTTTGTTACCGGCATTCACCGCAAAATAGTGTACACGTATTACAACATACACCTGGCTGCATAGGTGTTGTTGGGTTTGCAACTTCCCCATCGCCTTGTGCGTGCATCAGCATAGACCTCCAAAACTTACATGTCACCGTTGTACGTTGGACAACGGGGAGGGATGTTACAGCGGCTTCAGCGTTAAACTTGGCCTCACAGCACATACGTTGGACTCAAACCACTAGAACACAAAGAGGTCCACCCCTTGACACAGTTTTTGCATTAAATACTTAATGATTCAAGGCTTGTGTGATGATTGCTGTTAGTACATGACCAAACCTTCAGCTTGTTCTTTGTGCCTTTTTGCGACTTGTAGATCTAATCCTCCAAAAAACTCGGTGTCCGTGAGAGACATTACCTCCTGACTAGCCCTCCCATGCGCCAGCATTCGTGTGTGCCAGTGTCTTGCATGTATGTATATCTCTCGGTGACATGAGAAACCTGCCAACATGTACGTTTTTCAGAGCCAATGTCAGTGTTGCCTCGTTTGCGTCCACTGAGTGTCCTTGAGTGTCCTGAGTGTGCGAGTGTCCTGTAGCGGGGGTATACGGGGTATATTCAGAAAGCCGTTGAAAAGGGCCAACTGACGATAAGGTGGAGAATTTGTCCCTTTTGGATGTTCGCATGATCTGCTTGCATCCTTAGTGTGCTGCTCGGTGTAGGCACCCAAAACACTTCACGGAGTTATATCTCTGACATATCGGCACTTTTTCTGCTTGTGGGGTAAAAAGATGCAGTTTTGCATGCTGAATCCAATGGTGCAAATCTCAGGTTCTACCTCAATTATGTGAGAGTTGAGAAATTGACATTTACTGTCCGGGTGGCAGGATGCAAATTGGACAATGACTAGTAGCACCATGTTGCACGGAGGTGTGTGGAGTAAATATCGGTCAAACATATTGTTGAGTTGAAGGGTGCCACTTTGCACATGGCTTCTACAGATCAAATGCAACAAATCCAACTAAATGATGCAACTTCTAACCAACAACATGTTGGAGAAATTGGGCCGACAAGGTTCAAACCCCCCGTCCAGAGCCTGAATGGCAGCAGGCCAAAAGCTTGAAATGTTCAAAAGATGGTCTTTGGCTCTCCCCAATGACCCATACCTTTCCAAAATGGCCATTTCCTGCAGATTTCGGAAAGGTATGGCATCCCCACCACACACGCCCCGAGCAGACAACATTTTTTTATGATTGGGCAAAATGTGCAAAGTGCAATTTTGCTCCGCGTTGGCATGATATCGCCTTTGCCGAGAGATATCATGTGTACTGATGCAAAGGAAGAAACGACACATTGTGTCCCATTAATTTGTTGTCCAAAATTGTTACCACTCCCACTCCCACTTAGGTAGGCTCAAGGCTCTAAAAAAAAAATTTGCAGTGCACAGTAGCAACCACGCAAAACCTTTATCATAGAAATACCCTTATAATCATATACATCTCTAGAGACATATAAGCAGTGGAGACATATAAGCAGCAGTGCTTCTGGCTGGTCCTGATGCGTGCAGGGGCAGTAGTGGGGTTGAACAGCCACCCTCGTTTAACCAGGCCACAAGCGGTACCAAGACACTTGCAGTTGCCGCAGTTGCCGCGACGGAGTTGCTACAAAAGTATAGCGCCGCTGGGTACATGGTGATGATTGGCAGTATTCAAAGCAAATTCCACCCGGTAGTCTGTGCATTGGGTCGCAGTGTTGGCACATTTGTGGCCCCGCATTTTTTTGTGCCCCCCCCCCCCCCTGGGAAAAACGCATTTGCCTTGTCACCACGCTGTTGAGTCCTCGTGTTCTGCCCGCAGCCCCGGTGCTAACCAATTGGTTTGGGTTCCGCATAGAAGTCTGCTACACAGTACCCGCACCGTCCTTCTATGCCCCCTTCTCTGCAACATTGCTTTTGTATGGTCTCCACCCCCCACCCAGCCGCAACCTTTGGCTCCTGATCCCCCCAGCGACGTACCGGGACCCACTGGCGCCTCTAGCGGCGCGCCCTGGCCTGTGGTCATGACGCAAGGGTGCATGGGTGGGGTGGAGTGGGGGGCACAAAGTGGCATCCCACTAAGCATTAAGGAGGTGTACCAGCGGGGATCAGCAGGGTTGATGGGCGTTGGAAGGGGTCAGGTATATCAAGAGCACGTCACATGTGTGGCACAACGCTCTCTATGGTTCTGGACTCACTGGCAACACATCAATCCTCCTACAAAGAGCCGGGCCTGTGTGTGTACGCACTGTCTCCTCATGTTGCCCTTCGAGGAGGGGACGATGGATACTTGGAGGCTTTGATGTGCCTTGCAGGCAGGTGTGGAAGGTGTGCCGATGTGATGCATGTCTGAACAATTGCCGTGATAGGCACATCCTGACCATCCCCCCAAAATTCTTTGATTGGTTCAAGGGTATTACAGGGGGTACTGTATTGGGGTACCGCCCGATAATTCAAACAAGGGATTCTTCAGATTGAAGGCCGATCCGGTTGCAGTGCTTCTGCCCAGACACATGCTCGGCGAGGATTCACAAGAACACGTAGATAGAGGGCGGGGGAACTCAGCCTTGTACTATACTGCCCTACAGAGTGCTGATTCCTTTGCAGCTCAAAGACAAACGGAAACATATTTCAAGTCCGCAAACGTCAGTCCGTCAGTGGACAAATGCCAGTCTGCCAGTCCACCAGTCCACAAACGCAAGATGCAGGTGGAGGTGGACGCAAAATCGAGTCAGACAAAACTGATTGAGCGTGACCTGTCAAGCAGACAAATGCATGCGCGCAACAGGACACCCAGACACATGCATACACACGCAGGTGCACGCATGCACCAACGCCATCGTGCGCACGCAACAAGTGATTCATGGTGCACCCTTCGTTTCCTCGTCAGGCCGCCCCCAACAAAGACTACTGTGTGTCTGGGCGCCATTCAGGAGACACTCCGAGACACAAACAAGCACGCACACATGCACCGCCATGCACACGTGCACACCCGATGGACGGATTGGGGTTGTAAAGTATGGGTGCCCCAATCCAAAAGCCAACGGACAGGAACAACGTCCACACAAGCATGGCCTGACCGCCGCTGCCGAGGTATATCGCTAGGACCGCCCCAATCTTCAACGCGTCCAAAAAGTTGGTGAAGAAGTGGTGCACGAAGATCTGCAGAAGGGGAATGTAGGCGTTCCCGATGCCGCGCTTTGTGCCCATATACGTCGCGGACCCGAGACACATCGTGCTCCCGAAGAAGAAGGCGGAAATGCGGTTCTGGTGGGCGAAAAAGGCAAGGGACATGGGCAAGTCTGAGAAGGCGAGGTAACTGTACTCCAGCTTGAACTCCACCAGCAGCGGCAGGACTGCACAGAGGCATAAAACAGGACGAGGGTGCAGGAGGGGCACAATGGAGGGGACGGAGGGGTTGGGGTGCCTGTGGGAGGAGGGAGTGCATGCGGAGGCCGCAAACAAGCTCAACTGGATGTTGCCAATCACACTGCCCGCCATGACTCACCAGTAGATTGAGCGGGTAGGCACTCGTTTGATCTCCGGCCAAACGCCAAAGATTTACAGAACTTGACTTTTTGCACTTCTAGAAATTAATTAATGATTGGCAAATTTTTGGGTTTTGGTCCCAAAAGCTGAAAAGATACTTCTTTTGTTAGTTTCCCCCATAAATATACATTCCGCGCAAACATTGTACCATAGCAAGGGCCGTAAATATATTTTTTTTCATTTCTTTTTTTCGATTTTCCTTTTTTGGGCTGAACCCTTTGTGCACACCGTTTTCACCCCACTATTTTTACTGTTGGAGTCCCATACACACCCTTTGTCCCCGACCATGCCCATAGACATGCTGTTGAAGATGGAACACATGAAGCTGCAACAGAAAAGGTGGGCTGGGGTTGGTAAAACTCTTGGACACTGCTCATTCATGCCTGACGTCAAATTGCAGTTACTTACAAACTTGCAAATGTATTATAACCACCGACAACAAATTAATTTCCTTGAAATGTTGTATAATTTTTGTCAGGCAAAGTCATCAGACACGAAGTCTCGGTGTTCGCCGACTTCTTGTAGTTGGCTCCTCACCATTATGGGTGCATGTGAAGAGTGTAGTAGGCCCGAGGTGACCGGACTCAGGTGGTATCGCTGACCTGAGCCTCGTAGCCGGTGGCGCCGGCAGCAATATAGTCATTTTTATGCCGCTTGCCAAAGGCCGAAGGGCAAATTGCATTCTTCGTTTGCAATCATGATGAGACCCTCATATAGGTGTGCTCCACGTTATTTCTTTCTTTCCGCCCTAGCGATGCGTGCAAAAGCCACCCTTCATGCCACGGCTCCATTGCTTTACCCGTGCGGGAGGTACCCAAAATGTCCGTGGGGGCTACATACTTCACCTCCTCCGGTAGCAATGGTGGTTCTAGGGTGCTTCTAATGTTTCCCCCTCCCTTTTTTGGGAGGGGGGGGGAGGGTTTTTTTCCATATGCGAGTTACGCCAAAAATAAAGTTAACGCGGCTTATGCCTAAACAAAATTTTCTTGGAAAACAATGTGACTTACGCCAAAGAAAAAAGGTTCCGTGACTTATGCAAAATAAAAACGCGACTTACGCTTATTTCCATACTCAAGCTACGCTTTCCTCACTGTGCAACTACCTATCAAATTTAAATCTTTTGGGGAATTATTTAATTAGTACCCCAAATTACAGTGTTTCCACATGAAATGCAAAAAACAAATAACATAACATATATAGATTCATGTTGCATCCAATGTGACAAATGTAGCCCATCTGCCCACTTGTGGGCAATGGTTGATTTTCTCCCCCGCACTGAAGCATTGGGGACCCCCTAGACGGCAGGGGTGATGTAGCCAATATGCCCACTTGTGGGTTAGTGTAGAGTTTGTCCCCCGCTTTGAATCGTTGGCGACACCCCAAACGGCACAGGTAATGTAGCCAATCTGCCCACTTGTGGGGCATGGCTGATTTTGTCTCCCGCGATGAAGCGTTGGAGACCCCGAAGACAGCAGGGGTGCCAGTTGGCCCACTTGTGGGCCACTACTGATTTTGCCGCCATCATTGAGACGGTAGGGGTTATGTGGCCACTCTGCCCATAGGTGGGCCCTTGGTGATTTTGTCCCCCGCTCTGAAGCGTTGAGGAGCCCCCTAACGGCATGGGTGATGCAGCCAATCTGCCCTCTTGTGGGCCACTACTGATTTTGTTCAACGCTCCGAGGCTTTGGGGACCCCAAAAGACAGTGGAGGTCATGAGGCCATCCATCGACTTGTGGGACAGTGTTGGTGTTGTCCCCTGAATTCATTCCTTTGGTTCCCCCTTGACGGCAACGGTGATGTAGCCAATATGCCCACTTGTGGGCCATTTCTAATTTCGTCCCTCGCCTTGAACCTTTAGCGTTCCCCAGACGGTGGGGGTGATGTAACTGATCTACCTACTTGTGGGCTAGTGCTGATTTGGTCCCGTGAACTGATGTGTGGGGTTCCCCCTTGACAGTACGGGTGATGTAGCCAAGGTGCCTACTTGTGGGCCATGGCTCATTCATCCCCTACGTTGAAGCTATGGGGAGCCCCCCAAACGGCACGGATGATGGAGCCAATATGCTCACTTGTGGGCCGCTACTGATTTTGTCCCCGGCTGTGAAGTGTTGGGGACCATCAAGACGGCAGGGGTGATGTAGCCAATTTGCCCACTTGTGGGCCATGTCTAATTTTGTCCCCCACAGTGAAGCATTCGGGACCTCCAAGACGGCAAGGGTGATGTAGCCAATCTGCCCACTTGTGGGCCATTTCTAATTTTGTTCCCCGCGTCGAAGCATTCGGGACCCCCCAGACGGGGGGGTTGACATAGCCAATCTGCCCACGTATGGACTGTTGTTTATTTTGTCGACCGCACTGAAGGATTGGGTTCCTCCTTGACAACACGGGTGATGTAGCCAATCTGCCAACTTGTGGGCCATGGCTGATTTTGTGCCCCACATTGAAGCGTTGGGGACCCCCCTACACGGCACACGTGATGTAGTCAATTTGCCGAATTGTGGGCTAGTGCTGGTTGCACGGGTGATGTAGCCAATCTGCCCATAGGTGGGTGATCGCTGATTCTGTCCCCCGCTCCGAGGCGTTGGGGACCCCCCTAGTCAACGGCAGCCAATGTGCCCACTTGTGGGCCAGTGCTGAGTTTCTCCCCCCCTTTGAAGAGTCGGCGACACCCCGGACGGCATAGGTGACGCAGCCAATTTGCCCACTTGTTGGCCATTGCTGATTTTGTATCCCGCTATGAAGCGTTGAAGACCCGGAGGACAGCAGGGGTGCCAGTCGGCCCACTTGTGGGCCACTGCTGATATTCTCGCCGTCATTGATCGGCTGGGGACCCCTAGACAACAGGGTTTATATGGCCACTCTGCCCATACGTGGGCCCTTGGCGACTTTGTTCCCGCACTGAAGCTGTGGGGGCGCACCGAGACGGCCGGGGTAAGGTAGCCAACCTACCCACTTATGGGCCGTTGCTGCTTTGTCCCCCGCTTGGAAGCGTTGAGGTCCCCCCTGACAGCATGGGTGATGCAGCCAATCTGCCCTCTTGTGGGCCCTTGCTGATTTAGTCGTGCACATCAAAACTTTGGGGGCCCCCAAAAATAGTAGAGGTCATGATGTCAATCCGCTAATTTGTGGGCCAATGGGGATTTTATCCCCTTAACTCAGTTGTTGTGTTGACCCTTGACGGCAAGGGTGATATGGCCAATCTGCACACTTGTGGGCCATGGCTCATTTTCTCCCCTGGCATTGAAGCTTTGGGGACCGCCCCAACTAGCAGGGGTGGTGGAACCAATCTGTCCACTTGTGGGCCGGTGCTGATTTTGTCCCACGCTCTTAAGCATTGTGGAGCCCCCAAAAGGCGGGGGTGATGTAGCCAATCTCTCCACCTGGGGGCCATTTCTAATCTTGCCCCCCGCATTGAAGCTTTGGTGTCCCATAGACACTGGGGTTGATGTAACTAATCTGCCTACTTGTGTGCCAATGCTGATTTCGTCCCGTGAAATGATGTGTCGGGTTCCGACACAGGGAAGCGTTGGGGACCCCCTAGACGGTGCGGATGACGCAACTAACCTGCCTACTTGTGGGCCAATACCGATTCTGTCGCACGATGTGAAGCGTTGGGGACCCTCTAGACGGAAGGGTCCATGTGAGCAATGAGCCTACTTGTGGGCTAATTCTGATTTTGCATCCTGCCCTGAAGCTTTGGGGACCCCCATAGGTGTGATGTCGCCAATTTGCCCACTTGTGGGCCACTGCTAATGTGGTATGCTGCTCTAAAATGTTGGGGACCGGCCCATGGTGATGTAGCCAATCCGTGCATGTTTGGGCCTTTGCCCATTTTGTCTCCTACTCTAAAGCATTGGGGAACCTCTAGCCGGCAGCAATGATGTCCCCAGTTTGTCCACTTGTGGGCTAGTGCTAATTTTGTCCCCTACACTAAAGCATTGGGGACCCCCTAGATGG
Organism: Eutreptiella sp. 'Long Island Sound 2002'; assembly: GCA_964036045.1. Classification (NCBI taxonomy): domain Eukaryota; phylum Euglenozoa; class Euglenophyceae; order Eutreptiales; family Eutreptiaceae; genus Eutreptiella; species Eutreptiella sp. 'Long Island Sound 2002'. Next base: position 98,442,907 of record OZ038380.1, on the reverse strand, counting down.
GAGTGCGATGTTGACAATTTGCCCACGTGTAGGCCACTAGTGATTTTGTCCCGCGCTCTCAAGGGTTGGGACCCTCAGTTGGCCGGGGTGATGTAGCCAGTATGCCCATGTTTGGACCAAGGCCCATTTTGTGCTTGCCCGTGAAGCGTTGGTGAACCCATAGACGACAAGGGTTTAGTGGCCAATTTGCCCACATGTGTGTGGGCCCATGATGATTTCGTCCCCCGCATTTAAGCATTGGGGACACCGAAGACAGTAGGGGTGATGTGGCCAATCTGCCCACGTGTGGCCTACCTTTGATTTTGTCCCCCGCTGTGAAGCATAAGGGAACCTTTAGCCGGCAACGGTGATGCCCCCAACCTGTCCACTTGAGGGCCACTGCTAATTTTGTCCCCAACACTAAACATTGGGGACCCCCTAGAGGGCAAGGGTGATGTAGCCAATATGCCCATGTTTGGACCTGTGCTCATTTTGTCCCTTGTTGTGCAGTGTTGGTGAACAGGTAGACGGCAAGGTTTCTGTGGCCAATTTGCCCACATGTGTGCCCTTGATGATTTTGTCCCCCGCATGGAAGCATTGGAGACCCCCACAACAGCAGGGGTGATGTGGCCAATCTGCCTAGGTGTCGCCTACCTGTGATTTTGTCCCCCGCTTCGAAGCGTTGGGCACCCCCCATAGGGCAAACCGGCTACACTTGTGGGCCATGTGTCATTTTGTCTCCATCTTTGAGGCGTTGGAGACCTGCAAGACCGCGTAGGTTATGTAGCTAATCCTCCAAGTCGTGGGCCATTGCTAATTTTGGGTCCTTAGAGTTTTGGTGATGGACTACAACAGTGACATACATTGTGTCCTGCCTAACCATCATGAGAAATACAAATGCAATCAGGGCATAGGTCATACAACTATTGGTTTGCCTTGGAGGAGCGGCCACATATTTGTCATTCATATGACGATCGCGAAGGGCATTTCTTTGTTTGTGCCATGGAATGCACGGTTCCAGTATGGGGCTTTATAGTCCACATTTGTTGGCTCGAAGGAGTTGGTAAGCAACGATATTGCCCACGGTTTGCGAAAGACAATCCTCTTCATCAAACACGAGGAAGAAAGTAGATGGGGGCGGTGACGGAGAGTCGGAGGCTAGGGCAGGAGAAGGTTGTCCAGTTTTCCAGCAACTCACTTCTTTCTCCCATCTGTTCTCCAAGATGGTGCCGGGATCTCGGACCGAGGGATCCGCATTGACAATGTGTAGTGCTTACGTGATGAATCTCTTCGGCAAAGGTTTCAGGATAACATCAATGTGCTACATGTTTCGCTCATGGCGAGCCACCTGGTCACAAAGATTCAACGATTCATAGCCACATCACCACCCATCCTTTTTGAAAACCCAAAGCTCTACCACGTGTACAAACGCCCCTTTTGCCGGAGGTATTTGAACATTGGACAGACCGAGGAAGTACTAGGATGTGGTTCCTAAATGCTGGAGAATCTCCTGCGCCCCTAGCCTCCAACCCCAAGGACTTGCCCCCACATGGGAACTCAGTGAAGGGCAATGTGAAAGGCCCCTCCAGAACCCCCGGGGTGCACGGCCTCCTGTCCCCCCCCCCAATTATGATGCTTATGCATATGTGCTCATGCACGGGAAGTGATTGAAGGTCCCCAAAGCCAATGCAAAGGGCACAAAGCGTCATTTCGTGAACACCCAAGAGTGCACTCAAGAGATGGACCAGTTCCTTTTGAAGGATATCCGTGACGCATTTGCATCACATGTGCTATGCGGAGGGGTCCCAAAAGCTTCGGTGCGGGGGACAAAATACACTGGCCTACAAGAGGGCAGATTGCCAACATCACCCTTGCCGTTTTGGGGATCACCAACCCTTCAAAGCAGCGAAATCATGAGCGGCCTTTAAGAGGGCGGATTGGCGACATCATGCCGTTTGCAGAGGTCCCCAACGCTTCCGTACAGGCGACAAAATCAACCATGGCCCCCGCCTTACCATAGTGGCCCCATAACCCTTACCGTTTGCGGCGTACCAATGCCTCAAAGAAGGCAACCAAATCACACGTGGCCAATAAGTGGGCAGATGGACTACATCACCCCTCCCATGTAGTCTCCAATGCTTCACGGCGGGGGACAAAGTCAGCCATGCCCCATAAGTGGGCAGATGGGCTACATCACCTCTACCATTTGCGGGGTCCTCAAAGCTTCAGAGCGGAGGACAAAATTAAGCACAAGCTTGGACATGGGCACATCGGCTAAATCACCTGTCTTGCGGGTCTTCAAAGCTTCAGAGTGGAGAACGAAATTAGCACCGGTGCCCAGCTGGGCACAAGAAATACATCACGCGTGCCGTTTGGGGGGTCCCCAACGCTTTGATGCGTTGGACAAAATCAGCCATGGCGTGCACGTAGGCATATGGGCAACATGACACGTGCCGTTTTGGAGGTCCCCAACGCTTCAATACGGGAGACAAAATCAGCCATGCCCCACAAAGGCGAAGATGGGCTACATCACCTGTGCCGTCCAGCGGTGTCCCAAATGCTTCCGCACAGCAAGCAAAATACGCAATACGCAAGTTAGCAGATTGGCGACATCGCCCCTACCATTCGGGGACTCCCCAACGCTCGAGTGCGGGGGACGAAAACATCCATGGCCCACAAGTGCACAGATTGGCTACATAACTTGTGCCATCTTTTGGGTGCGCAACGCTTCTGTTCGGGGGAGCACATCACCAATGGCTAACAACTGGGCAGATTGGTGACATGAAAGCTGCCGTGTACGAGGTTCCTAACACTTCAAAGCTGGGACCAAAATTAGCCATGGCCCACAAGTGGGAAGATTGGGTCCATCACGCCTTCCTTGTGGGGGGTCCCCAATACTTCACACAAGGGGACAAAATCACTAGTGGCCCAGAAGTGCACAGATTGGCTATAGTACCCTTGCCGTTGGGGAGGTGCCCAACGCTTTAGAGCGGGGTACAAAACGAGACATGGCCCACTGGTAGGCAAATTGGCAACGACACCGTGCGCTGCCTACGGGGGTCCCCACGGCACCCATGCGCGAAACAAAACTAGCCATGGCACGCAAGTGGTCACATGGGCTACATAACCCTTGCACGCAAGGGTGGCCCCAACGTTTCGGAGTAGCGAACAAAAAAAAGCCATGGCCCACAAGAACAAACACATGTCACAATAACACCAAGCGTATTTAAATAATGTCTCGCACATAATAATAGGATGCGTGAAAATGATATCACGCGCTTGATATCATTCACGGTTTGCAGTGTTTGGCACCCCCCCTACCACCACCACACGGCATCGGTGATGTGGCCAATATGCCCATTTATGGGCCAATGCTCACTTTGTCCCTACTCCGAAGTGTTGAGCCCCCCCCCCCCCCCAAAGCAGCACGGGTGATGTAGGAGATATATCCATTTCTTGGGCATAACGGTTTTTCTCCCCTTCAGTGAAGCGGTAGGGACCCCTGCAAACCAAAGGAGTGATATGGTCTATTTGCCCACACGTGTGTCGTGGCTAGATTTGTCCCCCGCCCCAAAGGCTTGGGGACAGACCGAGGCGGCAGGGATGATGACGCCAATTTGTCCGCGTGTGGCCTATTGCTTATTCTCCCCAACGCTCTGAAGCGTTGGGAACCCACTTCGACCATAGGAGGAGAAAATGGGCACTAGCCAGGGCATCGGCAGATTGGTTGCATCATGTGTCTTGCGGGACCCAAAGCTTCATAGGGGGAGACAAAATCAGCACCAGCCCCCAACTGGGCGCAATGGCTACATCACGCGCGCCGTTTGGGGGGTCCCCAACGCTTTAGTGCAAGGGAAAGAATCAGCCATGGCGCTCAAGTGGGCAGATTGGCAATATGACCCGTGCTGTGTAGGGGGGTCCACGACACTTCACCACGGGGGACTAAATGAGCCATGGCCCATAAGTGCACACGTGGATTACATCCCCCTTGCCGTCTAGTGGGGGTCCGCAACGTTTCTGTGCAGTAGGAAGAACTGGTAGTGGGCGACAAGTGGGCATATGGGCGATATCATTCCGCTGGCACGCTCTGAAACTTTGGGGACACGGCAAACGGCAGCCGAACGACCCACTTGTGGCCATGGCTGATTTTATTCCCCACCGTGAAGCGTTGGAGACTACCAATGACGTAGGGGTGATGTAGCCAACAGTGGGGACGTGGGGGTGGGGGGGTTGGGACAGGGCCGCACAGAGGCGGGGATTGCGGGCGATCACGTCCTCCGTGCGCAGCATTGGTCCCGGATCTTGGCTGTCGGGTTCCAAGACCGAGCGGATTAGGACAGCCGCACGCCATGGACCACAACGTAGCGCAGGTGAGTGGGAGATGATGTCATGGTGCAGGTGTGTGTGGGTGGGCGCGCTCAGGGGATGGGGGTGTACTGCAGGCACGTCGGCACACATAGCGAAACTGCGTGTGGACCATCCCACAATCAGTGCGTTCTGATGCGGGAGCACGCGCTGCTAGTTGGACATGACGGTTGGAGGGGCGCCTTGGGGAGTGTGTAAGCCCGGTGCTCCGTGCCCTAGTTGGAAGGCCGCGGGACCCTAACTTTGAGCCGACCAGGGGAATTACGGGCCAGGGCAACGCAGCCTCGAGGTCACACAGACATACTACGTGGCCACCCCGCGACCGCGAGGGCACGGGGGCGGGTGGGGCTTGAGGTCCGACGGGGGAGTCCCCACACTGCTTGAGTTGCCGCACGGCACAGGTGTTGTTGCCTGACGGCACGGGCCAACGTCCCACGGCCCATGCGCGCCGCCGTGGCAATTGTAGGTGTCGCACGGTGCGCTAGGCGCTTCCCTGCCCATGGGACGTGCCGGGGATGTGCCAGATGCAACACTACAGCCCCTGTACACAGGGGAGCCGCGAGGGCACACCAGCCCAATGGCCCCTACAAGGGTGGGGGGGGGAGGGGCAGGGGTCAGCTGGCGGCCATTTGGCCTCCACGGGCCACCCATCAGTGTATTGGAGTGCATGGGGCTGCAGGCGCGGGTGGTCCGTGTTGAGGTAGGGGGGGCGCGTGCACACTTGGAGGTTCCCCAAGCATGGTGCTACAAGGATAGGCATAGCGGTCTGGTTGCGAGCCCTGCACAGCCACCACCATGTACAGGGCCGAGAGGGCGCTTTCGTCCTTCACCCCTCGTGTTGGGGATGGGGCCGGGGGGTTCTCGCGGCCGGGGGGGGGGGGGGTGCGGGGGATCAAAGGGGAGGGATCGAAGGAGGGCAAAACTTGTGGTACCTGTTACCGCTAGAGTTGCCCCGCGCTCCGTCGGGACCTCTGACCCTATCTGTACTTGCAAGGCGAAAGGCGAGGATGGGGGGCACAAGGTGTGTGGGTTTGGTTTTTCCCCTTTGGGGTGGGGGGAGCAAAAACTCTGCCCCCTATTTCCTATTCCCCAATGGGGGCCGGACGCGGCCTGCACCCTCGTTTTGTGGTGGCTTAAATTTCGGCGGACAAAGCGAGCATTGGGGGGGCAGACAGCGGGGGTGATGCGGCCAATCTGCCCACTTGTGGGCCGCTACTGAATTTCTCCCGTGCATTAGAGCTTTGGAGACCCCCCCAAATAGCAAGGGTGATGGAGCCAATCTACCAACTTGTGGTCCACGTCTGATTTTTCCCCTCGCTTTGAACCTTTAGTGTCCGCCATACGGTGGGTTTGATGCAACTAATATGCTTGCTTGTGGGCTAGTGCTCATTTCATCCCGCGAAATAATGTGTGGGGCTCCCACGCAGGGAACCTTTGGGAACCCCCCGTGACTATCTTGCCTACTTGTGGACCACTGATGATCTTGTCCTGGGATGTGAAGCGTTGGCGACACTCTACAGGGCAGCGTCCATCTGAGCAATGAGCCTACTTGTCAGCCAACTCTGATCTTGCACCCTCGTGTGAGCTTTGGCGACCCCCGGAGGTGTGATGTAGCCAACTTGCCCACTTGTGGACCACTGCTAATGTTGCATGCCTATACCACCCCCGCCAACCGAGGGTCTCCAATGCTTTTGTGTCTGGGACAAAATCAGGGGGACAAGCGAACAAAGGGGACAAATTGGGGACGTCACCGCTGCCGGCTAAAGGTTCCCTAATGCTTCAGAGCGGGGGACCTAATCAACAACGGCCCAAACATGCGCAATTTGGCTAAATCACAACGGGCCGGTCCCCAACGTTTTAGAAGATTTTAGCAAATATGCCCATCTTTGGACCCGTGCTCATTTTGTCCCTTGCGGTGAAGCGTTGGTGAGCGCGTAGACGGCAAGTGTTCCGTGGCCAATTTGCCCACATGTGTGCCCCTGATGATTTTGTCCCCCGCATTGAAGCGTTGGGGACCCCCAAGATAGTAGGGGTGACGAGGCCAATCTGCCGACTTGTGGCCTACCTCTGATTGTGTCCCCAACTTTGACCCATTGGGCATCCTCCATAGGGCTAACCGGCTACACTTTAGGCCAGGTGTGATTTTGTCCCCATCGTTGAGGCGTTGGAGACCTCGTAGACTGCGTGGCTATGTAGCTAATTCGCTAAGTCGTGGGCCATTGCTAATTTTGGGTCCTTAGAGTTTTGGTGATGGACTACAACAGTGACATACATTGTGTCCTGCCTAACCATCATGAGAAATAAAAATGCAATCAGGGCATAGGTCATACAACTATTGGTTTGCCTTGGAGGAGCGGCCACATATTTGTCATTCATATGACGATCGCGAAGGGCATTTCTTTGTTTGTGCCATGGAATGCACGGTTCCAGTATGGGGCTTTATAGTCCACATTTGTTGGCTCGAAGGAGTTGGTAAGCAACAATATTGCCCACTGGTTGCGAAAGACAATCCTCTTCATCAAACACGAGGAAGAAAGTAGATGGGGGCGGTGACGGAGAGTCGGAGGCTAGGGCAGGAGAAGGTTGTCCAGTTTTCCAGCAACTCACTTCTTTCTCCCATGTGTTCTCCAAGATGGTGCCGGGATCTCGGACCGAGGGATCCGCATTGACAATGTGTAGTGCTTACGTGATGAATCTCTTCGGCAAAGGTTTCAGGATAACATCAATGTGCTACATGTTTCGCTCATGGCGAGCCACCTGGTCACAAAAATTCAACGATTCATAGCCACATCACCACCAATCCTTTTGAAAACCCAAAGCCCTAGCACGTGTACAAACGCCCCTTCGCCGGAGGTATTTGAACATTGGACAGACCGAGGAAGTACTAGGATGTGGTTCCTAAATGCCGCAGAATGTCCCCCCTCCCTAGCCTCCCACCCCAAGGACTTGCCCCACATGGGAACTCAGTGAAGGGCAATGTGAAAGGCCCCTCCACAAACCTTGCGACGCACTACCTCTTATAACCGCCCAACACACAAGTCATGATACCTATGCATATGTGCTCATGCGTGGGAAGCGATTGAAGGTCCCAAAAGCCAATGCAAAGGGCACATAGGGTGATTTCGTGAACACCCAAGAGTACATTTAAGAGATGGACCAGTTCCTTTTGAAGGATATCCGTGACGCATTTGCGTCAGGTGTGGTATGCGGAGGGGTCCCAAAACCTTTGGTACGGGGGACAAAATGCAATGGCCTAGAAAAGGGCAGATTGCCAACATCACCCTTGCCCTTTTGGAGGTCACCAACCCTTCAAAGCAGCGAAATCATGAACGGCCTTTAAGTCGGCGGATTGGCAAGAGCACCCGTGGCGTCTGCGAAAGTCCCCAACGCTTCAGCGCGGGCGACAAAACCAGCCATAGCCCCAACTTGGGCATAGTGGCCCCATAACCCTTACCATTTGCGGCGTACCAATGCTTCAACGATGGCGACCAAATCACACGTGGCCAACATGTGGGCAGATGGGCTATATCACCTCTACCATTTGCGAGGTCCTCAAAGCTTCAGAGCGGAGGACAAAATTAAGCACAACCTTGGACATGGGCACATTTGCTAAATCACCTGTCTTGCGGGTCTTCAAAGCTTCAGAGTGGAGGACAAAACCAGCACCGGCACGCAGGTGGGCACAATGTATACGTCACGCGTCCCTTTTGGGGGTCCCAAACGCTTTGATGCGGGGGACCAAATGAGCCATGGTGTGCACATGGCTAGCTGGGCAACATGACACGTGCCGTCTTGGAGGTCCCCAATGCTTCAGTAAAGGTACACAAAGATGGGCTAAGTAAACCTGTGCCGTCCAGCGGTGTCCCGAATGCTTCCGCACAGCAAACAAAATACGCAATGGCTGATAAGTTGGCACAATGGCGACATTACGCCTGCCATATAGGGGGTCCCCATCGCTCCCGTGCGGGGGACGAAAACATCCATGGCTGACAAGTGCACAGATTGGCTACATCACTGGTGCCATCTACTGGGTGCGCAACGCTGCTATGCGGGGGAGCACATCGGCAATGGCGACATGTGGGTAGATTGGCCACATCAAATCTGCTATATGGGGAGTCCTCAACACTTCAAAGCTGGAACCAAAATCAGCCATGGGCCACAAGTGGGTAAATGGGCTGCATCCCATCTGCCATGCAGGGGACACCAAAACTTCACACAAGGGAGACAAAATCACTAGTGGCCCAGAAGTGCACAGATTGGCTATAGTACCCTTGCCGTTGGGGAGGTGCCCAAAGCTTTAGAGCGGGGTACAAAATGAGACATGGCCCACAAGTAGGCAAATTGGCAACCCCCTTGGTACACGCTAGAAGACCCTCATCTTGATCTAGCCTAGAACACTCTAGCCTAGATGTTCTCGCCTAGATTAGATCAATACTAGAACGATATAATGTCTGGCCACATATCCCAATTTCTTCATTGTTCCCCCGTGCATGCTTGCTATTGTCCGTAGTTCATTGTTCTATGCTTCCTTCTCTCGCGCTTACATATTACACATTTCTTTGCAATGAAACGACCCGCCATTTCCCCCCTTGCTCCCTCCTCAACCGGGACGGATACTTCCCTCTTGTCTAAGGCATTACAGGAGTTGAGTGGGGCTTCAAACCTCAAGGATGAGCGGGTGGGCCATTACTTGGCCACGTGGGCGCTATCATGCCCCCTAGCACGGCGGCAATTCAACAACGCCATCCAATATGAGAACTCCGCCACTTCTACCCATACCACCGCTGAGGCATGCAAGGCCGCCGTTGAGGCATACGCCGCCTCCCTTCTCCCCCCACCGCCATGTGTGAACTAGTGCTCAACATGAGGGCCCCAAAGTCCTCGTGGAGGACCCTCTCCAAGCTCTACACGCTCCGTAAGTTGGAGTATCACCGCACCGTCCCCGGTGGCCCCTACTCCCGTCCAATTTGTAGCGAGGGGCATTGTCAAGCCTGTTGGAAGGAGTTGGTCGCCCCCGTGCAATTGGTTGAGACCGTTGCCACGGGGTTGCCCAAGGCCACCGGGATCTCATGGCCCATCGCCTCATGGGTCACGTACATCCTCTCCCGGCCGGGCTTGGTGCGGTCAATCAACCGCAACTTCCCATTGACGTTCATCGTTCGGGGAGATGCCTACCCCGTGGCCGGGGGCAATTGGACCCAACTCACCCTCTCCTTGGCCAACTTCGACCGCTTGGCCCGCTCCCTCGCGGGCCTTTGGGTGTTGAGCATGGCCAATTGCGATGACAAGACCATGGACACCCTTGGGACGTTGTGGAAGAGCAATTGGGAGGTAGGCCTCTCACCTAGTACGTTTCGCTCGTTCTAGTTTTGATCTAGTTAGCCTCCGATGTTCAATGAGGGGATATGGAATGCCCAAAAGAAGACTTGGGAGGGTAGTGCTATTCGGCGGACCATAGAGGGTGATGAGGCCAACTACACAGCCTTCCTCCTTGGGAAGCCTTCCTTGCAAGCCGCTGGCTGCAGTACGCAGCAGATTATGAAATTGCGGCGTGCCTGGGTCGTCTTGTGCATTTTGCATTTGACGATGGCCATGGGCCGCTTGTTGGGGGATTTTGTCGACCGGGAGGCTAGGTCGGTCACCCCTACGCTCCGTCAAGAGCTGCAAGTTCTCTTGTCGGAGAGGCGTGCAGGTTGGAGCGTTTATGGGTCAGCTTCCCCGGACGGCGAAGAGACGGCCAATTTTTTTTGACGCATGGCCGGATATTGCTAGGTGCTTGGGCATTAGGCCAAGCACGGCCAAGTACAAGGCCATCGCGATCATGTGGGACCTGCTGCAGGCCCTCTATTGTACATATCAGGGCCCTAACCCCTTGAACTGTGCTGCCGTGGCCCGTAATTTCTGGCGACACTGTACTGTCGGAACAGCATCATGGTATCTACTGAGCCTTGAGCATGATGTAGATACCATGTTGCAGAATATTAGGCCATTTGGGCTGGCTATGTTCTCGGCTGACATTTCGGAAAGCATCAACCGCTTTTTGAAACATGGTCACAACGAGCACAGCAACCGGGGGGGGGGGGGTGTCGGGTGGAGGGGGTGGACGAGGTGTCGGGTCCTCAGTGGTCGGCCATCCACAGGGAGGCCAATGTGCAAGCACAGTGCATGACATGGCTGTTTGCATATCTTGACGTGTCGTGGGTTGTGCAATGGGGGGCCGCGGTCGCAAGTGCCATACTCGGGCAGGGATGCCATGGAGGTAAGGAGGGGCCAAGGCCACATGCAGGCTTCCCTAAACCAGAATATTGACCAACAACATGGCATCGCAGGAGTTGATGGACGAGCTGTTGCGCCAGGTATCTTGTCTTGTTGTGCGCTCTAGCGCTGATCTCGGGAAGCGTTCTAGTGTTGACCCAGGCAGCATGATCGGTCGCTAGAACGTAGCTAGAACGCTGCTAGAGCGGTTGTCTAGAACGCCACTAGAACGCTCCTGTGTTTTCTATAGAATGCGGTGACCCAAGCGCTGATTGCGCAGGTGATTGCGGCGCATGCGCAGGCGCAGGCCGCGGCCAAGCCACCCCCCCTCGCCAAGCCCAAGGCCAAGCCCCAACCCCAACCCCAAGCCCCACCTCCACCATTGCCACCCCCTCACCCGTTGGCCGCCAGAAAGTCGGCGGCGGTGGCCCCGGAGGACCCGGAGGTGGAGGAAATGCGGAGGGAGCTGTGAGGTCTCTCGGCTTCAATCGCGGCCTCCAAGGGGGCAAAGGGCAAGGTGGAGACCAAGGTCTCTCAATGGGAATCCAAGCGCGCCGAGGTGCAAGAGATGGGGGCTGAGGAGAGGATCCGCATGGCAGAGGACACTCTCCGCAAGGCGAAGGCCGAGGTGGAGGAGAAGGAGAACGCGATCGAGGCGCTGGATCGCAGCGTGCGGAGGACGGAGCTGGTGTTGGCGAGGGCAGTGGATAAGGTGAAGAAGGAGGAGGAGGACGAGGTGGTGGAGGTGGACGTGGAGCCGGAGGAGTTGATGAAGGGGATGGTGAAGGAGGAGGAGGAGGCGAAGGTGGTGGTGGAGAGGCCGGCGGGGGTGGGGGGGGGGGTGAGCCAGTGGCTAGGGGTGATGATGGGGTCGAGGCATGCGGGGCCCATCCAAGACCTGCCATGGGACCCGGGTTACCTGGCTGGCCCCCACCCCCCAAACCTGGACAACCCCCTCCTCGTCGCCCCGGAGAGTCTGGTTTGGACTCTCCGGTTTTTGCTGCAGCGCCTACACCACCGGCTGTTGGGGGGGGGGGGGGTGGGAATGGGTGCACGAGGGGGGGGGGGTCCACCTGGACAAGCCCCTGCGCCCAAGGGTGGTCAAAGGGTGGTGGGGGTGGCAAGAGGAGTTGCCGGGGCCGCGGAAGAGATGGGGGGAGGTGCGCCCCCAAATCAAAAAAAATGGAGGGGAAAGATGTTCGAGTTGGTGCAAACCAACCTCTTCACCCCCGAGAGAAAAAAGGGGGGGGGGCACCCACTGGCGATTGGTCGCCAACTGCTGGTAGGGGCTGGGCTTGGGGGGATGAAGTATGTGGGGAAGGCCTGGACCTCGACGCCGACCTGGTCGGCGCTGATGAACATGGGGGGTTTCAACGCGGAGGCGGCGAAACGGGGAGCGTATGCCGGGTTGGTGCACGACATCGCCTCCCGGCCCAAGTCCAAGCCCAAGCCCACCGCAAGCCCCGCTGGGGCCCCCCCGCAGCCGCACCCCCCGAACCCCCGGGACACCTTCGCCAAGGCCCTAGGGGCCATTTCCCCCACCCTGGGCCGCCAAGGCACGGTATGTTGATTGCCTTCTAGCGTTGATCTAGCGAACCATTCTAGCTTTGATCTAGCCGCCGCCGTGCCATCGCCGGTAGAACGTCGCTAGAACGCCGCTAGAACAGTTGCCTAGAACGCCGCTAGAACCACGTGCATTATGTTTCTGTCCTCAGGTTGTCAACGTGCAGACGTGTGGAGCCGACCCCAGCGGGGTGCGCGTGGAGTAGCGCGATGGCGGAGGCCGGACGCGCCTCGTGGGGGTCACCGAGTTGGGGCGGTTGATGGGGACGGACCCCAATCTCGCCCTCTCGGTGCTAAACGGTTTGGGTACGTGGGAAGCGGGCGATAGTGCGGGGGGCGTGGACCCGCAGCGCAAGGGTTGGGTGAGGTTGCAGGGGCGGGAGTGACCATCGGCAGCAGCAGCAGCAGCAGCGGCAGCAGCAGCAGCAGCGGCAGAAGCAGCAGCAGCACCTGCAGCAGGGGGAGACACCCCCCCCAAGGCCCCTAAAACCCCCCAATGCCCCCAAGAAGAAACCCCGCTTCGAGAGTAGCGAGGAAGACGCCCCCCCCAAGCCCCGCAGAGCAAGCCCAAAGCCAAGGCCAAGCCCAAGGGCAAGGGCAGGGAAACCCCCCCCCCCCAAACCCGAGGCCCCCCCCGTGCAAGATAGGGGCCGGGACCCCTATGGGAATGCGCCGGGTGTGGGAGATACCCGGTATGTTGCTTGGGAGGAGGGGGGCAATGGGGGTAGCGTCAGCCAAGTGACGGTGTTGGGGGATTGGGATGAGGAGTTGCACCCGGGGGAGTGGTGGGTGTTGTCCCAGGGGTCCAATGGGGAGTGGGGGAAGAAGGGGAAGAAGGGGAAGTAGAGGAAGCCGGAGCAAGAGGAGGGCACCTTCCGGGTGGCGGGGGGGCTCCTCTTCCTCACCCGGGAGGAGGTGGAGGCCCACCTCCGGGAGGCCTTGCAGGAGGAGGACGACGGGGACGACGGGGATGACGCGGATGACGAGGGGGACGAGGGTGGTGACAAGGGGGAGGGGGCTGACAAGGGGGGTGAGGTGGGGGGTGGCAAGGGGGGTGAGAAGGAAGGGGACACGGGGGGTGAGAAGGGGGGTGCCGGGACCAAGGATGAGCCCCGGCAACCCCCCACCACGCACGAGGGGTAAGCTGCGTGTCGCGACTCGCGAATGCGGGCCTAGGGGGGGAAGGGGGGCTAATCAGGCTAACCGGCACTCCGTGAGTCGCGTCCAGCATCGGGACCCTGTGATTGGCCACGTCTGGCCATGGTACCCGAGGCAGCTTCTCTTTGAGGAGTGGCGGAGAATTCATATATATTGTGCTAGCGGCGTTCTAGCGAACTGTTCTAGCGGAGTTCTAGCGGCGCTCGCTACAACTTCGCTAGAACACCGCTGGAACGAAAATTTTTTGGACTCCAAAATCAAGTGAAGAATAGAAAATTGTGAAAAAAAAAAGTGTGGGTCCCCCAATACGGATAGGGGGGTCCAGGTTAGACACCTCAACCCCCCCCCCCCTCGCGGGGGGGTATCCCCCTCTTTTTTTCTTTCTAGCCGCTCTAGCGGGATCTAGGCTAGAACGAGATCGGGTCTTCTAGCGTGTACCAAGGGCGGCAGCGTGGACTATCTACGGGGCTCCCTAGGGCTCCCTTGCACGAAACAAACTTAGCCATGGCACGCAGGTGGTCACATTGGCTATAGAACCCTTGCACACAAGGGCGGCCCAAATGTTTCGGGGCACGAAACACAATCAGCCATGGCCCACAAGAACGGACGCATGTCACAGTAACAGCACACGTATCAAAATAATGTCTCACACATGATAATAGGATGCGTGAAAATGATATCTGGCGCTTGATGTCATGCACCCTCTGAAGTGTTTGGGACCCCCCCTACAACCACAAAACGGCACTGGTGATGTGGCCAATCTGCGCACTTGTGGGCCATGGCTACTTTTCTCCCCTGCATTGAAGCCGTGGGTGCAGCCCCAAAGGGCAGAGGTGAACAAACTAATGTGCCCAATCGTGGGCGCTAGTGATTTTGTCCCACACTTTGGAGCACTGGGGGGCCCTGAGACGGTGGGGGTGATGTAGCTAATCTACCAACTTCTGGGCAACTGCGGGTTTTCTACCCCGCTCTCAAGCTCTACCTGCGGTTCACTTGGAAATGTGAAGTTGGGGCTCAGTTGGGGCTAAAACTGCTCATTTGGGGCTAAGTGGTGTTTTCAAGGGGTTTCATGTGAAAAGCTGTGGCTTTCGGGGGTGGGTTGGGGTTTTGGAATGTCCCCAAAGGGATACCAATACGTAGTGCAAGAGGATTTGACTGGGGTTTTTTTTTTATGGCTCACTTGACTGGGCGACCGACTGAGCCGTCACTGAGCTCTCACTGAGCGTGCCAGATGGCTCACTGAGCGCTCACTGAGAGCTGATTAAGGGCTCCCTCACGGCTCATTGAACATGCACGGGCACAAATCTTCCATCATACGCACTTACTTGGTCCTTTGTCGCAAAGCAAGTTCCACAATCCTCCTCACCATGTTCTCTCTCCCCTGCCTCTTCCGCCGGGCACGTGACCAAGTCGTGCATTGGCGTTGGAACCCCCGTTGCTTGGTCACAGCCCTACTCTCTACCTCCCAACCTTCCTTGCGGAGCTTATCATCTAGTGTGTGGTTATCCACCACACACTGCAAGCTTGACCTATCGTTCAGCAAGCTGACCCTCCCACTATTCCTAAGCAGCCGCTGTCGTCGCACATGGCTGCCCTCCAATGCAAAGCAACTAAACCTTGCAATGGTCCCCCACCGTGCAACATACCCATACATGTGGTCAATCCACATGTGCGTCCACAAAGTCTTCCCCCTTCCCACGTCAAGGTGCCTTGCCCCCATGGTCACTTGGCGTTGCAGCAAGGCACGGTGTTCTGCACCACTCAGAAAGTCGTCCTTCTAGGCCACCTCGGCCACGGCAGCAAACACCTCCCACCACTCCGTGCGCACATCAACCCATGGCGTGCCCCCCACTTGATGGTTCCCGATCACTGGTGCAACCAGCTGCAACAGTGGGCGCCACAGCCGGGCCTTCACAAAACGCGAAGCAGCCCCCAGCTCAATGCGCACTTGTCTTTTGGCAATTGCCTTGTCCGCCTGCCACTTTCTAGGCCGCAGCGTGAGGGCCACTTTCCGTGCCCCGTTTAGAACCCCCTGCACCATGGTAGCCACACTCTTCCTAGATACTCCTCCATGGGTCACGAGCACCCGCACAATTCCATTGACCCCCGCAATGGCAACACACATGACTCCATGCGCACCGAAGTCAGGAACACGGCATTCCGCCGGGATGTCACAAAACACCCCAGTCAGACGTACATGACCCTTGATTCCTTCCAAGGCAACCTCTTGTCCCCCGAACTTGCGCAACACCGTTTCACGGTTTGCGCCGTAGCACTGGCACACCATGTCCCCGGGGCTCTTGCTGGTGAAGCCGTCCCCGCCGGCCAGCATAATGTGGGCCTTGCCATCGGCCCGGACGAAGAATAGGGGGCTGTGTGCCACCCCGTCCCCATGCGGCAGTTGCAGGGCTGTAGCAGCGCGGAGCTCAGTATCGAAGTCACACTCCAATTGCATGCTTTACACCGTCGCCCACATCTCGCTACCGTCGAACAGCCACCAACTGGCAAGCTGTGTGGGCCCACAAGCCGGTGCAGCCACGGCACAGTGCACGTAGGCCCGATTCCACCAATTGGTGCCGTCAACACCGATGGTCACCCAAGTGTTGCGCTGCGCGCCCGGTTGCAAGGCTTCCGGTGTGCGTACGCCTCGCGCTTCGTACAGCAGGGCTAGCCGCTGAGCAACATTGCAGTACGCCCCTTGCATTTCACACTCCCCCTCAAGGATACAAACCCGCTACTAGCGGGTCGGCTAAGGTGCTTCAGCCACGGGGCCACGTTGGCCCAGCGAACGGTGCTGTCCAGGTCGGGCAGCAGGTAAGCCATGTCGCGGTGCGACATCTGGGAACTACGCATCCGCTAGAGCACGCGCAACGCCTCCGACTTGTCGTCGGGGTTGGCGTCCGTGGGCCGGATGTAGTCCTTAGGGACTAGCAGAATGCCACCATCGGGTTGGAGCTCAGCCCGATATTGCTCAGATAGGGTGGCCGCCACCACGGCCTCCAAATCCTCAAGCCGGGCTGCGCATTGGCGCTGCGTCCCCAACAGGGAAAAGGGACGTTTAGGTGGCATTTTGTGTAGTACATGTGGTATAGGTGTAGTGCCATATGTGGTCCCGGTGCTTGCGGCACAATTAACTCTGTTGCGATCTCTTGGCTATCCCCCCCACCTGTTTCCCCTTCATTGTTGTCGCTTTCTAGCCCCCCTCCCCCTTGCCGCTGCAGGATTCACACTATGTGTCGGGGTGGGGTAGTGGGGTTGCACCAGGTTGGGTGTCCCATCTTCCTCCCACCCCGCCGGGAATGCCTCCAGGGTGTTTGTCCCATCCTCCCCCCACCCCGCTGGGGACGCCTCCAGGGTGTTTGTCCCATCCTGCCCCCCCCCCCCCCTCGGGGATGCCGCTAGGGTGGTTGTCCCATCCTCCCGCCCCCCCTGGGGATGCCTCCAGGGTGTTTGCCCCAGCCTTCCCCGTCACCCCCCCTCCCATTGTCCCCTCTCATGCCCCCCCCCCCCCCCCCCGTGATGCCGTAACATGCGCTGTAGCCCCCCCCCCCCCCCCCCCCCGCAGCCATGGCACTCACCTTGTTTTCAGCCTCTGGTGGTAGGTGGCATATCCCCCCCCACACCCCCTACCCACAACCACCAGTTTGTGGCGGCCAACGGCCAACGGTCGGAGGGCCAAGCCATCCACCCGATTGAGAGCTCACTGAGCTGTTTGGCGCGCTCAATGAGCGCTCACTGCGCCGTTTCGCGCGCTCACTGAGCGCTCAGTGAGCGTGCCAGACGGCTCAATAAGCTCTCAGGTGGCTCTCGGTCACTTCGGGCCTACACACGGGCACTACACAGGCACCACACAATAGGCCGAACGTGGTTGAATGCTACAAAATGACGGTGTACATTCGATCCCAACTTACCCTTGGGGCCAGATGTGGCCCTGATCAGAAGCGTTCTGGAAACAGGCACACAACAGGGCTGAAAGTGGTGGCTCCAGCCTTCTTGAAAAATTTCGGCTCTTTGGAGTGCCCGACAATAATGTTTTCAAAAAGCCATGCAACTGTAATTGGTAGACTGTCCGAATGACTCACGGCACGTTGACCTGTGGAAAACAGGCACACAACTGAGCTGAAAGTGGTGGCCCCGGGCCTGCTTGAAAAATTTCGACTCTGTGAAGTGCGAAACAATAATGTTTTTAGATACACATGAATTACATGCAACTGTAATTGGCACACTGACGGAATAAATCACGGCACTTGTACCTGTGGAAAACACCCACACAATAGGGCTGAAAGTGGTGGCCCAAGGCCTGCTTGAAATTTTTTGGCTCTGTGAAGTGCGCAACAATAATGTTTTCAGACAAACATGAATTACATGCAATTGCAATTGGCAGACTGACGGAATGAATCACAACACTTAGACCTGTGCAAAGCATGCTAAAATGTGTCGCCCTAGGCCCCTTGGCAAAAATTTTAGCACCATGAAGTGCTCAACAATAATGTCCTCAAGTATATGTAGATTAACATACAACTGAAATAGGCTGATTGGCTGAAAGCGTGACGCGCTTGCAGCTCTGCAAAAAATGCTGAAATTGGCATAAGGCCTGCATGAGAAAAAAATCAGCAATGTGGACAGTTGAACAATACTGTCACCAACTATATACGAACCACGTAGTGGTGAGCCCTTTCCCCAGCTGCAGCTGCCCCCAGTGTGCACACAGCCATGCAGGTAGGGTTATGTGCGTGGCGGCACTGAGAGGCGAAAAGGGCAGGTTTCGGGGGTCAAGCGGCTACCACAACGTCGCAGTTCCAGGGAAAGATGACCACGGACTACCAACCACGGGTTCTGGCTCCCACCCAGGCTGCTGAGCAGCCGCCATCTCGCCTGACCGATACCGGGGGTCGGCGTTCTGCAGGCGAGTTGTCACTTCTGCTTCCACCTTCGTTAGGTTGTCCACGTTCCGGTCCGGAATCGTGGTTGTTCGCAGCCCTGGAATGGTCTGCAGCTGCTGGCACGACGACCTGACGTCGGCCATCGGCCGCATGGCCAAGTGGCCGTACTCCAACAGTGCTGATGCCACGAATTGCATGGACTGCGGCTGAAGGTGGCGGCGGGTGCAACTGGAACCATTGACTGGGAGGGGGATGCAGCCCCCGCCTCACATTCAATGGGCTTCAAGCCCTTGGACCGCTGCATCATCTCTAGCCGTGCCTGAGCGGCAGCCCCTTGGCGCTCAGCGTCCACGAGGTTGGCCTGCAGGTCGTCCTGCTGCCGCTTGACCGTGTCCAGCTCCTCCTTGAGGTGTCTGATTCCGCTGCCAAACGGGCAGCATGCCGCTCATGGCAGAACCGGTCACCGTGGTGGCATGCCTCCCGCTACACGGCCATGGGCACCGTACCTCGAGATCCAGGGTCACGAAGGGGGCTGCCGACAGCCCCATTCTGAGTGCGGCTGCAGTTCCCTTGGCCGCAGCAGTCGCCGCCAGCTTTTTTTTTGGGGGGGGGGGGGTTGATGTTCTTGGCTGCCCGCTTTTCCCCTTTCTGAACCCCGCTCCGGGCACTCCGGTCACTCCGGCCGCCTACACTGCGGCCCCCATCACTCCTCCACCCCTATGTCGCCTCCCCATCGCTGACCACATCTGGGTCGATGACGTCCACCGCATACAGGCCCCATATAGGCCCCATAAAGACCAGCACCAGACTGGCACGGCATGTGTAGGAGGCCCACTCGCGGGCGACCTTGTGCACATCTTAAGCCCACTCATGGGGCATTACACGCATGACACACATGCCCAGAGCAGCAAAGGACCCCCTGCCAGCCCAAAGCCCCACAGCCCCACAGGCCCAAACCCACCTTTCCAAAACATCCTGGTGCACCCCACCACCACCCAGCCGCGCCCACTACCGATATCCCCCCCCAACACCCCGGTGTGAATCCTGCAGGGCAGGGGGAGAGAGGAGGAAGGCCTTGCCACTGCAGATGCAGCGCATCTAAAGCGGGACGTCGGCACCCCCATCGCTCCTTGTACGGCGCTTCTCCGGCCCGCGATGCCAGGAGAAGCCAAGCAGCAAAGCCTGCTGGGCAAAGATGGGGCGAGATGAGGGAGCCCAATACTGCTGCAACAGGGCGGCCTCCCCAGGGCCACTGTTACCCAGATCGAGCCATGATGGCCCGCTCGTCCACAGGACGTCGCCTTCCTCCACGTACACGTGGCACATGGGGTCGGCGACGTCAAGGGAAGGCCTGGCCAGCAGCAGCGGGTGGTATGGGCAACCGGGGCCTGACGGACCCACTGGAGCCAGCCACTCATCTAGCTGCTCCACCCGCAGCAGATCGACGGCGCCCTGCAGTCCCTCGCCGAAGGCGAAGTACTGCCCCCAGTGGCTAAGAGCCTTGGGGTTCGGAAGCGGCCCGTCTCCCCGTGGCCGTGAAGCCACCTCATCGTTGGCCCCTAGCAAAGGGTCAAGGATGAAACGTTACACGTCCAACCACTTGTGACGCTCGTCGGTGGTCAGGAAGCGGAAGAGAACAACCTGCTTCCCCACCCCCGGCAGCGCGGCGAGACCCCGATGTCTCGCCATGGACGCAAAGAAAACCATGTCCCCACGCTGAAACTCGAAGGTCTCAACACGCAGAGCGTCATGCTCTCCGGAGTGGCTGCCCAAGTGCAGCTGCAAATGATACTTGTCTGAGAGGACAAGCATCATTGAAAGATGCCTGGGCAACTCACCCTAGCTAGGGAGCGTATCTGGCAACTTATCAACGTCAATATGCCGGGTCTGCTCCCTAGCATCTTCCCCGGCGGCAATTGCCAACCACTGCGTTGGGAAGAGATCTTTCATCTCGGGCCAGCAAGCACTGCACTGCTAACTAGTCCGTTGCAAGGGGTCCAAGACAGAGATAAGCTTGCGGGGCCAAGTACCCAAGCGCCGTGGCAGTTTGGGATGTGCCTAGCACTCCTCACGCGAGTGTGCATAGGACAGCAGATCCCAAGTTGCATCCGGCTGGGTGCCGCAGAGTCGACGAGAATGCAGTACCCTTTCTCGCACTCCTTTGCCCGTAACGCCCCCCTACAACCTGGAGCCCCAAGTCGCAGAAGGACTCATCCGACTCAAGGTCATGAGCCGGGAGTTCATCTGAGAACACCGGGGCAGCCAGGGAGATATAGGGGGCAGGGGAGGCGGCACCGCGGAGGAACACGGACTCCTTGGTCCTGTACAGGGATGGGGTGGTGTAGTGGGGCACCACGTGGCACCACTCGGGAATGATGAAACAAACAAAAGGCTTTCCCACCATTCCCTTGACACCACCCCAAACCCGAAATGCAGGGCCTCAAGGAGTCCCTTCTTGGGTGCTACATGGCTGGCGCCAAGATCTGCAGTTCAGCCGTGCTACAGATGTTTGGTGTCAATAACCCGTGTGCCGAACTCGTGGGGGGTTTCGATCAGCTTTCCTGAGGACTGCTGAGACAAAACTCGGACTGCAGCCACAAGAAAGCGGAAGCGTACGGCACGAATAGCCGGATACACCAGTCGCAACATTTGGTTGCACCGGTGCATCAAGCTCGTTCCAAGAAGGGTCACATCGGACACGGTGATGTGGACCACTTCTGGGGAAGGGGCGGGGAGCTGCTGGGCCCACAACTTCAAAGGCTCCAGGTCTGTCGAAGGCACCCCCGAGTATGTTGCCTCTGTGAAAGCGGTAGGTACCCGGCGGCGACTAAGGAAAGACGTGAGAGCCTTTGAAGCCGCTCATTCGAGGCTTGGGGCGACATTAGACATGGTGTAATAGAGAGGACCCACGGGAGCGAGAAGGAATGGATGGGTAGGCGGATAGGGGGGCGGAGGAGAGGCAAAAAGGGGGGGGGGGACCCTCTGAGTGAGCCGCCAATTAGCTCTGAGTGAGCACTAAGTGAGCGCTTAGTGAGCCATTTGGCGCGCTCAGTGAGAGCTAAGTGACAGCTAAGTGAGAGCTAAGTGAGCCGGCTCGGTGATGGCTGAGTGACGGCTCAGTCGGGCGCCCAATCAACTGTGCCGTCGCCAAAAACAGTACCCCCCCCCTTGAACCTTGACCAAGTGAGTATCTAAATCTTCTAAAACCATTAAATGCACATTACGTAGTATGCAAAAAGCACAACAAACAAGCACAAAGACATCGCAATGCACAACCGAGCCCCCAATGAGCCCCAACCTCACATTTCCACCTAGCCACCAGTGAGCCGCAAGTACAACGTTGAGTACCCGTACGACACCATGGTTTATGCCAACAATCCGCCCTCTGGTGGGCCATTGCCAATTTGGTCCTCTGCTCCGAAATTTGGGGGCCCCAAAGATAGTAGAGGTCAGGAAGCCAATCCGCTGACTTGTGGGCCAATGGGTATTGTATCCCCTGGACCTAGTTGTTGTTTTGGTGTTTGACGGCAAGGGTGATGTGGCCAATCTGCGAACGTGTGGGCCATGGCTCATTTTCTGCCCTGCATTGAAGCTTTGGGCACGGTTGGAAGCGGCAAGGGTGATCGGGCCGATGTGCCCACCTGTGGGCCGCTGCTGATTTTGTCCACTCCTCTTAAGCATTGCGGGCACCCCAAAAAGCTGGGGTGATGTAGCCAATTTGCCCACTTGTGGGCCATGTCTAATTCTGCCCCCGCTGTGAAGCTTTAGTGCGCAACAGACGCTCTGGTTGATGTAAGTAATTTGCCTACTTGTGGGCCAGTGCAGATTTCGAAACGTGAATTGATGTGTCCGGCTCCATCACAGGGAAGTATTGGGGACCCCCTAGATCAGTAGATGGTGCGGATAACCTGACCAACCTACCCACTTGTGGGCCGCTACGGATCTTGTCCCACGCATTGAAGCATTGGGGGCGGGCCAGACGGCAGATGCGATGTAGCCAATTTGCCCACTTGTGAGCTGCTTTCCATTTCGTCCCCTGCACTGACGCTTTGGCTACCCCCAGACAGCGGGGATGATGTAACCAATGTGCCCACTTGTGGGCCATGGCTCATTGTCTCCCCTGCATTGAAGCTTTGGGTTTGGCTCGAGCTGGTCGGGGCGATGGAGGCAATATGTTCTCTTGTAGGCCGCTGATGATTTTGTCCCCCGCTCGCAATCATTGTGTGGGGGGGGGGGGGGGGCAAACGGCGTTGGTGATGTAGCCAAACCTTCCACTTGTCGGCCATGGCTCATCTTCGCCCCTGCATTGGGACTTTGTCCACGGCTCCAAGAAGTAGGTGTGATGGAGACAATGTGCCCACTTTTGGGCCGCTGCTCATTTTGTTCCACGCATTTAAGCATTGCGGAGCCCCCAAAAGGCGGGGGTGATGTAGCTAATCTCCCCACTTGTGGGCCTAGTGATTTTGTCCAACGATGTGAAGGGTTGGGGACCCTCCGGACCGAAGGGTCCATGTGAGCAATGTACCCACTTGTCAACCAACTCTGATCTTGAACACTGCTCGGAAGCTTTGGGGACCCCAAGAGGTGTGATTTAGCCAATTTGCCCAGCTGTGGGCCACTGCTAACGTGGTCTGCCGCTCTACATTGCTGGGGACCGGCCCATAGTGGCCCACAAGTAGGCAAGTTAATTACTTCATCCGCACCGTCTAGTGGGTCCATAACGCATCCCTGTGTCGGAACCCGACACATCATTTCACGGGACAAAATCAACATTGGCCCACAATTAGGACGATTAGTTGCATCAACCCCAGCATACGGGGAAAACTAACGCTTCAATGCGGCGGGCAAAATTAGAAATGCCCGCTTTGAAGTATTGGGGAACCGCTAGCCGGCAGCGGTGATGTCCCCAATCTGTCCACTTGTGGGCTAGTACTTTTTTGTCCACGACACAAAAGCATTGGGGACCCCCTAGAAGGCCACGCTGATGTACACAATTTGCCGACGTGTAGGCCGCTAGTGATTTTGTCCCCCGCTCTCAAGTGATCGGGACCATCAGTTGGCTGGCGTGATGTAGCCAATATGCCCATGTTTGGACCCGTGTGCATTTTGTCCCTTGTCGTGCACCGTTGGTGAACCCGTAGACGGCAAGGTTTAGTGGCCAATTTGCCGCCATGGGGGCCAATGATGATTTTGTCCCCCGCAATGAAGCATTGGGGAATCCCAAGATACTATGGGTGATGTGGGCAATCTGCCCGCGTGTGGCCTGCCTCTGATTTTGTCCCCCGCCCTAAAGCATTGGGGAGCCTCCTGCCGGTAGCAGTGATGCCCCCAACTTGTCCACTTGAGGACTAGTGCTAAGTTTGTCCCCAACACTAAACATTGGGGACCCCCTAGAGGGCAAGAGTTATGCAGAGAATCCGCCCGCATTTAGGCCACTAGTAATTTTGTCCCCCGCTCTCAATCGTTGGGGACTTTCATGTGGCGGGGGTGATGTAGCCAAATTGCCCATGTTTGGACGAGTGCTCGTTTTGTCCCTCCTCATGCATCATTGGTGAACCCGTAGATAGCAAGGGTTTTGCCGATTGCGAACGGCTCCGTTCACATGGCGTCAGAACGCACAGCATAGAAGGTAAAAAATGGCAAGAAAAAGCTTGGCATTTTGCAGGGGATTTTCGGAAACATTCAAAACTTATGGTCACCAAAGGGGACTCGTATCGCACGGTACATTTCAGAAATCGGCACCACAATTACCTCCGAGCTACGCAGGGACACATGGCTGGAAGGTCCTTAGAACATTCCAAGCGATATTCTTTGCGCTTTGGGTCCCGAGCTAGCTGCCAAAACTTCCGAGCATTTTTCCGGGGAACTTTGAAAACTTCCAGGCGATTTTCAACTGAAATTTGCTACGTTGAGAGAGGGCAATGTTGTCCACCCATGTACCGGACCTCAGCAAAGCAACATGCAAAAAAGAAAAGAGTACTTGTCCTTAATTGGAACTGTGAATGTTGTACTCCCCTTCACTGAGCATATGCACGGGACAACCATCACTTAACACGCCGTCCACTTCCAACACCCGCCCCGTCTGACTATGTACAGCCGTGCGCCGATACTTCTTGGGTTGAGGTTCAGGGCTGTCATGAGGTGACGATGAAGAATGTGACCCTACGCCACTTACTGTAGAGCCGCCCGACGCATGCACAACATCATCCTCAGAATCATCATTCTCAGGACTGCTACTACTCCCACCGTTACTGGTGCTGCTGCTGCTGCTGCTGCTGCTGCCACTGCTGCTGCTACTGCTACTGCTGCCTTTGGGAAACACAAGTTGCCGCTCTATGTCGCTATCAACAATGGGGACGCGCAACAACTTTGCCTGCCTCATTGGTTGTACGCGCTGGTGGTCACTTGCATCACTTGGACCTTGAAATGAGGCAGCATTGTTCTCCGCCTCCGAAGCAGGAACCGCACGAACGGAACTTGGGTTAGAATCCACTGGTTTGAGGATGGGTCCCACATCAGATTTACCCTTACCCTTACCCTTGCCCTTGAGATCTTTACGCCGTGCGGCAGAGGATTTGACTTTGAACCGGCTCTTCAAAGCCATGGTAGGCCAACTTTGGACAGCCTCCACCTCAAGCGGGACGCATTGACGTATACCACGCTTTGAGCCACAACACCCACAAACACAAACCACATCACTTTCCGGTACTGCACTTGCAAAAGTGCATTTAACCGAATTGGTTGCCGGGTGCATATATAACTGGATGCCGCCGGCTTCTTGACATGTCATCAAGTGCCGTAACAGGCGTTGGAAGACTATCTACCACAGCGCATTGGCAACAACCATACAAGCCTCGAAAACAAGGTTTCGATGGATAGGGAGCCAAATTTTGGCAGTGGGGATCTTCTTTTTCTTACCCAAAAAGTTTTCATACCGCTCATGCTTCAAAAGTTGTACTAAAGTTCCAATAGGTTCAGGTTCCACACATGCCACCAAAATTTCTTCCGAGCGTTCCACGGAACCTTGGCTGGAAAGTTCCTAGATCATTCCAAGCGATATTGCTTGCCTTTTGGGGCTCGAGCTGGCTAGAGAAATTTCCGAGCCGTTTTCCGGGGGTCGTACCCAGCCGTCTCTAAAATGGGGGAAGCGACCCCATCGAAGCATATCACACACACCTGGCCGGGTACCCCCCAAAATTGCCCCCGGTAATGGAAGAATATTGCTTTCTCTTGCAATGCTGTATGCTAGGCACCGGTGGTACATGTCTTGTTGGTTTGCGCAATGGAATGCACAGTTCCAGTATGGGGCTTTAAAGGCCACGTTTGTTGGCTCCAAGGAGCTGAGAAGGGGCGATATTGCCCGCAGGTCGGGAAGGAGGATCATCTTCATCAAATAGGAGGGGGGAAGTAGATGGGGGCGGTTACGCAGAGTCAGAGACCAGGGCAGGAGAAAGTTCTCCAGTTTTCCAGCAACTGACTTCTTTGTCCCATCCATTCTCAGCTGCCCGCAAGTACGCAGATTGGCGACATCACCCGTGCCGTCTACGGAAGTCCCCAACACTTCACTGCGGGTGGCAAAATCAGCAAATAGCCCCCACGAAGGCATATTGGCCCAATAACGGCTACCGTTTGCGAGGTACCAATGCCTCAAAGATGGCAACCAAATCACACGTGGCCAACAACCGGGCCCATTGGCTACATCACGCCTGCCACATTTGTAGTCTCCAATGCTTCATCGCGGGGGACAAAAGCACCCATGCCCTATAAGTGGGAAGATGGGCTACATCATCTCTGCCGTTTGCGGGGTCCCCAACGCTTAGGAGCGGAGGACAAAATTAGCACCAGCTTGGACATGGGCAGATTTGCTACAACACCTGTCTTGCACGTCTCCAAAGGTTTAGAGTGGAGGACGAAATTAGCACTGGTGCCCATGTGGGCACCATGAATACATGATGTGTCCCGTTTGCATGGCGCGCAAAGCTTCGATGCGGGCGACAAAATCAGACGTGGAGTGCACGTGGGCAGATGGGCAACATGACGCATGCCGTCTTGGAGGACCCCATCGCTTCATGACGGGAGACAAAATCAGCGATGGCCCACAAAGGCAGAGATGGGCTACATCACCTATGCCGCCTACCGGTGTGCCAAATGCTTCTGCAAGGGGAAAAAAAACGCAATGGCCGATAAGTCGCCGAATTAGCGACATCACCCTGACCATTTGGGGAGTTCCCAACGCTCGACTGCGGGGAATGAAAACATCCATGGCCCACAAGTGGAAAGATTGGCTACATCGAATGTTGGGTGCGCCACCCTTGCGTGCCGTGGAACACATCAGCAATGGCCAACAACTGGGCGGACGGGCGACATCAAACCTGCCGTATAGGGGTCCCTAAAACTTCAAAGCTGGGAACAAAATCAGCCATGGCCCACAAGTGAGCGCATGGGCGCTATCATTCCGGCCTTGTGGGAGGTCCCCAATATTTCACACACGGGGGCAAAATGAGTAGTGATCCACAACTGGGCAGATTGGCTACATCATCCTTGCCGTTGGGAAGGTGCCCAAAGCTTTAGAGCGGGGTACAAAATAAGACATGGCCCACAGGGTGGCAAATTGGCAACGACACCGTGCGCTGTCTACGGGGCTCCCCACGGCACCCATGCGCGAAACAAAACTAGCCATGGCACAGAAGTGGTCACATGGGCTACATAACCCTTGCACACAAGTGCGCCCCCAACGCTTCACAGCAAGGAACACAATCAGCCACGGCCCACAAGAACAAATTCCCGTCACAATAATACCACATGTATCAAAACAATGTCTTGCACATGATAATAGGATGCGTGAAAATGATATCACGCACCTGTGGTTTGCGGGGTTCCCGACCGCTTCACTGAAAGGGAAAAAATCTGCTATGCCCAAGAAATGGGTAGATCTGCTACATCACCCCTGCTGCTTTTGGGTGGGGGGGGGGGGGGGTTGGTGCAGGGCAACACTACGGAGCAAGGACACAAGGAGCGGGGGCCCAGAAATGGGCATATGGGCCACATCACCAGTGCCATTTGGTGGTGGTAGGGGGGCGTCCCAAACGCTTCAAAGCGTGAATGATTTCAAGTGGGGGTGATACAGCCTATTTTCCCACATGTGGGCCATGCCCTTGGTACACGCTAGAAGACCGCATCTCATTCTAGCCTAGATGGCACTAGAAGGCTAGAGCGAGAAAAAGAGGTGGTTACCCGCCCCCCCCGTGGGGGGTGTGGTGGATACTTTGAGGGTTGCAACTTCAACCCCGCTATCCGTACTCGGGGGTGCATGGTTCTTTTTTTACAACTTCATTTTTTTCACCTGAATTTGGAATCAATAATTTTTTCGTTGCAGCGACGTTCTAGCGACGTTGTAGCGAGCGCCGCTAGACCGTCGGTAGAACGTCGCGAGAATGCTTCGCTAAAGCGTGGCGAGAATGATATATATAAATGCTCCGCCACTCTTTAAAGAGAAGCTGCTCAGGCTAACATGGCGAGCCATCGCCAATCATACGGTCGCAATGCTCGACCCGGCTCACAAAGCGCCGGGTTCCGCCCCCCCACTCCCCGGTTACCCCGGTTAGTCACCCACCCCACCCAATAGGTCACTTGGAAGGTCACTTGGCGGGCTGGCGCCGGGTCACTTGGTGGTGGGTTAGCCTCATGAGCACGGTTAGCCTCATTATCCCCCATCCCCCACAGCTACCCCTCCTGCGTGGTGGGGGGTTGCCGTGGCGCATCCTTGCTCCCGGCACCCAGCTTCTCACCCCCGTGTGCCCTTCCTCCTCACACCCCTTGTCACCCCCCACCTCACCCCCCTTGTCACCCCCCTCCCCCTTACCGTCACGCTGGTCCCCCTCATCATCCCCGTCATCCCCATCC
This sequence comes from Eutreptiella sp. 'Long Island Sound 2002', assembly GCA_964036045.1. Lineage (NCBI taxonomy): Eukaryota > Euglenozoa > Euglenophyceae > Eutreptiales > Eutreptiaceae > Eutreptiella > Eutreptiella sp. 'Long Island Sound 2002'. The sequence continues at coordinate 98,414,801 of OZ038380.1, read as the reverse complement.
TCCCCGTCGTTCCCCTCCCCGAAAGTCTTGCGGAGCGGGGCCTCCGGGTCCTCCCGGGTGCGGAAGAGAAGCCTCCTCGGCACCCGGAAGGTGCCCCCCTCTTTCTTCCGCTTCCTCGTCTTCCCCTTCTTCCGCTTCTCCCCCCCCTCCCCGGTGGACCCCTGCGACACAACCCACCAGCTCCCCGGGTCCAACTCCTCATCCCCATCCCCTCACACCGTCAATTGGCTGACTCTCCACATTGCCCCCCTCCGCCCAAGCAACATACCGGGTGTCTCCCACACTCGGCACATTTCCATAGGGATCCCGGCTCCTATTTCACAAAGGTGGGGGCCTGGGGTTTTGGGGGAAGGCTTGGCCTTGCCCTTGGGCTTAGCCTTGGGCTTAGCCTTGGGCTTGGGGTGGGGTGCGAGGGGGTGGGCCTCTTCCTCACTACCCTCAAAGTGGCGGGGCTTCTTGGGTTTCTTGGGGGCCTTGGGGGGGTTTGGGGGCTTTGGCGGGGGGTGTCCTCTCCCCACTACTGCCGCTGCTGCTCCTGCTACTGCTCTCCTCTCCCTCCTCCCCCACCCTCACCCAACCCCACGGCAGAGGTTCCCCAGCGAGAGGAGGCCGCTGGGTTTTGCCATGAGAGACAGCTCACCTCCCTAAATAACGAAAATCTGCGAACCCCCCCCCCCCCCAAGAAAACAAGCAAGAACCTCCGGGGGCGAGAGTTGGGACCCTCCCCCATGCGCCCTGCGCCGTGAATTAACATGTGCCCCCAGTTGAAACACCCTGCCCTGACCTGTGGTCAGAGAAAGCTGGGCCAGCCCCCAGGGGGAGTGGCTCGGGGTGTTGCCAGCCGCCCCCCTCCCCCCTTACAGCGCGAGACCAACAGCCTGTGGTGAGGCCACGCATCGCGCTAGCAGCCCAGGCACCAATATCGTCCTAGTGAGGGCCTCCGTGGGGGAGACGCCAAAAGCCTGTGGTGAGGCGCCCCCACCCCCCATGCAAGCCCCTTGGCACACCCCATGCGCAGCCCCACGCAGCGCTCCTGCGCAGCACCATTGTGCGCCCGTGCGCAGTCCCACGCAGCGCTCATGCGCAGCCCCATGCTACGCCCATGCGCAGCCCCAAGCAGCGCCCATGGGCAGCCCCATGCTGCGCCCCTGCGCGTCCCCATGCTACGCCCCTGCGCAGCCCCAAGCAGCGCTCATGCACAGCCCCACGCAACGCTCATGCGCAGCCCCATGCTGTGCCCCTGCGCGGCCCCAAGCAGCACTCATGCGCAGGCCCATGCTGCGCCCCTGCGCGGCCCCATGCTGTGCCCTGCGCGTCCCCATGCTGCGCCCCTGCGCAGCCCCAAGCAGCGCTCATGCGCAGCCCCAAGCAGCGCTCATGCGCAGTCCCATGCTTCGCCCCTGCGCGTCCCCATGCTGCGCTCTTGCGCGACCCCAAGCAGCGCTCATGCGTAGCCCCAAGCAGCGCTCATGCGCAGCCCCATGCTGTGCCCCTGCGCGGCCCCAAGCAGCGCTCATGCGTAGCCCCATGCTGCGCCCCTGCGCGGCCCCATGCTGTGCCCCTGCGCGGCCCCATACTGCGCCCCTGCGCGTCCCCATGCTGCGCCCGTGCGCAGCCCCAAGCAGCGCTCATGCGCAGCCTCAAGCAGCGCTCATGCGCAGCCCCATGCTCTGCTCATGCGCAGCCCCATGCTGCGCCCCTGCGCACCACCAAGCAGCGCTCATGCGCAGCCCCACGCAGCGCTCATGCGCAGCCCCATGCTGCGCTCATGCGCAGCCCCCTGCTGCGCCCCTGCGCAGCCCCATGCCAATCGACCCCCTCCCCCCTTACAGCGCGAGGCCAACAGCCTATGGTGAGGCCACGCATCGCGCTTGCAGCCCAGGCAACAATATCCTCCCGGTAAGGGCCTCGGAAGGGGAGATGCCAAGAGCCTGTGGTGAGGCGCCCCCCCGCCCCATGCACGCCCCTTGGCACACACCCAAGCAGCGCTCCTGCGCAGCACCATTGTGCGCCCGTGCGCAGCCCCATGCTGCGCCCATGCGCACCCCCATGCTGCGCCCCTGCGCAGCCCCACGCAGCGCTCATGCGCAGCCCCATGCTGCGCTCCTGCTGACACCTCCCACTCTGCCCCCCTTGCCGTGCGTAGTCGCACGCTACGCTCTAGCGCGGCCCCACACTGCGCCCAAGCGCAGTCCCACGCAGCGCTATTGCGCAGCCCTGCGCTTCTCCCCGGCTTACTCCCACGCTGCGCGCATGCGCAGCCCCATGCCGCGCCCATGCGCGGCCCCATGCTACGCCCCTTGCGCAGCCGCGCGCTGCGCCCCTGCGCAGCCCCATGCTGTGCCCGTGCGCAGCCCCACGCTGCTGCGCCCCTACACAGCCCCACGCTGCTGCGACCCTGCGCAGCCCCATGCGCAGCCCCATGCTGCACCCCTGCGCAGCCCCACGGGGGTGCGCCCCTTCGCAGCCCCACGCTGCTGCGCCCATGCACAGCCCCACGCTGCTGCGCCCCTTCACAGCCCCACGCTGCTACGCCCCTGCGCAGCCCCACGCTGCTGCGCCCCTTCGCAGCCCCACGCTGCTGCGCCCCTTGCGCAGCCTCACGCCGCTGCGCCCCTTCGCAGCCCCACGCTGCTCCGCCCCTTCGCAGCCCCACGCTGCTGCGCCCCTGCGCAGCCCCACGCAGCTGTGCCCTTGCACAGCCCGACGCAGCTGCGCCCCTTCGCAGCCCCACGTTGCTGCGCCCCTGCGCAGTGCCACGCTGTTGCGCCCCTGCGCAGCCCCACACTGCTGCGCCCCTTCACAGCCCCACGTTGCTGCGCCCCTTCGCAGCCCCACGCTGCTGCGCCCCTGCGCAGCCCCACGCTGCTGCGCCCCTTCGCAGCCCACGCTGCTGCGCCCCTGCGCTGCCGGATGCTGCTGCGCCCCTGCGCAGCCCCACGCAGCCGCGCCCCTGCACAGCCCCAGGCTGCTGCGCCCCTTCGCAGCCCCACGCTGCTACGCACCTTGCGGGGCGCCACGGTGCTGCGCCCCTTCACAGCCCCATACTGATGTGCCCCTGCGCAGCCCCACACTGCTGCGCCCCTGCGCAGCCCCACATTGCTGCGCCCCTTCGCAGCACCACGCTGCTGCGCCCCTTGCGCAGCCCCACGCTGCTGCGCCCCTGCGTAGCCGGATGCTGCTGCGCCCCTACGCAGCCCCACGCAGCTGCGCCCCTGCACAGCCCCACGGTGCTGCGCCCCTTCGCAGCCCCACGCTGCTACGCCCCTGCGCAGCGCCACGCTGCTGCGCCCCTTCGCAGCGCCACGCTGCTGCGCCCCTTCACAGCCCCACGCTGCTGCGCCCCTTCGCAGCCCCACGCTGCTACGCCCCTGCGCAGCGCCACGCTGCTGCGCCCCTTCGCAGCCCCACGCTGCTACGCCCCTGCGCAGCCCCACGCTGCCGCGCCCCTTCGCAGCCCCACGCTAATGCGCCCCTTGCGCAGCCCCGTGGTGCGCCCCTGCGTAGCCCGGCGCTGTGCCCCTGCGCAGCCCCACGCTGCGCCCTTGCGCAGCGTCATGGTGCTGTGCCCCTTCGCAGCTCCACGCTGTTGCGCCCCCTGCGCAGCCCCATACTGCTGCGCCCGTGCGCAGCCCCACGCTGCTGCGCCCCTGCGCAGCCCCACGCTGCGCCGCTGCGAAGCCCCACACTGGTGCGCCCCTGCGCAGCCCCACATTGCTGCGCCCCTGCGCAGCCCCATGGTGCGCCCCTGCGTAGCTCCACGCTGCGCCCTGCGCAGCCCCACGCCGCGCCCCTGCGCGGCCCCATGCTGCTGCGCCCCGGCACAGCCCCATGCTGCTGCGCCCCTGAACAGCCCCACGCTGCTGCGCCCCTGCGCAGCCCCACGCCTCGCCCCTGCGCAGCCCCGCGCAGCTGCGCCCCTGCGCAGCCCCACACTACTGCGCCCCTGCGCAGCCCCACGCTGCTGCGCCCGTGCGGAGCCCCATGGTGCGCCCCTGCGTAGCTCCACGCTGCGCCCCTGCGCAGCCCCACGCCGCGCCCCTGCGCGGCCCCATGCTGCTGCGCCCCTGCGCAGCCCCATGCTGCTGCGCCCTTGAACAACCCCACGCTGCTGCGCCCCTGCGCACCCCCCGCGCAGCCCCGTGTTGCTGCGCCGCAACGGAGCCCCAAGCAGCGCTCCTGCGCAACCCCACGCTGCTGCGCCCCTGCGCACCCCCCGCGCAGCCCCGTGTTGCGGCGCCGCAGCGGAGCCCCAAGCAGCGCCCCTGCGCAGCCCCACGGTGCTGCGCCCCGGCACAGCGCCATGCTGCTGTGCCGTTGCGAGGCTTCGCGTTGCTGCGCCCCTGCGCAGCCCCGTGCTGCTGCCTCTTTCATAGCCCCACACTGCGCCCCTGCGCAGCCCCACGCAGCGCCCCTGCGCAGCCCCACGCAACGCTTCTGTGCAGCCCCATGCTGCTGCGCCCCTGCACAGCCCCATGCTGCTGCGCCCCTGAACAGCCCCACGCTGCTGCGCCCCTGCGCAGCCCCACGCCTCGCCCCTGCGCAGCCCCGCGCAGCTGCGCCCCTGCGCAGCCCCACACTACTGCGCCCCTGCGCAGCCCCACGCTGCTGCGCCCGTGCGGAGCCCCATGGTGCGCCCCTGCGTAGCTCCACGCTGCGCCCCTGCGCAGCCCCACGCCGCGCCCCTGCGCGGCCCCATGCTGCTGCCCCCCTGCGCAGCCCCATGCTGCTGCGCCCTTGAACAACCCCACGCTGCTGCGCCCTTGCGCACCCCCCGCGCAGCCCCGTGTTGCTGCGCCGCAACGGAGCCCCAAGCAGCGCTCCTGCGCAACCCCACGCTGCTGCACCCCTGCGCACCCCCCGCGCAGCCCCGTGTTGCTGCGCCGCAGCGGAGCCCCAAGCAGCGCCCCTGCGCAGCCCCACGGTGCTGCGCCCCGGCACAGCGCCATGCTGCTGTGCCGTTGCGAGGCTTCGCGTTGCTGCGCCCCTGCGCAGCCCCGTGCTGCTGCCTCTTTCACAGCCCCACACTGCGCCCCTGCGCAGCCCCACGCAGCGCCCCTGCGCAGCCCCACGCAGCGCTTCTGTGCAGCCCCATGCTGCTGCGCCCCTTCACAGCCCCACGCTGCTGCGCCCCTACGCAGCCACACGCTGCTGCGCCCCTGCGCAGCCCGACGCTGCTGCGCCCCTGCGCAGCCCCACTCTGTTGTGCCCCTGCGCAACCCCACGCTGCTGTGCCCCCGCGCAGCCCTACGCTGTTGCGCCCTTGCGCAGCCCCACACAGCGCCCCTGCGCAGCGCCACGCTGCTGCGCCCATGCGCGGCCCCCCGTTGCGCCGCTGCGCAGCCCCACGCTGCTACGCCCCTGCGCAGCCCCACGCTGCTGCGCCTCTGTGCAGCCTCACGCAGTTGCGCCCCTGCGCATCTCCATGCTGCTGCGCCCTTTCGCAGCCCCACGCCTCGCGCTCGTGCGCAGCCCCACGCTGCTGCGCCCCTGCGCAGCCCCACACTGCTAAGCCCCTGCGCAGCCCCATGCTGCGCCCTTGCGTAGCCCCACGCTACGCCCCTGCGCAACCCCATGCTTGCTCCTGCGCAGCCCCACGGTGTTGCGCCCCTGCACGGCCCCATGCTGGTGCACCCCTGCGCGGCCCCATGCAGCGCCCCTGCGCAACCCCAGGCCACGCCCCTGAGCAGCCCCAAGCTGCACCCCTGCGCAGCCCCACGCTGCAGCGCCCCTGCACAGCCTCACGCTGCTGCGCCCCTGCGCAGCCCCACGCTCTTGCGCCCTTGCACAGCCCCACGCTGCTACGCCTCTGCGCAACCCCACGCTGCGCCTGTGCACAAATCCACGCTGCGCCCTGCGCAGCCCCACGCGACGCACCGGCGCGGCCCCAGACTGCGCCTCAGCGCAGCCGCATGCCAAACCCTCTCACGGCCCCATGCAGCGCCCCTAGCGCTGCCTCGAGTTCCGCCCGAGCGCGGCCCCACGCTGCACTCCTTGCGCAGCTGCTGCGGTCCAGCCCAGCTCCAGGTTGCGCCCCTACGCAGTCGCTTGCCGCACCCCTGCGCGGCCGCGCACTGCGCCCCTGCGCAGTCCTACGGAGCCCTCCTGCTTGGTCACGCACCGCGTGCCGGCGCAGCGGAACGCTGCGCCCCCTGCGCAGCGCAACGCCCCAGCGCGGCGGAATGCTGCACCCCCGCGCGGCCCCGCACTACGCCCCTGCGCGGTCCAACGCTGTGCCCCTGCGCAGTCCCGCGTTGCGCCCCAGCGCAGCCGCATCCTGCGCTCCAGCGCCACCGTTGCCGCACCCCTGCGCGGCCCAATACCGCGCCCCTTGCACAGCCACACGCTACGCCCATGCGCAATTCCACGGTGCGCACAGCGCGGCCCCACGCTCCGCCTTAGCACAGCTGCATGCTGCGCCCTTTGCGCAGCCGCATGCTGCTCCCCAGCAAAGTCCCACGCTGCGCCACTAGTGCAACCCTGTGCGCTGTTCCACGTTGCGCCCTGCGCAACCCCACGCAACGCACCTGCGCGGCCCTAGACTGCGCCTTAGTGCGGCCGCATGCCGCACCCTCTCACGGCCCCATGCGGCGCCCCTTCGGCAATCCCGCGTTCCGCCCAAGCTCAGCCCCATGCTGCACTCCTTGCGCAGCCGCTGCGCTCCATCCCAGCTCAAGGCTACGCAGTCGCATGCCGCACCCCTGCGCGGCCCCACACTGCGCCCCTGCGCAGTCCTACGGAGCCCCCCTGCTCGGTCACCCAGCGCGTCCCAGCGCAGCCAAACGCTGCGCCCCCGGTGCAGCCAATGCGCCCCAGCCCGGCTCCACATGCTGCGCCCCTGCTCAGTCACGCACTGCGCCCGGCCCCGGCGAAGCCCCATGCTGCGCCCCAGCAAAGCCCCACACTGCGACGCTGCGCAGCCGTTGCACCCCAACACAATCCCAAGCAACACCCCTGTGTAGCGGCCCCGCGCCGCACCCCTGCGCGGTGCCCCGCTGCGCCCATGCACATCCCCATGCTGCCCCCCCCCCCCCCCCCCCCTCCGAGGAAACGCACCACCACCACACCAACGCGGAGCCCCCCCCCCCCCCCCCCCCCCGCCCGCAAGACAAAACTTTTACGGCCAGTGACAGCCCCCGGTGGCGCGGGCTGTGCTGTCACTCGCTGCCCGCTTCGGGCAACCCTGGCGGGCCCGAGTAAACCGCACTGTGGACGGTTGGGGGCTGCAATTTTCCGGCGGCCCCCCTTCGGCTTTGCCGTCCCCTCGGGCGGGCCAACCAGAAACCAGAAACCAAAAACCTCACCCAACCCCGCTGCTGCGGGTCCATGCCCCCCCCCCCCCCCGCTGCTGCCCGCCTCCCAGCTACCCAACCCGTACAACATCGAGAGGGCCATGATAGGGGCAGTCCCCAACATCCGGCCCAACTCGGTGACCCCCACGAGGTGGGTCCGCCCCCCCCCCCGTCGCGCCACTCTACCCGCACCCCGCGGGGGTCGGCTCCACAAGACTGCAAAGTCACAACCTGAGAAACGAAACAAGAGGCAGGTGTGTTCCAGCGGCGTTCTAGGCAACTGTTCTAGCGACGTTTTAGCGATGTTCTAGCAACGAGCGGGGGCGGTTTGCCTAGATCAACGCTAGAACGCTTCCCTAGATCAACGCTAAAACACACTTAGCATACCGTGCCTTGCATGTCCAGGGTGGGGGAGATTGCCCCCTGGGCCTTGCCGAAGACATCCTAGGGGCCAGGGGGATGCGGCTGCGGGGTTCCCCGGGTTCCGGGGGCTGCGGGGGTCTCGGACTTGGACCTAGGCTGGGAGGCGAAGCTGTGCACCAATCCGGCATGCGCCCCGAGGATGGCGGCCGACGGGTCGAAGCCCCCAATCGCCATTACCTCCGACCACGTCAGGGACCACTAACTCGTCCTCCCTCCACCTTCCATACCCCCTAGTCCCATCGCCCGCCAACACGTGGCGATGAACCGCCACTGGTCCGCCCCTCCTTTGGTGACGTCGGGGATCAAGATGTTGAATTGGGCCCATACAAACATCTTGACCCGGTTGTTGAAAGGGGGGGGGGGCCTCCCCCCTGATCCTCCCGCGCAACTCCGGTTGCCACCACCAGGCCCCTGCAAACCCCCCCCCCCACCACTCGCAGGGGTTCGTCCTGGTGGATCCCCCCCTCGTCGGCTCACACCCACCTCCGCTGCCCCTAAAGTTTGTCATGGTGTGACGGTGGGGGGGAGTAGGGAGGCGGTGTATGCCTTAACGGCGGCCTTGCATGCTTCACCAGTGGTTTGGGTGCAAGTGGCGGAGTTCACATATTGGACGGCGTTGTTGAATTGCCGCCGTGCCAGGGGGCATGATAGCGCCGATGTGGCTCAGAAATGGCCCACCCGCTCATCCTTGAGGCTAGAAGCACCACTCAAGTACGGTACTGCCTTAGACAAGAGGGAATATCCTTCCCGGTTGAGGAGGGAGCAAGGGGAGAAAGTGGCGGGGCGTTTTATTGCAAATAAATGCGAAATATCTATATGTGAGAGAAAGGACCATGGCACATTGCACTATGGGCAATAGCTAGCAAGCACGGCGCAGCAATGAAGGAAATGGCACTTCTTGGTGGACGGTGTATCGTTCTAGTATTGACCTACTCTAGGCTAGAGCATGTAGACTAGAAAGTCTAGTCGCCAACCAAATTGGGTCTTCTAGCGTGTACCAAGGGTGGCCAATTTTCTCCCCCGCCCCAAACGCTTGGGGACCGACCGAGATGGCAGGAATGATGACGCCAATTTGTCCGCGTGTGGCCTATTGCTGATTTTCTCCACCGCTCTATAGCGTTTGAAACCCACTTGGACCATAGGAAGCATATCGACCATATGCCCACTTGTCGCCCACTACCAGTTCTTCCTACTGCACGGAAGCGTTGGGGACCCCACTGGACGGTAGGGGTGATGTAGCCCATGTGTGCACTTGTGGGCCATGGCTGATTTAGTCCCCTGCGGTGAGATGTCGTGGACCCCCCTACACAGCACCGGTCATATTGCCAAACTGCCCACTTGCGCGCCATGGCTGGTGTTGTCCCCCGCCCCCCTTGTCGGGGCTCCTGGTGTGCTCCAAAGCTTTTGCGTCGGTATTCCGGATCCTTGTGTTGCCATCTCTCATGATGGCTGATCCGATGGCTAATCCGCGGCATGTCCCTTCTCTCGCTGTTGGTCCTGTACTTGCGGCTGGTCCGTAGCATGTCCCTTCTCTGTCTGCTCTGCCTCTGCCGCTGCCTCTGGTGTACTCTCTTGTTCTCCAAGCCATTCCTCTTTTGGTATAAACTCGCTGGTATTCTAGGCCGTGGTCATGGTTCCTTGGATGTAATAATACGTAACGCGTTGTTCTCATTCGTCACTCGGTCCCCTTGTGTTCTGACAGTAAAATGGAGGGGGTCACCGTCTTTGGTCACCTTCCCTGCCGCTTTCCGCTGCGGCAGTACGGTATTCTTTCCTGTACACCATCCTCCCCTCCCTGTCTTGCCAACTCCGTCCAACTAGAGCAATTCCGCATTTTCTAGGGAAACTCCGATCGCTCGCATCCGGTGGTGCGGGGCCGGCTTCCTTGTAGGCTTCCCTTTCAACATCCGTAGGCTCGGCGATTTCACCTTCCGAGAACTCGGCGGGGTGTCCAACTGAAGAGGAATCATCGGACTTTGCACCGCACCCGTGTATGCAAACCGCGGCTTGCAACCACTGCTCTGCAGGCTGATGTCCTGCCCATAGTTTGCCTCATGTGGCACTGGGGCTGCCTTTGCTGCCTCTTTGGGTGCCTCCTATTGTGCTGCCTCTGCTACTTGACCTTCAGCCTCCCTTCGTTTCTTGGGTGCCTGTTCCGGTTGCGGCTTGGGGTCAAATTCCCTCAACACCTTGCTTATCACCAATACATGTGTCTGCACACAAGCAGGTAAAAAGGCCCAAGCGTCAAACTTGTCCCGCACAGCTCTCCGAGTGCCCGTCCCCAATGGTCCCAATTCCTTTTGCACTGGTTGCAGTGCACCGTGGGGTACACATAATGCCCTCACTCCAACTTGAACACCCAATTAGCAAATCACAACACTTCAAATTCCATCAGTCAGCAGTGCAGGGGTTTTCACTCTACCAACTAGATGCATTGCAAGCAAAAAAGGGCCATAAACCCCCCAAAGTGTCGAACTTGTCCCTCACAGTTCTCCGAGTGCGCGTCCCAATGGTCCCAATGCGTTTCGCAGTGCCTGCGGGGCGCCATAGGGTACACATGATGCCGTCACTTCAACCTGAACTCCCCATTAGTAGATCACAACACTTCAAATGCCATTACTCAGCATTGCAGGGGTTTTCACTCTACCAACTGGATGCATTGCAAGCAAAAAAAGGCCATAAATCCCCCAAAGCGTCGAACTTGTCCCTCACAGTTCTCCGAGTGCCCGTCCCCAATGGTCCCGATTCCTTTTGCAGTGGCTGCGGTGCCCATTGGGGTACACATCAGCCATGTGTATAAAGTCTGATGTCTGATGTCTGATAAGGGATGTTGTGTGTGCGGTCTGTCCAAGAAGATGTCTGATATTCTTATCTATTGGAGGTGGGACTAGGGGTCTAATGCCCAGAGGAAATTGGGAGAAACTATGCCTAAATCTAAATCAACCCCCCCACCCAAATGAAAAAAACAAAAAGGGAGGACACAATTGAAAAATCATTGGCGAACCACCTTGGACAATCAGAAACACGGCAGTACAAAAGTAAAAAAGACTTTGAACACCAAAATGGGAAAATAGGGAAAATGTGTGAGCAAGGAAAGTGGCAAAGAAAAAGGTGCCCATAGGCCCCCATAGGCCCCCATGGGCCCCCAAAGGTGCCCATAGGTCCCCAAAGGTGCCAATAGGTCCCCATAGGCCCCCATAGGCCCCCATAGGCCCCCAAAGGTGCCCATGGGTCCCCAGAGGTGCCCATAGGTCCCCAAAGGTCCCCCTAGATGCCAATGAGTCCCCATCGGCCCCCAGAGGTCCCCATAGGTCCCCAAAGGTGCCCATAGGTCCGCATAGGTCCCCACAGGCCCCCATAGGCCTCCACAAGCCCCCATAGGTCCCCATAGGTCCCCATAGGCCCCCATAGGCCCCAATAGGCCCCCATAGACCCCCAAAGGTGCCCAGAGGCCCCCATAGGCCCCAATAGGTCCCCATAGACCCCCAAAGGTCCCCATAGGCCCCCATAGGCCCCCATAGGCCCCCATAGGCCCCCAAAGGTCCCCATAGGCCCCCATAGAGCCCCATAGGCCCCCATAGAGCCCCATAGGCCCCTATAGGCCCCCAAAGGTCCCCATAGGCCCCCGAAGGTCCCCATAGGCCCCTATAGGTCCCCATAGGCCCCCATAGGTCCCCATAGGCCCCCATTGGCCCCCATAGGTCGCCAGAGGTCCCCAAAAGTGCCAATAGGCCCCCATAGGTCCCCATAGACCCCCATAGGCCACCATAGGTCCCCATAGACCCCCATAGGCCCCTATAGGTCCCCATAGGCCCCCATAGGTCCCCATAGGCCCCCATAGGTCCCCATAGGTCCCCATAGGTCCCCACGTGCCCCCATAGGCCCCCATAGGCCCCCAAAGGTCCCCATAGGCCCCCATAGAGCCCCATAGGCCCCCATAGGCCCCCATAGGCCCCCATAGGCCCCCAAAGGTCCCCATAGGCCCCCAAAGGTCCCCATAAGCCCCCATAGGCCCCCAAAGGTCCCCATAGGGCCCCAAAGGTCCCCGTAGGCCCCTATAAGTCCCCATAGGCCCCCATAGGCCCCCATAGGCCCCCCTTGGCCCCCATAGGTCCCCATAGGTGCCAATAGGCCCCCATAGGTCCCCATAGGAACCCATAGGTCCGCATTGGCCCCCAAAGGTCCCCATAGGCCCCCATAGGCCCCCAAAGGTCCCCATAGGCCCCCATAGGCCCCCAAAGGTCCCCATAGGCCCCCAAAGGTCCCCACAGGCCCCTATAAGTCCCCATAGGCCCCCATAGGCCCCCATAGGGCCCCCTTGGCCCCCATAGGTCCCCAGAGGTGCCAATAGGCCCCCATAGGCCCCCATAGGCCCCCATAGAAGGGGTTCCGTCAAATATTTGGGGGGTGTACAGCCCCCAAATATTTGACGGAAGGGGTTCCATCAAATATTTGGGGGGTGTACAGCCCCCAAACATTTGACAGAAGGGGTTCCGTCAAATATTTGGGGGGTGTACAGCCCCCAAAATATTTCACGGAAGGGGTTCCGTCAAATATTTCAGGGGTGTACAGCCCCCAAATATTTGACGGATGGCGTTCCGTCAAATATTTGGGGGGTGTACAGCCCCCAAATATTTGACGGAAGGGGTTCCGTCAAATATTTGGGGGGTGTACAGCCCCCAAATATTTGACGGAAGGGGTTCCGTCAAATATTTGGGGGGTGTACAGCCCCCAAATATTTCACGGAAGGGATTCCGTCAAATATTTGGTGGGTGTACAGCCCCCAAATATTTCACGGAAGGGGTTCCGTCAAATATTTGGGGGGTGTACAGCCCCCAAATGTTTGACGGATGGCGTTCCGTCAAATATTTGGGGGGTGTACAGCCCCCAAATATTTGACGGAAGGGGTTCCGTCAAATATTTGGGGGGTGTACAGCCCCACAATATTTCACGGAAGGGGTTCCGTCAAATATTTGGGGGGTGTACAGCCCCCAAATATTTGACGGAAGGGGTTCCGTCAAATATTTGGGGGGTGTACAGCCCCCAAATATTTGACGGAAGGGGTTCCATCAAATATTTGGGGGGTGTACAGCCCCACAATATTTCACGGAAGGGGTTCCGTCAAATATTTGGTGGGTGTACAGCCCCCAAATATTTCACGGAAGGGGTTCCGTCAAATATTTGGGGGGTGTACAGCCCCCAAATGTTTGACGGATGGCGTTCCGTCAAATATTTGGGGGGTGTACAGCCCCCAAATATTTGACGGAAGGGGTTCCGTCAAATATTTGGGGGGTGTACAGCCCCACAATATTTCACGGAAGGGGTTCCGTCAAATATTTGGGGGGTGTACAGCCCCCAAATATTTGACGGAAGGGGTTCCGTCAAATATTTGGGGGTTGTACAGCCCCACAATTTTTCACGGATGGCGTTCCGTCAAATATTTGAGGGGTGTACAGCCCCCAAATATTTGACGGATGGGGTTCCGTCAAATATTTGGTGGGTGTACAGCCCCAAAATTTTTGACGGATGGCGTTCCGTCAAATATTTGGGGGGTGTACAGCCCCCAAATATTTGACGGAAGAGGTTCCGTCAAATATTTGGGGGGTGTACAGCCCCCAAATATTTGACGGATGGCGTTCCGTCAAATATTTGGGGAGTGTACAGCCCCCAAATATTTGACGGAAGGGGTTCCGTCAAATATTTGGGGGGTGTACAGCCCCAAAATATTTCACGGAAGGGGTTCCGTCAAATATTTGGGGGGTGTACAGCCCCAAAATATTTGACGGAAGGGGTTCCGTCAAATATTTGGTGGGTGTACAGCCCCCAAATATTTGACGGATGGCGTTCCGTCAAATATTTGGGGGGTGTACAGCCCCCAAATATTTGACGGAAGGGGTTCCGTCAAATATTTGGGGGGTGTACAGCCCCAAAATATTTGACGGAAGGGGTTCCGTCAAATATTTGGGGGGTGTACAGCCCCCAAATATTTGACGGAAGGGGTTCCGTCAAATATTTGGTGGGTGTACAGCCCCCAAATATTTGACGGATGGCGTTCCGTCAAATACTTGGGGGGTGTACGGCCCCCAAATATTTCACGGAAGGGGTTCCGTCAAATATTTGGGGGGTGTACAGCCCCCAAATATTTGACGGATGGCGTTCCGTCAAATATTTGGTGGGTGTACAGCCCCCAAATATTTGACGGATGGCGTTCCGTCAAATATTTGGGGGGTGTACAGCCCCAAAATATTTCACGGAAGGGGTTCCGTCAAATATTTGGGGGCTGTACACCCCCCAAATATTTGACGGAACGCCATCCGTCAAATATTTGGGGGCTGTACACCCACCAAATATTTGTCGGAACCCCGTCCCTCAAATATTTGGGGGCTGTACACCCCCCAAATATTTGACGGAACCCCTTCCGTGAAATATTTGGGGGCTGTACACCCCCCAAATATTTGACGGAACCCCTTCCGTCAAATATTTGGGGGCTGTACACCCCCCAAATATTTGACGGAACCCCTTCCGTGAAATATTGTGGGGCTGTACACCCCCCAAATATTTGACGGAACCCCTTCCGTCAAATATTTGGGGGCTGTACACCCCCCAAATATTTGACGGAACGCCATCCGTCAAACATTTGGGGGCTGTACACCCCCCAAATATTTGACGGAACCCCTTCCGTGAAATATTTGGGGGCTGTACACCCACCAAATATTTGACGGAACCCCTTCCGTGAAATATTGTGGGGCTGTACACCCCCCAAATATTTGACGGAACCCCTTCCGTCAAATACTTGGGGGCTGTACACCCCCCAAATATTTGACAGAACCCCTTCCGTGAAATATTTGGGGGCTGTACACCCACCAAATATTTGACGGAACCCCTTCCGTGAAATATTTGGGGGCTGTACACCCCCCAAATATTTGACGGAACCCCTTCCGTCAAATATTTGGGGGCTGTACACCCCCCAAATATTTGACGGAACCCCTTCCATGAAATATTTGGGGGCTGTACACCCACCAAATATTTGACGGAACCCCTTCCGTGAAATATTGTGGGGCTGTACACCCCCCAAATATTTGACGGAACCCCTTCCGTCAAATACTTGGGGGCTGTACACCCCCCAAATATTTGACAGAACCCCTTCCGTGAAATATTTGGGGGCTGTACACCCACCAAATATTTGACGGAACCCCTTGCGTGAAATATTTGGGGGCTGTACACCCCCCAAATATTTGACGGAACCCCTTCCGTGAAATATTTGGGGGCTGTACACCCCCCAAATATTTGATGGAACCCCTTCCGTCAAATATTTGGGGGCTGTACACCCCCCAAATATTTGACGCAACCCCTTCCGTGAAATATTTGGGGGGTGTACACCCACCAAATATTTGACGGAACCCCTTCCGTCAAATATTTGGGGGGTGTGCAGCCCCCAAATATTTGACGGATGGCGTTTCGTCAAATATTTGGGGAGTGTACAGCCCCCAAATATTTGACGGAAGGGGTTCCGTCAAATATTTGGGGGGTGTACAGCCCCAAATTATTTCACGCAAGGGATTCCGTCAAATATTTGGGAGGTGTACAGCCCCGAAATATTTGACGGAAGGGGTTCCGTCAAATATTTGGTGGGTGTACAGCCCGCAAATATTTGACGGATGGCGTTCCGTCAAATATTTGGGGGGTGTACAGCCCCCAAATATTTGACGGAAGGGGTTCCGTCAAATATTTGGGGGGTGTACAGCCCCAAAATATTTGACGGAAGGGGTTCCGTCAAATATTTGGGGGGTGTACAGCCCCCAAATATTTGACGGAAGGGGTTCCGTCAAATATTTGGTGGGTGTACAGCCCCCAAATATTTGACGGATGGCGTTCCGTCAAATATTTGGGGGGTGTACAGCCCCAAAATATTTCACGGAAGGGGTTCCGTCAAATATTTGGGGGGTGTACAGCCCCCAAATATTTGACGGATGGCGTTCCGTCAAATATTTGGGGGGTGTACAGCCCCCAAATATTTGACGGAAGGGGTTCCGTCAAATATTTGGTGGGTGTACAGCCCCCAAATATTTGACGGATGGCGTTCCGTCAAATACTTGGGGGGTGTACGGCCCCCAAATATTTCACGGAAGGGGTTCCGTCAAATATTTGGGGGGTGTACAGCCCCCAAATATTTGACGGATGGCGTTCCGTCAAATATTTGGTGGGTGTACAGCCCCCAAATATTTGACGGATGGCGTTCCGTCAAATATTTGGGGGGTGTACAGCCCCAAAATATTTCACGGAAGGGGTTCCGTCAAATATTTGGGGGGTGTACAGCCCCCAAATATTTGACGGATGGCGTTCCGTCAAATATTTGGGGGCTGTACACCCCCCAAATATTTGACGGAACGCCATCCGTCAAATATTTGGGGGCTGTACACCCACCAAATATTTGTCGGAACCCCATCCCTCAAATATTTGGGGGCTGTACACCCCCCAAATATTTGACGGAACCCCTTCCGTGAAATATTTGGGGGCTGTACACCCCCCAAATATTTGACGGAACCCCTTCCGTCAAATATTTGGGGGCTGTACACCCCCCAAATATTTGACGGAACCCCTTCCGTGAAATATTGTGGGGCTGTACACCCCCCAAATATTTGACGGAACCCCTTCCGTCAAATATTTGGGGGCTGTACACCCCCCAAATATTTGACGGAACGCCATCCGTCAAACATTTGGGGGCTGCACAACCCCAGAATATTTGACGGAACCCCTTCCGTGAAATATTTGGGGGCTGTACACCCACCAAATATTTGACGGAACCCCTTCCGTGAAATATTGTGGGGCTGTACACCCCCCAAATATTTGACGGAACCCCTTCCGTCAAATATTTGGGGGCTGTACACCCCCCAAATATTTGACAGAACCCCTTCCGTGAAATATTTGGGGGCTGTACACCCACCAAATATTTGACGGAACCCCTTCCGTGAAATATTTGGGGGCTGTACACCCCCCAAATATTTGACGGAACCCCTTCCGTCAAATATTTGGGGGCTGTACACCCCCCAAATATTTGACGGAACCCCTTCCATGAAATATTTGGGGGCTGTACACCCCCCAAATATTTGACGGAACCCCTTCCGTGAAATATTTGGGGGCTGTACACCCCCGAAATATTTGATGGAACCCCTTCCGTCAAATATTTGGGGGCTGTACACCCCCCAAATATTTGACGCAACCCCTTCCGTGAAATATTTGGGGGCTGTACACCCACCAAATATTTGACGGAACCCCTTCCGTCAAATAGTTGGGGGGTGTGCAGCCCCCAAATATTTGACGGATGGCGTTCCGTCAAATATTTGGGGAGTGTACAGCCCCCAAATATTTGACGGAAGGGGTTCCGTCAAATATTTGGGGGGTGTACAGCTCCAAATTATTTCACGCAAGGGATTCCGTCAAATATTTGGGGGGTGTACAGCCCCAAAATATTTGACGGAAGGGGTTCCGTCAAATATTTGGTGGGTGTACAGCCCCCAAATATTTGACGGATGGCGTTCCGTCAAATATTTGGGGGGTGTAGAGCCCCCAAATATTTGACGGAAGGGGTTCCGTCAAATATTTGGGGGGTGTACAGCCCCAAAATATTTGACGGAAGGGGTTCCGTCAAATATTTGGGGGGTGTACAGCCCCCAAATATTTGACGGAAGGGGTTCCGTCAAATATTTGGTGGGTGTACAGCCCCCAAATATTTGACGGATGGCGTTCCGTCAAATATTTGGGGGGTGTACAGCCCCCAAATATTGCACGGAAGGGGTTCCGTCAAATATTTGGTGGGTGTACAGCCCCCAAATATTTGACGGATGGCGTTCCGTCAAATATTTGGGGGGTGTACAGCCCCAAAATATTTCACGGAAGGGGTTCCGTCAAATATTTGGGGGGTGTACAGCCCCCAAATATTTGACGGATGGCGTTCCGTCAAATATTTGGGGGGTGTACAGCCCCCAAATATTTGACGGAAGGGGTTCCGTCAAATATTTGGGGGGTGTACAGCCCCCAAATATTTGACGGAAGGGGTTCCGTCAAATATTTGGGGGGTGTACAGCCCCCAAATATTTCACGGAAGGGGTTCCGTCAAATATTTGGGGGGTGTACAGCCCCAAAAATATTTCACGGAAGGGGTTCCGTCAAATATTTCGGGGGTGTACAGCCCCCAAATATTTGACGGATGGCGTTCCGTCAAATATTTGGGGGGTGTACAGCCCCCAAATATTTCACGGAAGGGGTTCCGTCAAATATTTGGTGGGTGTACAGCCCCCAAATATTTCACGGCAGGGGTTCCGTCAAATATTTGGGGGGTGTACAGCCCCCAAATATTTGACGGAGGGGGTTCCGTCAAATATTTGAGGGGTGTACAGCCCCAAAATTTTTCACGGGAGGGTTCCGTCAAATATTTGGGGGGTGTACAGCCCCCAAATATTTGACGGATGGCGTTCCGTCAAATATTTGGGGGGTGTACAGCCCCCAAATATTTGACGGAAGGGGTTCCGTCAAATATTTGGGGGGTGTACAGCCCCCAAATATTTCACGGATGGCGTTCCGTCAAATATTTGGGGGGTGTACAGCCCCAAAATATTTCACGGAAGGGGTTCCGTCAAATATTTGGGGGGTGTACAGCCCCCAAATATTTGACGGATGGCGTTCCGTCAAATATTTCGGGGGTGTACAGCCCCCAAATATTTGACGGAAGGGGTTCCGTCAAAATTTGGTGGTTGTACAGCCCCCAAATATTTGACGGAAGGGGTTCCGTCAAATATTTGGGGGGTGTACAGCCCCCAAATATTTGACGGATGGCGTTCCGTCAAATATTTGGGGGGTGTACAGCCCCCAAATATTTGACGGAAGGGGTTCCGTCAAATATTTCGGGGGTGTACACCCACCAAATATTTGACGGAACCCCTTCCGTGAAATATTGTGGGGCTGTACACCCCCCAAATATTTGACGGAACCCCTTCCGTCAAATATTTTGGGGGCTGTACACCCACCAAATATTTGACGGAACCCCTTCCGTGAAATATTTGGGGGCTGTACACCCCCCAAATATTTGACGGAACCCCTTCCGTCAAATATTTGGGGGCTGTACACCCCCCAAATATTTGACGGAACCCCTTCCATGAAATATTTGGGGGCTGTACACCCCCCAAATATTTGACGAAACCCCTTCCGTCAAATATTTGGGGGCTGTAAACCCCCCAAATATTTGATGGAACCCCTTCCGTCAAATATTTGGGGGCTGTACACCCCCCAAATATTTGACGCAACCCCTTCCGTGAAATATTTGGGGGCTGTACACCCACCAAATATTTGACGGAACCCCTTCCGTCAAATATTTGGGGGGTGTGCAGCCCCCAAATATTTGACGGATGGCGTTCCGTCAAATATTTGGGGAGTGTACAGCCCGCAAATATTTGACGGAAGGGGTTCCGTCAAATATTTGGGGGGTGTACAGCCCCAAATTATTTCACGCAAGGGATTCCGTCAAATATTTGGGGGGTGTACAGCCCCAAAATATTTGACGGAAGGGGTTCCGTCAAATATTTGGTGGGTGTACAGCCCCCAAATATTTGACGGATGGCGTTCCGTCAAATATTTGGGGGGTGTACAGCCCCCAAATATTTGACGGAAGGGGTTCCGTCAAATATTTGGGGGGTGTACAGCCCCCAAATATTTGACGGAAGGGGTTCCGTCAAATATTTGGGGGGTGTACAGCCCCCAAATATTTGACGGAAGGGGTTCCGTCAAATATTTGGTGGGTGTACAGCCCCCAAATATTTGACGGATGGCGTTCCGTCAAATATTTGGGGGGTGTACAGCCCCCAAATATTGCACGGAAGGGGTTACGTCAAATATTTGGGGGGTGTACAGCCCCCAAATATTTGACGGATGGGGTTCCGTCAAATATTTGGTGGGTGTACACCCCCCAAATATTTGACGGAGGGGGTTCCGTCAAATATTTGGGGGGTGTACAGCCCCCAAATATTTGACGGAAGGGGTTCCGTCAAATATTTGGTGAATGTACAGCCCCCAAATATTTCACGGAAGGGGTTCCGTCAAATATTTGGGGGGTGTACAGCCCCCAAATATTTGACGGAGGGGGTTCCGTCAAATATTTGAGGGGTGTACAGCCCCAAAATATTTCACGGAAGGGGTTCCGTCAAATATTTGGGGGGTGTACAGCCCCCAAATATTTGACGGATGGCGTTTCGTCAAATATTTCGGGGGTGTACAGCCCCCAAATATTTGACGGAAGGGGTTCCGTCAAATATTTGGGGGGTGTACAGCCCCCAAATATTTGACGGAAGGGGTTCCGTCAAATATTTGGGGGGTGTACAGCCCCCAAATATTTGACGGAGGGGGTTCCGTCAAATATTTGAGGGGTGTACAGCCCCAAAAAAATTTCACGGAAGGGGTTCCGTCAAATATTTCGGGGGTGTACAGCCCCCAAATATTTGACGGATGGCGTTCCGTCAAATATTTGGGGGGTGTACAGCCCCCAAATATTTCACGGAAGGGGTTCCGTCAAATATTTGGTGGGTGTACAGCCCCCAAATATTTCACGGCAGGGGTTCCGTCAAATATTTGGGGGGTGTACAGCCCCCAAATATTTGACGGAGGGGGTTCCGTCAAATATTTGAGGGGTGTACAGCCCCAAAATATTTCACGGGAGGGTTCCGTCAAATATTTGGGGGGTGTACAGCCCCCAAATATTTGACGGATGGCGTTCCGTCAAATATTTGGGGGGTGTACAGCCCCCAAATATTTGACGGAAGGGGTTCCGTCAAATATTTGGGGGATGTACAGCCCCCAAATATTTCACGGATGGCGTTCCGTCAAATATTTGGGGGGTGTACAGCCCCAAAATATTTCACGGAAGGGGTTCCGTCAAATATTTGGGGGGTGTACAGCCCCCAAATATTTGACGGATGGCGTTCCGTCAAATATTTCGGGGGTGTACAGCCCCCAAATATTTGACGGAAGGGGTTCCGTCAAATATTTGGTGGTTGTACAGCCCCCAAATATTTGACGGAAGGGGTTCCGTCAAATATTTGGGGGGTGTACAGCCCCCAAATATTTGACGGATGGCGTTCCGTCAAATATTTGGGGGGTGTACAGCCCCCAAATATTTGACGGAAGGGGTTCCGTCAAATTTTTGGGGGGTGTGCCCCAACATTATTTCACGGAGGGGGTTCCGTCAAATATTTGGGGGGTGTACAGCCCCCAAATATTTCACAGAAGGGGTTCCGTCAAATATTTGGGGGGTGTACAGCCCCCAAATATTTGACGGATGGCGTTCCGTCAAATATTTGGGGGGTGTACAGCCCCCAAATATTTCACGGAAGGGGTTCCGTCAAATATTTGGGGGGTGTACAGCCCCCAAATATTTGACGGAAGGGATTCCGTCAAATATTTGGGGGGTGTACAGCCCCAAAATATTTCACGGAAGGGGTTTCATCAAATATTTGGGGGGTGTACAGCCCCCAAATATTTGACGGAAGGGGTTCCGTCAAATATTTGGGGGGTGAACAGCCCCCAAATATTTGACGGATGGCGTTCCGTCAAATATTTGGGGGGTGTACAGCCCCCAAATATTTGACGGAAGGGGTTCCGTCAAATATTTGGGGGGTGTACAGCCCCACAATATTCCACGGAAGGGGTTCCGTCAAATATTTGGGGGGTGTACAGCCCCCAAATATTTCACGGAAGGGGTTCCGTCAAATATTTGGGGGGTGTACAGCCCCCAAATATTTCACGGAAGGGGTTCCGTCAAATATTTGGGGGGTGTACAGCCCCACAATATTCCACGGAAGGGGTTCCGTCAAATATTTGGGGGGTGTACAGCCCCCAAATATTTGACGGAAGGGGTTCCGTCAAATATTTGGGGGGTGTACAGCCCCCAAATATTTCACGGAAGGGGTTCCGTCAAATATTTGGGGGGTGTACAGCCCCCAAATATTTGACGGAAGGGGTTCCGTCAAATATTTGGGGGGTGTACAGCCCCAAAATATTTCACGGAAGGGGTTTCATCAAATATTTGGGGGGTGTACAGCCCCCAAATATTTGACGGAAGGGGTTCCGTCAAATATTTGGGGGGTGAACAGCCCCCAAATATTTGACGGATGGCGTTCCGTCAAATATTTGGGGGGTGTACAGCCCCCAAATATTTGACGGAAGGGGTTCCGTCAAATATTTGGGGGGTGAACAGCCCCCAAATATTTGACGGATGGCGTTCCGTCAAATATTTGGGGGGTGTACAGCCCCCAAATATTTGACGGAAGGGGTTCCGTCAAATATTTGGGGGGTGTACAGCCCCAAAATATTTGACGGAAGGGGTTCCGTCAAATATTTGGTGGGTGTACAGCCCCCAAATATTTGACGGATGGCGTTCCGTCAACTATTTGGGGGGTGTACAGCCCCCAAATATTTGACGGAAGGGGTTCCGTCAAATATTTGGGGGGTGTACAGCCCCAAAATATTTGACGGAAGGGGTTCCGTCAAATATTTGGGGGGTGTACAGCCCCCAAATATTTGACGGATGGCGTTCCGTCAAATATTTGGGGGGTGTACAGCCCCCAAATATTTGACGGATGGCGTTCCGTCAAATATTTGGGGGGTGTACAGCCCCCAAATATTTGACGGAAGGGGTTCTGTCAAATATTTGGGGGGTGTACAGCCCCAAAATATTTTACGGAAGGGGTTCCGTCAAATATTTGGGGGGTGTACAGCCCCCAAATATTTGACGGAAGGGGTTCCGTCAAATATTTCGGGGGTGTACAGCCCCCAAATATTTCACGGAAGGGGTTC
This sequence comes from Eutreptiella sp. 'Long Island Sound 2002', assembly GCA_964036045.1. NCBI lineage: Eukaryota > Euglenozoa > Euglenophyceae > Eutreptiales > Eutreptiaceae > Eutreptiella > Eutreptiella sp. 'Long Island Sound 2002'. The sequence continues at coordinate 98,392,245 of OZ038380.1, read as the reverse complement.
CGTCAAATATTTGGGGGGTGTACAGCCCCTAAATATTTGACGGAAAAGGTTCCGCCAAATATTTGGGGGGTGTACAGCCCCAAAATATTTCACGGAAGGGGTTCCGTCAAATATTTGGGGGGTGTACATCCCCAAAATATTTGACGGAAAGGGTTCCGTCAAATATCATACATCCGTCAAATATTTTGGGGGTGTAGACCCCCTAAATGTTTGACGAACATACATCCGTCAAATATTTGGGATGTCTACACCCCCAAAATATTTGACGGATGCATGTCCGTCAAGTATTCGACGCATGCCCATGCGTCAGTTATCTCGGGGGTGTAGACCCCCCAAATAATTGACGCATGCCGATGCGTCAATTATTTGGGGGGTCTAGACCCCCCAAATAAGACCCCTCTAGGAATCGGAGCGTGCCCACGCGCCAATTCCTAAGAGGGGTCTACACCCCTCTGTGAATCAATGGCGGGGGGCTATGAAGTCAAGGGGGGGGGTATGAAATAGATGGGGGGGGTGCTATGAAATTGAATGGGGGGAACCTATGCAATTCATGGGGGTGGGGCTATGAAATTGATGGGGGGGGGCTATGAAATTGATAGGGGGGGGCTATGTATTGGATGGGGGGGGGGGCTATGAAATTGAAAGCGGGGCATATGAAATTGATGGGGGGGCTATGAAATGGATGGGGGCGGGGCTATGAAAATGATGGGGGAGGGGCTATGGAATTGATAAAAGGGGGGTTATTAAATTGATAGGGCAGGGGGCTATGAAATCGATGGGGGGGGGCTATGAAATTGAATGGGGGGGACCTATGAAATTGATGGGGGTGGGGCTATGAAATTGATGGGGGGTAGGGCTGTGAAATTGATGGGGGGTAGGGCTATGAAATTGATGGGGGGTAGGGCTATGAAATTGATGGGGGGGGGCTATGAAATTGATGGGGGGGGGCTATGAAATTGATAGGGGGGGGGGGCTATGAAATTGATAGGGGGGGGGGCTATGAAATTGATGGGGGGGCATATGAAATTGATGGGGGGGGGCTATGAAAATTGATAGGGGGGGGGCTATGAAATTGATGGGAGGAGGCTATGAAATTGATGCGGGAGGGGCTATGAAATGGAGGGGGGGGGCTATGAAATTGATAGGGGGGGGCTATGAAATGGATGGGAGGGGGCTACGAAATTGATAGGGGGGGCTATGAAATGGATGTGGGGGGGGGCTATGAAATTGATGGGAGGGGGCTATGAAATTGATGGGGGGGGCTATGAAATGGATGTGGGGGGGGGCTATGAAATGGATGGGGGGGGGGCTATGAAATTGATAGGGGGGGCATATGAAATTGATGGGGGGGTAAATAAGTGTCAAGGGGGCGCTTGGGGGAGCGGTGCCCCATCCACCCTCCACCGGAACTAACTAAGGAACGGAGTAACATACCTGGTATTTTAATTTTTTTTGGGTTCGGCCCTTGGTAAGCTGGTGGGAAAACACTCTACTGGAAAAGAAAACCTGAAAAAGAAAAACAGGCATACCCTCCCTAACCTCAACCACACAAGCAGGGAAATGACAGGGTGGGAGGGAGGGAGGGAGGGGAGGGAGGGAGGGGAGGGAGGGAGGGGAGGGAGGGAGGGAGGGAGGGAGGGAGGCTCTCTTGGGCGGCCGTAGGGGCTGTGTTGTGCTGTGTTGTGCTGTAATATGCTGTGCTATGCTGTATGTTGTGCTTTGGTGTGCTGTGATGTGATGTGCTGGGATGTGCCGTGCTATGCCGTGCTGTGTTGTGCCGTGCTCGAAACCCACTACCCCCCCTCTCCACAGTTCCGGCCCAACCCGATGAACCCACACCCACCCACCCCTCGAGCAAAACTGACCCGATTAGCTGAGGTAGGGTTGCTTGGGCCAGACATCAGGATTCTGTTCCCACTTGTCTTCAGTCACATATGAGCCCCCCGATCGGTTGCAGTCAGAGAGATGGGGTGGGATGGGGTGGGGGGGGGGGGGGGCACGTACCATCATTGAAGGGGTTGCAAGCACTGGTTGGGTTTGGGACGCTAGGGTCGAGACCACAACCCAGTTCTACACCTCAAGGGTGTGGTGACAATGGGACAAGTCTGATATTGGGGGGAGACACAGGGGGGGGGGGGGGGCGAAGTCTGACACAGGGGGGGGGGGGGTTAGAAAGGGTGTTGGGGTGGGGGGGGGGGGTTGGGGGTGATGGTCCATAAAAGTCTGATGTATGATGTCTGATAGCCGACTAGGTCGCTATACACATAGCTGGTACACATAATGCCCTCACTTCAACTTGAACTCCCCATTAGCATATCACAACACTTCCAATGCCATCAGTCAGCAGTGCAGGGGTTTTCACTCTACCAACTAGATGCATTGCAAGCAAAAAAAGAACATAAACGGCCCAAAGCGTCGAACTGGTCCCTAAGAGTTCTCCGAGTGCCCGTCCCCAATGCACCCGATTCCTTTTGCAGGGGCTACGGGGCCCCCTGGGGTACACATAATGCCGTGACTTCAACCTCAACTCCCCATTAGCAGATCACAACACTTCAAATGCCATAAGTCAGCACTGCATGGGTTTTCACTCTACCAACTGGATGCATTGCAAGCAAAAAAAGGCCATAAACCCCCAAAAGCGTCGAACTTGTCCCTCACAGTTCTCCAAGTGCCCGTCCCCAACGGTTCCAATTCCTTTTGCAATGGCTGCGGCGCCCCGTGAGGTACACATAATGCCCTCACTTCACCCGGAACTCCCCATTAGCAGATCACAACACTTCAAATGCCATCAGTCAGCATTGCAGGGGTTTTCACTCTACCAACCAGATGCATTCCAAGCAAAAAAAGGCAATAAACCCCCAAAGCGTCAAACTTGTCCCTCACAGTTCTCCAAGTGCCCGTCCCCAATGGTCCCAATTCATTTTGCAGTGACTGCAGCGCGCTCTGGGCTACACATAATGCCCTAACTTCAACTTGAACTCCCCATTAGCAGATCACAACACTTCAAATGCCATCATTCAGCACTGCAGCGGCTTTCACTCTACCAAGTAGATGCATTGCAAGCAAAAAAAGGCAATAAACCCCCCATAGCTTTGTACTTGTCCCTCAAAGTTCTCCGACTGCCCGTCCCCAACGTTGCCAGTTCCTTTTGCAGTGACTGCGGTGCCCCCTAGGGTGCACATAATGCCCTCACTTCAACCTGAACTCCCCATCAGCACATCACAACAGTTCAAAGGCCATCAGCCGGCACTGCAGGGATTTTCACTCTACCAACTAGATGCATTGCAAGCAAAAAAAGGCAATAAACCCCCCAAAGCCTGAAACTTGTCCCTCACAATTCTCCGAGTGGTTGTCCCCAATGATCCCAATTCCTTTTGCAGTGGCTGCGGCGCCCTCTGGGCTACATATAATGCCCTCACTTCAACTTGAACACCCCATTAGCATAGCACAACACTTCCAATGCCATCAGTCAGCACTTCAGGGGGTTTCACTCTACCAAGTAGATGCATTGCAAGCAATAAAACGCAATAAACCCCCTAAAAGCGTCGAACTTGTCGCTCACGGTTCTCTGAGTGCCCGTCCCCAATGGTCCCAATTCCTTTTGCAGTGACTGCGGGGCCCCCCGGGGTACACATAATGCCGCCACTTCAACCATAACACCCCAGCAACAGATCACAACACTTCAAATGCCATAAGTCAGTAGTGCAAGGGTTTTCACTCTACCAAGTAGATGCAGTGCAAGCAAAAATGGGCCACAAACCCCCCAAAGCGTTGAACTTGTCCCTTACAGTTCTCCGAGTGCCCGTGCCCAATGGTCCCGATTCCTTTTGCAGTGGCTGCCGTGCCAGTTGGGGTACACATAATGCCCTCACTTCAACCTGAACTCCCAATTAGTAGATCACAACACTTCAAATGCCATCAGTCAGCAGTGCAGGGGTTTTCACTCTACCAACTAGATGCATTGCAAGCAAAAAAGGGCCATAAACCCCCCATAGCCTCGAACTTGTCCCTCACAGTTCTCCGAGTGCCCGTCTCCAATGGTCCCGATTCCTTTTGCAGTGGCTGCGGCGCCCCCTGGTGTACACAGAATGCCCTCACTTCAACCTCAACTCCCCATCAGCAGATCACAACCGTTCAAATGCCATTAGTCAGCACAGCAGGGGTTTTCACTCTACCAACTGGATGCATTGCAAGCAAAAAAAGGCAATAAACCCCCCAAAGCGTCGAACTTGTCCCTCACAGTTCTCCGAGTGCCCGTCCCCAATGATCCCAGTTCCTTTTGCAGTGGCTGCGGTGCCCCTTGGGGTACACATAATGCCCTCACTTCAACTTGAACTCCCCATTAGCGGATCACAACACTTCAAATGCCATCCGTCAGCAGTGCAGGAGTTTTCACTCTACCAACTGAATGCACTGCAAGCAAAAAAAGGCAATAAACCCCCCAAAGCGTCAAACTTGTCCGTGACAGTTCTCCGTGCGCCTCTCCCCAATGCACCCAATTCCTTTCGCAGGGGCTGCACGGCCCCCCGGGGTACACATAATGCCCTCGTTTCAACCATAACTCCCGAGCAACATATCACAACACTTCAAAGGCCATCATTGAGCACTGCAGGAATTTTCACTTCAAGAAACTAGATGCATTGCAAGCAAAAAAAGGCAATAAACCCCCCAAAATATTCCAACTTGTCCCTCACAATTCTCTGAGTGGTTGTCCCCAATGATCCCAATTCCTTTTGCAGTGGCTGCGGCGCCCCCTTGGGTACACATACTGCCCTCACTTCAACTTGAACTCCCCATTAGCAGATCACAACACTTCAAATGCCATTAGTCAGCACTGCAGGGGTTTTCACTCTACCAACTAGATGCATTGCAAGCAAAAAAAAGCAAAAAAAACCCCCAAAGCGTTGAACCTGTCCCTGACAGTTCTCCGAGTGCGCGTCCCCAATGGTCCCAATTCCTTTTGCAGTGGCTGCGGCGCCCCGTGGGGTACACATAATGCCCTCACTTCAACTTGAACTCCCCATTGGCAGATCACAACACTTCTAATGCCATCAGTCAGCACTGCATGGGTTTTCACTCTACCAACTGGATGCATTGCAAGCAAAAAAAGGCCACAAATCCCCCAAAGCGTCAAACTTTTCCCTCACCGTTCTCCGAGTGCCCGTCCCCAATGGTCCCAATTCATTTTGCAGTGACTGCAGCGCCCTCCGGGCTACACATAATGCCCTGACTTCAACTTGAACTCCCCATTAGCAGATCACAACACTTCAAATGCCATCATTCAGCACTGCAGGGGTTTTCACTCTACCAACTAGATGCATTGCAGGCAAAAAAAGGGCAATAAACCCCCCAAAGCGTCGAACTTGTCCCTCACAGTTCTCCGAGTGCCTCTCCCCAATGGTCCCAATTCCTTTTGCAGGCTACACATAATGCCCTCACTTCAACCCAAACTCCCCATTAGCAGATCACAACACTTCAAATGCCATCAGTCAGCCGTGCAAGGGTTTTCACTCTACCAACTAGATGCATTGCAAGCTAAAAAAGGCAATGAACCCCGCAAAGCGTTGAAGTTGTCCCTCACAGTTCTCCGAGTGCCCGTCCCCAATGGTCCCAATTCCTTTTGCAGTGGCTGCGGCGTCCAATGAGGTACACATAATGCCCTCACTTCAGCCCGAACTCCCCATTAGCAGATCACAACAATTCAAATGCCATCAGTCAGCACTACAGGGGTTTTCACTCTACAAACTAGACGCATTGCAAGCAAAAAAAGGGCCATAAATCCCCCAAAGCGTCAAACTAGTCCCTCACCGTTCTCCGAGTGCCTGTCCCCAATGGTCCCAATTCCTTTTGTAGTGGCTGCGAGCAGCCCTGGAGTACACATAATACCGTCACTTCGGCCTGAAATCCCCATTAGCAAGTCACAACACTTCAAAAACCATCAATCAGCATCGCAGGGATTTTCCCTCTACCAACTAGATGCATTGCAAGCAAAAAAAAGCAATAAACCCCCTAGAGCTTCGAAATTATCCCTCACAGTTCTCCGAGTGCCCGTCCCCAATCTTAAGCCAATGGTCCCAATTTTTTTTGCAGTGGCTGCGGCGCCCCGGGGTACACATAATGCCGTCACTTCAACCTGAACTTCCCATTAGCAGATCATAACACTTCAAATGCCATCAGTCAGCAGTGCAGGGGCTTTCACTCTACCAACTGGATGCATTGCAAGCAAAAAAAGGCCATAAACCCCCAAAAGCGTCGAACTTGTCCCTCACAGGTCTCCGAGTGCCCGTCCCCAATGATCCCAGTTCCTTTTGCAGTGGCTGCGGTGCCCCTTGGGGTACACATAATGCCCTCACTTCAACTTGAACTCCCCATTAGCGGATCACAACACTTCAAATGCCATCCGTCAGCAGTGCAGGAGTTTTCACTCTACCAACTGAATGCACTGCAAGCAAAAAAAGGCAATAAACCCCCCAAAGCGTCAAACTTGTCCGTGACAGTTCTCCGTGCGCCTCTCCCCAATGCACCCAATTCCTTTTGCACGGGCTGCACGGCCCCCCGGGGTACACATAATGCCCTCATTTCAACCATAACTCCCGAGCAACATATCACAACACTTCAAAGGCCATCATTGAGCACTGCAGGAATTTTCACTTCAAGAAACTAGATGCATTGCAAGCAAAAAAAGGCAATAAACCCCCCAAAATATTCCAACTTGTCCCTCACAATTCTCTGAGTGGTTGTCCCCAATGATCCCAATTCCTTTTGCAGTGGCTGCGGCGCCCCCTTGGGTACACATACTGCCCTCACTTCAACTTGAACTCCCCATTAGCAGATCACAACACTTCAAATGCCATTAGTCAGCACTGCAGGGGTTTTCACTCTACCAACTAGATGCATTGCAAGCAAAAAAAAGCAAAAAAACCCCCAAAGCGTTGAACCTGTCCCTGACAGTTCTCCGAGTGCGCGTCCCCAATGGTCCCAATTCCTTTTGCAGTGGATGCGGCGCCCCGTGGGGTACACATAATGCCCTCACTTCAACTTGAACTCCCCATTGGCAGATCACAACACTTCTAATGCCATTAGTCAGCACTGCATGGGTTTTCACTCTACCAACTGGATGCATTGCAAGCAAAAAAAGGCCACAAATCCCCCAAAGCGTCAAACTTTTCCCTCACCGTTCTCCGAGTGCCCGTCCCCAATGGTCCCAATTCATTTTGCAGTGACTGCAGCGCCCTCCGGGCTACACATAATGCCCTGACTTCAACTTGAACTCCCCATTAGCAGATCACAACACTTCAAATGCCATCATTCAGCACTGCAGGGGTTTTCACTCTACCAACTAGATGCATTGCAAGCAAAAAAAGGGCAATAAACCCCCCAAAGCGTCGAACTTGTCCCTCACAGTTCTCCGAGTGCCTCTCCCCAATGGTCCCAATTCCTTTTGCAGGCTACACATAATGCCCTCACTTCAACCCAAACTCCCCATTAGCAGATCACAACACTTCAAATGCCATCAGTCAACCGTGCGGGGGTTTTCACTCTACCAACTAGATGCATTGCAAGCTAAAAAAGGCAATGAACCCCGCAAAGCGTTGAAGTTGTCCCTCACAGTTCTCCGAGTGCCCGTCCCCAATGGTCCCAATTCCTTTTGCAGTGGCTGCGGCGTCCAATGAGGTACACATAATGCCCTCACTTCAACCCGAACTCCCCATGAGCAGATCACAACAATTCAAATGCCATCAGTCAGCACTACAGGGGTTTTCACTCTACAAACTAGACGCATTGCAAGCAAAAAAAGGGCCATAAATCCCCCAAAGCGTCAAACTAGTCCCTCACCGTTCTCCGAGTGCCTGTCCCCAATGGTCCCAATTCCTTTTGTAGTGGCTGCGAGCAGCCCTGGAGTACACATAATACCGTCACTTCGGCCTGAAATCCCCATTAGCAAGTCACAACACTTCAAAAACCATCAATCAGCATCGCAGGGATTTTCCCTCTACCAACTAGATGCATTGCAAGCAAAAAAAAGCAATAAACCCCCCAGAGCTTCGAAATTATCCCTCACAGTTCTCCGAGTGCCCGTCCCCAATCTTAAGCCAATGGTCCCAATTTTTTTTGCAGTGGCTGCGGCGCCCCGGGGTACACATAATGCCGTCACTTCAACCTGAACTTCCCATTAGCAGATCATAACACTTCAAATGCCATCAGTCAGCAGTGCAGGGGCTTTCACTCTACCAACTGGATGCATTGCAAGCAAAAAAAGGCCATAAACCCCCAAAAGCGTCGAACTTGTCCCTCACAGGTCTCCGAGTGCCCGTCCCCAATGATCCCAGTTCCTTTTGCAGTGGCTGCGGTGCCCCTTGGGGTACACATAATGCCCTCACTTCAACTTGAACTCCCCATTAGCGGATCACAACACTTCAAATGCCATCCGTCAGCAGTGCAGGAGTTTTCACTCTACCAACTGAATGCACTGCAAGCAAAAAAAGGCAATAAACCCCCCAAAGCGTCAAACTTGTCCGTGACAGTTCTCCGTGCGCCTCTCCCCAATGCACCCAATTCCTTTTGCACGGGCTGCACGGCCCCCCGGGGTACACATAATGCCCTCATTTCAACCATAACTCCCGAGCAACATATCACAACACTTCAAAGGCCATCATTGAGCACTGCAGGAATTTTCACTTCAAGAAACTAGATGCATTGCAAGCAAAAAAAGGCAATAAACCCCCCAAAATATTCCAACTTGTCCCTCACAATTCTCTGAGTGGTTGTCCCCAATGATCCCAATTCCTTTTGCAGTGGCTGCGGCGCCCCCTTGGGTACACATACTGCCCTCACTTCAACTTGAACTCCCCATTAGCAGATCACAACACTTCAAATGCCATTAGTCAGCACTGCAGGGGTTTTCACTCTACCAACTAGATGCATTGCAAGCAAAAAAAAGCAAAAAAACCCCCAAAGCGTTGAACCTGTCCCTGACAGTTCTCCGAGTGCGCGTCCCCAATGGTCCCAATTCCTTTTGCAGTGGATGCGGCGCCCCGTGGGGTACACATAATGCCCTCACTTCAACTTGAACTCCCCATTGGCAGATCACAACACTTCTAATGCCATTAGTCAGCACTGCATGGGTTTTCACTCTACCAACTGGATGCATTGCAAGCAAAAAAAGGCCACAAATCCCCCAAAGCGTCAAACTTTTCCCTCACCGTTCTCCGAGTGCCCGTCCCCAATGGTCCCAATTCATTTTGCAGTGACTGCAGCGCCCTCCGGGCTACACATAATGCCCTGACTTCAACTTGAACTCCCCATTAGCAGATCACAACACTTCAAATGCCATCATTCAGCACTGCAGGGGTTTTCACTCTACCAACTAGATGCATTGCAAGCAAAAAAAGGGCAATAAACCCCCCAAAGCGTCGAACTTGTCCCTCACAGTTCTCCGAGTGCCTCTCCCCAATGGTCCCAATTCCTTTTGCAGGCTACACATAATGCCCTCACTTCAACCCAAACTCCCCATTAGCAGATCACAACACTTCAAATGCCATCAGTCAACCGTGCAGGGGTTTTCACTCTACCAACTAGATGCATTGCAAGCTAAAAAAGGCAATGAACCCCGCAAAGCGTTGAAGTTGTCCCTCACAGTTCTCCGAGTGCCCGTCCCCAATGGTCCCAATTCCTTTTGCAGTGGCTGCGGCGTCCAATGAGGTACACATAATGCCCTCACTTCAACCCGAACTCCCCATTAGCAGATCACAACAATTCAAATGCCATCAGTCAGCACTACAGGGGTTTTCACTCTACAAACTAGACGCATTGCAAGCAAAAAAAGGGCCATAAATCCCCCAAAGCGTCAAACTAGTCCCTCACCGTTCTCCGAGTGCCTGTCCCCAATGGTCCCAATTCCTTTTGTAGTGGCTGCGAGCAGCCCTGGAGTACACATAATACCGTCACTTCGGCCTGAAATCCCCATTAGCAAGTCACAACACTTCAAAAACCATCAATCAGCATCGCAGGGATTTTCCCTCTACCAACTAGATGCATTGCAAGCAAAAAAAAGCAATAAACCCCCCAGAGCTTCGAAATTATCCCTCACAGTTCTCCGAGTGCCCGTCCCCAATCTTAAACCAATGGTCCCAATTTTTTTTGCAGTGGCTGCGGCGCCCCGGGGTACACATAATGCCGTCACTTCAACCTGAACTTCCCATTAGCAGATCATAACACTTCAAATGCCATCAGTCAGCAGTGCAGGGGCTTTCACTCTACCAACTGGATGCATTGCAAGCAAAAAAAGGCCATAAACCCCCAAAAGCGTCGAACTTGTCCCTCACAGGTCTCCGAGTGCCCGTCCCCAATGATCCCAGTTCCTTTTGCAATGGCTGCGGTGCCCCTTGGGGTACACATAATGCCCTCACTTCAACTTGAACTCCCCATTAGCGGATCACAACACTTCAAATGCCATCCGTCAGCAGTGCAGGAGTTTTCACTCTACCAACTGAATGCACTGCAAGCAAAAAAAGGCAATAAACCCCCCAAAGCGTCAAACTTGTCCGTGACAGTTCTCCGTGCGCCTCTCCCCAATGCACCCAATTCCTTTTGCACGGGCTGCACGGCCCCCCGGGGTACACATAATGCCCTCATTTCAACCATAACTCCCGAGCAACATATCACAACACTTCAAAGGCCATCATTGAGCACTGGAGGAATTTTCACTTCAAGAAACTAGATGCATTGCAAGCAAAAAAAGGCAATAAACCCCCCAAAATATTCCAACTTGTCCCTCACAATTCTCTGAGTGGTTGTCCCCAATGATCCCAATTCCTTTTGCAGTGGCTGCGGCGCCCCCTTGGGTACACATACTGCCCTCACTTCAACTTGAACTCCCCATTAGCAGATCACAACACTTCAAATGCCATTAGTCAGCACTGCAGGGGTTTTCACTCTACCAACTAGATGCATTGCAAGCAAAAAAAAGCAAAAAAAACCCCAAAGCGTAGAACCTGTCCCTGACAGTTCTCCGAGTGCGCGTCCCCAATGGTCCCAATTCCTTTTGCAGTGGATGCGGCGCCCCGTGGGGTACACATAATGCCCTCACTTCAACTTGAACTCCCCATTGGCAGATCACAACACTTCTAATGCCATTAGTCAGCACTGCATGGGTTTTCACTCTACCAACTGGATGCATTGCAAGCAAAAAAAGGCCACAAATCCCCCAAAGCGTCAAACTTTTCCCTCACCGTTCTCCGAGTGCCCGTCCCCAATGGTCCCAATTCATTTTGCAGTGACTGCAGCGCCCTCCGGGCTACACATAATGCCCTGACTTCAACTTGAACTCCCCATTAGCAGATCACAACACTTCAAATGCCATCATTCAGCACTGCAGGGGTTTTCACTCTACCAACTAGATGCATTGCAAGCAAAAAAAGGGCAATAAACCCCCCAAAGCGTCGAACTTGTCCCTCACAGTTCTCCGAGTGCCTCTCCCCAATGGTCCCAATTCCTTTTGCAGGCTACACATAATGCCCTCACTTCAACCCAAACTCCCCATTAGCAGATCACAACACTTCAAATGCCATCAGTCAACCGTGCAGGGGTTTTCACTCTACCAACTAGATGCATTGCAAGCTAAAAAAGGCAATGAACCCCGCAAAGCGTTGAAGTTGTCCCTCACAGTTCTCCGAGTGCCCGTCCCCAATGGTCCCAATTCCTTTTGCAGTGGCTGCGGCGTCCAATGAGGTACACATAATGCCCTCACTTCAACCCGAACTCCCCATTAGCAGATCACAACAATTCAAATGCCATCAGTCAGCACTACAGGGGTTTTCACTCTACAAACTAGACGCATTGCAAGCAAAAAAAGGGCCATAAATCCCCCAAAGCGTCAAACTAGTCCCTCACCGTTCTCCGAGTGCCTGTCCCCAATGGTCCCAATTCCTTTTGTAGTGGCTGCGAGCAGCCCTGGAGTACACATAATACCGTCACTTCGGCCTGAAATCCCCACTAGCAAGTCACAACACTTCAAAAACCATCAATCAGCATCGCAGGGATTTTCCCTCTACCAACTAGATGCATTGCAAGCAAAAAAAAGCAATAAACCCCCCAGAGCTTCGAAATTATCCCTCACAGTTCTCCGAGTGCCCGTCCCCAATCTTAAGCCAATGGTCCCAATTTTTTTTGCAGTGGCTGCGGCGCCCCGGGGTACACATAATGCCGTCACTTCAACCTGAACTTCCCATTAGCAGATCATAACACTTCAAATGCCATCAGTCAGCAGTGCAGGGGCTTTCACTCTACCAACTGGATGCATTGCAAGCAAAAAAAGGCCATAAACCCCCAAAAGCGTCGAACTTGTCCCTCACAGGTCTCCGAGTGCCCGTCCCCAATGATCCCAGTTCCTTTTGCAGTGGCTGCGGTGCCCCTTGGGGTACACATAATGCCCTCACTTCAACTTGAACTCCCCATTAGCGGATCACAACACTTCAAATGCCATCCGTCAGCAGTGCAGGAGTTTTCACTCTACCAACTGACTGCACTGCAAGCGAAAAAAGGCAATAAACCCCCCAAAGCGTCAAACTTGTCCGTGACAGTTCTCCGTGCGCCTCTCCCCAATGCACCCAATTCCTTTTGCACGGGCTGCACGGCCCCCCGGGGTACACATAATGCCCTCATTTCAACCATAACTCCCGAGCAACATATCACAACACTTCAAAGGCCATCATCGAGCACTGCAGGAATTTTCACTTCAAGAAACTAGATGCATTGCAAGCAAAAAAAGGCAATAAACCCCCCAAAATATTCCAACTTGTCCCTCACAATTCTCTGAGTGGTTGTCCCCAATGATCCCAATTCCTTTTGCAGTGGCTGCGGCGCCCCCTGGGGTACACATAATGCCCTCACTTCAACTTGAACTCCCCATTAGCAGATCACAACACTTCAAATGCCATCAGTCAGCACTGCAGGGGTTTTCACTCTACCAACTAGATGCATTGCAAGCAAAAAAAGGCAAAAAAACCCCCAAAGCGTTGAACTTGTCCCTGACAGTTCTCCGAGTGCGCGTCCCCAATGGTCCCAATTCCTTTTGCAGTGGCTGCGGCGCCCCGTGGGGTACACATAATGCCCTCACTTCAACTTGAACTCCCCATTGGCAGATCACAACACTTCTAATGCCATTAGTCAGCACTGCATGGGTTTTCACTCTACCAACTGGATGCATTGCAAGCAAAAAAAGGCCATAAATCCCCCAAAGCGTCAAACTTTTCCCTCACCGTTCTCCGAGTGCCCGTCCCCAATGGTCCCAATTCATTTTGCAGTGACTGCAGCGCCCTCCGGGCTACACATAATGCCCTGACTTCAACTTGAACTCCCCATTAGCAGATCACAACACTTCAAATGCCATCATTCAGCACTGCATGGGTTTTCACTCTACCAACTAGATGCATTGCAAGCAAAAAAAGGGCAACAAACCCCCCAAAGCGTCGAACTTGTCCCTCACAGTTCCCCGAGTGCCTCTCCCCAATGGTCCCAATTCCTTTTGCAGGCTACACAAAATGCCCTCACTTCAACCCAAACTCCCCATTAGCAGATCACAACACTTCAAATGCCATCAGTCAGCCGTGCAGGGGTTTTCACTCTACCAACCAGATGTATTGCAAGCTAAAAAAGGCAATGAACCCCGCAAAGCGTTGAAGTTGTCCCTCACAGTTCTCCGAGTGCCCGTCCCCAATGGTCCCAATTCCTTTTGCAGTGGCTGCGGCGTCCAATGAGGTACACATAATGCCCTCACTTCAACCCGAACTCCCCATTAGCAGATCACAACAATTCAAATGCCATCAGTCAGCACTACAGGGGTTTCCACTCTACAAACTAGATGCATTGCAAGCAAAAAAAGGGCCATAAATCCCCCAAAGCGTCAAACTAGTCCCTCACCGTTCTCCGAGTGCCTGTCCCCAATGGTCCCAATTCCTTTTGTAGTGGCTGCGAGCAGCCCTGGAGTACACATAATACCGTCACTTCGGCCTGAAATCCCCATTAGCAAGTCACAACACTTCAAAAACCATCAGTCAGCATCGCAGGGATTTTCCCACTACCAACTAGATGCATTGCAAGCAAAAAAAAGCAATAAACCCCCCAGAGCTTCGAAATTGTCCCTCACAGTTCTCCGAGTGCCCGTCCCCAATCTTAAGCCAATGGTCCCTATTTCTTTTGCAGTGGCTGCGGCGCCCCGGGGTACACATAATGCCGTCACTTCAACCTGAACTTCCCATTAGCAGATCATAACACTTCAAATGCCATCAGTCAGCCCTGTAGGGGCTTTCACTCTACCAACTGGATGCATTGCAAGCAAAAAAAGGCCATAAACCCCCAAAAGCGTCGAACTTGTCCCTCACAGTTCTCCGAGTGCCCGTCCCCCATGGTCCCAATTCCTTTTGCAGTGGCTGCGGCGCCCCGTGGGGTACACATAATGTCGTCACTTCAACTTGAACTCCCCATTAGCAGATCACAACACTTCAAATGCCATTACTCAGCATTGCGGAGATTTTCACTCTACCAACTAGATGCATTCCAAGCGAAAAGTGACAATAAACCCCCCAAAGCGTCGAACTTGTCCCTCACTATTCTCCTTGTGCCCGTCCCCAATGGTCCCAATTCCTTTTGCAATGTTTGCGGCGTCCCATAGGGTACACACAATGCCCTCACTTCAAATGGCACTCCCCATTAGCAGATCACAACACTTCAAATGCCATCAGTCAGCAGTGCAAGGGTTTTCACTCTACGAACCAGATGCATTGCAAGCAAAAAAAGGCAATAAACCCCCCAAAGCGTCGAACTTGTCCCTCACAGTTCTCCGAGTGCCCGTCCCCAATGGTCCCAATTCCTTTTGCAGTGTTTGCGGCGTCCCATAGGGTACGCACAATGCCCTCACTTCAAATGGCACTCCCCATTAGCAGATCACAACACTTCAAATGCCATCAGTCAGCGCTGCAGGGGGTTTCACTCTACCAACCGGATGCATTGCAAGCAAAAAAAGGCAATAAACCCCCCAAAGCGTCGAACTTGTCCCTCACAGTTCTCCGAGCGCCCGTCCCCAATGGTCCGAATTCCTTTTGCAGTGACTGCGGCGCTCCCTGGGGTACACATAATGCCTTCACTTCACCTTGAACTCCCCATTAGCAGATCACAACAAGGCAAATGCCATCAGTCAGCGCTGCAGGGGGTTTCACTCTACCAACCAGATGCATTGCAAGCAAAAAAAGGCAATAAACCCCCCAAAGCGTCGAACTTGTCCCTCACAGTTCTCCGAGCGCCCGTCCCCAATGGTCCCAATTCCTTTTGTAGTGGCTGCGAGCAGCCCTGGAGTACACATAATACCGTCACTTCGGCCTGAAATCCCCATTAGCAAGTCACAACACTTCGAAAACCATCAGTCAGCATCGCAGGGATTTTCCCTCTACCAACTAGATGCATTGCAAGCAAAAAAAAGCAATAAACCCCCCAGAGCTTCGAAATTGTCCCTCACAGTTCTCCGAGTGCCCGTCCCCAATCTTAAGCCAATGGTCCCTATTTCTTTTGCAGTGGCTGCGGCGCCCCGGGGTACACATAATGCCGTCACTTCAACCTGAACTTCCCATTAGCAGATCATAACACTTCAAATGCCATCAGTCAGCCCTGTAGGGGCTTTCACTCTACCAACTGGATGCATTGCAAGCAAAAAAAGGCCATAAACCCCCAAAAGCGTCGAACTTGTCCCTCAGAGTTCTCCGAGTGCCCGTCCCCAATGGTCCCAATTCCTTTTGCAGTGGCTGCGGCGCCCCGTGGGGTACACATAATGTCGTCACTTCAACTTGAACTCCCCATTAGCAGATCACAACACTTCAAATGCCATTACTCGCCATTGCGTAGATTTTCACTCTACCAACTAGATGCATTTCAAGCGAAAAGTGACAATAAACCCCCCAAAGCGTCGAACTTGTCCCTCACAATTCTCCGTGTGCCCGTCCCCAATGGTCCCAATTCCTTTTGCAGTGGTTGCGGCGCCCCCTAGGGTACACATAATGCCCTGACTTCAACTTGAATTCCCCATTAGCAGATCACAACACTTCAAATGCCATCAGTCAGCAATGCAGGGGTTTTCACTCTACCAACTAGATGCATTGTAAGCAAAAAAGGGCCATAAACCCCCCAAAGCGGTGAACTTGTCCCTTAGAGTTCTCCCAGTGCCCGTCACCAATGGTCCCAATTCCTTTTGGCAGTGAGTGCGGCGCCCCCTGGGATACACATAATGCCTTCACTTCACCTTGAACTCCGCATTAGCAGATCACAACACTTCAAATGCCAGCGGTCAGCACTGCAGGGGTTTTCACTCTACCAACCGGATGCATTGCAAGCAAAAACAGGAAATAAACCCCCCAAAGCGTCGAACTTGTCCCTCACAGTTCTCCGAGTGCCCGTCCCCAATGGTCCCAATTCCTTTTGCAGTGTTTGCGGCGTCCCATAGGGGACACACAATGCCCTCACTTCAAATGGCACTCCCCATTAGCAGATCACAACACTTTAAATGCCATCAGTCAGCGCTGCAGGGGGTTTCACTCTACCAACCGGATGCATTGCAAGCAAAAAAAGGCAATAAACCCCGCAAAGCGTTGCAGTTGTCCCTCACAGTTCTCCGAGTGCCCGTCCCCAATGGTCCCAATTCCTTTTGCAGTGACTGCGGCGCCCCCTGGGGTACACATAATGCCTTCACTTCACCTTGAACTCCCCATTAGCAGATCACAACAAGGCAAATGCCATCGGTCAGCACTGCACGGGTTATCACTCTACCAACCAGATGCATTGCAAGCAAAAAAAGGCAATAAACCCCCCAAAGCGTCGACCTTGTCTCTCACAGTTCTCCGAGTGCCCGTCCCCAATGGTCCCAATTCCTTTTGCAAGGACTGCGGCGCCCGCTGGGGTACACATAATGCCTTCACTTCACCTTGAACTCCCCATTAGCAGATCACAACACTTCAAATGCCAGCGGTCAGCAGTGCAGGGGTTTTCACTCTACCAACCAGATGCATTGCAAGCAAAAAAAGGGCATAAACCCCCCAAAGCGTCGAACTTGTCCCTCACAGTTCTCCGAGTGCCCGTCCCCAATGGTCCCAATTCCTTTTGCAGTGGTTGCGGGGCCCCCTCGGGTAGAAATAATGCCCTCACTTCAACCTGAAATTCCCATTGGCAGTTCACAACAATTCAAATGCCATCAGTCGGCACTGCAGGGTTTTTCACTCTGACAACTAGATGCATTGCAAGCAAAAAAAGGCAATAAACCCCCCAAAGCGTCGAACTTGTCCCTCACACTTCTCCGAGTGCCCATCCCCAATGGTCCCAATTCCTTTTGCAGTGATTGCGGCGCCCCGTGGGGTACACATAATGCCCTCACTTCAACCTGAACTCCCCATTAGCAGATCACAACACTTCAAATGCCATCAGTCAGCCCTGTAGGGGCTTTCACTCTACCAACTGGATGCATTGCAAGCAAAAAAAGGCAATAAACCCCCCAAAGCGTCGAACTTGTCCCTCACAGTTCTCCGAGTGCCCGTCCCCATTGGTCCGAATTCCTTTTGCAGTGGCTGCGGCGCCCCGTGGGGTACACATAATGCTCTCACTTCAACCTGAACTCCCCATTAGCAGATCACAACACTTCAAATGCCATCAGTCAGCCGTGCAGGGGTTTTCACTCTACCAACTAGATGCATTGCAAGCAAAAAAAGGCAATAAACCCCCCAAAGCGTCGAACTTGTCGCTCACAGCTATCCGAGTGCCCATCCCCAATGGTCCCAATTCCTTTTGCAGTGATTGCGGCGCCCCGTGGGGTACACATAATGCCCTCACTTCAACCTGAACTCCCCATTAGCAGATCACAACACTTCAAATGCCACCGGTAAGCAGTGCAGGGGTTTTCACTCCACCAACCAGATGCATTGCAAGCAAAAAAAGGCAATAAACCCCCCAAAGGGTCGAACTTGTCCCTCACAGTTCTCCAAGTGCCCGTCCCCATTGGTCCGAATTCCTTTTGCAGTGACTGCAGCGCCCAATGAGGTACACATAATGCCGTCACTTCAACCTGAACTCCCCATTAGCAGATCACAACACTTCAAATGACATCAGTTAGCACTGCAGGGGTTTTCACTCTACCAACTGGATGCATTGCAAGCAAAAAAAGGCCATAAACCCCCAAAAGCGTCGAACTTGTCCCTCACAGTTCTCCGAGTGCCCGTCCCCAATGGTCCCAATTCCTTTTGCAGTGGCTGCAGCGCCCCGTGGGATACACATAATGCCTTCACTTCAACTTGAACTCCCCATCAGCAGATCACAATACTTCAAATGCCATCATTCAGTAATGTAGGGGTTTTGACTCGACCAACTAGATGTATTGCAAGCAAAAAAAGGGCATGAACCTCCCAAAGTGTCGAACTTGTCCCTCACAGTTCTCCCAGTGCCCGTCACCAATGGTCCCAATTCCTTTTGGCAGTGACTGCGGCGCCCCCTGTGGTACACATAATGCCTCCACTTCACCTTTAATACCCGCATTAGCAGATCACAACACTTCAAATGCCAGCGGTCAGCAGTGCAAGGGTTTTCACTCTACCAACCAGATGCATTGCAAGCAAAAACAGGAAATAAACCCCCCAAAGCGTCGAACTTGTCCCTCACGGGTATCCGAGTGCCCGTCCCCAATGGTCCCAATTCCTTTTGCAGTGACTGCGGCGCCCCCTGGGGTACACATAATGCCTTCACTTCACCTTGAACTCCCCATTAGCAGATCACAACATTTCAAATGCCAGCGGTCAGCAGTGCAGCGGTTTTCACTCTACAAACTAGATGCATTGCAAGCAAAAAAGGGCCATAAACCCCCCAAAGCGTCGAAGTTGTCCCTCACACTTCTCGGAGCGCCCGTCCCCAATGGTCCCAATTCCTTTTGCAGTGGCTGCGGCGCCCTATGGGATACACATAATGCCCTAACTTCAACCTGAACTCCCCATCAACAGATCACAATACTTCAAATGCCATCATTCAGTAGTGTAGGGGTTTTCACTCTACCAACTAGATGCATTGCAAGCAACAAAAGGCAATAAACCCCCCAAAGCGTCGAACTTGTCCCTCACAGTTCTCTGAGTGCCCGTCCCCAATGGTCCCAATTCCTTTTGCAGTGGCTGCGGCGCCCTGTGGGATACACATAATGCCCGAACTTCAACCTGAACTCCCCATCAACAGATCACAATACTTCAAATGCCATCATTCAGTAGTGTAGGGGTTTTCACTCTACCAACTAGATGCATTGCAAGCAAAAAAAGGCAAGAAACCCCCCAAAGCGTCGAACTTGTCCCTCACAGTTCTCCGAGTGCCCATCCCCAATGGCCCAAATTCCTTTTGCAGTGGCTGCGGCGCCCCGTGGGGTACACATAATGCCCTCACTTCAACTTGAACTCCCCATTAGCGGATCACAACACTTCAAATGCCATCAGTCAGCCGTGCAGGGGTTTTCACTCTACCAACTAGATGCATTGCAAGCAAAAAAAGGCAATAAACCCCCCAAAGCGTCGAACTTGTCCCTCAGAGCTATCCGAATGCCCGTCCCCAATGGTCCCAATTCCTTTTGCAGTGACCTGGGGTACACATAATGCCTTCACTTCACCTTGAACTCCCCATTAGCACATCACAACAAGGCAAATGCCATCGGTCAGCACTGCAGGGGTTTTCACTCTACCAACCACATGCATTGCAAGCAAAAAAAAGGGCATAAACCCCCCAAAGCGTCGAACTTGTCCCTCACAGTTCTCCGAGTGCCCGTCCCCAATGGTCCCAATTCCTTTTGCAGTGGTTGCGGCGCCCCCTGGGGTAGAAATAATGCCCTCATTTCAACCTGAACTCCCCGTTAGGAGATCATAACACTTCAAATGCCATCAGTCAGCACTGCAGGGGTTTTCACTCTACAAACTAGATGCATTGCAAGCAAAAAAGGGCCATAAACCCCCCAAAGCGTCGAACTTGTCCCTCAAAATTCTCCGAGCGCCCGTCCCCAATGGTCCCAATTCCTTTTGCATGGCTGCGGCGCCCTGTGGGATACACATAATGCCCTCACTTCAACCTAAACTCCGCATCAACAGATCACAATACTTCAAATGCCATCATTCAGTAGTGTAGGGGTTTTCACTCTACCAACTAGATGCATTGCAAGCAACAAAAGGCAATAAACCCCCCAAAGCGTCGAACTTGTCCCTCACAGTTCTCCGAGTGCCCGTCACCAATGGTCCCAATTCCTTTTGCAGTGACTTTGGCGCCCGCTGGGGTATATATAATGCCTTGACTTCAGCCTGAACTCCCCATTAGCAGATCACAACAATTCAAATGCCATCAGTCGGCACTGCAGAGGTTTTCACTCTACCAACCGGATGCATTGCAAGCAAAAAAAGGCAATAAACCCCCCAAAGCGTCGAACTTGTCCCTCACAGCTATCCGAGTGCCCATCCCCAATGGTCCCAATTCCTTTTGCAGTGACTGCGGCGCCCCCTGGGGTGCACATAATGCCTTCACTTCACCTTGAACTCCCCATTAGCAGATCACAACAAGGCAAATGCCATCGGTCAACATTGCAGGGGTGTTCACTCTACCAACCAGATGCATTGCAAGCAAAAAAAGGCAATAAACCCCCCAAAGCGTCGAACTTGTCCCTCACAGTTCTCCGAGTGCCCGTCCCCAATGGTCCCAATTCCTTTTGCAATGACTGCGGTGCCCCCATGGGTACACATAATGCCTTCACTTCACCTTGAACTCCCCATTAGCAGATCACAACACTTCAAATGCCAGCGGTCCGCAGTGCAGGGGTTTTCACTCTACCAAGTAGATGCATTGCAAGCAAAAAAAGGCCATAAACCCCCAAAAGCGTCGAACTTGTCCCTCACAGTTCTCCGAGTGCCCGCCCCCAAATGGTCCCAATTCCTTTTGCTGTGGCTGCTGCGCCCTGTGGGATACACATAATGCCCTAACTTCAACCTGAACTCCCCATCAACAGATAATGCCCTCACTTCAACCTGAACTCCCCATTAGCAGATCACAATACTTCAAATGCCATCATTCAGTAGTGTAGGGGTTTTCACTCTAGCAACTAGATGCATTGCAAGCAACAAAAGGCAATAAACCCCCCAAATCGTTGAACTTGTCCCTCACAGTTCTCCGAGTGCCCGTCCCCAATGGTCCCAATTCCTTTTGCAGTGACTTCGGTGCCCGCTGGGGTACACATAATGCCCTGACTTCAACCTGAACTCCCCATCAACAGATCACAATACTTCAAATGCCATCATTCAGTAGTGTAGGGGTTTTCACTCTACCAACTAGATGCATTGCAAGCAACAAAAGGCAATAAACCCCCCAAATCGTCGAACTTGTCCCTCACAGTTCTCTGAGTGCCCGTCCCCAATGGTCCCAATTCCTTTTGCAGTGACTTCGGCGCCCGCTGAGGTACACATAATGCCCTCACTTCAACCTGAACTCCCCATTAGCAGATCACAACACTTCAAATGCCATCAGTCAGCCGTGCAGGGGATTTCACTCTACCAACTAGATGCATTGCAAGCAAAAAAAGGCAATAAACCCCCCAAAGCGTTGAACTTGTCCCTCAGAGCTATCCGAATGCCCGTCCCCAATGGTCCCAATTCCTTTTGCAGTGACCTGGGGTACACATAATGCCTTCACTTCACCTTGAACTCCCCATTAGCACATCACAACAAGGCAAATGCCATCGGTCAGCACTGCAGGGGTTTTCACTCTACCAACCACATGCATTGCAAGCAAAAAAAGGGCATAAACCCCCCAAAGCGTCGAACTTGTCCCTCACAGTTCTCCGAGTGCCCGTCCCCAATGGTCCCAATTCCTTTTGCAGTGGTTGCGGCGCCCCCTGGGGTAGAAATAATGCCCTCATTTCAACCTGAACTCCCCGTTAGGAGATCATAACACTTCAAATGCCATCAGTCAGCACTGCAGGGGTTTTCACTCTACAAACTAGATGCATTGCAAGCAAAAAAGGGCCATAAACCCCCCAAAGCGTCGAACTTGTCCCTCAAAATTCTCCGAGCGCCCGTCCCCAATGGTCCCAATTCCTTTTGCATGGCTGCGGCGCCCTGTGGGATACACATAATGCCCTCACTTCAACCTAAACTCCGCATCAACAGATCACAATACTTCAAATGCCATCATTCAGTAGTGTAGGGGTTTTCACTCTACCAACTAGATGCATTGCAAGCAACAAAAGGCAATAAACCCCCCAAAGCGTCGAACTTGTCCCTCACAGTTCTCCGAGTGCCCGTCCCCAATGGTCCCAATTCCTTTTGCAGTGACTTCGGCGCCCGCTGGGGTACATATAATGCCCTGACTTCAGCCTGAACTCCCCATTAGCAGATCACAACAATTCAAATGCCATCAGTCGGCATTGCAGAGGTTTTCACTCTACCAACCGGATGCATTGCAAGCAAAAAAAGGCAATAAACCCCCCAAAGCGTCGAACTTGTCCCTCACAGCTATCCGAGTGCCCATCCCCAATGGTCCCAATTCCTTTTGCAGTGACTGCGGCGCCCCCTGGGGTGCACATAATGCCTTCACTTCACCTTGAACTCCCCATTAGCAGATCACAACAAGGCAAATGCCATCGGTCCGCAGTGCAGGGGTTTTCACTCTACCAAGTAGATGCATTGCAAGCAAAAAAAGGCCATAAACCCCCAAAAGCGTCGAACTTGTCCCTCACAGTTCTCCGAGTGCCCGCCCCCAAATGGTCCCAATTCCTTTTGCTGTGGCTGCTGCGCCCTGTGGGATACACATAATGCCCTAACTTCAACCTGAACTCCCCATCAACAGATAATGCCCTCACTTCAACCTGAACTCCCCATTAGCAGATCACAATACTTCAAATGCCATCATTCAGTAGTGTAGGGGTTTTCACTCTAGCAACTAGATGCATTGCAAGCAACAAAAGGCAATAAACCCCCCAAATCGTTGAACTTGTCCCTCACAGTTCTCCGAGTGCCCGTCCCCAATGGTCCCAATTCCTTTTGCAGTGACTTCGGTGCCCGCTGGGGTACACATAATGCCCTGACTTCAGCCTGAACTCCCCATTAGCAGATCACAACAATTCAAATGCCATTAGTCGGCACTGCAGGGGTTTTCACTCTACCAACTAGATGCATTGCAAGCAAAAAAAGGCAATAAACCCCCCAAAAGCGTCGAACTTGTCCCTCACAGTTCTCCGAGTGACCATCCACAATGGCCCAAATTCCTTCTGCAGTGGCTGTGGCGCCCCGTGGGGTACACATAATGCCCTCACTTCAACCTCAACTCCCCTTTTGCAGATCACAACACTTCAAATGCCATCAGTCAGCCGTGCAGGGGTTTTCACTCTACCAACTGGATGCATTGCAAGCAAAAAAAGGCCATAAATCCCCCAAAGCGTCGAACTTGTCCCTCACACTTCTCCGAGTGCCCATCCCCAATGGCACAAATTCCTTCTGCAGTGGCTGTGGCGCCCCGTGGGGTACACATAATACCCTCACTTCAACCTGAACTCCCCTTTTGCAGATCACAACACTTCCAATGCCATCAGTCAGCACTGCAGGGGTTTTCACTGTACCAACTAGATGCATTGCAAGCAAAAAAAGGCAATAAACCCCCCAAAGCGTCGAACTTGTCCCTCACAGCTATCTGAGTGCCCATCCCCAATGGTCCCAATTCCTTTTGCAGTGACTTCGGTGCCCCGTGGGGTACACATAATGCCCTCACTTCAACCTGAACTCCCCATTAGCAGATCACAACACTTGGAATGCCATCAGTCAGCACTGCAAGGGCTTTCACTCTACCAACTAGATGCATTGCAAGCAAAAAAAAAGGCAACAAAAACCCCCATAGCGTCGAACTTGTCCCTCAGAATTCTCTGAGTGCCCGTCCCCAATGGTCCCAATTGCTTTTGCAGTGGTTGTAGCGCCCCCTGGGGTACAAATAATGCCCTCACTTCAACCTGAACTCCCCATTAGCAGATCAGAACACGTCAAATGCGATCAAGCAGCAGTGCAGGGGTTTTCACTCTACCAACTAGATGCATTGCAAGCAAAAAAGGGCCATAAACCCCCCCAAAGCGTCGAACTTGTCCCTCACAGTTCTCCGAGTGCCCGTCCCCAATGGTCGGAATTCCTTTTGCAGTGGCTGCGGCGCCCTGTGGGATACACATAATGCCCTCACTTTAACCTGAACTCCCCATCAACAGATCACAACACTTCGAATGCCATCAGTCAGTAGTGTAGGAGTTTTCACTGTACCAACTAGATGCATTGCAAGCAGCAAAAGGCAATAAACCCCCCAAAGCGTCGAACTTGTCCCTTACAGTTCTCTGAGTGCCCGTCCCCAATGGTCCCAATTCCTTTTGCAGTGACTTCGGCGCCCCCTGGGGTACACATAATGCACTGACTTCAGCCTGAACTCCCCATTAGCAGATCACAACACTTCAAATGCCATCAGTCGGCAGTGCAGGGGTTTTCACTCTACCAACTAGATGCATTGCAAGCAAAAAAAGGCAATAAACCCCCCAAAGCGTCGAACTTGTCCCTCACAGTTCTCCGAGTGCCCGTCCCCAATGGTCCCAATTCCTTTTGCAGTGACTTTGGCGCCACGTGGTACACATAATGCCCTCACTTCAACTTGAATTCCCCATTAGCAGATCACAACATCTCAAATGCCAGCGGTCAGCAGTGCAGGGGTTTTCACTCTACCAACTAGATGCATTGCAAGCAAAAAAAGGCAATAAACCCACCGAATCGTCGAACTTCTCCCTCACAGTTCTCCGGGTGCCTGTCCCCAATGGTCCCAATTCCTTTTCCACTGGCTGCGGCGCCCCCTGGGGTACAAATAATGCCCTCACTTCAACCTGAACTCCCCACTAGCAGATCACAACACTTCAAATGCCATCAGTCAGCCGTGTAGGGGTTTTCACTCTACCAACTAGATGCATTGCAAGCAACAAACGGCAATAAACCCCCCAAATCGTCGAAGTTGTCCCTCACAGTTCTCCGAGTGCTCGTCCCCAATGGTCCCGATTCCTTTTGCAGTGGCTGCGGCGCCCCTTGGTCTGTAAAGAATGGCGTGATACATCCATGACTTACCTGTTGGCCGGGCACATTCCGTCAAGCACCATCAGTCAGACGTTGCCGAAGAGTTGGAAATTGGAACGTCTCGCCGCGATCCGGGTCGCTCCGGAGGCTTGCACAGGGAGCAATGACCCAAATTGGGGCCTCTGCGGTGGAAGGGGCGGACTGAGAGGCTCGCTGCTGGGGGGCTTGCACAGGGAGCAACGAACCAAATTGTGGGGTGTGGCACGGCTGTTTTGGGACGGAACCAGTGGGAGCAATGAGGAACGGCGGTGCCTGCTATACTAGGGTGAGGTCACCTGATCATTCGCTGGACGGGGCGGTTACCGACGGTCAGAGGTCGTGGGGGCGGCTTGGGGACACGGGGGTGTTTGGGGGTGGCACACAGGATTTAAAGCACCACTGTTGCATGCTCCTAGTCCTTGCTGAGGAATTGTGCACAGCTAATTCGCATTCCCTCCTGCCACACCGGCAGGAGGTTTTTCTTAGGGTGCTGCACGCAAAAAAAAAACGATAAATCGCTCGGCGGTTTAGCACCCCGTTTACACAATACCGAACCCCACCCCCGTGATTGTTCCGGATGAGCTGCAGTGTTTTGGCACTATAGGGCCCGTGAACAGTGAGTTTGGAGGGGGAGGGGGGGACTTTGGGTACGTACTTGGCGGGTTGTGGGGGAGATGGTGGTGGCACGGCAGTGGACATCAAGGCGTCCTCCACGGCTTCCAGGGCTACCTGGTATGGAGTTGAGGAAACGTGGGGTCTGGGCGGAGGGCTTACTGTCAGCAGACAGGTTGTCGGTGCGCGGCTGGATGAAGCGGGTGAGGGGGCGGTGTTAGCAATGGAGGTTGGCGCGAGGCCAGTTCCCTGAGACACCTCTCAGCATCAGAGTCCCACGGTGGCGATGGGTGTTGGTCTCCAAACCACATGAGCTCCGGCAGATCCCCTCAGCCGCATTCCTTGTCCGGGATGCAAGTGCCGGAGGGGACTGAAGAGGCCAAGCTAACAAGGCTAGACGACAGGGCGAGCTGAAAAGAGAGGGTCACGGGTGCCAGACGCCTACTTGGCAGGCCGGCGGCGTGACGGTGGGGGAGCACACGTGGGTGGGGGTGGGAGGCAACCCCGACTACTAGTACTAGACACTCAGATGGTAGACCGAGCCGGCGACGGTTCCCTTTGGTTGATAGAGGCTTGAGAAAGATATTTCATTCCCCGTGATGGCGCAGGAGAGGAGTGGGACGCCTTTAGGTCAATGCGTTCTCCCCCCCCTGAGGCAGACCCATCGGACGACCCCTCAGAGGAGGGGGATTCTCGGGATGAGGAGTCACCCGGCACGAAGTCATGATCCTGTGCCTGTGCCCGCCTCAGGTCCCTTCGACCTTGGTCAGATCCCCTCTGAGGGGCTGCCGAGGCCTCAGAATTGTCCTCCTCAACCCGCCGCCTGGGTGGCGCAAGGACGGTCCCCCCCTGCTCCACCTTGTCCCATGTGTCACCCTGCAAGGCATCGCGGAGCGCAGTGCACATTTTTTTTTGCGCTTCTGCTTCCTTTCCGGCTGCGTCCACAAGGATTCTGTCTTATTGTCCCAAAAGGCCCCCTCCCCGTGCCCCAAGACAATCAGCTCCTCCGGGCCGCAGTCCCAGTGCGCGGTGCGCTCGTCAGGCAGCTACTGGTCCGGGTGTTGTTGCTCACAGTGGCGGCGCATGTTGTGCCGCCATTGCCAGCCACACCCCTGGACGGGGCATTCGAGAGGCAGTGCCCGCACACCCTGCTTGCGTGCTGCAAGCATTCTAAACTTACAAAAAAACCCGTTTGCGCAAGAAACCGGCTGCGCATGTGCCCCCCCCCCCCCCTTTCCGCGACGCATACGGAGGACAGAGCCGGTTTCCCCGCCAAATCCACAGCAAGGGCGGTGGATGTTGCCGAGTGCAGGTGGAACGCAATGTGAATCCGCATCCTCCCTAGCGGTACTGTTTTCCCAAAACCTGGCACGCGGCATACAACCTCCCCGCCCCGCCTACGGTCCATTGTAGGCAACAATCTAACACCCTCGTAGGCAGCAGCCTGCCTAGGCAGCGGTGGTGCTGCTTGTGTTTCGGGGGTTAGCTGCCGCGCACAGCTATCCACGAACTGCGCTTGAAAAACCCACACCCCCTTTTCAAGGTCAGGGTTCACCCACTCACAGGCAGCATGTTCCATCTGCATCACCTTCCCCACCGCCCCTTCCCAAACCAACCTCCCATCCCCCTCCTTGCAAAAAAAAAATATGCGGCATCCCTATCAAGAACCACGCGCCTGTTGCAAGCTCCTGATGCGAGGGGTCAGTGACACTCCGCCTCCCAATGAGTGCAGAGGAAAACGTGAGCAAAAAGGGCGCACTTTGTGGTGGTTGCCCTGGCACGTTCAAAATTGCCACAAACGGGCCGCGCTTTCACAACTGAGCCGTGCCCGTTGTGGACTCCGGGACCGCCCTGACAGCCGGGATGCCGGCAGTCTTGGCAAGATGATGAGACGACCGCCGGACATGCTTCCCGTTGATGCGCGGATTTACTGCACTCACAATATGCATGTTGCGCCCTGATACACAATACGCCCCCCTTGAGCTTCCGAAAATAGCTCAGCGCGTGTATCCACATCGTACTCTGTTTCCCCACCCTGACTATCCCCTGGAGTCATCCATACGTGATCGGGGTCAACAAGCAAAAGGTCCTTCCGGAACGGTTCGAAAAAGTTACGCTCCTTAGGGTCAGGCCACCACAGACGGACATCATCCAAAGCCTTGTCGGTAGCCCTCTGGCACAGCGAGGGCAGGTCTACCCGGCTGATGTCCATGTCCGCCGTGTAGTGGCGCGGCCACGCGCGGTCAGGGGACGAATAGCGAGACCACTTCGGCTGCCACGTCGGGTGGCGGTTGTAGATTGTGGCTACAACTAGTGCAGCCGACAACCCTACTGCCAGCACCGCCACCGAGCAGTTCTGGACGATCACCATTGTCCCCACAAGGCAAAAGCCGTCCTCTGCCCTCTCGTGGCCACACAAACATGCGAAAAAATTTTGTGCCCCATGCCCCCCCCTTTTTTAGCCGGCCACTGCAAAAAGGCGGCAATCACCAGGAACGCCTAGACTGTGCAAACAAATTCAAGTACCAGCAATCGTGGAATGGTTGACAGCGAAGCTAGATGAGATACAAGATATATCTCCACCCCCCTTCCTTAGCTCAGTTTTGACTTTTGACGAACTACGGTGTATAGATGCTACGAATGCCAAGTTACATGTTCTTTTCCAATTTCTACCCCCTGATGTGCAAGAAAACGATGCAAATGCTCCAAAACCAAAGCCAAAAGCCCTCCCCCCAAAATTGTGGCCGGGCAGCCATTCATGGTATCTTCCATTCCCTACGTACAGGCTGGAAGACCAATTTTGTTCTACCCTAGATGGCGCTGAAGGGCTAGAACGAAAAAAGCGGGGGTTACCCCATACCGTGGGTATGGGGGTTTCGCTCTACCGGGTCAATTCTAGGGGGTCCAAATATTCATTTTTCAGAATAAATCTTCTTTGACTCCAAAACCGAAGATAAAGGAGAATATGTTCTAGCGACATTCTAGCGCCGATCTAGTGTGTCAGTACAACGTCGCTAGAACAACACTAGAACAAAAACAATCATGCAGATTTCACATGTAAGGGACACCAAAGTGGGGCTTGGGGGGGATAATACACATGCACGCATGTACTTGTTGTACAGCCGCCCCGTCCGGAGTTGTGCTGTGCGGAGCTGTGGTGTGTGAGGCTGTGGTGTGCCTTGTCCCCCCCCCTCCCACATTATGGAACCCCCCCCCCCCCCGCCGCCCGTGGTGTGCAGTGGGACTTGGCTTGATGGTTGCTTGGCTGTTGGATTTTTTGGGTTGCTTGGTTGTTTGTTGGTTGTTGGTTCGTTGGATGTAGAATTGGGCTAGCTAGCTGGATGTTGCGTTGGTTGGTTGGTTGGTTGGTTGGTTGTTTGATGTGTGGGTAGGGATTGATGGTTAGTTGGGTGGGGTGTTTTGGTGCCCGCTGTTGGGGTCGAAAAGCTGCATATTAGTGGCGCAAAGTTAAGCGCCCCCGAGTGATTGCGGCATTGGATGTCCTGGTGGACGGTTCACTAAACGGGATAACTCTCCCTAAGCTTGTAAGCTTAGAGGTGCCAATGCAGCTATACGGCAATCCAGAGATCCACTGTTTGGGCAGTACAATCCTTTTTTTTTCTTTCATGGCGTACTGCCCAAACAGGGGCACCCAGGGGCGCCGTCCATAGTTGCGCGTCTTGCTGATGCGTTGTTCGTCCGCTTCGAAGTGGGCTTGGGCGGTCTGGGTAGACACGTGGTTAATGGGAAGGTCACGGACTGATACTGGTTCAACATCTGCAAAAAACTTGCTCGAATGATGCTTGGTTGTCCTGATTTGTGCTTTATTGGAGTGTGACCGGGCTATGTGGTTGTACCCATGGCCCACGGGAGGTCTTGGACATTGCGACAGTGCGAGCCTTGCCGTTGGACCCCCTCCATTGCACAGTCTACATTCAGGTGTGGCACCTGGAGAGTGGGCCCGAGCATTGCTATAGCGGGTGCACCAGCTGCGGCCAATGTAGATGCGAGCCAGACAGCCCCTAGGAGCTGCGGATGCTCGTCTACGCGGACGAGCATGCTCAGTAGGGGAGTATCTCAGCTGACTCTACCCTGAAAGAACTCCAGCACGACTTTGCCGTACCGCACCCAGTTGGTATGCTGGGTACCCGAGCAGTGGATCCCAAGGGCCCTGCTCTCTGCGCTCTGCATTATGGGCAGGTCCTTGCCATAGGGGCAGTGCCACTTCTTTGTTGGAATGTCGCAGTTGTGCCACCCTTCGGCAACGTTAATGGGAGGCAAGGAGGGGGGAGATGCACGCATATCAGCCATCGTGAGGAAGTGGAGAAGTTTATTGTATCTTCAACAGAAACGGGGGATGGACCTTGACCTTGAGGCTCCGATTCCTCTTCGCGAGCGCAAGTGTCCCGGGGTTATCCCTAGCAGGCCCCCACCGTGCAGTAGTTGCGGCGGATGTACCCCGTCATGCAGGGCAACTACGAGAAGCCGCCCTCAGAGTTCTGCGACTGCCGAGGGCTACTCTCTCTAGATTGCCGCACAGATGGTCGTTGGGGCGACATAGGGGGCCGCTACGGCCCGTGTCTGCCGTGCCTGGATTTGCTATCCGGGAAGCATGAGGCTAGGCTGAACAGCTCGATGAACACCGCCGGTGATGCAAAGGACACAGAGCCCCATTACTGGCAAGGGCCCCATGCCATGTCCCACCGCCTGAACGAGGCCAACGACAGGGGGTACGTTGCACAGGAGACCCTGGGCCAGTTGTAGGAGGACCTGCACCAGTTCCGGCAGCGTTGCGAGACCTACAAGGTGCTCGCTGTTGCCATTGGAAAAGACGACCGTCCGCTTGCTGGGCGTCGTGCAGCATGGCTTTTGCAGGCCGGGTTGGCTCCCGCCAAAGTGTTGGGGCACCTCTGCGATGCCTGGAGCGTGCAATCCTGAGATTCCCAGGACAAGGATGCTGCCGCGCCAGCAGCACTGAGCGCGGGGCGGCCCAAGGTGTTGCAAGCACTGAACAACGCTGGCAACCTGCCCAGCTACCACACGGGCCGAAGGCACATTGAGGGAGCCGCCCGTGTTCATCCGAACGGACCCCCGGGTCTGCCCTGGCTGCTGGAGGCCCTAGGTCACATCCCGGGTTGCCATGTGTGGCATCTATGCATCAACGAAATCCACATGGAGGACGTCATCAATGTCTCTCGCGACGCACTCGCACTCAAATTCTGCGCTATGTGTTGCCGGCAACCCATGCCGTTGGCTAGTGGTGCTGATGTGGAGGCTTTGGCACAACGGCCGGAGCAGGATCCAGATACATACCACGCTGCAAAACCCAGTGACGGTGGTGTTTTTGGCTCCTCATACAGCGGAGGGGTACACTGCCGTCCCCGTGTGGGTCATCCCCCCCTGCGGCACATTCAAGGCAGAGCATTGCCATGCTATTCGGAAACACATGGCTGAGCTTTGCGGCAATGCCGCATTTCGGGAGCGCCACGGCTGTCTCCTGTTTGCAGATACGGAGAGTGATGCACGGCGGTCCTGTTGGATGCAAGCTGCACTGTATGTAGAGGGTGCTAGCACCGTCTCCTGGATGCCTAACATTCCACACATTCCTTTCTAAACGGATGAGTTCAGAATGTATGGGAACTTCGCCCCCCCCCCCCCACCTTGATGAAACAGGTGTCCCACATTGTGGGGGGGGACTTCCCGTATTTTGCAGGGTGAGTTGTCTTATGGTATGTTGCAGGATCTACATAACCATTGTAACGACCACAAGCCTGTCTTGCCCCCCACCACAGGACAAACAAAAGGTTGAGCCCGCGTTTGCCCTCCTGAAATCCATGGCTGCTATGAGCGGCGCAGCCCCTGACAACCTTAACCTGCCGCCCCTTCTGGTCCATGCTGCCGGCAATGCCGTTGTTTTGAATACGGCACTAGAAAAATTCATAGGGGGGGGTTATAACACAGAGCTGCCGCCAACGGTAGCACTCGAAAGCATCGCCGAGCACCGCACCCGGAACCCAAAATATCCATAATACCCGTAATGTACCATAATACTGTTGATAATGGGGCGATTTCAATTTCATGCCAAGGTGACACATGCGTGGTGACAATGCAAAGATACCGGTGAGAGGTGCTTTAAGAAAGAGCACGTTACATACGGTGGCAATGAAAGGTGATCTACACATCACAAAAAATGATGTTCCAATTACTTGTATTTTTGACAAGTGGACGGCCTCCAGCATAGAGGCGTCATCAACAATTTAGAGAATACCAATGGCAAGTCGTACCTTGTTGGTTCGGAGGAGTTGACGTGCAAGGGGCGCAACAGCGCTTTGGAAAAACCAAAGCTGTCACAAGTCGTGCACAACGCGCTCCTTGAGCGACACATAGCGTTTGCAGCACATATTAGCTTGGTGATTTATGGTGTGGTGGGTTGTGCAGTCTACCACATTTTCTTGCTGTACCAAAGCTGCCGGATTGGCTAAGAAAGGCAGGGAGAAACCTCTCAATCGAGATAGCCTTTTAGCGGTATCACCAACAAAACTTACCTCGGTTGATCAATAAAACAAAGGGGGGTGCTCCATTCGCAAAATTGGCCCATTGCTAGGAAGTGGTGCAACAATTAAAGGGACTCATTGCAGCCAAAAGTCTCAGCCCTCAGATCAATGCCAACTGTACATGATGGATCGCACGCCAATTACGCCACAAAATGCCATCAACACCGTTGTAGACTCTGCACAGCGCGTGGTCGAGAAAAATGGATTTTTTGGTGAAGAAAAACCTACAAAAACTTTGTGTTCCTCAACGCCATAGCTATGCCTCAGCTAGTATAATGTTGTACATGATGATAGCCAGAGATGCCAATTATGTTTTCCGCGTACATGATTACTAATCTCTATTGGAGCCCTTTACCAAGCCGATGAGAAATGCTGCTACTTCTTTGATTCAAATTGCAAACACGTTCCTTGATCGGTCGCAACATCGCAAAATGTCTGTACAAAACTCCGGAAATTTCCGTAGTTTTGACTGGAAGATTCCAAAATGTTTTGTAAAAAATGCGGATTACTCTATAATATTCTCCACACTTGGTTCCAAAATACGGGCCTGCCTTGCTGCATGTCCGAGCCCGTGCTAACCCACAAACCACCTCCATGGTAGAATTTCCCGGAACCCGCCACCACACAACGCGTGCAATGAAGAGGAAAATTGGGCAATTCGAGTGTGGAATCAGGAGCAGCCGCGGCTGTAACATGGGAGGTAGCTCAACACCCTATCTACTAGTGAAGGGGTAGCACTCTGCACGTATCATGCATCTTGTGAAGTGTAAGTCGCTTATTTTTGTTGGCGTAAATTAGATTCTTTTTGCGTAACTCGAGTGTGCAACACCATGTCTCGAAAATGTATGGCACACAACATACACTTCTTCGTGCCACGACCGACGCCTGAACAAAAGGTTACGGAACCAACATTGCTTTTAAGGAAAGAATACAAAAAAAAGCTACTTACGCTATTTTTCAAAAAACATTTGCGTGACATGCATTTTTATTGTTATGCAATCTACAAAATTTTTGGTACAAGACCTGCCGAAGAAAAAAAAAACCACGCTACGCTTTACAAAAAAATAACGGATTTGTAGCAAGAACAACGAGAATACGACGTGCTCTCAAGCGTGGGGTTGCCCCATGGATCACCCGTGCTGTCTAGGGGGGTCCACAACACTTCAATGTTGGGCACAAAATGGGCCATGGCACATAAAGGCCCCTTGGCTTCATCACCCCTGCCCGTGCGGGGCTCCCCAACACTTCCGTGCGGGGGACAAAGCCAGCACCGCCCCACACGTGGGCATAATGGTGACATCACCCTTGCCATTCAGTGGGGTGCCAAACTCTTCTGAGCGGGGGACAAAATCAGCCACGGTCCACAAGTGGCCAAATTGGCTACATTAGCCATGCCGTCGGGTGGTGGTCCCCAACGCTTCAGTGTGGGGGACAAACGAGCGCAAGCCAAAAGTGGGTAGATTGCCAGCATCACCCTTGCATATGGGGGATTCCCAACTATTTACTTCGGGGGACAAAATCAAGCATGGCTCACAAGTTGTTACGTTTGTTGCATCACCACTGCTGTTTGGGGGGTCCCCGACGCTCGACTTTGCGGGACGCTACGAGTGGTACCCCGCAAGTGCGGACATTGGCAACATTACCCTTGCCGTCTGCCGCGTCCACAATGCTTCAGTGTGCCAAATCAAATCAGCCATGGCCCACAAGTGGGCAGATTCACTACATCACGCTTGCCGTTTGGCGGGTTTGTAGTGCTTTAGACGTGGGGCCAAAATCACCAAGGGTCCACAAGTCGGCCGATTGGCGACATCACCTTGGCGGTCAATGTGCCGACTTGTGGGCCAATGGTAATTTTGTGCCCTACTCTGAAGCGTTGGGGACCCCCCCAGACGGCACGTGTGATCTAGCCAATATGACCAATTGCGCGCAACTAATGAATTGGTCCCCCGCACTGAGGCGTTGGGAACCCCCCAAACATTGGGGGTGGCGTAGCTAATCTTACTCTTGTGGGCCATTACATAATTTCTCCCCGCCACTTAACCGCGTGGGACTCCCCTAGGCGTTAGAGGTGATTTAGCCAAACGGCAACTAATTGGCCAGCGCTCATTTTGTCCCCTTCGCCGAAGTGTCGAGCAACCCCCCGTACGGCAGGGGTAATGTAGCCGATCTGCCCACTTGTGGGCCATCCTGGTTTTCTGCCCCGCTCTAAAGCGTTGGGGACGTCACCGGTGATGAGCTAATCTAGGGCGGGAAGAAAATTGCTCTGCAGGGGGGGGGGGGGGGCATGAGCGCCCATTTTCCAAACCCCCCCCCCTCCTTGGTCGCCGTGTCGGAACCATAGTCACCGAGTGCCAGCGGGGGTGGTACTTTTGTTTAAGGGTACGATGACCCCCGGTCACTTCCGGCTGCCATGCAGCGCCCCGCCCAGGCCTTACCGCGGCACCATGGAGATTGGCGTCTCAATCACAAGCCGACCCTGATGAGTCATCAGAATCAGAAATTGAGCTATTGCTAGAATCAGAGCTGGAGTGATCGCTGGAATCAGAGGTGCCGTCCGAGGAGTCTGAGCTGCTGGAGGAGTTGGAACTAGAAGGAGAAGCGGAGGTAGCATCAGTGCAACTCACAGAAGGAACATAATCTGCATCCGTACCACGTGATGGTGGTGCACATACGTGGTCCTGCAAGCAATCAGGGCACAACCAGGGTCCATCAGGAATCTCAGACACTGGGGGTTGGCAGCACAATTGATGGCACCCACGTGGCTCTGAGTGGTCCCCATCACAAATGACAATATCATTCCCTTCAGAAACATCACCTGTCAAGCAAACAAAGCAGATCAGATCATCCTCTACATCTTCGTCCTCATTAGGGCCATCTTCTTCAAGCATACTAATTGCCTCCTCAGATTGTAGGCCTTGAGACTCCCTAATGCGCGCAATATTATTGTGCACCCGCTGAACCAATTCAACCTTTGGACCTCAAATGGTTAAGCCATGGTTGCCGAGCAGCAACTTCAGATTGGCAACTGTACACTGCCTATTCATACCAAAAAGACCCCGCGTTTGCCTCAGCAAGCGCTCCACGTCACTCAACACAGAGGGAGTGACAGCCCCACAGCGCCGCTTAAGCTTGGCCTCTGCTTTTGCAAACTGCAAAGAGCGCTTCAGGGCAAACCACTTACCAATTTCAGATACCTTGGAGGGTGTGCCAAAGCATTGCGTTGAGAGGTCGGCCATTTGGGCAGCCGTAGGGCTTGCAGTCTCTGCATACAGTTGCTTGCACAAAACAGATGGAGGTGAGTGCTTCAACACTGGCTGCTCCTCGGTGAAGCAAAAAAGCGCTCCAAAGTTGCAGGCGGGATTGTG
Organism: Eutreptiella sp. 'Long Island Sound 2002'; assembly: GCA_964036045.1. Lineage (NCBI taxonomy): Eukaryota > Euglenozoa > Euglenophyceae > Eutreptiales > Eutreptiaceae > Eutreptiella > Eutreptiella sp. 'Long Island Sound 2002'. Next base: position 98,356,554 of record OZ038380.1, on the reverse strand, counting down.
AGGGCGGGGGGGGGGGGGTGAAATAATCACGCAATGTCCTTTTTGGGGGGGTCTCAGACCGGGGTTCTGCACCCTTTGCTGTCACTGTCTCACCAGCTGATGATAATTTGGTCAGCAAAGCGTTCAGCTCACTCAGCCAGTGGCTATCGGCACGTGGGTGTCCATTTTTTTCAATGCGCAAACGCACAGCGCGTTGTGCATCACACGGTACACCTTTGTGGTCGACAAGCAGTGCAGCACGGGCTGACCGTAGCATAGATGCTTCCCTGATGGCAACCTGAATTTTCAGCTTCAAAGTACTCAATGCATCTGCACTGAAGTTCTTGTCAGCCAATTGTTTTTCGACGCTACGGATCAAAGCCCACCGTTGTTGGACATGCAGATTCCTTTCCTTCAAAGGCAAAGAGAAATGCACTTCATACAAATGCACATGCTCAGAGTTCCAGAATACCTCATATGGGGTCCCTGGGCGCGGAAACAGAGTGAATGGTAGAGGAATGACTTCAGACATTCTGAAAGCAAGAAATTCCAAGTGTGAAAAAAGATACTTTTTTTTTTAGGCATGGTAATGCCTCGGTCACGTTAACCTTTGGGACTGGGTGCAGAAGTTGGACCAACCCCAACAACCCGGGGTCTGAGTGCGTATTTCGCTCAGCCCACTTTATAACAGGGTTGGGCATCGCGACCCTCAACTAATGAGAGCCCCGGGCGTCCCCAGTCATTAGCTTTTTCTTTTCCCCTGTCTCCCAAGGCTGCCCCTGTTGAGGGGTGCATACACTTGAAAAAGAATGGTAAGTCAAGGCTACCGGTCCCCGGCCTCTAACAAAAAAGGCCTACTATCCGCTCAACCATTGGCGGGGGTATCATGCCAGCCCACGGCACTCATTGTCGCCAGCAAATTTTCAAACAAACCTACAAAACTGCCCCTTGTTAAGGTGCTTGTCACGGACGTCCATTTCTCCAACCCCCCCCCCTCCTTCGGCGGGCGTTCATGCCCCCCCCCCCCCCCCGCGCAGAGCAATTTTCAGGTCGCCTAGCCACTTGTTGGCAAGTGTTGATTGTCACCCACCCTCTCAAGCGTTGGAGACCCCATGACCGGTAGGAGTGTTGTAGCAAATGTGCCCCGTTGTGGGCCGCTGCTCATTTTGTCCCCCACCGCAAAGCGTTGGGAACCCCGCATACCTGCGGGCATTGCAGGGGGGGTTCAGGGAGGGGCGATGGGGGGGGAGGTCTAGGAGGGGCTTTGGGGGGAGGGGCGCTCCGGGAGCGTCCGATGGGGGGGGTCCACGTGCGGTGATTTGGGGTGGGGGGGGGGGACCGGTCAGGCTTTTTGGGGTGCTCCGTGGGGGGGGGCAGGCTTGGCTTACCTCCCCTTGCCCTCCCTCTAACCATACGATCACCATAAGCCTAACCCTAATCTTTGCAGCCAGTTGGTTTGGCCATGCTAGCCGTGTTGATTGGGCAGGACAACATTCCCCAAATTTGTTTCATGGCTGCTTTTGCCAAATCGTTGCTCTCCATTTTGGACCCCAACAGTCGCAGTGACCCTACCCTAGCGTGACAGCTAGGGCTAGGGCTCGGGCTAGGGTTAGGGATAGGGGAAGGGTTAGATTGAGGGGTGGGGGTGGGCGTTATAGTCAATGTTGGGTTTCCGGATAGTGTTGGGGTGCAAAGTGGTAAAACTTGTCCTTAGGGCACCTATGGTGTTCATGGAGCATCGCGCACCTTTGGCACCCAAGGACGCCTGAGGGCGGTAACTTTGGCAAGTAATTGTTGACCGGAGGCCCCAAGGGCGGGTGAGGGGTGGGAGGGGTACTTGGCGTCCTAGGACCCGCAACGTTGCCCCTCCTGAAGGAATGCTGGCTATGTCACGTGTGCACAGGCGGCAAACAAAAACAAGCGCAAAAAATGTGGCTCGTCAGTGGCCTACAAGACAATAGGTACCTTTCTGTCAAAAGAGAAAAGCAAGCATGCCCGTGGGTAGTTCAGTGAGCAAACAAAGACAATGGGCACGCAGCGGAACGCCTTGAGCCGCCGCCATGCAGGGCCCACGGGATCTCTATTTATGTCATATACTGAGTTCTGTGATAAATGGAAACGCTCACACCCCCCTCCCCCCGGGGCTGTCGCCCCAAGCAAATTGACGATGCTGGGTTCCGCAAGGGGGTAAGGGATTGTATCACAGGAAAATGAAAGCACGAGTCGGTGCGGATGTCGGCGCGCGGTCCTGGGCGTGGCATGTGCCAGGAGGCATATGCGCCGTGGCACCAGTCTGCAGTGGATTGCACCCAGCGGTGCAGCCGAAAGAAAATAGTGTCGCGCGTCGCCGGGAGTATATACGTGACGTGCCTGCACCAGTGTAGTGTGCTGTCGACGTCCCATGGTGCTCGGCTTATTCTGCGGGGCACTGCGGAGTGCACCTCGCGCGAAACTGCCGAACGGGAGTATCCAAAGAAGCATGCAATCTGTGCCCATGTTGTAATGCTCAGCAGGCAGGAGATCCATGTGTGAAGGAACGGTTCTACGCTGAGTACTGCTCCGACAATGATGTTGGATACTCGCTTGTGTGTTGTGGCATTTGGGGTCTGCAGGGTCGCTGAATATTTAAGGTGCCAGTCCTTTGTCAAACCGGAGGGCTGCGCATAGATCAGTTGGGGGCAGTCTGGTACCAAGTGGGTGGTGAATCCCATGGTTGTCAGGGAAGGACCCATGCATGCACCGTTGCATACCCAGTTCTCAAGGCTCATGCAGTCACATAGTACCGGGAGTTCCCATACTTGGAATAGGGTGTCGCACACTCGTTGCATTTCGGCGGATGCAGACCTCCCCCGTGCCCCCACTAAAACATTGTCCCTGAAGTGAGCTAAGGATAGAATGTTGCCGCAGGGGGTATGCCACAGCGGGTGTCCTCGCGGCGAAAATTGTAGGTTTCCTAGGGTTCTCATCAGATCCACTCTCCTCTTGGCGCCCCATATGGATCTCACATCTGCACTTTGGGCGCTGAATGGGCCTCCCATAGGGATGGCTCCTGTACGTGCCCAAATGCGCCCTGACGCTTCTGTGTACGTGTCTGTTAGTAGCGAAAAGGATACAAGGTTTTCGAGTTCGGTGTGCTTGATGTGTGTGAATCATGAGGACGTACCCATCCCTGGCCTATCGAGTTGTTTGTTGTCCCTATGGATGATCCACACGAGGTTGTTGGCGTTCCAGCGGCGGCACCTTGCAAGCCACCGAAATGAGGCCTGTAAATCTTTCATGAAACAGGGGAGAAATGTCATTGAACTGCCCTGAGCAGTCCGGCTCGCCCATAGCTGTGCACTACCAATCTGACAAGCCATGAATTCATGGCTGCAAATCACTGATTTTCAAACCAAAGCAATGCCCCAAGAAGTTGGACATCAGCAAGGGAGAGAGTTTCTGTGTTAACAGTGAAAGAAAGTTTTATACTGCACTCCGAGGTGCAACATAGAAACAATACACCAGATATATGACCCTGTTGGTGAAACTGACGGAGAGGATAAACAGTACGTCGCTCCTGCTGTGAAGTAAAGTGCAAATACACAGGGACAATGTCATATCATGCACTCCAAAGACGGAGGCTGAAGGGTAAAATTTATGGTTTATAAATAATTTTTCCTGTCTGTGGAAAAACAAAAGCACATAGTGGACTTCCGGTGCAAACTGTGCAGTAGGTCATCACAGAGCAGTGCAGTGAGAGGAAAAAATCTAACACCGGTTTCCGGCATTTTGGGCACCGGTGTCATTATGGCAGTGTGTTTCACAATTGACAGCGAAAATACAGCGTGGTAACCCAGCAAACCAGCAGACGTTGTCAGGGCAGCAATACCCAGTTCTCAAAAAAGCACAACTGACAGGTCCGCCCATTCAGCTTACTGCTTTGCACTGCGGGTCCCCCGGGAAGCCTGCTCAAGCTGCGCCACACTAGGGATGGTCACGGCTTGTCCTTTGGGTTTGCGTCTCAGCCCCGGAGCTGCTTGTCCGCCACATCCCGCATTGTCGGCATCCTCAACGTGCACTGCAGTTGCCTGCTACTGGGCCTTGTCAATACTCTGTACATCCAGCCTAGCCTCTAGGTCCATCTCACTGAGGGTGGTTTGCTTAGTCTGCCCCTTTGCACCTGTCTTGCCAGTGGTCTTGGACTTCGCCTTCATGTTCGCAGGAGCTGGCTTTGGAGCTGACTTTGCATCAGCACTTACAGCATGGAAAACAGGCTCCAGATCAGTTGGGGGCACATGAACCCCAAGATCGACAGCACTAGATAAGGCAGCTTCATGACCGACACTTTGATTGTCAACAGTGTAACCTCCTCAGACAATCCGGTTTTTTGGAGTGGTGGGGGCACCAAATGTGCTGTCGAGCCTGGCTTCCTTGCCTGTGGTCAACAACCTTTGGACCATTCTCCTTTAGCGACTTTTTCCCCGCCGTCAGTTCATCCTTTTCCTGTTGCTTCCGAACCAACTTTCGCCTCTTGTGATCTAGTTTCTCTTACGCCTTGACGTCATGTCGGAGGGTCTTATCAAGCAGGCGCAAATGCTGCGCATTCACCGGCGTTCCGGCCTGCCAGAGCTCTCCTTTGGCTTGCAAGTCTGTTGCTGGTTCCCGTGCACATTGTTGTACAGCCCGCACCAGGTTTTGCTTGACTGAGTCGATCCCCACTCCCCAGACATCCGGTACCCAGAGCCGCAACAACCAGCCAGGCAAACAGGTAATCAGTGCTGCTGTCATCCCATACACTTGTGTCGGGTTGCGGAGGGCTCTGAACATCACCACCATTGCCGGCAGCTGTGGTGCACTTGGTACCACAAGTCCTCCAGCCAACAATCCCAGGAACCAGCAGAACCACGATGACCTCCACTCCAAATTTGTAGCAGCGTATGGCGGGTGCTGTGCAATACTTCCGGGTGTCACAAGGATAGCGCACAGGGTTCGTGTCGTCAACTGTTCACGCTTTTTGCTTGTGAACAGCAGGTCTTCCCGGGGGCTGTACATGCAGATACATGCGTACCGCCATTCCCGCAGCGGTACAGTCTCTTCGAACAGACGTGCTGGGGTGTACTTCACATTTGGAACGTACAAGATTACAGGGACCCCTTTAGCAGCAACCTTCTTTCCGAATCCCGGCGGCAGAAGTGATGTCTCACTTCGTTCTGGGGCTTCAACATACAGGAGGAGGGCCTTGGCAGACACATGCTTGCCCACGTCTCCAGCGAAGTGGATCGTCCTCTGAGTTCGAGCAAAGGCAGCAGTGCAGACTCCGTGTAGCTCAGATGCAGCTCCCGCACTTCCAGCTTCAGTCTCCTCATCACACAGTGCTTCACGCAGTGACCTGTCAGAATTGTGCCTTCCGCAAATTTTGCCATGTCGGTTGAACAGTTCCCCGGCGGTACCTCGCTGCCTCGCTGCCTGTTGCACCCAATGCCCCATACCTCTCATCCCAAGTGACTACGTTACAGAGCATCTGCACGGTGGCCTAGGTTCCTGCATTGCAAGTAGACACGAAATGAGTTTCCCTGTTGACAATGAAACATTGCGACGTCAGGCAGTAGACTCAGGAAATAACAGATGTGAGTAGATGGCAACAGGCATACGCTGGCTTTCGTGGATCTCTGGGTTGCCTTGGCAGAACACATGGCTCCGGACGTGATAGAGGCACTTCAGGTTTCTGAGCTTCTGAGAGACTTTATTGGTGTTGATTGTGGACCCTGGACTTGCCACCCACTTGACAAACTCCAAAAAGTACGCCCGCGGTAGCCCAGCACTTTCCTTTAAGGCAGCATGACTGAAGCACTTCTTCTCATCAAACGCCGCAACAGCTTGGGTGAAATTGTCGCCAACATCCAGTATCATCCCACAAAACTGTGCCAGACCCCTCCACTCATTGAAAGCCTTGGTACGCTAAGGGGTAAGACAGAGGTAGTTTCGCTGTTGACAGTGAAACTCAGCGGAAACACGCGCCTTTAAGTGCAAATTCGCTTGTCACATATCGTTGTGTCAATGTCCATATACTCCTTGTATGGCACCCCAACATCTCTGACCACTTCCCAGATCTCACCAGCAATGGGCGTTGCGTACTTCTGGCCGGTCCTCTTCATGATTGCAGCACAGCGTTGCACAAATGCAGCAGCCACCTCAGAGAAAGTAGTCTCATAGAATTCCCTTTGGGCCCTTTGGTGCAGGCTTGCGGCAAGGCAGCAGATCTCCAGTGGTGTGTCTTCACCAAGTATAACGCCATAGATGAATCGCATTTCCCGGGGTACATCACTTTTAGTTACTGCTTGACCCCCCTCCTCAATCGGTGATGTCAGCGCGAGCCACACGTGTTTGACAATGGCGCACATGTGTTGTCCGCCGAGCACCAGCTGGATGTCTCCTGCAGACAAGGGCCACAGGTCAGGAGACTTTCACTGTCAACGGTGAAAGGATTGATACAAAAGCCTGCACTGGTTAAGGCATATACCTCCTCTGTCCGGTAGATAACTGCGGACCTCCTCGATCAGCCCTCGGTGGGCGACATTGCGACGGAGTCTTGCGAGGCGCGGGCGCTGTACTCATTGTGACCGACCGTACTTCAGCTCGTCATCCCAGATCAACTTGCTGACATGAGCGTCCTTCCTTGCGATGATGTATTTTCTGACCTGCTGAGCCTCTGCGTCTCCACCCTCTAGGATGCACGGCCGCGATTGTATTTTGGTCTTGTCATCCTGCTCCGGCTCAACTTCCTCCTCTTCCTCCTCTTATGACTGAGAACTCTCCTCCTCCTCACCCAAACCACTTTCCTCACCATCAGCATCTGCTTCACCGCCGGAATTGCGCTCCGGTTTGACATCTTCTTGTTTCTCATCTATAGGCACTTCACCAGATTCCGCCTGGTCTTGGTACACAGGCTCCACAGGGGGGTCCTCCATTGTAGTGGATCCTGCAGAGAACAAGGAGGAGCCACAAGTAGCAGAAAAACAGCCTAACACACCATGAAATTGCCTGTCCGAGGCACCCTTTGGAACGGTGTTTCACTGTCAACAATGAAAGTGTGTTGTGGGCCATTTGGTTCAAAGCAGTATCTGTCTTTACTTATCATTAGGGCACTAGTTTTCTTTTGTCACTATCATGCGCGATACTCGGTTCACCTTGTTCTGCGTGAAGACCAAATATTCGATTGTCTCACCCTTTCTTCGTTGTTTGTTTCACCAATGTTTGGGAACGTGAGCAAAGGCCTTTCAAAGCCTCAAAACCACACAAGCAGTAACCGCTTTTTTCCAAATGCACTCCAAATTCTTCTGTATGACGGCGCAAATTAATTACCATGAGTGACATCGTGCTGGCCACATACCCACAACAAGTAGGGAGGAGGGAAACCACAAGCATCATCTACCACGCGCGCAGAAGGTTGCACTGGATGCCGAACAGCGTCCGAACTGTCCCCCATTATGGATCCTCTTCCCAAGGGTTTCACTATCAACAGTGAAAGTGATCTGTGATTGTATGCCATTTGTGTCATTATGAACTCACCATCGCATAATCGTAGTGTGATGCATTCATACCTCCTTCAGCTGGTGTTTCACAATAAAGTCAGTCATTGTCCCCCGTCCTGATGACAATTGCACTGGACACTGCACTGGACACACAGGCATCAACAAACGCGGGGTATGTGGACACAGTGCGGAACCGCAACCATTGGCAGTATGATAGGTCCATTAGCCACAATATACATCTGTGTTCCGGAGCATTGCCAGCCCTACCCAACTAAGATATAATCGTCGTCATCGCTTTCAGAATCAACATAGCAACCACCTCATTGCCACCCACTGCCAAGGCATCAAGGTCCGCATCATCATCGGAGTGTACCTCAAACCTGTTTTGGTCACCAACATCATCTGCTCTTTTGCTTTTCCTGGGTACCTTTTCCCAAATGGGCAGTCCCAACGCCATAGCATCATGTGGTAACATTCCACGTAGGTGTGCAGCTCTTCCTGCATAGTCATCAAAAAAGGAACTATAGTCACCACCACGGGGCAGTTGCTGGTGCCGGATCATTTGATCAGCAGTTCTGCCTTGTCAGACGCTTTGCCAAAGGGGTAAAAAAGACTGTGAACGTTTTGGTGCAGTAGGATATACTCCGACTCAGCCAGGGTTGATGAGTCCATGAGGGCAGGTGGAAATTTGAAATGGTCTGGCCAAATGTTGGTACCTGTTACGCAGGCGCCCTTAGGATTATCTTCCATCTCACATGTTCTGATATCTATAAAGGGGGCTGTGCCTGAGGTCAAACAGTGCAACAAGATTTGCGACCTACCCTGCACCGCTTGGACGCATCCCAATTTATATGGGGCTTCTGCTGGAACGTGGTTCCGTGTCGAGCCTTTCTGATGGTAAAAAATAGGGACTCATATTGCTTCAGTGTGGTAGCACCGAGATCATGCTTTGATGCTTTCACAAGACGAGACAGCATAGATTCGCCTTTCTCTTCAACATGTGCGGTGGCTGGCATTGCATCATGGAAGGAACTCCACAGAAGGAGAGCAATGTGGATAGTGTTTTTATAGTTGCCCTCACTGCGTGTCGGCTTGATCTTCCGCAGCGGAAACAGGCTGCATTCTAAAACCTTGCGAGCTGCAACACTAGTGCCAGAGGCACGATGTCTCCAGGAGCAGTCAGGCACCATTATACCTAACTGCAAGACCGCAGGAACATAAGCCTGCAATAATTCCCGCAGGGCCTCCCAACGCTCCTTCCACAGGGAAGTTTCATTGTCAACAGTGAAACTCTGGAAGCCGCGGTTGAATTGAGACTGCAGTGCAGGATACGCAAGGTAGCAGGAAGGAATGAGCCTCTCCAGGACAATCAGAGCGGGGTTACTGGTACACCCGTGTGGCAATTGGATCCATTAAGAAGCAATCATACTCCAGGCACATAAAAAGGTTAAAAATCCTTGTATAAAGCAGTCACACACGCCTTGTAAGTGTACCAAATCCCATAGATAGGGCATATGTCACGGGGCGCACCGCATACCGGAGAAGCAGCATGCTCCCTATTGTACACAACCTTTGCAACCCTCCACCATATGTTCATGTCACAAAGTAATACCTTCACTCGGTTCCGATTCCCAGGATTGTCTTGCAATAACCGGACCAAAACCTCCTCCAATCCCGCCGTTCTGGTGACATTGATGTCCCATAACCCGTATGGCTGCCACGATGAAGTCCGTGGATTGCCCCGGCGAATATCCAACGGACAATGAAGAAGAACAAGAGGCAGTCGATCCGATCCCAGGTCCTAGACAACAAACAAAAACGCACTAACCGACTCCCGCATATGCAGTGCCACGTCCTTGACCCGTGTTGTCAATTTCTCGCGGAAGGCCACCCAGCGTACGACAATCTCACCCACAGGCTTGTGAGGACAACAACATCAGTGCATGACAAGGAGATGTCCCGTGGTCCATCTGGATTTTTGCTCTACCGGCTCTTGCAAAACCGGTGTGCCCATGTCACATAGCATCCTTGTGTCATTTCTTCGCGGATCCGCTCTTGTGCAAGGGCAACCCGGTTGGCCAATGGTAATTCCCGATGGAGTATAAGCCCACTTCCCGGCAACTCAACCCGCTGTTCCTTGGTCAATGTTGTCATAACCCCTGTACTGGGTGACGTTTCTGCCACTTTCATTGGCTTTGCCAACACCGGCATGCAGCGGAAGGGCTTGAACGCAGCAGGCACGAAGTGCAGTAGCCATTGCTTAGACCCACGACTCGGCCAGTCCTGCTTAAGGTCCGCAATACTTCCTCTCGCTCGGGGATTCATACGCAACTCCAGGGCCATCTCCACAAGAGTCAAAGCCCGCCCTCCCTCCATAACGCACTCCACCAGCGAGTCCCCGTCTTGGTACATGTCAACCCGGTCCTCGACGTCATACAACCCCAACCAAAAGTCTCGTAGATTGAATGGGGAGGCACTGCTGTCAGTCATAATGCCCTCTGAGGCAGTACAGGCAGATTACATACAAACAGAACAAGCAGACAACAACCAATGGTTTCACAGTTGAGAGTGAAACTTAGTGGAGAGAAGGTGTCAGCAGGTACAATAACAGCACTTGTGCAGAGGAGGAAAGACAACATGTGGACCCAACATGAAATGGGTGTAAGTGGTTTCACCATTGACAGTGGAAGATCTTGTGATCCGATGCTGTGCGTGCCTCCCACCTGAAAGCAGGTGGGCAATAGAGTGAATGCAAGTACTTTGGGGCGCGGGGGGGGGGGGGGGGTGAGGTCAAAGAGATCCTCACCTGGCACCCCACTGGTCCCCCATGCACCACAACCATAGGGAAGCCACAAGGACATAACGGGTCTCGTACAACTCAATTGATGCCTCCAAGTCCTGATGGGGTACTTTTCCTACAACCAGGGCTAGAAATCTGGTGTCTCACTACATGGTCAACTATATACTACAAAACATGTCTAAAAACTACCGCTTTGGTAGTACTAGTAGTGTACCCCTTTTGCAACGGGGCACTTACCATGCCTAGTGGGTGACCATGTACTGGTGTGGTATGCCACAGGGTGGCTAGGATGGGGGATCTAGTGGGAATCGAACGCATCCCCCATCGGTGTAAGACGAGTGTTATAACCATTGGACCAGACGACGGTCCGGGGATATTTCCAGCTCCATTTTTTACAGGCCTCTTCCAAAAAATAAAATTCACTTTTCCCGCTTTCCCTGCTACCCCTGGACACCAAAGTGTGGGAAATAGTTTCACTGTCAACAGTGAAAGTGCTTGATGCGTGTTACCGTTTTCTCAGTACATACACACACACCACGGTATCACATATAGTTTCACTGTCAACAGTGAAACTATTTCCGGTCATCAAGTTCTTGCAGCTATGTGCTCCAGTCGTTGATGCTATGTCATATCCTCCGGAGCAAGGCAGAGTTTCACTGTTGATAGTGAAACTACCCTGCACTATTAAGCACACTTTGGTGCTCATATAATCGATCTCACCCGAAATGAACCACCAGTACCATCCCAAGGGGGGAATGTGGACAGGAGTAAGGGGTTATATACAGCGCAGAGCGTAGTACAGCACAAACCTGACCCCTTGGCAGGTTGGGGTGGCACAAGAGGAATCCACAAAACAGTGTTGGTTGAAATCCGTGTTTTCGGAAATGTGAAGATTTGTTGGGGGTTTTCCGGTCATTTTTTTGCAACAGTGAAACTGCCTATCCCGGGTGGGGGCCGAGACCTTCGGATGTCAGGTTCGTACCCCCAAGGTTGGGGACCCCTTGAGACAGCAGGGGTGAGGTAGCCAATCATCATACTTGTGGGCCATGGCTGATTTTTTCCCTAGCTCTCAAGCATTGGGAAGCCCCACAAACGGCAAGGGTGATGTTGGCAATGTGCCCACTTGTGGGCCGCTCGTAATTTTGTCCCTCAGTGTGAAGCGTCAGTGACCCCTTGATGGCAGGGGAGACATAGCCAATCTGCCCACTTGTGCACCGCTGCTGAAAACGTTGGGGACCCCCCCAACCCTGGGGGTGATGGAGCAAACTTGCCCACGTGTGGGCCACGGCTGATTTTCTCGGCCACATTAAGACTTTTGGGACCCCCCTAGACGCCACGGGTGATGTAGCCAATGGGCCCACCTGTGGGCCATGGCTGATTTGTCCCCCGCACGGAAGCATTGGGCACCCCCCCAAGACAACAAGGTGGATGTGGCCAATGTGCCCACTTGTGGGCCAGTGGTAATTTTGTGCCCCACTGTGATCATTGTCACACCCCTAGACGGCCAGGGTGATGTGGCCAATCTGCCCCCTTGTGCGCCACTACAAACTTTTTTCCCCGCGGTGAAGCATTGGGGACCCAACAAACGGCAGAGGTGATGTGGCCAATCTGCCCACTTGTGGGCCATGACTGATGATCTCCCCCACATTGAAGCATTTGGGACCCCATTTGGGACCCCCCTTGATGGCAGAGGTGATGTAGCGAATTTAGCCACTAGTTGCCCAATGCTAAGTTTCTCCCCAACATTCGAGCATTCTGCAGGGGTGATGTAGGGGCTCCCTAGACAACAAGGGTGATGTAGTCAACGTGCCCACTTGTGGACCATGGCTGATTTTGTCCCCCGCACCCAAGCGCTAGGGACCCCACAGACGGCAAGGGTGATGTACCAAATCTGCCCACTTGCGAGCCATGGCTGATTTTTGTCCCCCGCTCTCAAGCGTTGGGGACCCTCTAAACCGCAAAAGTGATGTAGCCAATCTGCCCACTTGTGGGCCACTTCTGATTTTGTCCCTTGCACTAAAGCGCCGGAAAGCCCCCACACGAGTGGCTAATTTTGTGCCCTGCTCCAAAGCGTTGGGGACCCACCCAAAACGGCGAAGGTGTGGTCCAATGTGCCCACTTGTGGGGCACTGGTAGGTTTTCCCCCCGTACTAAAGCATTGGGGATCGCCCTAGACGGCGGGGATGATGTCGCCAATAGTGCCCAGTTGCTCACTTTGTCCCCCGCACAGAAGCGTTGGGGACCACCCCAAACAGCAAGGCTGATGTAGCCAATCATCATACTTGTGGGCCATGGCGGATATTGTCCCCTGCTCCAAAGTGTTGGGCACCCCCTTAGACGGCAGGGGTGATGTCGCCAATGGGCCCACTGGTGGGCCACTAGTAATTTTGTGGTTCACTCGGGAGCGTTGGGGACTTCCCTAGATGGCAGGGATCTGCCCACTTGTGCGCCACTACTGATTTTGTCCCTTGCTTGAAGCGTTGGGGACACCCAAACGGCAAGGGTGATGTAGCCAATGTGCTCACTTAGGGGCCATGGTTGATTTCCTCCCCCACACTAAAGCGTTTGGGACCCCCCTAGGCGGCAGGGGTGATGTAGCAAATCTGGCCGGTTGTGGGCCATGGCTGATTTTGTCCACTGCACTGAAGCGTTGCGGACCGCCCAAACAGCAGGGGTGATGTAGCCACTGTGCACAAGTGTGGGCCCCTTTTGATTTTTTCCCCCGCACCAAAGCGTTGGGGACTCCCGAGACGGCAGGGGTGATGGAGCCAATCTGCCCACTTGTGGGCCATGGCTGATTTTTTCCCCGGGTGTGAAGCGTCCGGGACTCCCCAAACGGTAGGGTTGATGCAGCCAATCTGCCCACTTGTGGTCCATGGCCAATTTTGTTCCCCGCATGGGCGGCGGGTGAGGGGGGGAGGGGGGGTAGTGCATGAAGGGCCGGTTGCTTGGCACCTTGCAACAAGCGGGACTTTTTGTGGGACAATCCTAACACAGCTTTCGGACCGCAGGCCACTCCTTGACTCAACTACATCTATTTGTTCCCATACAAGTGGCAGTACTTCTTACAACACCTCGTAAAGCGGGGCCAAAGGCCTGAGAGAGAGGCACCAATGCAGGACCGCAGGTGCACAACTGCCCTATTGTTGCCACGGTACGCCCTAACATAAGCAACGTAAGCGTCAAAAGCCGCCAAGTGCCTTTTGAAAATTCTATTGCCTTCGGCAGTGCACCTCGAAGAGAGGTTGACAGTCAGCCAATCAGTCCCTGAGCCAGCAAGCAGGCAGTCAGACAGATTCACACAGTTTGGGTTTTTTGTCAGTGGCAGATGCGGCCCCAAGCAGCAGGGAGGCCCTTCGCCGCAATCCAAGTAGTGGCCGAGTGGTAACGCAGCCGACCGGCATCCGTGTGGTCGGCGGTTCGAACCCCAGTCTGCCCACTTTGGCGCCGCCGCCGGTGGCGGCGCTAAAATTCAGCAGAGCAGGATTCGAACCGACGCCTGCACACCTGTTGTCGGCTGCGTTACCATTGGACCGCTAGCCGTGTTACCAGCACCGTGCGTCCCCACTGCTTGTAGCCTATTAAGCAAAAACTTTTGACCCCCCCCCCCACCCCCCCCCCCCCCACCCCCCCCTCAAAAAAGTGATATCCAGTTTTAGGGGGTAGAGGCCTCAAAATCAAAAAATCCATTGGGGGATGCTCTTATTGGGCAAAATAATGATTTTACAAGGGGTTGGACATCCAATATCATGCCTTGGGGTATGCTACGCGAATGACCCCAAAAAAGGGGGGTATATGACGCCCGCGCCTGCGCTTGATCTAACAACCTCTCTTCGAGGTGATTTACGACCTTCGTCGTTTGCACCCAGAGCCAACGATAGACCCATATCCATGCCACGGTGTAGGCCTGTCCCTTGCAGAATATCAACCGCAGACGACCCACCACGCGTCCACCATCCCACTTTGTTCGCTTGCCAAAAGCCGGGTGCATTACAGGATACATGGGGACAAGCACAACCGCATTCTCGGGACGACCGCTGGACGACCGCTGATGCGAATATGGTGCAGCAGCAGCAGCGAAGGAGGTGAGGTAGGAGGATTGAGGGTGGAAGAAGGCGCAAATGCTGTGCAAGAGAAGTGCTTAGCTCTCCAAAAAGGTGCTGTCAACATACTACAGTGCTGGCAACCGTCTTCTTGAATTACCCTTGTTGGACCCTAAGCCTGAGCGAGTGATGCCGCCCAAAAACCAAGAATTTCCTCTTCTGCTTGTTGATGGTGGTGGTGGCGGTGCACGTGTTGGTGGTGTTTTGAGTCCTTCTTCGTCCCCGATTTCCGACAGTTCGAACGATGCGACATTGAATCCAATGTTCCACTGGTCCCATGAAGTAGTTTTGCTGACGTGCACTTATGCCATCGAAATGGATGACAAGTAGAGAGCCCCTCCAGAGATTTGAGAGAAAAGTGTGGCAATGCGCCAGGGGGACTGAGGGTACCAAACAGGATCACGGTCCACGGGCACACGCCAGCCCTCCCCTAAAAAGAGCATCAATAGACAAGACCCTGGAAAACCATCCCGCAACCCCCCCCTGAACAATGATATTTGTAGCATAACATCAGCAGCTTCAAGTTTTTTTGGCTGCTTCAGAATGCTGTTTGGAGCCTCATGATAATCCGTCAGATCAAGACAAGACCTTGTCACTGATAGTCAGCACAATGTCACCCCCCCTCACCCCACCCCCATCTGCACCTTGGGGGATGACTTCGTGCTGTATATGGTTGGACCCCTGAAATCCACGCTCCCCCCCATCAGTTGAGCCCATTTTCCGAAGCAAATTTTTGGAGGGCGTTGGTGACCCTCTGCTCTGTCTGAATTACAAAACAAACTTTCCCTGATTTGAAAGGGATGTCAAGTGCAGGCAATGGCAACTAGCATGTCTCTTGGGCACCAACAACCACCCACGGGTGCATTCATTCAAGGACTGGGGGAAAGGAGACACCAGAGCACATGAAGGAGGATGGGACAGCGAAAGCCGATGGAGTGGTGAGTGGGAGAGGGAAGGGAGGGCGGAGCATGTGGACCGCGACAACAGTTTTCTGAAGGGACAATATTTGCTTGTTTTCCCTCGTTGGCGGTTGGCGGTTGGTAGTGAATCACCGTTGGTCAACAGTCAAAGCGCTGGCGCTATGTGGTCAACCGCAGTGAACTGACGATGGTTCTGGACTGCTAAAAGCGGATTGACGACTGTGGGCACGGCCGTTTAATGGTCGTTTTTGTATGTTGTCTTTCTTGATGCAGTAACATACACCAACACTTGGCCATGCTGTAGATTACAGACAGCGCACCACAGCTAGGGATACCTTGCAGGAGCCCCACGTGGAAAATCCACGGGAAGGCGAAGGAGCTTGCCTTGAGCCACAGATGCTGCGTCGTAATGTGGGAGTACAAAAAGATGACATTGGCGTACGCTAATACCCAAACGCTTGTGTCCATCAGGTACAACTGCATGTAGTGAGACAGCGACCCATAAAACAGAGGCCAGCGCACGTGACTAGCGGTCTCAGTAGTGTACAGAGCGTACACTTGTCGTGTCGACAACTGCATTGCAGCGCCGGCAGCAAGTTTCTTGAGGAAGACGGAGGCACCCTCAAAGTCCACCTCGCGGCCCTTGCCGTACGCAATATACTCCGTGAAGGCGATCCCCTTCAAGCAGGGAGGCAGAGTAAGGCAGGGGCTTTGGGTGTTTTTTTTTGGGGGGGGGGTTTCCTTTCCTTCAGGGCTGAGACGTCAGTGGACCAAAAATACTGGGATGGGGGACAGAGTCCATGGCCTTAAAATCCAGGACTGAACATCAGGACTGAGCTGGTGAGGACAAGAACATTGCGCACCACAAAATATGCACCCCACAGACAGCAAACCATGCACTCTGTCCGTGCCCCGGTCTCCATCCTTGTTTGTACCCATATTTGTATCCCCGCAGAGACAGCTGCAATATATTGGTGCACCTAGGATGTGTCAATGCATGGGCACAAAAGTTGACAAGGGTTAATGTGGGCTCCAAATAGGCCAAAAATTCCTGCACAAGTATCCCGAGTGGTCTGTTTCATGTTTGAAAAAACACTCCAGTGAACTCTGTGGGACCCTAGGATGGCCCATTTTCAAGCGCCTTTTGAACATTTTTTGGGCCGCAGCGGGCAAACGTTCGGAGGAACACTTTTACCAAAGCTTTTATCCTACCCTAGCACATGCCCGGTACACCACTCCTTGGTGCCAATGGGACATTGAATGGTATTGCTAGGGTAGAAGTAGCCCGCAAATGTTCCCATTCATCATTACATGTTATATGACATGACATTCATACACAACGAACGAAGGTGCGACTTGAGTAAGTATGCATAAAAGGTTACTTTTGAGGCTGATTTTAGCCATTTTTGACATCCAAAAGGGATCATTGAGGCCGCTAGATGGGTGCCAAAGCAACTACACAGTGCCCCATCATCTAGGCTGGTTCCAATGCAAATAAACCCCACCACATACATCCTATGTGCCATAAATCACCAAAAAATGGCAATGTTTGGCCATTTTCTACAGTTTTTGCATATAGTTATATTATGTTTCCCCAGCAGCCATTGTTGTGTTTCTTGTCCTTGAAACTAACAAGAATCATTCAGCAAAATTACGGCCGAAACCATACCCCATTTCACAGGTGCTTGCTTGCCGCAGCCATTTGCTGCTTGCTATTTGCTCTTGGTGTTAAAAAGGGTAGCTCCGCCCTAAACCTCAAAGAGGGGTACACAACCTTACTAATTATACTAGCCGTGGAAATAACCCTCAAAATGATCCCCATGATGCACTAATCAGTTTGATGGGAAGATATTGTTCCTTGCCAGCCAAACTGCACAGGGAGTATAATGGAATTCCCATTTTGGGATTCACCCCAGCTATCTACGAAACGCAGGTATTGCCCAATGCCCTCTGAAATTGCCCATTGAAAACAGTATGCGGCACTTGTGGTTGCCTCCTTGTTCCTCTTGTGTTGTGTTGTCCCGAGTAGATTTTGCATATGACATCAAGTCCCAAAAGAATAGAAATCCCTTTTCAAAGGAGGAGGACCAACTGCCCATCAAAGAAACACCACAAAAGCATCAATGTAGTGTGTGAGCAAAATTTCAAGGTGCAGCATGCGCTACATGCTTCAAACCCCCCACCAAGGGTCCCAACAATCTTGTGCTGCGGTGTGCTACAGCATGTTGTGACATGCTGCAGCATGATGCGCTATGCTTCAATGGTTGGTGCTTCTCATAAGTGTTGCTTTTGCGGCTTGGTATCCCTCCCATGCTGGTACTTACATGCTTCATACCCAGTCATTTCCATGACATTGAAGTTGGGAGGGTGTTCACCACCGTAGATGTAGGAAATGCATGCCACAGGGTTCTGGATCACCAAGTGATACTTATCAGCAGTGCGCAGCATTTCTAGGCATTTTGCCATTGCTTTTTTTCCAGATACATTGAGACGCAGTCACATTGCGATGATATTTGTTATGAGCTCACCGGTTTCTGGGGCGACCGGATCAGTAACACAATAGCGCACGGGTTGCACCGTGTGTGTGTGTGTGGGGGGGGGGGGGGGGGGCACAGGTAATTTTTTTTGGTGGGGAGGCACACTGGGTTAGATTAGACCATCTGTTGGGATGAATGTGAAGCAGGGCAATGTTGCTATGCTTGAAATCCTTGCTCACATGGCCTAAGCCTTTGCTTACCGACGGCAGGGGGGGTAGGGTCAAATGACAAGGGCAGACACCCACTTTTTGGCTAGAGGCACAACTCTTGGCCTACCCCCATGGTGGGGGGGGGGGCACCAAACCCAAGAGGCACCCACCCACAACCCATAGATCCTCTTGGGTGAAGGTTTCTACCCAGAAAGCATGCATTGCAGCCCGCTCTAGCTGGTGACAGTCGTCAACACTAGGCAACACGTCATGCACAAAATGTTCTCCGACATACCAATGACGGTTGTGATTCCAGCACAACAGAGCACAACGGGCACATGTCACAACACAACACAAGCAACACCCCCATAGTTCAGGGTCCGAACGCCCCATAGTTCAAGGCCCTGCCGCTGACGTTTCTCAAAGGGGAGCAAAAAAAAGGACCCACCAGTGGCCTACCCCTACCCCAGAGGTTGGGGGGTCCCGGCTGAAGGAGGCACCCAACTTTTTCAAAAAGGCACCCTCCCCCCGTAGAGTAGGCAGGCCACGAAGCAAAGCCTCACATGGCCGCACAACTGCAACTCTGCTTCCACAAAACCTTGATTGAGAGCCTCTGCCACCTATCACTGTTAAACAAGCAGCCAAAAATAGCACTCAAGACTTGTCGTCACAAGTCTAAAAAGAAGTCAAGAAAAAACTTGCCAATGGCACGACACACCCTCTCCAAAAAAAGATCTCATGAACAAAAAAAATGCACTATGCGTGCACCAAATTGGGGTCCCACCATGGTATTAGGGCACCTACATAGGCCACCACCAGGATCTCTTACGGAACTATGCGCCACTTATTATGTTCTTTTTTTACATTCATTTGAGCCATGGGCGACTTTAGGTGTCAATTTTGGTGTGGTGTATTTCAGCATTTTGCTTCCATGTGCTTACAGTTCGCCACTATATCTCCAAGATATAGTGGCGACCAAAATTCCTTGCTTCGAAATTTTGAACCATTTTGAGTTCATTTTGGCATGCTTATTTCATGCCAAAAACCACCTATTTTTGGCCTTTCATGAGCCTACTTTTCAAGCTTGGATCTCCAAGCTCTTGTTGAGTTCGAGTCTAATGCTGCTTTGTGTATGTTGTGGCATGTGTCTACGCTTGTCAATGCACTTTGAATGGCCACGTCTCATCGTACATAGGGCCACACATGAATTTTGGTGTTTGTGTCTTGAAATTTATGTCATTCATATGCCCACTTGTGATGAGCATGAAGAGCCACTATCATTGAGTTTTCTTTCGAACTTTCGATAATTTGTGATATCCATGGTCCCTGCTCTACAAATACGGTCACTTCAAGCCGCCGTTGATTTTTCCCATCGCGCCACGATAAAATTTCCATGCGCCATTTTGGCCAAATTTCGCTTCTGGTAAATTTGGACATGAAACGTTGCCCAAATTTACACAGTTTAGGTGGGGAATTTTCGAGCATATACAAGCCGGTAATTTACGGGGGTTTACAGGCGTTTCGGCCCCCGGCCCCCAGGTTGTGTAAATGGGTGTAAAATTTCCCCCAAACGGGCGTAAATTCCCAAGAAAAATGGCGTAAATTCCCAAGAAATGGTGTAACCTAATAGAACGGACGGTGTCACTCAATAGCTCAACCAACCTCAAAAACTCAAAACATAGGAACTCAATGTTTTGAAGGTTGGTTGCTTCGGCCTTGTGACCCAAAGTGGCGTTTTCCTAACGCTTCAATGATTGGTTTTGTGTTTGGATTAGAAAAGAATGTGTGTGGATACATACTTATATATACCGACAGCCAGGGTTTTTTTTTTGGTGGGTTTGCCCATGGACTGCCGGGGGGTGGGGGGGGGGGGTATGGGGTTGGGGATTGCACCATGGACCCAGGCTTGGGTCAAAAATTTGTCCCGTCCCTCAAAAACACAAATGATTTTTTGGTGCATTCCAAACAAGGGAAAGGGCGAAAGGTTGTTGGGCGAGGTTAGGAAAGGAGCATGGATACTTGGCGCTTGGTTGACGCTGGAGTCTTCTTCCCTTTTTTTTTTAACTCCTTTTTGTTCGGCCTCTTTTTTTTCTTTTTTGGGGACCTTGCGAAAAAAAATTTGCCGTACTGCCCCATTGCGTCAACCATTCGGTCTGTACAAAATTGTTTTTTTTTACCTTGTGCGGGTTTTGTTTAAATCTTTTTTCGGCCTCGGTAACTCTTCACTCCTAAAAACCTTTTTTTTACCCGCACTGCCCCTCTTTTAGCGCCGTACACGTATGTGGGGGTTGGGGTGGGGCACACACGTTAGTTTTGGTTGTATGTTGTTGGTTTCGAGTGTGTGGGTTGGAGATGAGGGTGGAAAGATCAAGGTACACACATTGGGTTAAGATTGGTTTATATTTTAGTTCATGCATGTACACATGCCCCCACATTACATGACAAAGCTAGCACAGGGAAGGGGAATAGAAGTGGGTGAACATAAGGAAAGCAAGGAAAGAAAGAAAGCCCCTAACTGCCTCCTTCTCGAGCCGGGGAAAAGCTCGAGGCAGGGATCTTCAAGCCCCTGAATGCCTCCTTCTCGAGCCGGGGAAAAGCTCGAGGAAGGGATCTTCACTCGTCTTGCCGGATTCGGCCTAGTGTTCTCTAGCATAGGAAACGGGCATCAACAAAGTTTGCATTCAACAATGGACACAAATGTTGTTCAGAAATATTTGTAGGTGCACGGAATGGCATGCAAAGCACGTGAAAGCAAGGAAAGAAACAAAGCCCCTGAATGCCTCCTTCTCGAGCAGGGGAAAAGCTCGAGGCAAGGATCTTCACTCGTCTTGCCTGATTCGGCGAATTGGCTACATAGCCCCTGGAGAGTCTGACACAGGGAAGGGGTATTTACACAATTTACATTCCAAAATGGACACAAATCTAGCTCACAAATATTTGCAGGTGCATGCAATAGCAAGCAAATCATGTAAAACCCCCAATTTACACCGAATTTACAAAAATTTATAGGAATTTGCGCCACTTTTTGAGGAATTTACAAAAATTTTACGCAATTTATAGCGTAAATTGCTCCGCCCCCCCCCCCCCCCATTTGCTACCGGCTTGAGCCTATATCTTCATTCACATGTTGAGCCAGAATCTAACTTCTGATTCAATTGGAAGAACATGCTTGCCACACCATGTGCATGCTTCTACTTGGTTCTAACTCCTCATTGGTTTGGCAAACCATTGCAATCTCTCGAGCCTACATCTTCATGTACATGTTGAGTGATAATCTAATTTCTGATTCCATTGGAAGAACATGCTTTCCACTCCATGTGCATGCTTCTACTTGGTTCTAACTCCTCATTGGCTTGGCAAACCATTGCAATCTCTAAAAAATTTTCGGGATTTCCAAGTTTGTGTGTTCACTTCATCTACTTGGTTCTTTTGGGTCTTTGGGCCAAATCTCCTTGTTCCTTGACCCATGACCCAAACTTGTTTTGTTATGCTTCATAACATAACTGAGCCATTTGAACCAAATTTGCCAAGTGTGCGGAATAGTGGTTTTACATGGCCCCGAATAGTACATTATGGACCCTTAAAACCACCCTGCCATGTAATTATTTGGCGTGTTCACAATAATCAACCTATGGGGAGTTGGACCTTTGGGTCTTTTCCAATGTTTCAAGGGTGATATCTACTTTGCATCACTAGTATATAGGTTCACTGTTTTGAATTTTTCTTGGAATTTTGTCAAGAGTTCCAATTTTCATGAGGTCACTTGTGGGCCATGGGAAAGTTAGGCCATCTTCCGGATTTAGGCCAGTATTGTACCCATGGCCTCTCATTAGTGTCTATGCCTCATATTTGAGTGGTTTGAGTCATGGTCTATCCTTATGGGATCGGACCACACCCATATGTTAGTTCAAAGTATGTACAAAGGCCCTTTCTGAGGTCCCTAAGAATGACCTCAAAAAGTGGGTATTGGAGATTGCTGCCTTGCTCCAAATCAAGGACAATTAACTACTCTCCAGATCCCTTGTACACGCAGTTTACCAAAGCTTAGGCTGACCATATGGTAGTTTCCAATGCATTCCTTTTCCCGTAGTTTTTCACCAATGGGAATTTCACCATCTTGTGGATCCTACTAGACTAATTAGAATGTCCGTGGTCAGGGAGTTAGACTGGGATATCTTGTGAGTATACTCTTGGACTAATGCCCTTCGAATGCTTCCACACAGAATTATTTTGAATCTCCTCTGCCTTGGCTAGGGGCCTATTGAGGTCAGTAACCTGTGATTTTTAGTTTTGCCTGCTCATGCGCCCTGATTCCCATACTAAGTCTCATAGCCCATGTGGAGTTGGGTCCTGCCCCTCTACGTGTGTGGGGGTGAAGGTCCTAGGTGCCCCTAACTACCCTTGTTTCCTTTTGGGTTATGGGATCCCGAGGGGGTATGGGTGATATACCACTTTACATCGTTTTCACTAGATATTTTGGGGCCTCAGTCTTATCGGCACACGGGACCCCCCCCGTGATAAGGTGGGTCTATCTCCTATCCCAAGGGGAGTTGAGTTGGGATATTGGGTGAGGATGGATAGTGAGTGTGTAGGAACCACACCCCGACTTCTGGGGTCTTGGTGTGCCCATAGTGGGAGGTGACACCCCCCCACTATGGTAGAGTTTAGCAGCCAATTGGCCTTACCAATGTTTTGTTGTCTTTGCATGTTTTGCTCTTCCTCCTTTGGGATGCTGGATTAGGCATCCGGTATGAGCTGTGTGGGAGAGTGGGCTTCCTTTGTCTCCCCCCCTCCCCTACCTTGACGCCTCTCACCTTGTGACTTATGATGATTATTGTACCTTACCCTAACCGGGACATGGTTTGGAGGTTTTACATGTTCCTATCCCCATATGTCCATCTCTTTTGTGCCTTTGTCGTTTGGACCTCAAAGGGATTGCTTCGATTTCGCAACCTGGATGGATACGATTCAATGTGGATGTGAGTCACTTCTTCTTGTGCTCCATGCAAGGGAGGAGGTCGCATGGGCATGGAGAGAGTCGACCCGCGGACGGTAGCCGCGCAACAGCAAATTCAAGCATGGACCTACCCCACATCCCGAGTACCATCTGTGAGGCGTAAATCAAGCCCCTTATCATTGGAAAGTGTCAACTACTCGGAGATGGACTTTGGAGAGACCATGGACGCCCTCACCAAGGCCCTCATTGAGTCGGAAGAGTCCGGGAGAGGGCACCTCACCATCCAATGCGGCATGGGCCTCCTCTCTATGTTGGAGAATTTCGTCATTGCCTTGGGTCTGGCCCTGAAATCATGCAGGCCAGCCCTAACCATCGACGATCGTTTGGAGTCCATGGAGAACAAGATTCCAGTGATGGAGGAGGCCGCCGGCCCCCCCAACACCAAGGAGCGGCCCCCATCTCAGTTGCCGCCCCCTCGTCTCCATGGAGGCGCCTGTCAGTCGATTGGCAGCCACAATGGTCGCCGCCAAGTCAACAATGGCTGGCGCCACCGCGAACACCGAGAAAGAGACTAGAGCGCCTGCACCAGCCCCCACAGTGGGAACCAAGAGTGCCTGCACGCCCAACGACCCATTCAGGACATTGACAAAGACGAGGATGTCGGGCAGGACGACAGGTGCAGAGCAGGAGACACTATGTGAGGTTTGAGCCCTCTTCTGGCGCCCCACCATCACCGCCCCACCAACCCATGGACCAGGACGTCGGGGATGACCTTGGCAGGGTTGTGGTCGGGCCGCAAGGGCCAATGGCCCTGAGCAGGACATGCGGGTGGCCTGCCCCTGCCCTGAGGAGGCCCCCAGGAGCCACGGCAGGATACGCTGGTGACCTGCCCTTGCCGTGCGGAGGCTACACAGCCCCCGCAAGGCGCTGCAGCCGGCAACACAAGCCCCAGAGCGCCCCCAGAAGTCAAGGAGACCATGGAGGAGGCCCACTAAAAAGCCCATTCAATCTGCAGTACTCTTAGTTGTCTGGTATCCCCCGCAGAGAGCCTCCAAAAGCAGCCAGGACTGGGCGATAAACTCAAACAAAGGCAGAAAAACCTGGGATTGTCACTTGGAAAATTTGATTTCGGTGGAATGGTGGAGTTGAGGAGACTTTCTGTCGTTGTGGTACCTTGCTCTGCTGGTACTTTGTGCGAACGGTGTTGCAGGTGGCATCTGACCATTTTGGTATGACATACACTCATGTCATATGCAGTACACTCAACGATGTGAACGATGTGGCTGTCCATTGACATGCACCCACCAAGGGCGGAAATGTTCAATTTCAAGCTCTCCAAGGGTGGTGCTGTTGTTGTGAAGGTCAGCAATGCCCAGAATGTTGATTTTGTGCACCACGTGGCCTTACGGTGTACATGTCTCCTTGAGTGGGTGCAGGGTAATTGACGCTTTGCCACTCGCTTCACACAGAGGGTGTTGGGAGACAGTCGCACGCATGGTGGATAGATTACAACACTCCCTGGGCACTCCCTGGGGCACTCAACACAACAGCAGGCTGCCAAGCCTCCCAACAGGTCCCAAAATTGAGTGCTGCAGAATGCTGCCATAGGTGCTTGGGAAGAGGAGCTTGAAGGAAATCGGAGGGACGGAAGGGGAACAGGGACAGGGATCGGCGGTTTGTACTTAGCTTTTGACCACCTTGGGTGCATGCATCCACTGCCCATATTCTTCCCCTGCACAAGCTGGTATACCTGCCCCCAAGCCTGAGCCTGTGTGTGCACCTACTTCTAATGCAATGCCAGTAAACTACGGAATTTTCGCTGGCTTAAAGCACCAGACGGGAGTAGCCCTTCCCTCCAATGTCATCCCCCCCCCCTTGGGGGGCATCACCCCCCTTGGGGCTTGGGGGGCATCACCTTGGCATCCACCAAAAATGGTAACAGGGCACAAAAAGAACCTCCCACGTGGACACACAAAGGAACCTGAGCCCTGTTTCAGTTGTCAGCAACCGGGTAGAAGTCGAACGAGCACATTGGGAAATGTGACCCTCCCATGACCAGTGATACCACCCTGGCTTCTCGAATTCCTGAGTGCCGGTACCTACAACAGTACACCTGTGGTGTTGTCTCCCAGAGTTCTGGGGCACAACGGAGTATTGCGCAGCATGCATTGCATAGCAGGGCATGACAATGCTCAGCAGGCCATGGCGGGTGTTGCATAGCAGCACGGGGGCTGCTGCCAGCCAATGTGCAACCCTGAGGGGTGTGCAACCGTTTTGAGGGTTGTAGGGGGGGGGGATCCGCACCCCCCCCTTGGTTGACCCAAACCTTGGGGGTCGGCGGGTCGGGCGGTCAGCCGCCAGGCTCCCCGGGCGGGGGGGGGGGGGGGTCGGTGGGTATCCCAACATACATACCTCAAAATGATCCCCATGACACGCTGATGATTTTGAATATGCACAAGTGGGGTAAAAAATTTTTCAAAAAAATTTTGCCCATCAACTCAGGCTCCCATCAGCCAAGGTCCAACCCGGAGGTCGGGTCGGAGTCAAAATTTTTATTTGTGCTTTTCATTCATTTTTGAATTCTCCACAAAATTCTGAGTATTTTGAGTATAGACACATAGGGTCGAACAAAAAAATTTCCCCCTGCTGTATGCCTAAAACAAAATCTCCAGCGCCTCCGGCGCCCACAAAACCCATTGTTCTGTACAACCATTTTGGGGTCTGTAGAGGGGGGGGGGGGGTACCCTCCCCCCCCCTTTGGGGTCGGGTCCTGACCAGGAGCAGCCCCCGCGGTGGCCACTGATGGCAGATGGCTGCTTAGCGGGGCACAGTGGAATATACTTTGCCGGAGAGCATCATCTCGTACCCGAGGAAAACGTCTTCGTTCATGTTTACGGTCTTACTGCCGCGTGACACACCCCCCGTACGCTTCACCAGGTGCCCATTGACCATATCCGGGTGGCCATAGTGGAGGCGCACGTTGTGAAGGTGGGCCAGGCTGCGCTGGATTAAAGTTACGAAGCTGAACTCGGCCAGAGCCATGTAGCGACCGATGGCAGAGTGCCCGTGGGTAAAGATGTGCTCACGAAAACCGAGGATCTCATAAAGGGTGCTGTCCTAAAGCACAGTGACGGGAAATGGAGCAGTGGTGGTGGTTGGTCGAAGGGCCTCCTCCTCCGTCTTCCTTCCTGCTCCTTCTCTCGCACCTCCCCCGTGCGCCCCCCCCCCCCCCTGCTCGCCCTCCTCCACCCATGCCTGCCTTTAACCCTCCTCCTCATGCCATTGCCATCGTCCTGCTCTTCTTGCTCCCACTCCTCTTCAAGAGGGGGCTGCAAAGGGGGCTTCGTGTCAACAAACTACAGAACTCCCCCCAGCAGCCAATCATCATCACTGTCTACCAATCATGACCGCCCTAAATTTCGCCAACACCACTGCTGTGCGGCTACAAAATTGATGCCGTTTGCCCAGGTAAATGCAGCTGCTGGACCGGTTTTTGGATCGACCAATCGACCCCCTCCCTCAATATTGTCTGTGCGCGCCTACAGACTACAACAAGGTCAGGGAACAGTATAAAGGTGTCGGCCAGCCATTTCACCAACGGCACCAGACCAACTGCCAGACCACTATTGGCTGAGCTGAGCCGAGCTTACCGCCAGACGATTCCCTCCTCCCACAGGTCTTTGCGGTGCCAGGGCACACCAGGCTACTGCTGCCACTGAGCAGCAGCGGCAGCAGCAAAGGGCCTGCTGCTGCTTGGTGGCAGCACGGGGGGGGCGACCCCTAACTGTTGGCCGGAGGCCCCTGGGGGGGGGCATCTGAGGGGGGGTTCAGGGAGGATTTGATTTGATTTGATTTGAAGGCCGATCTTGAGGCTCACAGGCCGCCCGGAGGGCGCTCGATGGCTGTCCCGACGACTCTGCATATCGGCCGGCCATGCATGCTGCGCGCCCCCAGCCACCGCCGCGGGCTGGGGGGGGGGGCAGGGTCGCCGCCGTGCCGCGGGTTGGGCGGGGAGGGGGGTGGTGGGAGGGTGGGGGGGGGCGGGGGGGAGGGGGGCGCACTGCACTGCACTATGTGTGCTGCGCCACACTGCATTGTGCTGCGCACTGCACTACATTGCGTGTGTTGTGCCGCGCTGCACGGTGCGCGCTGCACTGCACGGTGCTGTGCTGTGCTGTACACTGCGCTTTGCGTGCTGTGCTACACTGCTCAGTGCGGCGCACCGCTCTGCTCTGTGCGTGACGTGCTGTACTGCACCGTGCGTGTTGCGCTGCTCCGTTCAGAGTGTGGCGCGCCGCACTGCACATGTGTGCTGTGCCCCTCTGCACTGTGTGTGCTGGGTTGTGCCACTGCACACTGTGCGTGCCGTGCCGCACAGCACTGCGCGTGCGGCGCTGCACTGCCCCGGTCGCGGCTGGTTCGCGCAAGCCGGGGCGGGAGGGGGACACGTGACAGGCAGCTCGCCTCGGTCGTGGCTGGTGCGCGCACGCCGGGGCGGGAGAGGGACACGTGACAGGCTGCTCGCCCCTGTCGTGGATGGTGCGCGCACACGGGGGCGGGAGGGGGACACGTGATAGGCAGCTCGCCCTGGTCGTGGCTGATGCGCGCACGCCGGGGCGAGAGGGGAACACGCGACAGGCAGCTCGCCCCGGTCGTGGCTGGTTCGCGCACGCCGGGGCGGGAGGGGGACACGTGACAGGATGCTCGCGCCAGTCGTGGCCGGTGCGCGCACGCCGGGGCGGAAGAGGGACACGTGACTGGCAGCTTGCCGCGGTCGTGGCTGGTTCGCGCAAGCCGGGGCGGGAGGAGGACACGTGACACGCAGCTCGCCCCCGTCGTGGCGGGTGCGCGCACGCCGGGCGGGAGGGGGTACACTAGACAGGCAAGGTGCCCGGGCCGTGGTCGGTTCGCACAGTCTGGGGAGGGGGAGGGACTACCTGACGGCGGAGATGCCCCGGCCAATGCCGTGGCTGTGGCCAGGTTGTGCACACCTGGGCGGGAGGATGAACGCTGGACAGGGCAGCGCGCCCCGGTCGTGGCCTGTTGGCGCACGCCGGGGCGGGAGGTTGGGCGCTGGACTAGGCAACACGCCCTGGTCGTGGCCTGTTGGCGCTCGCCGGGGCGGGAGGTTGGGCGTTACACACGGCAGCGCGCCCTGGTCGTGGCCTGTTGGCGCACGCCGGGGCGGGAGGTTGGGCGCTGAACAGGGCAGCGCGCCCCGGTCGTGGCCTGTTGGCGCACGCCGGGGCGGGAGGTGGGGCGCTGGACTGGGCGGCGCGCCCTGGTCGTGGACTGTGGGCGCACGCCGGGGCGGGAGGTGGGCCGCCGGACAGGGCAGCGCGCCCTGGTCGTGGCCTGTTGGCGCACGCCGGGGCGGGTGGCTGGGCACTAGACAGGGCAGCACGCCCTGGTCGTGGCCTGTTGGCGCACGCCGGGGCGAGTGGTTGGGCAGCGCGCCCTGATCGTGGCCTGTTGGCGCACGCTGGGTCAGGAGGTTGGGCATTGGACAGGGCAGCGCGCCCTGGTCGTGGCCTATTGGCGCACGCCGGGGCGGGAGGATGGGCGCTGGACAGGGCAGCGCGCCCTGGTCGTGGCCTGTTGGCTCACGCCGGGGCGGGAGGTTGGGCGCCGGACAGGGCAATGCGCGCCGGTCGTGGCGTGTTGGCGCACGCCGGGGCGGGTGGTTGGGCGCTGGACTGGGCAGCGCGCCCTGGTCGTGGCCTGTTGGCGCACGCTGGGGCGGGTGGTTGGGCGCTGGACTGGGCAGCGCGCCCTGGTCGTGGCCTGTTGGCGCACAACAGGGCGCTAGGTGGGCCGCCGGGCAGGGCGGCGCGCCCTGGTCGTGGCCTGTTGGCGAACGCTGGGGCGGGAGGTGGACTGCCGGACAGGGCAGCGCGCCCTGGTCGTGGCCTGTTGGCGCACGCCGGGGCGGGAGCATGGGCGCTGGACAGGGCAGCGCGCCCCGGTCGTGGCCTCTGGGCTCACGCCGGGGCGGGAGGTTGGGCGCCGGACAGGGCAATGCGCGCCGGTCTTGGCCTGTTGGCGCACGCCGGGGCGGGTGGTTGGGCGCTAGACTGGGCAGCGCGCCCTGGTCGTGGCCTGTTGGCGCACGCCGGGGCAGGAGGATGGGCGCAGGACAGGGCTGCGCGCCCTGGTCGTGGCCTGTTGGCTCACGCCGGGGCGGGAGGTTGGGCGCCGGACAGGGCAATGCGCGCCGGTCGAGGCCTGTTGGCGCACGCCGGGGCGGGTGGTTGGGCGCTGGACTGGGCAGCGCGCCCTGGTCGTGGCCTGTTGGCGCACAACAGGGCGCGAGGTGGGCCGCCGGGCAGGGCGGCGCGCCCTGGTCGTGGCATGTTGGCGCACGCTGGGGCGGGAGGTGGACTGCCGGACAGGGCAGCGCCCTGGTCGTGGCCTGTTGGCGCACGGCGGGGCGGGAGCATGGGCGCTGGACAGGGCAGCGCGCCCCGGTCGTGGCCTCTTGGCTCACGCCGGGGCGGGAGGTTGGGCGCCGGACAGGGCAATGCGCCCTGGTCGTGGCCTGTTGACGCACGCCGGGGCGGGTGGTTGGGCGCCGGATAGGGCAGCGCGCCCTGGTCGTGGCGTGTTGGCGCACGCCGGGGCGGGAGGTTGGGCGCTGGATAGGGCAGCGCGCCCGGTCGTGGCCTGTTGGCGCACGCCGGGGCGGGTGGTTGGGCGCTGGATAGGGCAGCGCGCCCTGGTCGTGGCCTGTTGGCGCACGCTGGGGCGGGAGGTTGGGCGCCGCACAGGGCAGCGCGCACTGGTCGTGGCCTGTTGGCGCACGCCGGGGTAGGAGGATGGGCGCTAGACAGGGCAGCGCGCCCTGGTCGTGGCCTGTTGGCGCACGCCGGGGCAGGAGGTGGGCCGCCGGAGAGGGCAGCGCGCCCTGGTCGTGGCTTGTTGGCGCACGCTGGGGCGGGAGGTTGGGCGCTGGATAGGGCAGCGTGCCCTGGTCGTGGGCTGTTGGCGTACGCCGGGGCGGATGGTTGGGCGCTGGACAGGGCAGCGTCCCCTGGTCGTGGCCTATTGGTGCACGCCGGGGCGGGAGGTTGGGTGCTGGACAGGGCAGCGCGCCCTGGTCGTCGCCTGTTGGCGCACGTCGGGGCGGCTGGTTGGGCGCTAGACAGGGCGCGCGCCCCGGTCGTGGCCTGTTGGCGCACGCCGGGGCGGGAGGTGGGCCGCTGGACAGGGCTGCGCGCCTTGGTCGTGGCCTATTGGCGCACGCCGGGGCGGGAGGATGGGCGCTGGTCCGGGCTGCGCGCCCTGGTCGTGGCTTGTTGGCGCACGCTGGGGCGGGAGGTTGGGCGCCGGACAGGGCAGCACGCCCCGGTCGTGGCCTGTTGGCGCACGCCGGGGCGGGAGGTGGGCCGCCGGACACGGCAGCGCGCCCTGGTCGTGGCTTGTTGGCGCACGCTGGGGCGGGAGGTTGGGCGCCGGACAGGGCAGCACGCCCCGGTCGTGGCCTGTTGGCGCACGCCGGGGCGGGAGGTGGGCCGCCGGACAGGGCAGCGCGCCCTGGTCGTGGCCTGTTGACGCACGCCGGGGCGGGTGGTTGGGCGCCGGATAGGGCAGCGCGCCCCGGTCGTGGCCTGTTGGCGCACGCCGGGGCGGGAGGTTGGGCGCTGGATAGGGCAGCGCGCCCGGTCGTGGCCTGTTGGCGCACGCCGGGGCGGGAGGTTGGGCGCTGGATAAGGCAGCGCGCCCTGGTCGTGGCCTGTTGGCGCACGCCGGGGCAGGAGGATGGGCGCAGGACAGGGCTGCGCGCCCTGGTCGTGGCCTGTTGGCTCACGCCGGGGCGGGAGGTTGGGCGCCGGACAGGGCAATGCGCGCCGGTCGAGGCCTGTTGGCGCACGCCGGGGCGGGTGGTTGGGCGCTGGACTGGGCAGCGCGCCCTGGTCGTGGCCTGTTGGCGCACAACAGGGCGCGAGGTGGGCCGCCGGGCAGGGCGGCGCGCCCTGGTCGTGGCCTGTTGGCGCACGCTGGGGCGGGAGGTGGACTGCCGGACAGGGCAGCGCCCTGGTCGTGGCCTGTTGGCGCACGGCGGGGCGGGAGGTTGGGCGCTGGACAGGGCAGCGCGCCCCGGTCGTGGCCTCTTGGCTCACGCCGGGGCGGGTGGTTGGGCGCCGGACAGGGCAATGCGCCCTGGTCGTGGCCTGTTGACGCACGCCGGGGCGGGTGGTTGGGCGCCGGATAGGGCAGCGCGCCCTGGTCGTGGCGTGTTGGCGCACGCCGGGGCGGGAGGTTGGGCGCTCGATAGGGCAGCGCGCCCGGTTGTGGCCTGTTGGCGCACGCCGGGGCGGGAGGTTGGGCGCTGGATAGGGCAGCGCGCCCTGGTCGTGGCCTGTTGGCGCACGCTGGGGCGGGAGGTTGGGCGCCGCACAGGGCAGCGCGCACTGGTCGTGGCCTGTTGGCGCACGCCGGGGCAGGAGGATGGGCGCTAGACAGGGCAGCGCGCCCTGGTCGTGGCCTGTTGGCGCACGCCGGGGCAGGAGGTGGGCCGCCGGAGAGGGCAGCGCGCCCTGGTCGTGGCTTGTTGGCGCACGCTGGGGCGGGAGGTTGGGCGCTGGATAGGGCAGCGTGCCCTGGTCGTGGCCTGTTGGCGCACGCCGGGGCGGGAGGTTGGGCGCTGGACAGGGCAGCGCGCCCTGGTCGTCGCCTGTTGGCGCACGTCGGGGCGGCTGGTTGGGCGCTAGACAGGGCGCGCGCCCCGGTCGTGGCCTGTTGGCGCACGCCGGGGCGGGAGGTGGGCCGCTGGACAGGGCTGCGCGCCTTGGTCGTGGCCTATTGGCGCACGCCGGGGCGGGAGGATGGGCGCTGGTCCGGGCTGCGCGCCTTGGTCGTGGCCTGTTGGCGCACGCCGGGGCGGGAGGTGGGCCGCCGGACACGGCAGCGCGCCCTGGTCGTGGCTTGTTGGCGCACGCTGGGGCGGGAGGTTGGGCGCCGGACAGGGCAGCACGCCCCGGTCGTGGCCTGTTGGCGCACGCCGGGGCGGGAGGTGGGCCGCCGGACAGGGCAGCGCGCCCTGGTCATGGCCTGTTGACGCACGCCGGGGCGGGTGATTGGGCGCCGGATAGGGCAGCGCGCCCTGGTCGTGGCCTGTTGGCGCACGCCGGGGCGGGAGGTTGGGCGCTAGATAGGGCAGCGCGCCCGGTCGTGGCCTGTTGGCGCACGCCGGGGCGGGAGGTTGGGCGCTGGATAGGGCAGCGCGCCCGGTCGTGGCCTGTTGGCGCACGCCGGGGCGGGAGGTTGGGCGCTGGATAGGGCAGCGCGCCCTGGTCGTGGCCTGTTGGCGCACGCTGGGGCGGGAGGTTGGGCGCCGCACAGGGCAGCGCGCACTGGTGGTGGCCTGTTGGCGCACGCCGGGGCAGGAGGATGGGAGCTGGTATGGACAGCGCGCCCTGGTCGTGGCCTGTTGACGCACGCCGGGGCGGGTGGTTGGGCGCCGGATAGGGCAGCGCGCCCTGGTCGTGGCCTGTTGGCGCACGCCGGGGCGGGAGGTTGGGCGCTGGATAGGGCAGTGCGCTCGGTCGTGGCCTGTTGGCGCACGCCGGTGCGGGAGGTTGGGCGCTGGATAGGGCAGCGCGCCCTGGTCGTGGATTGTTGGCGCACGCTGGGGCGGGAGGTTGGGCGCCGCACAGGGCAGCGCGCACTGGTCGTGGCCTGTTGGCGCTCGCCGGGGCAGGAGGATGGGAGCTGGTATGGACAGCGCGCCCTGGTCGTGGCCTGTTGACGCACGCCGGGGCGGGTGGTTGGGCGCCGGATAGGGCAGCGCGCCCTGGTCGTGGCCTGTTGGCGCACGCCGGGGCGGGAGGTTGGGCGCTGGACAGGGCAGCGTGCCCTGGTCGTGGCCTATTGGTGCACGCCGGGGCAGGAGGATGGGAGCTGGTATGGACATCGCGCCCTGGTCGTGGCCTGTTGGCGCACGTTGGGGCGGCTGGTTGGGTGCTAGACAGGGCGCGCGCCCCGGTCGTGGCCTGTTGGCGCACGCCGGGGCGGGAGGTGGGCTGCTGGACAGGGCTGCGCGCCTTGGCCGTGGCCTATAAGCGCACGCCGGGGCGGGAGGATGGGCGCTAGTCCGGGCTGCGCGCCCTGGTCGTGGCCTGTTGGCGCACGCCGGGGCGGGAGCTGGGCCGCCGGACACGGCAGCGCGCCCTGGTCGTGGCTTGTTGGCGCACGCTGGGGCGGGAGGTTGGGCGGCCGGACAGGGCAGCGCGCCCTGGTCGTGGCCTATTGACGCACGCCGGGGCGGGTGGTTGGGCGTCGGATAGGGCAGCACGCCCCGGTCGTGGCCTGTTGGCGCACGCCGGGGCGGGAGGTGGGCGGCCGGACAGGGCAGCGCGCCCTGGTCGTGGCCTATTGACGCACGCCGGGGCGGGTGGTTGGGCGTCGGATAGGGCAGCGCGCCCGGTCGTGGCCTGTTGGCGCACGCCGGGGCGGGAGGTTGGGCGCTGGATAGGGCAGCGCGCCCTGGTCGTGGCCTGTTGGCGCACGCTGGGGCGGGAGGTTGGGCGCCGCACAGGGCAGCGCGCACTGGTCGTGGCCTCTTGGCGCACGCCGGGGCAGGAGGATGGGAGCTGGTATGGACACCGCGCCCTGGTCGTGGCCTGTTGACGCACGCCGGGGCGGGTGGTTGGGCGCCGGATAGGGCAGCGCGCCCTGGTCGTGGCCTGTTGGCGCACGCCGGGGCGGGAGGTTGGGCGCTGGATAGGGCAGCGCGCCCGGTCGTGGCCTGTTGGCGCACGCCGGGGCGGGAGGTTGGGCGCTGGATCGGGCAGCGCGGCCTGGTCGTGGCCTGTTGGCGCACGCTGAAGCGGGAGGTTGGGCGCCGCACAGGGCAGCGCGCACTGGTCGTGGCCTGTTGGCGCTCGCCGGGGCAGGAGGATGGGAGCTGCTATGGACAGCGCGCCCTGGTCGTGGCCTGTTGGCGCACGCTGGGGCGGGAGGTTGGGCGCTGGATAGGGCAGCGCGCCCTGGTCGTGGCCTGTTGGCGCACGCTGGGGCGGGAGGTTGGGCGCCGCACAGGGCAGCGCGCACTGGTGGTGGCCTGTTGGCGCACGCCGGGGCAGGAGGATGGGAGCTGGTATGGACAGCGCGCCCTGGTCGTGGCCTGTTGACGCACGCCGGGGCGGGTGGTTGGGCGCCGGATAGGGCAGCGCGCCCTGGTCGTGGCCTGTTGGCGCACGCCGGGGCGGGAGGTTGGGCGCTGGATAGGGCAGCGCGCCCGGTCGTGGCCTGTTGGCGCACGCCGGGGCGTGAGGTTGGGCGCTGGATAGGGCAGCGCGCCCTGGTCGTGGCCTGTTGGCGCACGCTGGGGCGGGAGGTTGGGCGCCGCACAGGGCAGCGCGCACTGGTGGTGGCCTGTTGGCGCACGCCGGGGCAGGAGGATGGGAGCTGGTATGGACAGCGCGCCCTGGTCGTGGCCTGTTGACGCACGCCGGGGCGGGTGGTTGGGCGCCGGTTAGGGCAGCGCGCCCTGGTCGTGGCCTGTTGGCGCACGCCGGGGCGGGAGGTTGGGCGCTGGATAGGGCAGCGCGCCCGGTCGTGGCCTGTTGGCGCACGCCGGGGCGGGAGGTTGGGCGCTGGATAGGGCAGCGCGCCCTGGTCGTGGCCTGTTGGCGCACGCTGGGGCGGGAGGTTGGGCGCCGCACAGGGTAGCGCGCACTGGTCGTGGCCTGTTGGCGCTCGCCGGGGCAGGAGGATGGGAGCTGGTATGGACAGCGCGCCCTGGTCGTGGCCTGTTGACGCACGCCGGGGCGGGTGGTTGGGCGCCGGATAGGGCAGCGCCCCCTGGTCGTGGCCTGTTGGCGCACGCCGGGGCGGGAGGTTGGGCGCTGGACAGGGCAGCGTGCCCTGGTCGTGGCCTATTGGTGCACGCCGGGGCAGGAGGATGGGAGCTGGTATGGACAGCGCGCCCTGGTCGTGGCCTGTTGGCGCACGTCGGGGCGGCTGGTTGGGTGCTAGACAGGGCGCGCGCCCCGGTCGTGGCCTGTTGGCGCACGCCGGGGCGGGAGGTGGGCCGCTGGACAGGGCTGCGCGCCTTGGCCGTGGCCTATTGGCGCACGCCGGGGCGGGAGGATGGGCGCTGGTCCGGGCTGCGCGCCCTGGTCGTGGCCTGTTGGCGCACGCCGGGGCGGGAGGTGGGCCGCCGGACACGGCAGCGCGCCCTGGTCGTGGCTTGTTGGCGCACGCCGGGGCGGGAGGTGGGCGGCCGGACAGGGCAGCGCGCCCTGGTCGTGGCCTGTTGGCGCACGCCGGGGCGAGAGGTTGGGCGCTGGATAGGGCAGCGCGCCCGGTCGTGGCCTGTTGGCGCACGCCGGGGGGGGAGGTTGGGCGCTGGATAGGGCAGCGCGCCCTGGTCGTGGCCTGTTGGCGCACGCTGGGGCGGGAGGTTGGGTGCCGCACAGGGCAGCGCGCACTGGTCGTGGCCTGTTGGCGCACGCCGGGGCAGGAGGATGGGAGCCGGTATGGACAGCGCGCCCTGGTCGTGGCCTGTTGACGCACGCCGGGGCGGGTGGTTGGGCGCCGGATAGGGCAGCGCGCCCTGGTCGTGGCCTGTTGGCGCACGCCGGGGCGGGAGGTTGGGCGCTGGATAGGGCAGCGCGCCCGGTCGTGGCCTGTTGGCGCACGCCGGGGCGGGAGGTTGGGCGCTGGATAGGGCAGCGCGCCCTGGTCGTGGCCTGTTGGCGCACGCTGGGGCGGGAGGATGGGAGCTGGTATGGGCAGCGCGCCCTGGTCGTGGCCTGTTGATGCACGCCGGGGCGGGTGGTTGGGCGCCGGATAGGGCAGCGCGCCCTGGTCGTGGCCTGTTGGCGCACGCCGGGGCGGGAGGTTGGGCGCTGGATAGGGCAGCGCGCCCGGTCGTGGCCTGTTGGCGCACGCCGGGGCGGGAGGTTGGGAGCTGGATAGGGCAGCGCGCCCTGGTCGTGGCCTGTTGGCGCACGTTGGGGCGGGAGGTTGGGCGCCGCACAGGGCAGCGCGCACTGGTCGTGGCCTGTTGGCGCACGCCGGGGCAGGAGGATGGGAGCTGGTATGGACAGTGCGCCCTTGTCGTGGCCTGTTGGCGCACGCCGGGGCAGGAGGTGGGCCGCCGGAGAGGGCAGCGCGCCCTGGTCGTGGCCTGTTGGCGCACGCCGGGGCGGGTGGCTGGGCGCAGGACAGGGCAGCACGCCCTGGTCGTGGCCTGTCGGCGCACGCCGAGGCGGGAGGTTGGGCGCTGGATAGGGCAGCGCGCCCGGTCGTGGCCTGTTGGCGCACGCCGGGGCGGGAGGTTGGGCGCCGGGTAGGGCAGCGCGCCCTGGTCGTGGTCTGTTGGCGCACGCCGGGGCGGGAGGTGGGCCGCCGGACAGGGCAGCGCGCCCTGGTCGTGGCCTGTTGGCGCACGCCGGGGCAAGAGGATGGGAGCTGGTATGGATAGCGCGCCCTGGTCGTGGCCTGTTGGCGCACGCC
Source organism: Eutreptiella sp. 'Long Island Sound 2002' (assembly GCA_964036045.1). Lineage (NCBI taxonomy): Eukaryota > Euglenozoa > Euglenophyceae > Eutreptiales > Eutreptiaceae > Eutreptiella > Eutreptiella sp. 'Long Island Sound 2002'. The sequence goes on along the minus strand of OZ038380.1, from coordinate 98,320,134 downwards.
GGGGCAGGAGGTGGGCCGCCGGAGAGGGCAGCGCGCCCTGGTTGTGGCCTGTTGGCACACGCCGGGGCGGGAGGCTGGGCGCTAGACAGGGCAGCGTGCCCTGGTCGTGGCCTGTTGGCGCACACCGGGGCGGGAGGTGGGGTGCCGGACAGGGCAGCGCGCCTGGTCGTGGCCTGTTGGCGCACGCTGGGGCGGGAGGTTGGGCGCTGGATAGGGCAGCGCGCCCGGTCGTGGCCTGTTGGCGCACGCCGGGGCGGGAGGTGGGCCGCTTGACAGGGCTGCGCGCCCTGGTTGTGGCCTATTGGCGCACGCCGGGGCGTGAGGATGGGCGCTGGTCCGGGCTGCGCGCCCTGGTCGTGGCCTGTTGGCGCACGCCGGGGCGGGAGGTGGGCCGCCGGACAGGGCAGCGCGCCCTGGTCGGGCTTGTTGGTGCACGCTGGGGCGGGAGGTTGGGCGCCGGACAGGGCAGCACGCCCCGGTCGTGGCCTGTTGGCGCACGCCGGGGCGGGAGGTGGGCCGCCGGACAGGGCAGCGCGCCCTGGTCGTGGCCTGTTGGCGCACGCCGGGGCGGGTGGTTGGGCGCCGGACAGGGCATCGCGCCCTGGTTGTGGCCTGTTGGCGCACGCCGGGGGGGAGGTTGGGCGCTGGATAGGGCAGCGCGCCCGGTCGTGGCCTGTTGGCGCACGCCGGGGCGGGAGGTTGGGCGCTGGATAGGGCAGCGCGCCTTGGTCGTGGCCTGTTGGCGCACGCTGGGGCGGGAGGTTGGGCGCCGCACAGGGCAGCGCGCCCTGGTCGTGGCCTGTTGGCGCACGCCGGGTCAGGAGGATGGGAGCTGGTATGGACAGCGCGCCCTGGTCGTGGCCTGTTGGCGCACACCGGGGCAGGGGGTGGGCCGCCGGAGAGGGCAGCGCGCCCCGGTCGTGGCTTGTTGGCGCACGCCGGGGCAGGAGGTGGGCCGCTGGATAGGGCAGCGCGCCCTGGTCGTGGCCTGTGGGCGCACGCCGGGGCGGGTGGCTGGGCGCAGGACAGGGCAGCACGCCCTGGTCGTGGCCTGTTGGCGCACGCCGGGGCGGGTGGTTGGACGCCGGACAGGGCAGCGCGCCCTGGTCGTGGCCTGTTGGCGCACGCCGGGGCGGGAGGTTGGGCGCCGGGTAGGGCAGCGCGCCCTGGTCGTGGTCCGTTGGCGCACGCCGGGGCGGGAGGTGGGCCGCCGGACAGGGCAGCGCGCCTTGGTCGTGGCCTGTTGGCGCACGCCGGGGCAGGAGGATGGCAGCTAGTATGGACAGCGCGCCCTGGTCGTGGCCTGTTGGCGCACGTGGGGGCAGGAGGTGGGCCGCCGGAGAGGGCAGCGCGCCCTGGTTGTGGCCTGTTGACACACGCCGGAGCGGGAGGCTGGGCGCTACACAGGGCAGCGTGCCCTGGTCGTGGTCTGTTGGCGCACGCTAGGGCGGGAGGTGGGGTGCCGGACAGGGCAGCGCGCCCTGGTCGTGGCCTGTTGGGACACGCCGGGGCGGGAGGTTGGGAGCTGGATTGGGCAGCGCGCCCGGTCGTGGCCTGTTGGCGCACGCCGGGGCGGATGGTTGGGCGGTGGACAGGGCAGCTTGCCCCGGTCGTGGTCTATTGGTGCACGCCGGGGCGGGAGGTTGGGCGCTGGACAGGGCAACGCGCCCTGGTCGTCGCCTGTTGGCGCACGTCGGGGCGGCTGGTTGGGCGCTGGACAGGGCGCGCGCCCCGGTCGTGGCCTGTTGGCGCACGCCGGGGCGGGAGGTGGGCCGCCGGACAGGGCAGCGCGCCCTGGTCGTGGCTTGTTGGCGCACGCTGGGGCGGGAGGTTGGGCGCCGGACAGGGCAGCACGCCCCGATCGTGGCCTGTTGGCGCACGCCGGGGCGGGAGGTGGGCCGCCGGACAGGGCAGCGCGCCCTGGTCGTGGCATGTTGGCGCACGCTGGGGCGGGAGGTTGGGCGCCGGACAGGGCAGCACGCCCCGGTCGTGGCCTGTTGGCGCACGCCGGGGCGGGAGGTGGGCCGCCGGACAGGGCAGCGCGCCCTGGTCGTGGCCTGTTGGCGCACGCCGGGGCGGGTGGTTGGGCGCCGGACAGGGCAGTGCGCCCTGGTTGTGGCCTGTTGGCGCACGCCGGGGCGGGAGGTTGGGCGCTGGATAGGGCAGCGCGCCCGGTCTTGGCCTGTTGGCGCACGCCGGGGCGGGAGGTTGGGCGCTGGATAGGGCAGCGCGCCCTGGTCGTGGCCTGTTGGCGCACGCTGGGGCGGGAGGTTGGGCGCCGCACAGGGCAGCGCGCCCTGGTCGTGGCCTGTTAGCGCACGCCGGGGCAGGAGGATGGGAGCTGGTATGGACAGCGCGCCCTGGTCGTGGCCTGTTGGCGCACACCGGGGCAGGGGGTGGGCCGCCGGAGAGGGCAGCGCGCCCTGGTCGTGGCTTGTTGGCGCACGCCGGGGCAGAAGGTGGGCCGCTGGATAGGGCAGCGCGCCCTGGTCGTGGCCTGTTGGCGCACGCCGGGGCGGGTGGCTGGGCGCAGGACAGGGCAGCACGCCCTGGTCGTGGCCTGTTGGCGCACGCCGGGGCGGGTGGTTGGGCGCCGGACAGGGCAGCGCACCCTGGTCGTGGTCCGTTGGCGCACGCCGGGGCGGGAGGTGGGCCGCTGGATAGGGCAGCGCGCCCTGGTCGTGGCTTGTTGGCGCACGCCGGGGCAGGAGGTGGGCCGCTGGATAGGGCAGCGCGCCCTGGTCGTGGCCTGTTGGCGCACGCCGGGGCGGGTGGCTGGGCGCAGGACAGGGCAGCACGCCCTGGTCGTGGCCTGTTGGCGCACGCCGGAGCGGGAGGTTGGGCGCCGGGTAGGGCAGCGCGCCCTGGTCGTGGTCCGTTGGCGCACGCCGGGGCGGGAGGTGGGCCGCCGGACAGGGCAGCGCGCCTTGGTCGTGGCCTGTTGGCGCACGCCGGGGCAGGAGGATGGCAGCTGGTATGGACAGCGCGCCCTGGTCGTGGCCTGTTGGCGCACGCCGGGGCAGGAGGTGGGCCGCCGGAGAGGGCAGCGCGCCCTGGTTGTGGCCTGTTGACACACGCCGGGGCGGGAGGCTGGGCGCTAGACAGGGCAGCGTGCCCTGGTCGTGGTCTGTTGGCGCACGCTAGGGCGGGAGGTGGGGTGCCGGACAGGGCAGCGCGCCCTGGTCGTGGCCTGTTGGCACACGCTGGGGCGGGAGGTTGGGCGCTGGATTGGGCAGCGCGCCCGGTCGTGGCCTGTTGGCGCACGCCGGGGCGGGTGGTTCGGCGTAGGACAGGTCAGCGCGCCCTGGTCGTGGCCTGTTGGCGCACGCCGGGGCGGATGGTTGGGCGGTGGACAGGGCAGCTTGCCCCGGTCGTGGTCTATTGGTGCACGCCGGGGCGGGAGGTTGGGCGCTGGACAGGGCAACGCGCCCTGGTCGTCGCCTGTTCGCGCACGTCGGGGCGGCTGGTTGGGCGCTAGACAGGGCGCGCGCCCCGGTCGTGGCCTGTTGGCGCACGCCGGGGCGGGAGGTGGGCCGCCGGACAGGGCAGCGTGCCCTGGTCGTGGCTTGTTGGCGCACGCTGGGGCGGGAGGTTGGGCGCCGGACAGGGCAGCACCCCCCGATCGTGGCCTGTTGGCGCACGCCGGGGCGGGAGGTGGGCCGCCGGACAGGGCAGCGCGCCCTGGTCGTGGCATGTTGGCGCACGCCGGGGCGGGAGGTTGGGCGCTGGATAGGGCAGCGCGCCCGGTCGTGGCCTGTTGGCGCACGCCGGGGCGGGAGGTTGGGCGCTGGATAGGGCAGCGCGCCCTGGTCGTGGCCTGTTGGCGCACGCCGGGGCGGATGATTGGGCGCTGGACAGGGCAGCGTGCCCTGGTCGTGGCCTATTGGTGCACGCCGGGGCGGGAGGTTGGGCGATGGACAGGGCAGCGCGCCTTGGTCGTCGCCTGTTGGCGCACGTCGGGGCGGCTGGTTGGGCGCTGGACAGGGCGCGCGCCCCGGTCGTGGCCTGTTGGCGCATGCCGGGGCGGGAGGTGGGCCGCTGGACAGGGCTGCGCGCCCTGGTCGTGGCCTATTGGCGCACGCCGGGGCGGGAGGATGGGCGCTGGTCCGGGCTGCGCGCCCTGGTCGTGGCCTGTTGGCGCACGCCGGGGCGGGAGGTGGGCCGCCGGACAGGGCAGCGCGCCCTGGTCGTGGCTTGTTGGCGCACGCTGGGGCGGGAGGTTGGGCGCCGGACAGGGCAGCACGCCCCGGTCGTGGCCTGTTGGCGCACGCCGGGGCGGGAGGTGGGCCGCCGGAGAGGGCAGCGCACCCTGGTCGTGGCTTGTTGGCGCACGCCGGGGCGGGTGGTTGGGCGCCGGACAGGGCAGCGCGCCCTGGTCGTGGCCTGTTGGCGCACGCCGGGGTGGGAGGTTGGGCGCCTGATAGGGCAGCGCGCCCGGTCGTGGCCTGTTGGCGCACGCCGGGGCGGGAGGTTGGGCGCTGGATAGGGCAGCGCGCCCTGGTCGTCGCCTGTTGGCGCACGTCGGGGCGGCTGGTTGGGCGCTGGACAGGGCGCGCGCCCCGGTCGTGGCCTGTTGGCGCACGCCGGGGCGGGAGGTGGGCCGCCGGACAGGGCAGCGCGCCCTGGTCGTGGCTTGTTGGCGCACGCTGGGGCGGGAGGTTGGGCGCCGGACAGGGCAGCACGCCCCGATCGTGGCCTGTTGGCGCACGCCGGGGCGGGAGGTGGGCCGCCGGACAGGGCAGCGCGCCCTGGTCGTGGCATGTTGGCGCACGCTGGGGCGGGAGGTTGGGCGCCGGACAGGGCAGCACGCCCCGGTCGTGGCCTGTTGGCGCACGCCGGGGCGGGAGGTGGGCCGCCGGACAGGGCAGCGCGCCCTGGTCGTGGCCTGTTGGCGCACGCCGGGGCGGGTGGTTGGGCGCCGGACAGGGCAGCGCGCCCTGGTTGTGGCCTGTTGGCGCACGCCGGGGCGGGAGGTTGGGCGCTGGATAGGGCAGCGCGCCCGGTCTTGGCCTGTTGGCGCACGCCGGGGCGGGAGGTTGGGCGCTGGATAGGGCAGCGCGCCCTGGTCGTGGCCTGTTGGCGCACGCTGGGGCGGGAGGTTGGGCGCCGCACAGGGCAGCGCGCCCTGGTCGTGGCCTGTTGGCGCACGCCGGGGCAGGAGGATGGGAGCTGGTATGGACAGCGCGCCCTGGTCGTGGCCTGTTGGCGCACACCGGGGCAGGGGGTGGGCCGCCGGAGAGGGCAGCGCGCCCTGGTCGTGGCTTGTTGGTGCACGCCGGGGCAGGAGGTGGGCCGCTGGATAGGGCAGCGCGCCCTGGTCGTGGCCTGTTGGCGCACGCCGGGGCGGGTGGCTGGGCGCAGGACAGGGCAGCACGCCCTGGTCGTGGCCTGTTGGCGCACGCCGGGGCGGGTGGTTGGGCGCCGGACAGGGCAGCGCACCCTGGTCGTGGTCCGTTGGCGCACGCCGGGGCGGGAGGTGGGCCGCTGGATAGGGCAGCGCGCCCTGGTCGTGGCTTGTTGGCGCACGCCGGGGCAGGAGGTGGGCCGCTGGATAGGGCAGCGCGCCCTGGTCGTGGCCTGTTGGCGCACGCCGGGGCGGGTGGCTGGGCGCAGGACAGGGCAGCACGCCCTGGTCGTGGCCTGTTGGCGCACGCCGGGGCGGGAGGTTGGGCGCCGGGTAGGGCAGCGCGCCCTGGTCGTGGTCCGTTGGCGCACGCCGGGGCGGGAGGTGGGCCGCCGGACAGGGCAGCGCGCCTTGGTCGTGGCCTGTTGGCGCACGCCGGGGCAGGAGGATGGCAGCTGGTATGGACAGCGCGCCCTGGTCGTGGCCTGTTGGCGCACGCCGGGGCAGGAGGTGGGCCGCCGGAGAGGGCAGCGCGCCCTGGTTGTGGCCTGTTGACACACGCCGGGGCGGGAGGCTGGGCGCTAGACAGGGCAGCGTGCCCTGGTCGTGGTCTGTTGGCGCACGCTAGGGCGGGAGGTGGGGTGCCGGACAGGGCAGCGCGCCCTGGTCGTGGCCTGTTGGCACACGCTGGGGCGGGAGGTTGGGCGCTGGATTGGGCAGCGCGCCCGGTCGTGGCCTGTTGGCGCACGCCGGGGCGGGTGGTTCGGCGTAGGACAGGTCAGCGCGCCCTGGTCGTGGCCTGTTGGCGCACGCCGGGGCGGATGGTTGGGCGGTGGACAGGGCAGCTTGCCCCGGTCGTGGTCTATTGGTGCACGCCGGGGCGGGAGGTTGGGCGCTGGACAGGGCAACGCGCCCTGGTCGTCGCCTGTTCGCGCACGTCGGGGCGGCTGGTTGGGCGCTGGACAGGGCGCGCGCCCCGGTCGTGGCCTGTTGGCGCACGCCGGGGCGGGAGGTGGGCCGCCGGACAGGGCAGCGCGCCCTGGTCGTGGCTTGTTGGCGCACGCTGGGGCGGGAGGTTGGGCGCCGGACAGGGCAGCACCCCCCGATCGTGGCCTGTTGGCGCACGCCAAGGCGGGAGGTGGGCCGCCGGACAGGGCAGCGCGCCCTGGTCGTGGCATGTTGGCGCACGCCGGGGCGGGAGGTTGGGCGCTGGATAGGGCAGCGCGCCCGGTCGTGGCCTGTTGGCGCACGCCTGGGCGGGAGGTTGGGCGCTGGATAGGGCAGCGCGCCCTGGTCGTGGCCTGTTGGCGCACGCCGGGGCGGATGATTGGGCGCTGGACAGGGCAGCGTGCCCTGGTCGTGGCCTATTGGTGCACGCCGGGGCGGGAGGTTGGGCGATGGACAGGGCAGCGCGCCTTGGTCGTCGCCTGTTGGCGCACGTCGGGGCGGCTGGTTGGGCGCTGGACAGGGCGCGCGCCCCGGTCGTGGCCTGTTGGCGCATGCCGGGGCGGGAGGTGGGCCGCTGGACAGGGCTGCGCGCCCTGGTCGTGGCCTATTGGCGCACGCCGGGGCGGGAGGATGGGCGCTGGTCCGGGCTGCGCGCCCTGGTCGTGGCCTGTTGGCGCACGCCGGGGCGGGAGGTGGGCCGCCGGACAGGGCAGCGCGCCCTGGTCGTGGCTTGTTGGCGCACGCTGGGGCGGGAGGTTGGGCGCCGGACAGGGCAGCACGCCCCGGTCGTGGCCTGTTGGCGCACGCCGGGGCGGGAGGTGGGCCGCCGGACAGGGCAGCGCACCCTCGTCGTGGCTTGTTGGCGCACGCCGGGGCGGGTGGTTGGGCGCCGGACAGGGCAGCGCGCCCTGGTCGTGGCCTGTTGGCGCACGCCGGGGCGGGAGGTTGGGCGCCTGATAGGGCAGCGCGCCCGGTCGTGGCCTGTTGGCGCACGCCGGGGCGGGAGGTTGGGCGCTGGATAGGGCAGCGCGCCCTGGTCGTGGCCTGTTGGCGCACGCCGGGGCGGGAGGTTGGGCGCCGCACAGTGCAGCGCGCCCTGGTCGTGGCCTGTTGGCGCACGCTGGGGCAGGAGGATGGGAGCTGGTATGGATAGCGCGCCCTGGTCGTGGCCTGTTGGCGCAAACCGGGGCAGGAGGTGGGCCGCCGGAGAGGGCAGCGCGCCCTGGTGGTGGCCTGTTGGCGCACGCCGGGGCAGGAGGTGGGCCGCCGGAGAGGGCAGCGCGCCCTGGTCGTGGCCTGTTGGCGCACGCTGGGGCGGGTGGCTGGGCGCTGGACAGGGCAGCGCGCCCTGGTCGTGGCCTGTTGGCGCACGCCGGGGCGGGTGGTTGGGCGCCGGACAGGGCAGCGCGCCCTGGTCGTGGCCTGTTGGCGCACGCCGAGGCGGGAGGTTGGGCGCTGGATAGGGCAGCGCGCCCGGTCGTGGCCTGTTGGCGCACGCCGGGGCGGGAGGTTGGGCGCTGGACGGGGCAGCGCGCCCTGGTCGTGGCCTGTTGGCGCACGCCGGGGCAGGAGGATGGGAGCTGGTATGGACAGCGCGCCGTGGTCGTGGCCTGTTGGCGCACGCCGGGGCAGGAGGTGGGCCGCCGGAGAGGGCAGCGCGCCCTGGTTGTGGCACGGTGGTACATGCCGGGGCGGGAGGCTGGGCCCTAGACAGGGCAGCGTGCCCTGGTCGTGGCCTGTTGGCGCACGCCGGGGCGGGAGGTGGGGTGCCGGACAGGGCAGCGCGCCCTGGTCGCGGCCTGTTGGCACACGCCGGGGCGGGAGGTTAGGCGCTGGTCTGGGCAGCGCGCCCTGGTCGTGGCCTGTTGGTGCACGTTGGGGCGGGAGGTGGGGCGCTGGACAGGGCAGCGCGCCCTGGTCGTGGCCTGTTGGCGCACGCCGTGGTGGGAGGTGGGCCGCCGGACAAGGGAGCGCGCCCTGGTCGTGGCGTGTTGGCGCACGCCGGGGCGGGTGGTTCGGCGTAGGACAGGTCAGCGCGCCCTGGTCGTGGCCTGTTGGCGCACGCCGGGGCGGGAGGTTGGGCGCTGGACAGGGCAGCGCGCCCTGGTCGTGGCCTGTTGGCGCACGCCGGGGCAGGAGGATGGGAGCTGGTATGGACAGCGCGCCGTGGTCGTGGCCTGTTGGCGCACGCCGGCGCAGGAGGTGGGCCGCCGGAGAGGGCAGCGCGCCCTGGTTGTGGCCCGTTGGCACATGCCGGGGCGGGAGGCTGGGCGCTAGACAGGGCAGCGTGCCCTGGTCGTGGCCTGTTGGCGCACGCCGGGGCGGGAGGTGGGGTGCCGGACAGGGCAGCGCGCCTGGTCGCGGCCTGATGGCACACGCCGGGGCGGGAGGTTGGGCGCTGGTCTGGGCAGCGCGCCCTGGTGGTGGCCTGTTGGTGCACGTTGGGGCGGGAGGTGGGGCGCTGGACAGGGCAGCGCGCCCTGGTCGTGGTCTGTTGGCGCACGCCGGGGCGGGAGGTGGGCCGCCGGACAAGGCAGCGCGCCCTGGTCGTGGCCTGTTGGCGCACGCCGGGGCGGGTGGTTCGGCGTAGGACAGGTCAGCGCGCCCTGGTCGTGGCCTATTGGTGCACGCCGGGGCGGGAGGTTGGCCGCTGGACAGGGCAGCGCGCCCTGGTCGTCGCCTGTTGGCGCACGTCGGGGCGGCTGGTTGGGCGCTGGACAGGGCGCCCGCCCCGGTCGTGGCCTGTTGGCGCACGCCGGGGCGGGAGGTGGGCCGCTTGACAGGGCTGCGCGCCCTGGTCGTGGCCTATTGGCGCACGCCGGGGCGGGAGGATGGGCGCTGGTCCGGGCTGCGCGCCCTGGTCGTGGCCTGTTGGCGCACACCGGGGCGGGAGGTGGGCCGCCGGACAGGGCAGCGCGCCCTGGTCGTGGCATGTTGGCGCACGCTGGGGCGGGAGGTTGGGCGCCGGACAGGGCAGCACGCCCCGGTCGTGGCCTGTTGGCGCACGCCGGGGCGGGAGGTGGGCCGCCGGTCAGGGCAGCGCACCCTGGTCGTGGTTTGTTGGCGCACGCCGGGGCGGGTGGTTGGGCGCCGGACAGGGCACCGCGCCCTGGTCGTGGCCTGTCGGCGCACGCCGGGGCGGGGGGTTGGGCGCCCGATAGGGCAGCACGCCCGGTCGTGGCCTGTTGGCGCACGCCGGGGCGGGAGGTTGGGCGCTGGATAGGGCACCGCGCCCTGGTCGTGGCCTGTTGGCGCACGCTGGGGCGGGAGGTTGGGCGCCGCACAGGGCAGCACGCCCTGGTCGTGGCCTGTTGGCGCACGCCGGGGCAGGAGGATGGGAGCTGGTATGGATAGCGCGCCCTGGTCGTGGCCTGTTCGCGCACACCGGGGCAGGAGGTGGGCCGCCAGATAGGGCAGCGCGCCCTGGTCGTGGCCCGTTGGCGCACGCCGGGGCAGGAGGTGGGCCGCCGGAGAGGGCAGCGCGCCCTGGTCGTGGCCTGTTGGCGCACGCCGGGGCGGGTGGTTGGGCGCCGGACAGGGCAGCGCGCCCTGGTCGTGGCCTGTTGGCACACGCCGGGGCGGGAGGTTGGGCGCTGGATAGGGCAGCGCGCCCGGTCGTGGCCTGTTGGCGCACGCCGGGGCGGGAGGTTGGGCGCTTGACAGGGCAGCGCGCCCTGGTCGTGGCCTGTTGGCGCACGCCGGGGCAGGAGGATGGGAGCTGGTATGGACAGCGCGCCCTGGTCGTGGCCTGTTGGCGCAGGCCGGGGCAGGAGGTGGGCCGCCGGAGAGGGCAGCGCGCCCTGGTTGTGGCCCGTTGGCACATGCCGGGGCGGGAGGCTGGGCGCTAGACAGGGCAGCGTGCCCGGGTCGTGGCCTGTTGGCGCACGCCGGGGCGGGAGGTGGGGTGCCGGACAGTGCAGCGCGCCTGGTCGCGGCCTGTTGGCACACGCCGGGGCGGGAGTTTGGGCGCTGGTCTGGGCAGCGCGCCCTGGTCGTGGCCTGTTGGTGCACGTTGGGGCGGGAGGTGGGGCGCTGGACAGGGCAGCGCGCCCTGTTCGTGGTCTGTTGGCGCACGCCGGGGCGGGAGGTGGGCCGCCGAACAAGGCAGCGCGCCCTGGTCGTGGCCTGTTGGCGCACGCCGGGGCGGGTGGTTCGGCGTAGGACAGGTCAGCGCGCCCTGGTCGTGGCCTGTTGGCGCACGCCGGGGCGGATGGTTGGGCGCTGGACGAGGCAGCGTGCCCTAGTCGTGGCCTATTGGTGCACGCCGGGGCGGGAGGTTGGGCGCTGGACAGGGCAGCGCGCCCTGGTCGTCGCCTGTTGGCGCACGTCGGGGCGGCTGGTTGGGCGCTGGACAGGGCGCGCGCCCCGGTCGTGGCCTGTTGGCGCACGCCGGGGCGGGAGGTGGGCCGCTTGACAGGGCTGCGCGCCCTGGTCGTGGCCTATTGGCGCACGCCGGGGCGGGAGGATGGGCGCTGGTCCGGGCTGCGCGCCCTGGTCGTGGCCTGTTGGCGGACGCCGGGGCGGGAGGTGGGCCGCCGGACAGGGCAGCGCGCCCTGGTCGTGGCTTGTTGGCGCACGCTGGGGCGGGAGGTTGGGCGCCGGACAGGGCAGCACGCCCCGGTCGTGGCCTGTCGGCGCACGCCGGGGCGGGAGGTGGGCCGCCGGAGAGGGCAGCGCGCCCTGGTCGTGGCCTGTTGGCGCACGCCGGGGCGGGTGGTTGGGCGCCGGACAGGGCACCGCGCCCTGGTCGTGGCCTGTTCGCGCACGCCGGGGCGGGAGGTTGGGCGCTGGATAGGGCAGCGCGCCCGGTCGTGGCCTGTTGGCGCACGCCGGGGCGGGAGGTTGGGCGCTGGATAGGGCAGCGCGCCCTGGTCGTGGCCTGTTGGCGCACGCTGGGGCGGGAGGTTGGGCGCCGCACAGGGCAGCGCGCCCTGGTCGTGGCCTGTTGGCGCACGCCGGGGCAGGAGGATGGGAGCTGGTATGGACAGCACGCCCTGGTTGTGGCCTGTTGGCGCACGCCGGGGCAGGAGGTGGGCCGCCGGACAGGGCAGCGCGCCTTGGTCGTGGCCTGTTGGCGCACGCCGGGGCAGGAGGTGGGCCGCCGGACAGGGCAGCGCGCCTTGGTCGTGGCCTGTTGGCGCACGCTGGGGCGGGTGGTTGGGCGCCGGACAGGGCAGCGCGCCCTGGTCGTGGCCTGTTGGCGCACGCCGGGGCGGGAGGTTGGGCGCTGGATATGGCAGCGCGCCCGGTCGTGGCGTGTTGGCGCACGCCGGGGCGGGAGGTTGGGCGCCAGGTAGGGCAGCGCGCCTTGGTCGTGGTCTGTTGGCGCACGCCGGGGCGGGAGGTGGGCCGCCGGACAGGGCAGCGCGTCCTGGTCGTGGCCTGTTGGCGCACGCCGGGGCGGGAGGTGGGGTGCCGGATAGGGCAGCGCGCCTGGTCGCGGCCTGTTGGCACACGCCGGGGCGGGAGGTTGGGCGCTGGTCTGGGCAGCGCGCCCTGGTCGTGGCCTGTTGGTGCACGTTGGGGCGGGAGGTGGGGCGTTGAACAGGGCAGCGCGCCCTGGTCGTGGTCTGTTGGCGCACGCCGGGGCGGGAGGTGGGCCGCCGGACAAGGCAGCGCGCCCTGGTCGTGGCCTGTTGGCGCACGCCCGGGCGGGTGGTTCGGCGTAGGACAGGTCAGCGCGCCCTGGTCGTGGCCTGTTGGCGCACGCCGGGGCGGATGGTTGGGCGCTGGACAGGGCAGCGTGCCCTAGTCGTGGCCTATTGGTGCACGCCGGGGCGGTAGGTTGGGAGCTGGACAGGGCAGCGCGCCCTGGTCGTGGCCTGTTGGCGCACGCCGGGGCGGGAGGATGGGCGCTGGTCCGGGCTGCGCGCCCTGGTCGTGGCCTGTTGGCGCACGCCGGGGCGGGAGGTGGGCCGCCGGACAGGGCAGCGCGCCCTGGTCGTGGCTTGTTGGCGCACGCCGGGGCGGGAGGATGGGCGCTGGTCCGGGCTGCGCGCCCTGGTCGTGGCCTGTTGGCGCACGCCGGGGCGGGAGGTGGGCCGCCGGACAGGGCAGCGCGCCCTGGTCGTGGCTTGTTGGCGCACGCTGGGGCGGGAGGTTGGGCGCCGGACAGGGCAGCACGCCCCGGTCGTGGCCTGTTGGCGCGCGCTGGGGCGGGAGGTGGGCCGCCGGACAGGGCAGCGCGCCCTGGTATTGGCCTGTTGGCGCACGCCGGGTTGGGTGGTTGGGCGCCGGACAGCGCAGCGCGCCCGGTCGTGGCCTGTTGGCGCACGCCGGGGCGGGAGGTTGGGCACTGGATAGGGCGGCGCGCCCTGGTCGTGGCCTGTTGGCGCACGCCGGGGCAGGAGGTGGGCCGCCGGACAGGGCAGCGCGCCCTGGTCGTGGCCTGTTGGCGCACGCCGGGGCAAGAGGTGGGCCGCCAGAGAGGGCGGCGCGCCCTGGTCGTGGCCTGTTGGTGCACGTTGGGGCGGGAGGTGGGGCGCTGAACAGGGCACCGCGCCCTGGTCGTGGTCTGTTGGTGCACGCCGGGGCGGGAGGTGGGCCGCCGGACAAGGCAGCGCGCCCTGGTCGTGGCCTGTTGGCGCACGCCCGGGTGGGTGGTTCGGCGTAGGACAGGTCAGCGCGCCCTGGTCGTGGCCTGTTGGCGCACGCCGGGGCGGATGGTTGGGCGCTGGACAGGGCAGCGTGCCCTAGTCGTGGCCTATTGGTGCACGCCGGGGCGGTAGGTTGGGCGCTGGACAGGGCAGCGCGCCCTGGTCGTCGCCTGTTGCCGCACGTCGGGGCGGCTGGTTGGGCGCTAGAGAGGGCGCGCGCCCCGGTCGTGGCCTGTTGGCGCACGCCGGGGCGGGAGGATGGGCGCTGGTCCGGGCTGCGCGCCCTGGTCGTGGCCTGTTGGCGCACGCCGGGGCGGGAGGTGGGCCGCCGGACAGGGCAGCGCGCCCTGGTCGTGGCTTGTTGGCGCACGCTGGGGCGGGAGGTTGGGCGCCGGACAAAGCAGCACGCCCCGGTCGTGGCCTGTTGGCGCGCGCTGGGGCGGGAGGTGGGCCGCCGGACAGGGCAGCGCGCCCTGGTATTGGCCTGTTGGCGCACGCCGGGTTGGGTGGTTGGGCGCCGGACAGCGCAGCGCGCCCGGTCATGGCCTGTTGGCGCACGCCGGGGCGGGAGGTTGGGCACTGGATAGGGCGGCGCGCCCTGGTCGTGGCCTGTTGGCGCACGCTGGGGCGGGAGGTTGGGCGCCGGACAGGGCAGCGCGCCCTGGTCGTGGCCTGTTGGCGCACGCCGGGGCAGGAGGATGGGAGCTGGTATGGACAGCACGCCCTGGTCGTGGCCTGTTGGCGCACGCCGGGGCAGGAGGTGGGCCGCCGGACAGGGCAGCGCGCCCTGGTCGTGGCCTGTTGGCGCACGCCGGGGCAGGAGGTGGGCCGCCGGAGAGGGCGGCGCGCCCTGGTCGTGGCCTGTTGGCGCACGCTGGGGCGGGTGGCTGGGCGTTGGACACGGCAGCACACCCTGGTCGTGGCCTGTTGGCGCACGCGGGGCGGGTGGTTGGGCGCCGGACAGGGCAGCGCGCCCTGGTCGTGGCCTGTTGGCGCACGCCGGGGCGGGAGGTTGGGCGCTGGATAGGGCAACGCGCCCGGTCGTGGCCTGTTGGCGCACGCCGGGGCGGGAGGTTGGGCGCCACGTAAGGCAGCGCGCCCTGGTCGTGGTCTGTTGGCGCACGCCGGGGCGGGAGGTGGGGCGCTGGACAGGGCAGCGCGCCCTGGTCGTGGCCTGTTGGCGCACGCCGGGGCAGGAGGATGGGAGCTGGTATGGACAGCGCGCCCTGGTCGTGGCCTGTTGGCGCACGCCGGGACAGGAGGTGGGCCGCCGGAGAGGGCAGCGCGCCCTGGTTGTGGCCCGTTGGCACACGCCGGGGCGGGAGGCTGGGCGCTAGACAGGGCAGCGTGCCCTGGTCGTGGCCTGTTGGCGCACGCTGGGGCGGGAGGTGGGGTGCCGGACAGGGCAGCGCGCCTGGTCGTGGCCTGTTGGCGCACGCCGTGGCGGGAGGTTGGGCGCTGGTCTGGGCAGCGCGCCCTGGTCGTGGCCTGTTGGTGCACGTTGGGGCAGGAGGTTGGGCGCCGGGTAGGGCAGCGCGCCCTGGTCGTGGTCTGTTGGCGCACGCCGGGGCGGGAGGTGGGCCGCCGGACAAGGCAGCGCGCCCTGGTCGTGGCCTGTTGGCGCACGACAGCGCGGGTGGTTCGGCGTAGGACAGGTCAGCGCGCCCTGGTCGTGGCCTGTTGGCGCACGCCGGGGCGGGAGGTTGGGTGCTGGACAGGGCAGCGCGCCCTGGTAGTCGCCTGTTGGCGCACGTCGGGGCGGCTGGTTGGGCGCTGGACAGGGCGCGCGCCCCGATCGTGGCCTGTTGGCGCACGCCGGGGCGGGAGGATGGGCGCTGGTCCGGGCTGCGCGCCCTTGTCGTGGCCTATTGGCGCACGCCGGGGCGGGAGGTGGGCCGCCGGACAGGGCAGCGCGCCCTGGTCGTGGCTTGTTGGCGCACGTCGGGGCGGCTGGTTGGGCGCTGGACAGGGCAGCGTGCCCTGGTTCTGGCCTGTTGGCGCACGCTGGGGCGGGACATTGGGCGCCGCACAGGGCAGCGCGCCCTGGTCGTGGCCTGTTGGCGCACGCCGGGGCGGGTGGTTGGGCGCTGGACAGGGCAGCATGCCCCGCTGGTGGCCTGTTGGCGCACGCCGGGGTGGGAGGTTGGGCGCTCGACAAGGCAGCGCGCCCTGGTCGTGGCCTGTTGGCGCACGCTGGGGCGGGAGGTTGGGCGCTGGACAGGGCATCACGCGCTAGTCGTGGCCTGTTGGTGCACACCGGGGCGGGACCTCGGCTGCCGGACAGGGCAGCGCGCCCTGGTCGCGGCCCGTTGGCACACGCCGGGGCGGGAGGTTGGGCGCTAGACAGGGCAGCGCGCCCTGGTCGTGGCCTGTTGGCGCACGCCGGGGCGTGAGGTGGGCCGCTTGACAGGTCTGCGCGCCCTGGTCGTGGCCTATTGGCGCACGCCGGGGCGGGAGGATGGGCGCTGGTCCGGGCTGCGCGCCCTGGTCGTGGCCTGTTGGCGCACGCCGGGGCGGGAGGTGGGCCGCCGGACAGGGCAGCACGCCCCGGTCGTGGCCTGTTGGCGCACGCTAGCGCGGGAGCTGGGCCGCCGGACAGGGCAGCGCGCCTTGGTCGTGGCCTGTTGGCGCACGCCGGGTCGGGTGGTTGGGCGCCGGACAGGGCAGCGCGCCCTGGTCGTGGCCTGTTGGCGCACGCCGGGGCGGGAGGTTGGGCGCTGGATAGGGCAGCGCGCCCGGTCGTGGCCTGTTGGCGCACGCCGGGGCGGGAGGTTGGGCACTGATAGGGCAGCGCGCCCTAATCGCGGCCTGTTGGCGCACGCTGGGGCGGGAGGTTGGGCGCCGGACAGGGCAGCGCGCCCTGGTCGTGGCCTGTTGGCGCACGCCGGGGCAGGAGGATGGGAGCTGGTATGGACAGCACGCCCTGGTCGTGGCCTGTTGGCGCACGCCGGGGCAGGAGGTGGGCCGCCGGACAGGGCAGCGCGCCCTGGTCGTGGCCTGTTGGCGCACGCCGGGGCAGGAGGTGGGCCGCCGGAGAGGGCAGCGCGCCCTGGTCGTGGCCTGTTGGCGCACGCTGGGGCGGGTGGCTGGGCGTTGGACAGGGCAGCACACCCTGGTCGTGGCCTGTTGGCGCACGCCGGGGCGGGTGGTTGGGCGCCGGACAGGGCAGCGCGCCCTGGTCGTGGCCTGTTGGCGCACGCCGGGGCGGGAGGTTGGGCGCTGGATAGGGCAACGCGCCCGGTCGTGGCCTGTTGGCGCACGCCCGGGCGGGAGGTTGGGCGCCAGGTAGGGCAGCGCGCCCTGGTCGTGGTCTGTTGGCGCACGCCGGGGCGGGAGGTGGGGCGCTGGACAGGGCAGCGCGCCCTGGTCGTGGCCTGTTGGCGCACGCCGGGGCAGGAGGATGGGAGCTGGTATGGACAGCGCGCCCTGGTCGTGGCCTGTTGGCGCACGCCGGGACAGGAGGTGGGCCGCCGGAGAGGGCAGCGCGCCCTGGTTGTGGCCCGTTGGCACACGCCGGGGCGGGAGGCTGGGCGCTAGACAGGGCAGCGTGCCCTGGTCGTGGCCTGTTGGCGCACGCTGGGGCGGGAGGTGGGGTGCCGGACAGGGCAGCGCGCCTGGTCGTGGCCTGTTGGCGCACGCCGGGGCGGGAGGTTGGGCGCTGGTCTGGGCAGCGCGCCCTGGTCGTGGCCTGTTGGCGCACGCTGGGGCGGGAGGTTGGGCGCTGGACAGGGCATCACGCGCTAGTCGTGGCCTGTTGGTGCACACCGGGGCGGGAGCTGGGCTGCCGGACAGGGCAGCGCGCCGTGTTCGTGGCCTGTTGGCGCACGCTGGGGCGGGAGGTTGGGCTCTGGACAAGGCATCACGCGCTAGTCCTGGCCTGTTGGTGCACACCGGGGCGGGAGCTGGGCTGCCGGATAGGGCAGTGCGCCCTGGTCGCGGCCCGTTGGCACACGCCGGGGCGGGAGGTTGGGCGCTAGACAGGGCAGCGCGCCCTGGTCGTGGCCTGGTGGCGCACGCCGGGGCGGGAGGTTGGGCGCTGGACAGGGCAGCGCGCCCTGGTCGTGGCCTGTTGGCGCACGCCGGGGCGGGAGGTGGGCCGCCGGACAGGGCAGCGCGCCCTGGTCGTGGCTTGTTAGCGCACGCTGGGGCGGGAGGTTGGGCGCCGCACAGGGCAGCACGCCCCGGTCGTGGCCTGTTGGCGCACGCTGGGGCGGGAGGTGGGCCGCCGGACAGGGCAGCGCGCCCTGGTCGTGGCCTGTTGGCGCACGCCGGGTTGGGTGGTTGGGCGCCGGACAGGGCAGCGCGCCCTGGTCGTGGCCTGTTGGCGCACGCCGGGGCGGGAGGTTGGGCGCTGGATAGGGCAGCGCGCCCGGTCGTGGCCTGTTGGCGCACGCCGGGGCGGGAGGTTGGGCACTGGATATGCAGCGCGCCCTGGTCGTGGCCTGTTGGCGCACGCTGGGGCGGGAGGTTGGGCGCCGGACAGGGCAGCGCGCCCTGGTCGTGGCCTGTTGGCGCACGCCGGGGCAGGAGGATGGGAGCTGGTATGGACAGCACGCCCTGGTCGTGGCCTGTTGGCGCACGCCGGGGCAGGAGGTGGGCCGCCGGACAGGGCAGCGCGCCCTGTTCGTGGCCTGTTGGCGCACGCCGGGGCAGGAGGTGGGCCGCCGGAGAGGGCAGCGCGCCCTGGTCGTGGCCTGTTGGCGCACGCTGGGGCGGGTGGCTGGGCGTTGGACAGGGCAGCACACCCTGGTCGTGGCCTGTTGGCGCACGCCGGGGCGGGAGGTTGGGCGCTGGATAGGGCAACGCGCCCGGTCGTGGCCTGTTGGCGCACGCCGGGGCGGGAGGTTGGGCGCCAGGTAGGGCAGCGCGCCCTGGTCGTGGTCTGTTGGCGCACGCCGGGGCGGGAGGTGGGGCGCTGGACAGGGCAGCGCGCCCCGGTCGTGGCCTGTTGGCGCACGCCGGGGCAGGAGGATGAGGGCTGGTATGGACAGCGCGCCCTGGTCGTGGCCTGTTGGCGCACGCCGGGACAGGAGGTGGGCCGCCGGAGAGGGCAGCGCGCCCTGGTTGTGGCCCGTTGGCACACGCCGGGGCGGGAGGCCGGGCGCTAGACAGGGCAGCGTGCCCTGGTCGTGGCCTGTTGGCGCACGCTGGGGCGGGAGGTGGGGTGCCGGACAGGGCAGCGCGCCTGGTCGTGGCCTGTTGGCGCACGCCGGGGCGGGAGGTTGGGCGCTGGTCTGGGCAGCGCGCCCTGGTCGTGGCCTGTTGGTGCACGTTGGGGCAGGAGGTTGGGCGCCGGGTAGGGCAGCGCGCCCTGGTCGTGGTCTGTTGGCGCACGCCGGGGCGGGAGGTGGGCCGCCGGACAAGGCAGCGCGCCCTGGTCGTGGCCTGTTGGCGCACGACAGCGCGGGTGGTTCGGCGTAGGATAGGTCAGCGCGCCCTGGTCGTGGCCTGTTGGCGCACGCCGGGGCGGGAGGTTGGGTGCTGGACAGGGCAGCGCGCCCTGGTCGTCGCCTGTTGGCGCACGTCGGGGCGGCTGGTTGGGCGCTGGACAGGGCAGCATGCCCCGGTGGTGGCCTGTTGGCGCACGCCGGGTGGGAGGTTGGGCGCTCGACAAGGCAGCGCGCCCTGGTCGTGGCTTGTTGGCGCACGCTGGGGCGGGAGGTTGGGCGCCGGACAGGGCAGCACGCCCCGGTCGTGGCCTGTTGGCGCACGCTGGGGCGGGAGGTGGGCCGCCGGACAGGGCAGCGCGCCCTGGTTGTGGCCTGTTGGCGCACGCCGGGTTGGGTGGTTGGGCGCCGGACAGGGCAGCGCGCCCTGGTCGTGGCCTGTTGGCGCACGCCGGGGCGGGAGGTTGGGCGCTGGATAGGGCAGCGCGCCCGGTCGTGGCCTGTTGGCGCACGCCGGGGCGGGAGGTTGGGCACTGGATAGGGCAGCGCGCCCTGGTCGTGGCCTGTTGGCGCACGCTGGGGCGGGAGGTTGGGCGCCGGACAGGGCAGCGCGCCCTGGTCGTGGCCTGTTGGCGCACGCCGGGGCAGGAGGATGGGAGCTGGTATGGACAGCACGCCCTGGTCGTGGCCTGTTGGCGCACGCCGGGGCAGGAGGTGGGCCGCCGGACAGGGCAGCGCGCCCTGGTCGTGGCCTGTTGGCGCACGCCGGGGCAGGAGGTGGGCCGCCGGAGAGGGCAGCGCGCCCTGGTCGTGGCCTGTTGGCGCACGCTGGGGCAGGAGGTGGGCCGCCGGAGAGGGCAGCGCGCCCTGGTCGTGGCCTGTTGGCGCACGCTGGGGCGGGTGGCTGGGCGTTGGACAGGGCAGCACACCCTGGTCGTGGCCTGTTGGCGCACGCCGGGGCGGGAGGTTGGGCGCTGGATAGGGCAACGCGCCCGGTCGTGGCCTGTTGGCGCACGCCGGGGCGGGAGGTTGGGCGCCAGGTAGGGCAGCGCGCCCTGGTCGTGGTCTGTTGGCGCACGCCGGGGCGGGAGGTGGGGCGCTGGACAGGGCAGCGCGCCCCGGTCGTGGCCTGTTGGCGCACGCCGGGGCAGGAGGATGAGGGCTGGTATGGACAGCGCGCCCTGGTCGTGGCCTGTTGGCGCACGCCGGGACAGGAGGTGGGCCGCCGGAGAGGGCAGCGCGCCCTGGTTGTGGCCCGTTGGCACACGCCGGGGCGGGAGGCCGGGCGCTAGACAGGGCAGCGTGCCCTGGTCGTGGCCTGTTGGCGCACGCTGGGGCGGGAGGTGGGGTGCCGGACAGGGCAGCGCGCCTGGTCGTGGCCTGTTGGCGCACGCCGGGGCGGGAGGTTGGGCGCTGGTCTGGGCAGCGCGCCCTGGTCGTGGCCTGTTGGTGCACGTTGGGGCAGGAGGTTGGGCGCCGGGTAGGGCAGCGCGCCCTGGTCGTGGTCTGTTGGCGCACGCCGGGGCGGGAGGTGGGCCGCCGGACAAGGCAGCGCGCCCTGGTCGTGGCCTGTTGGCGCACGACAGCGCGGGTGGTTCGGCGTAGGATAGGTCAGCGCGCCCTGGTCGTGGCCTGTTGGCGCACGCCGGGGCGGGAGGTTGGGTGCTGGACAGGGCAGCGCGCCCTGGTCGTCGCCTGTTGGCGCACGTCGGGGCGGCGGGTTGGGCGCTGGACAGGGCAGCATGCCCCGGTGGTGGCCTGTTGGCGCACGCCGGGTGGGAGGTTGGGCGCTCGACAAGGCAGCGCGCCCTGGTCGTGGCCTGTTGGCGCACGCTGGGGCGGGAGGTTGGGCGCCGGACAGGGCAGCACGCCCCGGTCGTGGCCTGTTGGCGCACGCTGGGGCGGGAGGTGGGCCGCCGGACAGGGCAGCGCGCCCTGGTTGTGGCCTGTTGGCGCACGCCGGGTTGGGTGGTTGGGCGCCGGACAGGGCAGCGCGCCCTGGTCGTGGCCTGTTGGCGCACGCCGGGGCGGGAGGTTGGGCGCTGGATAGGGCAGCGCGCCCGGTCGTGGCCTGTTGGCGCACGCCGGGGCGGGAGGTTGGGCACTGGATAGGGCAGCGCGCCCTGGTCGTGGCCTGTTGGCGCACGCTGGGGCGCGAGGTTGGGCGCCGGACAGGGCAGCGCGCCCTGGTCGTGGCCTGTTGGCGCACGCCGGGGCAGGAGGATGGGAGCTGGTATGGACAGCACGCCCTGGTCGTGGCCTGTGGCGCACGCTAGGGCGGGTGGTTGGGCGCTGGTTTGGGCAGCGCGCCCTGGTCGTGGCCTGTTGGCGCACGCCGGGGCAGGAGGTGGGCCGCCGGACAGGGCAGCGCGCCCTGGTCGTGGCCTGTTGGCGCACGCCGGGGCAGGAGGTGGGCCGTCGGAGAGGGCAGCGCGCCCTGGTCGTGGCCTGTTGGCGCACGCTGGGGCGGGTGGCTGGGCGTTGGACAGGGCAGCACACCCTGGTCGTGGCCTGTTGGCGCACGCCGGGGCGGGTGGTTGGGCGCCGGCAGGGCAGCGCGCCCTGGTCGTGGCCTGTTGGCGCACGCCGGGGCGGGAGGTTGGGCGCTGGATAGGGCAACGCGCCCGGTCGTGGCCTGTTGGCGCACGCCGGGGCGGGAGGTTGGGCGCCAGGTAGGGCAGCGCGCCCTGGTCGTGGTCTGTTGGCGCACGCCGGGGCGGGAGGTGGGGCGCTGGACAGGGCAGCGCGCCCTGGTCGTGGCCTGTTGGCGCACGCCGGGGCAGGAGGATGGGAGCTGGTATGGACAGCGCGCCCTGGTCGTGGCCTGTTGGCGCACGCCGGGACAGGAGGTGGGCCGCCGGAGAGGGCAGCGCCCCCTGGTTGTGGCCCGTTGGCACACGCCGGGGCGGGAGGCCGGGCGCTAGACAGGGCAGCGTGCCCTGGTCGTGGCCTGTTGGCGCACGCTGGGGCGGGAGGTGGGGTGCCGGACAGGGCAGCGCGCCTGGTCGTGGCCTGTTGGCGCACGCCGGGGCGAAAGGTTGGGCGCTGGTCTGGGCAGCGCGCCCTGGTCGTGGCCTGTTGGTGCACGTTGGGGCAGGAGGTTGGGAGCCGGGTAGGGCAGCGCGCCCTGGTCGTGGTCTGTTGGCGCACGCCGGGGCGGGAGGTGGGCCGCCAGACAAGGCAGCGCGCCCTGGTCGTGGCCTGTTGGCGCACGACAGCGCGGGTGGTTCGGCGTAGGATAGGTCAGCGCGCCCTCGTCGTGGCCTGTTGGCGCACGCCGGGGCGGGAGGTTGGGTGCTGGACAGGGCAGCGCGCCCTGGTCGTCGCCTGTTGGCGCACGTCGGGGCGGCGGGTTGGGCGCTGGACAGGGCAGCATGCCCCGGTGGTGGCCTTTTGGCGCACGCCGGGGTGGGAGGTTGGGCGCTCGACAAGGCAGCGCGCCCTGGTCGTGGCCTGTTGGCGCACGCTGGGGCGGGAGGTTGGGCGCTGGACAGGGCATCACGCGCTAGTCGTGGCCTGTTGGTGCACACCGGGGCGGGAGCTGGGCTGCCGGACAGGGCAGCGCGCCCTGTTCGTGGCCTGTTGGCGCACGCTGGGGCGGGAGGTTGGGCGCTGGACAGGGCATCACGCGCTAGTCGTGGCCTGTTGGTGCACACCGGGGCGGGAGCTGGGCTGCCGGACAGGGCAGCGCGCCCTGGTCGCGGCCCGTTGGCACACGCCGGGGCGGGAGGTTGGGCGCTAGACAGGGCAGCGCGCCCTGGTCGTGGCCTGGTGGCGCACGCCGGGGCGGGAGGTTGGGCGCTGGACAGGGCAGCGCGCCCTGGTCGTGGCCTGTTGGCGCACGCCGGGGAGGGTGGTTGAGTCCTGGACAGGGCAGCGCGCCCTGGTCGTGGCCTGTGGCGCACACTAGGGCGGGTGGTTGGGCGCTGGTTTGGGCAGCGCGCCCTGGTCGTGGCCTGTTGGCGCACGCTGGGGCGGGACGTGGGGCGATGGACAGGGCTGCGCGCCCTGGTAATGGCCTGTTGGCGCACGCCGGGGCGGGTGGTTGGGCGCGGGACAGGGCAGTGCGCCCTGGTCGTGGCCTGTTGGCGCACGCCGGGCCGGGAGGTGGGCCGCCGGACAAGGCAGCGCGCCCTGGTCGTGGCCTGTTGGCGCACAACGGGGCGGGAGGTTGGGCGCTGGTCTGGGCAGCGCGCCATGGTCGTGGCCTGTTGGCGCACGCCGGGGCGGGAGGTCGGGCGCTGGTCTGGGCAGCGTGCCCTGGTCGTGGCCTGTTGGCACACGCCGGGGCGAGAGGTGGGCCGCTGGACAGGGCAGCGCGCCCCGGTCGCGGCCTGTTGGCGCACGCCGGGGCGGGAGGCGGGCTGCCGGATTGGGCAGCGCGCCCCGGTCGTGGCCTGTTGGCGCACGCCGGGGCGGGTGGTTGGGCGCCGGACAGGGCAGCGCGTCCTGGTCGTGGCCTGTTAGCGCACGCCGGGGCGGGTGGTTGGGCGCTGGACAGGGCAACGCGCCCTGGTCGTGGCCTGTTGGCGCACGCCGGGGCGGAAGGCGGGCTGCCGGACTGGGCAGCGCGCCCTGGTCGCGGCCTGTTGGCGCACGCCGGGGCGGGAGGCGGGCTGCCGGACCCGCTGCCGGGGCCTCCCCTGCGGCGCTCCCCGCATTGGGCTCCCCTCGTCGTAGCGCCCTGCGCTGGGTTTTCCGGTCAGTTGACCGTACTAACACCCCGCCCCCTTGTGGGCTGACCTACGGGGGGTGCCCTTTGCCCCTTTCACGCTGGGGGGGTTCACGGTCCTCAGCTGCGCGGCCCGCCAGGTGGGGGGGGGGGGCTGGGCCCCGCCCCTCCGGCGGCCGTTGCTGAGTTCTCCCCCGCCGCGCTCCTTGCATCGGGCACCCCCTTCCGCAGCGCCCTGGGCTGGGTTTTCTGGTCTCCTGACCGTACTAA
Source organism: Eutreptiella sp. 'Long Island Sound 2002' (assembly GCA_964036045.1). Taxonomy (NCBI): domain Eukaryota; phylum Euglenozoa; class Euglenophyceae; order Eutreptiales; family Eutreptiaceae; genus Eutreptiella; species Eutreptiella sp. 'Long Island Sound 2002'. Next base: position 98,296,917 of record OZ038380.1, on the reverse strand, counting down.
CGCCCCGCCCCCTTGTGGGCAGTCCTACGGGGGTGCCCTCTGCCCCCGCCCGCAGGGGGTTGTGGCCCGCAGCAGCGCGGCTCGCCGGGTGGGGGGACCCGGGGTCCCGCCCCCCTGGCGGCCGTTTCTTGGGCCTCCCCCGCGGCGCTCCCTGCATCGGACACCCCTCGTCGTAGCGCCCTGGGCTGGGTTTTCCGGTCTGCTGGCCGTACTAACGCCCCGCCCCCTTGTGGGCTGACCTACGGGGGGTGCCCTCTGCTCCCTCCTGCACCCGAGGAGCAGCATGCGTGGTAGGCAGGCACTACCGGAGGTCATACCTCCGGGGTAGCAGTGGCAGGGACTCAACGTGAGTCCTCTTAACCAGAACAACCCTAAATCCCGCCGGGGCTTAACTCCCGAACGTTACGGAATTTAGGGGCCCCTTGGGCCTTTTAAGCCCGCGGAGTGTACTGAGGTGTGGCTGCCAGCAGTTAAAGTCTGGCCTGTCATACCCATTGGGGGGTTCAGGGAGGGCGAAGGGGGGGGGGTATAGGAGGGGCTGGGGGGGGGCTCCGGGAGGGTCAGTTTGGGGGGGGGGTCCAATTGGGGCAATTCGGGGTGGTGGTGGGGGGGGGGTTCCAGGTTGGGCGATTTGGGGTGTTGGGGCGGGGGGGGGGGGGGCACAGGCTCCCCTTACCTCCCCTTGCCCTCCCTCTAACCATACCATCACCATAAACCTAACCCTAACCTTTGCAGCCAGTTGGTTTGGCCATGCCAGCCATGTTGATTGGGCTGACCAAGGTCCCCCCAATTTCGTTCATGGCTGCTTTTGCCACATGATTGCTCTCCATTTTGGACCCCAACACTCACTCTGACCCTAGCCTAGGGTGAGAGCCAGGGCTAGGGTTAGGGCTAGGGTTAGGATTAGGGTTAGGGTCACCGAGCTGGTGGGACCAGTCTTGGTTTTATAACCCTTTTTAGTGTCTAGGGTGGACCTACCAGGTTTAGCAGCAGCAGCAAGCAGCAAGCAGCAAGCAGCAAGCAGCAGCACGCGCGAAATGGCTAAAAATCAGACCTCCGTCGTGGTGCTTCAGATTCAGTTGAAATTTTGGTGGATGATACCTCTGGGTGTGAAGTACAATCACACAAAGTTTGAGCAAGAAACTCAACGGTGGCGGCCGGGAACGGGGTTTGCAAGTGGCGGACCTCAGTTTCAAAAATTGCAGTTTAGGGCCAAAAACAGCCATTTTTGGGCCAAAAAAGCCCTGGAACACATTCAAAACGGCCAAGCGAAGGGAAACGGTGGGTACACTGCACGTGCAGCTTGACTTCCCCGTGTCAACAAGCTCTTTGCGGCCCTCTAACTCCATGATATGTCCCGGAAACGGCCCAAAAAGGCCCCCAGAAGCTCCAAATGCCGACAGCCACAAACCAAGAATAGGCCATATCTTTGGCTACATGGCTCAAAATGCGATTCCGAGGGCACCTAATCCACCCGCAACCCATCACTTTTTGTGGTTTCCACCCCTCAGAATTGCCCAAACGGACGCCTAGACCCCAATACCTAGGCCCACTAGGCTGCGGCAAGCTGCAAGCTCAAGCCCAAACAAGTGGGTGCCCAAATGGGTCAACAGGGTCCAATAGGGGCAAAAAGATGACTTTTCTCAAAATGATCCTAGACCATGAGCGACGCTAAAACAAGTGTTTTTGGACCGTTTTGAGCTTGTGCCGGCCCATTTTGGTCCTCCGGAAATCGCAAAATGCCTTGAAAATGGGCTGTTTTGGGACCAAAAAAAGGTAAAAAAAGGGTCAAAAACGCATTTTTCCAAACCTCATCCTAGACCATTTGGGGTGCACAAACGGGTGAAATGAGCCCATTTTGACCCCATTTTGGGGCATCTTGGCCCCTCAGAAGTCCAAAAAGCCTTGAAAGTGAGCCTCATGGTGATGGGGTTCGCTTGCAAGCTAATTTCACTTTGTCAAGAGCCATCAATGTGTGAATCATTCTTGATGTCCCTCACCAGTCATAGCGGATTTTCCCTCCCCCACCAGCTCAGTCCCAACATTCAGTCTTGATTAGGGATAGGAGTAGGCTGAGGGGTGGGGGGGGGTGTTGGAGTCAACGTTGGGTTTAAGGATAGTGTTGGGGTGCAAATTGGACAAAATTTTCCTTAGGGCACCTTTGGTGTTCATGTAGCATCGGGCGCCGAAGGCGCCCATGGACGCTTGAGGGCGACACCTTTGGCAACTAACTGTTGGCCGAAGGCCCCTAGGGGGGGGGGGGGCAGGGGTAGTTGGCGTCCCAGGACCCGCGGAGTTGCCCCCCCCCCCCCGTGGGTGGCAGCTAACAAGTCCAGGCACCCTGTGGCTGTGAACCCTGCATTGCTGCTCGTTGTACCGATTTTTGGTGCACAAGTGCCACGGAACAGCATTGGTTCCGGCCTTTGTGCGGAGCGAAAATCCTGCAGGTTCCTTAGGCACGGCATTTGTGGCTTTGTGTAGGCACAGAGTGGGCTGTTCTTTCCTCTTTTTTCGGCGTTGTTGTTTTCTCGCATTTTCTCGGGCCTGCAACAATTGCCATTTAAATGCTAACCGCCATAAGGCGCCTGCCAATTCATCCAGCGATGACCGTTGCCACACATGTGATGCTACACTTTCCTTCACCTGCAACAACAAAACAAAGAATCTTGTTGCTCATGGCAACTCCTGGGAGCCCCAAAGACACCCATGGGCTGAATTTGGGGAGAACTGCAAGAGCTCCTACTTCAACACATTCAACCACAAGTCTGAAAACAAAGCCAAACCTGCTTAAAGAACTTGTACACTAACGGCAGCTTCAGCCCCTCGCCGTAATATGCGTCCTGGTTCATGTCCATAATGTTAATGACCTCTCCCCACGCCGCTGGCAACATGTTATTCTGGTTCTCGGCCTTGGGCTCACCCACCACAAGCGCCTGGTGCCTGGGCAACCACACAGTCCCAATCTTGCGTTGCTCAGTGTGGCGGCATGTGTAGTGGTACGGGTGGTACCCCGGCGATCCGGGGCACGTCGGCACCATCTCGTAGCACTCAGTGGCGGCGTTAATGTGTTTGTTGCAGCCACGGCAGACGAAGCATTCGTGGTGCACCGTCACCACCTGTGGGGACGGTGACAATAGTGTAGAGCCAGCTGGTGCATACATCACCTTCAAATCGCTCTTTTAGACAAAACAATCACACGGCTGTGAGCATCACACAGGCAGACCGATTTACAGACACTGCGCAAATCAACACGCGCAACACACACACATACACACAATAAACGCGATAAAACAGGCAGCGGGAAGGACTGAGTGCACAAATCTCGTCAGGTGCAGCGGTTCAACATGGCGTTGAAAACGTAGCACTAGGAACTTTTCTTGACAAAGAAGAAACAGAGAGGGTCAGTAGTTCCAAAGTGCGCCTGCAGGTAACCCCTTGGTGCAGCACCCAACAAGCGCAGTAAAGCATGTGTACAGCATGGTCAGTGCATCTCTTTCCCCCTCCTCTTACCCTCGCCAAAAAAGACCTGATGATGTGACAAAAGCAGCGCAACATCAGGCGAGGTGTACATACGTGGTCAGCAGCATTTAATACCGGGGCTTGCTTGCGCGGTTTCTGTGCACCTAGCACCCTGTACGGTGCTGTAACCCAGTACAACCACGGGGGCAAGAATTACTACCCTATCCCCAAGACTCAACCAGCGGGTCCCGGTGTCAAAATTGTCCCGCGTGGCATCGCAGGGCAGGACCAGTAGCCGCCCTTGACAACGAGCCCCTACAAGCACAGGGTGAGTAGACCAACCCACAAAATCACATATCAGCCAAAAATTGGCAAAATTTAGGCCATGCAACGCAACATGGGGGTAGGTGTTCGTAACATTCAGCTTTGGGTCTGGTCCCCTGTTACTGGGTGGCAACACACACACAAATACGCTCAAGGATCTGTGGCCAGGGCTTTCAAGCAGTGAAAGTCGGTGTCCCAGACCCTTGTGACACCCACTGTACCCAGATCCGAACCAAGTCGCCAGCTGCTGTATGTGTGACCTTTCCAGTACGCATGTCAAATGAGCAAGCCACCTGCTATCACACACCATGCAGTTGGCAATGTGTACGACAGATGGTACACCGCCTTGATTGTGGCTTGCATGTGATGGGGTGAGGTGGCAAAAGTGCGGTGTAACCCCTTGTGCATGGTGCGCATTGCAGTAGTGCGGTTGTACGCGGAGAGTAAGGCGGGCATTTGGTGAAACCTAGTATGCACGTAGCAAAACCTAGTAAAATGTAGCAAAACCTAGTAAAATGTAGCAAAACCTAGTAAAAATAAATTTATCTTAAAAAATTTATTTCAAAAAATTAATTTTTTTCTAGGTAAAAAAAGCAAAAAATTTTAAAAATTTTCTTTACTAGATTACTAGGTAGTGACAAATTTGGACTTGAATTTGAACAAAAAACACCAAGTTTATGGGGGGGGGGGGTCAACGGTAGGTGGTATTTATGTTTAAGGGCATGGTGCCCCCTGGTCTATTCCAGGCCACTTGTGTAAGTGGCGCCCCAGCCGGGCCAAACCGTGTATTGCAAGGTCAGCAAAAATAAAATGAGGCTCAAGAAAAGAAGGAGCTTTTATATCATAAACATATATATATATATATATATATATATATACATATATGAGGTGCACACACGTGTGCTTTATATGAAGTCGCAAAACACGCGCTTGTAGATGAGGTCCGACTTCTTATCTTTGTATGTGGGTTGCGCAGAGGGAGGGTTGTGCTTGCACATGTTGCGAAGCACGCCCGTGGTCTTTTCTTCCAACTCTTTGATTAGATTTTTGTCATACTCCAATTTCCCAGAGGCATCTTTGGGGTAATGCTCTGGAACAAAAAATTCTTCACCACGGATCACCACCTTTGGACGGACCTCATCTACAGAAGGCGGCTTGTCAACCACAAGCCGGTCACCCAAGGCGAATGCCAACACAATGCATGCCAGTGTGGCAGTAAATTGCACTCTCCATTTGCGCAATGCCACACATATCTCCGAGGGACAGAAACCGGAAGCATGCAGGGCACACTGATAAACTGCACATTCAGGGCACGTGATGTGGGCTGTGTCGTTGCAAAAAAAGCACGACGAACGGCTGGGTGAACAATAGGGCGTAGCATACATCCGTGCCAAGGCCCAACTGGGTGTGGTCTCAATAGGGGGGGCATGCGGAGAATTGCGATAGTGCAAAGCTGCCTGTGCAATCTCACGCAACAACCACAATCTGTCTTGTGGAAGTTGGATGCTACCGTTGACAACACGCCTAGACAAAAGGCAATGTAGCATCAGAAGGCAGGCAGGATGGCAGCTCACAAAGTCGTCCTGATGTAGGAAGTTGGAGTAGAGGGGGGCTATAGCAAAAGCTACACTGCCAAACTCACCCAAAAACTTGTCCCACCTCTTCTGCGGCCTTGCCTCAATGCCTTCTCGTTCGGCAATGAGGTTCACTATTGCCAACTCCTCGGTGTTTGCACCCGCTATGTACGGCTTGTTACACAGCGGATCGAACACGAGGCACAAGAAAGTACGTGTTGGGGAAACCAACAACAAGCGCAGCACCCAATGTTCATTGCGCTTATTATATATCTGCGCCACAAGCAAGGGAGGCGCATAGATCATATCAATGGGCGCTGCTTTCAAAGTACGCAACGCCCATGACTCAGCCAACACCAACCTACGACCCAACGGCAAAGATGACACATTCCACAATGAGTCACGCACAGCACACGCCACACCCATAACATCCCAGTCCGCACTCAAAGCTGTCTGAGCGAGCCACCAGTAATACACAACAATCTCGGCAGTATCTATGACCCAAGATTTTGAGTAAACCTCCCTCAAATGGCGTGCCTCCAGCTTATAATGTTGAGACCCAGAACTTGGAATGATCACGTCAAGTGGTCGTTCCCATTCGTCATGGAGCAATGACTCAACATGCTGCAATTGGGCAGTAGGGCCGCAGGGGCCATTAGTCAGGGCATGGCACAATGCGGCCAAGACGTCATCTCCACAAACAAGCCTCGTAATAACCATTCCAATCTGTGACGGCGGGGTGGTATTAGAGCATGGGGGTGGGGGGACAGTCTCCGTCCTAGCATTGGGATGGTCGGCCAATTCCTCCATGGCTAGAGGCGGGCTGGTAGGAGATGCATTTGCGGGGGTAATCGCGGAGAGGCTGCTGTCACCATCCGGGTGTGGGGAGGGGGGGGTCAAGGCACAAGGGGAGGAGGGGGTAGTTTCAGCATGGGATTGCGTGGGATGCAAGATCTTCCCAACCTCAACCTCCTCCTCCCACTTTTGCAAGACCCAGCGCGACTCATCTCTATCTTTAAACTTGCGAGCAACGCACTCATCACCTTCCAAACACCACATGCACCCCTCGCAATAGACGCACCATAAGAAAACTATCCGGTGGCACTGCCCACAAGTGAAGGGAGGGCGGTATAGGTGCATGGAATGCCACCGCTTGCTTCCAGGGTCCAATTCCCGCTTCACAAGTGGTGCAAGGGCCAGGGACTCACCGTCACAGCTACCATCCGATGAGGAATTACAATCTAAATCAGAATTGGAGTCTGACAATTCTTGGCTCCTCTTGGCGGATTTCTTTTTTTTGGGGCCTCCTTGTGACTTCAAGGCACGCACATGAGGCGCTTCAACGCGGGTTACAACGGTGCGTCTCACACGACCAAACTTAAAGGGACGGGAACCAACAAACTTCCAGGAGTAGCGCAAAGGCACCTTGAAGCCGGGTTCCTTCACAAGAAGCCACAACAAACAGCCCTCACAAACACCTAATGTGCAATATGTGGCACATGTGCAAGCCTCAGCTGTGACACGGTGAACCCTCAAGAAGTCGACAAATTGGGGCCATGTAACACGACCTCCGTCAGATATGGTGGCCAAGGTTTTCTTCGACTGGGCCACTTGCATGCCATCAATGGGGGGATACTCACGGACAGGCTAGCCGTTGGCACCCCGCTTTCGTCATGCAACACCTTGATGGAAGAAGATTGCATCACCATCATCGAAAAAGATTGCATCATGAAGTATGCATTGGGCCTCTTGCCACATCCAAGGAGCAGGCGGCATAGTTCTACCCCCTAGTTGTTCGCGGCCTTTGGTCCATTGTTCACCCATTCGAGGCACAGCCTCTTGCAGAAACTCACGCAACCGGTGCAACTTGTGCCGACGAAGAAGATTCATATAAAAAGCTCTTGACTCTGCCGGTGTGCTACACGGGACACCGGGGTCCGAGTGGCCCACATGCCACCCTTGGCGTTTGTCCCACACAAGTGGGCAAATTGGCTACCTCACCCCTGCCGTATCGGGGAGCCCCACCGCTTCAGAGCGGGGGGCAAAATCAGAAGTGGCCCACTAGTGGGCAAATTGGCTACCTCACCCCTGCCGTATTGGGGAGCCCCACCGCTGCAGAGCGGGGGGCAAAATCAGAAGTGCCCCACAAGTGGGCAAAGTGGCTACCTCACCCCTGCCGTATCGGGGATCCCCACCGCTGCAGAGCGGGGGGCAAAATCAGAAGTGGCCCACAAGTGGGCAAACTGGCTACCTCACCCCTGCCGTATCGGGGATCCCCACCGCTGCAGAGCGGGGGGTAAAATCAGAAGTGGCCCACAAGTGGGCAAAGTGCCTACCTCACCCCTGCCGTATCGGGGAGCCCAACCGCTTCAGAGCGGGGAGCAAAATCAGAAGTGGCCCACAAGTGGGCAAAGTGGCTACCTCACCCCTGCCGTATCGGGGATCCCCACCGCTTCAGAGCGGGGGGCAAAATCAGAAGTGGCCCACAAGTGGGCAAACTGGCTACCTCACCCCTGCCGTATCGGGGATCCCCACCGCTTCAGAGCGGGGAGCAAAATCAGAAGTGCCCCACAAGTGGGCGAAATGGCTACCTCACCCCTGCCGTATCGGGGATCCCCACCGCTTTAGAGCGGGGAGCAAAATCAGAAGTGGCCCACAAGTGGGCAAAGTGGCTACCTCACCCCTGCCGTATCGGGGAGCCCCACCGCTTCAGAGCGGGGGGCAAAATCAGAAGTGGCCCACAAGTGGGCAAACTGGCTACCTCACCCTTGCCGTATCGGGGATCCCCACCGCTTTAGAGCGGGGGGCAAAATCAGAAGTGGCCCACAAGTGGGCAAACTGGCTACCTCACCCCTGCCGTATCGGGGAGCCCCACCGCTGCAGAGCGGGGGGCAAAATCAGAAGTGGCCCACAAGTGGGCGAAATGGCTACCTCACCCCTGCCGTATTGGGGAGCCCCACCGCTTCAGAGCGGGGGGCAAAATCAGAAGTGGCCCACAAGTGGGCAAACTGGTTACCTCACCCTTGCCGTATCGGGGATCCCCACCGCTTTAGAGTGGGGGGCAAAATCAGAAGTGGCCCACAAGTGGGCAAACTGGCTACCTCACCCCTGCCGTATCGGGGAGCCCCACCTCTTCAGAGCGGGGGGCAAAATCAGAAGTGGCCCACAAGTGGGCGAAATGGCTACCTCACCCCTGCCGTATTGGGGAGCCCCACCGCTTCAAAGCGGGGGGCAAAATCAGAAGTGGCCCACAAGTGGGCAAAGTGGCTACCTCACCCTTGCCGTATCGGGGAGCCCCACCGCTTCAGAGCGGGGGGCAAAATCAGAAGTGCCCCACAAGTGGGCAAACTGGCTACCTCACCCCTGCCGTATCAGGGATCCCCACCGCTTCAGAGCGGGGGACAAAATCAGAAGTGCCCCACAAGTGGGCAAAGTGGCTACCTCACCCCTGCCGTATCGGGGAGCCCCACCGCTTCAGAGCGGGGGGCAAAATCAGAAGTGGCCCACAAGTGGGCAAAGTGGCTCCCTCACCCCTGCCGTATCGGGGAGCCCCACCGCTGCAGAGCGGGGGGTAAAATCAGAAGTGGCCCACAAGTGGGCAAAGTGGCTACCTCACCCCTGCCGTACCGGGGATCCCCACCGCTTCAGAGCGGGGGGCAAAATCAGAAGTGGCCCACAAGTGGGCAAACTGGCTACCTCACCCCTGCCGTATCGGGGAGCCCCACCGCTGCAGAGGGGGGGGTAAAATCAGAAGTGGCCCACAAGTGGGCAAACTGGCTACCTCAGCCTTGCCGTATCGGGGAGCCCCACCGCTTCAGAGCGGGGGGCAAAATCAGAAGTGGCCCACAAGTGGGCAAACTGGCTACCTCACCCCTGCCGTATTGGGGATCCCCACCGCTTCAGAGCGGGGGGCAAAATCAGAAGTGGCCCACAAGTGGGCAAAGTGGCTACCTCACCCCTGCCGTATCGGGGAGCCCCACCGCTTCAGAGCGGGGGGCAAAATCAGAAGTGCCCCACAAGTGGGCAAAGTGGCTACCTCACCCCTGCCGTATCGGGGATCCCCACCGCTTCAGAGCGGGGAGCAAAATCAGAAGTGGCCCACAAGTGGGCGAAATGGCTACCTCACCCCTGCCGTATCGGGGAGCCCCACCGCTTCGGAGCGGGGAGCAAAATCAGAAGTGGCCCACAAGTGGGCAAACTGGCTACCTCACCCCTGCCGTATCGGGGAGCCCCACCGCTTCAGAGCGGGGGGCAAAATCAGAAGTGGCCCACAAGTGGGCAAACTGGCTACCTCACCCCTGCCGTATCGGGGATCCCCACCGCTTCAGAGCGGGGAGCAAAATCAGAAGTGGCCCACAAGTGGGCAAAGTGGCTACCTCACCCCTGCCGTATCGGGGAGCCCCACCGCTTCAAAGCGGGGAGCAAAATCAGAAGTGGCCCACAAGTGGGCAAAGTGGCTCCCTCACCCCTGCCATATCGGGGATCCCCACCGCTTCAGAGCGGGGAGCAGAAGCAAAACTGGCCCACAAGTGGGCAAAGTGCCTACCTCACCCCTGCCGTATCGGGGAGCCCCACCGCTTCAGAGCGGGGAGCAAAAGCAGAAGTGGCCCACAAGTGGGCAAAGTGGCTCCCTCACCCCTGCCGTATCGGGGATCCCCACCGCTTCAGAGCGGGGAGCAAAAGCAGAAGTGGCCCACAAGTAGGCAAACTGGCTACCTCACCCCTGCCGTATCGGGGAGCCCCACCGCTGCAGAGCGGGGGGCAAAATCAGAAGTGGCCCACAAGTGGGCAAAGTGGCTACCTCACCCTTGCCGTATCGGGGATCCCCACCGCTGCAGAGCGGGGAGCAAAATCAGAAGTGGCCCACAAGTGGGCAAATTGGCTACCTCACCCCTGCCGTATCGGGGAGCCCAACCGCTGCAGAGCGGGGGGTAAAATCAGAAGTGGCCCACTAGTGGGCAAATTGGCTACCTCACCCCTGCCATATCGGGGAGCCCAACCGCTTCAGAGCGGGGAGCAAAATCAGAAGTGGCCCGCAAGTGGGCAAAGTGGCTACCTCACCCCTGCCGTATCGGGATGCCCAACCGCTTCAGAGCGGGGAGCAAAATCAGAAGTGGCCCACAAGTGGGCAAATTGGCTACCTCACCCCTGCCGTATCGGGGAGCCCAACCGCTTCAGAGCGGGGAGCGAAATCAGAAGTGGCCCACAAGTGGGCAAACTGGCTACCTCACCCCTGCCGTATCGGGGAGCCCCACCGCTGCAGAGCGGGGGGTAAAATCAGAAGTGGCCCACAAGTGGGCAAACTGGCTACCTCACCCCTGCCGTATCGGGGAGCCCCACCGCTGCAGAGCGGGGGGCAAAATCAGAAGTGGCCCACAAGTGGGCAAAGTGGCTCCCTCACCCCTGCCGTATCGGGGATCCCCACCGCTTCAGAGCGGGGAGCAAAAGCAGAAGTGGCCCACAAGTAGGCAAACTGGCTACCTCACCCCTGCCGTATCGGGGAGCCCCACCGCTGCAGAGCGGGGGGCAAAATCAGAAGTGGCCCACAAGTGGGCAAAGTGGCTACCTCACCCCTGCCGTACCGGGGATCCCCACCGCTTCAGAGCGGGGGGCAAAATCAGAAGTGGCCCACAAGTGGGCAAAGTGGCTACCTCACCCCCGCCGTATCGGGGAGCCCCACCGCTGCAGAGCGGGGGGTAAAATCAGAAGTGGCCCACTAGTGGGCAAATTGGCTACCTCACCCCTGCCATATCGGGGAGCCCAACCGCTTCAGAGCGGGGGGCAAAATCAGAAGTGGCCCGCAAGTGGGCAAAGTGGCTACCTCACCCCTGCCATATCGGGATGCCCAACCGCTTCAGAGCGGGGAGCAAAATCAGAAGTGGCCCACAAGTGGGCAAACTGGCTACCTCACCCCTGCCGTATCGGGGAGCCCCACCGCTGCAGAGCGGGGAGCAAAATCAGAAGTGGCCCACAAGTGGGCAAACTGGCTACCTCACCCCTGCCGTATCGGGGAGCCCCACCGCTACAGAGCGGGGGGTAAAATCAGAACTGGCCCACAAGTGGGCAAACTGGCTACCTCAACCCTGCCGTATCGGGGAGCCCCACCGCTGCAGAGCGGGGGGCAAAATCAGAAGTGGCCCACAAGTGGGCAAAGTGGCTACCTCACCCCTGCCGTATTGGGGATCCCCACCGCTTCAGAGCGGGGGGCAAAATCAGAAGTGGCCCACAAGTGGGCAAACTGGCTACCTCACCCTTGCCGTATCGGGGATCCCCACCGCTTCAGAGCGGGGAGCAAAATCAGAAGTGGCCCACAAGTGGGCAAAATGGCTACCTCACCCCTGCCATATCGGGGAGCCCCACCGCTGCAGAGCGGGGGGCAAAATCAGAAGTGGCCCACAAGTGGGCGAATCGGCTACCTCACCCCTGCCGTATCGGGGATCCCCACAACTTCAGAGCGGGGAGCAAAATCAGAAGTGGCCCACAAGTGGGCAAAATGGCTACCTCACCCCTGCCATATCGGGGAGCCCCACCGCTGCAGAGCGGGGGGCAAAATCAGAAGTGGCCCACAAGTGGGCAAAGTGGCTACCTCACCCCTGCCATATCGGGGAGCCCCACCGCTTCAGAGCGGGGGGCAAAATCAGAAGTGGTGCCCAAAAGAGGGCCGGGGGGGGGGGGTAGACATGGCCCACGTTTGGCTGGGGCAAAAAGGCCTCCAGGGGCTGTCCTTAACAAAAAAAAATCTCGTCCCTTAAGGACGGCCCTGAACCTAGTAAAAAAAAGACTTTTTTTTTCACTAAGTTCCGAAACCTAGTAAAAACAAAAACTTTTTTTTACTAGGTTCCGAAACCTAGTAAAAAAATAAACTTTTTTTTACTAGGTTTTGAAACCCAGTAAAAAAATAAACTGTTTTTTTACTAGGTTCCGAAACCTAGTAAAAAAATAAACTTTTTTTTTACTAGGTTCCCAATACCTAGTAAAAAACTAGTGAACCTAGTAAACTGTTACCTAGTAAAAAAATAAATTTATTTTAATAAATTTTTTTTTACTAGGTTTCACTACGGACCCGAGTAAGGCCACGTGCAGCCACGCCATGGCACTCATGATCTAACTCGCCTAGGTAGTGGCAAACTGGAGGGAGTTTTTCAACACACCTGTAAAAATGCTACCTAGCTATCTTTGGTACTAGGAATGGGGACTCAATAGCGGGGGGCCAGACAGAGTGTCCACTGTGCTGTATGCACTAGTGGTCCAGCAAATGCAGCCCTCCACCCTTGTGTGTCACGGACAACCACCATTCTCATGGCTTTGCAAACGTTGCTACAACATGGGCTAGTTTGACAACCTTTGCTTGTTCTCCTGGTGGTGTGTCAGTGGCTACAAAAATAGCTACAAAAGTATTGTCGCGAAACTGACGGAGTGCCACTGTCCACCTGCCCACCCAATAGGGTATAATATCAAACATCAAAAGTCACTAGCACTGACTTTACCTATTCCGTCGAGGTTTCTGTGAGTGCAGTGGATACGCCACACCAGTTCGGTGCTACGCCATTTCTTTTTCTTGTACAGCCAAGCACTGGCCTCAGGCATGTGTGCTGTCACCCAAATCGGCCACACGCAATTGAACGGCTCTTTGCAGTCCAACTCTGTTCGGCAGTTCAATCCCAGCCCCTCCAGCTGGTGGTACTCACAGGCGACATCCTTAACATGGAGGCAGCAGAATGCCATATGCACCTCCATGATGATTGAGTGCAGAAACAGTGTGTAGACATGTGCAGCAACCTTGAGTGTGTTTTGACTTACGAAACGCATGGGGTTGGCCACAATTGGTCTCCACAACCATGTTTGTTTGACCAAACTTGTTGCTTCACCAGTCAAGTACAGGCGGCATACCTAGGTACATGCGGTATAACTGGGTCTTTGGACTGTGTTGCCACCCATTGTCTGTCACCACTTGGAGAACCTCGCCCACGCACAGTGCTGTTTCAGTGTACCCCTCATGTTCCAAAAATTCCCGCACTGTGTCCCAGACATGCTGTGCAGAAACCCCACATATCCCCAGCCCCCTTGTCCACAATATGCACGTATATAATCCCAGAGAGGTCAAATGCTAACTTAAACAGATTTCAGGTCGGTGCCTGACTCTTCGTACACGAGAAAGAGACCCCCGAAAAGACAACCTAACAGTTTCCACTGTTGGATCCCATTGGGTGTGAAATCCTTTTGAGATCACCCCCATGTTTTCATGACCCCTGCATATGGCGGTTTGTACGATTTGCAGTTTTAACATTTGTCCTTGTGTTTAGATGCATTTTCTGGCTGGTGCCGGTGAAGGGTACTACCACAAAAACCCCATTGACACGATAATTGTCGGCATTTACCCCCTCTCGTTATACGGCGCCAGCACCGTAAATAAAATGTACCCACTACACAATGATCCCCCCCTACCGATTGGTGGTGTTCACTGGTGTGTCCCGTTGGGCTTGTGGAAATCTTTTGAGTTCACCCCCATATCAGCATGATGCAACAAGTGAATTATGCGGGTTCCTCCCAGTTTGCCCATCTCTATTCTTCTCCGTCAAACAGGGATCCAAGGAGGGGTGTAGTCTCTATTCCTCTGGGGGGGTTCGAATCTCCGTGCTACCCAACGGCTTCCCCTGCAATACCCCTGCGAATTTACGGCGCCAGCGCCGTAAACGTTTCGGGCGGTGGCGCCGGAAACAATTACGTTAGAAATGTGCCAAACCGCCTACCATCCCCCTTTTGGTAATCCCTACACTTAATGGAAATCTCCGAGGTGTTTACAGCACTTTTCGCACTTGTGCGCCCCACGTTTACGGGGCTACGCATGCGCACAGTGCACCCCAAGATCTATGAGGTGCTCGCGGAGGCGCTAACATGCAGCCAAATGAGTCTCGCCTACGTACAAAATCCCAAGGTACAAGTGGTAGACCACGTATGTCAGGTAGTGGGGAGGGGTAACGGCAATGTACCACCTATGAACTATGAACGTGGCTCAAGCGCCGAGCCTCTTTCGATCCCCAATGCATATCATATGGGAGGAACTCGACCCTGTTCTCTGAATTTGCGCCCACTTCCCTATGTTTTTGCCCTGCCCGGCAGATTGCATCTGTACCGTAAGGGGGTTGCAAATCGCCTTCCATTTACGCGGGGAAAAATGACAGGAGGCACTCGTTGTACGCTGAGAGACATAGATGTATACACATTTACTGTACCGTGTCTGTGTGTCTGAGTGACTCACTGTTTACAAGAGAACTGTTCAACCCTGTCTCACACACACACACATACTCTTACACTCACACAACCCACAGAGAGACAAAGACAAAGCAATAGTTCCAAACATACAAATATCGCACACACAGACATGCAAATACTGCAGCAGCAGGAGGAGGAGATTTGACCAATGATCAATATCAATGATCGATGCCGCACAACAACCCCATGGTGCCCTACCAAAGACACCACATGTGCACAGACGCCACACACACAGAGGTACAAACACCTTTAGTATCCCATGCCTGTGTCAGTATGTGTGTGGGTGGGGGATGCTCGCAGCTGTGTGTGTTTGGTGTGATTTGCACACACACCGATATGCCTATTTGCCTGTCTGCATGTCTGTTTGTGATGTCCGCATGTGTTGTATGCCTGTGTGGGTGTAATGGGCACATGTATTCGCATTTCCACCCATGTGTGTACGATGTTCAGATGTGTAAATGTCTCTCAATAGGTGCGAGGTACATATGTGGCACCGCTGTCAAGTTCCCTCCCGCTGCGGGATACCAATCAATTATCCCAAGCATCCCCTCCAACCCCGTCAGTCGCCCATTGGTTACCTCCCTACCCCATTGGCTGCTTAAAATTACACCCCAGCAACGGTAGGAACGCGAAGGCCTTGAGGGGTGACTATTGGTAAGTCATCAGCCTTATCCCGCTGTGACGCACCGCAGGCCTGGAAATGGCAGGTATAGCATGCCACCATGGACGCTGTATGCAGGGTATCTGGGGTGTCACACTGGGTGGCCCGATGAGGCAATCCGTAGGCTCGCCTTCCAGGGCCGGCCCATAATTCACCATACGCCTATGACATGTGCCTACACCACCTACTACTACTATTGCGCCAGCGAGAGGTGCAAAGACCCCGACTATGGGTCCAGGCCCCGCAATACCCCCAACCGCCCTCGGTTCTCCCAGGTAGAGAGGGGTGCAGACAAAGCATAGCACAGCTATTGGGCGTCGCTGATGAGAACCACCAATCAAACCGCGGAAGAAGTGCAGTGGTCGACGACGCAGTACCAGACGACTGGGACAACGACATTTGAAAGTCCTGTCCCATAGGGAGGTCTAGTGCATCTGATTCGACACTTGACCTCCCCACATGTGCATGTATTCCAGCAACTCCGCTCACATGCAACACGCGACCTGCACATTGTTCTGCACAGGGACGTATTTCAACCGCAACTTCAGCGGGTGCTCAGGTGGGCCATCGGGGCCGCATAAATGATAAGTGATCGCCTCCCCAGCGTTGTCAGTCCTGATGAGTCGCCAGGCCTTCGGGTCTTCTTTGTCCTTGCCCCTGTCAAGCACCACGCCCACCTGCAGAAACGTTATGGGGTGCGACATGTGGCATGGGTTGGGGTTTGAGGCATGGGACAGGGTATGAGACAGAGGTGAGGGCATGAGGTATGGCGCTAGCCATGAAAAATGGCATGGAGCATGAGACACGCCGTGGGGGAGTAGTCTATGGGGCAGGAAGCATGGGATGGAGCGTAGCATACCTTCCCCCCCCCCCATGTCCATCCCCCCCCCCCCCCGGGACGACGGTTCCCCCCCACCCCGGGAACCGTTGCCAAGTGACGGTCCCCCCCCCCCCCCCCGGGGGGATAGACACCATCGCCAACGAACACATTACCGCCGCATACTACGCAGAATTTATGACCGATCAGTTGCTTGCTGTACGTCGCCCAAGGCTCTGAAATACACACTGACATACAGAGATCAAATGGTGCCATGCAAATGATGCAAACAAGCAAAATTCTCAATACAATGCATCAGTCCATCAGTTTGCTGCATGCCCCTACTGCTGAACAGGGACAGTGTAAAACTTCTTTTTCCGGTCCCACACAGTCTTGAACAGCTGCACATGCTGCCCATCAGCCACAGGGATGGACGAACTGGCTGCAGCAGGCTTCGCTGCAGGCTGCTTTCCACGTTTGGGTGCAGGTTTGGGTGCAGGTTTGGCAACTGTTGGTGCCTCCAGCTTTTTGGGGATCCACTTTTCCTCCGGGATGTCCCGGGTAAATTACAACTTGTCCCCAAAGGTGTGGCCCAACCCCCAGGTTCCCCGAGCAGACTTTGCCCAAACCACTTCTGCAATCCTGTGCAATATGACACTGTTGCGTTTTTTTTTGGAAACAGCCGGTGACGGTTCCCCCCCCCAGGGGGGGGATGGACACGGGGGGTGATGGACACGGGGGGGGGGGGGGGAGGTAGGATGTAAAGCCTGGGGCATGGCTTCAGTACACCTGGTGCCACACTTGATCGATGTTGCGGCTCCGAAACAGCCCGCCGGCCCAGCCCCGGCCCGCGAGGGACCTTCCAATGCCGCCGCCATTGGAGGCCGGATCCTTCCGCCGGATGACTGAATTGCTACGCTGCAGCGTCCACTTGGGGTGAAACCGGTCCCGCGAATCGGTGCGCTCCCAACTGCGTGCCGAGTTGGTGCCCAGGCTGTGAGTACTGCCCGTGCCCAGCAGAAGCATTTTCATCTTTAGGAAATTCGAAGGGCACGGGATGGAGCTGTTTGCACCGTCCCACGTGAAGTCCACCTGCACAGGGGAAAGGGGCTGGCTACAAAGAGTTCCCAGCAGGCGTGGGAACTGGTGTACTGCACCCGCCTGTCGCACCCACGGCATGTGCCCCCAGTGCGTGTATTCTTGACTGACTCTGCATGTAGGCTCTGGCCACAAAGGGGGCGTTTTCGCACAGCGCGCGCACAGCGCCAATTATTATATTGTTTATCCCGGGAACACCCCTGAAAACCCACCTACAGAAGCGTGCATGATCCATTCAAAATAGCATCCATTCAAAACAGCATCGGAGGTGCAGAATTCTGGACCCTGGGATCCGCGGCATGCATCAGACTGAAACAAAAAAACCCTGGTGTACCAGCAGGGGCTGTAGGGTGCAGAATTCACGACCCTGGGACCCGTGGCTACTGGTGGTAGAAAACAGCCGACTTTTCGCGCAGCGTGTGCACAGCGCGCGGTGGGTGCGCCCCCAAAAGGCACAGTGCACTGTTGCCTTGGGGACCATGACAGACATCAGGACCTGATCCGGACCTGATGCCGTGGGGCACAAGGTTGGTTGGTTGGCTGGTAGGTTGTACGACACGGCTGTGGCGGCCGGTGGCTTCCCCCCTTGGGGAGTCCTCCCAACGGGCCTATGCCGCGTCAACGGATAGGGGTGGTGTCCTCTGCCCTTGCCTCCCAACCGCCCCGCTGTCTTGCCCACGCGTTGTCTGGCGCACACATCCTGACTGCTGCCCCGGTCCCCTGCCCCCTACCATTTCCCCTCTCCCCTCGGAACCTGCTCGCCCCCCTCATCTCTACGCACCCGCACCCGCTGTGCCCCGCATCGCACCCCTCACCGGGTCCTTGGAGGGTCTACATCCATCAAGGATTCATCGCATCCACCCTAGACTAATGTACAGCCCACGCGACGAATCCTTGAAGGGTCCACATCCTCAAACGATTCATCACATCCACTTTAGACTAGTGTAGACCCCATGCGATGAATCCTTGAAGGGTCTACACCCTCCACGTATTCATCGCATCCACCCTAGACTAGTGTACAGCCCATGCGATGAATCCTTGGAGAATCTACACCCAGCCAGGATTCATCACATCCACTCTACATCCGTGTACAGCCCATGGAATGAATCCTTGAAGGGTCTACACCCATCTAGGATTCCTCGCATCCACCCTAGACTGGTGTAGAACCCATGCGATGGATCCTGGGAGGGTCTACACCCATCAAGGAGTCATCGCATCCACCCTAGACTAGTGTACAGCCCATGAGATGAATCCTTGAAGGGTCTACACCCTCCAAGGATTCATCACATCCACTCTACATTGAGTGTACAGCCCATGCGATGAATCTTTGAGGGGTCTACACCCCCCAAGGATTCACCGCATCACAGTAGTGTAAACCTCATGGGGTGAATCCTTGAAGGGTCTACACCTCTGAAGGATGCACCGCAGCCATTGTAGACTAGGGGTATAGGGGCACACATTGAATATTGGAAGGGTGTACACCCCTCCAACATTCATCGCGAGGGGTATATACCCCTCGACAGGGGGTATAGGGGCACGCGATGAATCTTGGACGGGTGTACACCCCTCCAATATTCATCGCGAGGGGGAGAGACAACTCGACAGGGCGTATAGGGGCACACCATGAATCTTGGACGGGTGTACACCCCTCCAACATTCAGCGCTAGGGGTATATACCCCTCAACAAACTAGTCCACAGCCCATGCGATGAATCCCTGAAGAGCCTACATCCTCCAAGGATTCATCGCATCCACACTAGACTAGTGTAGAGCCCATGCGATGAATCCTTGGAGGGTCTACATCATCAGGGATTCATTGCATCCACCCTAAATTAGTGTACAGCCCATGCAAAGAATCCTTGAAGGGCCTATACCCTGCAAGGATGCATCGCACCCACTCTAGACTAGTGTACAGCCCGTGCGGTGAATCCGTCAAGGGTCTACACCCTGCAAGGATTCATCCCATCAACTCTACATCAGTGTACGGCCTATGGGACGAGTGGTTGGAGGGTCTACACCAATCAAGGATTCATCACATCCACCCTAGATTAGTGCGCAGCCCATGCAATGAATGCTTGAAGGGTTCACACCCTCAAACGATTCATCACATCCACTCTAGACTAGTGTACAGCCCACGCGATGAATCCTTGAAGGGTCTACACCCTCCATGGATTCATCGCATCCACTCTAGACTAGTGTACAACACATGTGATGAATCCTTCAAGGGTCTACACCCTCCTGTTATTCATCGCATCCACTTTAGACTAGTGTAGACCCCATGCGATGAATCCTTCAAGGGTCTACACCCTCCATGGATTCATCGCATCCACTCTAGACTAGTGTACAACACATGTGATGAATCCTTGAAGGGTCTACACCCTCAAACGATTCATCGCATCAACTCTAGACTAGTGTACAGCCCACGCGATGAATCCTTCAAGGGTCTACACCCTCCTGTTATTCATCGCATCCACCTTAGACTAGTGTAGACCCCATGCGATGAATCCTTGAAGGGTCTACACCCTCCACGTATTCATCGCATCCACCCTAGACTAGTGTACAGCCCATGCGATGAATCCTTGGAGAATCTACACCCATCCAGGATTCATCGCATCCACTCTACATCCGTGTACAGCCCATGCAACGAATCCTTGAAGGTTCTACACCCATCAAGGATTCCTCGCATCCACCCTAGACTGGTGTAGAACCCATGCGATGGATCATGGGAGGGTCTACACCCATCAAGGAGTCATCGCATCCACCCTAGACTAGTGTACAACCCATGAGATGAATCCTTGAAGGGTCTACACCCTCCAAGGATTCATCGCATCCACCCTAGACTAGTGTACAGCCCATGCGATGAATCCTTGGAGGGTCTACACCCTCCAAGGATTCATCGCATCCACTCTAGACTGGTGTACAGCCCATGCAGTGAATCCTTTAAGGGTCTACACCCTCCAAGGATTCATCACATCCACTCTACATTGAGTGTACAGCCCATGCGATGAATCCTTGAAGGGTCTACACCCTCCAAGTATTCATCACATCCACTCTAGACTAGTGTACAGCCCATGCGATGAATCCTTGGAGGATCTACACCCATCAAGGACTCATGGCATCTACTCCACATCAATGTACAACCCATGCGATGATTCCTTGAAGGGTCTACACCCATCAAGGATTCATCGCTTCCACCCTCGACTAGTGTAGCACCCATGCGATGGATCCTTGGGGGGTCTACACCCATCAAGGATTCATCGCATCTACCCTAGATTAGTGTACGGCCCATGCGATGAATCCTTGAAGGGTATACATCCTCCAAGTATTCATCGCATCCACTCTAGACTATTCTACAGCCCATGCAGTGAATCCTTGGAGGGTCTACAGCCTCCAAGGATTCATTGCATCCACTCTAGACTAGTGTAGACCCCATGCCATTAATCCTTGAAGGGCCTACATCCATTAAGGATTCATCGCATCCACCCAACACTAGTGTACATCCTATGCGATGATCCTTGGAGGGTCTACACCCTCAAAGGAATGATCGCATCAGCTCTAGACTAGTGTACAGCCCATGCGATGAATCCTTCAAGGGTCTACACCCTCCAAGAATTCATCACATCCGCTGTACATTGAGTGTACAGCCCATGCGATGAATCTTTGAAGGGTCTACACCCTCAAAAGATTCATCGCATCTACCCTAGACTAGTGTACAGCCCATGCGATGAATCCTTGGAGGGTCTACACCCATCAAGGAGTCATGGCATCCACTTCACAGCATTGTACAGCCCATGCGATGATCTCTTGAAGGGTCTACACCGATCAAGGATTCATCACGTCCACCCTAGACTGGTGTAGCACCCATAAGATGGATCCTTGGGGGGTCTACACCCATCAAGGATTCATCGCATTCCCTTTAGACTAGTGTAGAATCCATGCGATGAATCCTTGAAGGGTGTACACCCTCCAAGTATGCATCACGTCCACTCTAGACTATTATACATCCCATGAAGTGAATCCTTGGAGGGTCTGCATCCATTAAGGATTCAACGCATCCCCCGTAGACTAGTGTACCGTCCACGGGATGAAGCCTTGCCGGGTTTACACCCATCAAGGATCCATCGCATCCACTCTAGACTAGTGTACAGCCCATGCGATGAATCCTTCAAGGGTATACACCCTCCAAAGATTCATCGCATCCACTCTAGACTAGTGTACAGCCCATGCGGTGAAGTAAGGTATAGACCCGTCGACTGGGGGTATAGGGGCACACGATGAATATTGGAAAGGTGTACACCCCTCCAATATCCATCGCGAGGGGTATAGACCACTTGACAAGGCGCATAGAGCAGGCGATGAATATTGGGGGGGGTGTACACCCTTCGAACATTCATCGCGAGGGGTATAGACCACTCCACAGGAAGTATAGGGGCACACGATGGATATTGGAAGGGTGCACACCCCTCCACTATTCATCGCGAGGGGTATAGACCCCTCGACGGGCGTATAGGGGTAGGCTATGAATATTGGAAGGGTGTACGCCCCTCCAACATTCATCACGAGGGGGAGAGACCACTCGACGGGGGGTATAGCAACACGCGATGCATATTACAAGGGTATACACCCCTCCAATGGTCATCGTGAGGAGTATAGACCACGCGACAGGGGTAATACGGGCACGCGATGAATATTGGAAGGGTGTACGCCCCTCCAATGTTCATCGCGAGGGGTATAGACCACGCGACAGGGGGTATAGGGGCACGCGATCAATATTGGAAGGGTGTACACCACTCCAATATTCATCGTGAGAGGTAAAGACCACTCGACAGGGGGTATACGGGCACGCGATGAATATTGGAAGGGTGTACACCACTCCAATAGTCATCGTGAGGGGTATAGACCACTCCATAGGGGGTATAGGGGCACGCGATGAAAATTAGAAGGGTGTACAACCCTCCAATATTCATCGTGAGGGGGAGAGACTACTCAACAGGGGGTATAGGGGCACACAGTGAATATTGGAAGGGTGTACAACCCTCCGATATTCATTGTCAGGGGTATAGACCTCTCGTTGGGGGTATAGTGGCACACAAAGAATAATAGCACGGTGTACACCCCTCCAATATTCATCATGAGTGGTATAGACCACTCGACAGGGGGTACATGGGCACGCGATGAATATTGGAAGGGTGTACACCCCTCCAACACTCATCGAGACAGGGAGAGACCCCTCGACAGGGGGTATAGCAGCACAGGATGCATATTAGAAGGGTGCACACCCCTCCGATGTTCATCGCGAGGGGTATAGACCACGCGGCAGTGGGTATAGGGGCACACGATGAATATTGGAAGGGTGTACACCCCTCCAATATTCATCGCGAGGGGGAGAGACAACTCGAAAGGGGGTATAGCAGCACGCGATGAATATTAGCACGGTGTACACCCCTCCAATATTCATCACGAGTGGTATAGACCACTCGACAGGGGGGTATATGGGCACACGATGAATATTCGAAGAGTGTACACCCCTCCAACATTCATCTCCAGAGGTATATACCACTCGACAGGGGGTATGGGGCACACAATGACTATTGGCTGGGTGTCCACCCCTCAAATATTCATCGCGAGGGGTATAGACCCCTCGACAGGGGGTGTCGGGGCACGAGATGGATATTGGAAGGGTGTACACCCCTGCAATATTCATCCCGAGGGTATAGACCCCTCGACAGGGAATATAGGGGCACGCAATGAATAATGGAAGTGTGTACACCCCTCCTACATTCATCGCGAGGGGGAGAGACTAGTCCACAGGGGGTATAGGGGCACCCGATGAATATTAGATGCGTGTACAACCGTCCAATATTCATCGCGAGGGCTATAGACCCCTCGAAAGGGGTATAGGGGCACGCGATGACGATTGGGGGGATGTACACCCCACCAATATTCATCGCGAGGGGGACAGATACCTCGACACGGGGTATAGGGGCACGAGATGAATGTCGTAAGGGTGCACACCCCTCCAACATTCATCCCGAGGGGTATACACCACTCGACAAGGGGTATAGGGGCACACATTGAATATTGGAAGGGTGTACACCCCTCCAACATTCATCGTGAGGGGTATAAACCCCTCGACAGGGGGTATAGGGGCATGTGATGCATATTGCGAGTGTGTACACCCCTCCCATATTCATCGCGAGGGGTATTGATGGGGAGGGTGAGGCTATGAAATTGATAGGGGAGGTCCTATGAAATTGATGGGGGGGTTTATAAAATTGAATGGGGGGGCGCTATGAAATTGATAGGGAGCAACTATGAAATAGATGGGGGGGGGGCTATGAAATTGATTGGGGGGGGGCTGTGAAATCAATGGGTGGGGGGCTATAAAATTGATAGGGTGGGGGGTATGAAATTCACAAGGGGGGCCTATGAAATTGATGGGGGGGGGCTAAGAAATTGACGGGGGGGGGCTATGAAATTGATACGGGGGGGATGAAATTCACAGGGGGGTGGGGGCGATAAATTGATGTGGGGGGCTATGAAATTGATACGGGGGGTCTATGAAATTGATTTTGGGTGCCTATGAAATTGATACAAGGGAGGGGCCTATGAAATTGATGGGGGGCGGGGCTACGAAATTCATTGGGAGGGGCCTACAAAATTGATAGAGGGGCCGATGAAATCGATGGGGGGGCCAATGAAATTGATGGGGGGGGGGGCTAAAAAATAGATTGGAGGGGCTTTTGAAACACCCTCCCGCACCCCTGAATGACCCCCCTCCCAAGGCAGTTCTTTCAACTCCCACCCCCCCGGTGAAAAGCGTGTAATAAAACGAAAAGGCACCGGCCCCCAACCAAGGCTTGAAGCGAGGGCAGCCCCATAGTTCCTATGGATATGTCAAAGTGTGTGTGCGTGTGTGTGTGTGTGTGTGCGTGTGTGTGTGCGATGTACTATTAACGAGGGTTGATGGCTTTTAATGTCCTGGCCGCTCTTGCGACGGGAGGGTTAGGGGTTAGCGGGTTAGAGCCTGCCTGAAGCCTGCCCTATCCCACCCCCGGCCCCCCGGTATGTCGCGGCGCGGCGGAAGGACGCCGTCCTGAGGCTATGTGCCCTCCTCGGAGGCCCTCCCGTGGCCCTGACCTGGGCCCTGTGTGCCGCCCCGGGGCGACGCCGCCGTCCCCTGCCCTGCTGGGCCTCCCCCCTCCCCCCTGATCATGGGGGCTGGCACGACCGCCGACCCTCCGGAGGGCAAGACGCCCGCTTGTTGCTGCAGCTGCAGCCCCCCCCTCTGGACCGGCAGACACCGTTGTCCCCCCCCCAACACCCTGGGATGCCCTTCGTGGTGGCGGCTGCAGCAATGCCGCACCCCCCTGTGCCCTTTGCATGACTTGCACGCTGGGGCCCTGTGCTCATCGCACAAGGTCTGCATGGGGCGCCGCGGCTGCCCCACTCTTTTGCCCCCCGCCCGCTGCGCCCTCTTCTGTGGGGGGGAGGGGGGAAGGGACTCTGCCTGCTGTCCTGTGACTGCCCCTGGGGGGGGTTCCTGCTCCGCCCGTGTAGCGGATGCCGCCGCCGCCGCCCCCCCGGAGCTGTCCCCTGGGGGATGGCAGTCAATCGACATCTCCTGTCCCCCCCCTGAGGGGTCCCCCTCCGCCGCCTCCGCCCCCGGCGCGCCGCCCCCCGAAAGGCTTGGGTGAGGTTCGACCGAAGCCCCCTGGTCCTGCCCCCCCCCTCGGGGGGGGTTCGCGGCCCCCGGGGGGGGGTCGGCGCCCTCCCCTTTGGCTGATGACCCCGCCCGAGCCGCCGTCAGCCGGCGTGAGATGTCCCCGAAAATGTCCGCCAGCCCCCGGGAGGGGAGGGAGGGGGGGTGGGGACGCGGCTGAACCCCCCCCACCCATGCGTGTCCGCCCGGGCGTCCGGCTGGCACGCGTGGCGCTTGGACTCCGCGTGCCCCCCCGTGCCCGGTGGCTCCCGCTGGGAGGGGCGGGGAGAGCGGGAAGGGCCTCCTGAGCTCTCCCTGCTGGTTTAACATACCGGAGCCGCTTAAGCTGTGTGCCCCCCCCCTGGAGACGCTTGGGGGGGGGGGCGGGAACTCCTCCTGGCGTCGCGCGTGCTCGTGCTCCGGGCGTGCTCGTCGCGTCTCGCGCTCTGGCGAGGATGATTGCGGGCGGGGTCGTTTGCGTGCGCTGGGCGAGCCCCGTGCGGCCTGGGACGCCGCCACGGGGCCGGCCCCGGCCGGCCGCGCGGGCTGCAGCCACGCCCGCAGTGCTCGCGCCGCCACGCGTGCTTGTGCCGCGTCCATGCGGTGCCCTTCGTGCGCCCGCTGGCAGCAGTGCTCGGCGCCCCGCTGCACGCAGGCGGCACAGGGCGGGGCCCGGTGTCGCGCACACAGGGCCACCTGCGGCGGCGGTGCTACGCGGTCCGCGTCCCCGCCTCCGGCCCCGCGCCGGTCGCGCTGCACCCGCCGGCGCGGCAAGCGTTGAAAGGGCCGCAGGGGCTGCTGTCCTGGTCCTGCCGGGGGGAGGTAATCCAAGAGGAACACGTCCTGCCGCCCCGCTCCCGGCCGCGCCAGGCGCCGCGCCCACAGCGCTCGGCAGTGTGCCTCCAGCTGGCGCATCTGGAACAGCATGGCTTCCGGGCGCGCGAATAGTGGGCGCGCCGACCGCCCCACACACCTGAAGCCCCCCAGCGGCAGCAGGGACTTCGCCATCCATACCTCCTTGCCATGCATGAGGTCCCCTGCCTGTAGATGTGGCTGCAATGCGTCCAGGGCCATCTTCAGCACTTGGCCCCTGGTGCGTAGCGGCAGGGTGACCCCCCGCAGCCGGTGGTCGCTGGGGGCCGGGAGGGCCCGTTCCGCGTGTGCCTCGAAGTCCAGGGCCAGCTCCACGTATGTCACATGGCCCGGCCCTGGTAGCCACCGCAGCTGGCCTGCCCACTGCAGGAGCGCCACCGCGAAGGATGCCTCCCATGGCCATCCCGGCGGCGGGCCGGCGCGCAACGCCAGCGGCGCCGCTGGTGGCGCCGGGCGATGTGGGCCCGCGCCCAGTTGCCCCCATGGGTAGCCCCGGCGCGCATCGGGAGGGCGTCTGCGCGCGATCGCAAAGACCGAGGGGCCCGCGCCCGCGTCTCGGCGAGCCGCGACTTCCGCTCCCATGCGCGCCGATAGCACCGCCAGATACATGCCATAGAGACGGTACATGAGCCGCCCCGCCTGCTCCACCCCCTCTGGCTGGACCAATGCCGCCGGCAACAGGCCCGTCGCGCGCAGGCACACCGGCCACGCCTGCGGGAGGGCCAGTGCCGGTAGCGGCGCTGCCTCGGCCTGCACCAGCGGGAGCCAGGCGGCCCGTTGCGCTTGCCACTGCGGGCAGTCCCACAGGAGGTGGACCTCCGTCTCCGGTGGGCCCCCGCAATAGGGGCAGGTAGCTAAATCCGAAATTTGATGCTTCTGGACCCGCGCCCCGGTCCATGTCGCCCCGGCTTGCAGTGCTCGCAGCAGTGAGCGCTCCGTCTCCGAGCCGGCCACCGTCATGCCCTGGGAGCAGGCGGGCCTGCATACCTCCGCCCCCAGCCCCCCAAAGGTGGCTGGTCTGCGCCGTTCCAGCGCCGCCAACGCGGTGTACCGCTGCGACTCCCGCACCCGGTGGCATACTTCGCCCCAGTCCCCCAAGACCAGGTGTAGCTGTTCGCGCTGCCCTGGCACGCGCCACACCCACCAGCCGTGCACCGCCTCCCAGCGCAGCTGCCGGACCGACTGCAAGGCCCTGCCCACTGGTCCCGTGTCCGGCGGGCGGTCCGTTTCCTCCAATATTGCCTGGACTAGCACTTGCCCGGCCCCTGGCGTGCGTGCCTGGCGGGCTAGCCATAGTACTCTCGAGTACTGGAGGCGCCACATGGGGGAGACCCGGTGCCCCGGCACCAAGACCGCCCATAGCACCTCCTTTGCCCGCGAGGTGCGTGTGGGTCCCCACAGTGCGCGGACCGCGGCCAACTCCAGCCGCGCCACGTCCCGTGAGCCGACATCTGCTAGCTCCACCCCGTACATCGCCTTGGCGAGGGCCAGCGTCCCAATGGCTACTTCCCGCATGCGGAACGTTGGCAGGCACCCCACCCGCCGCAAAATGGTGGTCCCGCGCGCGAACCGCTCCTGGAGCACCGGTCCGGTGCCCTTCTCTGGATCCAGGCGCACTCCGATCCCGAGCTGCTTAAACTCCCGTGCCAGCGGGACCGGCACCCCTTGCAGGGTGACCGGCTGCGCCTGCTGGTCGCTCATCCGCCATGAGCTTGACTTCGCGGCGTTGGCGCTCTGCCCGGTGTCCGCCAGCCAAACGGCCGTGCGGTCCACGACCGCCTGCGAGTCGGGGACCCCTGGCGCGCCGGGCCGGGGCTCGAGCGTGATGGCCTGGGTGTCGTCCGCATATCCCAGGGGGCATAAGTCCGCGCGCCCCGGGCCCTGCGTCCGCAGGCGCGGTGAAGGCAGCGGCTGCCCCGGGGCTGCCCGTGGCTGTTCGAGCAGCGGCGGGAGTGCGGCGGTCGCCACCACGACGTGGCGTCGCATTGTGTCAATTTCCATCTTCCACACCGTGGTGAGGATATTGATCAAAATGACGCTGAGCGGGCACCCCTGCAGGATGCCGTTGGTGGCTTGCCACCACGCCCCCAGCGCCCCTGCCAGGCGGAACGCCCGCCGTAGCTGCCGATACATGGCCGCCAGGGCGCGCAGCACCCCGTCGTCCATGCCCAACTCGCGGGCGATCCGCAGCACTACCGCTTGCGGGATGAGGTCAAAGCATTTGACATAATCTAGGCTCAGCCCCTCCAGCCGCCATCCCTTGAGCCGGGCCAGCTCTAGGAGGGCCTGCGTGACCGTGGCCGCATCTACGGCCCCCCGCGCCAGGCGGAACCCGAAGGCCTGCGGATGGACCCAGGACTCCTGCCACCGCATTACTTCCCACAGACGGGTCCCCGCCCACAGTCTGTAGACCATGGACAGGACCGTCAGCGGGCGCGTGCCCAATGGCCCCTCCTCCCCTGGCTTGGGGATGAGGGAGGTGTATCCCTGGGCCAATAAGGTGGGCCACCGGCCCACCTCCTCAATCAGCGTGAGGAGCTGGGCCAGCCAATTCAGCACCCTGTCCGGGAGCGCCCGCAGGTCCTGCAGGCTCCACCCGTCCAGGCCCATGGCCGATGGGCGCATGGCCATGAGGCGGCGCCTGAGGTACGGCCCTGTCAGCTGCTTGGCCAACATGGGTACGCGATACAGCAGGTGCCCGTACTTCGCTACGAAGGCATCTGGGCAGGGCTCCGGCCCTTCCGCGTACTTGCGGTTGATGGGCCCCCACGCCGCCCGGACCAGCTCGTCCATCTCCTGGACGTTGGCCGTGGGGGTACCATCCGGCCGCGCAATAAACACCACCGGCGGTGAGAACCCCTCCTCCTTGAGCCACCGGTACACTGCACCTGGCTTGGTTCCCCACTCGGCCTGCAGCCAGGATCGCCACGCCTGCACTCGCTCCCGGTCCTCCCGCTGCACCTGTGTGGCTGCCAGCCTCTTGAGCCGCTCTATGCACTCGTCCAGTGCCGCCGCGGACGGCACGGGCGCCCCGGCGTTGGCTACCGCCTGCGGCGTCAGCGGAAATCGGGCCAGTTCCGGCATCTGCAACTCGTGCAACCGCTGCACCCGCCGGCGCAGCGCGCACCAGGAGTGGGACGTGCTCTCCCCCCTCCCCCGCACCCTGTCGGCCGGCCGTTGTGGGGGGTGCGCTTGCCGCCGCAACGAGCGCGCTGCCCCCTGCGCGGCATGTATGCGGGCCAGTACCGACGTCTTCGGCCCTCCGCCTGCCCGCATCTGCTTGGGGCATTGCCGCACCTCGCGGATCAAGGCCGCCGTGCCCCGCCCCCGTGGCAGGGCCATCGGTGCCACCGGCAGTGGGTGCGCCTGGCCGACGTCCTCGGGCTGCAGGGTGGGCACCGACAGCGCCAGGAGGGACTCCTCTGCCGCCCACGTCCAGTAGGACCACAACGCGTCCACCTCCTGCAACGCTAGCAACCGGTCCCAGTCCGATTGCAGCGGCGCCGTCAGCCGCTCCTCCAGCTCCATCCGCAAGACTGATTCCCTCTTGGGCACCTCCACTGGCCGGGGGCGCACCGCTCGGACCAAGCGCTGCGCGGCCCGCTCCATGGCCAAGGTGAACACCACCGGGAGGTGTCCCGGGATACCCGTGCCGGGCAGCGCCGCGACGTCCGTGACCATGGCCGCCACGCGCGGGTCTGCAAGGACCCCGTCAATGCGGGTGCCCGGGTGCACCCCCTGCCTGTGGTAGGAGCACTGCAGGGGACGCCCTGCGCCTGTGGCAAAGGCGGCGTCCACGTCCACGAGCCGCTGCGTCAGCAGGTGCCCCAGGACCACTGGCGGCAATGCCCCCAGCTCCCCCAGGGGGAAATTGAAATCCCCCCCGACGACGAACGGGGCATTCCCCAGCCTTGCCGCGTACTGGAGTACGGAGTCCCACAGCCCAGCATTGAGCTCCGGGTCGCCCGGCACTCCATATACACAGAGCACATGCAGCACGGTGCTGCCCGTTCGCACGGCGACGCGCACATGCAGGAACCTCGCTGACAGCCACAGGTCCCACGCCAACGGGTCCGCCTGCCTGGTTTTCGGCAGCTTTGCTGCCTCCGCCGCGTGCCCGTCGCGCACGAGCACCGCGACGCCCCCCTCCGGAACGTCCCAGATCCCCCGTCCCCGCGTCTCCAGGGGCGCCCCCCAGAACACAACCCACCCCCGCTGGCGCAGCGCCCCCCGGAGCACCCGCTGCCCTGATGCAGACAGCTTGGTCTCCTGGACCAAAATGACGTCCACGTCCCACGACGTCACCTCATCCATGTGTAGACGCAGCGACGTCGTGTTGACGATGGCCGTCCGCAGCGGCCCTGGGTGGGGGTGGACGTCGCCGCTCAGCAGCGTTTTCAGCCCCGCGGCGTCACGCGCACGGCATACCCTGTCCGCCCCACACCCCCCTGTGCAGGTCGGGGCAGGGGCCTGCCCAGACCGTACCCCCGCAACGGTCAGGGCTGGGGTCTGCCAAGACTGGGCACCTGCCCTGGCCAGGGTCGGGGCCTGCCAAGACTGGGCCCCGGTACAGTGCACTGCGAGGGCCGGGCGGAGCTGGAGCTGGTGCTGCCCCCCCCCCCCCCTCCAGGTCAGCGTCAGGGCCTGAGACCGGGACCTGGGGCTGGTCCCTGCCAGGGCCTGACAGGACTGGACCCCTGTATCGTCCTGGGCCACAACTTGCCCAGGCTGGACCCCTGTTCTGTCGTGCACACAGTGCCGCGCCATCAGGGCCTGGCAGGACTGGGCCCTGGCGCTGGCCAGCGCTGGGGCCTGACAAGACTGGGCCCCTGTCGTGATCAGTCCCAGTCCCTGTCCCGGCTGGACCCCCCTGCTGACGCGTGCACGTTGATGCGCCACCAGGGCCTGGCAAGACTGGGCCCTGGTGTGATTCAATGCTGGGGCCTGACATGTCTGGACCCCTGAATAATTTAGAACCGGGGCCCGAGCAGGCTGCACCCCCCTGCAGGCGTGCGCAAATTGGAGCGCCAGCAGGGCCTGACAAAACTGGACCCTGTCGCCCAAGAGTGGGGCCTCTGCCACCGCCAGCGTCCACACAGAGGCTGGCCGTGCAGCCCACAGCCACAGGTCACCGAGACCCACCATCAGGAGGGCCAGAAGGGTCAGCGTGGCCAGGGTCAGTGGCGGCACCCTCCCCAAGTTGGGCCCCGGGTTAGGCTCCACGTCCCCGCACTCCAACAGGGCCTTGCCCGAGCCCCCTTGGGCGAGCGACGGCCCGCCGATGCGCACCCTGCGCACCCCACAGTCTGGCAGCCGCCCCCGCGACCGAAGGGGCCACGGGACCCAGGCCCGCGGCGCCCACCTCCCCCCCCCGCGCAGCTCGAGCAGGGCTACAGGAGGTCCGGGCGCTGTGCGAGGGCGGCGTCGCTGACTCCCTCCATAGGTGCTGCCCCCGCCGCAGCGGCGTCTTCCTCGCCACCCCCCTCCTGTCCCGTCTGCTCTGAGGGGGGCGGGGGACCCTGCACCCTGTGGAACTTCCCGAGGCGCTGAACTCGCTGGGGGGGGCGCTGCATCCCCCTGACCTCCCACACCCGGTCGCGGCCCCTGGAGTCCGACGAGGGTATCCAGACCCCTGGCCAGCCCTCTGGGACCCCTGTCAGAGTGAGGTCCCAGCGCGGGCGAGCAAACCCCGAGTGCGGGAGGTGCTCGCATCGGACTATGCGAACGTCCCCCGCTTCCCCCCCGAATACCTCCGGAAGCTCCTGCCGAAAGGCCGCCCAGCCATCCTCGGGCAGCCCGTAGTGGAGGGGGTAGCCCCCCACCCGCACCACCACCTTTCGCGGAGATACCTGCGCCCCCAGGAGGTCCCCCACCGCCTGCGCCACACCCTGAGGCACCTGCTGTGCACCGAAAAAACGGATCCCCACTCTCCCCTCTTGATCCCCTTGGATCAGCCCCCCGAAATAGCCGCAGATCTGGGGGTCGGAGGAAAGCTTGACCCACAGATCGGGGAGGGGGGCCCTGGCCGAGGCTGGAAGGCGCACCCAGAGCATGCCCCCCGGCACCGGCGAATCCCCCCCTTGCATCCAAGGCCTGCAGGTGATCCCCTTGTGCTTGCCACTGGCCCTGATCACGGCCTGGGCCTGCACGAGGGGGAGCACCACTGACGCCTCGCAGCGCTTCCCCTGCGCGTCCCCTGCTTCCTGCATCGGGTACGAGGAGGGGTCGCAGGGGGCCACGAACTCGCGCAAAAAATTCTGGACCGTGGCCCGGGTCCAGCCCCGCGCCCTCCTCTTCTCCCCCTGCCCCAGCAGGACCTGGGGGTCGAGGGTGATGGCCACCCGCACCTGAGCCCCCCCCCCGAGGGGTTGGGGGTCTTGCAGGGGGGGGGGCTCTGCGCCGTCGAGCTGCCCATGCCCCCCCTCCCCACCGCCGTCCAGCATGTCTTGGTCCTCCTGGTCCCCCCCCTCGTCTGCGGCGCGGCGCCACCGGATACGGAGTGTGTGGCCCGGCGGGGCCGGGTCGACCTCCCCCTCCGCGGCGCACTCCCAGGGCCCCCTGTGGGTGAGGGGCTGGCAGTGCAGGGCGCCCCCCTGCACCTCCAGATCGGCCCTGGACAGATTCAGGGCCCGCAGCAGGCGCTCCACAGAGCAATGCGCCTTCGCCGCGGACTGCACCAGGATGACGGTGGAGACGGCCTGCACCGCCTCCCACTGCTGCAGTGCGGCGTCGGCAATGTCCCGCACCTCCTCCGCGGTCGCGCCCAGAACGAGGAGCTCCTTGAACGCGGCCCCCTTGTCCTCGACGGGCCACTCGGAGACGCGGCCGCGGGGCTTGATCTGCTGCGCCCCTTCCGCCCGCAGGGGGGCGTAGTCGCGCTCCGTGAAGGGCCGCGACAGCGACATAACGCCCGTGATGCGTGGCGCGCCCTCCAAGAGCCGCAGCAAGTGCTGCGGGGTGGGCTGCAGGGGGGCGCTGAGGCCTCCAGGGCGTTGCGGCGCCGGCCGCACCACAACTCGGGCCCGGCGCGCTGATGGCTGGGCCTGCCCCCCCCTCGGCGCCACGACAACCTGGGGCCCACTCTGTGCTGCCCCACGCGCCCGCGATGCGGCCGCAGCGGCGTAGCCCGTCGCAGAGGAGCCGCCAGCAGGTGCGGCCGAGGCGGCGGCAGCCGGCGAGGCCCCACTCGTCAGGGGGCGGTACTCCTCCGGCAGGCCCACAGACCAGCGCGCTGCCGTGGCCGCCAAGGCACGATCCGCGTGAGGGACCGCATCCCACACCTCCCGAGTGTACGTGGGGGGCGGGAGGCTCCGCGGCGGCGGGGGGCGGCTGGTCTCGCAGTTGACCCTGCCCCTGCACTGCCCCGCATGCTGCCAGGCGACCCCGTACGTGTCCTGCGTCCAGTAGCAGGGCACCTGCCGCGTATCGGTCGAAGCGGCCACGCTGGGGTCCCATGGCCGGCCGCCGCGGTAGGGATTCGGTGGCCCCTTGGGGATGTTCCCCCCGCAGGTGCAGGGCAGCGCGTGCACATACCTGTGGACCGCCTCGTCGTGGCGGTTGGTCCACGACATCCAGCCGCACCCGGCCGCCGCGCCCGCCGCGCGAGCTGCAGCTTGCGCCCTCGGTGGAGATGATGTCGTCGATGTCGGCGCAGCCGCGGCGCCCCCCGGCGCACGCCCACTGCCCCTGGGCTGGGCAGGGGCCTGCCCCTGTGGTTGCTGCCGCTGGGCGCGGTTCTCGTCCCGCAACCGTTGGAGCTCCGCCTGGAGCCCCTCCACCTGCCGCTGCAGCTGGGCGATGAGCTGCGCCTCCGGTGACGGCGGGGCAGGAGGTGGCGCAGCGGGCCCACGTCCACGGGATGCGCCCCGCGGGTGGCGCGCCGGCGGCTGCAGCTGGGCGCCGCCCGCTGCCGCGGCCGCGTTGCCAGCTCCGGCGTGTGCGCCACGGGCTGGCGCCTGTAGGTTGCTGTTGTCGTTGTTGTTGATGTTGTTGACGTTGACGTTCGGGTTCTCGTTGCGCATGTTGGCGAAATAGGGCGCCATGGCGGCCGCGATCGCGGCCCCCAGGGCTGTCACCATGTCGTTGTCCATGTCGAAGGGGTGGTGGCGTTGCACTGCCGCGAAGTCGCAAGCCCACGGCCGCGGAGCGCAGTGCTCTGGCGCGCGCAGTTACGCGTATACGGGCTGAGAGGTGCGCGCTTCGGGCTGTGGGCAGCCCCAGGCGCGCCCTGAAATGGGCAGCCAGCCGGACAGGCCTGTCGCCGGCTGCCGGGGTGCGGCGGAGGGGCCGCAGACGCGAGCGCAGTAACGCGCGTGCGCACAGCCGTATGAGGACGGTGCGGCGCACGGCGACGAGCGAGCACAGCGTGTGCCGCGCGCTGACGCGTGTATGTGGGGCAAGGCGTGAAGCCCAGATCCCCGCGCGATGAACCACCGGAGCTTGGCTCTCAGTGGGGTTGCCCTGCTACCACGTGGCAGGGGCCAAACAAAGCAGGTACTATTAACGAGGGTTGAAGGCTTTTAATGTCTTGGCCGCTCTTGCGACGGGAGGGTTAGGGGATAGCAGGTTAGAGCCTGCCTGTGGCCTTCCCTATCCCTCCCCTGGCCCCCTGGTGTGTCGCGGTGCGGCGGAAGGACGTCCGCCTCGGGTTATGTGCCCTCCTCGGAGGCCCTCCCGTGACCGCGCTGCTGCTCCTACGTGCCCCCGCGGGGCAGCACTGCTGCCCCCGGCCCTGCCGGACTGCCGCCCCCTCCCCCGGACGAGGGTTCCGGTGCGCCCACCGGCCCTCCGAAGGACATGGTGCCCGATGCCCCCCCCCCCCCCTTGAACCGGCAGACACCGTTGCCCCCCCCCCCCCCCAGCACCCTGGGATACCCCTCGTGGTGGCGGCTACAGCAGTGCCGCACCCCCCTGTGCCCCTTGCATGACGTGCATGCCGGGGCCCGGTGCTCATCACACAGGGTCTGCATAGGGCACCGTGGCTGCCCTGTTCGTTTCCCCCCCACGCGCTGAGCCCTTTTCTGTGGGGGGGAGGGTGGGAGAAGCTGCCTTGGTTGCCCCGGCACGGCCCCGTGTGGGGAGGGCGGGTCTTGTTCCACTTGTGCAGCGGAGGTCTCCGCCTCCGCCCCCTGCGCGCCGCCCCGCGAGGGATGGGGCTGGGGGTCGACCGATGTCCCCTGCTCATGCCCCCCCCCCTCGGGGGGGGGGGGGGGTTCGCGGCCCCTGGGGGGGGGGGGGGGGTCAATGCCCTCCCCTTTGGCTAATGACCCTGCCCGCGCCGCCGTCAGCCGGCGGAAGAAGCCGCCGAAAATATCCGCCAACCCTCGGGAGGGGGGGGGGGGAGAGGGGGATGGGGACGCGGTTGTACCCCCCTCACCCGTGTGTGTCCGCCCGGGTGACCTGCCGGCATGCGTGACGCCTGTACTGTGCGTGCCCCCCCTTGCCCGGTGGTTCCCGCTGGGGAAGCGTGGAGAGCGGGGAGGGCTGCATGAGCCCTTCCTGCTCGTTTAACATACCGGAGCCGCTTAAGCTGTGTGCCCCGCCCCCCTTGGAGACACTTGGGGGGGGGGGGCGAGAACTCCTCCTGGCGTTGCGCGTGCTCGTGCTCTGGGCGTGCTCGTTGCGTCTCGCGCGCTGGTGAGGAAGATCGCGAGCGGGGACATTTGCGCGCGCTTGGCGAGCCCCGTGCGGCCTGGGACGCCGCCACGGAGCCGGCCCCGGCCAGCTGCGCGGGCTGCAGCCACGCCCGCACCGCTCGCACCACCACGCGCGCTTGAGCCGCGCCCATGCGGTGCCCTTCGTGTGCCCGCTAGCAGTAGTGCTCGGCGCCCCGCTGCACGCAGGCGGCACAGGGCGGGGCCCGGTGTCGCGCACACAGGGCCACCCGCGGCGGCGTTGCCGCGCGGCCCGCGCCCCCGCCTTCGGCCCCATGACGGTCGCGGTACACTCGCCGGCGCGGCAAGCGCTAAAAGGGCCGCAGGGGCTCGTGCCCTGGTCCTGCCTGGGGGAGGTAATCCAATAGGAACACATCCTGCCGCCCCGCTCCCGGCCGCGCCAGGCGCCGCGTCCACAGCGGGCGGCAGTGCGCCTCCAGCTGGCGCATCTGGAACAACATGGCGTCCGGGCGCGCGAATAGTGGGCGCGCTGCCCTCCCCAAACACTTGAAGCCCCCCAGCGGCAAGAGGGATTTGGCCATCCATTCCTCCTTGCCCCGTAGCAGGTCCCCTGCTTGCAAATGCGGCCGCAGCGCATCCATGGCCATTTTCAGCACTTGGCCCCTGGTGCGTAGCAACAACGTGCCCCCCCCGCAGCCGGTGGTCGCTGCGGGCCGGGAGTGCCCGCTCCGTGTGGGCTGGAAGTCTGTCGGCCAGCTCCACGTACGTCACGTGGCTCTGCCCTAGTACCCACCGCAGCTGGCTAGCCCAGTGCAGGAGCGCCACCCCAAAGGACGCCTCCCACCGCCACCCCGGCGGCGGGCCGGCGCGCAAGGCCAACGGCGCCGTTGGTGGGGCTGGGGGATGTGGGCCCGTGCCTAGTTGTCCCCATGGGTAGCCCCGGCGCGCATCGGGAGGGCGTCGGCGCGCGATCGCAAAGACCGAGGGGCCCGCGCCCGCGTCTCGACGTGCCGCGACTTCCGCTCCCATGCGTGCCGAAAGCACCGCCAAATACATGCCATATAGGCGGTACAATGTACTAATAACGAGGGTTGACGGCTTTTGATGTCCTAGCCGCTCTTGCTACGGGACAGTTAAGGGTTAGCGGGTTAGAGCCTGCCTGTGGCCTGCCCTATCCGACCCCTGCCCCCCCGTTGTGTCGCGGCGCGGCGGAAGGACATAATCCCCGTGATCAAGTGACCTCTTCTAAGGCCCTCCCATACAGGAGGCAGGGCTCGTCCGCCCATACCCAAACTAGGCCCCGGAGGTCCAGGGGGTCACTGCGCTGCAGGCAGCCTATGGCCCCCTGCTCGATGAGGCCCCGACCGTTGCGCGTTGCCGCCGTCGACTCCACGGAGTCCAGAGCGGCATCGGCTACCGATGCCGCCGCCCGTGTTGCGACCGAGACGGACACGGAGATGGCTGTTGCCGCCGCCACTACTGCCGCGGTCGCCCCTGCCGTGGACGCGACCGGTTGACGCGCCCTGGTGCGGGCTCGCCCCTGGGCCTCCGCCCCGGGACGCCCCGGGAGGGCGTCGTGGGCGGGGGCACGCATGTCGCCGGCAGCTCCGGCCACTCCGCCGTGGCGGCCGCTTGCCCCGGCGGGGCCCAAGCGCGCGCGATCCGCACGGTAGCCTCCTTGTCCGCGACCGCTTGCTGCACGGCTTGCGTCTCGTTGCTGTCGTTCGTGGCGTCGTCGTCGCCGTCACCGACCGTGCTGCTGCCCTTGTCGGAAACATTGTTGCCGGCCACCGGCCTGGTTGCGCCCCGCGGGAGGCCCGCAGGGCGCTCGATGTTGTCCGTCACGGCCGGCAACTAGTCCCACATCAGCCCCGCGAATGTGCCCCAGTCGCGGCTGCTTAGGTGGGGCAGCGAACGGTGGTAGCCCTCCAATGTTGGCTCCGCGCGGAGGCGCTTTATGAGGGCCGCACGATGCCGCCATATGGCCTCCTCCGTGGCCGCCATAAATGGCCGCGCGAGCTGGCTGGGTTCGTCCGGCTGCTTCTCCTCGTTGCAGACGACAACGGCGGCGGCAGCCCGCGACGGATGTGCCCGGGGCTCGGCCCTGCGTGAAGGCCGTGGGTGGCCCTCAACGCCGGGGGACGGCCGGCTCTGGCATTTTGTGGGTAAGCACCCAACCATGGTCAAGGCGCCAGAAAAAGAGCGTGTACTATTTACGAGGGTTGAAGGCTTTTCATGTCTTGGCCGCTCTTGCGACGGGGGTGTTACGGATTAGCGGGTTAGAGCCTGCCTATGGCCTGCCCTATGCCTGTCCTATGTACTATTAACGAGAGGGAGACCCATATGTGGCGGTGGTGCAACCGGTATATTTAGCCCGGCACCTGGGCTGGGCTGTGCATACACTCGTGTTTGCATCTTTCCACGGAGTCAGAACCGTTGTGGTGTAGCGGGCTCAAGTAACTTGCGACGATGCGCGCCCGCAGCCCGTGAAAGACAAGGTCCTCACGACTGCCGTGTCGTCATCATCCACCTGCATCCCCCGCGGCCGCGGGGCTGAAGGGGAGGGGGGGATCGGTGATTTGGGTCTCTGTCCCTTGGGGGATGGCAGTGTGGGTGGGTGGTAAATGTGGTGAGCGTGGATGCATCCGCGAATTTGCTGGGGCTGCAAACTGCAGCCGAGGTCGCGTGTTGGCGCCTGCCGGGGTTAGCGCTGTCCTTTGGCCCACACCTCTGTGCAGGGTATTAACCTTGTGATGTCCTCGTTGGCCGCAGTGCCGTATACCCCGTTGCATCAGGGTGCAGCACGGGCACGGCGGCAGCCCGTGCGTCTAGCAGCCTCAGAGAATCGTCTGCAGTCTACATACCGTGGAGGGTGGTGGCCTTTGTCGCAGCACGCCACCGCCAACAGGCGGAGCCGTTTACATGTTACGCATGCGGCAGTTTGTGGGCGGGGTACGCATGTGCTCATATCATGATATCATGGGACAGGGGACCGCGATACACGTGGCTGGTGCCGTCGGTTGCGGTGCACGCTTGCGCGTGACGGTATTCGGGGCTTGGACGGCTTTGCCTCCCCCCATTACCGGGTAAAAGTCCCCCGCAAAATTTGTCGCCCCCCCACCCCTAGCGCAGGGGGAAGATGAGGGCATCAGCCCAGTGTTCAAGCTGCGCGTAACTTCACGCTGTAGGCGCGCCTCCTCCACTTCTACCTCCGTTTTTCTGCGACCATACTCATATCGTGTGTGTGTTTTACTGCGCGTGTGCGTGCACAGCGTCCATGTGGACTCGCAATAGGAAGCCAAAAGCTGAACGTGCTTGTGCATGGGTGCCGCCGGCAGGGTGTGTGCCCCGTACTCTTGAAAATCGAGCGCCAGCTCGATGAAGGACACAGTGTCTATGTCATCCGTCCACTGTAGCGCTCGCAACCAAGCTACTAGGTCCTCCAGAAAGGGCTTTTCCGCGAAGTGATGTTGTGTAGGCATACCGGGCACGCCGGGGTGGGGGTGGGGGGGGGGGGCATGGGGCCAACCAGCTGATGGTAGGGATATGCGCTGCGCGCCTGCGGGGACACTATGGGAAAGAGTTTGGGTGCTTGTTGGTCCCGCAGCTAGCGTGCCGCCAATATGGCTACAAACACGGCACCAAGGTCCTATAAGAATGGAAGGTCATGCTGCACCACCTGCCTCTTCATCGGTGGCCCTATTTCAGGTAGGAGACAGCCGATTTTCAGGTTGCCGCCCATTCTGTGCAGTCCCAGAGAAGGTGCGGTTCGGTTTCATTTGCCTGTTGGCAATATGGGCAGCACTGGCGGGTGATCATGCCCGGCTAGTGTGTGTTGACCGCTGTCGAGAGACCCCGAGCCCGTAGTGTGCGCAGCAGCGAGCGTTCCTGTTCTGACTGCAAAGAGGTGATGCTGGCACAAACCAGCCTCCGTTTGTGTGATAGTGCATGCCTGCAAATTGGCGTGGCCGCGTGGCTATGAGGTGTGTGATGTTCTGCGACCGCAACTGCTGCCTGATGTGGTGCTTGACCGGCTTAAAGTCCCTTGTCAGTTGGAGGGCGTCTGTGGTGCACGGCACTTGCCATCCCACCCACCCGAGAGCGGTTGCCATCCCCGGTCCTATAGAGGTATCAAAGGTCCCGACTTGCGTGTGGGGGGGCTCTCTTCCCACGCGGCTTGTGCGGTGATCTTGGGTGGGCCACGTGTTTTGCAAGGGCTTGCCAGCCAGATGCGGCGGCCGTAAGGAACCTGCAGGGAGGGGGCAATTCTGTGTCGCTAACTCAAGAGGCCAAAAATTATTTCGTTCGCTCTGCTTGGTCTGGAGGCTCCCCATATGGCTTTGAGGATCCGTTTTTCGTACGCCCTGATGTCTTTTTGGATGATGGCCACCATTTCAAATGCATGGAGGCCTGTGGTATTCACCATGGTAGTGACCACCTTACATCTGTCGTCGAATCTCCCTGCACGCCGTGTATCCGATCCACCAAAGCGGATGCTTTGCCTATACGTTTTAGGATGTGTCTCTACTACGCACGCCTGCCCCCAATAAGCGAAACCCGGTTTCTTCGGGAAAAGACACGCCTTGCATCTGCATTTCCTCATCACTGTCGGGGATGACAAAATTGACTAATTTCTTTGGTTTAACATTGTGCCCTGTGGTTTGAAGCCATTCGTGTGTGCACTCCAACAGGGGCTGAAATGTGCGCTGTCCCGCGGCCTTGCCGTATGTGTCATCCGCATAGCCGAGGCTGTTAAAAGGAAGTCTAACGCTTCCTCGGGTTTCCCCCCTGGCGGTAGCCGTGTGGGGGATATGCGCATGTCTTGTGACTGTGCATCTAGGATTTTCTTCCACATGCCTGTCATGAGATTAATCAAGATGCCACTCAGCGGACACCCTTGCAGGATGCCGTTTGCTGCGGCGACAAAGGTGTAGAGAAATCCCATTATCTTAAAGCAGCGGGTCAGCTGTGTGTAAATTCCGGACAACGCTCTGTGGCTGCCTGGGTGCATGCCCTGTTTCCAGGGTGACGCCGAGCACTACTGACTGAGGTATTAAGTTGAAACAGTGAACGTAATCCAACCCAAAACCCTTGAGTGCAGCGCGCATGACGGTGTGTAGCTCGATAAGCAGTGCAATGAGGGCCGCTGCATCCGTGGCCCCTCTCTTTTTCCCATAACCCATAGGTGTGGGGGTATACCCATTTTTCTGGCTAGATCATGCATTCCTGCAGCTTGACGCCGGCCCACATTCTGTATAGCTGTGAAAGCACCGCGAGTGGACGCTGTTGCATAGGCAGCATGCCCTCCCCTCTTGGAATTAAAGATACGAAGCCGCGGGCAAGCACGCGGGGCCACCGCCCCGTGGACTCAAGGTGCGTCGGTAATTGAGCCAGCATGTCAAACAGTGCGCTTCGCAGGCACAGCAGGTCCGCCTCACACCAGCCGTCTAGATCCGTGGCTATTTGTACTGTCATTTTTCGAAAACGCTTGCGCAGTCTTGCGCTTGTGAGGGGGGTGGCGTCCAAGTCTGCATTGCTTTCAATGAAGTTCCGATACTTATGCACAGAAAAGATCCGGGTCTAGCTCAGGGGAGTCTGCGTACTTGCGCATGACCTTGTGCCAGGACTCATGCACGATTTCATCCATGCGGTCCACATTGGCCGTGGGGACCCTTGTCGCAGGGTCCTTTAACATGACCAAGGGTGCTTGGCATTCATTCTTGGTCCATTTATATAGGTCCTTGGGACAGTCTAACCACGCTTGTCCCATGGACTAGCACCACGGTTGCAAGAGCGCCAATTCCAGTGCTCGCGCGTGCTTTCTGCCCATAGACTGCAGTGAGTCATGCAGTGTCATGATGTCTTTCACGGGGGGGTTCGGTGCGGCATTGGCAGGTGTGGATCGG
The DNA here is from genome assembly GCA_964036045.1 of Eutreptiella sp. 'Long Island Sound 2002'. Taxonomy (NCBI): domain Eukaryota; phylum Euglenozoa; class Euglenophyceae; order Eutreptiales; family Eutreptiaceae; genus Eutreptiella; species Eutreptiella sp. 'Long Island Sound 2002'. Next base: position 98,255,617 of record OZ038380.1, on the reverse strand, counting down.
GGGCCAAGTGCTGAAGTTCATGGAGAGAAAGGTCATCGCGGACCACACGCCCTATCTTGCGCACGCGGCGGCATTCCGCGACCCAGTTGTACCTGACATGGTTTGGCATGGGTCCCAGCTCTGCAGTGCCTTCTGGCTGCGAACCTGAACTGTGCCGAATTGGCTGTGCGCCCGGCGGCCCGCTGGGGCGTAGTGATCCTAGTGCACTTTGGATTCTGGATAGCAGTTTGGTGCATGGTGCCCCTGATTTTGTGGATTTAGTGGGGCACAACGCGGCTTAAATTGCATAAGCATGTCATCGGTGCCACGTCCTTGCTCTACGGCGAAGGGGGCATAGGGGATGGGTCGCCTATGTGCGTGGTGAGACTGTCACCGCTCAGGGCAAGCCCTGTTTCCTCAGCGAGCCATGTCCAAAATTCCCATAGCCTGTCCATTGAGGCCCCCGTATCAAGCAGGGAGTCCCAACGGGGTATGCGTGGGCACAAAAGCTCCTTGCAGATTTCCTTTAGCTCTGTGTCGTCCCCTGGCGGCAGACTGATGGGGGGGAGTTTGCGGAGTTTCATCACCCGCTGTACGGGTGCATCTATGTTGAGTGTGTATCTGGCTGCATTGTGACCGGGCAGTCCGTGTTCAGAGACCTCTTCCATTGCCGTGAGTGAATCTGCGTGTGCTGGATCCACCATCATGGCACCAATTTGTGTTGCGGTGCCGTCCCCGTGTGTGCACACGGATAGGGGTGGTGTCCGGCTGGCGTGCATGCGCGAGATCAATGTCCATAAAGGGGGCGGCAGGTATGGAATTGAAGTTGTCAAAGCTGAAGAGCGTTAGTAAGGACAATGAGGCCTGTGTTCCCCACACCCAAAGAGTAGCAGATGATTGCCTCCGAAAAATCACGATTCAGAGCTGGGTTTTCGGTGATGCCCGAAACCACCTGTATATTTATGTATTCTCGCCCCTCCCATAAGCAGGCGATGACATGGAGCCATCTGCCCGACTGCCAAAATTTCTGTTGCAGTAGATCACTTGTTGCATCTACCTTGCGGCAAATCCAATCCCTCTTGCAAAAGACTCCCACCCCTCCCTGTGGCGCCCCCCATATCCCTCGCGTGGGGGAAGAGTGGGGGAAGCCCAAAAAATAGTCCCAGCCAAGCTCCCTGGCCAACTGTTGCATGCAATGCTGTCCAACTTGTGTCAGGCGGGTTTCTTGCAGACCCACAAAATGAGACAAAAAATCGAATACCGTCTCATAGTGCGCGCGCATCGAAGTGACATTAGCATTTACAAAGGTCAGCCCTGGAGGGGGGGGGGCAAGGTTTCGACAAATGTCCCCACATCTCAGCAGGCACAAGCGGGCCCCTGCGGGCCCTACGCTATTTGTAGTAGGTCGGCATCGGCATTGTCGCCAGCCTCCACGTCCACTGCCATGGTCCTCTGGCTTGCGACACCCTGTCAGAGCGGGCAGGACAGCGTTGCGCCCCACTGTTCGGTACCGTCGCCAGACCGTCGCCATGACGACCCTTTGCCATGACCGCTCGCAAAGCCCTGTGTTGGCGGCGGGCACTTTGGACCCCTCCTAGCTGGCCGGCACTCCCGTTAGTTCCACATCGCGGATTGGACAATCCATCCCTGACCTTTGAAGGTGGCGGGTGCGCATCACCTTGACGCCGCAGCCAAAAAGTTTGATGACTTCTCGTTGGGCCACCTGCTGGTCCCCTCAAGTAAGGCCGAAAGTCAGGCCGTACCCATACACGCGTGCACTGGTCACCTGGGGGTGTTGCACAAATACTGAGATAGTGTGCAATTCCCTGCCTGATTTCTGGTAGCACAGCACCCTCCACACGCGGATCCTAATGCGGTTCTCCTTGTTGCGGGTAAGAATGCCGGTGAACCATGGACGATCTTTCAGCTTGTGGTGCTGCTGGTGGTTGGGTCGCGTGGTGCCCTCTAGGAGCTTTAGCCAGCACATATGCACTTTTAGCCATGCAAGATCGACATCCATGCTCAGAAGGAGCTTGTATTGCACATCCCCCTGTTACCCGCTCTGCTTCGGGGCCTGTTGCACGAAAGGGTAGGGTAGGGCCATCGTGACTTGTAATTTGCTCCCACGTTTCCCGACCACCATGGGGGGGGGTGGGGGGCAAGGTACTCTGGGTTCCAGCAACGGGCAGGTAACATCCTAGCATGTGGACTTGACCCACATGACCCACTTCGTTTTGTTGGCGGTCTCTCCGCCATCGCGGAGCATCCGCTGGGTCGAGCGTGCACACGACTCGAAGAGCCGCCTTGTCCTGCGGAAGCGGCTCCGGCTCCTGGTCCTTCGTGTAGTCCCCCTCCGCGGCTTTGCATGCCCATTGCACGAGAAGCATGTGGCCTGAAGGGCTAACAGTGATACCAGCGTCCTGAGTCATCCAAGAGAAGCGCTCAGCAATGACGACGATCCGTGTGTGGCAGCAGTTGACCAGCACGCTGTCGCGGCTGCGACCAAGCGATCCGTGAATCCCAGAGATTGAAAAATCCCTTCTAGAGCCAGCTGTGGAAAGAAAAAGCGCAGAGACTGAGTCTATTTGTGCGTGCTTGTCCACAGACTGAAACTGCAATTGCGTGTGCATCGTGTACTGTCTGTCCACCGAGGAGAACATGTCCAAAATTTTCCGAGTGTTCTGCGAGAGGCCAGTCTGTGACCTTCTTCCCTGCAGCAATTTGCTTCACGCCAAGAGCCTTCTTGTCGTCGTCGGTGTAATTTGCACGGCCGTGACCCTCTGCACGCGTTTTTTGAGACCAGCTTGGCAGTTTTTGCGGCCACTGGTTGTATAGGGTCCTCTTGTGGTGGCATAATTTGCACTACCACCAAGTTTTTCCCTAGTTTGGGATTTGACTTCAATGCGGCCGCATAGGAGGCTTTCTGCTCCCCAGATGGAGAGTAGGGTGAAGGAGAGGAGGGAGTAGGCCTGGACGGCGAGTCCCCATCTCGACGGGACGATCTGGCCTCCTAGAGCTCTTGACGAAGAGCTCAAACGGTGTCCTTCAGCTGCCGCATGATCTCCAGCAACTCCCTTTCCGGTTCCTATGGGGCGGGCTCGTTCCCACGCCTTGGGCGCTCATGACCGCACTGCCGCGGCCACTTCCCCTTTGATGAGGTCCCTCAGTGCCGCTAGCGAGGCAGCGTCCAAGGAAATGGGTTTTGGCATGTTGTGTCGTCCGGGGGAAACTTATAATGGGCCCGCAAGAGGGCCGGGGGGTGAGCCGTCAGTGAGCCGCTGAGGGCTCAATTAATTTGGGGAGGGGGAGCCTCGGGGTTTTGTGTCCCTATGCGCTCAGCTTGGGGGGGGGGGGGGCAACACCTGTGGTGAGGTCTTTGGTACTTAGGAGAGAGCAGTGGCAGTGCTCCGAAGTGCAGGAAGCAAACAAAAGCACCTCCGTGTGTGTGTGGGGGGAGGGGGGGGAGCACATATGCCTGTACATGCGCCAAATCTATTGGTCTACTGTGCAATGGTGTCGGATGGCCCTACAACACTAGGGTTGAGACCACAAAACGAAAATCTACACCTCGAAGTGTGTAGTGAGTGGCTGTTGTTTCCATACTTCCTACAAACAAACACACAACACCAAGCGGGGGGTCTTTTCCGAATCATTTTCCATACTTCCTGATGCACGAAACCACTCATGCGTGGGGGGGGGGGGGTGGAGAGACTAGGGAACGGCCAGAGGCGGGGGGCGAACCATTGTTGGGGGGGGGGGGGGCATCTTCCATTGGGGGGGGGGTGTACTACATCACAAGGGGGGGTGGGGGAGGGGGGTTCATGGTTTGGGTAGTGGCGGTCCATGAAAGCCGGATGTCCGATGTCTGATGGCCAACTTGGTCGCTATACACAATCTTGGTCCGTTCCCAGCGGGTTCCAATTGGCAGTTGTTAGGCCAATGCGGAAGGCAATGGGAGTTCCCACGTACCGGCATAATCGCGTGTGCCTTTTGTGGCCTACATGACGGGCGACACTCCACCCACTGGCAACTAGTAGTTGACACCAAGGCTTTGTTGCGGACGAAATTTGATGTAATCTCGAGGATGGATGCGTTGGGGGACAACGAGAGGCATTGGGCCAGAGGTCAAGTGGTGGAACAGATCACGTGCTGCGTGCTATTCGAGAAGTGTGACCTCAACGTGATATTTGGTAAGTTCATTGTTTCTGTGGCACCGGCACCGACCAATGTCTCTACGGAATTTCAAGCCCTCATGGCAAAGCAGGAAGCCCAAGACGAACACATGTGGCATCTCAAGGTGCAACTGCAAGTCTGCTCTTGGGCTGCAGCTCAACCCGCTTCGGAACCTCCAGCACTGACATGGGTACCTGTCGTAGCATTGGTGGAACGCGGAAGAATGCCCCAATGGTTGTGGAGGGTATTGCGCTTGATGTACGTCACTATCAGGGATGAGGCACTGCTGGACGATAAAGCGACTTGTACGGAGGAGTGGAAGGAGTCGAATGCCAAGGTGAGCCTTTCCATTTCCCAATAGCAAGTTGCCGACTCAACCGGGTAGAGCGCCATGGATGTTGATGGCAACCAACACCCCCCCCCCCCTGTTTGGGCCTGCCATTCCTCTATGGCCTCATTGACTTACCGTCCCACGTTTTTGCAACGTCGTACAAAGGAGATAGCGGCCATGGGTGAAATTGCGGTTGACTTTAGTGGGACGTTATTTGGCAACATGCTTCATCAATGGGGTCCAAGTTCTTGACGACAAGCGGGAGGTAGTGGTATCGTCCCAAAGATGTCGCGAAACCCGTTGATGTCTCTGATCCACCTCGAACATTGTGCAAGACCCGTAGATTGCATAGGTCCGCTGGCCACAAGCGTTTTTTGTCTGCCCCCACTTTGAATGACACATCCGCCGGCCCCCCGCAAATCCACTGGTGGTACATTAGGCAGCGGAGGGTGTCTAGACGGAAAAGGGAGCCGTTCCCCCCCCCCTCTCCCTCCACCACCCCTATTCAACGCCGGCAGGGGGTATTGGGTCCTGGGACAGTTGTCTCAGTCGGTGTTAGCTGGGCCGTGGTGACCCCACGGACGAAGCGATCGTTTGGCAACTCGCGGGTGCCACCCTCGCAAGCATGTCCCTCGGATCGGGAACGCAAGCCACGTGTGCCACTTGCGTGTTGGCGCACATGGAATTGCGGTTCAAGGGCCGGGCACCCGTGAAAATACCAGAGCGGCAGCCGCCATACCTCTTGCGGCTGCATGCATCATGGCAAGGTGCAGGGGCCCCCTTTTACCCGTCAAGGTGTTGGAGGGACTCCAGTGGATACAACCGATGGTTGCCCCACGGGATCACAGAATGCGCAAACCCGCATCCCGATTCCAAACACAACCGGGCATACGGACCCCTGCAAGTATTGGTGTGATCCCAACAAAAAACAAAACTGTGGCCGATTGCATCCCTTGTTCGGCCATTTTGGGTGGCAAGCCTTGGATGCACATATCCATGCATGGAGACGGCCACGAGACGCAGGGGGCCAAATACTTCATTGAGCTCGCGACGGCCATGGAAGAGGATGATATCAAGTGGTTTGTGGTCATGGCATCAAAGGCAGAATTGAGTCATCAGCGAGATGCCCGAGTCAGGGTTCCGATGGAAGACACCTTTGAGGAACGTCTTGTGGGACCCGTTGAGTATGTGGAGTCCGTGCTCATGGGGGATTGGTCGGATGATGATGCTGCCTCCGACCATTGGAACAAACATTGGAACGCCCGGAGTGCTCCCTGGAATAAGGAGTGGCCCGATGCTTTGAACGGGGACGGAGGCAGGCTTTCTTCAACCACAAGCTATTGGGCCGCAAAACTTGGTAGAGGCGCTCAGTAACCATTGCACAACGCCCAACTTATGCATCTCCGCCAAGAGAAGACAGGAGATTCCAATTCCCTCTAGGATACTACGGGGTGTTGAATTGGTATTGCAATGATTGTGCCGCGTGGAGGGCCACTAATAGCCCAATCCACTGCACAACAGGGAAGTCGGTATAAAGTGCGATCCCCGATGCAGCAATGCAATCAATTGCCATGGACGCGTTTGCAATGCCACAAGGTAGAATGTGGCGATTTTGGGCAACCAGTCCAAGAAGAAGAACAAGCAAAACAAGCATGGAGTGGGTCCGCGAGCAAAGGCTGCCGCTCGGCCCATGATCGGCATTGGTTGATGATCTTTCACCTCCCAGCTAAAATATGCAGCATATCTTGCCATGGTTCCGCCACTAGGGAGTGCCACATATTGGATCACGTAGGAACAAAATGCGATTGACGGAGAACCCCGTAGGCCACGGTAGATGATAGCAGGCCCAAAGAACCCTCCGAAGAAAGTTATATCAAGTCCTCCCCTGAATCTCAATGTGCAATTGTTTGAACCTGTGGAGGACTCGCCTCCCATCATTTTCACGCCAACCATTGGACCGGCTGTCATATGCCGCGGTCTTGGTTTGTCTCATCCCCAGATGTGTGCACATGCTTTTGAACTTTAAACCCACCAATTGACTGGTCCCGTTAGCCCGGGATGCGGACGCCATGATGAGTGCACCGGATGACACGGTGCCCAAGGTTTGAACGTACTTGCATGAGCAGCAGGAGAGAAGGGCTAAGTACTTCAAGCATGGCAAGGTCCACAAGTGCGCCCTCAGTAATACTGTGTTGGTGGGGGGAGGTCACAAGGACGCGTTGCGCGGACACCGAAGGATGTACGGGGGCAGCTCACCGGACCGCGCCTAGCCTGGCGATCCTCTCGCCTACAAGGTTTCTCCGTGTCTCTAAGACCGTCACTATCCGGCGGAGAGGACTACCAGATGCCTTTTTTATGGGCCTCTTGGCTTCGTCACCACGGTGGTGTGGGCCGCAACAACTTGGAATGGCTTTGACCAAGTGCATGCAGGTGGTTGGAGGCCCATTTGGGCAACGCGTTGGTTGGTTGGGAGTTGAAAGAGCTAAGATGGCATGCATGGAGGGAGGGGGGCCGCGGCCATCCTCAAGCACTTGGGATTGCCGTTGGAGACCACCATGGCATGGGGACAATGGGCATCCAAGGTGGTGACAATACACGACTATGCACCGCCACCAAACTTTCATTGTGCCACTGAAATGCCTTGGCCGAGGTCCAAGAAACGAATGCAGAGCAAAACCATGAGAGCAACATATTTCAAGCTAGGACACATTACGTCACACTTCATCCAAGCCGATGACCGCGTGCTGCGTTCCAAGGTCCCAGCCAATGAACAATCCCGTGTCACGGACCAAGGTGACTCTGCCACTCTAATCTTGCTTGTTGCCGCCGGAGATTATAGCATAGCGCGTAATTTCTTGGGTGATGTCAACATTACAACCGGAGCGGAGGGCGGATGCATGGTCGTGGGTGTTGCAGTCCTCAATGTGAGTTCCACCTGTGGCTTGGCGATGTGATGTAGCAGTGAAATTGGGGGCCGTGGTTGTAGCACAACGAGCACTTCCTACAGACCTCAAACCAAGATTTCGTTCTTCGTTCACCAACTGACCCTTTGTGCCCTTTGGGTACGCCTCGGACACCTCGACACGCTGCCCACAGATGAACACGTATGGATGGGCATCATCACTTGTGGGGGGGTTAGAAGAGGAAGCGGACTATGGGGTCTGTGGAGGGGCCTCAACATTGCCCTTCACCCCCTTCCCATGTTGGGGCATGTCCTTGGAGTTGGAGGCCATCCGTGACGCTGGTGCGCACAACAAGAATCGGCGTGCAAGGTCAAGTGCATCAGACACAAATACCACTTTGATCTACAAGCGTGTGTTCGGCGACTTCTTGTAGTTGTCCCCACGCCATTATGGTTGCATGCGAAGGATTTAGTTGGCCCGCTAGAACAGCGAATAGTCACATTTACCTTTAGGACGGTTCTGCCACTGCCACAGACCTTCGCTCGGGAGGCCCCACAGAGACTTGAGGTGTTCTTGCGCTTCACCACTGGTTGTGACCGGCCGATGTGAGAGGTACTGTTCCACGACTCGTCGTGGCCCAAATTGTTAGTGATCAAGCTAAGGGTGGACATTTTGGAAAGGGGCATTTGCCCGATGGGACATATACGCATATTGAGTGACTTGTGGGAGCACTATGCACCCAAATGTTTGCCATCAGTGGGGGTTATGCAATTTAGTGAAATTCAGCTAGCGTGCAAGGAAGCATGCATCATGCTCCAGGCGCTGGTACGACAAGGTGGCATGCACTCATTTTTTGGTACCGGCTTGGGCCCAAATGGGACCCCTTTCCCGAAAAGGCAAGGCTCATATGCCCCCTAGGGCCTTTCAGAAGGGAAGTGCGGGAACGTCCGGCAAGGTAGGAACTCCCATTCGTTGTGATTGTGGTGCGGATCATGGTGCTGGAGATTTGCGACACTCAGGCTATTTTTTGACCGTGTCTACGTCAGTGAGAAGGTACTGGTTTTGACATTTGGGGCAGCTTCCCGAATTTAGGCCACAGGAATCTACACTCGGCTGCTGGGGGCCCAACTCGACTTGTCCAACCGCTTCTAGAGTATGATACTTCCGGAGAAATACTGGTTGACCTTTCGGATGTCAGTGTATGGCAGTTGCTGTGTTTCCGGTCGCTACCGTTTCGATGGTCTCGGAGCCTTGTTATCTGCCCGGCGGTCCTAGAAAACATCGCGCGGGGAGTGGGAGTGGTGGATGCTTTGGTGTTGACCTACTATGACGATGTCTTCATCGTAGCTTGTGGGATGGGCCCCTCAGGAGGCAAGGTCACCGGTTAGCACCAAAAGCATGCTGCATGGGCTGCGCTCCAGAAACTCTTATTGGGAAGTTCTTGCCAAAACCCTATACGCGCCATTGGAAGTAGGTGTTTGCAATGGGCACAAAAACTTAGTATTTTTCCTTTGTGGATCATTTTAACGTGGTTGAAGGTCATGGCTCCATCCGGGGGGACGGATGAGAAAATTTCATATCGGGTTAGAGACCTACTTCCTGAGCGGCCCTATGTGCCCCCTGAATTTTTCGGAGAAACACGTTTTGACCGAAATTTCAAAATAAGTGTTGTAAAAGCTCAAATTTGGCGAAAATTTGATCAACACGTTGAGGCGAAAATTCGCCGCATGGGGAACCTTAGGCAAAACATCGCGTACTTTCTCTATAGCACCAGGCGGATGGGGAACCTTAGGCAAAAAATCGCCTACTTTCTCTAGAGCACGAGGAGTTACGGTGATTACTAGCAATGGGTCAAACAAGCGAAAATTCGCCTTTTGGTCTATGTGGACAAAAAATCGACTACTGTCACAGAAAGAGGGTACTCCCCTCCTTTTGCCAAACAATCGCCCTTCAGAACGCAATGCAACACGCTGTGTCTTCATTTAGCATCCTTCCGGTTCATGCAGGTTCATGTAGCTCCATTCAAGGCGCACTCAGGTTCATGCAAGTCCATTTAGGGTCCACTCAGCTTTGTTTATGCGGGTCCATTTTGGGTCCGCTCAGGTTCAGTCAGGGTCATTCACCTGTGGGGTAGTTCTCAGCAGAGCTGTCCTCTGAAGACCTATCACATTGTCCATCGGGGGAGCTAGAGCAACAGTTGCCATTGGTGTCCACACTGCTAACACCCTCACTGTTGGACTAAGAGTCTGGTTGTGAGCAATATGTAGGGTTGTCACTATCAGAATCACTCTGCCGCTTCCTTTTCTTGCCCTTGTCATTGCGGGGAGCGCGCAACTTGCGGACACGGCGCTTCTCCCTATATTTTCTCACCACCTCTGCATAATCGTACTCCAACTAGCGTTCTGCATCCCTTGTTACCACCGGCAACATTTCAAGGGAGTGCATTGTCAACCCCCTAGATCATGCCTGTTGATGCGGTTCAAAAGGGCAAACAATCACAGGAGCCAAGGGCTAGGGATAGGGCGAAAAGCACAATGACCTGCATACGGGGCCGCTGGGTGCGCTGTTTGGATAATGGCTTTCCAAAAGGGAATAATGTCTTTCTCCCCCCCATGTCCGAGGGCTTTGCCATCCACCAAGTGCCTTTTTATGTCCTTCAACTCCTCAAGAAACCCAAACGGTGGATATATCCACCGATGGTATTTCATCAAAAAGGCATCTCAATTTCCAACCCAACTTTCAATGGCTCAGTTACCAAGCGTGTCCTAGGAGGGGTGGTTAGGGGAGGGCCAGGTGGATGGGTTAAGCCAATGAAGGTGCTTCATCAATTCATACCGGATGAGACGGCGCCTTGCCGCACGGATGATAGCCTACCGGAATGTGCGCCCTGCTGCAAGTGCTTTGGTGGATGTGCCCTTCACTGCAAACCCCTGAAAAGCCAGGCCTCCCCGGACTTGTGTGACTGATTCTGTCATTTCCTTGCCATGTTTCTAGGTTTCAGGATAACCGTTCATGCGGTTCATGGCGCCAAAAACTTCAGCAGCTTGAGCAAATGCAAAATTGGTGCGCTGTCCTTTGTAGTCGACGCAAGACAACTTTGACAAAACGTCCCTCAAGACTGCCCCCCCCCCCCGGCTATGAAATCCATCGTGAGCACCTTATCAACCAAAGCCTTAGCCTTGGTGTCTTCTTTCAAAACATTTACCACCCCCTTGAAGTCCGTGAAAAATTGTGCCACGCATCGGAGGGTGGATGCACCCCACTACCAATCAATCATTGCCCCCGGTACAATACCTTCATTCTCTGCTAGCACCATACATAATGCGGATTGCTGTTGTGGATAAGATTTACAACAACCCTAAAGGTAGCCATGAAACCTTTGTGCAGGGTCTGCACTGCAGGGCACGTGAGCCCTTGCGCCAAACAGCGTTCCAGGTCATGCACCACATCAACGGTACATGTGATCCATGGTGCGCGCTTGCGCAATAATTTGTCCAATTCATTGTTCACAGACATCGCCGCAGAAATGAATCAACATATCAAGAGAGGAACGACCATAGCGGCGGCGCATCAGGATCTGAAATCTCTTGAGCGTTCGCACAACACCAAAGAGGGCGTCGGACCGAGTTTTATTCTTGGTGGGATCCTTTTTCCGGTCACGAAGATATTGACTGTACTAGTTCACTGTGGGTTAGGTATCGCCAATAGTCCTAATTTCAAGGTCGCCCGCCTCTGTGATATGACGCAATAGAAAAGCCTTTGGGGGTACCCGCAACTTTTTTTTTGTGTGCGGAATTGCCCAAAGAGAGTAACCAACAGTGTTCTGCAGGACGTCCCTTGTTGCCCGTGTCATGTCACCACACAACAAGCGCAGAAAAATTACCCCTGCAATGGACCGCTCCGAGAAGTCCTTGCCTGCTAGCAGCCGAGCAGGGAGACCAGAGAGACACTGGTGCATAACGAACGGCAACCGCAACTCCTCATTGAGCTACGCCAAAGGAATTACAAGCTGCAGCAAGCACAGTGTGCTTTGTGTCTTTACAGTGTCCCAGTCTGATGGCAGGGCCTCATGTGGGGGAATCTTTGCACTGCGCGCACTGCGCGTTATTTTTAGACTATGTTCCCCCCGAAGAGCCCCTGGGCACGCCCCTTGGAAACGCCCTTAGAATTAGGTGACCCACACTGCCCTAGCTCAAAAAAGTTGCAAACTACCTTCGCTTCACATAACACACATCATGCACATCTGGAAAAGCCATGAACAGCGTATTGGTTGCCCCCCTCAACATCCTCTAATGTAGAGGGGGAGGCGGCCGGGGGTACCTCCTTTCGGAATTATATTGAAACCTTTGTCGACATAACACGACGACCGCTGTGGCGACAACCCCGCGGAGGCAATTTCCGCTACGAGATTATTCGGAGTTGAACTACTCACCCTCCGGCGGGTCTTTCGCTTCACCAGCCACATCAACCCTGGTAAGTTGATGCGACCGGCCGGACGAGAATTTGATGGCGAATTCGAATGCGACTTGGCTTGGAATCACAGGCATAGCACAATTCAAAGAGATGGGTAGTATCCTGCACAAAGACATGGTCCAAATAGCCCTTGCAAATACAAATAAAGTGTGAAAAAGGGTGGAAATGGGTGAAATTGGGTGAAATCCCAAAAATGCTATATCCCCAATGTGGAAAAAGCATCAAAACCTACGCAAAAGGGTAACAATGATGCCCCTATGATCTCAAAGCATGGGTCTCCAGTACGGCCAGACGCGCAAATAGTTGCACTGCGCGCGCACTGCGCTTGAGGCTCCCCCTGTGGGTCCTCTGGGGTCGTTGTAGAGACGCGGCCAAAGTGAATGGCATCTGTAACTGTTGCAAAATGCCCCACTTCTCAGTCTCCACAACCCAGATGAAGTGGTGCAAAGCACCCAGGTCACCCTGCCTTTTCAGCTCTGCCTGCCAGCGTGATGCCAACTTCTGTGACTCATTATAGCAGCATTGTGGTGTTGACGCCGACAGTTGTGCAACACTACAGATGCACTTTGACAGCCGTTCAAAATCCACATGATGTTCCTCAGCGCAATCGTGTGGCTTTGATGGAGTGGTACTACTACTGCTGCTGCTGCTTTGATTGGAACTACTACTACCTTGGCTATAGGGCGCTGGGCACTAAGATAGTTGAGATTTCTCTAGCAGCAAATTGCGCTTCAATGCTTGCAAGTACACGTGCTGCAACAGGTTAGCGTTGTGTGGCAAAACAGCTAAGAATTGTGGTTGCACGATGTGTTGTATAGCATGCAGTCCGTAAGGCAGAATACGGCAATGGTCCGCCGCACCACGTTTCGCAGCTCTGCACAATAACCTCTGCTGCGAGGCCAAAACCAGCTTCTACAAAAAAAGCAGCAGGCTTTTGCGCCTGATGGTATGCCTCCCGTGGCTTCTTCCCACTGAAATTCTCAGCACACCAAAAAACAGGAGTGCTGCAATCAGGTCCTGAAGCATGACAGTTTCCACTGCCTTCTTAAATGCGATTGGACACAGGGGACTAAATGGAACAAGACCAGAAGAAGCATACAAATAACAAGGCACGAACTTCAGATCCTTAGGTCACAAAGAGACAAAAAAATTTCAAGGTTGTTAACTATTCCTTTCCCTGTCACTGTCCAAATGTGTGGAAGCCGAAGCTGTGGGGGCAAACAAGGCGGGGTTGCCCCAGGCGGGGAGGGCAGGAGAGGAATTTACAGATTTTTTTTTTTATAACCCAGCCTGCTCTCTCAGACCCCTTGGGTGCCTGGGCGTCCTCTCCTGCCCCCCCCCTGTAGGGCAGAAGGTGAACCTTGCCTGCCTAGGCACCCAGCCATCAGACAGCACTCGTTTAAAAAAGAAGAGATGGTTCCAAAAAGAAAATTTTTTTTGCAAGTGGTGCTGTCCGTGGCCCCCTGTGCTTGTTAAAAAGATGTTTCGGAAAGTGGTCTAGAGCAGGGGGGGGGGGTTAAGGGGTATGATGGCCTGTGACTGACTGATGAACAGGGTCCCCCCAATAAAGGGGGGACCCGAATTCCGTGCATTCAATTACACATTAGAAGGAGAGGAGGGAGGGGGGGGTCAAAGGGGAGGGGGGTGGGGGGGTCAGGGGAGGTACCCCCCCTCCTCCTATGGTGTACGCCCGTTCTAATACATCCCTGGTGCCCCCTCAAGTGCTTATGCCTCCTTTGCAGCTGCTAGCTGCTGAGGCTGATGACTTTGCACCTTTCTTTGCTTCGGACTTCTTTGGTGGAGACTTCTTTGGACTCCATGACGTCATGGAACAAACTGGGCAAATACGCAAGTAGTAACCGGCACCACGGCAACACGCACGCGCGTGCACACACACACACACACACACATAGGCAAAGGCACATACAGGCACATACAGGCACACAGTGATTCACGCAGCGCTCAGTCCCTAAATAATCATGCACTACTTACACTGGACCATAACCACCTGCTCCTCAGTCTTGGGGTTTGTCGCAGTCCGGAGGACAACGTCGTATACTCCATTGGGGCACTGCATGCGGGACGGGCAACTGGCGACCCCACAAAACTGCGATCCGTCCTCGTCCTGTTCATCCGACTGAACACCAGTGACGACATTCAGGTACTGAATGAAGCCCAGCAGCCGGTAAACCTTCCCAAACCGAGCGCGGGCCCGCTCCTTGGCATTCTGAGTGTCGTCAGGCAGGATCTCGCCGCACTCCATTGACAGTTGCGGGGTCACCTGGCGATCTGCATCTGGCTCTTTTCCCACGTTGAGCAGCCCCACATCGCCGTTGGAACTCACTCTTCTGTCGTTGGGATTCTTTTTGAACCCACCGAAGGCATAGGCTGCAAGGTCCGACAGCGACGATCGCGAAAACTGCCGTCCGCCGTCGCCCTGGGCGGGCTCAAGGGCCACGGTTGCTGTCGATTCCCGGCGGGACTTCTCTCGGCCGCCTCCCTTTGACGGCGAGTCAGCGACGTCGTCACCAGAGAAACTGCGCATCCAATTGGGCCCATCCGCGAAGCAGAACGTCTCCGCATGATGCGCTGCAGTGCCGTCGGGGTCGGAGTCCTCGGCCTCTCCGATGTCAGAAGCCACATCCGACTGCGCAGAACCAGGGTTCCCGGTCCCAACAATGGAGGGGCGCCGCCGCTTCTGCTGCCGTGGCTTCGAAAGCTGGCCCTCTGTGCCCTCCACGCCAGGAAACTTTCGGTGGTCCCCACCACCCCATTCCGCTGACAGCATCATGTCCCCGGATTGCACCAAGCTGTCCAGGAAAACACTGCTCTGCGACTGCCTGGTGCTATCCCGGGGCACCGGACTTGGCGGCCACTGCAAACTATTCGCGGGGACCGGACTTGTTGGGCGCAACGAGCTGTAGGCGGCGACCGGGCTCTCAGAGGACACTACAACTTCGGGCTGACTTCTGTCAACCTCCAAACTGGGGCGCTCAATCTCGATTTCGGGTCCTGAGGAGTGCGCCGAAGCCGATGCCGAGGGGCAGAATGACCCCGCATGGGAGTCAGGGGCGGACAACGCGGCCACCTTCAGCCCCGCGCCCCCCAAGGAGCGCATCACCACCTCTGCTGTCTCAGCAACGTTCATGGGCTTAGCGATGGACGGCGCACGCGGGCGGGACCATGAGAACGCCGGCGTGACGCTCAACCGTGCAACCTGAATGGATACAATGGAGCTGGAGCCGAGCGCAATAATCAGTTCAGGGGGATACACAGTGAAACCCCTTACCAAATGCATCCCTGACACCCTGAAAGCATTCAACACACCAGGATCCATCCGTAGGTATCCCTCTTCCTATTACTTGTCACCACATTTCCACTTTTTGTCCATCGTATTGACATACATGTTTACCAAATGCTGCAAAGTATCATTGCAGTCAAAATGTGTTCGACAAACTGGCTGCAGTCTGCACAACGGAATGAGGAGCGAGGACGATGGACAAAAAACCATACCAAGCAAATACGAAAAAATTTCCAATGTTTCCAATTTTTTGCGAAGCTTAAAAACAATTACGATTTAGCAAAATTTTGTTTTTGTCCCCCAAAAGTGGAAAAAATAATTCTTTTTTCGCGTTTTTTTGCGAATGTCCCGTTTTGCGTGACCACACCATCATTTATGGCCAGAATTATTGTATATTTCTTGATTTGTTTTTTGCAAAAATAAATTTTTCTGCGTGAAGCTTTTTCTCTGCGGGGCCTTCACCTTGGCGCTCTCTGGATGGATGTTTTTAATTATGGGTGAACACTAGATGTCAGGTAACTCCTTTCCCAATGCAATACTTCTCAAAACAAGGTGGATATCATTGGACGAATTGAAATACTAGTCGTAGTTGTAATTAATTAAATAACTGTCTAATTTTGCGAAAGTTCAGCCATTTTTGTGGCTTGTGGGTGGATATTTCATTTTTTTTTTTTGCGTTATTTTTTTTGCGTTTGCACAAAATTTGACCCTAATCGCCCCGCGAATTGAATATTTTGGCAAAACCTTTGTATTTATTCGGTAGCCATAAGGACACCAAAAAGAAGGCATTACCCTTGACCTCCCATCAAGCAGTTTTTGCAGAGGTTGTTTGCAGTACCGGGGAGCAGGCAGTACAATTTAACCCTCCTACTTAGTGCGAGGAATCTGAAGCGGGGGGGGGGGGGGGGGCTCCGCCTTGATAAATTTGATGCGACCACAAGCCGCTGGTGTTATGGGTCCAAGCACCAACGGTCCCCAAGAAAACATTGCTGTGCTGCAGCATGGTGCGGCATGCTTCAAGCCGTAGGTGGGGGTACTCAAATATTCCAAAAGCTACAAAAGAGGCAAAACCCAGAACCCAACACAAAGGAATGCATCTCCCAACAATCTGCAAAGATGAACGCAACAGAATCATCTCATGGGTGGTCATGTTGCTACTCCTTCTCCTCAGGTTTCCGCTTTTTGTCCATTTTGTTGACATACATGATTGCCAAATGCCGCGACGTCTCAATACTCATATTGAGATGGTCATGTGTTAGGATGTGTCCCAACACTGAAGGCTCTCTCAACATGCCTCTCCAATTGCCCACTGCAAACAGTCTGTGGTACTCCTGGTTGTCTCCTTGTTCCTCTTGGGTTGTGTTCTCCCCTCCTCAGTGGGTTCAACAGTAGACATCGGTATACAAAATGAAGAGAACAATCATCTGTCAAAGCACAGCACAACAAAAAAAAACGAAAAAAAGAGGTTGGACTATGTGCCCTGCCCCTGCCTGGGATGCTGCATATTGCCAATCCCAAAAATGGAACCAGACACCTCTCAATTACAGATGCCCTGTTTAACCATTACGGTACTGGCCATCTCTGATGAACAATTGCTCAGGGATGGGATTGATATTTTGGGCCAAAATTTTTTTCCAACAAATCGCAACCCAATTTTCAGTGTGCTGCGGCATGCTGCGGCATGCTTCAAAACCCCCACCAACAGGCGCAAAAACAGGTGCTGCGGCATGCTTCAACCATTGGTGCTTGCATAATGCGTCGACGCCCCCCCCTTGGGCAATCACATCATGCGGACACAACCCTTTACAGCTTCCACTAGCCCTCCCCAGCCCCTTGCACACATGACCTTGACGGATGGGACGACATCAAAGGCGCCCGACGCGAAAAAGGAGTGCCAGCACGGCACCGTGGAAATGAGGTGGGCTGCGGTGCACGCCTTTTGGAAGTCCTCGAAGGACGGGCCGTGCCCAAAGCCCACAGGCACTCCCACAGGGCGCGGGGACTGGCGGTCAGCAGCCGCTGCAAGAAACACAGACCGGAATTCGCCCAGAGTGGGACGCTCCTCTGTGGACATGATTTGGAGGTGCCCGTAGCGGGTCAGGCTGCGGAGCTCATCCACAGCCTTTTGCGTTGGGGGATCCGTGTAGTAGGCCTGGGCAGCGACCAGGATCTGGTATTTCTGGCTGACGAGCCACTCAGCCTTTGAGCAGATGTTCAGCAGCCCTTCCAGCGATGTGACGCAGCCCAAGAATCGTTCGATCTCCTCCTCCTGCGAGCAGACATACAGAAACACGGACACATCCAGGGAAAGGGTATTGTCAATCAGTTTCAGGGAGATAATGGTGCCGGGAGTCTGGATGCCACAACCTGCAAAGCATAGCATTTCCTTTTTCAAAGAATTTTTGGTTCCAAAGATCCTATGTGTGTTGGCTCGGACTGTGTGTTGTGGTGGTGTGGTGGTGTGGTGGTGTACTGTGTTGTGTTGCGTGGTATTGTGTGGTGCTGTGTGATTACGTGGTGTGGTGTGGTGTGGTGTTACAACACAATAGCAACACCACCACCGCCGCCGCCGCCGCCACCACCACCACCACCACCACCACCACAGTACGACACGACACTACACGCCACAACACAACGCGACACAACACGACACAACACAATACAACACAACACACCACACCACAACATACCACAGTCATATTAGTCATAATAGTCATAATCACTTATCATGCCATCTACCGGTGTTACACCATACCCAGGCAGGTGGTCCCCACCCGTGCGTGATGCCATGGGTCCCAGGGCTGCCTGAGGTGGCCCACAGCTTGATGGAGGACCCACAGGACCAGGGATACCAGCCAACGAGACTTTGGGGGCAGTGGCGACTGCAACGCGTTAGCAGCACTAGCAACAGCGATGAGCGCTGGCCCGTTGAACTGCCGGGGGGTGTAGCAGCAAGGCCTAGCAGAGCAGCAGCATTAGCACTAAGCAAGCACATTTCCTAGGGGGCGCATAGCAGCATTCAAGCACCACAACATAGCACAACAAAGCACTTTTATTGGTGCTGGCGTTGGTGTTGATGTTGGCGTTGATGTTGGTGTTGTGTTATGTTTTGTGGTGTGGTGTTCTTTTGTTGCGTTGTGTCGTTCTATGACTCATTTTCAATGATTATTATCATTTATTATTTATTTTAATGTGTGACGGCAGAACATCCAACACAATTGGGATGCATTCCAAATCGCGACAGTACCCTTTGATGTGGGCCCAAGAGGGGAAAAATCCAGTGCCAAACAGCAGAAGCAAGTGAAAATCAGCATGTCATCAGCACACACGCTAAAGTATTGCCAACACCCATCAACTGCCTTCAGGTTCTTAACAAGCATCGTCGGTTGGCTGCCAAACGATGGGGGTTGGCGTTTAATCGCTGCCAACCTGGGTTCCTAGACTTTCCTGAACCAAAAAAAACAATCTTGTGGTCTGGGGTACTGCGCTATGATGCAGCACAGCGCAGTGTGATGCACATGAAATGGACAGTGGCATGCAATGCACATAGCACTAAATACTGCACCTGATTGTTGCAGTACCCCTCGGCCAGGTTCCTGAACAAATTCCAATACAGCTCGTCGGGATTGCCATACTCGTCACTACCATCAGCCAGTGCCTTCTTCAACACCTCGTCCAAGGCCTCCGGTGACTCCGAAAACAAAGCCCCTCTGCGGTACTCGACGATGACAGTCCACCGCACCTGCTTCAAGACAATCTCCAGCACCTTGTCATTGGTCACAGAAGACACCAATTTGAACAACGTCAGGGACCGGTCTGGCAGCCCCGTCAATAACTGACCCACGTGGAAGTAGCGGGTCTTGTTGTACCGGTTCACAGACTGCATCACACGTCGCGCCACAAGCAACAGCGCCTGACGCAGCTCGCGCTGGAACATCAGTATGAGCAGTGCCTTCATGTCTGCCAGGACCTGAATGCCCAGCAGCTGCGCGCCGTCAATATGCAAGTCACAGACGGCATCTGCGAGGGTGAACTTCTGCCATGGCGACGGATCGACCGCTGTGATGTGCTCTTTGACGTACTGGATGAAGCCGTTGGGGTCCTCAGCCTGAGAACGAGTGGTGCAGGGGGCCCTGAACCAGAAGTGTGTGCAGCACAAAGCGTCAGAGTTTGTGGAGGTGACCGGAGGAGGAACGGATGTGGGGATCAATGGTCAGTATCGACCGACTGAATGTCCCCGCCATGTTGGGGGGGAAGGGGGCGTCATTCCACAACAATATTGTGTCGAATTTGGCAGCGCTATGCAATCCTCCGCTTGCAACTCTTTGCCACTGCTCTCTGCCTTGCTGCACCTGTGCTATCCCTTGCTACTCTTAGCGACGTGCGTGACAGGTTTATCGGACATGGGCAGGGGAGGGGATCTAGCTCAAAGGAGCGTACCTGTTGAATGGTCTTTCAAAATATTGTGAGATATTATCCACAAATCAAAATACAAACCACCGTTATATACAGTTGACTCGAGAACTGCCATGTTCATTAAATTTTGCTTTCGTAATCAGGAGATATTCCCTCGTCCACTGGAACCATTTTACCATCTCTGTCGCCTCGTCCTCCCCCCCCACTTGCCTCTCCCTCTTGGGGCGCTGGGGTGTAACCCCCTGTGGAACGCAGCGCCAATTCGGAACTACCGTGCAAACTTTTGAATTTCGCGGAACCCTAATTTTTGCGCAGGCCGATTTGAGTTTTTTTTATGCAAAATTTTTGCGCATACAGCCAGAATTCAGAAAAATTAATTTATTTTTGCGATTTTTTTTGCAAATTTCATTTTTTTGCGCAGCTATTTGACCCAAAAATTATTTCTTTTTTTTGCGGTTTTTTTTGCGCATCTTGCGCAACCAAATTCTTTCGCACAAATGATTATACTCTTCGTGAATGGATTTGAAGGCGCTCTGGTATGATGATGCTGCTTGTCCCTGGTCCCAAGGTCCCAATTTCTGCACCTACCAGCCCATGCCGCCATGCTGGGAATTTCTAAATTTGGTGTGATGCTTGTCACCGGTTTCAGGGTCCCAATTTCTACACGCAACGTGGAAAACACATGCACAAAATCCGACCTTCCGGGACACAGAAATTGGGACTCACATGCACTGTTGGTTTTCTCCTTTGTGACCATCAATATAATGAGACACTAAATAAATGCCAGCCTGTCACGGGGGACGGAAAGCCGGACCACAGATTGGCCTTCCTCCGTTTGCAACTGGACATCATACCGACCATTGCCGTGCGTCTTGATCACTTTTGCACGTACAGCATCCCCATGGGACTGCTTGTACATGACAGACCTGCCAACAAAAAAAGCCAGCCTGAGGTGAAGCCTTCAAGGATGGTGCTGGGGCAGGGCCCCGGGCACCCGGGGCACCCGGGCGACCAGGTGTCCGGGCGCCCGACCTGGAATTTCCTGCAGCTTCCACTCTCGGTTGCTTTGCTGCCCTGTTAGGCACCTCAAGTTTACGGACTTGTTGCAAGAGATAACCTGCATGGCCCGGAAGGAGCCCAATTTTTTGGAGGTCGCAACTTTGATCGCGGCTCATGACGAGCCCTGGTGGAATCTTGTACAGGTCCAACAAATACGCCATGCAAAGGAGCACCAACCGATGCTTAACCTCCATATCATCTGTAGGAGGTGCACACACACAAACAAAAAAAATAGAAGAAAAACGCCAGAGCGGAATGCAATTTAGCACAGCACCGTGGTCACTACCTGAAATTGGGGCAGAGACTCGGTGTGTGCTAATGGTCCGCATTGGCAATATCATTTTGTCCCGCATCAAGTCATTGAGCCAATTCAGTGATGCGGTAAAGCCCACTTCCAAAACTTGGGGATGGCGCTCCTCAAGCATGGCGAGCACCACAGGACGCAGCTCTGAAGTTGTGAACTCCAGACAGGCATCCACATGTGCCCTGATGGTCGCCACAATGTCATGCAAAGCGGCGCTCGTCACCAAGGCTTTCCTCCCCGTAGTGCGCCCCGATTCTCGGTTCTTTGCTTGAGTGTGGAAAGATCTAATAGGGCATTTGGTAAAACCTAGTATGCGATGTAGTAAAACCTAGTAAAATGTAGTAAAACCTAGTAAAATGTAGTAAAACCTAGTAAAATGTAGTAAACCCTAGTAGAAAAAATTTACTTTAAAATTTTTTTTAAAAGGTGTTTTCTTTACAAGGTAAAGGGTGGAAATGCTACATCACCCCTGCATTCTCGGGGATCCCCAACATAGGGGAACAAAATCGGAAGTGGCTGCCTCACCCCTACCTTCTCGGGGGCCCAAAAGAGGGCGGAAGTGCTACGTCACCCCTGCGTTCTCGGGGGTCCACTACAGAAGGGGAGGGAAACAAAAGTGGCCCGCGCCGGGCTCCTGGAAAAAATCCCATAGTGGGGGTCCTTAATGGTGGTCCTTGACAAAAAAGAAACATTGGTCCTAAAAGACCACCCTGCCTCACCAGGGTAGTGGAAAAAAGCCCCTCAGAGCGGGGGACAAGATCAAAAGTGGCCAACAAGTGGCCCGAAAGCTCTAAAGCCCCGTTCTTTTGTTTTTGGAGGTTCTGAAACCTTGTAAGAAAAAAAACTTTTTTTTACTAGGTTCTGAAACCTAGTAAAAAAAAAGCCTTTTTTTTTTACTAGGTTCCGATACCTAGTAAAAAACTAGTGAACCTAGTAAACTGTTACCTACTAAATAAATTTTTTGTAAAAAAAATTTCTTTTACTAGGTTTTACTACAGACCCGATCTAATATGGGACTCCAACAGGGACCCATACACCTTGGGGAACAATTCCCGGAGCACGGAGACAGCCACGCGGTCGGACCCTTTTTCCTCGGCGATGTCAAGCGCCATTTTTTGGTGCCCCAGTTCCCATTTTTTGTATTGTTTCTTCAGTTTGGGTGGTGCGACCGCCTGCGCCAGGACCTTCTCCACCAACTGGGTCACAATTGTCCGAGCAAACAGGGCGACATCAAAATTGCCGCGGGTCGGCCAACAGGCCGACGCGGGGCAGGTACGGCAGGGTCCTCAACTGTTTGCACCATACCCAGAACAATCCCACGGCAAAAATCAGAGATTTCTGCCCTGTGGCCTTCAGCTGCAAAGCGAGCCACAGCAGTATCATGGGGGATAACTTGAAAAAATGATTGCAAACTGAGCATTGTGTCTGCAAAAGAAGAGGAATACAGGGACATCTGCACACAGAATTAATTAATTTTTGCGCACTTTTGCGCACCCTTTTACCGTTTCCAACGCCTGGCCCTAAAAAATTAATTCATTTTTTGAATTTTTTTTCCGTATAAACACACGTTACGACAGAATTAAATATTTCTGCAAATCTTTAAAGTTTGGACGGTATGGACTGGGCACACACAGGTGCAGCACAAAGATACCGAGTCACACCCGGAACTTCACCCAGAACACCACTGCTCTGCAGGGGAACTGCAGGGGATTGGGGAACTGAGGGCATTGTGGAGATGCAGCCCCCATGAGGCCCCTGGGAGTGGCCAGACCACTGGCGGATGTGTCCCCCCTTCGCTACGCCATGGGCGAGGCGGCCATGGCAGTGGCGGACCCTGAACCCGTGCCCCTTCGACCCCGCACTGCTCCCCCCCTCTTTGCATGCCCCCGGACCTGGTGGTGATGCTGCGGGGGCGGCAGCGCCCGGATCTGGGACATCGTGGAGCGGCGCCCAAAGAAGTCGAAGTGGATCTCATGCACCTCTCGCAGCTGCGACATGGTCATGCCAGCCAACTGGAACTGATTCTCCCACTTCTCCCCGTGTCCGAAGGACAGCTCCCGCAGCCACTCGCCCACCTCCGTCGGCGTCGAGGTCTCGGTGATGTGGCAATGCTGCAGCACAATCTCAGGCCCGTCCCAAATCTCGTGCAGTTCAGTGGTGGCCAGGTCGACGAGGGCCTGGCGCATGTCCGACTGCCCGTGCACCGTGCGGATGAGGGTCTGGCAGTGCAGCGAGGCCCAGATGCGGATGCGCAGAGTGACCCACTGCGTGAGCGCCTTCAGCTGCTCCATCTGCTTGGCCTGATCCCCCGCCTGTGGAACGACACACGGACCAACTGATGACAAGCGGTTGTGGTCATCAATGCACTTCTTTTGAACCAAGCCACGGATGGAGAAATTGCAGAGGCAATGCACCAAATCTGCAGACTTGCCCTGCTCTAAGTAGACCCAATGTGCAATTCTGGATGTGCACCGAAATTTGCGGAGCCTACGTTTGTTTGAGGTCAGAAGAGCTGTCCCTGGCTCTCCATCATGCACGGCCAAAAACAGCCGTTAGTCTCACAGACTCGAGCAGTTAGTATCACGTTGACAAGTGGTGATGGGTTGGCGGTTGGCGGTTAGTGGTTAGCAACCGGTTTGGAGAGGTGAATTGGGTGGGTTGGGTACGGGGAGGATGGGGAAGGGGGCCTGCTTTGGGTGCACCCAGATGCAGATCAATCATCGCCCAGCGACCCTGTCCACCCTTGAGGACCACATCATCTCGGGGCATTGTCTATCCCTTTCACACACCGTTTTCGGTTCCTCTTCACGACCACAGACACCTGACTCTCCTGGGCTTGGACCCTTTTTTCAATTAAGGCCTGGCTCCTGTGTCAGCTGCCCACTCTGCAGGCTCCCCAGCAGCGGCAGCAGTGCTAAACCACCAGCACTCAGGTCCCTTCATTGCTAACTGCTGGGGCATTCAAATCACAACGGGAGCTCTGGAGCAAACCCCAGCACCCGTCCCTGTGTCAGGGGCATCTGCAAATGCTCATGCTCAACCAGCCTCCCTGGTTTGCAACACCAGCCGAGGATTTGCATCCTCATGCCAGGTGACACTTGGGGACTTGGCAAGAACGACGTGCCAGTTGCTGAGGTGCTGAGGTGTCACCACGTTGACCACGCCTGACTAACTGTGAGCCGCCAGGCATGCCTACCTACAACCCCCCGCGCACGCCACCCACAGGGACTGCAGCCAACAGATGCTCCTGCTGGCGATGATGCAATATGCACCAGCTGCCCCTTCACCCCAGCCCCCCAACAAAATCGGCAAAAGTGCGCCATCCGTGACCGCCATTTGATTACGTTGTGTTGCCGTCGTATTTGGTTTTATCACCCATCATTCATCATGCTCGTGATTTCGAAACAACAATCTGCCAACGCAAAAGCGACTCCTCCAAAGCATTGGGACACCACACTTGTCATCTTGGCAAAATATGGGATGAGCAGATGGGTGGAAAACGGGGTGGAAACGCGGGAGACACGGGTAAACGGAGGTTACACGGGGAAAGATGAGGCGATTGTGTGTGTGAAAGGGTTCATTGGAAAGGAGCATTGTGGTTTGCTGGTGGATTGTAGGGACGCAGTGGCCTTTGGACAGCATGTGTCAATGCAATTAACAACCCTCCCGTCCAAAGCTGCGGCCCCAAAATTTTGGGGGCCTCTCTATGGGAAGGCCTGACGATGGAGAGGAAAACCTGGCATTCAAGCGAATGAGAAAAGGGGACGGAGGGATGAGGAGACAAGATGATCGGAAGGGAGTCTAGGAGGGAGGCAAATGACGGAAACGCGGGGGGGGGGGGGGGCAAGGTAGGAGGAGGATCTATGAACATGTAGGAGGATGATCCAATGATGGCAGGTGATACATGAACACCACAGTCACTTTGCACTCACTTTGCACCCACTTTCCCGCCAGAAACCAGAAAACAAACAAATACCTCATTTTCTCAGGGGCCACGAGGAAAAGGGGGCTCCGTGGCAGCCAAAGCCGGAGCACATGCACTTGCCAAAGGTTGCCAAAATTTTCGCAACTGTGTAGGCCCACGTGGTCACAGTCAGTTGCTGATGTCAGATATCACAGATATCAGCAGTTTGGTGTGAGGGGTGGGTGCAATATCAACACAATTGATACTGTCCCAGTGGACGACTCCAGATTGGGCATTTTGGGGTGTGGAAAATTCATGAAGGGCGTAACGTGAGGTCCAGAATGTATGTCATGACGGGGTATAGCATCAATGCGGTACAGCCAATGTAACGGAACACAACAATAGCGCGACAGAGTGCAAGAGCAACATATTGAAGTGTAAGAGACAGTGTCAACATCAACATGCCAAAGAACAGTGATACCAATACATAAATGAACAAGTGCATGAGGTAATAAGCACGTGAGCAAGCGAGCCAGACAGCAAATGAGTGGGTGATTGGATAAGCGAGCAGGCGAGTGGGTGAATGAGTGAGTAAAAGTGTCAGTGAGTGAGTGAGCGAGTAAGTGACCAAAGAAGTGAGTCAATGAGTGAAAAAACGACTGAATAACCAACTGGCTGACTGACTGACTGGCTGGCTGGCTGGCTGGCTGTGAGGAGCAGGATTGCAAACTTCAGAAGGGGTGGCCACACTGAACCTTGCAGACCGCATGGACAGCGAGATTGCTTTGGCATCCCGCTCAGCATTCTTCCGCCTCCGCCCCAGAGAGGGAACTGTGCTCTACCTACAATCTTGTACACATAAACGTCGCACAGATCTGCATTTAGTATGTTGGTAGCATGATATGAGCAACAGGATAATGACCGTTATATAAATGGGGAGAACCAAAGCGACTGGAAGGGGCTGTAAAGAGGAGCACCTTTTCCATGACCTCCCAGTACTGAGGCGGAGGATCACCCCGGAACCGCTGGACTGACACCTCCTGAAGGTGATGGTACTTGCGCACACGCTCAATCCAGAAGTGGCCCAACTTATTGGGGCGCTGCATGATCTCTCGCAAGACCTCGTGGCAATCATCTTCCAAGAAGACTCGCCGGCAGAACATTGCCCATTCAGCCTCGAACATGGCCACGAGATGCGGCAGCACCTGCTCTTTCCCAATGAGGTAGTCCAGACTGACTATCACGGCCTCGGTATAAAATGGCACGAACATTGTGATACTTTGGGCTGCAAACATGCTCACAACGTCGTCAGTCAGGTTGTTCACCACTGCATGAAACAGGCCCATGTGCCCGTTAAGCCAATTCATCATTTGTACCTGCGGCAAGACCAACAACAGTGGCAGTGACAGTACTGTTGCGGTGACAATGCAAGTGGCAATGGCCGCAGCGATGGCAATGGCAAGCAGCGATGGGTAGCAATAGCCCTGACAGTGGCAGGCCCTGGACAGCAGGAATCAAAATGCATGACTGACAGAACAATGCAGATATACACCCACAGCACATGCACATATGCTGAATCATGGTGCAGATGCAATTCCACAATCAGCAAGAGGCGTCTGTCACTACTATGATAAATGATCATGAATTACTGCGACAGGCTTCAGCAGCTGACAAACTTGTACCATGTAGAAAACAAGTTTCCAAGCCAAAATGAAATGGTTTTCTCCAAATTGATAGAGACTGAAGATTGATAGAGCACAACACCAATAAGCAAAGCACTGGAAAAACAGGATCTCAGGACATCAGCAAAACAGAACTGCAGCACAGAAACATAGGCCTAGTAAGCATAAATGATCACAAACAACATTCTGAATACACGTTTGAAACAATAGGGGGGCCGATCTTGCAAACCTGGAGATAGAACCTGGGACCCGTCATTCGTTAGGGGCCCCATATAGAAGGAAAAAGTGGTGCAATATGGCTATTTCAAGCCGTGTGTGAAGCTGCGAATTCAGGATGGAGACTGTTGTGCCCAGGTGTTGCTTAGAAATGGAGTCATTGATCTCGCACAATGCCTAGGATATGAAAAGAATGCAAATGCTGTCAGGAGGACTTTAACTAGACATGGGTGCCAGGTAAAGTCCTCCAGTCCTCCCTCCTTCTCCTCTCCTGAGCTCCTTAATAGTTTGATAATCGCTGTGCAACAACAAGCAAGCAACAACACAACAACAACATATGACAGGAAAAATTAATTTCTCCAACATAGCGTTTCAAAATTGAACCATTTTTTTGCGTATTGATAGGCATATCAAATAGCAATTTTTTCCAACTTGGTTCTAAAAAGGGAGTCATTCCCGACTGTTGATGGCCAAAAATGTGGTCAAAAATAGCCATTTTTAGCCAATTTTGGCCATTTTGTCCTAGGAATTTAAGATGGAGGTTGCTGTGCTAAGGTAATGCTGTCAATTGGAACCATTGTTTTTCCACAACAAATGGGACATAGCACGAATGCAAATGAGCCATTGTGGTGCCATATTCCAAGCTGTGACTGCATGATAGGGCAATTTTGGAGGAGAAAAAGAGCCATTTTAGGTTGTGTTTCAAGCTACAGTTTTGGGCGGAAGCTTCCTTACCAAGGTACTGCTTTCAACTAGCACCATTGTTTTTCCACTATGAATGGGATATGAGAGGAATGCAAATGAGCCATTGTGGTGCCATATTCCAACCTGTGACTCCATGCTATGATCATTTTATCTAATAAAGTCCTCCTGGCGCAATAATAATGTAGACCCCTCAATGAATCACCGCGGGGGATTTACTCCCCTGTACAAGGGCTGCCGTGATTCATTGAAGGGATTGGACCCGTCATTGAATTACCGCAGGGGGTCTACTGCCATTTACAAGAGCTGCAGTGATTCGTTAAAGGGACTAGACCCCTCAATGAATCACCGCAAGGGGTCTACTCCCATTTTCAAGGGGTGGTGTGATTCATTGAAGGATGGAGGCCCTTCAATGAATCACCGAAGCGGGTCTACTCCACTATGGGGACCTTTGAGGACTTATAGGGACCTATGGGGACCTCTGGGGACTTTTGGGGACCTATGGGGGTCTATGGGGACCCATGGGAACCTACGGGGACTTTTGGGGACCTATGGGAGTCTATGGGGAACCATGGGGACCTATGGGGACTTTTGGAGACCTATGGGGACCTATGGGGTCGGTCCTATGGGGACCTATGGAGACCTATGGAGACGTACAAAGACTTGTAAGGACCTTTTGGGGCCAATGGAGACTTATGGAGACCTATAGCCACCTGCGCGAACTTCTTTTTGTTTCTAGTTTGCTGTTTTTCCACTTATCGCCTATGCTTGGGTGTGGTTGGTTTGTGATATCAACACTTGCCCTCGAGCACCAGTGGGTGGACAATTTACCCCATGCGTTGATCCCTTGGGGGTGTGGGTCAGGTATGTGTACAAGGTCTTATGTAAGATGTCTGGTGTGACATGTTGTATTTACTCCATCGCCACTGCGAGGACACTTTACCCCATGCGTTGATCCTGTGGGGGGGGTGGGTGCTGTGGGACACCAACACATGCCCTCAATCATCAGGGGAACAGGGGAAGGACAGTGCACCCCTCGCGTTGATGCCTTGGGGGGTCTAGGTGATGTGGGACATCAACGTATGCCCTCAATAATCAAAGGGAGGACGGTTCACCCCATTCATTGACCCCCTAGGGGGTGTGGGGGCTGTGGGGATATCAACGCATGTCCTCAATTATAAGTCGGAGGACAACACACGCCATGTGTTGCTCCCCTAGGATTGCCAAGGTTTATCAGACATTTTCCATCACAACATGGACGTTTTGATGGAACAAGTGAGTGCAGTTTTTCAACTCAAGAGTACCACGGTCTAGGGTCAAAACCCCTAGACAAGGGGCCCGCGGCAGAAGCTGCAGCTGCTTGGTTGGGCTACACCGCTAAATATCCTATACCCTATACCTATATGAAGATTTGATGTGGGGGGGGGGGGGCATCCATTTTTGGACATTCCCCCATGTGACATAGTCTGTTCCTAACTTGACACCCAAGGGGATTGGAATTTTTATTTTGTATTCACCATGAAGATGTGATGTGGGGAGATCAAAATTTCAATTTCCCCCCATGTGCGCTTCCTAACCCTATACCAAATACCAAATCCAGTTCTATTGCTATAGGGTTATGAACCAAATATGCCACTTTGGAGAATGCCGGAAAATGGATCCTCCCCAGATCATTTCTTAATCTGGGACATGAAATCGGAATACCAATCCGACGGTTATGGGGTTAGGAATGGATCCCTGCCACATTTGTGTCCCACATGAAGACTTGATGTGGGGGATGCACTTATGCATGCTACCCCATGTGACATACTCAATTGGTAACCCTACACCCATAGGATAGGAACTTTGATTTTGTGTCCGGGGATACATTTGTTAGTTTGAGCCCATGTGCGCTTCCTAACCCTATCCCCATACAATTAGCATTTTGATGTTGTGTCCCACATGAAGATCTCACGTGATGGGGATCCATTTTTGGATGCCCCCCCTTGTCAAATAGTCGACTCCTAACCCTTTACCGCTAGTTTTGGAATCACCTTGCAGAGATTGTTAGATCAAAGCCAGGCAGGCGTTTATAGGGGAAAACGCCACATACCCCACCATTTTGGGCCTTTTTGGGCCTATTCGCGAACCCTACCCCAAGGGCTTGATTTTGTTAGTTTATTTAGTCCAATAAATGCATCCCCCAATGAGTTTTTGGTCCGGACCCCCACGACCCCCCCACTTGAAACCCACTTTTTGGAGCTTTTGAGGGAGGTTTGGGGGGGGGGGTCAAAAAATGACCCCCCCTTTTTGGGGTTGAAAATCATGAATCTTTTGGATTTTTTCAATCACCTCGCAGAGGTTGTTAGATCAAAGCCAGGCAGGCGTATATATGGGGAAAACGCCACATACCCCCCCATTTTGGCCTTTTTGGGCCTATTCGCGTACCCTACCCCAAGGGGTTGAATTGTTAGTTTAACCCCTTGCAAAATCATTATTTTGTCCAATAAACGCATCCCCCAATGAGTTTTTGGTCCGGGACCCCCTAGACCCCCCCCGGTTGAAACCCACTTTTTTGAGGTTTTCAAGGAGGGGGGGGGGGTGGGGGGGGGTCAAAAAATGACCCCCCCTTTTTTTGGGTCGAAAATCATGAATCTTTTGGTTTTTTTCGATTTTGAGCCGAAAAAGTGTTTCCGGGTCCCGACTCCATAGGGTTTGTATGGGGCGGAGTAGGACGAGCACTTATGCAGTTTATGCATTTTTTTGGCCATTTTTGCTATGTTGGCGATTTTGGCAACCTCGGTGACCCCGTGGTACCCACTCCAAGGGGTGCGAGTGGGGATGTTGTGACAGTATATGCCTCCTAGGATATGGAAGAACGTTTTTTGCACTTTGTAGCCTTGCCCAGGGCTGGTGAAATGCCTTGCCAAAGACGCGAAATGGCTGTTTCCACCAAAAATGGCCTAGTGAATGTGCCAGTACACAACCTGCTTATGCAGCTTTTCACGTTGGGCAGCTCAAACATCGAAGTTTTTGAAACTTGTTTTTTTGATATTGTGATCACCTAAAATGACCATCCAAGGTATGTAAAGCATGTTTTAGGCCGTATTTACGTGTTTCTCGCCCTATTTGGGTATTAGGTCCGGGGGGGGGGTCTCCCAAGGGATTGGTACACAACCTGCTTATGGAGTTTTTCAACCTCGGCAGCTCAAAAATCGAAGTTTTCGAAACTTGTTTTTTTTGATATTGTCATCACGTAAAATGACCATCCAAGCTATGTAAAGCATGTTTTAGGCTGTATTTACGTGTTTTTCACCTTATTTGGGTATTGGGTTGGGGGGGGGTCTCCCAAGGGATTGGTACACAACCTGCTTATGCAGTTTTTCACCCTGGGCAGCTTAAAAATCGAAGTTTTTGAAACTTGTTTTTTTGATATTGTGACCACCCAAAGTGACCATCCAAGGTACGTAAAGCATGTTTTAGGCTGCATTTGCGTGTTTTTCATCCTATTTGGGTATTAGGTGGGGGGGGGGGGGGTCTCCCAAGGGATTGGTACACAACCTGCTTATGCAGTTTTTCAACCTCGGCAGCTCAAAAATCGAAGTTTTCGAAACTTTTTTTTTGATATTGTGACCACCCAAAATGATCATCCAAGCTATGTAAAGCATGTTTTAGGCTGTATTTGCGTGTTTTTCATCCTATGTGGGTATTAGGTCCGGGGGGGGGGGTCTCCCAAGGGATTGGTACACAACCTGCTTATGCAGTTTTTCACTCTGGACAGCTCAAAAATCGAAGTTTTCGAACGTTGTTTTTTTGATATTGCGATCACCTAAAATGATCATCCAAGGTATGTAAAGCATGTTTTAGGCCGTATTCGCGTGTTTTTCACCCTATTTTTGGTTTGTGTTGCTCGGGGAAGATTCTCTGCGAGGTGGACTTGCCGAAGGCAATAGAATTTTGAGCCGAAAAAGTGTTTCCGGGTCCCGACTCCATGGGGTTTGTATGGGGTCGAGTGGGACGAGCGCTTATGCAGCTTATGCACTTTTTAGCCATTCTTGGTATGTTGGCGGTTTTGGCGACCTCGGTGACCCCGTGGTACCCACTCTGAGGGGTGAGGGTGGGGATGTTGTGACAATATATGCCTAATAAGATATGAAAGGACGGTTTTTGCATCTCTAGCCTTGCTTAGGGCTGGTCAAAACCTGTGCCAAAAATGCGAAACCACTGTTTCCACCAATAATGGCTCACATGAGTGAATGGGCCGGTCCACAACCTGTTTATGCAGTTTCGGCTTGTGCAGCTCACAAATCAAAGTTTTCGAAACTTGTTTTTTTGATATTGGGATCACCTAAAATGAGCATCCAAGCTATGTAAAGAATGTTATAGGCAGTATTTCGGTGTTTTTCACCTTATTTGGGTATTGGGCGCGCAGGAGGGGGGGGGGGTCTCCCAAGGGATTGGTACACCACCCGCTAATGCAGTTTTTCACCATGGACAACTCAAAAATCGAAGTTTTCGAAATCACCTCGCAGAGGTTGTTAGATCAAAGCCACGTAGGTGTATATATGGGAAAACGCCACATACCCCCCCCATTTCGGCCTTTTTGGGCCTATTCGCGTACCCTACCCCAAGGGGTTGAATTGTTCGTTTAACCCCTTGTAAAATCATTATTTTGTCCAATAAATGCATCCCCCAATGAGTTTTTGGTCCGGACCCCCCCTAACCCCCCCCACTTGAAACCCACTTTTTTGAGGTTTTAAGGGAGGTGGGGGGGGGGGGGGTCAAAAATGTCGAAAAAATGACCCCCCCTTTTTTTGGGTCGAAAATAATGAATCTTTTGGTTTTTTTCGATTTTGAGCCGAAAAAGTGTTCCCGGGTCCCGACTCCACAGGGTTTGTATGGGGCAGAGTGGGACGAGCACTTATGCAGTTTATGCACTTTTGAGCCATTTTTGGTATGTTGGCGGTTTTGGCGACCTTGGTGACCCCGTGGTATCCACTCTGAGGGGTGTGAGTGGGGATGTTGTGACAGTATATGCCTACTAGGATACAGGAGGACGTTTTTTGCAGTCTCTAGCCTTGCCGACGGCCGGTCACAACCCGTGCGAAAGACGCGAAATGACTGTTTCCACCAATAATGGCCTAGTGAATGGGCCGGTACACAACCTGCTTGTGCAGTTTTTCACCCTGTGCAGCTCAAAAATCGAAGTTTCTGAAACTTATTTTTTTGATATTGTGACCACCTAAAATGACCATCCAAGCTATATAAAGCATGTTTTAGGCTGTATTTACATGTTTTTCATCCAATTTGGGTATTAGGTAAGGGGGGGGGGGGTTCCCAAGGGATTTGTACACAACCTGCTTTATGCAGTTTTTCACCCTGGGCAGCTTTGGAAACTTATTTTTTTGATATTGTGACCACCTAAAATGACCATCCAAGCTATATAAAGCATGTTTTAGGCCGTATATTCATGTTTTTCATCCAATTTGGGTATTAGGTCGGGGGGGGGGGGGGTTCCCAAGGGATTTGTACACAACCTGCTTAGGCAGTTTTTCACCCTGGGCAGCTCAAAAATCGAAGTGTTCGAAACTTGTTTTTTTGATATTATGACCATTCAAAATGACCATCTAAGGTATGTAAAGCATGTTTTAGGCCTTATTTACGTGTTTTTCACCCTATTTGGGTATTAGGTTGGGGGGGGGGGGGTCTCCCAAGGGATTGGTACACAACCTGCTTATGGAGTTTTTCACCCTGGGCAGCTCAAAAATCGAAGTTTTCGAAACTTGTTTTTTTTGGTATTGTGACCACCTAAAATGACCATCCAAGGTATGTAAAGCATATTTTAGGCCGTAAGTACATGTTTTTCACCTTATTTGGGTATTAGTTCCGGGGGGGGGTGGGGGGGATCCCAAGGGATTGGTACACAACCTGCTTATGCAGTTTTTCACCCTGGGCAGCTCAAAAATCGAAGTTTTCGAAACTTGTTTCTTTGATACCGTGATCACCTAAAATGATCATCCAAGGTATGTAAAGCATGTTTTAGCCCGTATTTATGTAGTTTCCATCCTATTTTGGGTGTGTTTTGCTCGGGGTAGACTCTCTGCAAGGTGGACTTGCCGAAGGCAATAGAATTTATTCTTTTTGATACCGTGATCACCTAAAATGACCATGCAAGGTATGTAAAGCATGGTTTAGGCAATATTCACGTGTTTTTCACCTTATTTGGGTATTGGGCGCAGGGGCGGGGGGGGGGGGTCTCCCAAGGGATTGGTACACAACCTGTCTGAGCAGTTTTCAAAGCAGTTTCAAAAATTGAAGTTTTCGAAACTTTTTTTTGATACTGTGATCACCTAAAATGACTATCCAAGGTATGTAAAGCATGTTTTAGGTCGTATTTATGTGTTTTTCACCTTATTTGGGTATTGGGCGCCGGGCGGGGGGGTCTCCCAAGGGATTGGTACACAACCTAGTAATGCAGCTTTTCACCTTGGACAACTCAAAAATCAAAGTTTTCGAAACTAATTTTTTGATACCGTGATCACCTAAAATGACCATCCAAGGTATGTAAAGCATGTTTTAGGCAATATTCACGTGTTTTTCACCTTATTTGGGTATTGAGCCCTCGGGGGGGGGGGATCTCCCAAGGGATTGGTACACAACCTCCTAAGCAGTTTTTCACCCTAGATGGCTCAACAATCAAAGTGTTCGGAACTTATTTTTTTTGATACCGTGATCACCTAAAAGGGCCATCCAAGGTATGTAAAGCATGTTCTGGGCCGTATTTGTGTGTTTTTCACCTTATTTGGGTACTATGCGCCGGGGGGGGGGGGTCTCCCAAGGGATTGTTACACAACCTGCTAGTGCAGCTTTTCACCCCAGACGGCTCCAAAAAAGGGAGTTTTCGAAACTTTTTTTCTTATCATGTGATTACCTAAAATGACCATGCAAGCTATGTAAAGCATGTTTTAGGCAATCTTCACGTGTTTTTCACTTATTTGGGTATTGGGCGCAGGGGCGGGGGGGGGGGTCTCCCAAGTGATTGGTACACAACCTGCTGAAGCAGTTTTTCAACCTGAAGAGCTCGAAAATTGAAATCACCTCGCAGAGGTTGTTAGATCAAAGCCAGGCAGGCGTATATATGGGGAAAACGCCACATACCCCCCATTTTGGGCCTATTCGCGTACCCTACCCCAAGGGGTTGAATTGTTAGTTTAACCCCTTGTAAAATCATTATTTTGTCCAATAAACGCATCCCCCAATGAGTTTTTGGTCCGGACCCCCCCAGACCCCCCCCACTTGAAACCCACTTTTTGGGGGGGGGGTGGGGGTGGGGGTGGGGGGGTGGGGGGGGGGGTCAAAAATGTCGAAAAAATGACCCCCCCTTTGTTTGGGTCGAAAATCATGAATCTTTTGGTTTTTTTGGATTTTGAGCCGAAAAAGTGTTTCCGGGTCCCGACTCCATAGGGTTTGTATGGGGCGGAGTGGGACGAGCGCTTATGCAGCTTATGCACTTTTCAGTCATTTATGCTATGTTGGCGGTTTTGGCAACCTCGGTGAACCCGTGGTACCCACCCTGAGGGGTGCGAGTGGGGATGTTGTGACAGTATATGCCTACTAGGATACGAAAGGACGTTTTTTGCAGTGTCTAGCCTTGCTTATGGCCGTTCACAACCCGTGCCAAAGACGCGAAATGACTGTTTCCACCAATAATGGCCTAGTGAATGGGGAGGTACAACACCTGCTTGTGC
Source organism: Eutreptiella sp. 'Long Island Sound 2002' (assembly GCA_964036045.1). Lineage (NCBI taxonomy): Eukaryota > Euglenozoa > Euglenophyceae > Eutreptiales > Eutreptiaceae > Eutreptiella > Eutreptiella sp. 'Long Island Sound 2002'. The sequence continues at coordinate 98,220,447 of OZ038380.1, read as the reverse complement.
AGTTTTTCACCCTAGGCAGCTCAAAAATCGAAGTTTTCGAAACTTGTTTTTTTGATATTGTGACCACCCAAAATGACATTTCAAACTATGCAAAGCATGTTTTAGGCCGTATTTACGTGTTTTTCACCCTATTTGGGTGTTAGGTCCGGGGGGGGGGGGGGGGGCTCCCAAGGGACGGGTGCACAACTCGCTTATGCAGTTTTTCAACCCGGACAGCTCAAAAATCGAAGTTTCTGCAACTTGTTTTTTTGATATTGTGACCACCTAAAATGACCATCCAAGCTATGGAAAGCATGTTTTAGGCCGTATTTACGTGTTTTTCACCCTATTTGGGTGTTAGGTCGAGGGGGGGGGGGTCTCCCAAGGGAAGGGTGCACAACCTGCTTTATGCAGTTTTTCACCCCGGACAGCTCAAAAATCGAAGTTTTTGAAACTTGTTTTTTTGATACCGTGATCACCTAAAATGATCATCCAAGGTATGTAAAGCATGTTTTAGCCGGTATTTATGTAGTTTCCACCCTATTTTGGGTGTGTGTTGCTCGCGGTAGATTCTCTGCGAGGTGGACTTGCCGAAGGCAATAGAATTTTCGAAACTTTTTTTTGTTGATATTGTGATCACCTAAAACGACTATCCAAGGTATGTAAAGCATGTTTTAGGCAATCTTCACGTGTTTTTCACCTTATTTGGGTATTGGGTGCAGGGGCGGGGGCGGGGGGGGGGGTCTCCCAAGTGATTGGTACACAACCTGTCTAAGCAGTTTTTTACCCTAGATGGCTCAACAATCGAAGTTTTTTGAAACTTATTTTTGTAATACCGTGATCACCTAAAATGGCCATCCGAGGTATGTAAAGCATGTTTTGGGCCGTATTCACGTGTTTTTCAACTTATTTGGGTACTCTGCGCAGGGGCGGGGGGGGGGGGGGTCTCACAAGGGATTGGTACACAACCCGCTAATACAGTTTTTCACCATGGACAACTCAAAAATCGAAGTTTTCGAAACTTATTGTTTTTGATACCGTGATCACCTAAAATGACCATGCAAGGTATGTAAAGCATGTTATAGGCAATATTCACGTGTTTTTCACCTTATTTGGGTATTGGGCGCATGGGGGGGGGGTCTCCCAAGGGATTGGTACACAACCTGCTTATGCAGTTTTTCAACCTGAGGAGCTCGAAAATTGAAGTTTTCGAAACTTTTTTTGTTGATATTGTGATCACCTAAAACGACTTACCAAGGTATGTAAAGCATGTTTTAGGCAATATCCACGTGTTTTTCATCTTATTTGGGTATTGGGTGCAGGGGCGAGGGGGGGGGGGGGTCTCCCAAGGGATTGGTACACAACCTGCTAACGCAGTTTTTCAACCTGAAGAGCTCGAAAATTGAAGTTTTCGAAACTTTTTTTGTTGATATTGTGATCACCTAAAACGACTATCTAAGGTATGTAAAGCATGTTTTAGGCAATCTTGGCGTGTTTTTCACCTTATTTGGGTATTGGGTGCAGGGGCGAGGGGGGGTGTCTCCCAAAGGATTGGTACACAACTTGTCTAAGCAGTTTTTTACCCTAGATGGCTCAACAATCGAAGTTTTTAAAACTTATTTTTGTGATACCGTGATCACCTAAAATGGCCATCCGAGGTATGTAAAGCATGTTTTGGGCCGTATTCACGTGTTTTTCACCTTATTTGGGTACTATGCGCAAGGGCGGGGGGGGGGGTCTCCCAAGGGATTGGTACACCACCCGCTAATGCAGTTTTTCACCATGAACAACTCAAAAATCGAAGTTTTCGAAACTTATTCTTTTTGAAACCGTGATCACCTAAAATGACCATGCAAGGTAGGCAAAGCATGTTATAGGCAATATTCACGTGTTTTTCACCTTATTTGGGTATTGGGCGCACGGGGGGGGGGGGGGGTCTCCCAAGGGATTGGTACACAACCTGCTTATGCAGTTTTTCAACCTAGACATCTCGAAAATTGAAGTTTTCGAAACGTATTTTTTTGATAGGTGATCACCTAAAAAGACTATCCAATGTATGTAAAGCATCTTTTAGGCCGTATTTATGTGTTTTTCACCTTATTTGGGTATTGGGCGCGCGGGGGGGGGGGGGGGGATCTCCCAACGGATTGGTACACAACCTTCATGAGCAGTTTTTCAACCTAGACGGCTCAACCATCAAAGTTTTCGAAACTTATTTTTTTGATATTGTGATCACCTAAAATGACCATGCAAGGTATGTAAAGCATGTTTTGGGCCGTGTTGATGTGTTTTTCACCTTATTTGGGTATTGGGCGCACGGGGGGCGGGGGATCTTCCAAGGGATTGATACACAGCGTGCTTAAGCAGTTTTTCAACCTAGACATCTCGAAAATCGAAGTTTTCGAAAAGTATTTTTTTGATAGGTGATCACGTGAAATGACTATCCAATGTATGTGCAGCATCTTTTAGGCCGTGTTTATGTGTTTTTCACCTTATTTGGGTATTGGGCGCGGGGGGCTGGGGGGGGCGGATCTCCCAACGGATTGGTACACAACCTTCCTAAGCAGTTTCTCAACCTAGACGGCTCAACCATCAAGGTTTTCGAAACTTATTTTTTTGATATTGTGATCACCTAAAATGGCCATCTAAGCTATGTGAAGCATGTTTTAGGCCATCTTCACGTTGTTCACTTATTTGGGTACTGGGCGCCGGGGGGGGGGGGGGGCTTCCAAGGGATTGGTGAATAACCTGCTAATGCTGTTTTTCACCCTAGACACATCAAAAAACAAAGGTTTTGAAACTTATTTTTTTGATACCGTGATCACCTAAAATGACCATGCAAGGTATGTAAAGCATGTTTTGGGCCGTGTTGATGTGTTTTTCACCTTATTAGGGTATTGAGCGCACGGGGGGCGGGGGATCGCCCAAGGGATTGGTACACAGCCTGGTTAAGCAGTTTTTCAACCTAGACAGCTCGAAAATCGAAGTTTTCGAAACGTATTTTTTTGATATGGTGATCGCCTAAAATGACTATCCAATGTATGTGAAGCATCTTTTAGGCCGTATTTATGTGTTTTTCACCTTATTTGGGTATTGGGCGCGCGGGGGGGGGGGATCTCCCAAGGGATTGGTAAACAACCTTCCTGAGCAGTTTTTCGACCTAGACGGCTCAACCATCAAAGTTTTCGAAAATTATTTTTTTGATATTGTGATCTCCTAAAATGGCCATGCAAGCTATGTACAGCATTTTTCAGGCAATCTTCACGTATTGTTCGCTTATTTGGGTATTGGGCGCCGCGGGAGGGGGGGGGGGGCTTCCAAGGGATTGGCACACAACCTGCTAATGCTGTTTTTCACCATGGACAGATCAAATATCAAAGTGACGAAACTTATTCTCTTTGATACCGTGATCACATAAAATGGCCATGCAGGGTATGTAAAGCATGTTTTAGGCAATATTCACGGTTTTTCACCTTATTTGGGTATTGGGCGCAGGGGCGGGGGGGGGGGGGGATCTCCCAAGGGATTGGTACACAACCATCCTTATGCAATTGTTCAACGTAGACGGCTCAACCATCAAAGTTTTCAAAAGTTATTTTTTTGATATTGTGATCACCTAAAATGGCCATCCAAGCTATGTACAGCATGTTTTGGGCGATCTTCACGTGTTGTTCACTTATTTGGGTATTGGGCGCTGGGAGGGGGGGGGGGGTCTCCCAAGGCATTGGTACACAACCTGCTAATGCAGCTTTTCACCCTGGACAGCTCAAAAATCGAAGTTTTCGAAACTTATTCTTTTTGATACCGTGATCACCTAAAAAGACCATCCAATGTATGTAAACCATGTTTTGGGCCGTATTCAAGTGTTTTTCAGGCCTCTTGTTGTGTACCTGCACGTGGTGAGGCTGACTAGCTGAGCCACAACTTCCTTGCCTTTTCTTTTGATGCGAACGTGTCTTCCCTCACACCCGCCCTTGCGCCCTGCGCACGATGGGCGACCCAACGGGGGTGGCCACCCAGTTGGCTGCCCGCCTACGGCGCTACCATCATTTCTTGCGGGTGATCCGCCCGCGACCATCAATGAGGGGGCGGCGCGCGGCTGCTCCGGTTCCAAGGGGCGCAAAGGGGGCAAGCTACCTGTCCAGCCCCCCCCCCCCCCCACAGCGGAGCAGGCGATGATCGCCTCGCTCGAGCGCCAGATTGCGTCCCTTGAGGGCGTAATCAACACCCTCCGCCGCGAGTAAGCAGAATCACGGGGCCAGCCAGCCCCCACGCGGCCCGGGGCGGCCGCGGCGGCCCCGGCCGCAACGACGACCACCGCAGCAGCAGCGGCCAGCAAGGCGCCTGCCTCCGCGTCCAAGGCGGCCACCACCTAGCAGCTAGCGGGGCAAAGCTACCACCGGCGTTCCAAGAACGCCCATGCAAAGCAAGGGGCAGCGCCCGCCCCCCAGTCCCAATGCGTGTGGACTGGTACCGGCACGGGCCACCGGCGCTTGGAACATCAGGACGGGTGCCTCTGCCGGTCAAGCCATCTGCCTGTCCATCCCTTCGCCTCCTCGCAACCCTACTGGGCGCAGGAGGACATCAAAACAGCCCTGACGAACCTCAACCTTTGGGGTGTGCGAGGCATTGCGGAGGGGTCCGCTCCCCCTGCCCCACAGCAGGCCGTCCCCGGTCGCTCGACCTATGCCTCAGCGACGCGGTCCGCTGCGCGGGGGTCCCGGCCGGGCGCGGTGCGCGTGGTGGCGGCCGCCGGCCGCACCAAGGCGGCGCAGCTGCCGGTGCAGCCCACGGCAGCGGCCCTTTGGGGCCTACTACCCTCGACGACGGCGGTGCAGCCGCTCCGCCTCTACCAAGGCGACTCCCGGGACACAATCCGGGAGTGGGGAATCGCCCAGATCACGCCGGAGAGGCACCCGGCAGAGTGGAACCAGCCCTCTCAAGAGAGGGCTCTACGATGTGTGGCCTTGGTGGGCTACACGGTCCGCGAGGCCCACCTCGCGGCTGCACCCGCCTTCACGGCTCATGGCAACGTCCAACAGGTCACGGCCCTGGTGCACGTCCAGGGGGGCAGCAAGGCGGACCCCACGGTAGCGGGCCTGCTGCAGGCCCTCCGCCGGTAGAAGACCAGCCTGGCGGTACCGGGCACGGCCCTGCAGGGTGTGGTGCGCACCGAGCGCCAGCCCTGGGAGACGGACGACCCGGAGGTCGTGGACCCCGCGCCGCTAGGGCACATCCTGCAGCTCGTTTGGGAGCGCCTCCCGGAGGATGACGACCGGGAGACGGCGGAGCTCCCGGACGTAGATACGGCACCGCCGGACCCCCTCCCATCCATCGTCCGGGTCGTCTGCGTCCTGGACCCGGCAGTCCTAGCGGATGCCGACATACGCCAGCTCCACGTGGGGTCCTTCGGCAAGGACCACGCCTGGCGGCACCTCAAGCCACTAATGGGGGCGGCCGAACCCACCCCCCGTCCATGCAGGCAGTGGTCAGGGGGTCGATGGTCGAGGTCTCGACAGATCTCCCTTCGTCGGTGGCCCCGCTAGTGATGCACGCTAGCGGCAAGGCCCGGGGGGTCCACTTCCGGCCTTGGATCGTCACGGGCGCGGCCTGCCAACATCCCGCGTTCGTGCTATGGTTCAAGCAGCCACCGGTGCGCCACTGGCCCTCCCCGGAGGTCTGGAAGACCCGAGCCGAGGACCAGGAGCTCCACTCCATGTCCCCGGGGCTAGTGAACGGGGCTGCCCCCGGCAATGTGGGGGTCCGGGTCTGGGGGGCCAAGCCGGCGTACCCCAAGGTGGTGGCGCACATCACCAGTCGGCTGGGCGCTCCAACCCCGGCGCAGACCACCTCTGTGCGGGTCCAGGGCTACCCGGCGCAATTGGGCCTGGCGGTGGACGAGTATGCGCTGCTGCGGCGCTACGCCCAGAAGGCATTTGGGCCGGAGGTGCCCATCCACGTCCACCGCTGCACCCAACTGGCCCACAGCACCCTCGACCCGCCGGTGTTTGACCTTGAGCTGGAGGGGACACCTAAGAATGGGCAGTGTGCTCGGCTAGGCGCGCCGGACACCCGCCTCCCGGACCGTCTGTGGGAGCGGACCACCCGCAGCTCCCTGTGGGGACGCTACCAGCTTGTGAGACCCAAGACCCGGATGTCCCGCCCGGAAGGGTCCGGGGAGGGCCAGCAACAGCCGGAGACGACCCAACAAGCCCCAGACCACACGGGGGATCTGGCCATGGCCAATGCGGAGTCGGCCGTGGTCGACGTCGATGAGGAGGATGAAGACTTTCTCTGATGATCTTTGCCCTCCTCCTCCTGACCCTCTGACTGCATGCGATGAACTGCCCACAGTGGCTGACCAGAACTGGGGTGGTAAGTTGCGGTGCGGCGGCCACGCAACCACACCCCTGGCGCCCTACCGGGCGCACCCGGTGACGCTGGTGGTGGGAACGGCAGCGGTACCAGCCCCGCCCCCCCCCCCCCCCCCGCTGGGGAGGCTCCAGGGTCTGGACCCCCGGCCCGGCAATAGGGTGTCTATACGCCCACAGCCCACGAGGGCCCCGGGACGACGTGATGGCCCTGGGTCCCCTCCAAGGCAGGGAACTAGCCCGGGCGGTGGCAACGGCCCCCACGCTACAGTGGGGAAGTGGCGGTATTGCAGGGGGCACAGCCGCCGTGGCGCTGTGGCGCCGCCTCGCACCGGGTGCGACCGGGACGGCGGTCGGCAACCCCCCCCCCCCCCCCCCCGGGGAACGAAGGGGTCCGGGGGGCTAACAAGAGGCGTGCACTGCCTAACCGGGGAGCAAGGGGTACGAGGACGCACCAGCTACAGGCACCGCAGGGCCCACACCCAGGCCTGCCGGCCCTGGCGCCCGACCCGACACAGGCGCTGGACGTGACCCACTGCCTCCATGCGGCGGCCCGCCCACAGAGGCGCACCGAGGCCTGGGTGGTGGACTACGGGGGGATGGCACTGCGACCGCGCTCTCCGGCGCCCTGCTGGACACAACCGGTGCTGTTGACGGTGGGAATGGCGGCGGTACCAGCCCCGGCGCCCCCGCACCTGGGGAGGCCCTAGGATCCGGACCCCCGGCGCGGCAGGAGGGTGTCGATAAGTCCACAACCAGCGAGGGCGCCCCGGGACGAGGCGATGGCCCTAGGTCTCCTCCAGGGGAGGGAACCAGCCCGGGCTGTTGCAAGGGGCCCCATGCTGAAGTGGGGGGTTGGCGGTCTGGCAAGGGGTGGAGCCGCCACGGTACTGCGGCTCCCCCTGGCAGCGGGGGTGACGGGGACGGCAGCCGGCGACCCCCCCCCCCCCTTGGGAACGAAGGGGCGCGAGGAGCTGACAGGAGACAGGCACTGCCTAACCGGGAAGCGTTGGGGGCGGGGGGCGCACCAGCTAAAGGAGCCGGAGGGCCCACGTCCTGATGTGCTGACCTTGACGCCCGACCCGACAGAGGCGCTAGCCGTGGCCCTGGGCCTGCATGCGGCGGCCGACACACGGTGGCTGACCGTGGCGTGGGTGGTAACCTGCGAGGGGGTGGCAACGCGACCGCGCTCCATAGCGCCCTACCGGCCACACCCGGCGCCGGTGACGGTGGGAACGGCGGCGGTACTAGCCCCGGCGACCACCCCCCTGGGGAGGCCCCAGGGGCCGGACCCCCGGCCCGGCAGGAGGGTGTCTATACGACCACAGCCCACGAGGGCGCCCCGGGGTGAGGCGATGGATCTGGGTCCCCTCCGGGGAAGGGAACCAACCCGGGCAGTGGCAAAGGGCCACACGCTGCAGTGGGGGAATGGAGGTATGGCAGGGGGGACAGCCGCCGCGGCGCTGCGGCTCCCCCTCGCGCCGGGTGTGAACGGGACGGCGACCAGCGAACCCCCCCCCCCTCCCTCTGGGGAACGAAGGGGCCCGAAGGGCTGACATGAGTGCGCTGCCTGACCGGGGAGCCAGGGGGGCGGCGAACACGGCAGCTCAAGGCCCTCCCCCCCCTCCACCCCGGCCCAGGCCCCCCGGCAACCAGCCTGGGCCCCCTTTCGAGTTGCGACCAGCCCTTTATGTAAATGGCGCGTGGCCCATGAGGAGATGGACGTGGACGAGGCGGGGGGCGAGGGCGCGGGCACGCGGCCCCACCCCCCCCCACCCCGCGCTCCCGCCCACCTCGCACCAGCGGCGGCACCATGGCCTCGTCCTGGTTCGCTGGTGGTACCGCCAGGCTGCACTGGTGTTCCCCACCCCCCACCAGTAGCCCGGATGGGCCAGCACCGTGTGTGCCCTTGCCCCCCTCGTGGGGCTGCTCCCCGGGGTCCTCCGCCTCCAGGACCTCATAGTAGGGGCCTCGAACAGGTGGTGGCACTGCGGTCATCACCCGTGGACAAACGGGTGTGGATCACCGCCGTCCAACGCCCCGGCGCCCCAGAGTTCAGGACCAAGGGGGCCACTGTGGGCCAAGCCGTGCGGTGGAGGTACCCCCGGTCCTCTGCGCGCGCCCCCTGGACGGACCGCCGCAGCCGCCGCCTCCCCTACACATGGCGCTGGTACCTGGCGCCCATGTGGCACGAGGAGACGGACGTGGAGCTGTGGCGGCTGACCCGGCACGGCCGGGTGGAGCGCTGGGAGGACGTCCCCCCCTGCGAGCTCCACCGTCCGCTCCGCCGCCTCACCCTCTTCGAGAGGGAGATGGCCGCCGGCAGGCCCCACACGGTGGGGGTGGACTGGTGGGGCCGGGTGTGGGACAACGACCCCGCCCGCCAGCCCCCCCCCCCAACCCTGGGTCTGAGGTAACGTGGCGAGACGTGGCCTACGCGGTCCACGCCCTCCTCCCCGTTGTTACCGACGTGTGGTGGGCCGCCCTGCCGGGGCCGGAGGAGGTCCAAACCACGGCCCGGTGGCCCGACGTCCTCCGCCGCGCTGTGCCGGAGCCTGACCGGGACCGCCTGCATGAGCTCTTCCACGAAGCTCTGTGCCTCGCCAAGAACTGGGAGCGGGGCGGCCCCTTGCGCGCGCGGCCGCCTCCCACGCCGCTTGCCGGCGGCGGGACACCACTTCCCCCTACGCTGCCCCCTCCGCCACCTAGGTGAGGACCGGATCCAACTGCTTGACCACGGCGTTGCACGACGGGGGTCGACGATTAACTTGCAGGCATGCCTGGCTGCTCCTCTGTCCCCACTTCATGCGCCCCCCGACCATTGGCGGCCGAGTACTTGAGTGAGGTGGGTGTTGCCCCCCAGCCCCCCAGCTGGGGCCACCGTGGTTGCCCCCCCCCGGTGCTGGGTCCTCCTCCCCCTGTTGCTGCTGCGATACGGGGACGTCGAGCCCCATCCGGGGCCCATGCGCGTGGCGCTGGCAGATGTCACGTCCCTGCGCCTGCACTGGCACACGGTCACCAATTGGCGGGTACACGTAGTGCTGATCTCCAAGACCCGCCTCACGGCGGTACCACGGCAAGTGATGCGCGCCCAGGCTGGGGCCTCGGGTGGCAAGCTTTATGGGGGGCGCCCTTGGAGTCCCGGGGGGGGGGGGGGCATCTGGGATGCACCGCCCGGGGGATGGGGATCCTAGTCCGACAGGGTATCCCAGCCAGGCAAATCCTCCCCCCCAAGGGGGCACCCCGCAATGAGGCGGACGCCCTCGCCCAAACCCTGTGGCACTCCACCCGCTGGTGCCACGTCTTGGTGGGCCTCTGTTAAGGGGCGGATTCCCTGCATGCCCAGGTGGCGTACAGCGTCTCGGCCCAGCCAGCCCTAAACCGCACTTTTTGGGACCACGCCACGCGGTACATGGCGCGACACGGGACGGCCCCGCAGCTGGGCGGGGATCTAAACTTTGACCTCGATTACCCACTGCGGGCGCCGCCGTCCGTCCTGGCATCCCTCCTAACCCGCCGATTGGGGGACGTAGACCTTGAGGACGCGTCCGCTTTGGGGAGGGACCCTCTCTGCTCGTACCAAGGCCCGGAGGGCACCCGCCCATGGCGCATTGATGGCCTGCTCGTCGACACGCGGCTAGCAGCTGTGCTCCGCACGGCGGAGCGGCTGCCGCGTGGGGCCATTTCGGCGCACACCCCGGTGCTCTTTGACCTCCAATCGTCGGGGGTATCACAGCGGGTGATTAAGTTCGTCCGCCCCAAACCCGTGGCGCCGGCCCCGCGTGAGGAGCATGAACGGCTCCCCCTCGTGCAGCGCCTCCTCGACCCGCTGGAGGCGGGGTGGCGGACGGCCCCGTCCACAAGGGACGTGGACCGAGGCTGGGCGTTCTGGACCACAACCTAGGAGGAGACCCTCCTCGCCTTGGCCTACCCGGACATCACCCCGGACTCCCTCCCAGCCGGGGCCACGGTCCTGCTGGCCGATCCTGGTGAATGTGCTCACCACGCTCTGGAAATGGGAGGTGGACTCCCTGCGCCGACAAGTGTGTGCCCGGACATCCGCGGCCCCAAGGGCATGGCACGTGCCCGGGTCCATGCCCAGCTCCAACGCCAGGGCCAACATGACCGCTTGGGGGATCGAAACACTTGACGTAGTCGATGCCCATCCCCGCGACGGCCCCTCCTCGGAGGCGACACAGCTTCAGGAGGACGTGTGTCCCCGCCGCCCCGTCCAGGGCGCGTCTGGCGGGACGGAGACCAGAGGCCGCCGCGTGGGCCCAGGACTCCTGCCAAGTAATGGCTTCCACCAGGCGCACAGCCGCCCACAGCTGGTAGACCATGGACAGGACCGTGAGCGGGCGGGTGATCAAGGGCCCCGGCGGCCCCTCCTTGGGGACGAGGGCGGTGTAGCGTTCGGTCAAGCGGGCCGGCCACTTGCCAAGGCGCTCCAGCTCGCGCAGGAGGTCCCCCAGCCAGCCCAGCAGCCTTTCGGGGAGGGAGCGGAGGTCCGCCAGGCTCCACCCGTCAAGCCCCAGTGCCGAGGGCTTCATCCGGGAGACCCCTTTGCGTAGGCGAGGGCCGTCAAGCTGCGAGGCAATCATGGGGACCCGCCGGACATGGTGCCCAAATGGGCGGAGGAAAGCCGCTGGGTCCGGCTCTGGGTCTGGTGCATATTTGCGATTCATTGGGCGCCAGGCGTCTTGCAGGAGGCCATCCATCTCCGCCAGGTTGGCCGTGGCAGTGCCATCCGGCCTGGAGCGGAAGGTGACTGGCGGGGCGTAGGACTCATCCTTCAGCCACCGGTACACAGCCCCCTGGTCTGAGGACCACGCCTCCTCGAGCTAGGCGCGCCACTCGCGGAGGCGTTCCTTGTCCTCCGCCCGGAGCGTGGCCCGGACCTTTCCCGCGAGCGTCGTGCGGAAGCGGCGGAGTGATGCCAGCGGGGCCAGCACGTCGTGCGAGCAATCGAGCTCCAAGGTTGCATACTCCATGCTCAACGCGCGGAGCTTGCCTAGGCGACGTCGGAGTGCTGCCCAAGCCTGCTATACCTTGGGCGGCAATGCACCTGCGCCCCGCGCTGGTCGCTACAGCCAGCGGAGGACGTCCGACAGGGGTCCTTGGGCCGCCTGGATGCGCGCCACTGGGCAGGAGAGCGGACCCCCGGTGTCCCGACGCTACTTGGGGCAGAGGCGCACCTCCTGAAGCAGTTGGTCGTTCCCCTTGCCGCGGGGGAGGTGGGAGGGGCACTGACAGGGGGCACCCCTAGAGGATGCCGTTGGAGGCCTGCCACCACAAGCCGAGGGCCCCGGCAAGCTTGAAGGCCCCCTCCCGCCGGTCCTGGACGAGGACACGGGGACACCTCGGAACTGGGAGCCCCGCTCCCCCTCAAGGATGCCGACCCCGGCTACGCGGCGCTGGGGTCGTCGGGCTACGCGGATGGCACCCAAGCAGTGGCCCTGGGCGCGGCCTCCCTCCAGGAGACGGTCCCCGCGACGGAGGAGTGGCTGCAAGTAACGGGGCACGACGTCCGTGTGTACAAGTCCTGCGCCTGGGTCCAGGGGAAGTAGGGCGTACCGGCGGTGATGCTCCGGGGGGTCCCCATCCTGCTAGCGGCGACTTTCCGCTAGCCGGGCTTTGACATCGCCATTGGGGGCTCCAAGACCACGGGACCGGTTACGTCCCGGCGCCTGGAGGCGGGGCGGAGCGCCCTGCGTCGCCTCCCCCACCTCTCAACCTATGTCCGGGGAGAGCGGGCCATCAGCACCCTGGTCACCCCGCTGGAGCTCCATGGGGTGGCCGCGGCGCCAGTGGCGGAGCCCGACCAGCTCGGGCGGGAGAATGCGGTGGTGGGGCCTTGTGGGGAGCAACGCACTTTTCCCGGGCCAAGGAGGTCATCTTCACCGTCCTTTCCAAGGAGCATTGGGCGTCCCCGGTCATGCACAAGCGGTACGAGCGCCTCCTTTGGCTGGCCAGCTTGGCCCGGGGGCGGGGGTCACCCAAGTCTTCGCCCAGGCAATCTGGGAGTCAGGGGGCTGCCTCCCGGGACGGGGCCGGTGGGGCGCGCGCTACGCAAGGCGGCCTCCCTGGGCTGGAGCCCGCATGAAGGCTAGTGGTGCTGGGACATCCCAGGGCAAGAACACGCCCTGCACTTTGTGCAAGAGCCACTCCGCCGGCTCCAACACCGGGTCCGGGACAGCCTTAGCTGCCACTCCTCGCGCCAGCTTGAGGCGCGGCGCCCGGTCACTTTCGGTGGGCTCGGCAACGGGGCGGACGGCCCAGCCTGGCGCGCGGCACTGCGGGCAGCCTCCACAGAGTTCGAGAAGTGGCTGCTGCGCGGTCTCATGGATAGGCCCATGTGGACAGTGGCCCAGGTGTCGGGCCACGGCACGCGGACCAACTCCGCGTGCCCCCAGTACGGCGCGGCGCATGAGGACGAGGCCCACGTCTTGTGGGAGTGCCCAGAATGGGACGATGCCAGGGAGACGTGGCTCCCCTGGCTGCGCGACGTGGCGGAGGCCATCCCCCACCTGTGACCGCCGGACCAGTGGCCGTCCTGCCTGCGGAAAGCGGGCCTCTTTCCCCTCCGGCTGGCGCAAGGGGTGGACCGGGACCTCCTTGACGAGTTCTTGTACCTCCTTTACGGCATGTACATGGCGGTCCTTGCAGCCCGCATGGCAGAAAGCAAGGGGGACCAGCCGGGTCACGGGGATTCCCTCTTTTCCAACTAGCCGCGTCCACGGCCCCGCAACCCCTACCCTTGGGACGACTTCATTGGCCCCTTGCCGGGGGACGCCATCCACCACCACCCGCGGCTCTGGCCGGGGACCCCGCCGGACTGGCGTCGGCCCCAAGACTTCATCCATGACCTGGTCCGGTGGGCCCGGGCGCTTGCCTGGATGCCGGGGTCGGCAAAGGTCTCCTGGGCTGAGCTGGCCCTGGATTATGACGCGTATGTGGGGCGGGTAGTCCCAGCCTCCCCGGTCCATCGGCTGCGGGGCACGCGCCCACCGCTGGGGGAACGGGCCCAAATTCTGAGCAAGGCGGTGGGCTTGGCGGATCCCATATGCCCGGAGGCCCCCGCGGGCGCCCGCTCGCAGCGTCCCGCTCGCGGCGCCGCAGCGCAGCCGCCCTCCGGGGGCGGGCAGCGGCACGCAGGGCGTCCCTGCTTGGAGCATGGGGCGCTGCTTGCGAACGGTGCAGGAGCCTGGGCTGGAGCGTCAGCCGCTGCTGCCGGGCGGGCCACAAAGACGAAACCGGCTCCTCGGCGGCCCCAAGCTGCCCAAGAGCCCCGCCCCGTTTCGTGCCGGGACGCCAGGTGCTCGTCCCCGGGGCCCGACGCGCGGGGGCGGCCGCGTTGTAATCCTGGCTGGTGCGGGTCCGCCCGGCCTCCCAGGCCCTCCCGAGCTAGAGCCTTCCGGCGACCCGCCGGTGCACGGCTTCGCCCGGGATGCTGGGTACTTGCCCCTCCTCCGTCCTGGGGCCCGACGACCCGAGGCCCGCGAAAGCCAAGCACCCGACCGAGCTAACCGGGGGGACCCGGGGGGAGTGGACCCACAACTAACCGGTGGGGGGGTAGCAGATCCCTTCTCACCCGCGCCAGCAGGGGGGGGCGACAGCCCGGGGATGATCCCCTCCTCCGCATCCGCCACCACGGCGGCCACGGGGTCACTGTCTGCACCGCGGGATTCCCCCCCACCATCCCCCCAGGCAAAGCGACCAGCCCCATAGTTCCCTGATGTTTTCAGCCGCATTTCTGCGGTCGTGGGCAGCCGCGCGTTGCCACGGCGACGATCCCCCCCGCCGGTTCGGCGGCGGCCTCAGCCGAAAACCATCAGATCGGTGGGGGACATGCTCCGCTCGCGCCCGCCCCGCCCCACACGCGGCGGTCCACGCAGTCCGGGGGAGCTCCTCTAACCCAGTGGCGGACGCGCCCTGAGCGCCTCCTCCATCCCAGTCCACACTACCGCAGCGGTGGCAACACGGCAGGGCCAGCACGGGAGAGACCTAGTCCCCTCCGGCTCGTCCCTCTTGGCCGCAGTGTGGACACAGGCGGGGGGCCTGTAGCCGAGACCACGGGCGCCTGAACTCGACTCGGCGCACCTCCCCGCCCCTGTACCTTTGTAGATAGGCGAGCAGACGCTACTCGACGAATGCGGTATTCACGTGTTCTTCACCTTATTTGGGTATTAGGCGCGCGGGGGGGGGGGGGGATCTTCCAAGGGATTGGCACACAACTTGGTTAAGCAGGTTTTCAACCGTTCAAGCTCCAAAATCAAAGTCTTGGAAACTCATTTTATTGATATTGCCATCACCTAAGATGGCCATCCAAGCTATGTACAGCATGTTTTAGGCAATCTTCACGTGTTGTTCACTTATTTGGGTATTGGGCGCGCGCAGGGGGGGATCTCCCAAGGAGTTGGTACACAAACTGCTTAAGCAGTTTTTCAGCCTAGACGACTCAACAATCGAAGTTTTCAAAACTTATTGTTTTTGATGTTGTGATAACCTACAATGACTATCTAAGGTATGTAAAGCATGTTTTAGGCAATATTCACGTGTTTTTGACCTTATTTGGGTATTGGGCGTAGGGGCGAGGGGGAGGGTCTCCCAAGGGATTGGTACACAACCTGCTACAGCTGTTTTTCAGCCCAGACGGCTCAACAATCGAAGTTTTCAAAACTTATTTTGTTGATATTGTGATACCCTAAAATGGCCATCCGAGGTATGTAAAGCATGTTTTAGGGCATATTCCCGTGTTTTTCACTTATTTGGGTATTGGGCGCCCGGGGGGGGGGGGGGTTCCGAAGAAATTGGTACACAACCTGCTAATGTAGCGTTTCACCCTGAACAGCTCAAAAATCAAAATTTTCGAAACTTATTTTTATATACCCTGATCACCTAAAATGACCGCCCGAGGTATGTAAAGCATGTTTTGGGCCGTATTGATGTGTTTTTCGCTTTGTTTGGGTATTGGGCGTGCGGCTGAGGGGGGGGGGGGGGGGCTCACAAAGGATTGGTACACAACCTGCTAATGCAGTTTTTCAGCCTGGGCAGCTCAAAAAATCAAAATTTTTGAAATATTTTTTTATACCGTGATCACCTAACACGACCAATTAAGGTATCTAAAGCATGTTTTGGGCCGTATCACTTTATTTGGGTATTGGGCGCGGGGGGGGGGGGGGGTCTGCCAAGGGATTGGTACATTGGTTGCTTGAGCAGTTTTCACTTTGGGCATCTCAAAAATCGAAGTTTTCGAAACTTATTTTTGATCACACAAAATGACCATCCAAGATACGTAAAGCATGTTTTAGGCCGTATTTATGCGTTTTTCACCTTATTTGGGTATTGGGCGGGAGGGGGGGTCTCCCAAGGGATTGGTACACAACCTGCGTATACACTTTTTGCCGCCTATACAACTCAAAAATCGAGGTTTCGAAAACTGATTTTTTTGATTTTGTAATCACCTTAAATGACCATCCAAGATATGTAAGCATGTTTTAGGCCGTATTTATATAGCTTCTACCCTATTTTGGGTGGGTGTTGCTTGGGGTAGATTGTCTGCGAGATGGACTTGCCAAAGGCAATAGAATTTTGTTGTAGTGTCCCACATGAGAATTTGATGTGGGGGGAACCCATTTTTGGACATTTGCCCATGTCACATAGTCAATCGGTAATTTCAAACCTGTACGATGAAAAGGTTTATTTTCTGTCGCAGACGAAGACGACCTCCTGCGGGGGGGTCAATTTTTGGATACTCCCCCATGTGACTTAGTCAATTCCTAACCCTGTACCAATGAATATAATAATTGATAATAGTAATTGATGTGCGCGGAGATCCATTTTTTGGACATTCCCCTGTGTGACATAGTCCGGTTCCTAACTTGATACCCATGGGATTGGAACTTTTATTTTTTGGTCCGCATGAAGATGTGATGTGAGGATCATCAAAATTTCAATTTCCCCCCATGTGCGTTCCGAATCCTATACCCATAGGAATTCGCATTTTCATTTTGTGTCCCACATGAAGATTTGACGACTTTTGATTTTGTGTCGCAGCGGAAGATTTGACATGGGGAGCACAAAAGGCAAAAGGCACGAGCACAATTCTGCATGAAAACCCAACACACTGCTGCTCCGGGGGAACTTGCCTTCTAGTTTTGCCACCTCGCCGTCACACTTATGCTGTTCCGTTTGCACTTAAGAAGAAAAGTGACTTCCTGTCCCCACCCCCCGCCCCTGCGTCCTTGAAACATACATTTGCACACTGCCGCAATTCATCGTCGAAATTCATTTCTCGGAAGGCCGCATGTAGGGTGTTCCATTTTGCAATGCCCCCTAGCAGCCACCAGCTGGATAGTTGTACGGGGCTTGTGGTCCCACCGAGTGTGCAGTAGATATACGAGGCCTCTTATTCACCGACCGAATCAGACTTAAGTGCTAGTACCAAGTTCAGATGAAGTTTGTGCGACTTTCGTACCAACTTGGAACGAATTCGTAAAAATTCACAGAAATTGAAACGACTGTTGTCAATTTTAATTCCGGTAGATGTTCACTCTTCCATTTGCTTGCATGTACAGCACTGTCACACCATCCCTGTGGCATCTTTGCAGGTTTGGGGAGCTGCACAATGGGGCGTGGGGTTGGGGCCCGGTCCAAGAAGGCGTTTCATGTGTTAAAGGACGGCTCGCAATGGAGTTGCCTACAAGACCTCCATCACGTGGTTGTCAAGTACCTGTCCGATACCAGACAAATAGCGCTTGGTACTTGGATGAAAAGTAGTATTGTTCTTAATTCATTCTTCATAAATGAAAGATTCATAAATGAACCATCAAATATCAACAGCTTTTACGAACGCTTCTTTGTCCACGGCTTTTGTTATGTCTTACCCTTACTCCATCTTCACGGAGCAAAACGTGATTGTTGGCCCCAGTGGTGCCACCAGTCTGCGGGATAGCAAGTGTTCCGAGCTGTTGGTCCAATGGATGTTATTGTCCGCCCTCATCCGGGCCCGTTTCTCGGAGGCAATGCACCACGCTCCCCTCCCGGCAGTCCATAAAAGCAAGGTGTAGGGCATCAGTACGAATGCGGAAGCCCTCTTTCCCGCACCCTATTTGATAGGGCTTCTTTTTGAGTTGGCTGCAACCCGGTCCGGCTTCCGTGTGTTGTCTAAGTACATCACCCGCCGGGGCAACGCCTACACCGCTCGCACTGGGCTGCCCTTCCAACGGCCCATCCCCACACGGGACCAAGTTGACACAACGTGGAAGTTATTGACCGCTCCGCTTGCGTTGTCCCCCTCGGTGGAATGTGCCAACCCCCTGGCGGCGGGTCGCTGCTGGTCCCTATGGTCGTGGGCACAATACGTACAATCCCGGCCTTCCATGTGCCAGTCCTTTGCGTCCTAGATACACGCTAGAAGACCCAATTTTGTTCTAGGCTAGAACTTCTAGTCTAGATGTTCTAGCCTAGAAAATGTCAAGCTAGAACACGAATCGTTCTAGCCTAGACTTGTAGAATAGGTACAACACAAAAAACAAATAATCAACTTGCGTCGGGGGGGGGGGGGGGTGCATGACATATACACTTATAGCAACCAACACACTTGACGCATGCATACGCATATGTACCCCCCCCCTCCCCTAACACATACAGGGTTTGGCATAGACATACAAACACTACAACACACAACATACAATGTTGAGGGTGGGGAGGGGAGGGAAGACGGCACACACAAACACCTTACCATCACCCCCTGAGGATTGGGCTATCCCCCCCTCCCCCCTTCGATGTTGTGGTGTGCGTTCTCGGGCTGTTGTTGCTTGTTGTATTGCAGTTGAGGTTAGGGAGGGTATTCTTTCTTTTTTTCACAGGTGGTTTGCAAGAATGCCAGAATCGCGGGACAATTTGCGCCACTGTTTGTTGTCCCCCTCTTCCCTCTCTCAGTCCCCTGTTCTGCACCTTGCTTTGCTGTCAAAAATGATGCATCCAGGATTGTCACAAGTGTGAAAATAGTGGAATTTGGCTGTTCACGTGCCTCAAAGCAGATAAAGGGGCAAGTTCGGGATGTGGATATTTGAATGTGGATGTTGATGTGCCCCACAGCAGATAAGGGGGCTAGTTCGGGATATGGATACTTGAATGTGGGTGTTGATGTGCCCCAAAGCAGATAAAGGGGCTAGTTCGGGAGGTGGATACTTGAATGTGGGTCTTGATGTGCCCCAAAGCACAGAAAGGGGCTAGTCCGGGATAATGGGTTACCTGTCTTTTTGTGATTGACATTTGTTTGTTGGTTGTTGGTACAAAGGAGTAACCCCCCGGGCCCAGGGTCTGTCCTTGGGGGAAATGGGGTGGGATGTTGTAATTGTTGGTGGGTGAATGGCTGGTTGTTGGTCGGTACATAGCTCGTTTCTTGGTTGGCTGTCTGGTTGCTGGATAAATCGTTGGCTGGTTGGTTGTTTGGTTGGTTGCGTGCATCTACCCCCCGTGGTGTGTGGTGTGGTGTGGCGTTGCATGGTGTGAGATATGGTGACTGTGGGTGTGCATGTATGTGCCGCCATTGCAAGGGTGGTGGGGGGGGGGGGGTTCTATGGTATTAATGTTCTTGTTCTAGCGGAGTTCTAGCGACGTTGTAGCGACCGACCGCCGTCGCTAGAACGGCGCTAGAACGCGGCGAGAACGCCGCTAGAACAAGAACATGAATTCCATAGAACCCCCCCCACCACCCGTGCGATGGCTGCACATACATGCACACCAACGGACACAACATCTCACACCATGCAACAGCACAACACACCACACACCACCGGTGGTTGGGTGTAGATGCACCCAACCAACGATCCAACCAACCAGCAACCCAACAGCCAACCAACAAACCAACCATGCACCAACGAAGCAACCCCCCAAATGACCAACAACGAACCAAACAATCAACAAGCCCACCGACAACGAACCAACAAACCAACCAACCAACGAGCCAAACCCACCACACGACACCAGGCAAGACTACATGACACCACAACACACCACGGTGCCCCTCATGAGACTCCAACACACTAAACCGTAACACTGTACAAAACACCAAACCAGATCACCCACCACCGCATAGTCCACCATATCCCACCATATGACACCACTGTACACCACTGTACTTTTTTTTGTCCGATTTTTAATGCATAAAACAAACCACCTTGGAAGGAAAGAGAAAAACAGCCTCCCACACCCCCGATTGCCCCCCCACCCCAACCGCAACAGCTCTCAAGCCCCACCCACCCATAATAAACATGCGAAGCAAGGAGAGCCCCCCCCCAACAAACACCCATGGCTTGAAGGGAGGACCGCCCCATGGTTCCTATACCTATGTCAATGTGTGTGTGTGTGTGTGTGCGTGGGTGTGTGGGAGCAGCTATGACTATACATGCGCCCACTGTGTTGGTTTCCATGTGTGTGTGTGTGTGTGTGTGTGTGTGTGATGCAACCCCTCCCACACACACAAAGGTGACCTTCACTTGCCAAAATATTTGAATGTTTTTGTTCTATTTTCGTTCTAGGCTGGATGTTCTAGCGCCGTTCTAGGGAGCGGCGCTGGAACGTCGCTAGATCGTCGCTGGAAAAAATATTTTTTCCATTCCAATTTCAGGTCAAAACGCTGAAATTGTGAAAAACAAGCCCTAGGCCCCCGAGTACGGATAGGGGGGTCCAAGTTGGATCCCTCATATCACCCACCCTTGACCCACATGAATGGGGGTAACCCCCTCTTTTTTTCGTTCTAGCCTTCTAGCGCCATCTAGACTAGAATGAAATTGGGCCTTCTAGCGTGTACCTAGGGTGGGCATGCCCCCTCACCTTTGTGGTGCCGGGTGATGGGTCCCCGTGCGTGGGAGTTGGTGGCAGCTATCGATTGGTCTGTTGAACCATGGGGTAAAGGCGAGAACACCTGCCAACCTGTGGGTCATCGGCATGGCCATCACGGGGGACAAGGATATGGTTGCCTTGGGCCAAAGTTGGGCTCAAATGCAGCAGGTTTGTAGTCTTCATTTCGTGTTCATATGTTGTTCATAATTCGGCTGTTAATAAATCCAAAATACCGTTCATAAAAACCCGCGTTGCAGATTTATGACGTGTGAACGCTTTTATGAACAAAAAGTATGAAAAACGTTTATAAACACAAGTCTTGCATCCCAGTATTGACTGCAAAAAGTTTTATTGGTGCGACACCTGGGTCCCGGCAAGAGTCCTCCTCGGGGGGGACCAAGCATGGCTGCGGCGGCTGTTGGACACCTGACATCTGAATCAACGTGGCTGCCCAAGTGGGAAGTACTTTTTATCACAACGTGCGGGACAATACCGCCAAGCGGTGGAATGGCGTCCACATGCGGAGGACAACCGAGTGTGACACCGCCAATCAACGTCAGTATGGGGTGACCGGCAACTGTTTGGATGCGGCAAGATGCACCGCCGAGCCGCTGCTGGTCATAGGCAAAAACCGCATATTTTTGTGCATTTTGCATTGTTGCATGGCCATGGGACGCCTTTTTGTGGCCTTCTTGGAGGCCCAGGTGGGAAATCATCTCCCTGAGGTTGCATGGGAGGTACAGAAAATTCTGTAACGGAACCGGTGTGGGATGCGGTTGGGGGCGCACAACACACAGGCCGGGGAGAAGGCCCACAACCTGTTCTGGGCCTGAGAACAAACTACGCCCCTGCTTGCATACGCCGAGGAGGACCGCACGTGGCAAGTGGTTGTGGGTCTCCGAACATTGCTACGCACTTTGTACTCGCCAATTCCGGTTATGCCACGCCCTGTGTGTCAAACTGTTGCTGCTGTGTTTCGGGAACAATGCTGCGGGTAGTTGGGCTCGCACTATTAGTTGTTCCTCGAAGAGGATTGTGATACATTGCCTGAGAGTGCGGATGCATACGGGGTGGGATTGGCTGCCGTGGTGGAGGACCTTGTGGAGAGCACCAATTGCATTTTCAAGAAGGGGTACAAGGGGCATAGTTCTAGGAGCGGGGGTGCGGGTAAGAGTGCAGTGGAACGGGAAGCAATGGTCGTCCGGAATGTTTGGGAATGGTGGCTTCTAACCTTTGACCTACCGTTGTTGCAGTATAACACCCCAAACACCGCAATGTGCACCGCCGCTTCAATTCTAAATAACACCCCCCAACCACCCTCCAGGCAAGCGACCTCTGCGGCCCCTCAGCTTTATTACTCTTCGCCCATCCATGCACACCGCCGAATTGAGAAAGCTCTTGGAGGAGAATGAGAACGCGACCCTCGCCCAAGTGGTATGCCGTCTGTTGCTGTTTGCGTTCATATTGCGTTCATAATTCGGCGTTCATAAAACCAAGGGCAGCCATCATGAATGTTTTGTGAACTGATTTATGAACCGATGATTTATGAACTGGTTTTTTGAACGGCTTATGAAGAGCTTCTCACGCGTCCACAGGAGCAGCAGCTGGCAGCCCAAGTTCCAGTTCAAGCTTGGGCTCAAGCTCCACCACCACCTCCACATCAAGGTCCTCCTCCCCCTCAAGCCTCGACTCAAGCCCACTCCGCCGGGCAACCCCCCGCCGCTCACCCCGCATCCCCACCCGCCAGCAACTCCTCGATAGCGAGTCGTCAGACTCGTCAGCCCAGGAGAAGAAGAAGAGGAGGAAGGAGAAGAAGAAGGAGAAGAAGAGGAAGAAGCGGAAAGAGGAGGTGGAGAAAAAGAAGAAGAAGAATAAGGCAGCGAGGGGGGGAGCGAAAGAGGAGGGGCCCGAGGAGGACATCGAGGAGGTGAATGCCGAGACGGAGGAGCTGGCAGTGGCACGGGGTGGGGGGTGTGTGGTTGTGACCCCGTGGTTGAGAGGGGAGGCCGCCCATGCATGGGGCTTGAGCCATGCCAACCGGCGCAATGTGCTAGCCCTCCCCTGAGTGCATGCAGCGCTGGACAGTGGGTACTCCCCCGATGACCCCATTTTACGTCGGCCGACGTTGCGTATGTCATCTTGCGCTGGGCATTTCGCCCTCTTTTGGGGCACCGAATCCGGAACAACGGTGAGGGGGGGGGGGGGGGCTAGTGGTACACAGGGGGGGGCATGGACATGGAACCCTGAGCCGGGAACATCC
The DNA here is from genome assembly GCA_964036045.1 of Eutreptiella sp. 'Long Island Sound 2002'. Classification (NCBI taxonomy): domain Eukaryota; phylum Euglenozoa; class Euglenophyceae; order Eutreptiales; family Eutreptiaceae; genus Eutreptiella; species Eutreptiella sp. 'Long Island Sound 2002'. The sequence goes on along the minus strand of OZ038380.1, from coordinate 98,197,986 downwards.
CTATCCCCCATTCCCGAACCAATTGGTGCCGGAGACTTGACACAAGCTGCAGTTTTAATGGGCCCCCGCGGTGCCTTGATGCGGTGGTCCCATTGGGAACGATGCTTCCTCCACTAGGAGGAAAAATGGTGGGTGAAATTGCAGCGCTCGGGCTGCAAATTGGAGTGCAACCCACAATGGGAATCCATTTTTTGGGGGGGTGTACGACCTTGGGCAGGAGGCCTTGTGCGAGGGGGCCGTCGAGGGCCTGACCATCACCCGAACCATCAAGCCCCGTGGCCGGGCAGCCCCAGCCACAAGCAGCACCACGGCCCCTACGGGCGCCCCCGATAGCACCCCTCCCAATGCAGCTGCGCATTTCCGGACCGCCCTGGCCGCCATGGGCACCGTCGGACTAGAGCCGGATTTTGAGGTATTTACGTTCATAATTCGTTCATAATTCATTGTTAATTCACCATTCATAATTCAGTGACGCCGCGCTGTCCATTTATGAATCGTGAACGCGTATTATGAACGCATTTTATGAACTGTACTGTCACAGTTCTTCGACGTGGAGGTAAACCCGGCAGATGTTGCGGGGGTTGGCATCCGCTACCGGCTGCAATCCACCGAGTTCACCATCGCCCTCTCCGCCCTATACTAGCTGCTCCTCCTGAACCTGCAACGCAGGTGCTCTATTTTGTCTGGGTTGCGCGAGTGGGAACAGTCGTGGCGCCTCACGGACATTTGGGCGGTGAATACGCCATGCTAGGCTTGTCTGGGTTAGTTGCAATGGGAAGGCTATGCTGATGCGGAGATAGTGCTGTCCAGATGTGGGCCCCCCCGAGCCCCCGCAGCCCCTCCCAAGCAAAGCCCCCCCCGTGCCCACAAACCCAAACCCCCCGCCCTGCCCCCCCCCCCCCTCCCAAACCCACCTAATCCAAAAAGAGCCCCCGTGGCAAGCACAAGAGCTTCGAATCCAGCAGCTCGTCTTCGTCTGACCACGCACTCCCCCGTGGAAAGGGGAAGGAGGTGAAGGGGAAGCAGCAGCAGCAGCAGCAAAAGCGGCATGAGGAACCTGCATCCTTGGAGGAAGATGAGGAACCTAATCCCCTGCTTGGTGCACAAGTTTTTGTGCCATGCACCGACAGTTTCTACCGGGCGGTTGTGACCTCCGTTGTTGCGGGGGGGAGGGGAAGTGTGGGAGGAACACTCAGGGGAAAAAGAGATATTTCAAGTTAAGAGGCATCTGTTGTGTGCTGCAGCAGTGACCCGTTTGGAGAAGAAGAAGGTTGCTGCTGCTGCCAAGAAGGTGGCCGCCAAGCCGCCCAAAAAGAAGCCTAACCCCAAACCAGACACTAACCCGCCGGCTGGGCCGGCCCCCAAGCCCGCAAAGCGTGACCCCCAGTGTGAGGCTAAGCGGGCCCCCCAGCCCCAGCCCAAAATCGCTTTTGAGGCGGCCCCCATGGAGGTGGATGCCCCAGTACAACCCCCGGCCCAACCCCTAGCACAACCCCGTGCCTAAACCCATGCCCAAGCCCCGGATGGGGGCGAAACCCAGGCCACAGCCCCCCTTTGGGGGGACCCGACAGGCCCTAGCTTTGAGGTGTAGGGCAGCAGAGACAAGCATGGACAAGGGACAAGGGAAAACAGTGAAGTGGACAAAGTAACTTGTAAACTGACCAATTCTTGTGTGCCTATGCATCTATTCATAAAACGCGTTCATAAAACGCGTTCATAAAACGATCGGCGTGTTCATAAAACGAGAATTGAGTTATGAATGCAATTGTGAATGGAATTATAAATATGAGAGTATGTTTTCATATTTTGAATAAACAAGTAAAAATGGCAACTTTTACAAAAAAAAAACCCGCTCCACAAAAAAAACCTCACCTCGTTTTTTTTCATACAACAAGATTTTATGAACAAAACTACCTTTCATACAGGTACCAAGGGGTCCTTACCCCGGAGACAAGAGTAACCCGGACCGTGGACCCTGAGCTGGGCATGGAGGAGAGGCTAGTTATGGCCCTGTGGCAATTCCCGTCGTGGCACCTCGCTAGGACTGAAGCACGGTACCTGCTTGGGCAAATTACATACGTCGTGGGGTGGGAACACATGTACGACATGCTTAGGCAGCTAGCCTCACTGGAGTCCCGGGCCTTCGTGGCCTGTACAAGTGACCACGCAACCATCCATGGAGCTCCCTGCTACTTGCCAGACCGGCCGGAGCATCTTTACAAGTGCCAACCAACCAAGCCATCGGATGACATGCAACTTGGTGACCGGAACTTGCATTCACTACTCATTGGTTCGTAGGGACTAACACGAATTGAGGCCTTTTTTGTCCTATTGCACACCATGGTGGCCGGTGGGCTAAGGGTATGCCCCCTAGATTGTAGCCTGATCTAGCTGTGGTGCACTCTACACTCAAATACCAGCGGACAGCTGCAAGTTAGGTTAGCAATTCGTGCATGAGGGAAAAAGCAGCCCCATAGTGGAATAGGACAATGTCACTGTTTTACAACAAGCTTGAAAAAAAGGCGGGTGTACGACGACCCTTGCGACCCATGACCCACGTGAGGGGGGAGTTCATGCTCGCGGAAGGCAGGGTCCGTGACCTTACCATGGGGTTACCGCCCCTTAACCGTGGCATGGTGCGCCACCACCCCCTGATGTCCGGGCCGATGGCGCCCAGCGAGACCGTCGGGGTATGCCGCGAAAGCAGGAGGCTCACACTAGACACCACGGTAGAAATGTGCCCCTTGGCAACCTCTACCTACCAATGCTAGGCCTAGACAGCCGGCAAAAGATAACGAATGCCGGCAAGGTTCCAAGCCCCCCACCCCCCAACCCCGCGCCCCGAGACTGCCGACGTGGTGTCGGCATCCTCCTCATCCCCCTCCTCCACCTTGATCCACGTGGATTACGTGGATGTCCCTATCGGAAGGGGGAAACATTTGAGGATGTGTGGCCACATCGGTGTGGTGGAGTTCACAACCACTATTGACACTGGCCACCATGACCACCCCCGGGCCCATGGGGTGGAAGTCCCCAACCGGCGGGACACTCTCCTCCAATTTCCCAACACCTAACACCGAATACAAACCCCCCCCCCCCCCTGCTCTGCCAATGGCGGGGAGGGAAGCATCCTTCGCTTGCTCATCTGATAGCCCGGCGTTAAAGAGCAATTCAAAATTGTTACCACCACCTTCTCCTACCTAGTCCCCAGGGCCTTCATGACCTTTGCCCATGCGGCCTCATAGTCCTTCTCCCCGACCAACGAACGCAACAACATGTGCCCGTGACCACCCACGAAGTTCACGGGGGGCTGGCGCGGGCCCACCCTGTTGGAGTCTAGGGGGGAGGGGGGTCACACCTCAAAGTAATGGGGGGGGGGGGGGCAAACGGGGTTCCATGCGGATTGAGGCTCGCTGGAGAACAAAGGGGGCGGGGTGGGGCAGCACGTAGCAAAATACCAATGGTGCGCTGTGATGGAGTACCACGTGGGGTGGGTGATGTTGATAATGTGACCTTTGGGGGGGATGGTGAGGTTAAAGGGGACGATACCCAAATCTTCCCACCATCCGGGGTTGGCAAGATGCCAAGTGAAAGGAAATAAGGAGAGGTCGGCATCCTCGTCAGTATTATTGTCCTAGAGGGCTATCATATCACAGTGGGTGGGGGGGGGGGTGCGCCAAATCATGTGTTGGGTAGACGTGGGCGTGGGCAACGGGGTTAGGTTGCATGAGGCCCAAATGATTGTCAACAGTGCCAAGGGTGGGGAGGAGGCACATCATGTGCACCGTGGGCAAACCTTGACGCAGTGCCCAGTTTGTGGACCAAGCCTTCCCCCCTAAGTAGGCATGACGGGTGGGGGAGCGGAGGTCAATATGAACGACATCGGGTGGGGGTGGGGGGGGTACGAGGGATGCAGCCTAGGCAACCACCACCTCCACAACCAAGTTGCCGTTGTCGTACGTGGCCTCCTCCATGATGTGGTGCTGCACGGGGAGGCCCTGCTCGCCCACAAGCGTATTTGCGAAGGGGTTGGCGCGGGACTATAGGGAGGCGAGCAGTGAAAAACTCCCAGACATACTCATAAAAGCGATGAGAGCTAAGAACATGAAGAAAACAATGCGGATTTGCACACAATTCGTACGAAGTTTGTACAAAATTCCTACGAAGTTCACAGGCACAAATGAAGCACAAATTCTACGTGAATTTGGGATGCAAATCTAAGCCAATTGGACCGAATCTAAGTGAATACTGGTGACCTACCGGCAAGATAGAACATGCAATTGGAGCACATCTACGGTAGCTACATTTTGGTCAAAATAGCATGAGAAGCACACACAATGGCACCAAGTAGCAGGCCAACCATGAGAAAAAAGTGGATAAATTCATGCCTTTGTGAATTGCTCATTCAAACGACCGGTTCGCGAAGAGTACACAGTAGATGTGTGCTTAGCACACCATGATTTTGACATGCATATGCTTGCCGACCCGCTCTCGATCTCAAAGAGGAAGATGAAGATTGCTTTGTTCAATATTTTGCTAGCCACGCTCGCGGTCCAAATTTGTCACCGATGCGCACGAGTGCGGATATATTCCTCTATCTTGCCTTGTCGAATTGTCACCAAACTCCCTCGGCACACTCCAAACTCCCTCGGCCTTCATGCAAATTTGGGTATGATTGGATTGAACAATATACAAAAGTCGATTCAGGACTCAGGGTCAAGGGATAGGACACCGATTTTTTCACCAACATGAAGAGAGGAGATTTGACGGACAACCACGCGACAATGAGCACCGAGGAAAAGAATGGTCAAAAGCCCTCCCTTCCGTACACAACCAACACACAAGTGTTTGGGGAAGGGTTGCTGTAGCAGAGAACTTGTCCCAAGTAGAATTTATATGCAAATAGGTGTAGGGGAAGGTAGCGTCTTAGGATGGTGTTCTTGGTAAGCGCCCAAATGAGCCAATGAATTTCACCAATGTACGAGTCCATCCCCAAAAAAGACGGACCGTAAATCCTAAATCCTGAACTGCTGGCATACATCAGTCAACAACAGCCAATGCATCAATCTGGCTATCTGACACCACCAAGGCCACCCAAGGATCCCCCAAAAAGAATACCACCTAGCCTCGGGGGTTCCCAAATTCCCCCAAATCTAAAAATCAGGTCCAACTCACCAATGCACCCACCATCACCCCCGTGTTGTCTTCACAGGCCTGCACATCACTCACATTTATGGCGACTTATACTCCACAACCCTCCACAACCCTGCACAAGTGTTCTCAACCCTCCACATCATTTCACAACCCTCTGCGTGGTCATGGCGGCGAAGAGGCATACCAAGGCCTCCTCAGAAGATGGCACAATATTGAAATACCCCATGCAGTAGTCCTTCAAGGTCTCGATACACAGGAGGTCTCGCTCATACATCATGTGAAAGATGCGGCGGAAGAGCCACTGTTGGTCGAACCGGGTCTTGAAGTGCCCGTAGATGGACGTGGCCTGGGAATTGCGGAAAAGCTCACGGAAGCCGTGTTTCGTGAGGTCCCAGCTGCGGACGGACCCGATGCCCTGGTTTACGCCGGAGAATAGGGCCCAGATTGTGCTCAGCACCATAAAAGATATGTGGGTGATGAGCATCATCGTGATCAGTGACAACACGAAGACCATGAACAATCCAAAGTAACACGAGACGGTGGTCAGGTCGCAGGTGAATGACATGCTCAGTTTGCCAGTGCTGCTGTCCAGGCACTCACACAGCGACATCGGCATCTGCCGAAGATGAGAGGGTACAGAGGGGAAGGGGCGACAACACAAAAGGACCAGTAGGAGGCTGAGGAATTGATATCCAGCATGGGGCCGTGTGGCCTTGATGGTGCAGGCTGTGGGAAGATGTAAGTTGCGAATTCAGGAGGCTTGTGCAGGGGTGTAGAGAATGGTGAGGGTTGTGAAGGGGATTGGCAGATTCCATAGAAATCCGACAGGATAGAGCAAAGCATTGTGTTGGTGTGTGTGCGTGTGTGTGTGTGGATGTAAACACTTGCTGAGGGTTCAAAGGGCTCCAGTGGTTGAGGAGTATAGATTGTGATTCAGGGCTGTTGAGGGCTATTGAATGTTGTTGAAGATGAAGCCGTAATTATGCGTCAGCACATGCAAGCTCATGTCCCTGATGGACACCGCTCACATTGCTTGAACCAAGTATTGTGCCAATAGAACAAGCAACTTGGGGTGAGGGACAGGCACAACCCGCCGTCCCAATACGGCAAGCACAAGTTTTCGAACACGGCAACCAATCCAACAACAACGACAATGACACCCCTTGGGGGACCCACATGGGTCAACCCAAACAGCACAGTTCCATGTGAACACACAGAGTAACAGCACACATATGAAGATCTCTGCTTGAAGTCCCTAGGGAGGACTTGATTACAGACTCCCATCAGGGATACGGTGGGCAATGTCCCCATTGATCATGGTAGACAAATATACACAGTGAACCTGTCAGGGGAAAGCAACCCTTGTGGTGCGTGAATCGAGCCTTTTGTGGCACTAACGACCACTTCTGTGGCCGGCATCATTTTTTCTTATTGGTGTGGGGTCAGTTCACAAGTGTGGGCTTGGCTGCCCTTGTCTTTCCTTTGCAAGGGAATACTCAAGCAGCGTACATACTTCTGCAAGCCTCACAATACGGACAAGAACAAGCACATCAAGAGCACCAAGACAACATGCAAGCGCTCAGAAATGGGACTACAAGGTGTCACGGAAGGTGTGGTCCTTGCGGCCATGTTTGCAACTTTTGTGCTTGAGAGATTCATCGTGAATTAGCTCAGTTACATCATTGCATTAACCCGGTTAAAGGCCATCGTGGCCCGCGTCAGCTGATTAGTGTTGGTACCGCATGCACTATGGTGACCGTCGTGGCCGTGCATCCTAGAGTGACCCCCTTGGTACACGCTAGAACACCCAATTCCATTCTAGCCTAGATGGCGCTAGAAGGCTAGAACGAAAAAAAGCAGTGGTTACCCCGACCCATGGGCATAGTTGGTCGGGGGTATGAAGGGTGCAACTTGGACCCCTGTTACCGCACTAAGGGGTCCATACCTTAATTTTCAGAAAAACACATTTTTGACCTGAAATTCAATGACAAAAAAAACCGTTCTAGCAACGCTCTAGCGACGTTCTAGCGAGCGGCGCTAGAACGTTGCTAGAACGCTTCGCTGGAACAAGGCTAGAACAAAAAAAGGCACACACATTTGGCAAGTAACGGACACCAATGTGGGAGGGGGGGGGGGTTCCATGACACATAGACACATAGAAACCATCACATTTGGTACCCTTTCCCCCCCTTGCAAACTCCCGGGTTAGCGCGCGACGGTCTCCCGGGTGGGGGGGGGAGACGGTCGCCAAGTGACGGTCTCCCGGGGGGGGGGGGGGAGATTGCAAGGGTATTTCAAGGCAAACTGTGGTACCCTCCACCAATGCAAGCAAAGAGAACATGTGTGAAGTGACTTTCGCATTGATGCGGTGCCAATGTGTTTCATCCAACACTAATGTTATTGAGGATCCAAAGGAACGGTGAAGAACTTCTGGGTACGAGAATAACACACTTTGAACTGTTGCACATGCTCGGTTTGCATGACAGGCACGGCCATGCGTAAAGCAGATGGAACACAAACCAGCACAATACATGTTAACTAGAAAAACATGGAAGTGACGGTCTCCCGGGTGGGGGGGGAGATTGCAAGGGGGGGGAGTTTGCAGGGGGGGTTAGGGTACATGTCTAGTCATATGTGCTCCCACACACACACACACACACATGCACACACACATTTTGACATAGGCACAGGCACTGTGGGGCTGCCCTCCCTTCAAGCGTTGGTTGGGGGGGGGGGGTCTTTGCTTTCGTCACACATTTTTCAGGGGGGGGGGGGCTTCAGAACTACCTTTAGGGTGGGGGGTTGAACTCGGGGGTGTGGGAGGGTTTTCTTTTCTTTGTTTCACAGGTGCATTTCACAGGTCAATCAAATATGAACCAATTTCAAATATGAACCAATTTCAAGTTGCAGGTGTGCCATGCTATGTTGTGCAGTGTTGTGGTGTGTTGTGGTCTCGTAAGGTGTAAAGTGGTGTCATGTGGTGTGGTGTGCCGTGCTGTGTTGTATTCTGTTGTGGTGTGTGATCTGCTATGGTGTGATGTACTGTGCAGTGGCGTGGTGTGTTGTGGTCACATGAGGTGCGCTGTGGTGTGTTGCGGTGTCATGTGGTGTTGTCTGGTGTCATGTGTTGTGGCCTCGTGTCATGTGGTGTGGTGTGTTGTGGTGTGGTGTGCTGTGCTGCGGTCTGTTGTAGTGTATGACCTGCTGTGGTGTGCTGTACTGTGCGGTGGGGGTAGTGTGTTGTGGTCACATGACGTGCGCTGTGGTGTGCTGTGTTGTCATGTGGTGTGGTCGGGTGTCATGTGGTGTGGTCTGGTGTCATGTGGTGTGGTGTGGTGTGGTGGGGTATCGTGTGATAGGGTTGGCTGTCTAGTTGGTTGAACGGTGTGTTGGTTGCTTGGCAGGTTGGGTTGTTTGGTCGCTTGGGTTATTTGCTAGGTGTTTAGCTGGTTGGGGCATGTTGTGTGGTGTCTGCACCCTGTGGTGTGTGGTAACGTGTGCTGTTGTATGCTCTGTGATGTCGTGTCTGTGGGTACACATGTATTTGCCGCCATTCCAAGGGAGGGGTGGGGATCGTAAGCGTTTAATATTTTTGTTCTAGTGGCGTTCTAGGGAACTGTTCTAGCAACGTTCTAGCGCCGCCGATCGCTCGCTAGAACGGCGCTAGAACGATTCCCTAGAACGCCGCTAGAACAAAAATATTCAATGCTTACGATCCCCCCCCCCTCCCTTGGAATGGAAGCAAATACATGTGTACCAGGGATCCTGATAGCGGTCCCCCCCCCCAGCCCCCCCCCCCCCCCCCGAGTGACGAGTGACGAGTGACACATGGAACGCACAAAACAAATACGCAGAGATGGGCGCCACCGGACAACTCACAATTGCTCGAAGTGTTCACGTGGCTTTCTTGTTATAGTGTTGACTATGTTACTCACTACTGTCGCTGCTACAGCTACTGCTGCAGCTAGAAATGGAGCTAAAAGACGATGCTGAGGAGCTGGAACCTGCACTGAAGTCACTGAAATCGCTGCATTCACCCAACTCATCCCTTCCCCCTTCCTCCAAAACCTTTGCCCTTTTGGCGCGAGCCTTGCGCTGCGGGGTCTTGCGCTCCTTGTGCTTTTTGTACCTCCTGCCAGTTGCACCCCATGCATGCGCAACCTGCTCATATGCATACTCACTGGCATTAATGTCCTCAGCACCAATGAGATGCATTCGTATGTTCCCCCAGCTCATCCTATTTCGCAAAGAAGTCACGATGCGATTCAGCACGCTGATTGCACGCTCAGCGTCACATGACGAACAACAGGAGATCAATATAGCAGCAGCATAGTGCCGCAGCGCTCTGGGGTGTTGCTGATCACACAAAATTGACTTCCAAAAATCCACAAAGGACTGGTGTCCCTCCATTTTTTGGCGCTCCGCTGGTGGAATTGCAAAAAAAAATTTTTTCGCTGTACCAAAGAAGGCGCTGGCACCAGCAATACAGGGATCACAGGGCCCAAAACACTTCTCTGTCTGCACCACTTTGTCAATTTCTGTTGGGGTAGGGTCCGCTGTTTTCCAAACACGATAATCAGCAACACCCAGGTGCGCATACGCAGGATTCTGCAGCCTGATGTCAAACTGAGTTAACAGGGCAGTAACGATGGCGGTGTGGCAAACATGTCGAACAACGTGGGCTGCTTCTGCGGTGGTGTCAAGGGCAGAGCAGCTGCAGCACTGGGAGTTGCAGGGGATGCAGGGACAGAATGGTCTGCTTCAGCAGCAGCAGCAACGCTGTCCTCGGTGTCGGCAGCAGCGACAGCCTGCAGAGCAGGAGCATGTGCCTGGGCAACTAGCCCGGCACAGCTAAAAGCAGCAGCAATCAATGCAACAGCAGTGGCAGCAGTGGCAGCCTCCATTGCCCTCTTCTTCATCAACTTCTTCTTTTCGCGGGCTCTCTTGGAGGTGCATGCGCTCACTGTAGGGAACTGAGGTGAGTGCCCAAACTGTCCGGTGCAGCGCTGTTCCCAGGCACCCTTTACAGGCATGGTGACAGACTATGAGAAAAGAAGGGGCAACATCTGTCACTGTCTATCTGTCACTCTCCATCTGTCACTGAGTGACAGATAGCCCGACCCCCCCCCCTCCCCCCACCCCCACCAAAAGATTGGACCCCTTCTTATCAAGATCCCTGATGTGTACCCACACACACGACATCACAGAGCATACAACGGCACACGGCAACACACACCACAGGGTGCAGACACCACACAGCATGCCCCAACCGGCTAAACACCCAGCAAATAACCCAACCTGCCAAACAACCCAACCTTCCAAGCAACCAACACACCATTCAACCAACCACACCAACCGCACCACATGACAACACGGCACATCACAGCGCACGTCATGTGACCACAACACACTACCCCCCCCCCCCCCGCAGAGTACAGCACACCACAGCAGGTCATACACTACCAGAGACCAGAGACCGCAGCACACCACACCACACCACAGCACACAACACAACATAACACGAGGCCACAACACATGACACCAGACAACACCACATGACACCGCAACACACCACAGCGCACCTCATGTGACCACAACACACCACACCACTGCACAGTACATCACACCATAGCAGATCACACACCACAACAGAATACAACACAGCACGGCACACCACACCACATGACTTTACACCTTACGAGACCACAACACACCACAACACTGCACAACATAGCATGGCACACCTGCAACTTGAAATTGGTTCATATTTGAAATTGGTTCATATTTGATTGACAAAATGCACCTGTGAAACAAAGAAAAGAAAACCCTCCCACACCCCCGAGTTCAACCCCCCCCCCCCTAAAGGTAGTTCTGAAGCCCCCCTCCCCCCTGAAAAATGTGTGACGAAAGCAAAGACCCCCCCCCCAACCAACGCTTGAAGGGAGGGCAGCCCCACAGTGCTTGTGCCTATGTCAAAATGTGTGTGTGCATGTGTGTGTGTGTGTGTGTGTGGGAGCACATATGACTAGACATGTACCAAATGTGATGGTTTCTACGTGTCTATGTGTCATGGAACCCCCCCTCCCACATTGGTGTCCGTTACTTGCCAAATGTGTGTGCCTTTTTTTGTTCTAGCCTTCTTCTAGCCTTCCTCTAGTGTGTTGGTTGCTATGAGTGTATGTGCCATGCACCCGCGAACCCACTGTGATAATTTGTTTTTGGTGTTCTACCTATTCTACAAGTCCAAGCTATTAAATCGTTCTAGTATTGATCTAATCTAGGCTAGAACATCTGGACTAGAAGTTCTAGGCTAGAACGAAATTGGGTCTTCTACCGTGTACCGAGGGCCTGGGCACAACGCAAGATAGTGCAAGCATCAAAGTTCATGAACTGTGAGAAAAGAAAAGTTTTTGGTTGTTAGAACTGTTGCCACAGCTGTCCCGGTGGAATTGCAAGACAGGACCGTTGCCCATCGATCGTAACATAGACCTCGCCGAAGGCGATGGTGGTTCCCTACATCCTTGCGGTAAATTGCCGCTAGAACTCGCTAGAATGTCGCCAGAACGCTTTGCTAGAACGACACCACAACGATATATATTAATGCTCCGCCACTCCTCAAAGAGAAGCTGCCACGGCAACCGTGGCCAGCCGTGGCCAATCAAAGGGTCGCAATGCTCGACCCGACTCACGGAGCGCCAGGTTCCCCCCCAACCCCAACCCCTGGTTAGGCCGGGGGGGGGGGGGGGGGCGGTGCTCGGGGCAAGGATGCCCCCCGGCAACCACCCACCATGCAACAGGGGTAGTCTGCGTGTCACGGCTCGCGAAAGGGGGGTGGGGAGGCTGGGGGGCTACTCGGGCGAACCGGGCTAATCGGGCTAACCCACCGTCAAGTGACCCGGCGCCGGCTCTCCAAGTGACCTTCCAAGTGACCTATGGGGTGGGGTGGGGGGCTAACCGCCCCGTGTCCCCTTCTTTTTCACCCCCCTTGTCACCCCCCTCCTCGCCCCGCTTGCCACCCCCCTTGTCAACCCCCTCCCCCTTGTCGTCACCCCCGCCTCCCTTGTCGTCCCCGTTGTCCCCGTCATCCCTAGCCTCCTCCAAGGCCTTCCGGAGGTGGGCGTCCGCCTCCTCCCGGGTGCGGAAGAGGAGCTCCCCCGGCACCCGGAAGGTGTGCCCCTCTTTCTCTCTCTTCCCCTTCTTCCCCTTCTTTCCCCCCTCCCCATTGGACCCCTACGACACCACCCACCAGTCCCCCGGGTCCAGCTCCTCATCCCAATCCCCCAACACCATCACTTGGCTGACGGTCCCCCCATTGCCCCCCACCGCCCAAGGGACATTCCCATAGGGGTCACGGCCCCTAGCTGCCAAGGCCGGGGCGTGGGGTTTGGGGGGGGGGGGGGGGCTTGGGCTTGGGCTCGGGCTTGGGCTTGGGATGGCTCTCAAGGGGATGGCGTGGATGAGGTGTCAGGGCGTAATTGGTCGGCCATCCTGAGGGAGGCCACTATGCAAGCAAACTGTATGACTTGGCTTTTTGCGTATTTCGATGTGTCTTGGGTTGTGCACGGGTGGGCCACAGTCGCAAGTTCCATGCTCGGGCAGGGATGCCATGGAGGTGAGGAGGGGCCCGGGCCACATGCAGGCTTCCCTTGGACAGACTCTTCATCATCATGGCCAATCCGAATGCCGAGCTCATCGAACAAATCATGGAACAAGTATTTTACCCGGCGTTCTAGCGTTGATCTAGGGAAGCATTCTAGCTTTGATCTAGGGAAGCATTCTAGCGTTGAACTAGGCAGCGCGATCGGTCGCTAGAACGTTGCTAGAATGCCGCTAGAAAAATTGCCTAGAACGTTGCGAGAACGGTGGCGTGCTTTTTCCTTAGCAACGCCAAACCGCCGACCTACTGCCGGAGGAACTCCGGCAACCCGAACACCGGCCCCAGCCTGAGCCCCAACCCCAAGCCCACCTTCCTCCTCCTGCCTTGCTACCCCCTCACCCCCGCGCCACCGGGAAATCCGCCGCGGCGGTGAAGTCGCAAGAGGTGGAGGAAGTGGATGAGGTGGTGGAGGAGGGCCAGCGCAAAGGAAAGGGAAGGGCGTCCCCCTTTGAGCTAGAGGACTTGGAGGGGCTGGAGGCCCAGCCCCTAAGGCTCTCCAATTCAATGGGGGTAGCACAGCGAGCAGCAAGGTCGAGGGCGGAGGGGAAGGTGAGGCAGTGGGAGACAAAGGAGGGGGGGTTGCGTAGGGCGGGGGAGGACGAGCATGCGGATTGGGCAAGGGGCAATCTAGAGAAGGTGTAGAAGACGGCCAAGGAGCGGAAGGGGAACGTGGAACAGCTGGAAAGGGTGGTGCAGCGGCTGGAGAACTAGATTGGTCGGGGTAGGAAGCTGAAGGAGGAGGAGAAGGAGGAGGTGGAGGAGGGGAAGGTGAAGGAGGAGGGGGAGGCACAAGTGCTCGAGGAGAAGGTAGAGGTTTCGGGCACGGCGTGGCTGAGGTGTTTTTTCGGTTGACGGGCGGTAGGGGCCATCATGGACATTCCTTGGGACCCGGTTGGTAGCCCCCCCCCCCCCGCCCTCCACCACCTCCTTTGGCTGCCCGTAGAGAGTTCCATTTGGACTCTCCGTTTTGTAATGCACCGCGTGCATCACAGGCTTTTGGGGCCGGGGAAGTTGGTGTGGGTGGATGAGCGGGGGGTCCGCAAGGACAAACCCCTGCGGGTGGGGGCCGTTCCGGGGGAATGGCACTGGGAGTCGGAAATGCCGGGGGGGAAGAAGGGACAAGTGCCCCCCCCTTCCGACAACACGGTGAAGATGTTTGAAATGCCCTAATTCAACATCTTCACCCCGACGTCAAGAAGGGGGGGGGGGGGGGGCACAGCATTTCTGGTTCCTTTGCAGTTGTTGGCAGGCCCTGGGGCTGGGGGATTTGCACACAGCTGGGAGGACATGGGAGTGATCGCCGACGTGGTCGTAGATCATGGGGGTTGGGGGATTCCACCCGTTGGCAGCCAACCGGGGGGAAAAGACGGATTGGTGCACGGCATCCCCTACCGCCCCAAGCCGAAGACCTCCCCGCTAGCCCGCAACCGGAGGCCCCGCGCAGCCGCACCCCCCCAACCCCCGGGATGCCTTCACGAAGGCCCTAGGGGCAATCCGCCCCACCCTCGACACGCAAGGCACGGTATGCTGTATGTGTTCTAGCGTGGATCTAGGGAAGCGTTCTAGCATTGATCTAGCCAAACGGCCGCCGCCGTCGCTAGAACTTCGCTAGAACATCGCTAGAACAGTTGCCTCGAACGTCACTAGAACACACATGCCTCTCGTTTCTCTTCTCAGAGGTAATCATCCCGCAGTTGTGTGGTGCGGACCCCCCCTGGGCTGCGGGTGGAGTGGTGCGATGGAGGGGGCCGGACGCACCTCGTGGGGGTCACCGAACTGGGCCCCAAGTTGGGGAATGACCCCAACATGGCCGTCTCGGTGCTGTACGGGTTGGGTACGTGGGAGGCGGGGAGGAGCGGGGGCTGGATGGACCCGCACCGCAGGCGTTGGGTGAGGGTGGGGGAGGAGGGGGGCAGCAGCAACAACAGCAGCAGCACCACCACCAACACCAGCAGCGGTGGGAACCCCCCCCCAAGGCCCCCCAAAACAAGTCCCGCCACTTCCAGAGTAGCGGGGAAGAAGGCGCCCCCCACGAACCCGCCCCCCTCACCCCCCCCCCCCCCCCCCCCGAATTGCTCTGATGATTATACCCATGTTTCGGAAAGCGGTTGGTGCTCTCCGAAATGTCGCCTCAAAACATGGCCAACCCAAATGGCCAAATGTTGTGCAACATGGCATCTACATCATGCTCAAGGCCCAGTAGATGCCATAATGTTGTACCAAGGGCGCGGTGACGGCGGAAATCCTGCGCCACTGCGGCACAGTTCAACGAGTTAGGACCCTGATATGTACAATAGAGGGCTTGCAGCAGGTCCCACATGTTCGTGACGGCCGTGTACTTGGCCGAGCACGGCCTAATGCCAAGGCACCTAGCAATATCTCGCCATGCCCCAACAAATTTCGCCGTTTCTTCCCCGTCCCGGGAAGCTGCCCCCTAAACGCTCCAACTTGCACACCTCTCCGACACAAGGACTTGCAGGTCTTGACCGAGCGAAGGGGTGACCCCCCTAGCCTCCCGGTCAACGAACTCTCCCAACAAGCGGCCCATGGCCATCATCAACTGCAAAATGCACAAGACGACCCAGGCACGCGGCAAGTTCCAAATAGCTTGAATACTGCAACCGGCGGCTTGCAAAGAAGGCGCCCCAAGCAGGAGGGCCGTGTAGTGGGCCTCATCACCCTCCATGGTCCGCGGGATAGCACTACACCCTAAGTCTTCCTTTGGGCATTCCATATTCCCGCATTGAACGTGGAGCCCACTTGGGGGCATGTGGACACCCCGATCACCCTTCGTGGCCATGGTTGATCGCCCGCCGAGGATCACCTTTGCCTCCTCCTTGGAGGCCCCCCATTGAACGAGGCCCATGTCGATGATCACTTGAATCACCTAAACACGAGACATTGGGGGTGGTTCATATCGTTCTAGTCTAGTCTAGCCTAGCTTCTAGCGAGCGGTGTCCAAGGTTAACTAGAACAAAATTAGAACGCGTGAAAGGCACTAGGTGAGAGGAGTACCTCCCAAGTGATCTTCCACAACGCGCGAAGAGTGTCCATGGCCTTGTCATCGCAATTGGCCATGCTCAACACCCAAAGGCCCGCGGGGGAGCGGGCCAAGCGGTTGAAGTGGGCCGAGGAGATGGTGAGTTGGGTCCAATTGCCCCCAGCCACGGGGTATGCACCCCCCAGGGCGATGAACGTCAACGGGAAGGAGCAATTGATTGACCGCACCAAGCCCGGCCGGGAGAGGATGTACATATATATGTGTGTGTGTGTGTATGTGTGTGTGTGTGTGTATACTTGACCCGTGAGGCGAAGGGCCGTGAGATCCCGGCGGCCTTGGGCAACACCGTGGCAAAGGGAGGATCCAATTCCACGGGGGCAACCAGCTGCTTCCAACGGACTTGGAAGTCCCGCTCGGTGCAAACCAGCCGGGAGTAGGTACCAACCGGGTGCGGTGGCACTCGTAATTTGCGGAGCGTGTAGAGCTCCGAGAGGGTCCTCCATGAAAACTTGGGGGCCCTCAAGTTGAGGACAAGTTCACACGTGGCAGTGGGGGGAACTAGGGAGGCGGTGTATGCCTCAACGGCGGCCTCGCATGGCTCACCCGTAGCTTGGGTGAAAGTGGCGGTGTTCACATATTGGGCAGCGTTGTTGAATTGCCACCCTGCTAGGGGGCATGATAGCGCCCACGCGGCCATGGTAATGGCCCACTCGGTCATCCTTGAGGCTGGTAGCCCCACTCCAGTCCCGTAATGCCATAGACAGTAGGGAAGTATCCTCCGCGGTTGAGGAGGGAGCAAGGGGGGAAGTGGAGGGACGTTTCATTGCAAAGAACTGCGAAATATCTATGTGGGTGAGAGATGAACATGGGAGAATGCACTACGGGCAATAGCAAGCATGCACGGCGGAACAATGAAGAAAGTGGCACTTCTTGGTGGACATTATATCGTTCTAGTATTGATCTAGTCTAGGCTAGAACATCAAGGCTAGAAATTGTAGGCTAGAACGAAATTGCGTCTTCTAGCGTGTACCAAGGGTATCCGCTTACACTCACTGATTTGGTCTCGAGCTCAAATGAGGACTTGCTTCACATTATGGAATGGTGCCAAGCCATGCAAGTTCACACCCGCCAGGTATTGCCCCTCTTGATGCATGAAAATGTATTCTACAAGCTTGCCAAGTTTATGTACTCTCGAACATACAACCAATTCAAGTTGGCAGAGCACTGTGCAACCGCACCAATGTTGTACGGTTGTTGGCACCTGTATGAGAATGTGTGCACCATGTTACACCGCAAATTCTTCCCCATATTGCGGGTCCTTGGACAGCCATTTCCCACGGCCGATGAGGAGATCATGTGCCCCCCAAAGTTACTACACATTGAGAAGTAGTTTTGTGCCCTAATGCTAGCAACACACAATGACCGTGAGGCTAGGGGGGTCACCCCTTCGCTCGGTCAAGACCTACAAGGCCCTTGCGTCGGAGAGGCGTGCAAGTAGGAGTGTTTAGGGGGCAACTTCCCCAGATGGGGAAGAAACGGCGAAATTTGTTCGGGCATGGCCAGATATTGCTAGGTGCCTTGGCATTAGGCCGTGCTCGGCCAAGTACACGGCCGTTGCGAACATGTGGGACCTGCTGCAGGCCCTCTATTGTACATATCAGGGTCCTAACTCGTTGAACTGTGCCGCAGTGGCGCAGGATTTCCGCCGTCACTGCACCCTTGGTACAGCATAATGGTACCTACTTAGCCTTGAGCATGATGTAGATGCCATGTTGCACAACATTTGGCCATTTGGGCTGGCCATGTTTTGAGGCGACATTTCGGAGAGCACCAACCGCTTTCCGAAACATGGGTATAATCATCAGAGCAATTTGGGGGGGGGGGGGGGGGCTCTTTGGGGGATGGTGTGGATGAGGTGTCAGGGCGTAATTGGTCGGCCATCTTGAGGGAGGCCACTGTGCAAGCAAACTGTATGACTTGGCTTTTTGCGTATTTCGATGTGTCTTGGGTTGTGCACGGGTGGGCCACAGTCGCAAGTCCCATGCTCGGGCAGGGATGCCATGGAGGTGAGGAGGGGCCCCGGCCACATGCAGGCTTCCCTTGGACAGACTCTTCATCATCATGGCCAATCCGCATGCCGAGCTCATGGAACAACCTGCAGCAGATATTTTGCCGTGCGTTCTAGCGTTGATCTAGGGAAGCATTGTAGCGTTGAACTAGGCAGCGCAATCGGTCGCCGCTAGAACGCCGCCAGAAAAATTGCCTAGAACGTTGCAAGAACGGTGGCGCGCTTTTTCCTTAGTAACGCCAAACCGCCGACCTGCTGCCGGAGGAACTCCGGCAACCCCAATACTAGCCCCAACCCGAACCCCAACCCCAAGCCCACTTTCCGACTCCTCCCTTGCTACCCCCTCACCCCCGCGCCACCGGGAAATCCGCCGCGGCGGTGAAGTCGGAGGAGGTGGAGGAAGTGGATGAGGTGGTGGAGGAGGGCCAGCGCAAAGGAAAGGGAAGGGCGTCCCCCTTTGAGCTAGAGGACTTGGAGGGGCTGGAGGCCCAGCCCCTAGGGCTCTCCAATTCAATGGGGGTAGCACAGCGGGCAGCAAGGTCGAGGGCGGAGGGGAAGGTGAGGCAGTGGGAGACAAAGGAGGGGGGGTTGCGTAGGGCGGGGGAGGACGAGCGAGCGGACTGGGCAAGGGGCAATCTAGAGAAGGCGTAGAAGTAGGCCAAGGAGCGGAAGGGGAACGTGGAACAGCTGGAGAGGGTGGTGCAGCGGCTGGAGAACTAGATTGGTCGGGGTAGGCAGCTTAAGAAGGGGGAGAAGGAGGAGAAGGAGGAGGTGGAGGAGGGGAAGGTGAAGGAGGTGGGGGAGGCACAAGTGCTGGAGGAGAAGGTAGAGGTTTCGGGCATGGCGTGGCTCAGGTGTTTTTTGGATGGCCAGGCGGTACATGGGGGCCATCATGGACATGCCTTGGGACCCGGACGGTTTGGCAAGCCCCCACCCCGCCACCCCCGCCCTCCACCACCCCCTTCGCCTGCCCGCAGAGAGTTCCATTTGGACTCTCCGTTTTGTAATGCACCGCGTGCATCACAGGCTTTTGGGGCCGGGGAAGTTGGTGTGGGTGGATGAGCGGGGGTCCGCAAGGACAAACCCCTGCGGGTGGGGGCCGTTCCCGGGGAACGGCACTGCGAGTCGGAAATGCTGGGGGGGAAGAAGGGACAAGTGCCCCCCCCTTCCGACAACAGGGTGAAGATGTTTGAAATGCCCTAATTCAACATCTTCACCCCGACGTCAAGAAGGGGGGGGGGGGGCACAGCATTTCTGGTTCCTTTGCAGTTGTTGGCAGGCCCTGGGGCTGGGGGATTTGCACACAGCTGGGAGGACATGGGAGTGGTCGCCGACGTGGTCGTAGATCATGGGGGTTGGGGGATTCCACCCGTTGGCAGCCAACCGGGGGGAAAAGACGGATTGGTGCACGGCATCCCCTACCGCCCCAAGCCGAAGACCTCCCCGCTAGCCCGCAGCCGGAGGCCCCGCGCAGCCGCACCCCCCCGAACCCCGGGATGCCTTTACGAAGACCCTGGGGGCAATCCGCCCCACCCTCGACACGCAAGGCACGGTATGCTGTGTGTGTTCTAGCGTTGTTCTAGGGAAGCGTTCTAGCATTGATCTAGCCAAACGGCCGCCGCCGTCGCTAGAACGTCGCTAGAACATCGCTAGAACATTTGCCTCGAACGTCACTAGAACACACATGCCTCTCGTTTCTCTTCTCAGAGGTAATCAGCCCGCAGTTGTGTGGTGCGGACCCCCCCTGGGCTGCGGGTGGAGTGGTGCGATGGAGGGGGCCGGACGCACCTCGTGGGGGTCACCGAACTGGGCCCCAAGTTGGGGAATGACCCCAACATGGCCGTCTCGGTGCTGTACGGGTTGGGTACGTGGGAGGCGGGGAGGAGCGGGGGCGGGATGGACCCGCACCACAGGGGTTGGGTGAGGGTGGGGGAGGGGCGGGGCAGCAGCAACAACAGCAGCAGCACCACCACCAACACCAACAGCGGTGGGAACCCCCCCCCAAGGCCCCCCAAAACAAGTCCCGCCACTTCGAGAGTAGCGGGGAAGAAGGCGCCCCCCGAGAACCCCATCCCAAGCCCAAGCCCAAGCCCAAGCCCAAGGTCAAGCCCCCCCCCCCCCCCCAAACCCCACGCCCCGACCTTGGCAGCTAGGGGCCGTGACCCCTATGGGAATGTCCCTTGGGCGGTGGGGGGCAATGGGGGGACCGTCAGCCAAGTGATGGTGTTGGGGGATTGGGATGAGGAGCTGGACCCGGGGGACTGGTGGGTGGTGTCGTAGGGGTCCAATGGGGAGGGGGGAAAGAAGGGGAAGAAGGGGAAGAGAGAGAAAGAGGGGCACACCTTCCGGGTGCCGGGGGAGCTCCTCTTCCGCACCCGGGAGGAGGCGGACGCCCACCCCCGGGAGGCCTTGGAGGAGGCTAGGGATGACGGGGACAACGGGGACGACAAGGGAGGCGGGGGTGACGACAAGGGGGAGGGGGTTGACAAGGGGGGTGGCAAGCGGGGCGAGGAGGGGGGTGATAAGGGGGGTGAAAAAGAAGGGGACAAGGGGGAGAAGGGCGGTGCTCGGGGCAAAGATGCCACCCGGCAATCCCCCACCATGCAAGAGGGACACACTGCGTGTGGCGACTCCCGAAAGGGGGGTGGGGAGGCTAGGGGGCTAATCGGGCTAACCGGGCTAATCGGGCTAACCCACGACCAAGTGTCCCGGCGCCGGCTCTCCAGGTGACCTTCCAAGTGACCTATGGGGTGGGCGGCTAACCGGGCTAACCGGGGGATGGGGGAGGGGAACCCGGCGCTCCGTGAGTCGGGTCGAGCATCGCGACCCTGTGATTGGCCACGGCTGGCCATGGTAGGCGGGGCAGCTTCTCTTTGAGGAGTACCGGAGCATGAATATATATCGTTCTGGCGTTGTTCTAGCAAAGGGTTCTAGCAACATTCTAGCGAGTGCTAGCGGCGCTCGTTAGAATATTGCTGGAACGCCGCTAAAACAAAATTGTGAAATGGTGAAAAACAGAGCATGGGCCCCCGAGTACGGATCGGGTGAGGGTGCGAGGTGAACCCCTCAAAGTACCCACCACTTACCCCGGAGGGGGGGGAGGGGCAAGTAGTGGGTTTTTTTCCGTTCTGGCCTCCTAGCGCCATCTAGGGTAGAACGGGATTGGGTCTTCTAGTGTGTACCGAGGGTACCGCTGCAGTGAACGAATATTGTCTGGTGCACATCCAAGGGGACCCGTATGTATTGTGCCTGTGATGGATCTCGCCTCAAAAATTCCACTGCTCGTGGGAAATCATGATAAGTGAGTGCTATTGCCCGTGCTACCTCCAAGATGCGTTGGAGAAGATCATCAAGTGTGGGGAATCTTGGGTACATGGCGATCTTAGCTGTATGGAGTATTGACATGGCAGTGACATTCAGACAGCAAGCAGGTCGTACATAATCACTGCAATACTGTCTGCGATACCAGTTGTCATACGCCACCACCGCCTGTTCCTGTTCCATTGAGGTCCACACAACCTTTGTTCTGGCATGGGCCTGTTGCGCCAAAGGTGGTAACTGGTCCATAGCAAGACCTGCATGTGACAACAACCTCCTCATCCCCCTTGATGGTGCTATCTAGGGACCAACAACCTTCGCCTTTGGCAGAGCCATCTTC
This sequence comes from Eutreptiella sp. 'Long Island Sound 2002', assembly GCA_964036045.1. Lineage (NCBI taxonomy): Eukaryota > Euglenozoa > Euglenophyceae > Eutreptiales > Eutreptiaceae > Eutreptiella > Eutreptiella sp. 'Long Island Sound 2002'. The sequence continues at coordinate 98,176,448 of OZ038380.1, read as the reverse complement.
TTGCACAATTGCAACATTGTATGCACTTGGTTTGCAAACACTCCATACCACCTTGGCCACGGTGAATGTTGATGAGCTGCAGCCAAACTGGTCACACTACGTCTTGTTCGTTGTTTGACCCTATTTTGTGCCACAAGTCCACAAGCAGTGCTGCCCCAAGCTCTTCGTCCCATAGTGCGGCATCCATCAAGTCCATCGGTGTAAGAAATCACGCATGAGAGCAATGGGATCTGCTACACTACCCGTCACGTGGCTCATCAGCGGGGGAACAAAACCAGACTAAACAAAACAACCAACGGCAACAGAACATCCCTGCTCAGTAACCCGAGAATTGGTGGAGAGTGTCTGGATCCAGACGTCATCCAGTAAAATGTGCGTTGAAAATAGTGATATTAGACTAAAGTGTCCAGAACGAGACACCTCTACAATATTAAGGGGGCCGAAAAGTGAGCTTTGACACTGGAGATGGACAACCAATGAGAACCCCCTTGAAAGGGTGCAAATCGGAGATGGACAACCAATGACACCCCCCTTGAAAGGGTGCATATTGCTTAGATTTTCTATAAACACACACAAACACCCCCAAAAATGGGTTTGACGGGGGCGGAATTTCCAAAAATGTTCAAGACACTTTTTGAAATCCCCAATGACACGCCCACATGGGAACAAGGTATGCAAAGCACAAAGGAAAACATGTGTATTGCTACCTAAAAGTGACCCCACCCAATCAGCTAGTTTTGTACGGACAGGTAGCACACCGTGAAAAACAGGTTCCCTGGTCGTCCAAATGAGGTACACCTTGTAAGACCTCAAAAAAGGGCACTCGTATTTTACACAAGCCAAAAGGGCCAGTTTTGGGTGTTTTGCGCTGATTTACGTAGGTGGGCAACTTGCGCCGTCTAAGCATTTTTCTTAGCTTAGGAACAATACAATAATATATGCCGCACATAGTAAACCGTTGGAAGAGGGGTTGCCAATGGGACTCGTAGGTGGGCGGGTGGGTTGGGGTGGGTCTAGGTGGGTCCCCGAAAAAGCCTCAAGGTGGTGAGGGTCATTGGAGGCGAGAGCGGGGGGAGTGGAGGCCATGCGTGCGAAAAAGTGCAAATCACGTAATCCATTTTTGGGTTTCAATCGTGGACACTATTTTTCCGAAAAAAGCGAGAAAAACAAAAACCATCTATCGAAGGAAGTGAAGCATCTAGCCCCCACGGACATTTTGAGTACCTGTAGCACGGGTAAAGCAATGGAGCCGCAGCATGAACGGTGACTGGAGAGGAAAGGAGAGAAGAGGGCACAAGAGAAGGAGAAGGAGAACATGCTGCAAACATCGGCGAATACACGTTTGTAGATGAATTCAAATTTCGGACTCCGATGACTTAGGCTTTGCATATTGGTGTTGGGCACGCAGGTCTGATACGGATTGTGGTTGATGTCCTTGGTTAGGTTGTCAATAAACATTTGGTCGTGCTCCAACCAACCCTATGCATCCTTTGGATACCCATTGACGACGTGGACTCGTTGCCGACAGATGGACACGTACTGACAGGTGTCATCCTATATGGCGGGATCACAGGAGTCAACCTTGCCTTGGTGTGGGGTTGGTGAGGGGGAGGGGGGAGGTCAACATTATTGTTCTTCTACGATGGCCCGTATGAGGGCGAGTTCTCAAAGTTGGAGGCCCGGGAAGGAGGACATCCTGGAGCTTGCAACTCCAAGGAGGGAGTGCAATATTCTCATTGGGCTGTGAAACATCATCCTCACCTTCAACAATGCGAGGTGAAGGAGATGGGGACGGGGCCTTGGAGTTGGAGGTTGGTGAGGGAGGAGAATCTCCGGCTTTGGGCTTTGAGGAGGGGGTAGTAGCCATAATGTCCTTGGGTTGAAAAAGAGGATCCCCACCTTCAACGATGGAGAGCAAAGTAGATGGGGGTGAGGCCGCAAAGTTGGATGCTTCGGCCAGAGGAGATTTTGAAGAAAAAGTGGGTCACATGCGGAGAAAGGTGTAAGGCGCTTGCTTTTGTTTTTGGCGTAAATCCCGTGCACTTTTGGCATAACTCGCGTATGCAAATAAGTGACACAATCTTTTTGGGCGTAACCACGTGCACTGTTTTTTTTTGTGTAAATCGCGTTCAATTTCAAAAAAACAAAACAAAGGAGAACAAACAAAACCCACCCAACAACCGCCATTGCTAACATAGGAGATGAAGCATATAGCCCAAATAATATTTTGGGGACCCGTTGTTGTCTTGGGGGCCCACATGTGTGCACGATGGCTATATAACCCCTGGTCTCTTGGGAGTCCCCAACGTGGGGATACAATGAGAAGTTGCTGAACAACCCTTAGAGTCTTGGGGGCCTAGGTATGGTCAAAATCCTCCCGTCTTGGGCCCCGCAACGTTGAGACAAGATGACTAGTGGCTACATAGTCCTTGCCGTATTGGGGGGCCACATGTGGGCAAAATGGCTACATCTGCACATCACCCTTGCAATCTTGGGGGTCTTGGGGATCTTGGGGGACTAAACCAAAAAGGCTACATGACGTGTGTTGTCTTGCAGGCGCACATGAGGGCAAAATGGCTAAATAACCTGTGCCGTTTTGGGGACCACCAAAAAGGGGGAGGAAACCCGAGTGGACGCGAAACCCGTGCCTTCTTGGCGTCCCAATAGTAGGGAGAATTGAAAACGATAGAGAAAGGTTGGCATGATGCATTTTCGTTTTTTAATGTCACATGCAACGTTTTTTCCGGATGCACGTCACATGTGCTTTTTTTTTGTGTAGGTCCCGTGCACTTATTTTTTTGATGTAGGTCGAAATTCCAGCCAATTGCGTCCTCCTCCAACCCATAGGAGTTGAACAGAGCGGTTTGCATGGATGATGCACAGTGCTTCTCATGAATCCTTCAGGCAAAGGCGTAAAGATAACACCAATGTCGTCCAAGCTTCCCCAATGGGCAATCACCTCAGAACAAATATGCAAGGATTGGTAGCCAAACGTCTAACCACCATTTTGAAAACCTTTGCCATCCCGGGGGTCCCCAACACTCAACACAGGGACAAAATCAAAAGTGGCTATTTCACCCCTGCCGTTATGGGGACCCACATGTGGACAAAAAGGCTACATAGCGCCTGCTGTCTTGGGACCCCCCAATGTGGGGACTCAATCAAAGTTGGCTACATGACCACTACCATCTTGGGGGCCCACATGCGGATAAAATGGCTACATGAGCCATGTTGTCTCGGGGGGTCCCCAACGCCAGGAGCAGGGAGGAAACTAGAAGTGGCGACGTAACCCCTATCGTCTTGGGGATGTGCATGTGCACAAGGTGGCTACATGACTTGGCCATCTCGGGGGTCCCCAATGCTTAGCACGTGGACAAAATCATGAGTGGCTGCATGGGCCCTACTGTCTCGATGTAGGCGAGGTGGCTGCATAACCCTGGCCGTCTTGGGGTCCGCGGCGCTTAGCGCAGGCACAAAATCAGCGCGGGCACAAAATCAGAAGTGGCAACTTAACCCTTGCTGTCTTGGGGCCCCACATGTTAGCAAAACAGCGAAATAACCCTTGCCTTCTCATGGGTCCCCAATGTGGAGACTAAACCAAAGAGGCTACATAACCCCTGCTGCCTCGGAGGCCCACATTTGGACAAAGTGGCCACATAAACCCTACCGTCTTGGTAGTCCGAATATGGGCAAAGTGGGTGAAGTGGGACTCCTCCAAAAGGGGAGGAAATCAAATTGGATGCGAAACCCATGCCGTCTCGCCATCTCCAGAGTGGGGAGGATTCAAAGTGGCCACACAGCCCTCGAGAAACAAAGAAAGGCTGGCGGGATCCATTTTTTGTTTATTGGTGTACGTGGTGTGCACCTTTTTTTTTGGATGTAGGTCGCTTGTACTTTCTTTTTTGGATGTAGGTGATGTAAAAAAAAATACGTCAGTCACGTGCAGTTTTTTTTTTGGATGTAGGTTGCGTAAAAAAAAGGCTTCACTCCTGTACCTTTTTTGGGGGAGGTCTACAGCGTGTACCCACAGCATTTTTCCAGTTTTTTTCCACATACGACTTACACCCCCCGCCCAAAAAAAAAGTGCACACGACCAGCTAAAACAATACATGACTTCGTCCTGACACTGGAAAGGATCATAGAGGACTATTAAGTTGTAGAGGGCTGCATAGGGTTTCTTTGTTGGTTGAACATTTTGTAAGGTAGGTGCTGAAAATTGTTCAGAATGTGTTTGACTGATGAGGGTTGAAAGGGGTGTAGGAAGTTGAATGGCGTGAGCAGTTGTGAAAGGGCACAGGAGTGTAAACGGCATCAAGGGTGGGGGTTACTTGTGTTTGCAGGAGGTTATTGGAGGATTGTGGACATCTGAGAGGGTCGGGGATCAGTACTAAAGGGTTGCTGAAGGCCGAAGGCCGCAAAAGGCAGCTGCCACTCAGAGAGGGCAGTATAGGGTTGTGAAAGGATGGCAGTCGTCAGAACTAAGTTGGTGAAGAGTCTCAGAGGGCTGTTCAGGGTTGTGAAGGACTGTGAAGGGTGAATGACCATGGACAGCCTTTCAAAAGCCCTCCTAAATCATTTCTTTGCAGCCCCTTCAATCTACAACCTCTCCCCAGGAGTATGCGTGTAACCCTCAGGCCACTCCACAACTTGCAGGACCAACGTTGGTTGCAGCTTAGGACATGCCTCGCAAGCCACGCCGGACCCTCCCCCAACGTGCTACAACAACAGGTGGCCAACGACCCACATACCTCTGCTTGACACGTGGCCTTGGGGCATGGCACGGGCAGGCAGGTTTGGATTGGGGCTACCAGTGGCAAAAGAGGCACACAAACATCTCCAGTATGGCAGCGTAGCAATCGCACTGTACTACACATTTAGATTTTGAGCACTTCTCCGTCAGCCAAGTAAGCTCAACTTCGCATGCGACACGCATACGTGCGCTCACACACACAGGTAGAGGTTGGGGTTGGCGTTGGAGAGGAACAATACTATGCGTGCATGCCGTTGACCTGTACATGCATCGTCTGCCTGAACATACAGACACGCACACACTTACACCTTATACACACAGAAACGAACCCTGGAGGTAGTAGGGTACCAATTATGCGTGGCAACCTCACATCTGATGCGTTTATTCAAACACCCCTTCAAGCACACATCACACACCATGCATATTTCCAGCAGGGATTGATGGCAGCATGCCACCATGACTGTTTGGCTTGCACCACCACAGAGTGGGGAGAAGCTTGGGGCTGCACGGGGTCAATGTTTCAGAAGCACTACCCCTGGTTTGTTCCATTGTGAGGGACATTTGCATGTTCCAATGCTTAATACCTCATTCCTTCAAGCAACATCTTCCAGCAGACCTCTGATTGTGGCCCACAAGAGGATCATTGAGCGTGCAACATAAACAGCAACCTGGCCAAAGAGGGTGCGGATCATGTTGTAGTTGACTACAAGGGAGATCAGGAACCAGGCTGTAGGAAAGATAGCCCATCGTGCGAAATCCTGAATCTTCATAAACATATTGATGGCCCACTTGTTTGACTGCCGCTTGGCCACGATCCCGGGTTCGGAACCTGCAAAATGACCCATCTGGTCCTTATTCTCCTGCTGCCCCTGTGCCACCCTCCTCCGGTGCAACCGGATGGCAAGCTCCTGTGCGATCACGCACAAAACCGTGATGGCAGGGAACAGAAGGCTCGTACTCCAGGGCGAGTTGGCGACGGGGCTCTTGAAGAGTTCCCACTGAAGGCAGGGGCAAAGCAGTAAAATAGGAAGGGAAGAGCGGTTTGTAACAGCCAAAAACCCTCGCTAAGCGCCAACACTACTCAAATCACCCCTCATTAACCCTCAACAACCAATGAAGAGTTGGGGTTTTGGATACTTGTCAAAGTTCATTGAGGCCAAATGAAGATTGATGTTCCGAGGGTGGTGGAAGAATGAATGTCAAAGATGGTGTATTGCGAGTGAAGGTTGTGATGGCAAAATGGGGGGACGGGGGATGGGAGATGAATAGGTCACTGGAAATCAAGGCCAGGTGCCATGATATCAGCAGTGGGGGGCTGGGAAAGAAGTCACGGGACCCAGAACTGGCAGTCCTTACGCATGCTGGTCTTTGGGGGGGGGGGGGTGTCTCTGGCCTCACAGGGGAAATGTCTGTATTGTCCCCTGCTCTTTGCCGCCTGCTCTATGCTGGTCTGTGCACTCCCTTGCCCTTTGTTGCATGGGGAGCAGGCCTCCTTCATAAGAGAGGGGGGTGGGGGTATTTTAGATGACACCCACCCACCCGACTTTGGACCCACCTGGTTCCCCCCCCCCTCTAAAAATGCTGAGGGGTGCATTTATTGTAAGTCGAATTGAAGCCAAGGCACTCTCCTGGATTAGGCATCCCAGCCCCAAAAGGTGACATGCATACCAACAGGAAAATCATCAAGATGCAACACATCCATTGATGCTACCGTACTCGCCAAAAAATGTACAGCCCCACCTGTAGCTTTGTGTTGTGTCGCTAATTGTTGACGGGCCTCCGGTCTGCCCTGGGAAAGGCAGGCCTGAGGATTGCCCTGTCCCTTCCCTTGCCCTTGCCCAGCTTCGCAGCTGCTGGTGTTTTTTGTATCTTTTATGGTTTGCTGTGTTTTCTTGTTTTTGTTTTTGTTTTTTTTTTTTTGCTTTTTTTGTCTTTTTGGTATTTTCTGTCCTATGCCCTTTTCCTTTTCCTGCTCTTGCTCTTGCTGCAGCTACTTGCTCAGACCTCAGAAATACCCAGACTAGGCAGGTAACGCACCCACCAATGTACCCATAATGTACCCGGCCATGGGTGGGGATGGGGGAAAATGGGGGAGATATGGGGGGGGGGAATGGGGGAAAGTGGGGGAATTGAGGAAACAGATGTGGAGAAATGCACGCAACCAGTCCCTGGCGTCCAGGCATAGCATGGATAGGCACCCGGGGTGTCTACCATTCACTCAACCATCGGTGGGGGTATCATCCCCTACTGGAGCCTCATTGTCCCTAGGCATGAGCAATGCCCATACAACCCAATACATTGCTGAACTTCACTTGCGGTGCGAAAGTATTTCACAACACCATTGAAATGGAGGTATTCGGCGGCACTATGCGTGCCCTCTTTCATGTCCTACCGCCGTTTGTCACGCACCCACTTCAATGAGGAAAAGCAACGCTCTACATCACAAGATGTGGCTGGAACTGCCAAAACACGCCGTGCAACAGCATACGACAAGGGCAGAATTGGCAAAATTCCCCCCCACCAATCCCCAATTCTAAACCTGTCTATTGCAACAACTGGAGGCAATTTCCAATATGCATCCCACTCCACTTGAAGTGCACGAGTGATCTCACCTGTGTAAAAGAGACACTTGTGGGCCACAATATTCGTCCCCATACCATCCTCACACTCAAGGACACGTCTTTGCCGCGGGTCAAATACTCGAGCATCCTTTGCAAAGGGCAACGTCATCCCACATTCCAAGGAGGTAATCAATCACAAACTTTTGCACCTCTTGTCCAATGGTGGACGCATCACCCTTGTTCAAAATAGCACATCAACCGCGGCAGCTGCTCACCAAGAAAATCGCAACAAGCTTGGTGTCGCTAGCCATTTCTAATGTACCGCCGATGATTATTGAGACGCCGCCGTTTGTCGCAACCAGTATGCGGCGCTCCAATGCTCGCGGGTGGCGGACCTCAGGCAACTTCTGTGGGTAAATGCAGAGCAGCGCGTCCTCAAGCCTTGAAAATTCTCTAGTGCAGCCTCCTTCGCCACCACTGGTGGTTAGCGCACTTTGGGAGGGCTTGAACTGCTCCAATTTCAATTTCTTCACCTGCTTGGAAAGCCACCCGCAGAAAACCACTTTCTTTTAGGGTTACGGAGCACTTTCATGGAAACATGCTTCGTGGTATTCCAAGTATGAATGTGCTCCATATTACACAAGGAACAAGAAAACCACAAATTCTATGTGGAGTGGGCGCACAAAGGGTGCGATGAAGTTCAATTTGTGCAGTACCCGATGTACCACATGTCTTTACCCATTCCCAATCAATCAACCCCCATTTCCCCCTCATTTTCCACCCGTTCTATCCCCATTTTCCCCAGTTCCCCCCATTTCCCCATTTCCCCCTACTTTTCCTCGGGAATTGTCTGTAGTACACCCACCCAAGTGCCCTATAACCAAATGAACTGCAAAACCTTGTTTTTTGGATGTTGCAGCCAGCAAATTCCTGGTTTTTCCACAGAGCATCGAAAAATTTCCCTAGTTTCCCCCAATTCCTCCGATTTTCCCTAATTTGCCCCATTTTGCTGCTAATGTTCTGGAAACGGGTACTTCTCAGGCTTGCTTGCGTGCTGCTACTACTGCTCGACCTTCGAGCTGTGCTGGTGTCGCTATCACATGAAGACAAAGCGAAAGGGGGCAACAACACACAACTAGACGAGCCTTTTGGAAAGAAAGAAAGAAAGTGTGGTAGAAGCCTAGCCCTGAAAACCCTCGAAATTGTAAGAGGGGGGGGGGTCCACAGCCTTGGACCCCTCCTTTGCAAATCAATTCTTATCAAAAAGGCCTGATGAGGAGGGAAATTTATTGCAAGGGGGGCTCATTCAATCCCCTTTGTGGATGCCCCCCTGCACTTAAAAGGAGCTCTCATGATAGATGCCCAAAAAATGCTTGGGAGGGTTAGGGTGTCCACTATGTATGGCTCAAAAAACTATCTATGGTGCACTCATCGTTTTGAGGTATTTGTTATGGGGAGACAATTTCCTAAAGCAAACAAAATCTATTGCTTTCAGGAAGGCACCTCGAAGAGAAACGAGCGACATTGTGTCAAGGTTGTAAACTATAGGTTGACGAGGTTTCGGCCATTGAAGCCCAAGACACCCAAAAAAGGCGCTTCTAGGGGCCAATAAGAACGGTTAAGAGGCCTTGGTTGATGCAACATGAGTTGAAATGTACTCCCATTGTCACCAATCCGTCCACCGGGGTATGTCGCCATCCCACCAGCCATGGCAAGGCAGCTGCCCAAGCGAGAAGACGACGTGGAGAGTCCACCCCACCAGCCCCGTTTGTGGTGGCGGGCCGTGTTCCAAAACTGCTCGGACAAAGATCTCGGTGGTAGCCGGCCACTAGGCGACCCGCGCTAGCCCCAACACCCTATGGTAGTGTGTGTGCATGACCGGAAGATGCAATGTCCCTAGGTTAGGTTTGTGAAAACAATCTCTTTGGCCCGCAAGGGGCAGTTGGCCCCCAAGACGGCCCGTGGTAGGGGTGTCTTTGGGTCAACAAGGTTGGACTGTATGACCGGGGTTGCCGCCCCTGCCGTGGAGCGCAACCGGTGTGACTAGCACGTTCATTGCTTGCATGCGGCGGTTGAAGGTGGCGAGGTGCGCGCATGACCTCGGAGCCCCCAATCCCCACGTCGATCCCCACTAAGCATAAGGTGTCCATCACCGGGCGTGGCCGCGAAGGAGGACCGCCGGCTGCGCCATCTTGGCCTTGCAGCAAGGAGTACTTGTTGTCGAATGCAGAGGCCCTAGTATGTCTCCCCTAACCACTCCACTGTCGCCTCTGTGATGCCCTACAACGCCATAGCACCCATTGCCACGGCTTGGGTGTTGTTCACAAAACGGGCAAATGTTGTTCAAACGCAAAGCGTGAATTGGTTATATCACACACAAATCCCGAGACATGATCGCCAACATTGCTAGTAATCATGCTGCCAAATTTCCACCTGACAGGCTCGGCAAACGCTCAGCTTATTCCTCGGGATTCGACAAAATTTGAAGCGGTGTTCTTACTGAAACCTTGAGTGACTTCCAGACAAAAACTCTCATCCAAAATCCGACCGTAGTCAGGGCGGCCGTTCCGAGATGCAAAAAATATTGGAAGCGCTTTGGGACGCAATTTCCAACCAAATTACCAAGCATGGCACAATAATAGTCCCCGCGCCAAAGACGTTGATTTTGAACAAAAAGACCTATCCCTCCCTCAAACTTGGACACCAATTGATATGTCGAAACTACTATACACTGCTACACCCCTCCTCAAAGAGAAGCGCCCCTGGCTACGATGGCCGGTTTTGGCCAATTGCAAGCCATTGATCCTGGGAGGAACTCAAGGAACGCCAGGTTCCCCCCACACATCCCCCGGTGACCCCGAATAGCCCGGTTCGGCCTCGCTCAAGAAGAATAGCAGTGTGAAACAATGAATTCTTGCATAGGGGACACGGGTCCCTAGAAATATGAGACCGTGAAGGGCACTCCGTACAAGAATCTACCAATTTGTCCCTTCCCAAATGAAGATCGCAATGGTTGTTTTTGGCAAAGTATGGTATTCAAAACAAATCGTTGCCGCCGACTCTTAACTTTGCCGAACCAATGCTCGTAGAGTGGTTGAGTAATTCTCGGTACTACAACCCACCTAAGTGGTAGTAGTTGGAGACCCAACCACTATTCCCCAGTGTTTCTCCGCTGCGTCCGGTTACCCCTGCCTCGAGAAGGTCAATGGTCCTTACCGTTCCTTTATTTTTCAAGTACCACTTGTGTGTCCGTCGGAAAAAAATCCCCCTCACTCAACAAATGGGGCGATCAGGCTGAACTAGACTCCACATTCACATCAATGACAACAAAGAATGGTGGTTGATTTGCGCTTTGGCTTGCACACGGACCCATCCGGCGAACTTTTTCTTGGGTGGAGGGGGACAAAGGGCTACCTTGGCTTCCAAATTGTTGACACTGATAGCACTGCTAGTTGCATCACTGCTAGTGCAAAAACCACTGCCACTCCCGCCCACTCTGATTACCATCTGTTAACGATTCCCCAAGTCAGAGTGCAGATCGGTTTCAGCCCCGGATGAATCATCACCATCAACCACAATGCGCCTATGCTGTGTTCCTGTGTGCATGGGTTGGGTGGGCTACATGGAGGATTCTGCCTCCAATGCATGCTTTGGTGGTACATACTCGGCGGATAAGTCCGGGCGGCCCGGGCTTGGGACAACTACCACATGGGAGGGATAGGACACAAGAACTAGTGCACTCCCATCTTTGCGCTCATGTTCAGAAGCCTTGGCCCTTGCTTGGTGTTGCCTACAAGGCAAGAACGCATGAAGTCTGTCATAGAGAGAGGTGGGCAATCTTTGCAGGATTTCCATTCGGAATGCAACCCACGCTTGTGGTCCACTGCACTCCGTCTGCGGTGTCGCTCACAAGTGCAATAGACATCATGTTCCTGCATGGTGCAATTGTGTTGCTCGAGAATAGATTGGGTTAGAGGGTGATAAAGGACTCTCACCGATGGTACGTCCGGTGGTGGACGGATAATGTGCTCAACAATGACACGCCACTCCGGGGAGGCACTTAGCATGCACTATTCAAAAACCACGCCCTGGCGGACAGGCTTCCACAGATGCGCTGGCTACCATTGGAGCTCACGTGGTTCAAACTTCAAATATAACTCTTGGCTAAGGGTTGCCCTAATACTCTCCTCAAAACAAGAGAGGGGGGGGGATTATGGTGGCAAATGTCTTGCCAAGTGGCAAATCTGGCTCGCTAATTGCAGCGCTCAAGTTGATGGGCCAATGGGGCTTAGCAAAAGCATGAGATAGGCCATATAGGTAAAGTGTGGTTGCTGGCCCACTATCCGCATACTCCAAGATGAGATGGATCAAATACATATGAATTTTCCCCAATGCCCTCAATACCCCCTTGGGTAAGCGTGCATTATCGGCATATAAGAGCATGGCAATGCGGCAAGAAGATAAAAATAGCAAATGATAAGGGAAGGGGAGTATACAACCCCCAGCTATCAAAGCAAACAAAACTCACGGGTTTCCCTGCCATGAACCAGGTGCCATGGCAAAAGCCGGTTCACACAAGGCTACGGCACTTTTCATTGTCAATGGGGATGGCCGCCAATATGTATTGCGGTGCTACGACTCTGAAAGAGCTATGAAGCTCAAAGGCATCCTCCATAGGTACAACTTGACCAACCACACATGTCGCAAAATCCCTTACCTTGAAATGTTCTTTTGCTGACCAAAATGCTCCATTTTACTGGTTGTATTTTGCAAGGTTTTCCACTGCATTCTTAGCTTTTTGCCATCGCTCGCACAACATGTGCAGCAACAGTGACCTCCTTAAAAGTGTTCCTAGCATCCTCCCCTTCCCAAAGCTTCTTGAAATGTTGGTAGCAATATCGCAGTCACCACGAGGCACTAACTCCCCCGTCCCTATTTCCAAGCAAATATTCCAAGCAGGTTCCCCTTCCCAGGGCTCCCCAAAAAGTTGGTAGCAATATCGCAGGCACCCCGTGGCACCAACTCCCCCGTCCCTTTTTCCAAGCAAATATTCCAAGCACGCTCCCCTTCCCAGGGCTCCCCGAAAAGTTGGTAGCAATGTCGCAAGCACCCCGTGGCACCAACTCCCCCGTCCCTCTTTCCAAGCAAATATTCCAAGCACGCCGTGGTGCCCCCTCCCTCGACCTTTTTTCGAAGCGCACATGCAATCGTCCCCCTGCCAGCAAACTGTGTACCAATAGCACAAGCCCCCCACGGCCGGAAAACCCTGCTGTATTTTTCCAAGCGGTTGTTCAACCCGCAGCGCGTTGGTGAAGAACGCCATCTATGTACATGGCTCCGCCACTCTTCAAAGAGAAGCTGCCCCGGCTACGATGGCCACGCGTGGCCAATCACAAGTCGCCGACCGTGGGACTGACTCACGGAGCACCGGGTTACAAAGGCACAAGACAAGAGCACGGATGCTGACCGCTCAACAGAAAGCCGACCTCGACAACCAAATTGCAAAGACACAGAAGGACATGGGCAAGGCGCGGGCGCCTCTCGGCGAGCTGCGTCCCAAGGTGGGGACCACTCGCCCACTTGCCACGTTTGATAGACAAACCTCCATGCCATAGCACAGCAAACGCGCACACAAGCACACAAGCACACAAGCACTAAGCCAAAGAGTGCACTGCATTACGCGCGCACCACACACATACCATTAAGGCATGGTCCAGACGGACACATGCAGAGTGCAGCGTCCTGAGGGACGCATGCATGCCACGGAACAGAGGACAAACCGCACAGCCAAAAACGCGCGACACCGAACAAAGTACACATCAATTCATACAATGCTCAGCCACTCCTCAAAGAGAAGTGGACAATGTATATATGCTATATATACGGTGATACGGGCTGCGTTTGTTTTGTTCAGCATGGACCACCGTGTGAATGACTGTACGGGACTGTGCAGAGCTCTTGCAGAACACACGGAACTGTAGGCCTTAAGTGGCCGAGCAAGCACACACGCAGACGAGCACACAAGCACCAAACTTCAAAAAAGTTTTGTGGATGCCATGCAAGAAATTCTGGACAGACAACCACTCCTCAAAGAGAAATGGAAGGTCCAAAGTAGGCCCCAAGTGGACCATTCGTTGTGACATTCACACGTCTCCACAGTGGCCTAGCAAGCACACACGCAAACGAGCACACAAGCACCAAACTTCAAAAAAATTTCAACTATGTACATTGCTCCGCCACTCCTCAAAGAGAAGCTGCCCCGGCTACCAAGGCCACACGTGGCCAATCACAAGTCCCCGATCGCGGGACTCACTCACCGAGCGCCGGGTCCCCCCCCCTCCCCCAATAAAATGGACAGTGCCCCCACCCCCCCATAAAATGGACAGTGGTGCCGCAGAACAGTGGTTGGGCACGATAGTAGTTATTCTAAAATAGATATATTCTGGTGATGGCTTTGGCTTCGGCTTGGGCTTCGGCTTGGATGCATCAGCACCGCGCCGATATTTTTTGGGTCGTTCAATCGGTGCAGCAGAGCTGCTTTCGCCAGTCGATTGCAGTAGTACATCCACCATTCGGTGGCCACTAATGGCACGGGGGTCACCAGCAATGGGGCCAGGCATTGAGGCAGGCTTGGGACAGGGTGGTGCCTGCGGCCCACGTGTGGCACCCAGTGTGCCAGACGTTTGGTTAGGTTTGGGAAAGGGTGGTGGACCTAGGGCACCCATTGTGCCAGGAACAAAAACAGACTTTGGGCTGGGCTTGGGCACAGGTGGTGACTGTGGCTCCGCTTTTTGGGTGTCGCTGTCGCTGCTGCTGCTCCAATTGATTTGTGAACTCTCACTGCCACTACTGCCACTACTTTCGCTCTGGCTGTCACTACTATCGGATGAGGAGCTCTGTGCATCCAACTCCGAAGCGCTGGTGTCCAACACAACTGGATGGGCCAACCGACATTGGCGGACTGGCATCACTCGTCGGGCTGCTGGCCCTCGCACGTATCAGAAGTGGCAAAATCGCTACCAGCAGCCTCGACCACGGCAGGGCGCAGCTGCTTTTTCTTGTGTCGTCGGTCTTTACGGGAGCTGAAGGTGCGAAGACGGCTTAAACCCAGAACCGGCCAGGAAACAACCACATCCCAGTTAATAGGGATCCAGTGGCACACCCGGGGCAACTGGGTGCTGCACAGGCCGCATATGCAATAGACATCAACACTTGGCTGCGTTGAGCCAGGGAACCCTGGTTTGACAGATTTTGTGGCCACATCCATTGCGCAGAAACAGCCACCAGTTGCAACACCACATTGCACAATGCGCACTAGCATGTCACGCCAACACTCAGTGGCCAGAACAGTACAAGGTTGCAGCAGAATCGCCCGCACCTCGGGGTGCTAGTGCTCCACACGATTTCTTTTTTCTACCCTTTTCGGGAATTGCACGTAATGATCATGCTGCAGGGTGTCCCGGATACTTTCGGAATTCTCCGTGCTGGTGACCCCGGCAAAGCGCTTGGCCACTGCGAGCCATGCGTCCCCCCCCTCGTCTTGAACGTGCACAGGAAGACGCGGGTAATCAAAAAAGTGCGTCATCCCATGTGTGTACAATGTGCATGTGCTACCCCCCTCACACATCTGAGTGATGAGGAGGGTTAAATACACATGCACTTTACCGCCTGTGGACCATACACATGGTGGCATGTGCTTGGTCCCATACAACAGGGATACAATATGACAGAAGCTCAGAAACAAATGATGGAGGGGGGAGGGCAATTTGCCTGTTTGCACAACCATTGGGAACAATGTGCGCACCTCTCGCCCCGTGAGTGACAACCCTGAACGGAAGCGGCTGCGCGTCTTGGATTGGCACTTTTTTGTGTGTGGATCCATTTTTAGCTCATAGCGGCGAGCAACAGCTACCACAAGCACCAGAAACGTGCACAACTCGATAGTGGGCAGTGTGCGTCCCACAACCCCTATTATTCGGCCGCCAAACCCTTTAATGTTATGTAGTACACGCTGCACTGCCTGTACCTGGGCTAAGTTCGACAACCCAGCCAGACGGACAGAGTGGCTGTCTAAATGAAGTGGCGCCGTAGTGAAAACGTTGGCAAGATGGTTCTTTCTATCACATTGGCATGAGCAACAACCCTGTCCATTCTGCAGCTCAGACCACATCCTGTGATGGTCGGCCATGAGGAAGCGCAACTGTAGCCTGAGCTGAACAACGTGGCGCGTGCCGGCGACAGCAAAGGGAAGCCTGAACGTTGTGGCCTGCAATTTCTTTATCTCCTGGACGCGCCCATTCACGGCCCAGGCCGCCCAGTCAGCACGGGGGAGTTCACGCCATGTTAGGAGGGAGGTGGCAGAAGGCACTCCCTCAACAGGATCAAAAAGCTGACCTGCCAAATCCAGGATGGCAACCTTAACATTGTAGTTGCTTCTGCCACGGGGGTCATAGCCATCAAGTAAATACAACCTGCAGGGTAGCTTCTACAGGGGGGGGGGGGTGTTGCGGACAAGCCTTGGGCCTTGGTGTTTGAGTAGAAGGCCGCAGACTTGTAGGAGCAGGGACTCGTTGTTTAACCGGCGGTCTACACTAGGAATCTGGATTGCCTCCTCCGTGTGCAAGTTACCCGTAGTCCAAGGGAGGTCTGGGACTAGGGCACGCAACCGTTGCATCAGGCGACTTGACAACCGCAACTCATGCCGTGCTTCCACCACACTGCTACGCGGGGGGGCACTTGGGAGGGGTGGTGCTACATTGGGCATGTGCCGAAAGATCCGGTGGCGTACAGTAAGGCCACTTGGGCCGCCTTGCGTCGCACGCAGGAGGTCTTCGACTTGCCACTGCGGAACGGCATCTGCATTCGGCAGCTCCAAGAGACGGCGCACGTCATCACGATGCACATGCCCTTGACCCCACAAGAGCCGGAGTGCTTCTTCCCAAGTGCCACTGCCGCTGACGTACCACACGACGTGGTTCACAACAAATTCATGGCACTGATGCATCTGTAGGAGGGAACATGTCCTTTTCGGCGCATGGTCTGCACCGGCTGTTACACATGTCTCCTATTTGTCCTTTTCGGCGGATGGTGCGCAGGGGCGTTTACACATGTCTCCCACGTGTCCTTTTCGGCGGATGGTCTGCACGGGCGTTACACACATCTCTCCTACTTGTCCTTTTTGGCGGATGGTCTCCTCAAGCGTTTACACAATTTTCCTACTCGTCCTTTTCGGCGGATGGTCTACACAGGCCATTACGCTTCTCTCTAACTTGTCCTTTTCATGCTTTCAGGCTAGGCACATCTCTCTTGTCCTTTTCATCCAGGGATGGTGGTGTTGAAAAACACCGTTGTGGCACCGTGGCGCCTTGGGGCTCACTCCCCCAAGAAGGGGCGAATGACCCCCCGGTCGGCCCGTCGGTAGGCCGACAGGCGGGGCGGGGCTGGGGCTGCCGGGGCGACGCCCACCTCGTCGCTGAGCATGCTGCCCAACATCCGCTCGCCAAACAAAGTGGTGAGGGTCTCCTTCTTCTCTTCCTTAAAGGGGATGATCCTCTGCACCCTCTTGCCCTGCTTTTCTTCCTTCCCCTCTTCCTTCTTTGCCTTCCCTTCGAAGGGGATGGTCCTCTGCACCTTCTTCTCCTGCTTTTCCTCCCTCTCCTCTCTCTTCTTCGCCTTGAAGGGGATAATCTTCTGCACCTTCTTCTCCCTCTTCTCTTCCTTCTTATGCCCTTCCTTTACTTTCCTTTCTTTCCTAGGCATTGTATAGCGGATGGTCTGCACAGGCGTTACACATGACTCCTGGTTTGCTCAGGCGATTACACAATTGTCCTACTTGTCCATTTCGGCGGATGGTCTGCTTTTCGGCCTGACACAATCACACATGACTCCTACTTGTCCCTTTCGGCGGATGGTCTACACATGACTCCTACTTATCCTTTTCGGCGGATGGCCTGCTTTTCGGCCTGACACAATCACACATGAGTCCTACTTGTCCTTTTCGGCGGATGGTCTACACATGACTCCTACTTGTCCTTTTCGGCGGATGGTCTGCTTTTCGGCCTAACACAATCACATAATCTGACACACGACTCCTTTCCGGCGGATGGTCTGCTCAGGCGATTGCACAATCTTTTCGGCGGCCCTTCGTTTTCCTAGTTATGTGGTATGGCAGCTGGTTGGTCTAGAGGTATGTGCATGTTCCCTACGTTTCGAAACCCTGGGTTCAAACCCTTGCATACACACTGTGTCTGCATCGTAGGAAGAGAAACCGCAAGATCAGGGGCCCACAAAGGAGGTGGAGGACAAGCTTACCCCATGGGGCGCAACCGACAAATACAGGCGCTGAAGATAGGCAATCAAATGCGATCACCAGTTGCCCTTCATTTTTTTTAGCAATAACGCCTACCGAGGGCTGGTCTGTTGTGGCTGTCCCAGCGTGGGCTGGGCTGGTCTTGTTGGAGCCACCACCCCTGTGCCGGAGGCTATTCAACGACGAGGTGGCTGGTGCTGGGCTGGAGCTGTTGTTGGAGTTGGCCAGGCCAGGGTTCGAACCAACGAGCCCTGCCGCCGGAGTCTACGCCCATAACCACTCATCCACAGACGAACGTTGCTCAGTTTGATTGCCGTAACCTGAACCACCCCTCCCTTGCAAAGAGCATCACTGCACCAGAACAGCATGTTGAATGCAACGTGCATTGAAAGTGCATCTGCTCAGGGATTTGTCCTACTTGTCCTTTTCGGTTACACAATTGTCCTACTTGTCCTTTTCGGCGGATGGTTTGCACAGGCGTTTACACATGACTGGTACTACTTTTCGACGGAAGGTCTGCTCAGGCGTTTACACTTGTCCTCAAATGTCATCAGTTCATGAACAACATTTGCCCTACTGTGGTATCGTTTCGTGCTTGATCTAGTGGTCTGCTACATGTGCTTGTGTTCCGTGTTCGTAGGTTCAATTCTTGAAGAATAGAAAGCAAACGTGCAAGGATGATGCGCGATGGCGTACCGGAAGCGGATCTGCCAGTGGGCAAGGCACATATGAAAAGGCGCTGAAGACAGGTTTTTCCAGACACATCTCTATCTCTTCGAAGGGGTCACACATGTCTCCTACAGGCCATTACACATCCTTGCCCAGTTACACATCTTGCTGTCTCTCCTACTTGTCCTTTTCGGCGGAGGGTCTGCACCGCTCTACTCCTCTTCGGCACAGGCCATTACCTACTTGTCCTGTTCGGCGGATGGTCTGCAGAGCTCCCGTACTTGTCCTTTTCGGTGAGAGGTGTCCAATACATATCTCCTACTTGTTCCGGGCTCTCCTACTTGTCCTTCCGTCTCGGCGGCTGGTCTACACAGGCTTGACACATGGTCTGCACCTAAATATCGCCCCTACGTCCTTTTGTCCTTTTCGGCGGAGGGTCTGCACATATTTTCGGCGGATGGTCTGCACATACTCTCCTACGTGTCCCCTTTTACCCGTCGTGCACCCACAACCCATCGTTAGCACAGGACAACACTGTGTGCATCATTCATTGCGTCCAGCCTATGGTGGAGGTGCACACTCCATAGTATAACAATAATGAAAGTAATTATACTGCTACCCAAAGAGCTGTCGTTCAGGCCACCCAGCCCATGGTGGACACTCCATAGTATAATAATAATGAAAATAATAATATTGCTGCTGTCTCCAAACAGCTACCGCTTAGGCGTCGTCGAATTGCCGGGTTGACGTCAACCCAGGCCGGACGCTCTGCCGGGCTCAGAAGTCCAAGTGTGGGTGGTCCACACAGAAAAAAATTTCGCCCCGAGAGGTCATCCACGAGCTGGGGCGAGAACCTGTACCGAGGGCGTAGTCCCTCAGGGTGCGGGCGGTGCCGGTTCGGATACCATGAGGCATACCCCCCCAACGTTTGCTGGACCAATGTCCCCACACCTGCGTGGGATCGCTGGCAAACTCCCTCAGCCTATATGCCAAAACGGCAGGGAACACCTCATTGATCGGGACATAAGAAGAATTGTGGGTGGCCACAAACTGCAAGGCGTCTGCTGCCTCGCGGTGCCACGTTGAGCCCCGAGGGACTGGCAGTGTGCTGAACCAGTCGGCTATGTTCTGCAACAGGTCTGCACAGTCCTGTACAGTCATTGCCAGACTGCGCAGGGGTGGAGGGCGTTCGAACCACACACGGTGGTCCATGCTGAACTAAAAAAACGCAGCCTGGATGGCCACATAAAAACAATTGGCCACCAGTGCTTGCGCCCCCGTCACGCGTTTACAGGGCATGCCCTTCTGCTGCAATAGGGTAATATATGACAAAGAGGCCGGACTTCAAACCACATCCAAACGAGCAATTTGTTCACTATCCCCCCCACCTCCCTACGGAGTGCCACTGTAAATTCATGCAGTGTGTTCCCCTCCTGGGTTATACCCGTGATAGCCTACACTCTTTCCAGTGGCTTAGAGGGCGGTGGCAGCTTTTGGATCTTTCTGGTCTTTTTGTCGTGTGGTGCTTTTTGATGCTCGGAGGATGGCGTTCGCCTTCGTCACCTTGGGCCGCAGCTCGCTGAGGCGCGCCCGCGCCTTGGCCATGTCCTTCTGTGTCTTTGCGACTTGCTTGTCGAGGTCGGCTTTCTGCTGAGCGGTCCGCATCCGAGGACCAGGGGTGACACGGCGGCCTTGCGCGTACTTGGGGCGCTTCTCCTTTTCTGCTTGTGCTTTGGCTTCTTTCGGTGTGAGCTTCCCCTGCAGCTTTGCTCTGTAGCTGATCATGTCGTCGGCCCCTTCGTCATACAGCTCCCACTGCGCGTCCCACTCGTCCTCAACGTTCCTCTCCCACAACTAGTCCAGGTACCGCTTTGCCACCTCAGCGTTCGCCAGCGCCGGCCATCCCCGTGTGTCGAGGACTTCTTGCATGGCGTCCACAAAGAGCAGTGGGGGGACTGGCCTTATGTAGCGCCACTGCACTGCCCCCATCGCCGGCAGGCTCCGCCACAGCCATCGGTCGGCTCCTCCTTTTGACTCCGGTCCAAGAAGTCCACGACGTTCCCACCCGCGGTCGCGGAACTTTTGCGTGAGCAGGGCGAACTAGATCTCCCAGTGCCTCCCATGGCCTAGGGCGATGACGGTAGCAACAGCGGTGGCCTGAGGACACATGAGTGCAATGATACTCCCCTTTCCGACGGATTAACAGCGGCACGCGGTTTGGGCGCACACCAGCTGCACTGCGTTGTCGTCGTCGTCACTTGGCGGCGTTGCCTACCTCTGGGCCTGGGGCTTCGGCTTCGGCGGGTGGGGCGCCGGCTCTGCTGGGGGCTTCGGCTTCGGCGGGTGGGGCGCTGGCGCTGCGGGGGGCTTCGGCTGCCCGGGGTTCCCCACGCTCGTCGCGGGCTGAGAGAAAAGAGGATGGTGCAATTCGGCGGATGGTCTACATTTTTTGGCGGATGGTCTGTTGCACATGTCTCCTATTTGTCGTGGTCTGTTACACATGTCCTTTTCGGCGGATGGTCTGCACGTGTCCTTTTCGGCGGATGGTCTGTTACACCTTGCACTCCTGGGGCTGCCTGACCCCGCCCAAACGGGCACGCATCGCGCTTGGCGAGCAAGGGCGTAGGCCATTCCCCTGGTTAGTGTGCACCACTGCCTCCTGTGCGTGTGTCGCCGCCTTGGGGTCATCAATCACCTCCGTACCCAACTCTGCTGCGCTCTCGTATTTGTCCTTTTCGGCGGATGGTCTGCACCGGCTGTTACACATGTCTCCTATTTGTCCTTTTCGGCGGATGGTCTGCGAGGCCCATAACCTGTCCTTTTGGCGTTTACACAGTTTGGGGGATGGTCTGCACATGCTGTGCTTTTGGCGAATAGTCTGCACAGACCATTACACGAATGGTGCCGACCCTCCACCCTGCACCCTACATTGCCCCAGGCACGACAGCATACCTCATACGCTGGGTTGTCCTTGTGAAACCTCGACATTAAAACTTTTTGGGCTCATCTGTGGCCCTTGCCATCAAAAAGGGGAAAGGCTGCACACAGGCACGGGACAAGAGCACAACAGCTACCCCTGCCTTCCCCTTCCCACGTGATGCGACTTCTTGCTCGAGGGCGGCCTTCTGCGGGATTTTGGTTGTCCTCTCTCCGTCTAGCAATGTCCATGAGGGTAGGATGTCCCTTGGGGGGGCGGAGTGCCCTTGGTCGCGCGCGGGGGGGTTGCGCCAATGAGGGGTTACCATTCATGGGTTGGGGGTTGACGTTCCGAAGAGGCAGCAGAGATGTCCTCCGGTGTGCGGTCAGCTGCGTGAGGGATGGCTGACTAGGGGATTTGACTATGGGTTCTATGCTGTGTGCTGTGGTCCGGGGGGTCTGGGGTGGAGGAGCTGGGTGGTGGAGGTAGTATTCCCTACGCATCAGACGCAAGGCACGTTCCTCACTGCGTGTCACAGACGAGGAGCGAGACACACGCATCCCCTGTTCCCACAGAAGCAGCGGGCCTCGACGCTCCACTGCAAATGAGTACCTCCTAAGATTAAACATCACGAGCTGCTCCCATGCCGGGTATTTGGCAGGGGTGTGCCGTGAGAGGTAGTACTGTGTCCGGGGGGTGATGGGGTCTCCTAATATGACTGTAGGTGGTGTGGGGGGGTGGCAACGCACAAGGCGTGGCCCGCGGACTGGGGACGACAACGAGTGAAGGAGCTGGGGGCGGGGGGGAGAGAATGGGGGGTTGGGGCGACCGCAACATGTTCAAATCTTTCTCAAAATCACTATCCCAGTAGGGCTCAACAAAATGGCTAAATTCGAGCAGCTCCGGGAGGTCCCCCCAGCCCCCATCCCGACTGCCGTCCGGGAGGAAGGGAAGGCATTGCGACATGTTAAAAACGTGAGCCATCCTAATTGCAAAGCAGTGCGAAGCATCATGGGATGGTTTGCACAGGCACCACAAAGCACCACAAATACCTAACCCTAGGGATACCTCATTTTTCAAAGAACCGCGCCATGCCCAAAACCTCCGCAGGCCGTTTGCGCACGACGACTCCCTCTGGTGGTGCGCAGCAAAGCGCGAACTGAATTGCGTACAGCCCCCCATCTGTGTCCACGATCGGCTGCTGAGGTATCAAAGGCATCCCCAGCCGGTGCTCTAACGCGTCGCAAAAACTGCCCAGGTCGCATTTCGTCGTCAATGGTGACGTGCTCGCCCACATCGAACGTGGGGGCATGAACCCCCACAATTTGCGCGCCCGACGTACTGACCACAGAGGCACCAACCATATCCGCAAACGGGTCACACACAATAAACCTCAAGTACTCATTTTTTGAATGCATGGACAGAAGTACTGGCATAGTGTCCACCACGGTTTTGCTCCGTGCACGCTTGACCTCCGGCCATGAATCGGCATATGCAAGCACCAGAGCATGGTGGAAGGCCATTTGCCGGATGGCCTTGTTAAGGGCAAAAGCTGCCTTGACGTGCTCCGTAGCATTTTGTGGCGGGATGGGGAGCTCTTCGGGGGGATGATGTTCAAGGAGTTTCCAGGCTTCCCACTTTTCCCTCTGCTCCTTGGGGGCCCCTTCTGGCGGTTCCACCCGATCTTCCGCGACGGGTGCACGAATTGGTAGATGTCGGTACATTGTCGCAAAGCTGCCAACGTAACGGCTAGGGATTGTGTCATCCCTTGCCTCGGCGGCAGTGCGGCGCGGGACCCCCAACCGGGTGTTCACGGCTGTCATCAGGACCGTGTCCTTGGATTTCAGCTTTTTGAAAAGACGCGCAGGCATCATGGCCTCCAAAAAGAGGCATGGCACGTGTGGTTGCACGTAGCGGCCGGCGTGGGGGCTGAAGCACAGGAGGGCGCTAGCCCGTTGCAGCTCCGCGCGCAACACGTAGTCGGGGCGCTCCTCCACGGGCACTGCGTCCACATTGATTTCCTCCATGCCAAAAAAGTCATGAGGGGGTGATGCAGAGCTGGCACTACCACTCGCACTGCCACTGGCGGGGTTGGGACTGAACATGTCACTGGCGGATGACGACATTTCTGCAAACACAGAACCCGAGGGGGGGGGCTCTACCACTTACTTCGCAAATGCAAATTCCCATGCAAAGTGTAGGTTCTGCTTTTTTTGTGGGGGGGATGGGGCTCTACCCATTACTTCGCAGATGCAAATTCCCATGCAAATTGATGTCTCCCGATTAGGCCACTTTGGATACACACACACCAAGGCAAGCACGACAGAAAAAATGGCACGCAGTCAGCCGAAGGTGGCGTACATCCAACACCGGCACCCACCAAGAAGAACCACATACTAGAATCACAGCCAACCTGGACTTGGGCAGATAGGGGACCTCATCGGTGAGCAACAGTATCATATGTTTCCATGGTCCCCCATCCCTCCAGTGCCATACCAATAGGCACCTTCATCGGACGCGGCCGGCACTTAAGGGGCTCTCCGGTAGAAAAAAAACCACTTTTGATGAGTGAGAGTGGTATAGTGGGAAGGGCAGGGCAGCATGTTCACGCACCCCGGGGAGGCCGAGAGCGGCCTGTTTTGGTGGCCTGTTTTGGCGGCCTGTTTTGATGGCGTGGTTTGGTGGCCTGTTTTGGCGGCCTTTTTTGGTGGCCTGTTTTGGCGGCTCTATTGAGGTATCCAAGGCATCCCCAGCGGGTGCTGAAAAACGGTGCAAAAACTGGCCAGGTCTTATCTCGTCGCCAATGGTGACGTGGTGGCCTGTTCTGGAGGCCTCTTTTGGTGGCCTGTTTGGGCGGCCCGTTTTGGCGGCCCGTCGTGGTGGCCTATTTTGGTTTAACGAAACGATCAACACGAACGCAATGCATACGTGTGAAATGACAGGGACATACCTAAGAAGCTGCTCCCTGCTTTGACAACGCGGTCGTCCTGAACCACTTTGCCTTTTAGCCATTTGCTCCAGCAGTTAGGCGTGCCATGCAAGCGCTTGACAAGGACGCAGCTAGGGTATCAGACCTTGCATGCCAGCCCCCCATCCTAATTTGTGTGGGTACCTTCCGATCATCATTTGCTGCCAGCAGAGGTATCAGACCTTGCATGCCAGCCCCCCATCCTGATTTGTGTGGGTGCCTTCCAACCATCATGTGCCGCCAGCAGAGGTATCAGACCTTGCATGCCAGCCCCCCATCCTAATTTGTGTGGGTGCCTTGCAATCATCATGTGCCGCCAGCAGAGGCATCAGACCTTGCATGGCGGCCCCCCATCCTAATTTGTGTGGGTACCTTCCAACCATCATGTGCCGCCAGCAGAGGTATCAGACCTTGCATGCCAGCCCCCCATCCTAATTTGTGTGGGTGCCTTCCAACAATCATTTGCTGCTAGCAGGGTATCACACCTTGCATGCCAGCCCCCCACCCAGTTTTTTCTGTGCAAATTCCAAGCACCTTCCGCTTCCGTCGGAGGTGGCAAACCTTGCATGCAATATCGCAGGCACCTAAGGAAGAGAGCCCGTCTTCTGGATTTCCGAGCACAATTTCCGAGCACAATTTCCAAGCGTCCTCCGGTACCCGAGCGTCGTCCAACCTTGCATGCAAAACGCGTGCACTTCCGCAACCGTGGACAACACCAAAATTTCCGAGGACTTCTAGAACATGGTCTACCATGGGTCACCGTTTTTGGCCCAACGAGTTTGGACTGGGGCCCTAAGAACTCTACTAAGGGCCGGGGTATCCAAGAGTCCACGGGGAATCCACAAATTGCTAAGCTGTTGGCAAGCCAAGAAAAAATTTCAAGGGGAGGGGTTTTGAGGCATGTGACCCCACAACCACGACTCCACCTCGCTTCACGTTGTGGAGTGAGGGTTGAACACCAAACGCCTACTCAACACCCTCAACACCGACAAACATCGTACCCATCTCCTGTAGCCATTGTGTCTGACAACCAGGAAGAGTGCGCACACCCTCGTGGCACTTTTGGGGGCACACAACACAATATCTACTCGCGCACTTACACCACCAATGGTGGTGGTTAGCGCTCATGAAACAAAAACACGGATAAGTGTGTTATAGTTGTGTTGTTGCCAACGAACACGCTCGGAGCTAGAATTTGGTGGTGGGGGGTGAGCGCAGCCAGTCCTAGCATTCTTATCCCCAAAACAAAAGGAATGCAATGATCTGCACAAGTAGAGAGGTATTGGTGAGCAAGCGGTCACCGGCGGGCGATGCACAAACTTGAGGTTGGTGCAGGTGTGCCACGTTCGACCCCGAACCAAGCTGCAACATTTACAACGCACCGTGTACATGCGAAAGTGCCTCACCAATCCGAAGCAATTGGAGGAGGTCCTCGGCGCATACTTGGTCGGGCGTGGGGGGGGGGGGTACATGTTACAAAAGAATTGCTATTCAAAGTGCGGGGGTTTGGAGGCTTTGAAGGGCCGGGATAGCAGTATTTAAGTGCACCAGGAGGACTAGACCCCGCCGTCTAACCCAATATGCAAACCATTTAGCCGCTCTCTTTTTGTCCACAGATATGTTTGACAACGACCATGAGCTTGTGGTGGCAATCCAAGACCTGAAGAACCGCTTGCGCATGGGGTAGAGTATGTGAATGGGCGAAAAGGGGATGGGGGCGGGGGTGTTCTGCCATGCCAGCAAGCCTTCGTAGTTTTGACCTAACAACGTCTGCGAGGTGATTTCTTCCACCTAAACATGAAAGATGTCGTGAGGCTTGAAATTTAGCTCCGAAGTTGACAAAAACATTTTCCGTGGCAAATGTAAAAATATATCCCTTGTGGTATCATCATCTTGTCCAATCACCGTGTCTCTCAAAAATTTTTGTGGTAGGACCTCCATAGACGCCACTCCTTGTAGAATGGTTTGCCTCCGAGAGCTACACGGGTGAATGACTTGAGTGCCCAATTTTTTGGAGGGGGACCTCTGTCGAAGTTTGTTGCTATTTGCACTTTGTGTCTACAACATCCCAACGGCGTGTGCAAGCAAAAAATGCGTGTACTTTGGGCGGTGGCTGGCCAGTCACGAGGAAAGAGACCCTCATCGGTTGTGACGCCATCACCATACACCCATTGCAGGATGAGGAACCAGAACGCCTCAAGCCATGTCTTGGGGAGGAGGGGCATTTTTTTTGGTGTTATGTGACCCCCCAAAAAAAACCCCGCACGGCGCTAATGCATGAAGATGCCGTGTGCTACTCATAGAGGTGCTGTATTAATTGTAGATGTTGTCCCCATGTTATAGACGCAAGAAGCAAACATCACGGAGGGGGGCCAAACCTTGCCTTCCAACAAAAGGGCTGCTCATGGCCATCATTGCTCATTGATCATTGCTCATTATCATCAGGTTGTTCACTTGTGCACTCCTCCAAGGCATGATGTAGTGTGCTACAAGTACACGCGCTTGGTTAGTTGCAACAAGCTGCAACACGCAACCTGTCAATATGAGAGAAGGTGGCCGAAGGCATCATTCCCAACAAGGGCCCCCCATGTTGTTTACCAAGTCACGGCGCCAAGGCGGTGTGGAAAGTTGAGGTGCCGCGTAATTGTAGGGACTGCCGGCATGTTGTAGTCTAGAATGTGCCAACAACGTCATCAATTAACAAACCACGTCTCCTTGGGGGACAACGTGTCTACATATTACGCACCGCCTTGGAGTGGTGCATTGGTAAACAAAATCGTTGGCGCGTCGTTTGGAATGGTGCCTTCGGCGCCCTTCCTTCATACTGGGACGTTGCAACTACATGTGCCAACAATGTCCGGACTTAACAAATCGAGGCTACTTGGAGGACACAACATGTAGCAACCACACGGCGCCTTGGAGCTTTGCACGGGCAAACGACGTCGCCCATTGGTGCAAATGATGCCTTTTGTCCCCTTGTGTGGTATTGGCACTTTGCGTGTACAACATGCTAACAATTTGTGCAACCAACAAAATGTATGTACTTGTAGCACACCGTGTGTGCACACTAGAAAATGCCTTGGAGTGGTGCACAAGTGAACGACGTGAGTGGCCCTTTTTTTGGAAGGCAAGCTTTGGTCCCCTCTGTTGATGTGGGGCCCTTGTGTCTACAATATGCCGGCGTCCACAATCAACCACCGGCATTTCCTAGTAGCACACCGCATCTACATACTCTACACTGCCTTGGAGTGCTGCGCGGGTGAATAACATGAGCACCTCATTTATTGCCGGGGGAGCTTGGGCCGTCTTCCTTGATATTTGCAATTCGCGTGTACCGTGTGCCAACAACCTCTATGACGTGAGTTCTTGCATCTAAACATGAAACATGTCGTGAGGCTTGAAATTGAGCTCCGGAGTTGCCACAAACATTTCTTGTTGTAATTGTAAAATTTTATCCCTTGCAGTATCATCATCTTGTCCCATCACTGTGTCTCTCAAAAAAATGCGGGGTAGGACACCCATAGACGCCACTCCTTGCAGAATGGGTTGCTTCCCAGAGCTGCACTGGAAACGACTTGAACGCCCCATTGTCGCGAGGGGGGGTGCGTAAGTGTATGTACTGAAGGCATGTTGTAGTTTGGAACGTGCCAACAATATGTGCAATTAACAAACCACGTCTCCTTGAGGGACAACATATCGACATATTACGCACCGCCTTGGAGTGGTGCATTCGTAAACCAAGTTGTTGGCGCGTTATTTGGGATGGCACCTTCGGCGCCCTTCCTTCATACTTGGACGTTGCGACTACAACATGCCGACACCGTCCGGACTTAGCAAATCGGGTCTAATTAGAGGACACAACATCTAACCAACACACGGCTCCTTGGGGCTTTGCATGGACAAACAACATAGCCCATTGTTGCAAATGATGCCTTTTCCCCCTTGTGCGGTATTGGCACTGTACGTGTACAACATAGTAACAACTTGTGCAACCATCAAACCGTGTGCACTTGTAGCACACCGTGTCCGCACACTAGAAAATGCCTTGGAGTGGTGCACAAGGGAATGACGTGAGTGGCCCTTCTTTTGAAGGCAAGTTTTTGTCCCCTTCGCTGATGTGGGGCCCTTGCGTCTACAACATGCTAGCGTCTACAATTAACCACCGGCATCTCCTAGTAGCACACCACATCTGCATACTCTACACTGCCTTGGAGTGGTCCGCTGGTGAACATCATGAGCACCTTGTTTATTACCACCGGAGCTTGGGCCGTATTCCTTGATATTTGCAATTCGCGTGTGCGAGGTGCCAACAACCTGTGTGAGGAGAGTTCTTGCATCTAAACATGAAAGATGTCGTGAGGCTTGAAATTGAGCTCCGGAGTTGCCACAAACCTTTTCCGTTGTAATTGTAAAATTTTATCCCTTGTGGTATCATCATCTTGTCCAACCACTGTGTCTCTCAAACAAGTGTGGGGTAGGACCCCAATATACGCCACTCCTTGCACATTGGGTTGCCTCCGATAGTTGCACCGGTAAACGACTTGAACTCCAAATTTTCGCCAGGGGGGGGTGCGCTATCGTATGTACTGAAGGCATGTTGTAGTTTGGAAAGTGCCAACAATATGTGCAATTAACGAACCACGTCTCCTTGAGGGACGAGGTGTCTACATATTACGCACCGCCTTGGAGTGGTGCATTCATAAACCAAGTCGTTGGCGCGTCGTTTGGAATGGCGCCTTCGGCCGCCTTCCTTCATACTTGGACGTTGCAACTACAACATACCAACAATGTCCGGACGTAACAAATCGCGTCGACTCGGAGGACACAACATCTAGCCACCACACAGCGCCTTGGACCTCTGCACAGGCAAATGACACAACCCATTGTTGCAAATGACGCCTTTTGCCCCTTGTGTGGTATTGGCACTTTACGTGTACAACATGCTAACAAATTGTCCAATACACAAACCGTGTGTACTTGTAGCACACCGTGTCTGCACACTAGAGTATGCCTTGGAGTCGTGCACGAGGGAATGACGTGAGGGGCCTTTTTTGGGAGGAAGGCAAACTTTGGTCCCCTTCGCTTATGTGGGCCGTTTGCGTCTACAACATGCCAGCGTGTACAATTAACCGCCGGCGGGTCCTGGTAGCACACCACATCTAAAAACTATACACTGGCTTGGAGTAGCGTGCGGATCAACAACATGAGGGCCTCGTTTATTGCCGGGGGACCTTGGGCCGACTTTCTTGATATTTGCAATTCACGTGTACAATGTGCCAAGAATGTGTGCCATTCAAACACCGCGCCCACCTGTGGCACACCACGTAGACCAACTACACATCCCCCTTTACGGGGGGGGACCTTCGCCGCACATTACTAATTTTGGAATTTCCAGACCTAATTTTGGGCAAGGAGGTTGTAGTTGCCCTTCCAAAGAAAGGGCCACTCACGTCAATTCACAGGGGGGGGGGGGGGGCGTAGCAACGGGCCATACGCCGACTCCCTCCCACTCTCGGACCACTTTCAGGGCGGCGGGGGGGGATGGGTCTGGGGGGGGGGGGGGGGAAGGGGGGCTGCCAAGAAGGGGGGGGCTGGGTCTGGGGGGGGGGTGCCAAGAAGGGGGGGGGGGGAGGCTTCAGCGTGGCGCACGAATGCGAGTCACAAAGGGTCTGCATGGCGTTCAGATGCGAGTCCTAGAGCGCCCGCATAGCGCGAAGATGCCAGTCATAGAGCGCCTGTAGGGCACACACATGCATTTCATAGAGCGCCTGCATGGCACACCACTGCAAGTCACAGAGCGCGTGCAGATGCCCGTCACAGAGCGCCTGCAGGGCGCACAGATACATTTCACAGCGCGCTTGTATGGCACACCGCTGCAAGTCACAGAGCGCGTGCATGGCGCAAAGAAGCGGGTCACAAGGTGCCTGCATAGCGCACATATGCGAGCAACAGAGCGCCTACATGGCGTTCAGATGCGCCTCCCGGAGTGCCTGCATGGCACACGCATGCCCTGACAAATATGGCATAAGGACAAAGGGGACACAGTCAAAGCAAAAAAAAAAAAGCAAAATAAACAAAAACGAAAATTTCCCCATGGCATCCCTGGCCCTGCCTACAGTCCTGCAGATCGCGTCCAGTGGGGTTTGAACCCAGGGTGCCCCAATTGCAGAGGCACCGCTTTACCACTAGGGTATGGCCCATCACTGATATATCTCTGCACAGGGGTGGTATTGATATTTGGTCCAATTTGGTTTTCATCTCCCATTGGGTCGTCCGAAAAAACTGAGTATTTTGAGTATAGACACATGGGGTGAAAACCCGTTTTTCAGTCCACTATGTCAAGCAAAAATTCTTTAGGGCGCCTGCGGCGCCCATGGTCCGGCACTTCCGGGCCAAGACCCAGCAGGGAGGGGGGGGGGGGGCAGTCGGCATAAAGCGTCTGGTCCCGGCGAGCCCCCCCGTGCGTCAATCACTCGTGCACCACGCCAACGACGTCTGCAAGCCAAGGACACAATGTGCCACACGCATTTCATGTGTTGTTGTGGTATATTATTGTGATTGATGTGTTGTGCTATTGTGATGCTTTATTGTGCTTCATTGCTTCAATGTGGCGCATATATATAAAAGAGTGGTAACAATCGCAATCGATGGTGCTTCCATGGTTTGCGCAACACAATCGTATTCCGAATTTACGGCCCCGGCAGGAATAACATCTCTGCTTCATTGGTCGGCACCATTCATACCATGGCAGACTTTCATCAGCGGCAACAGGTTGGGTGTCTAATTGAGTACATGTGATGGCACATCTTCTAAGGCAAACATAATAGCCTTCCAAAGGGGATTTGTTTGTGTTTTGGTTGTCGGCACTGGCTAAACTGCTGCCATGAATTGCTTTGATGTGAACGCGGTCCATTGGGACAAATTTTTAGGGCCGTTCAATTTTTTTCTCGTTCCTCACATTATTCATTGCATTGCTTTGATTCATTGGCTTGCTTTCCTCGCATTGTCGGAAGGTGTGTGAG
This sequence comes from Eutreptiella sp. 'Long Island Sound 2002', assembly GCA_964036045.1. Lineage (NCBI taxonomy): Eukaryota > Euglenozoa > Euglenophyceae > Eutreptiales > Eutreptiaceae > Eutreptiella > Eutreptiella sp. 'Long Island Sound 2002'. Next base: position 98,145,252 of record OZ038380.1, on the reverse strand, counting down.
ATGTGCCCGTATGGACGGCTGCCGTCCCAAAAAGGGACCCGATTTTTCGGAGGCAGAAGTGCATGCTATGATGACGGACCAAGCCTAGCTAATGTTGTGTATGGAAGCATAAAAAGTGCTCGCCGAGCCTCCACCAAGCATGCAGCCGGACCTGCAACGCATGGAATGGCATCCATATCTCTGCGAGGCGTACCACATGTGGGTTGAACGCACACGACTACATGATGTCTTCGCCGGCACTTTTACGGGCGCATATGCAGCTGATCTTGCCCGCACCATGCCCGGGTCTTTGCGGGCACTTTTACGGGCACACATGCAGCCCAAATTGCCCGCACATCCCGGGCTACCCACGCGAACCCCTCCGGGCATCCCAACCGCACCCCTCCAGGCATCAGAACAACGAGTGTGCCCTCCACTTGTGCCCGTGCCTTCATAGGCACTTTACAGGCAACGTACTTTGTATAGTTATAGGCACGTGTACCCGTAGCGTGCGATATACGCGCCTTTGCCAACCAAAAGAATGGCCAAAAGGCAAAAAAAAATTTTTCAATAGCTCCGGCACTTGTGCAAGAGCGGGTGGCACTTCAGTATCAACTAAATTCAGAAAATCCCGGACCTATTTGGCCATGGTCAGGAAATTTCTCAACGGTTTATCATCAGCACAAGTTCTTGGATTCTGCAACATAATTTCTTTGGCCGAGCTATGGTTGCAATCTGCATTGATTCCGATGCATAGGTTCCTAATAAAAGATGCCCATTGAATGACTTGGCATTCACTGATGGAATGTATTTCGTTGCTTGGCGCAAAATCTTTAGGGCCGAGGGTGGGTTAAACACTAATAAACTCACTGGGGTCGTGTGGGGGTGTGTTGAAAATTAGGCGTAGGAACGAATTCTGATACGGTTCATCAAATTGCTTTGATTGATTGGCTTGCTTGGCTTAAATTGTGTGAAAGTGTGCCAACCGTTATTGTAGTCGATGTATTGTACAACACATGTGTGTAAAAAGCCATCTTGCGTTGAAAATCATTAATTCACTTCAAGTGGTAACAAACGAAAGTCCCCCGTGTGCAACGCCATTTGGCCATGGCAAGCACGATATTTTGTGCAGACATTTGGCATCCGTGCCAACTCCTAATTTCTTCAGCCTAGGTTCTCCGGCCTACCTATGCTTTCAAACACAGTTGCTTCACATGGATACCATGTGAATGCTAGAGATTCACAGAATGCGAAATTTTCCTTGAGGTGTCTTGGAATGAAAATAAGCAAAATTCTCGCTACGGCATGCAAAATGGGCGAAAAATATTTCATTTTTGAGATTTCTTGTGCGGAACCCATTTTTGTATGGCGTTGCACAAAAAAAAACTTTTTTGCTTCTTTTTGTGTGTTCTGGGGATTGCGGTCCATTCATTTTGCTGCTAAAGCAAGAGACTCTGCGTACCTTGGACTTTCATATCGCAATTCCTTCCTACATAGGCATAGACATATTGATCAGTTGGACTGTGGGAACCCACTCGAGTGCAGAGATGTGCACCAGCAAGCATGATTTAGTTCAACAAGCTAGTTCCCAACTCGACCATAATAGTGCCCATTGCACGTGAAATGGCGCATTCAAAAAAAGTGAACAGGCTACAAGTTGTTGGATTAGCGTCAAGAAAAGAGGATGGAAACATGATGCGTGATTGACCTTGGAGTCTTTTGTAGTTCTTTTGACACCCTCTTCTTTGCCGTCTTTTTTCATGGCCATACATTTGCAATTTTTTGTGCCTGCACACACCCGTAACACGTCAAGGATGAAATGCGGGGACACCACAAATGTGTAACTCATTATCCAATACAACACTTTTTGTTGCTTGACCACTTCACTGGGGTCTCTGGTCTACTTTGCATGTAGTCCACAAATGACCACACGGTAACTCCTTCGCATGCTTCGGAGTGCATCATAGGCAAAGGCTGCTCAGCAAGAGTCTTGCAGCCCACAAAAATTCAAAGGTTGCGCCCCCACTTCTTAAGCGAACTCTCACAACCACTTCAAATGTGTAAGGGAAGAGCAGTAGTATGCAGCCAACTGCTGTAGGCCGTCGATGAGCACGTCCTAAAATGCATGGGCCTCCTACAATGCATCCTTGAATGCCAAAATGTGCCCGATGGCTATTGGCATGCATGGGTACAAAGTGAGCTTGCCCTGTTACCTCTCTTTGTGGCGCCTGAAGGAGACCAACTAGGCTGGGGGTTGTGCCTGCAATCCCAGACCCGAACCGGCAGACCCAAACCTCCAAAGAAATGGTGTCTTGCTGAAATGTCGCCTTGTAGGCTCGCGGAATTGACTTCACATCCCCCCCCTCTAATGCTTGCAGCCAAAAAAAGCGCATTAGTACATGATCGGGGAGGGGGTATCGGACATGCAACATCTCCTCTTTCTTTGCAGACCAATCACGTCAACAATTAGAAGTGGGAGCAAAATAGTGCGCTTGAGAGAGGAGTTTGGCCTCATCCGTGTGCATATCAGCAGCAACATGGTGCAAAATATCAATGCTTCGAAATATCGATTACGGGTGGATGGTAGCGATATGTCTTGATAATCCTGGCACCATTCAATTCACCCGCTGAAGCATCCATAGCCGCATCGCGGAAGAGCACCCTGTAGGCTTGCCTCCTCTCACGCGGGAGAGGGTGAGCTAAATTGCTCACCTTACCGGCAGAATTCTAAGCGGCCCAAGAGACAGCATGGTAGCCGGATCTCTGATGTTTGGCAATCTTGGCCCATTTGCAGCTCTAAAATCCTGAAATCCACTCAAGCTTGGGTTCAAGGGGGGTGGGTACGGCATGCTGCACGATGCATCACTCCATCTTCATACCTACCCCAAGGGTAGCCAGACTGCCACGAAATGTGGAATGCACGAAACTCTCTACATGCCCCCCTCTGTACGAGGGGGGCATGTTCAAGTGCAAGGCGAGCACAAGGCAGACATGCCTCATCATTAATGCACGTGACATGCACGTAGCATTTACATCACATAAAATTTTGAGTGTTAGTGGTTCGGACAGGCTTGAAATACCACCGACATGCACATGCAAAAGACCATCAGTAATCTCCCGATAGGCCTTCCTCTCCCAACTCAACCGGTCCGGCCTCACCCTCCCCGACAATGAAGCGTTGCTCATGCAAACCCCGTTGACACTGGGAACATGTGGTTGTCCGCCCGCAAAGCAGCCCGCGGCGCCTCCTAGGTACAATGAACGGAGCACTTGAACGTGGCAGGTGACCAATGGGGTGTGGGCTATGATCGCTGCGGGCCTGGGGCGTAGTTTGGCGGCCGCGGCTTTGATGGGCGCTTGAAATGAGAACCAGAAACGCTTGTGGACCGTTGAATTCCTAGCCGCACGCTCAATATGCACTTGGTGTAGAGTTTAGGGGGGCACCTTCCGGCTTGTTGTGGCAGAGCGCGGCTGCCGCGTTGTTTGAACAGGACATTGGACCCCTTTCCCCCATATTGGTACTTTGTGTCCACAACATGCCTGCCGCGTCTACAACCAACAAACCAGATCTACTTGTAGCACACCGCATTTGCAGACCACATACTGCCATGGAGTGCCAAATTTGGCAGATGGCATAAGCGGCCCGTTATTTCCAATGTGGCCTACAACAGATTGCCTTACACTTGGCACTTGCGATCTACAACATACCAATAGCGTGGACACCTAACAAAATACGTGTACTTGCAGCACACCATATCTAAATAGTGCAAACAGCCCTAAAATGATGTACGAGCGCCCCATGGTTTCAGAAAACACCTTCGGGGCCCTTCTATGATATTTGCGCTTTCCAACTACAAGATGAGGACAATGTCTAAAACCAAGAAACCACATCCACTTGTACCACATCATGTCTACAAACTATAGACCTCCTTGGTGTGGTGTACAGGTAAACAATGTGAGCGGCCCATGTCATCGTAGAGGGGTGTGCCACCTTCCCTAATATAGGCAAGGTGTGTCTACAACCAAAGGTAGCGTCTACAATCAACAACCTACGTCTATTAGTACCAAACACCGCGTCTACAAACTACCAAACACCTTGGAGCAATGCACGGGTAAACGACGTGAGCGCGGTTTTTTTAGAAGAACGGCTTTGGGCCCCCATCCTGGATATTGGCACTTCGCTTTTACAACACGCTGGCAGGGTACAAGTAACAAACCACATCCACTTGTACCACACCCTGTGTACACACAATAGACTGCCTTGTAGTGGTGTATGGGTAAAGATGCAAAGTGCCAATATGAGGCAAGCAGGTAGCAGGCCACCTCTCAAAAAAAGGCGCCCGTCACGTCGTTTACCGCCGCATAACTCTAACGGCGTGTGTAGTGTAAAGACGCACTATGCTACAAGTAGATGCGGTTTGTTAGTTGTAAGCGCTATCGGCATGTTGCGCACGTGCAATGCCAATATTAGGGAACGGGGCCAAAGGCCCCTTCCAAAAACCACCCCTTATCTGCAACATGTCCACAATGTCTACAAATAACAAACGGCGTCCACATGTGGCACATCGCGTCTTTACACTACACGCCACCTTGGACTGGTGCATGGGGAAACGACGTGAACGTACCCCTTGTTGGAATGGGACATTCAGCATCCTTTTATTGATATTGGCACTTTGCATCTACGACACGCTGGCAATGTCTAAAATTAACCAATCACGTCTACTTGTAGCACGCCACGTGTACACGCTGTAGAGGATCTTGGACTCATGCACATATAAACGACGTGGGCAGCCCGGTTTTTGTCCGGGAGCCTTTGGCCCATTTCAATGATATTGGCACCTCGTATCGACAACATGGCTATAATGCCTAAAAGAAACCACTGCGTCTAATTGTAGCACACCGCGCCTACACTCAACAGACCGCCTTGGAGTGATGTACGGGGAAACAATGTGAGCACCCCGGTGTTTGGAATGGGGTCCTTCGGCCCCCTTCACTAACATTGGGATATCACTTTTGCAACATGGCGATGGCATCTACAACAAACAAACCGCGTCTAGTGGTAGCACTCCGCGTCTTCCGATTGCAGACCGCCTTGGACTGGGGCACGGGGCACCAGTAAACAACGCGAGCGGCCTCTTTTTTGGAAGAATGCCTTTGGCCCCCTTGCTTGATACTTGCACTCGTGTCTCCCACACGCCAACACGGGATACAATTAACAAACTGCGTCAAGTTGTAGATCACCGCGACTACAAACTAAGGACCGCCTTGCAGTGGTGCATTTTTTTTAAATACGGTGTTCATCCCCCATTCCTTGAGATTGCCATTTCACATCTCGGTCGTGTCTACAATTGACAACTTGCATCTACTGTTAGCACACCCCATCCACACACTGCACAGTGCCTTGGAGAGTAAACGGTGTGTATGGGCCATATTTTTATTAAAAAAAACAACCTTTGGCAACCTTCGATGACATTGACACTTTGCGTCTACGACATACCGACAATGTCTACAAATAACGAACTGTGTCGGGTGCCTATTTTATGGACCTAGGCTTGCGGCACCCTTTCTAGATATTGGCACTTGGCGACTATAGCATGCTGGCGGCATCCACAACCATCAAAATATTTGAAGCATAGTGCGCGTGCAACTTATAGACGCCCTTTCCAGTGTTGCAAACAACGTAAGCATCCCGTTTTTGAGAGCTCGGCCTCCATCCTTGATATCGGCAAATTCCACCTACATCATGCCAACAATGTCTCAATTTAATCCAAAACAGCTACTTGTGCCATGGCCCGTGTACACACTACATAACACCACGGCATGGTGCAGGGGTAAAGGACGTGCGCAACCGCATTGTGTGCCTTGGTGTAATGCACGGGTAAACAATGTGAGGGGTGTTTTTTTTTTTTGGAAAGAGGGCTTTGGCCACCATCCAGGATATTGGCACTTCGCCTCTAAAACACGCTAGTAGCGTGTTTTAGTAACAAACCACATCCACTTGTACCACACCCCGTCTAAAAACGCGAGACTGCCTTGGAGTAGTGCAGAGGTAAATGCCGTGGTAGGCGTGTTTTTTGCAAGGGGCCTTTGGCCCCGTTCCCTAATATTGGCATTTCACGTGTGCTACATGCCGATAGCGCTTACAACTAACAATTTGCATCTACTTTTAGCACACTGTGTTTGTACACCATGGACAGCCTTGGAGTGATGCGGTGGTAAACGACTTGAGCGGCGCCTTTTTGAGAGGCGGCCTTCTACCTCCTTGCCTGATATTGGCACTTTGCATCTACAACATGTCAACAATGTCTACTAGTAACAAACCGAGTCTACTGGTAGCACACCGCGTCTACACACTACACAACGGCTTGGAGTGACAGGTAAACGACGTGGGCAGCCCAGTTTTTGTTCACAAGCCTTTGGGGCATCTCAATCACATGGGCACCTTGTGTCTACAACATGCCCATCAGTGACTAAAATTAACCAACCGCGTCTAATTGTAGCACACCACGCCTACACTCAACATACTTTCTTGGAGTGGTGTACCGGTAAACAATGTGAGCGCTCCATGGTTTAACAGAACACCTTCGGGGCGCTTCTTTGATATACGCGCTTTCCAGCTACAAGATGACGACAATGTCCAACATCAAGAAAGCATGTCTACTTGTACTACACCATGTCTACAAACTATCGACCACCTTGGTGCGGTGTACTAGTAAACAATGTGAGCGGCCCATATCGTCGTAGAGGGGGGTGAAAATTGGATGAATTTGTAGGAATTCGCACGAAATTGGTATGAAATTCATGCGAAATTCGTACGAATTCATGCCGATGGATCACTACAGGCTTACCGAGTTTTGCTGCTTTTCGTTTGGGCGCCGTTTGGGCGTGGTGGATGCGTTTGGGGCGGGACTTTCACGGGATGATGGGGAATAAAGGGCAATAATTTTACCCCCTCAACTCCCTGACAGCAACCAAAAATGTGGCATTTTCCTCGAAAAACCTCCAAATTCGGATAAATTCACGCGAATTCAAATCCTCCATTCAAAAGACCGCCTATCCCCCGTTCACGAAAGGTACATGTGACACACATATGGATCATGCACCACTGCATTGCATTACAAGAAAACACACCCCTGACATTCACGCATCCGGCGTGTGAGTGCACGACAACTGTCGACCAACAGTCACTCAAATCTAGTCATCATAAATGAGGTCTCTATTTGCCAATGTAAATACCCCTGGACAAGATTTTTGCCAGACCTTGCAAAAATACGAAAATGCACTAGGTATTCTTCAAAAACACCAAACTTGGGCAAAAAATTTGCCAGCTCAACTGAAGCAGAAAAAAATAGGTTTCAAAATGTCAACAACACCTGCAGAGACAACGCCCGACAACGAAGACAACTTCATAACTTCAATACATACATCAGACAGGCCACAACACGAAGGAGAGACAACCTACCGCTTCTTGCGCAAGCCAAAAGGCCTCTGCCTGGCAGGCTTAGGTCCACCCTTCCGTGCATTAGCCTGTGGTGCCTGTTGAGCATCCACCTCGGAGTTGGCAACAACAACAGCAGAACTCGTTGCTTGTGTCTGTTGCGAGGGGGTGAAATGGGCTGCAAAGCACGGGGGGGCCGTCTCCTCGCTTTTAGACGCGACTCCCCCCCCTAGTAGAAGTGGGCCGAAGGCCCCTAAGGGGGGGGGGGGTTTGGGGGGGGGGGCTAGCCGCCGAGGAGGGCTTCTCTAAGGGACTTGCTAGTCGCTGCTAGTTGCCGGGGGGGGGAGGGGGGCTAGGGGAGGGGGTTAGCAGAGGTCTAGTTCAGTTTGGCAGAGACGCGGTGGCCTAAGGGGTTACTCTACAACAACGGAGGCCTCCACTCTACCTCCTCACCAATGCAAAGGTGGTTGTAGGCGCCCACACCCCCTGCCTGGGGAGGGCCGTATATATATGCTGCACTCTCCGACACGGCCCGTCACACCGGAGAGCAGCTGGGTGCCTGGCAGGTTGCCTAGGCCTACGAGGCACCCGATTAGTTTTTTTTTTCCTTCGCTGTACACACAAGTACTCCTCTATGGGAATAGGTTTTTTTTCCTTCGCTGTACAAACAGGTATTGCTCTATGCAATAAGTTTTTTTTTCCTTCGCCGTACACACAAGTACTGCTCTACAGTAGTAGGTTTTTTTTCCCTTCGCCATATACACAAATATAGCTCGTTCCGTCCCTTTTTTTTCCATTTCGCCCACGGCTCACCTAAAAAGCTCTCCCTCCGACGATGAGTCGGAATCAGAGACACTTATATTTCGCCGCTTTCGGGGCCGTGTCCATGACAGCTCCACTTTCCTACGTTGTCCTACACTCTCCAAAGGGCGTGTGCGCTTTGCACCGGATGACGCCTCTGTGGAGGAGGAGGAGGAGGAGGAGGAGGAGGAGGAGGAGGAGGAGGAGGAGGAGGAGGAGGAGGAGGAGGAGGTAGACGAAGAGGGGTTGGGAACATTGGCAGGGGGGGTCGCAGAAGGGGGGCCCATTGCCACATCCGCCTCCTCGTTCTGTTGCGCATCGTCTCCCGTTTTCTTCTTCTTATGTATGGAAAGCAATGTTGCAAAGCAAACATGCAGCTTGGCACCCCTTCTTGTTGCAGATGTGGCAAGCGGTTTGGAGTAACTTCTTCTTTTCCTTCTTCGCTGCACTCATGGGGCGAGAAAGAACTGCACGCAGGAAACAGGGAAACACATGCGGGATTCCGTGGAACACAGGCAAGAAACACGGCAAAGACGTATCTAATTCAACTGCGGTATTCGCGATTCTTAATGACCATGCCACCCAGACAGTGCCTACTCCCGTCGCTCTGCGGCGAACGCTTTCTCGGGTGCCTACTTCCATCGCTCTGCGGCGAGTGCATTGGTATTGGTTTAGGTTTCGGCACACACGGGTTTGGGTTTGGGCACTGTGCTGGGTGGAAGTTTTGTGACACGGGGAACCGCCCCTTGCCGCACTTACCTAAAAAAGGGCGGAAAAACGGAACTACGCAACAAAACACAACGCAACGCAACGCAAAGCAAAGCACGAGAAAGCAAAGAAAGAAAGAAAGCCCCCTTTTGCCTCCTTCTCGAGCCGGGGAAAAGCTCGAGGCAGGGATCTCCAGACCCCTGATTGCCTCCTCCTTGAGCCGGGGTATTAAAGCTCGAGGCAGGGATCTTCAGATGCCGGTATCGGCGAATTGGACACAAACAACAAACAACACAAACAACACAAGCAACAAAGCGTGGATTCAAAGATTGTCCCGGTTTCCTCAATAGCACCGGACGGTTGGGGCTCAAAAGAGGGCGGAAATGCTACATCACCCCTGCATTCTCGGGGGTCCCCAACAAAGGGAACAAAATCAAAACTCAAAACCTAAGCCGGGGGTCACCATGATGCACCACACAACAAAGCGTGGATTCAAAGATTGTCCCGGTTTCCTCAATAGCACCGGACGGTTGGGGCCCAAAAGAGGGCGGAAATGCTACATCACCCCTGCATTCACGGGGGTCCCCAACAAAGGGGACAAAATTTTCGGGCGCCTTCGGCGCCACCCTATGTATGGCTAGTAGCCATTGACCCTTGGTAACTAAGTGGGCCGGGAGGGCCCGGAGGGGTGGGGGGGGGGAGTCGCGTACCCGGATCGAGGAGACGGCCCACCCGTGCTGCAAAGGCACTCATTGCCTTGTTGGTTGCCGGTCTCGCTGTGGGCTAGGGGGGTGGTTTGTGTGGGAGTACCATGACCACAAGGCTTCGCTTTTTTGGCCTTGGCAGGCGTGCCCCCCCCCCCCACCTGCGGTACCAAATGCCTTGGGGGGGGGTTTCAAGGTCTCACCTTCCTCTTCCTCTTGTGTGGGGTCCTCCTCTTCTTGCTCTATATACCTCATTCCGGTACAATCCACTCGAAACGTGTCTTCAAGGTCCTCACAAGCCCTATCCCAAGTGATGGGTGCCACAGAGTCGCAGTTCGACACAGCAGCCCTCACATCAGTAACAAAGGCTTCTGGGACAGCTTTGTCTTCAGAAAGATATGCCATGGCAATTTTCAATGGGAACATGCTCTGAACTGAGAACCGACATTTGAGTTTGCAGTTGTGCAAGCACAGAACACGCAAAAAATACTATTCTTTATGCACCATCCGTTAACATTAAGACAATAACGCAAAAACACACATACAAATGACACAACCAAAATGTAAGAAAGTGCACATAAGGGGGTCCAAAAGGGTGGTTACTTTGCGTGGTCTAAGTTTTTTGGAATGGGGTCCTTCGGACCCCCTTTGCAAAAATTGGCACTTCACGTCTACAACATGGCAATAGCATCTGCAACTAACAAACGACCTCTACTTGTAGGACTCCGTGTCTTCCGATTACAGACCACCTTGGAGCGGTGCACAAGTAAACAACGTGAGCGGCCCCTTTTTTGCAAAGGGACCTTCGGCCCCCTTCCTTGATACTTGCATTTTGTGACCGCAACACGCCAACACCGTCTACCATTAACAAACTGCGTCTACTTGGAGCTCACCGCGAATACAAAATAAGGACCGCCTTGCAGTGGTGCACGGGCAAAGAACGTGAGCGGGCCATTTATTTTTTGGGAAGAAGGCCTTTGGCCTCCTTCCTTGATATTGACAGTTCGCGTCTACAACATGCCGACGGTGTATACAATTAACAAAATACATCTACTTGTAGCACACCTAGTCCTCGGACTATAGGTCACCTTGGAGCGGTGCACGGGTGAATGACGTAAGTGGCCCGTTTTTGGGAAGTCCTTCTGCCCCGTTCCCTAATATTGGCACTGTGGGTCTACAACATGCTGGCGGCGTCTACAAATAACAAATTACGTCTACTTGTAGCACACCGCATCTATAGACCACAGACCAGCATGAAATGGTGAACTGGTAAATGGGAGGGGGTTTGTTGGTAGTGGGGGTGACCGGAATGAACCGGACAGTCGGCCGGCCGGCTCTGCCAAAGGGGTATGTCCGCTGAGGTGGTTTGTCCGGCGAACCCATGTCCGGTTTGTTCCATCAAGCCCGGGTGGAGGTGGGCGGGGTGGAGTTGAGATTGGGATCTGGGTGTGATGTTGAAAAACAACCACTCATTGTTCCTTGACAGCCATTCATGTGGAGTGCCACGAATTAGGCCACATGTCCTCTATTTGTCGAGGCCGGTCTGTGAGTATTGGAGGCCTTGCTTCTTGCATCCTCCCTTCTGGGCACAATTCTGCTTGCCATCCCGCTCCCTGAATTGCACCCCTCTATCTCCTCACATCCCCTCTGCGCTGCAGCCACTCCAGGTGTAGTTTCTGGAGACCTCACCAACCCTTTGTCTCCCCTTACCTTCAATGCTGCAGACTGAAGCGGGGACTCAATATCTACATTCCTGGGTCGCACTGCATAAGGCACACAAAGGAGATGCACGCGCATAGACACACAGGTACCAAAACAGACACGCCCACATGCACACAGGTAGCCATGCCCGCACACATACACACAGAGAGAGAGAGAGCGCGCACAGAGGCATGCCCCGGCCCCCCTGCAGCCACTGAACACAGCTTGCCCAGCCAGAGATAACTTCTCAGGCTACCTTTGGCCTTGATTGTAGACAGGCACAACACCAACAACAACACAGAGGGGCTGGTACCAAGCAATAGATTGCAGCCGCGAACTGGCAGCACGATAACAACGAAAAGGTAATGTTGCAGTTGGTGATGTATAGGTCCAAGATGAGCTCGAGGATGTGGAGCACAATGGTCATCCTGCCCAGGGTTCGGAGTGTCACAAGTAGTGGAAGGGGGATGGTGTAACAGATGATCAGGAGCAGTGCGATCATGTGCGCCCGGAGCATGAACATGAAGAGCCTTAACGCCACCAGCCACCCAACCTGTTTGGAAACAGGAACACTGATCCGGTTTGATGGCCATGCATGTGTCATAGATTGCATGAGGCTGCCAAGGGCATCCAAGTGTACCCACCGCACTTGTCCAGGAATGGTGCAAATTCAGCAACCATTGGTGTGTAGAGTGTGCCGCGCAGTGGGTCAGCTGCCTTTGTACCATTACAGGTTGTCCTGGGCAAAATGCTGTGTTCCCGATATCACTGTAGATGAATACATCCCAATGCACGTGTAACACGGTTTTGCGGAAATCAAAACCCACAAAGTGAGTCTGGCCAAGATCGAGAGAGAATTCGGTGTACAGAGCTGATTCCCCATCCCCTGAATTTTCAGTGTAAACCAAGAAGAATTCAACAAATTTTGAAAGGAACACAAGATTTGTCACGACTGGGCACTGCGCATTGCGCGGGATACTGCAGCAATGCCCCAGTACACTCTTTCGGTCTCTCCCTCTAAGTCTAGCTAAGCAATGGCACAGATGCTGGGCACGGGGGCGACTGCCAAGGGTCCTGATGCAACCCACCCCCCAGCTATCGGTCAAAACTCCAGGGGGGGGGGGGGGGGCTGGGGGGGCAGTTGGAGGGGGTTGGCTGGAGGGTGTCTGGGGGGTAATTGGCGGCTCGGCCGGGGGGGGGGGGGGTTCCCAAGGTGGGGGTGCATGCGCGCGACCCACTACTACCACATGCATACCTCTAGCGGGGATGTGTGTCTCGGAGTCTGGGGTTCCTCGTCTTTGCCGGGAAGAAAGTCTTAAGGGTCGCTGTGTTGCCCCCCTCCCCCCTCCCCCCTCCCCCTTCCCCCCTTGTTCCCCCGCCACGCCAAAGCGTGGGAGTGGGAGTCCATATCCCAAACTCAAGGGGCCACGCCAAAACGTGGGAGTCCGTATCCCCAACTCGAGGGGCCACACCAAAGCGTGGGAGTCCGTATCCCCAACTCAAGGGGCCACGCCAAAGCATGGGAATCCGTATACCCCAACTCGACGGGCCACGCCAAAGCGTGGGAGTCCGTATCCCCAACTCGAGGGGCCACACCAAAGAGTGGGAAAGAGCGACAGAAAGACGAAAGAAACAACGCAGTACCGGCGTTCGCCCCTGAAAGAATTTGGCGCTGCACTTGGGCTCGGGTTATGCTCCGAATGCACGATCGTCACTTTGCAACAAACGACATGTGTTCAGCGCCCCGTCTTGCTAATCTTAGCACTTCGCAACAAACAACATTTGTATAGCGCCTCGTCTTGCTAATCTGGCGCTCAAAAGCACTCATGGTTTGATGAAAAAGAAGCATACACAAAAAAAAAAGGGGGCGCCGTTGGCGCCATGCCCCCCAACCCACTATCTCTCAAAACCCGGGGGGGGGGTCGCATACAAGGACCGCCCCCCCCCCCCCCGGTGATGCCGGGCTAGTTTTTGGCTCCGCGGAGTTGGCGGGGGAAACAACCGTCATTGGCACGAGCAAAGCAAGCCAGGGATATCCTGCCACACGCCTGACATTGTCCATGCTGTTTTCCAATGAACTGTGTGCAGGACATGGAACAACATGTTATGCCATGGGGATACTGTGGAGCAGAAAACATTCGGAGTATCTTTTGAAGAGGCCACACAACACTTCCTCATGCTGAATGTAGGCATCCCAATCGGGGGGGGGGGGGGGGGAGCCAATTTGCCCAAACTTCCTCCGGGGCCTGCTCTAGCCAGTGTGTGTATTGACATGTGGCAGTCCCAAATCCAGACGTTTTGAGCCAATGTGTGCCGATGGCAGACGAGGACGGCCGCGTCTTGGAGGGATGGTATCCGTTGGAAGTGGGGTAGCATCACTGCTAGTTGGGCTTTAGGGGTGGCAATTAAAATAAAGAGGGTATGAATGACATCATTTCTGATAGGATCCAGATAGGGGACTGGGCCGGGAGGGTATCCTGGACCGATCGATCCTCTGCTGTGCTGTGCTGTGCTGTGCTGTGCTGTGCTGTGCTGTGCTGTGCTGTGCTGTGCTGTGCTGTGCTGTGATGTGATGTGCTGCCCTTTCCTGTGCTCGTGCGGTGCTGTACTGTGCATTGCGTCCAACTTCGACGCATCCACACCTTTTCAGGGAAGGTCTTGGTCAGACCCGTGAGCATGTCAATGGACCACTCCTCGGGATTGCCGGCGCCGGACGACCCTTGCACCAGGGCCACCTCAAAGTCCACTGCAGGCACACGGCGCCGATTGATGACCCAGAGAGAGTCCCGCAAGGGCCATGTGATGGGAAAGAAGCTAGGGTTGGTCGTAAACGTGGTGGGTGCCTCGGAGATGAACTTGAGGTACCGGATAAGGTACGCGTGGCACATCTCGTCAACGTCAGCGTAGTTGAGACCCTGGAGTAGCATAGTGCTGGGTGGATGTGTGTGGTGCTGCATACACCTTGCATGGCATGGCATGCAGTGGTTTGTTCACGGTGTGGGTGTAGATGTGATGTACACGTGTCAGGCGGTTTCCAGGATGTGCGAAGCCAAATGGGCATTTTTCGCTAGCTCTACGCCAAACAACAACTGCAACCATGTCCGCTACATCAAGCCCTGACGGTGCACTGCATGACAGAAAGTCAGTTTTGGTGTTGCATGAAAGCTGTCCCGATTTTTGACACATTTGTTGTATCATGCATAGCACTGTGGGGCGTGACGGGAGTTGAGAGACCTGGATGTGCCATGCATCGCGGCTGTTGACCACACGCAGCACCTCCGCGATAACTGTGCAGGCCGCACGGATAAGGCCGTGCAAGCGCGGTTCGGACTGGCCACACTTGAAAAGCACAATGTGCAGCAGCGCCACAAGAAGGTGTGGGCACTGTCGCAGGTTCTCCATGCGCTGGTGGAACACAAGGTACAGCAGCGTCAGTTTGGTGAGGTTGGTGAGCCGTGCATCCAGCTGCGTTGGGGCGTCCAAGTGCCTGCACAACGGTTGGTGTGTCAGGCTGTCATGGTCTGGAAAACTCAAAAGGATAATGTTGCATTGTGCATACAGCTACTTCTGCAAAACTTGCAACCAACCTGGGTGGTGTGCAAGGCCCCATACGTGTTCAAGAGTATGTGACGGCTATGATTGTTCCGCAGCCCCCGGGTAAGCTCTAAAAGGAAGAGAGTCCTGCCTTTTTTAAGAGCAAACCATATGACACCTTTTCGCAAAGGGCACCTTGTACCCCAAATATATGTACACAGTACATTAATATCAATAAGCATTGTGGAAGTAACAGGGACAATACATGTGCAGTAGCAGTCAGCCTACAAAGCCAAACAACAAAGCAGGAATGCAACACTGATAAGCGAGAAGGTGCAGGAAATTGCACCCAGGTCTGAATCAACTCAGTTTCAACTCCCAAAGAGAAGAAAGAAAGACATCGATAGCTTTGGGTACTCCACGGTACCATCATGGGGGGCGGGGGACATTTTGTTGAGAACCTGTTGTAGTCAATTTTACCCATCAACTTGGCAATAATTTCAATTTTTGGGCGGACATTTCGCCCCTCCTATTGCGCTCATTACATGCATCCCTTTTTTGCTATGTAGTGAAATCGTGGGAAATTTTCGTCTAAAACAAGTCATAATGGCAAATGGGCACGTCCATTTGGAACTTGCAATGGTGCACATGCAACACAATGAAAAAACATGCATACTATATGCAGTGTGTGTGAGAGTACACATGAAAAAGTGCACATACCGGGGTCCCAAAGGGTGGGCAAGTAGCGTGGCCTTAGCACCATGGTGACTCATAGACGGGAGACCAAAGGCTGTAGATGAAGAGGACGAGGAGGACTAGGGTTGGCCTGGTTGCTGTGTTTTATTTCGAATGCATTGGCAAGCTTTCTTGTGGAATGGGCGGATTCCGGCAGCACCTCTTCATCAAGTATGTGTATAGGTCTGATGTCTGATGTCTGCGTGGCAGGTTGTGTTTACATAGCGATGTTTACATGCGCTGATGGAAAATGTCTCCATCGGTCCCTATAGGTCCCCATGTGCCCCCTTAGGTCTCCATAGGTCGCAATAGGTCTGCATAGGTCTCCATTGGTCCCCGCAGGCCGCTATAGGTCGCGTGGGGTCTACTCCCCTCTGCTAGGGGAATAGAGCCATGCGTTGATAATTTTTTTTGGAGGGTCTAGACATCAATGCATGGGGTCTACTCCCCTCTACAAGAGGTTCAAGGCCGGGCATTGATTTTTTGAAGGGTCTACACCGTGAAAAAGTTTCAACACATGGGGTCTACTCTCCTCTACAACGGGTATGAGGCCATGCGTTGATTGATTGAAGGGTTGAGACCCTCCAAAGGTCTGCACCCGTGAACCACGGGAATAAGGGCACACGATGGTTACAAGTATATGATTACACGGGTATACGGCATTGCGTTGATTATTTGAAGGGTTGATGCCCCTCCAAACAATCAACGCACGGGGTCTACTGCCCTATACTTGGGGAATAAGGTCACACGTTGATTGTTTGGAGGGTCTAGACCCTCCAAACAATCAACACACGGGCTCTACTCCCACCTACCTAGGGTATAAGGCGATGCGTTGATTGTATTGGAGGGTCTAGATCCCCGATAGACTCAACGCATGGGGTCTACTCCCCTCTATGAGGGGAATAAGGCCATGCGTTGATGATTAGAAGGGTCTAGACCCTCCAAGAGATGAACGCATGGCCTTATTCCCAGGTGAGGAAAGCGTAGCTCGATTGTGGAAATAAGCATACCTCGCTTTTTCGGGGGGGGGGGGGGGCATAACTCGCGTAGCTTTTTTTTTTTGCTCCCGTAACTCCCGGTTTTTTTCGACGGAATTTTATTTTTGGTGTAAGTCGCGTAAACTTTTTTTTGGCGTAAATCGTGTATGGAAAAAAAACCCGTTTTTCCAAAAAGGGGCGGGGAAACACAAGAACCACCCAACAACCGCCATTTCTACCGGAGGAGGTGAAGCATATAGCTCCCATGGACAATTAGGGTACCTCCAGCACGGCGGAAGCAATGGAGCCGTGGTGTTAAGGGTTCTCTTTATACTCATTGCCGGAAATGGCACAAATAACATGGAGCATAACATGCTGCCGGCAGGAGATTCTCCAACCGTTGGCCAGCAATGTTGCCCTCGGGTTCCCAAAGGGGATCCTCTTCATCAAAAAGGAGGGGGGTAGATGGGGGCGGGGACTGAGGGCTAGAGGCTGTAGCAGGAGGAGATTCTCCAGGCTCCAAGCAATTCACCTCCCCGTCCCACCCATTCTCTGGGATGGTGCAGGGGCCTTGGACGGAGCGATCAACCTTGATGATGCGCGGTGCTTCCATGATGAATCCTTTCGGCAAAGGTGTAACATCAACATCCTCTAGGCTTACCCAATGGCGAGCCACCTCATCACAAAGATGCAGCATTGATAGCCACATGACCAACCATCCTCTTGAAAATCCAAAGGCCGAGCATGTGCGGCAACACCCTTTGACTGGAGGCGTTTCAACATTGGACGGACCAAGGAAGTGCCAAAACGTGGCTCCCAAATGTGGACTTTGAAGGCCCACACTGGCACTCTGTAGTGCATGGCACGAATAGACCAATGGAGCCCTTCCCGATCGTCACTATTAACAATTATTATGTGGCGGCACCTCAAAGCCAAACCAACGGTTGTGCAGCTAGTGCCCTTACTATCTTCGTACTTCCTCATGATTGTCAAGCGGCACACAATGTATGTCACCGCCGTAGTCCATGCCCGTGGCTCATCGACCTCACTATCGTACAACTTGTCGTGAAGCCACGCAAAAATGTCCTTGTCACTCACCAATCTCCCACAACAAGAGGCTTGGTTTCATCGACGGGCATCTCACGGGTTGTCATCCATGATGTAGCGACAGGGATAGCAATATCCTCCTCCTCGGAAATGCCGGCATCCGACGGCTTGACTACGTTGGAGGGTAGCAAGGACATGCACCACAATCTTGCTCCGGAGTGGCGGCATTTGAAAGCTCACTCACCCTACCAACTACTACCAACGCCTGGTATGAGTCCACCTCATCCTCAACAGGACCAAGGGGCGAGGAGGCTTTCAGGAGGGAATCCACGTCAGCCTCCGTTTTCCACTTGCGGTACAAGCACGCATCCTCATCACGAGGGATGGGACCTCACATCGGGCACTCCACTGTGGTCAAGCTAAAACCATGGGTACGTTGTGGCAATGCACGTACCACAAGTACACTTTTCACTCGCACTGCCCACAAGTCTAAGGGGGGCGGAAAAGGTTCAATTGGTGCCACGTCTTCCTATGCAAGGCGGAGTCGCCTTGTGAGGGCACTGCCACAGCATCCTCGGACACATCTCATGCTACACCATCCGTATTGGATCGTGGACCGCATTGTTTCAGAGCCTTCTTGTGCGTTTTCTTTGAGGGAGGCCCCAGACAAGGGAATAAAATCAGAAGTGGCTGCCTCACCCTTGCCTTCTCGGGGATCCACAAGTGGGCGGAAGTGCTACGTAACGCCTCCATTCTCGAGGGTCCCCAAACAAGGGAACAAATGCAAAAGTGGCTGCCTTCCTTGCCTTCTCGGGGGCCCACAAGAGGGCGGAAGTGCTACGTACCTTCTGCACTCTCGGGTCTCCAAATACGGGGATAGAATGAGAAGTGGCTGCCTCAACCCTGCCTTCTCGGGGGCCCACAAGAGGGCGGAAGTGCTATGTACCCCGTGCATTCTCGGGGGTTCCCAAACAAGTGACAAACATAGAAGTGGCTGCCCCAACCTTGCCTTCTTGAGGGCCCACAATTGGGCGGAAGTGCTATGTAACCTTTCATTCTCGGGGGTCCCCAGACAAGGGGACAAAATCAGGAGTGGCTACCTCACCCCTACCTTCTTTGGGGACAAAATCAGAAGAGGCACGTCGGAAAAAGCATAGCTCGCTTTTTTGTTTTGGAAGAAGCGCAAATCGCTTTACTTTTTTTTGGTACTAGGTCGCGTATCAAAAAAGATGTAGGTGGTGTAAGAAAAAAAGCTTACCTTGCTTTTTTTTTGTAAAAAAAAAAGCGGAACTCGCTTATTTATTTTTTTGGTTTGGAAGAAAGGCAACTCGCTTTACCTTTCTTTTGGTAGTAGGTCGCGTATCAAAAAAAGCGAACGTCACATCACAAAAAAAAATGTAGCTCGCTTTTTTGTTTTAACAAAAAGCGCAACTCGCTTAGTTGTTTTTTTTTTTTGGGAGGGGGCAGTAGGTTACATATCAAAAACTTTTTTATTAGGTGTAGGTCGCATCGGAAAAAAATGTAAGTCACGCACCATACATTTTCCAGCTTCTTTTTCCACACTCCAGTTACGCCTCAAAAAAAATAAGCGACTTACACCAAACAAAAAAAATAAGTGATTGGCGCTTGACATCCTCACGTAGAGAGGAATAGACCCCATGTGTTGATTCTTTGGAGGGTCTAGACCCTGCAAATAATCAACGGGTGGCCTTAGTCCCCTGGTAGAGGGGAGTAGACCCCGTGCATTGAGTCTTTGGAGAGTGAGAGCCTACAAATGATCGATGCACGGCCTTATTCCTCTGCTTTAGAGGAGTGCACCCCATGCAATGATTCTTTGAAGGGTGAAGCCTTCGCAAAGAATGAATGCATGGGGTCCTCCCCCCCCTACCTGGGCTTTAAGGCCATACATTGGGTATTTGAAGGGGTCAAGTCCGCGGTACAAAGAGACTAAGGGGGCACGCTGATTGGTTGAAGGGCATAGAACCTCCAAAGGATGGATGCATGGGGTCTATTCCCCATTGCAAAGGAAATACGGCCACGCATTAATTGTATAGGAGCTCCTAGACCCTCCAAAATATCAACACATAGGGTCTACTCCCCTCCATGAGGGGCACAAGGCCATGTGTTGAGTATTTAAAGGGTCTAGACTCTCCAAAAAATCAGCGCATGCGGTACACTCCCCTATACAAGGGGAATAAGGCCACACGTTGATTATTTGCCGGGTCTGGACCCTCCAAAGACTCAATGCATGGGGTCCATTCACAACTCCTTGGGGTATAAGGGCATGTGTTGATTATTGGCTACAAGAGGAATAAGGCCAATCCTTGATTATTTGAAGAGCATAGACCCTCCAAACAATCGACTAGGTTCTCCCGCCCTTTGCCACGGGAATAAGGCCAGTTGATGATGGTGTTGGGGGGTCTGGACCCTCCAAACAATGCACGCATGTGGTTTACTTCCCTCTATGATAGGTATATGGCTACGCGTTGAGTATTTGAAGGGTCTAGACCCTCCAGACAATTGGAGCATCGGCTCAACTCCCGTGTACACCGGGAATAAGGCACGCGTTGAGTGTACTGGCGACTCTCCAAACAATGAACACATGGGGTCTACGGCCCTCTATGAGGGGTATAAGGCCATGCGGTGATAATGTGAAGGGTCTAGACCCTCCAAACAATGAGTGCATCCGGTCCACTCCCGTGTACAAGGGGAATAAGGCAACACGTTGATTGGTTGAGGGGTCTAGACTCTCCAAAGAATCAGCGCATTGGCTCTCCTACGCCTATGCCCTCCCCCTATTTGCTGTTGTTGGACCTTGGGCCTAAAGGCCTAGTGGGTGCAGGACGACATACAGAGTTACCAGGCACATACATGTGTCTGTTTGGGTGTGTTAGGCGCAGGTCGATGTTGTGTGGACAGAGAGAGAATCAGTGAGGGGGGGGGTACCACTTGCAGTTCACTGGGGTGGGGCATATTCCATCTGTGGCGGCCGTTGTCCGAGCGGCGGCGCACTCGGTGCAAGTCTTGGTGGCGCCGGTTTGAGTCCCGTTGCCGCCCATCGATGGGTGACACCTCCCATTGATCCCTTCGAGTACCGGTGGCGCTGCTACAAGTGTGTGGTGCCACAATGTGTTTTCTTTTTGGGACAAGGGTGTTCGGAGGTGCCAAAAATAGATGAGACCTCTGTCCGATCCGCCGGTGTGCCGGCGGTGGCTCGGGCTGCTATAGGGGTGGGTGGTTCCAACGATGCCTACTAGAGAGCTCTACATGCAGGGGACCCAAGAGCCGCAGCCCCCGGGTATCGAACCCCCGCACTGGACGACTAAAGACTACCGCTCTCGCTATTGGGCCGTCTATGTCTCTAACCAGTTTCCCAACTCTGCCACTTGGAGGGGGTTGTTCCCGGGGCCGGATCGTACTTGCGGCCGTGGTGTGTCCCGTGGGCGTGTGTGCGTATGGTTGTGTTAGAACAGGGGAGACATCTTGATCGGTGTGACACACGGACAGCCTTCAGTGCTGCACGTCGATGCTGTGTCCGTGAAGAGGGAGCATGTGTCAGGGGAGTGAAATTCAATCCGTGTAGGCGATCTCGCGGGATGGCGGTGGGGAGCTGGTGCGCGAGATTGCGCCTGAGATCGCCATTGGGAGGGTGGGGTGGAGCAGCCCGTGGACGGACACGGCACCACTTCGATGTCCACTAGCCCACCGCATGGCCCATGGACTTGGGGCGTGACATATTCTGTTTGGCGACAACTGCGTTTGGGTTGTGGAGTGGTCGCTGGCTCGGGGGGGGGGGGGGGGCTGTTGAGCAGGGTTTGTTTCCTCCTCCCCTCCCTTTCTTCTGCCGTGGTACCCCACCCCCTCCATCGCTGTCCACATAACTGGGGCTTCAAGGTCGGACTCCGGTTCCGATTCCAACTCGTCCAACGATCCCCCTCCCGCCAGTGACACCATGACTTGCCCCTTCAGAAGGGGGGTGCGCCGGCATCCTATGTCAGCCAGCCGGTCCGCGTGCGTGTTACCATCCACGCCTATGTGTGAGGGGACGTGCAGCCATTGTATGGTTGTCCCTTGTGACTTAGTTTCGTGCAGCCGTTGGGTCTAGAGGTCGACGTGCCCCACGGGCCCTGCCGATCCTTGCCCATCATGGCGACACCATTTCTAGGCTTTCCCCGTGATGCCCTGGACAACTAACAAAGAGTCAGAATACATAAGTGTCTGTTTGGACTTATTCCTATGTTGCACTGCATGTAGCGCCGCCCTAAGCTCACCTCGGTTGTTCGTCTGCCGTTCCTCACGGGGGATTTGTGTTGCAGTGTCGCGTGCGTCTCCGAAGTACACCCCATAGCCCCCCACCCGTGCCACTGTGGGATGGTCCTCGGATGATCCGTCCGTATATATGATTTCCCATCCCGCTTGCTTGTACTTCTCCACCAGCACCTTGTGCAACGATCAAGGGGGGGGGGTTCTGTTGGGAAAATAGAACCGGCCCTGCCCATTAAGGGCCCTCTCTCCTTCATAGCGGTCCCCTCAACATGCAGGGCGCGGCACTTGGCTGGCTCCACAACCTTGATCTCATGCTCGGACCTGCGCGGTAAAATGCGCTTGCAGCCCACACCCATTGCAAGACCATGTGCATTGTATGCTTAATCATAGGTGGTAGGGACCCAATATCACAGCCGCGGGGCATATCTCTCGTTCAAGTAGGCCGACGTGTCCTGCTAGCCGGACACCCTTGCAAGGCACGGTGCCGCCTTGCGTGGGTTCCCGCACCGTGAAATCCGGATTGCCAAAGCCCGTGGGTCAAGACCCTCTAAGAAATCAGCGCATAGGGTCTACTCTGCCCTACCAAGGGAATAAGGCCGTGCATAGATTATTTTGAGGGTGTACAGCCTCCAAGAAATCAACGCATGGGGTCTACTCTCGTGTACCACAGGAAGAAAGCCGGTAATTGTTTGTTGGAAGAGTCTATACGCTTGAAACAATCAAAGCATGGGGTCTACTCTCCTCCACAAAGAGAATAAGGCCACACATTAATTTTTTGAAGCTTCTAGACACTACAAACGACGAATGGGGTCCATTTGCCTCTACAAGGGGTATAAAGCCGTTCATTGACTAGTTGAAGGGTCTAGGCGCTCCAAGGAATCGACACATAGGGTCCACCCCCCACTACAAGAGAAAAAAGGCCATGAGGAGGAGGAGGAGGAGGAGATGCGGTCCCCCAGTAGGGCGCCCCCGCGGCACATCCCCATGGTGCTCGCCGGCCCTCCACGGTCTGGCGCGCGACCGGGAGGGGGGTTACATCCCAACCCGTCCGGCTAAGCATCATGGCGGCGGCTCTCCTCTTCGTCTCCTCCTCTTGTCCCCTGGTCCGCACCACGTGCATGCACCCCTGCCCGACACGTACCCGGATCACCCCCCAGGGGCACGGAATGGGGGGCGAGGCGGAGCGCCGGCTCCACTTCCGGCACGGTCCACCACCCCCCCGAAGGGAAGGGGGACGCAGTCTCACGGGTGTGGGCCCTTAGCCGCCAGGTACTACCGACTCGGCGGCGTTTGGCCGGCGGAACACGGGGGCTTGGTCCGTGGCCCGATCCCCCTTCCCTCCCCTGCGCACGGCGCTTCTGCCGAAGGCGCCCGTGTGCGGGGCCCTCCACTCAACTGCCGACTGCTGTGACCCTGTCCCCCCGGTTCGCACCCCTGGAACACACCTGGGTCCAGGCGTAGTGAGGGAATCACCGGGGTTGCCGCAAAGCCAACCCCAGCAACTGGTAAGAGATCCGGGGCTGATAACCGGCCATGCGCAAGGTGGCCATCAGCATATCGCGCAACCGGCGCACTTGGCCACGGTCATGTGCCCCCCGCGCCTCGTACAAGCCCATATAACGGGAGGGCAGCCCGTACGAAAGGAGCCAGGCCAACCGCCGCGGCGGCAGGCCCCCCGGCCCATCAATGATGACCAAATCCGCCTCGCGGACCTCCCGGGGCCAACGCCCCAAGCTTTTGGGCAGAGGCCGGTCCGAACACCAGAGGACCCTCTGGGTCCCGCCCCAGCGTGGGGGCCAGTACTGCCCGGGGGGCAGAACGGCAGACAGCTGTCCGCGCTCGCACACAGGCCACAACAGACTCGCCCCCGGCCACAGCCCGGCCATCGCCAGCCGGGTCCCCCACACGTGGGAGGTCGGGTCGAAGCGCGCTGGTACCCGGGTCGCCAGGTCCCACGTGTGACCGTCCTCGTCCCAGTAATAGACCTCCCTGGCCGCCGGGACGATGGGCATCTTCCGCTTACGGTCCAGGGCGTCCCAAAAATTGACGACCGTGGCCAACACCCGCTGGGCGGCGCCCACCACTAACCCCCTGTCATACAAGTACCGCAAGTCCTCCGGTTCCCATTCCCCGTAGGGATCGATATACAACGTGCGCACCCCCGCCTTGGGATGGGGGTCGTCGTCTCCCGGTGAGCCCACGCTAAGGGCGAAGGCATCGGGCCCGTACAGGACCACAATCCCCCATGGGGACACCGCGCGGCGCTGCCAACGCGCACACAGTGTGTCCAGGCGTATGTGCAGCTGCGTGTGGACCGCCAACCGAAAGAGGTGGCGCCGAGGGCAGGTGGAGACCCAATGGCGTGCTCCCACTGTCTGGTGACAAGCGGCGCAGGGGCGCTCGTCCCCGGCGAACCCCAGACCGTCCCGGCGCGCCATCGTGCGGAGGTGCGCCCCCCATCGGATTAAGCTACGCTCGGTAACGGCGGCATAGACCCCCAGGGACTGGCGCTCCCCGTGACCGGGGGCCTCCATATGAAGATCCCAAAGACGGCGAGACGACGTCTCGACTAGACGGTCCAGGTTGTGCACCTGGATGTCGTTGTGGGTGAAACAGACTTGGGGCGTTTGGAGCCCCCGGATCCATCCCACCTCGGGGCGGGCCCCTGAAGCCTGCTTCTTGGCCTCCCCGTCGGCTACGTCCAACGAGGCGTCCAGGAAAGTGCCGACCCTGTGTGAGTACAAGTGCTGAGGCGCACTGAACCCTTCGGACAGCAACCCCCGGCACGCCCGCAATAGGTCGTCTGACAGCGGGGAGGATCCGGGGTTGGGGGACTGGACGGCGTCTATATAGCCCTTGCTGTCGTGGAAGGACCACTGCAGGCCTCGGGTGCCCCACACCACCCGGTGGGTGCCGCGTGCCCGCAACACCTCCTAGGCCACGTAGAGTTCTGCCTGGTAGCACCCGTCTACGTGGACCGGGATGGGGATCCATTAGATCTGGTGCCATCCGGTCGTGGGGTCCGCCACCACCAGCCCGCCCCCGGCCGTGTGGTTAGGATACCAGGAGGCGTCCTGCACGAAAACCGCCTCTGCAGGCATGCTCTGCAGGGTGACCCCCTCGGAGTGTACCTCCTGGGCCAACCGCATGCAGCGGGGCCAGGGGGGGGGGGACTCCGGCCCTCGAAACCGCGACGGCCAACCCGCTCTGCGGGTGCTGGACCAGTGCCGATAACCGGCCGCCAGAGCCGCGTGGCCGTCGTTCGCCTCGTCGATGGTCGTCGCCGCGCCCAGTGGGTGCTGGCTCACTTCCACGGCGTGGCTCCCCGGGGCGGGCCAGACCCGGATTTCCATGAGCCACGTATAGCGCAGGAACCGGTCATGGTCCGTGGGGTAGCACTCACAGTCCGCTAGGCCCCGGAGCACGCAGGGCATGCCCGGGTGGAACCGCCAGAGGGCGCACATATGCCCCCACCGGGCGTAAGCCCGGGTCAAGGGATTGGGGTGGTTCAACTGCCGGGCGTAGTTGAGCACAAACGTGGTCAACACGTCCCGACCCAGAGGGCGTAGGCCGGAGAGCCCCGCCTGCATAGGCCCGAGCAGGCGGTGCGCTGGCAGGTTTTCCCCCACAATCGCCCGGAGGGGGGAGATGGCGGGGTAGTCCGCGAGGTGCCATACCCGTACCGGGGGGGGGGCCGAACCCCGGCCTGGAAACGGGCCATACCGCCCGCCTTCGGGTTGTACATGGCCGGGGGGTATTGCGCCCGCAAGGATTTGATGGGGATAACCGCGGAAGCACGCCGCGCCGCCATCATGAACTTCCGGAAATCTTCCTCGTGGTACGCATGTGGGAGGGCGTGGCGCCCCAGGGAGCGGATGTAATCCTTCTCCGACGGCACGGGCAGCCGAACCCCGTTCATCAGAACCGAGGGGACCCCGTACCGCACGCGCTGTCCGTCCATCCAGGTCCGTAGGACGTGCATTTTGGACAGGTCGGACCCTAGAGCCACCGCGTCTTCTGCGGCAGGGAGGGCTCTGGCGATGGCGAACACATCCTCCGGGGAGCCCCCGAGCCAGACCGTATCGTCCGCCCAGGCCAGACTGTGCAGCAGGCCTGCTGGGGTGAGCACTCCGGGGTAGTCTCGGGACACCATCTTCGCCCTTACCTCCCCCATAGGCGCGTAGTCCAGCGGGGACAGAGGGCAGCCCTGTCCGGACCCTGCGTCGAACCACCCCTCGGCATGGTCGACATCATCCGTGCCGCCCATGTCCAGGCGCATGTCCTCCACCAGGGAGCGGTGCAGGTGACACAACTCCGGGCCGTAACCCACCACCTGGTGTACAGAGTCCCGGGACACGTGGTCCGGGAAACCGAAAGCGTGACGGACGTCGTCGAGGACGGGCCAGGCTTCGCCCCCGGAGCCCCATCGGTACGAGAAATAGTCGTGCAGCACCCTGAGGGAGTCCCATATGGACGTTCCCGGCCATAGGGCGAATTGGCTGGGGGGGAGGAACCCGTGCTCCCGTAGCCAGGGCTGCTCCTCCTCCTTTACCACCAGACCCACCACCTTGCGCAGAAGGACAAGGTTGGTGAGTGGGCGGTCATTGGCCCCAATGCCATGGGGAGGTTTCTTAGGGAGGAGGTGGAGGTCCCCGTGCGAAAGGGCTTCCAAGCGTTCCCCCCGCATGTAGCGGTTGACGACCTCGCATACAATGGCGAGACCCTCGTCGTCCATCTCCCGCAACATCCATTACTGCAACTGGTCGCGAGCCGGCGCCGTGTTGCCGGTGCGCTGGAGTATGCGGCGGAGGTGGGGGACCGTAGCCGTGGGCAACCCCAGCGGCTGTGCGGGCGTGACCCAACCCGTGAGGGCCCGGACTTCCCCCGGCGTCAGCTCCCTTAGAGTCTTTTGGTGCCGGTTACGCACCTGGTCCAGGGCCACTTTGGCCGTGGCACGCGGCGCCACGTCTACTTGAGCGCAGAACCGCGGTTGGACCGGCGGCGTGCGAGCGGGCCCGTACAGGTGGCGGAAAGCCCAAAGAGAGGGTCTGGCGAAGGGGGCCACCTCCGGGAGATGGGAGAGATACCGCTGCAGGTTCCCCACCTCCCAGGCTTCCGCCAGGTCCTGGCGTAGATCCAAGCGCTCTTTGAGCGTGTCCAGTGACTCCCACCATCGTGGGCACCGCTTAGCGTGTGCCTGGAGCTGACGGTGGACCTGGTCCACGCGTCCTGGGAGCTCCCCGAATTCACGAGGGGGGCCGTGAGCCCTCTCCACCGCTCGTATGCTGGAGGCCAGGAGATACTCGTACAGGGCCGTTAGACTCTCGAGCCGCAAACCCTCCTCCCGGCGGGCCGCTGATAAGGCCGCATGGTAGCTGCCCGTGACGCCCGGATCACGTATCTGGAAATGCCTGGCGCGAAGGCGCACTGGGGATCTGTCTTTCGGGTGCTGGAAGTCCCGAGCGTCCCACACCACCGGAGGGTGGTCCGAGGGGAAGGGGGAGGCCTCGTCCACCCACAGATGCCCCTCCTTCGGGGCAGGGCCTTGTAGGATCTGGTCAATAACCCCCACGCATCCCCGCCTGTCGGTCCACGTGGGCGCCTCGGCTGCGGGGTGATAGCGGACTAGGCTGGTGTCCTGGACAAACTCCTCCCACAGGATGGTCAGGGCAGCCGGGGCTTGCCGGAAGCCTGTCGCCCAGCCAGGGTTGGCGTTGAGATCCCCCATCATCAGGGTATACACCCCACGACGGGGGGCCATGACGCCCAGGGCCCATGCTAGGATGCTCCGCACCATGTCCAAATCCTGGTCGGCCGGGAAATACACCACCACCGCCAGGATGTGTCCCCCCCGACAGTGGTATTCCAGGGCAACGCCCCGCCTGCTGGAGTGCATGTCCCGCCATACCTCCCGAAAGGTGGGATGCCACCGCACCAGCAGCCCCACCACGGCCGCCGCATGCGCCGCGGGGGTGAATGTGGCCCAGTACGTGGCGTGGACCACGACGAGGGCGGGCAGCTTGCCCACCTCTTGTAGCCCCACCAAGTCCGGGTAACCCCAACCGCGTAGACAAGATACCACAGCCGGCATCTCACCCATTAGGCCTCTCCGGAGGTTCAAGATGACAGCCCGAAGGTCCCCGAGCCCGCGGGGGTCGCAGGCGGTGCCCCCAGCGAGTGTGTCTAGCGTCCCCCGGTCAGTGGAACCCGCCGCGTGCTCCAACCGGCGGAGGGCGGCTTGCCGGACCTTGGTGGGGAGCTCTAGCGCCGTGGAGCGCCGCAAATACCACCCCAGTGCCCACGCGTCAATGTTGGCCGCAACGTAGGCGGTGGAGCTGCTGGATGCAGCCTTGAACACCACCCGGCCGCGACTGTACGTGGACCTGGGCACCCACGTCACGGATCGCTCAGCCCCGGGCGGGTGGGTAACGCCCCCCCCACCGCTGTACACCTGCACCGATAGCCGCCCGAAACTTGGTACACGGCCATGTGGGCCGCCCACTGCTGTAGGATGGTGGGCAGGCGCCAGTCTCCCTGGAAAAGGGACACGTGCCCCAGCGCGGGGTGGAGGCCCGGTAAGCACTCCAGTGTCGTGGCCACGTCCCGTACGCCGCACATGGTGCCAAATGTGCCGAATACAATTCCCCACTGGGCAGAGGGGCGCCCCGGACATACAGAGTCCCGGGCCAGAAGCTTGAGCTGGCCGTGGGTCAAGGCCCCCGGAGAGAACACGTCCCCGGCGTGCCACCCAAGGGTGACTGGCGCGGGGAGGGGAGGTTCGCCCGGCACGCCCCTTACGGGCTGGGTCCCCACGCGGGGGGCGCCACCGGGTTCACCGGGGCGGGCAGGGCTGTGGCAGCGGCCGCTGGGACTGGTTCCCCGTACCAGGGCCCCACGTACCCCGAGGGGGGTGCTGTCGCGTCCGCGGCCGTGGCCGGCGGCCCGTATGGCCGGTGCTGATACGGAGCCTGTGGGACGCTCATCCCTTGCAAAGGGCATGGCCGCCCCGTAGTGGGGCGCCCGGCCGTCCCCCGGGTAGCGGGGTTCCATTGGCGGCGCTCCCCAGCCAGCAGTGGTCGGGGGGCAGGCCCCTGTCGACTGATGCGCTGGAGCCATGGGGTGCATCTCCGGCCGAGGGTAGGGGGATCGCTCCCCATAACCCATGGGGGGTCGTACGACCGCTCGTCCTGTCCCCAGCTGTCGTCCCGGGGGAGCCATTGTGGTGGCTCGCGAGGTTGCTCGCTCCGCGACGGCGCACGGTAATCGTAGCGCCCATCCCACGGGCCCCCCACTGACTGGGGAGTATGACGCGAACTTCCTCGGCGATAATCGTCCTCTGGTGAGGGGTATCTGCTTCCCCGTCGCGGGGTGTAGTCTCCCTCCGAGCGATGGAAGGCCAGCGGGGGGGACCAGGAGGGGGACCGGCGACGCTTCCGACCCTCGTCCCCGGCCCCGTCCCGATCACGTGCCCGCATCAAGCCTTTGGGCCCACCCATAAGGTCCCCACTACGCACCTGCTGGAGCACGGCGTTGCTCTTTTCCATATGGTGAGCCCGCAGCATCCCACCGGACTACGGTTGTTTGTTGGCCTTGGCCCACTCGTAGGTGAATTGCTTGTCGGTGTCGCATCCGCCCCCCTCCAACGCGGAGGCAGCCTCGGGCCGCACGCGCACGAGCGCCCAACCCCCATCCTCCCTGTGGCACAGCTGCCCTTCGTCCTTGATATAGGACACATGGAAGTCCCCAAAGGCCTTCTTCAAGACCATGCCTAGCCGTCCCGGGGACAGGGGGTAGATGGCCTCCGGGGAGTCGCACGGGTTGACGCGCCACGGGACCATGACGGCCACGGAGTACGTGTCGTAGTCCGAGCCGCCTTTGCCCCTACCGGGGGACTTGCCGCTCCCTCCGGCCTGGTTGGCCCGGGACGCTGCCGCTACCTTGGCCGCCCCCTGAGAGTCAGGGGCCGGGGTCTCTGATCCGGAGGGCTCCGGCCGGCGGTCCCGGACAAACTCCCTGACCAGCTGGCCAAACTCGGGCCGCGTGGGCAGGAGCCTGCCCAGGGCCGTATACTGGGCCCGCAGGTTGTTTTGGGGGAACTCCGGGGGGAGGTGCAGCCTCGTAGCCAGGTGCAAATGGAGCTTCTGGGCCTCCCCCGTCTGCGAGTCCGGCCGTACCCCGTTGAGGTACACCAAGAGGGCGCGGAGCTCGTCCCGCCCCGGCGTGGGGGTTGCAATACCGGCCGCATCCGCGGCAGTGGGAGTGGTGTCCCCCCCGGAGCGGTTCCCGGGGGTGACTGCGGCGACGTGCTGGCCGGCCGTGCGGACCGCCGGGGAGGCCTCTGGTCTTTCGTGTGTCGTTGGGGCCCTGCTCATCGGGCGGGCGTCCGCGGACAACCCCAGCAGGGGTCCCTGTCCCACGGCCTCCGTCGGGA
The DNA here is from genome assembly GCA_964036045.1 of Eutreptiella sp. 'Long Island Sound 2002'. Taxonomy (NCBI): domain Eukaryota; phylum Euglenozoa; class Euglenophyceae; order Eutreptiales; family Eutreptiaceae; genus Eutreptiella; species Eutreptiella sp. 'Long Island Sound 2002'. The sequence goes on along the minus strand of OZ038380.1, from coordinate 98,114,931 downwards.
AGTGCAGAACGGGCTAGACTGGGACCCGCAACCGACGCGAGAGCTGCTCCAGGGACGGGGGGGGGGGTCCACACGCACGACCGCTGCGCACACCAGGGTCGCGCAGATCTCCCGGAAATTCGGGTTTGCCGTGAAGGGCGGCCCGTACCCCGCGGGCACCCTTCCCCGCAGCGCCCGCTCCACCGCGGGCTGTGAGATGTGTTCGTCCCCAACAATCTGCACAGTCTGGAGGATGGCACGGAGGTGCCAGCTGAGGCGCTCGTCAACCGCCCCCGCGACATCGCGTGCCGCCCGCTGGGCGTCGGCGAGCTAACGGCGGAGGCTGCTGCCCTCCTCTTCGAGGGACCTCGTGCGGGTACCCTGCCGCACCAGCTCCCCGCTTACCGTGGCGTGGTCACGCCGAAAGGAGGCCAACTCCCCCTCGGAGCGGTGCAGGTCCGCACGGACCCGCTGCAGCTCCTGCAAGCGGCGATCGTGCTCGGAGGACAGGGCCTGACACGTGGCCTGGGCGTCTTCCAGGTCGCGCTCTAGGTCCTGGAGCCGTCGGGACTCCCATAGAGGGAGATGGCGCCCCGCGCCCAAGGGGGGGTGACCCCCTGCCCCCGTAGACTCCGGGTGCCAACGTTCACCCTGGCTCCTGGCGGGGGCGACCTCCCGGTGGGGCACGCCCGCCGCGGTGCCAGATGGGCATAGGAGGCCGGCCCCGTCGCCCACAGACACATGCACCCCGGCCCCCTCGGGCGCGGGCTTTTGCGGAGTTGCAGATACCGGGCTCGCGTATGAGCCCCCAGCAGAACCCCCGGTAAGGAGCTTTGGAGTATCCGAGATGGGCGGGGAAAACCCCCACTGGGCCGCGCGATGGGCAGCCACCAATGCACAGCCCCCGTCGGACGGCGCACGCCGGCTGTCGGCTGCGTGGGTGGTGCGGCGGTCTGCCGGCACGGAGCCACCCCCGAGACCCGAGCCGGCAGGGCCCGGAATCGCCAGCGGGGTGGGAGGGTCTTCCACATGTTCCCCCACTGGGGATTCCGCGTCGAACTCATAGATGGAGGTACCCCCAAAATTTGATTTCGCGGCTGACCCCCATCGGGTTCGAGGGGGATTCCCTGTCAGGGGTATGTGCCCCTTCAGGGACCGCGTCGCTCCCCGCGGACGGGACCGCGCCGGTCGTAGCCCCCGTACAGGGCTCAAGCAATCGCCAAGGGTCGGAGACCGTGTGATCCACGCCGTCCACGTTCACGTAAGGTTGCGTGGGGTCGTCGTCCCCGGCTGCGTCCGCGTCCACAACCGGCGAGGGCCCAGCGCCCGCCGGGACGGGAAGGTCCGCAGCGGCTGCACCACCCCCGCTGCGGGAGGATACCCGCGTCCAGGACGCAGCGCTGAGAGGGGCTTCGGTGCCCCGGGAGGCAAGCAATGCCAGAACGGGGGCTGAGGCCCACAATGGCGTGATATCGCCTAGCAGCTCCCTCAGTGCTTCCACCGTGGTAATCGGTAAAGTGGAAGCCTCGAAGGCACCCCGGAGGACGTCCAGGGGCCAATCCCGGATTTCAGGTAACCCCTTCGGTAACGGGGTCACCAGCACCCCCGCGCTGGCGCCTCCCACTTGACGGGAGGCCCACACCATAAGCCCTGCCCATAGTTCGTTCCCCGTGCCGGATATGTGAGGCAAGACCTCAGTGGGCCGTTTGGGCAGAGCCCAAAGAATACGTACCTGGTCCTTGGCCCCCAAACGGCCCCAAGCAGCTTGACAGCCTGTGGAGAGAAAGGGAGCGATCGGACGTAACGCCGCATTTGCTGTGCTGTGGTGCACCTGCGGTGCACTGGCGGATTCGGCTAGGGTGTCATCCACCTTTAGGATCCGCGCCAAGCGCTTCCGCAGTCGCAGGGTGTCGAAAGGGGCGCACCCCGAGATGACCCGACAGGCCAGATCCAGATGACGGTGATGCATGGTACTCCCCAGGTACTCGACCAAAGGTCCCCCAGCCGCCACCATAAGGGGGACGTCCTGGGAGGCGAAGGTTTGGGCGTCATATGACCCAGTAACCGTGGCCGTGAGGCACAACCCCCGTGGAGTCAAGATAACCCCCATGGACGTAGTGGCGGTGATCACCCCCACGTGCCGGCCACAGCGAAGGGCTTCCGGCACCTCCTCCGGGCGCCCTCGGGCGACCTCCGGGAGGGATTTCGCGGCGGCCTGTAGCAGCGCCTTGTCGCTGGCCACTGACCAGCTATCCCTCAGGCAACCGTGCGCCGCTGTGGACCCCTGCCGGATGGCATCCAGCAATGGGGAATCCCGGTAGTCGGGTTTTCCGGGGAAAGCCAGGTCGATAGGGCCACTCATTTTGCGTTCTCTGTGTCCTGCAAAGACGGGGGTACCTCAGCACCCCGCACCCCTCCCTCCGCGATGGAGGGCGGCAGCACAGAACGCGGGTTGGGAGTGGATCCACCGACGGCGACAGTCCCCGGTCCATCTGCCGGGGAAGAGGCAGGAGCCGCCAGGGCAGCCCGTCTCGCCTCCGAGCAGAGTGGGTGGAGAGACCAGGAGCCTCCGCAAAGGCTCCTTCGCACGGGTTCCGTAAAAGGCCCCGCCCCTGAGGGTCCCGGCGGAGCCGGGAAGACCCTAGGTGAACTGCCCCGCGTGGGGTGGGGTGACATACACCCTCAGGCCCCACGGGCGTACCCGTTCCCCACCTCGCCCAAAAACCCCCACGAGGCGGCCCTGTCCCTCCGTGGCCCAGTCAGGACCGGAGGGACTCGGGTGTAACCGCCGCTGTGTGGGGGAGGGACCTCTCCGTGTGCCCCCAAACCCCCACGGGGCGTCCCTATCCCTCCGCGGCCCAGATAGGACCGGAGGGACTCGGGTGTAACCGCCGCTGTGTGGGGGAGGGACCTCTCCGTGTACCCCCAAAACCCCCACGGGGCGTCCTTATCCCTCCGCGGCCCAGGCAGGACCGGAGGGACTCGGGTGTAACCGCCACTGTGTGGGGAAGGACCGCTCCGTATGCCCCCAAACCCCCACGGGGCGTCCCTACCCCTCCGCGGCCCCGGCAGGACCGGAGGGACTCGGGTGTAACCGCCGCTGTGTGGGGGAGGGACCTCTTCGTTAACCCCCTAACCCCCATGGGGCGTCCCTATCCCTCCGCGGCCCAGGCAAGACCGGAGGGACTCGGGTGTAACCGCCGCTGTGTGGGGGAGGGACAAGTCCGTGTACCCCCAAAACCCCCACGGGGCGTCCCTATCCCTCCGCGGCCCAGGCAGGACCGGAGGAACTCGGGTGTAAACGCCGCTGTGTGGGGGAGGGACCTCTCCGTGTGCCCCCTAACCCCCACGGGGCGTCCCTATCCCTCCGCGGCCCAGGCAGGACCGGAGGGACCCGGGTGTAACCGCCGCTCTGTGGGGGAGGGACCTCTCCGTGTGTCCCCAAACCCCCACGGGGCGTCCCTATCCCTCCGCGGCCCAGGCAGGACCGGAGGGACCCGGGTGTAATTGCCGCTGTGTGGGGGAGGGACCTCTCCGTGTGCCCCCTGACCCCCACGGGGCGTCCCTATCCCTCCGCGGCCCAGGCAGGACCGGAGGGACTCGGGTGTAACCGCCGGTGTGTGGGGGAGGGACCTCTCCGTGTGTCCCCAAACCCCCACGGGGCGTCCCTATCCCTCCGCGGTCCAAGCAGGACCGAAGGGACTCGGGTGTAACCGCCGCTGTGTGGGGAAGGGACTGCTTCGTGTGCCCCCTAACCCCCACGGGGCGTCCCTATCCCTCCGCGGCCCAGGCAGGACCGGAGGGAGTCGGGTGTAACCGCCGCTGTGTGGGGGAGGGACCTCTCCATGTGCCCCCTAACCCCCACGGGGCGTCCCTATCCCTCCGCGGCCCAGGCAGGACCGGAGGGACTCGGGTGTAACCCCCGCTGTGTGGGGGAGGGACTGCTTCGTGTGCCCCCAAACCCCCACGGGGCGTCCCTATCCCTCCGCGGCCCAGGCAGGACCGGAGGGACCCGGGTGTAACCGCCGCTGTGTGGGGGAGGGACCTCTCCGTGTGTCCCCTAACCCCCACGGGGCGTCCCTATCCCTCCGCGGCCCAGACAGGACCGGAGGGACTCGGGTGTAACCGCCGCTGTGTGGGGAAGGACCCCTCCGTATGCCCCCTAACCCCGACCGGGCGCCCATATCCCTCCGCGGCCCAGGCAGGACCGGAGGGACCCGGGTGTAATTGCCGGTGTGTGGGGGAGGGACCTCTCCGTGTGCCCCCTAACCCCCACGGGGCGTCCCTATCCCTCCGCGGCCCAGGCAGGACCGGAGGGACTCGGGTGTAACCGCCGGTGTGTGGGGGAGGGACCTCTCCGTGTGTCCCCAAACCCCCACGGGGCGTCCCCATCCCTCCGCGCTCCAGGCAGGACCAGAGGGACCCGGGTGTAGCCGCCGCTGTGTGCGGGAGGGACCTCTCCGCGTGCCCCCAAACCCCCACGGGGCGTCCCTATCCCTCCGCGGCCCAGGCAGGACCGCAAGGATGCCGGTGTAGCCGCCGCTGTGTGGGGGAGGGACCTCTCCGCGTGCCCCCAAACCCCCACGGGGCGTCCCCATCCCTCCGCGGCCCATGCAGGACCGGAGGGACTCGGGTGTAACCGCCGCTGTGTGGGGAAGGGACTGCTTCGTGTGCCCCCTAACCCCAACGGGGCGTCCCTATCCCTCCGCGGCCCAGGCAGGACCGGAGGGACTCGGGTGTAACCCCCGCTGTGTGGGGGAGGGACTGCTTCGTGTGCCCCCAAGCCCCCACGGGGCGTCCCTATCCCTCCGCGGCCCAGGCAGGACCGGAGGGACTCGGGTGTAACCGCCGCTGTGTGGGGGAGGGACCTCTCCGTGTGTCCCCTAACCCCCACGGGGCGTCCCTATGCCTCCGCGGCCAAGGCAGGACCGGAGGGACTCCGGTGTAACCGCCGCTGTGTGGGGGAGGGACCTCTCCGTGTACCCCCTAACCCCCACGGGGTGTCCCTATCCCTCCGCGGCCCATGCAGGACCGGAGGGACTCGGGTGTAACCGCCGCTGTGTGGGGAAGGGACTGCTTCGTGTGCCCCCTAACCCCCACGGGGCGTCCCTATCCCTCCGCGGGCCAGGCAGGACCGGAGGGACCCGGGTGTAACCGCCGCTGTGTGGGGGAGGGACCTCTCCGTGTGTCCCCTAACCCCCACGGGGCGTCCCTATCCCTCCGCGGCCCAGGCAAGACCGGAGGGACTCGGGTGTAACCGCCGCTGTGTGGGGAAGGACCCCTCCGTATGCCCCCTAACCCCGACACGGCGCCCATATCCCTCCGCGGCCCAGGCAGGACCAGAGGGACTCGGGTGTAACCCCCGCTGTGTGGGGGAGGGACCTCTCCGTGTGCCCCCTAACCCCCACGGGGCGTCCCTATCCCTCCGCGGCCCAGGCAGGACCGGAGGGACTCGGGTGTAACCGCCGGTGTGTGGGGGAGGGACCTCTCCGTGTGTCCCCAAACCCCCACGGGGCGTCCCTATCCCTCCGCGGTCCAGGCAGGACCGAAGGGACTCGGGTGTAACCGCCGCTGTGTGGGGAAGGGACTGCTTCGTGTGCCCCCTAACCCCCACGGGGCGTCCCTATCCCTCCGCGGCCCAGGCAGGACCGGAGGGAGTCGGGTGTAACCGCCGCTGTGTGGGGGAGGGACCTCTCCATGTGCCCCCTAACCCCCACGGGGCGTCCCTATCCCTCCGCGGCCCAGGCAGGACCGGAGGGACTCGGGTGTAACCCCCGCTGTGTGGGGGAGGGACTGCTTCGTGTGCCCCCAAACCCCCACGGGGCGTCCCTATCCCTCCGCGGCCCAGGCAGGACCGGAGGGACCCGGGTGTAACCGCCGCTGTGTGGGGGAGGGACCTCTCCGTGTGTCCCCTAACCCCCACGGGGCGTCCCTATCCCTCCGCGGCCCAGACAGGACCGGAGGGACTCGGGTGTAACCGCCGCTGTGTGGGGAAGGACCCCTCCGTATGCCCCCTAACCCCGACCGGGCGCCCATATCCCTCCGCGGCCCAGGCAGGACCGGAGGGACCCGGGTGTAATTGCCGGTGTGTGGGGGAGGGACCTCTCCGTGTGCCCCCTAACCCCCACGGGGCGTCCCTATCCCTCCGCGGCCCAGGCAGGACCGGAGGGACTCGGGTGTAACCGCCGGTGTGTGGGGGAGGGACCTCTCCGTGTGTCCCCAAACCCCCACGGGGCGTCCCTATCCCTCCGCGCTCCAGGCAGGACCAGAGGGACCCGGGTGTAGCCGCCGCTGTGTGCGGGAGGGACCTCTCCGCGTGCCCCCAAACCCCCACGGGGCGTCCCTATCCCTCCGCGGCCCAGGCAGGACCGCAAGGATGCCGGTGTAGCCGCCGCTGTGTGGGGGAGGGACCTCTCCGCGTGCCCCCAAACCCCCACGGGGCGTCCCCATCCCTCCGCGGCCCATGCAGGACCGGAGGGACTCGGGTGTAACCGCCGCTGTGTGGGGAAGGGACTGCTTCGTGTGCCCCCTAACCCCAACGGGGCGTCCCTATCCCTCCGCGGCCCAGGCAGGACCGGAGGGACTCGGGTGTAACCCCCGCTGTGTGGGGGAGGGACTGCTTCGTGTGCCCCCAAGCCCCCACGGGGCGTCCCTATCCCTCCGCGGCCCAGGCAGGACCGGAGGGACTCGGGTGTAACCGCCGCTGTGTGGGGGAGGGACCTCTCCGTGTGTCCCCTAACCCCCACGGGGCGTCCCTATGCCTCCGCGGCCAAGGCAGGACCGGAGGGACTCCGGTGTAACCGCCGCTGTGTGGGGGAGGGACCTCTCCGTGTACCCCCTAACCCCCACGGGGTGTCCCTATCCCTCCGCGGCCCATGCAGGACCGGAGGGACTCGGGTGTAACCGCCGCTGTGTGGGGAAGGGACTGCTTCGTGTGCCCCCTAACCCCCACGGGGCGTCCCTATCCCTCCGCGGGCCAGGCAGGACCGGAGGGACCCGGGTGTAACCGCCGCTGTGTGGGGGAGGGACCTCTCCGTGTGTCCCCTAACCCCCACGGGGCGTCCCTATCCCTCCGCGGCCCAGGCAAGACCGGAGGGACTCGGGTGTAACCGCCGCTGTGTGGGGAAGGACCCCTCCGTATGCCCCCTAACCCCGACACGGCGCCCATATCCCTCCGCGGCCCAGGCAGGACCAGAGGGACTCGGGTGTAACCCCCGCTGTGTGGGGGAGGGACCTCTCCGTGTGCCCCCTAACCCCGACGGGGCGTCCCTATCCCTCCGCGGCCCAGGCAGGACCGGAGGGACTCGGGTGTAGCCGCCGTTGTGTGGGGGAGGAACCTCTCCGTGTGTCCCATAACCCCCACGGGGCGTCCCTATCCCTCCGCGGCCCAGGCAGGACCGGAGGGACTCGGGTGTAACCGCCGCTGTGTGGGGAAGGGACTGCTTCGTGAGCCCCCTAACCCCCACGGGGCGTCCCTATCCCTCCGCGGCCCAGGCAAGACCGGAGGGACTCGGGGGTAACCCCCGCTGTGTGGGGGAGGGACTGCTTCGTGTGCCCGCAAACCCCCACGGGGCGTCCCTATGCCTCCGCGGCCCAGGCAGGACCGGAGGGACTCGGGTGTAACCGCCGCTGTGTGGGGGAGGGACCTCTCCGTGTGTCCCCTAACCCCCACGGGGCGTCCCTATGCCTCCGCGGCCAAGGCAGGACCGGAGGCACTCCGGTGTAACCGCCGCTGTGTGGGGGAGGGACCTCTCCGCGTGCCCCCAAACCCCCACGGGGCGTCCCTATCCCTCCGCGGCCCATGCAGGACCGGAGGGACTCGGGTGTAACCGCCGCTGTGTGGGGAAGGGACTGCTTCGTGTGCCCCCTAACCCCCACGGGGCGTCCCTATCCCTCCGCGGCCCAGGCAGGACCGGAGGGACTCGGGTGTAACCGCCGCTGTGTGGGGGAGGGACCTCTCCGTGTGCCCCCTAACCCCCACGGGGCGTCCCCATCCCTCCGCGGCCCATGCAGGACCGGAGGGACTCGGGTGTAACCCCCGCTGTGTGGGGGAGGGACTGCTTCGTGTGCCCCCAAACCCCCACGGGGCGTCCCTATCCCTCCGCGGCCCAGGCAGGACCGGAGGGACCCGGGTGTAACCGCCGCTGTGTGGGGGAGGGGCCTCTCCGTGTGTCCCCTAACCCCCACGGGGCGTCCCTATCCCTCCGCGGCCCAGGCAGGACCGGAGGGACTCGGGTGTAACCGCCGCTGTGTGGGGAAGGACCCCTCTGTATGCCCCCTAAACCCGACAGGGCGCCCATATCCCTCCGCGGCCCAGGCAGGACCAGAGGGACTCGGGTGTAACCACGGCTGTGTGGGGGAGGGACCTCTCCGTGTGCCCCCTAACCCCGGCGGGGCGTCCCTTTCCCTCCGCGGCCCAGGCAGGACCGGAGGGACTCGGGTGTAGCCGCCGTTGTGCGGGGGAGGGACCTCTCCGTGTGTCCCATAACCCCCACGGGGCGTCCCTATCCCTCCGCGGCCCAGGCAGGACCGGAGGGACTCGGGTGTAGCCGCCGCTGTGTGGGGGAGTGACCTCTCCGTGTGTCCCCAAACCCCCACGGGGCAGCCGTATCCCTCCGCGGCGCAGGCAGGACCGGAGGGACTCGGGTGTAACCGCCGCTGTGTGGGGGAGGGACTGCTTCGTGTGCCCCCTACCCCGACGGGGCGCCCATATCCCTCCGCGGCCCAGGCAGGACCGGAGGGACTCGGGTGTAGCCGCCGTTGTGTGGGGGAGGGACCTCTCCGTGTGCCCCCTAACCCCCACGGAGCGTCCCTATCCCTCCGCGGCCCAGGCAGGACCGGAGGGACTCGGGTGTAACCGCCGCTGTGTGGTGGAGGGACAACTCCGTGTACCCCCAAAACCCCCACGGGGCGTCCCTATTCCTCCGCGGCCAAGGCAGGACCGGAGGGACTCGGGTGTAACCGCCGCTATGTGGGGGAGGGACCTCTCCGTGTGCCCCCTAGCCCCCACGGGGCGTCCCTATCCCTCCGCGGCCCAGGCAGGACCAGAGGGACCCGGGTGTAACCGCCGCTGTGTGGGGGAGGGACGTCTCCGTGTGTCCCCAAACCCCCACGGGGCGTCCCTATCCCTCCGCGGCCCAGGCAGGACCGGAGGGACTCGGGTGTAACCGCCGCTGTGTGGGGGAGGGACCTCTCCGTGTGTCCCCAAACCCCCACGGGGCGTCCCTATCCCTCCGCGGCCCAGGCAGGACCGGGGGGACTCGGGTGTAACCGCCGGTGTGTGGGGGAGGGACCTCCCCGTGTGCCCCCTAACCCCCACGGGGCGTCCCTATCCCTCTGCGACCCGGGCAGGACTGGAGGGACTCGGGTGTAACCGCCGCTGTGTGGGGGAGGGACCTCTCCGTGTGTCCCCAAACCCCCACGGGGCGTCCCTATCCCTCCGCGGCCCAGGCAGGACCGGAGGGACCCGGGTGTAGCCGCCGTTGTGTGGGGGAGGGACCTCTCCTTGTGCCCCCAAACCGCCACAGGGCGTCCCTATCCCTGCGCGGCCCAGGCAAGGCCGAAGGGACGCGGGTGTAGCCGCCGCTGTGTGGGGGAGGGACCTCTCCGAGTGCCCCAAAGCCACCACGGGGCGTCCCTATCCCTCCGCGGCCCAGGCAGGACGAGAGGGACTCGGGTGTAACCGCCGTTGTGTGGGGGAGGGACTGCTTCGTGTGCCCCCAAACCCCCACGGGGCGTCCCTGTCCCTCCGCGGCCTAGGCAGGACCGGAGGGACTCGGGTGTAACCGCCGCTGTGTGGGGGAGGGACCTCTCCGTGTGTCCCCAAACCCCCACGGGGCGTCCCTATCCCTCCGCGGCCCAGGCAGGACCGAAGGGACTCGGGTGTAACCGCCGCTATGTGGGGGAGGGACCTCTCCGTGTGTCCCCAAACCCCGACGGGGCGTCCCTATCCCTCCGCGGCCCATGCAGGACCGGAGGGACTCGGGTGTAACCGCCGCTGTGTGGGGGAGGGACCTCTCCGTGTGTCCCCTAACCCCCACGGGGCGTCCCTATCCCTCCGCGGCCCAGGCAGGACCGGAGGGACTCAGGTGTAGCCGCCATTGTGTGGGGGAGGGACCTCTCCGTGTGCCCCAAAACCCCCCCGGGGCGTCCCTATCCCTCCGCGGCCCAGGCAGGACCGGAGAGACTCGGGTGTAACCGCCGCTGTGTGGGGGAGGGACCTCTCCGTGTGCCCCCTAACCCCCACGGGGCGTCCCTATCCCTCCGCGGCCCAGGTAGGACCGGAGGGACTCGGGTGTAACCGCCGCTGTGTGGGGAAGGACCCCTCCGTATGCCCCCAAACCCCCACGGGGCGTCCCTACCCCTCCGCGGCCCCGGCAGGACCGGAGGGACTCGGGTGTAACCGCCGCTGTGTGGGGAAGGGACCTCTCCGTGTGCCCCAAAAACCCCACGGGGCGTCCCTATCCCTCTGCGTCCCAGGCAAGACCGGAGGGACTCGGATGTGACCACATGGTGCTGGGACGCACAGCATAGAAGGTAAAAAATGGTAGGAAAATGCTGAGCATATTGCTCAGGATATTTGGGGATGCTCAGCATTCATGCTCAGCAAATGGGACTCATATTGCAGGGTTGATCTCGGAAGTCCCAGCCAAAATTTCTTCCCAGCTCCCCCGGCACGGTCGGACGGGAAGCCCACGGAACATTCCTACCGATATCGGTTGCGTTTTGGGACCCGATCCGGCTGCCAAAACTTCCGAGCATCTTTCCGAGGGATTTCAAAAACTTCCAGGCGTTTTTCCATCGGTTTTTTGTACAATGACCTACACCGTTCTTGGTTCCCAAATCCCACACCTCAGCAAAGAAACACACAAAAAGACAAGCATGACCGTTCACTTACGCTTGAAATGTGAATGCTCAGTGCCTTGCCTGTTCATTTCAGCTTGAACTGTGAAAGCTGTACTCTCCTTCGCTGAGCATCTGCACAGGACAACCATCGCTTGACATGGCATCCACATCCACCACCACACGGCGATACTTCTTGGGTTGAGGTTGGGGTTCAGGGTTGTCACTGGATGATGAGGAAGAATCTGAGGCACTTACTGTGGAGGCACCAGATAGGTGCACATCATCATCATCCGAATCATTATCCTCAGGACTGCTACTGCTCCCACTATCACTGCTGCTGCTGCTGCTGCTGCTGCTGCTGTTGCTACTGTTACTGCTGCTACTGCCACTGCCACGAGGGCACACAAGTTGCTGCTCAATGTCGCTATCAACAATGGGTACACGCGCCAACTTCGTACGTCTCATGGGTTGAACACGCTGCTGCTCTTTCAAACCCGTAGGACCTTGAAATGAAGCAGCGCTGTCCTCGCCCTCCGAAGGGGGTACAATATCAACTGTCGCAAGGTTAGAAACTCGGCTTTGAGGGATGGGCCCCACACGTCCCTTACCCTTTCCCTTGTCCTTCAGCGCCTTATGGCGTGCAGCACAGGACTTAAATGTGGCACGGCTCTTCAAACCCGGTTTGGGCCACTTGCAGACAGCTTCCCTGTCCAGTGGTACCCATTGACGGACACCACGCTTTGAGCCACAGGTCCCACACACACATACCACATCACTCTCGGGATTTGCACCTGGAGGGCGCATTTCACCGAACGGGTGTCTGGGTGCATATATAGGGAGCAACCACCTCCATCCTGGAAATGCAGCAAATGCTCTAAGAGGCGTTGGGAGACCACATGCCACACGGCATTGGCAGCAACCATGCACGCCTCCAGAACAACGTTTCGTTGCACGGGCGCCCAAATTTTGGCACAGGGGATCTTCTTTTTTTTCTGCACGAACTTCTGATACAGCTCATGCTTCAAACTTTCACTAATACTGGCATCTTGCCTGGTACTAGTGACGGGGGCATATCTCTTGGCCACCCTCAGATCCCGCTCACCGGCCTCATCGGAATACAGCATGGGTGTCCGTGGATTAAACCATGTGTGGGACCACCCATGCATATATAAGGTTGTAGTGCAACCTTCTTCAGCAAACTCGGGGATGATGTGCACAATATATGTGTACAACATCCCCATAGCTTGCCATGTGACAGTTGCTAGGTTATTACAACCATAGCATAGATGCACCATGTGGCAAAATGCCACCACCAAGGAATGGAAAGGCAGGGGGAGCACCATACCCCCTGCTAGTCTGCCCATGACTGTGCGGGCCTCGCGACCTGTGAGGCTAATGCCTGCCTGGAATCTACCTCGTACGTAACGCATGTGCTGCCTGCTATCAGGTGGCAAAGATCCAGGATCATACCTCCTTGCCACATGTGCTATGACCTGGAGTAGCTCATGGTTGTAGGGCGCTGGTAGTGTTCGACCTATGACACCCAGGATCCTGGAGGCTGCTCCTTTGGTGTTGTGCAACACAGGTTGCACAATATATACCTCTTCCAGGTTAGAAACCCCCTGAAACTTAAGGGACCCACGCACACCATTGAGACATCCCCCTTTGTGCAAAAAGAGTTCTCCCGCCCCATCCTTATTCACCCAGGGACACGCCACACAGCCCTTTTGCCGGCACTAAGACCACAAATGGTGGTGATCGGCAGTGATTGCCCCGAGCCTTATCTGCAGGGTGGTGTTGTACACTGCACCAGCATACTTCATACGTTGCTTAAATTTACAAGAAGGCAGGGCTTGTAAGGCCTCTGCACGTTTGGGTAGCCACTGGCAATCACTGACCTTGGGAAGCTCTTGCCAGGTCAACATGTCTGTGCACCTAGGCACATTGCCAGACATTGGGAACCAGTGTCCCTGGAAATCAATTATACTGATTTTTGGGTTAATATTTGGACGGCCCCGGGGCTGGTAACCGTCGGCGTAGAGGCCTAAGGTCAGGGTGGCATGGGGTGGTGGGGGTTTCTGCCGGCCTTGGGCAGCCAATGAGCCACACTTCTGTAGAAGTCGGTGGCACAGCTGTGGTAACAACTTCCTGTTGTCCAGGGAGTAGTCCACTGCAGGAAGATGCAGGTCCTCCTGTTGCCTTAAAGCAACCATTGACCAACCAACCCCTCGTTGGAGTTGGTCTAAGGTGCGCAAGACAGCGGCTGGCACCACATGCTCATGGCGAAGGCGAACTGCAGCAGCCTGGCACTCTGGTGCTTGGGTGACTGATGTGGCCTGTGTGGTAGGCAAAGGGCCAAGGGACCTACGCACAACTGTGAAGGTGCCACTTGGGGGGCGCTGTAGCTGGTCTAGGTCCTTGGCCTGCAAGGGGGTGGCCGTGGGGAAGTTCATGGCAAAGGCTGACACCATGAATTGACCAGCTGGAATAGGGCATATGCTGGCAAATGCCTCGAGCTTGGAGATCTCCCCCTTCACCCATATAGCATGGTTGTTCACAACAAATTCATGGTGAAACATGGTGCCTGGGAAACAGAAGATTGCAGTAGGCCACTGTTTTGGTTGGTTTCAAAGGAACCATGTATGGAAAGCCCCAACCAGTACCTTTCACCAGAACCTTCTTTTGCCAGGATTGCTCCAACCAGTTTCGAGATCAAAGGGTCCAAAGTGTGCTCGACTATCCGCCCCCTCACTCTGCGCCACTGTGTTGGTAGGTTTCAGGGAAACCATGTATGGAAAGCCCCAACCAGTACCTATCACCAGAACCTTCTTTTGCCACGATTGCTCCAACCAGTTTCGAGATCCAAGGGTCCAAAGTGTGCTTGACTATCCGCCCCCTCACTTTGCGCCACTGTTTTGGTTGGTTTCAAGGAAACCATGTATGGAAAGCTCCAACCAGTACCTTTCACCAGAACCTTCTTTTGCCAGGATTGCTCCAACCAGTTTCGAGATCCAAGGGTCCAAAGTGTGCTCGACTATCCGCCCCCTCACTCTGCGCCACTGTTGTGGTTGGTTTCAAGGAAACCATGTATGGAAAGCCCCAACCAGTACCTTTCACCAGAACCTTCTTTTGCCAGGATTGCTCCAACCAGTTTCGAGATCCAAGGGTCCAAAGTGTGCTCGACTATCCGCCCCCTCACTCTGCGCCACTGTTGTGGTTGGTTTCAAGGAAACCATGTATGAAAAGCCCCAACAAGTACCTTTCACCAAAACCTTTTTTTGCCAGGATTGCTCCAACCAGTTTCGAGATCCAAGGGTCCAAAGTGTGCTCGACTATCCGCCCCCTCACTTTGCGCCACTGTTTTGGTTGGTTTCAAGGAAACCATGTATGGAAAGCCCCAACCAGTACCTTTCACCAGAACCTTCTTTTGCCAGGATTGCTCCAACCAGTTTCGAGATCTAAGGGTCCAAAGTGTGCTCGACTATCCGCCCCCTCACTCTGCGCCACTGTTTTGGTAGGTGTCAAGGAAACCATGTATGGAAAGCCCCAACCAGTACCTTTCACCAGAACCTTCTTTTGCCAGGATTGCTCCAACCAGTTTCGAGATCCAAGGGTCCAAAGTGTGCTCGACTATCCGCCCCCTCACTTTGCGCCACTGTTGTGGTTGGTTTCAAGGAAACCATGTATGGAAAGCCCCAACTAGTACCTTTCACCAGAACCTTCTTTTGCCACGATTGCTCCAACCAGTTTCGAGATCCAAGGGTCCAAAGTGTGCTCGACTATCCGCCCCCTCACTCTGCGCCACTGTTGTGGTTGGTTGCGAGGAATCCATGTATGGAAAGCCCCAACCAGTACCTTTCACCAGAACCTTCTTTTGCCAGGATTGCTCCAACCAGTTTCGAGATCCAAGGGTCAAAAGTGTGCTCGACTATCCGCCCCCTCACTCTGCGCCACTGTTGTGGTTGGTTTCAAGGAAACCATGTATGGAAAGCCCCAACTAGTACCTTTCACCAGAACCTTCTTTTGCCACGATTGCTCCAACCAGTTTCGAGATCCAAGGGTCCAAAGTGTGCTTGACTATCCGCCCCCTCCCTCTGCGCCACTGTTTTGGTTGGTTTCAAGGAAACCATGTATGGAAAGCCCCAACCAATACCTTTCACCAGAACCTTCTTTTGCCAAGATTGCTCCAACCAGTTTCGAGATCCAAGGGTCCAAAGTGTGCTCGACTATCCGCCCCCTGCCACAGGCACAACAAGCACAAGCTGGGCTGGAAGCATGAATGGATGCCAACAGGCAGTTCAGGTGCAGCTGCAGTTCATTTCAGTGCCTCGAATGGGAATATATACCTCCCTCTCAGTCCTCCCCCTCAGACTCAGGCTCAGGGTGAGGCTGTGCCTTGTGAGAGGCCTCGGCCTTGGTCTCAGGGGGCACAATGAGGAGAATCAACTCCCCTGGCCCGGAATCACCCCCATGGATGAGGGGGAAGGACCTCATCCAATTGCGAGGTCGGTGGGCAGACCCCTTCACATAGTCAATGACAGTCCTGACCTGTGTGACTATGCGAAGGGGCACTGACCCTTGGTCCCCTGGTCCCCCTCCACTCCAGCCTACATATGGGCTGCGGCTGATCTTCTTCCTCCTCTTACCTGAAGGGGCCCCAGAGTCAGGGGCCGCCCGCCCTCTCTTCACGCCTGTGGAGGAAACAGGCACCTTGGAATCTGAGTCAGATGACTCAGGGGCCACCTGCCCTCTCCTCACCCCTGTCGAGGAAATAGGCACGTCCGAGTCCGATGACTCGAAGTCTGAAACCACCACCTCCTCCTTCCCCTTCCCCTTCCCCCTCCCCTTACCCTTACCCTTCTCCTTCCCCTTCCCCTTACCCACTGCAATCTCTGGGGCAGAGTCTGAAGAGTCTGAATCACCCCCCCCCTTCCCCTTACCCTTACCCTTCTCCTTCCCCTTCCCCTGACCCACTGCAATCTCTGGGGCAGAGTCTGAAGAGTCTCAATCACCCCCCCCCTTCCCCTTCCCCTTCCCCTTCCCTTTCCCCTTACCCACACCAGGGATAGCAGGGCCAGAGTCAGGGTTCGCGATGCAAAAAAGTACCACAATGGGTACCATGTTGCCGGAGAGGGGGGCAAAGGGGATAGGCCCTTTGCCCCCCCCAACTGGGGCCAACTGCCCGGAGACTTCTTTCATCTCGTTCAGGGCCGCAGGGCCCCAGCCAGTGCGGCGGCACTTCCAGCTCCCTTTCACCTGAGCCCATGCCAGAGTTTTGTCCAGCAACTCCCGGCACTGGCGCCCCCACATGGCAAAATGGCTCAGGGCGGGGGGGGGTGTCCCAAACACCCACAGGGTGGCTCATGTGCCACAAAATTATTTTAACCGCCACATACATGCAGTTGTGGCGGTTGCAGGAGTCGGGGGCGGTGTGCATCCTCACCGAAACCCCCCTGTCCCTCAGCTTCTGGGTGCACGACCTTGAAAGAGCCGTAGCTGCAAGGTCGTACACCTTCCAACCCCCAGGATGCCCTGCAAAAACCACCCCATGCAGGAGCTCCTCCTGGTGTCCCCCTATCACCTCCCATTTCCCAAAGGGGGGGAGGGTGCTGGGGGGCATCTTGGGGAGGGGGGCCTTAAGGAGGCGGCGTTTCTTTGCCTCCCAACCCCCCCGCATCTGCCCCAGCAGATCCTCTGCCCTTCCCTGCTGGGCAGTAGCTGCTGCCCGCAGTTTTCCCTCCCTGCTCTTCGCCCCCTGCCCCTCCTGCCTCTTCCCCCCCACCCCCTCCCGGACAGCCTGCTGAGCCTTCTTGAAGGACTGGCAGGCCTGCTCAAACTGCGCTCTCAACTTGGAGTACCGATCGGCTTGTGATCGGTACTCCTTGAGGACCAGTTTCCTCAACTGGTCCGGAACCCCCAACTCCCCACACACTGCCACACTCCGGTCAAAAATGGCCAGGTCCAGAACCACCTTGGCCACGTTTGGGGGCGTCTGCCCAATTGGAGCACGATGCTCCACTTGCCTGCGGGAGTTCACGGCCCCCCGAGTGACCCACACCACCACCCCCTCCCCCTCTGGCCCGTAGCGTGCCCCGGCCGCGAACCAGGACACTGTCTTCTTACTCAGCTGTGCAAGCACCATCTGGACTTGCACAGCTGCAACAGCCGCCAACAAAGCTGCGCAGTGGGCAGCCTGCATGCCCTTGGGGTCCTCCGCATCTTCTGCTGCGGCGGCGGGCCCTGCTGCTGCTGCTCCTGCTACTCCTCCGACTGCTGGCGCCTCCCAAAAAGCGGGGGTGGCTGGCGAAGGGTTGCTGGCACCGGCACTGCTACCGGCGCTAGGGTTCCCACTCCCAAGTTCGGCCAGTCAACCCGAGGAGATGGGGACGGCGGCAGGAGCTGGTGGCTGGGCGCGGGCAGCCGGGGCAGCAGAGATGGAAGACATCAGAGCGAAAAAGAGGGCTGATGAAGACCCAACACAGTGCATCCCCAGCTTAGGCGGGGGGGGGGGGCTTCTGCGGTCCCAACCTGGCCCTGGCCCTTACCCTTGGCCTGCAACCATGCACCTAAGATGGTAAGTCGCTGCCGCTTTGATGCGCCCTCGGAAGAAGGTTTGGGGGCTGGGACCAAAAGAAACTCAATGCCCCACAAGAAACCGTGCGCATGGTACGTGGGTTGCTGGCCTGTTCTGAAAACCTCATCGTTGGGGGGGGTAACCACCTTTTCCCACGTGCCTGAGGGGGCTTGGTCCCACACCCGCCAGCCGTCCCTTTCCCTGAAAACCTCTACCACATGTGCACCTGTGATGGTGGCTCTGAGGGCGATGTGAATCGTTGCATGTGGGGACTCGCAGAAGGCATCGTTTATGATAACCCTCAAAACCTCGAACGGAACATGAATAAATGAGAGGGGGGGGAACTGCACGTTGCAGGTAACTACTTTTTTGGACCGCTTCTTGATCTTGGCCTCTTTGAACCAAGTAGCTACATCGCTCTGGGTCCACTTTAACTCGCGAATGGTACTGTCCGGGTGTGTGGACAGTATTGATTTCAAGTACATGTAATGTACACGCAGCCTCTCTTGAGATTCCTCTGCAAAGGTCCGGTTCGTGTTGTATTTCGGATCCGGACCAACAATGCAGAGGTTTGTGTATTGTACACCGTACGAGGTCTCATGTTTGCTGGGGCTTGTCTTGCCCACAGCCTCCCGTGTCGTCAAGACAGGGATTGAAAAATGCTTATGCATAAGCATAGCCAGCAAGGTATCCTTGGGCTGGATGCGGTATGCATCAGGGACGACCCTGTCCAAAAAAACCCTTAGCATTCTGGGTTCAATGGTCTCTGACGGCTTATGCCGCAGGCACAGTGCTGCTAGGGCGTGTTGGAGGCGCGATTGTGTATCACCCGGTTCGGGAACTTCGGTATTGGCTGTGTCCGCGTCAATGAGCTCGCCCTCAAGCTCCAACTCTGGTTCCGGGAGCTGCTGAACGGGCTGGGGGGGCTGAGCAAACGAAGACGAGGCACTAGCGGCACTGCCTTGACTACCAAACATGTCTGTTGCAGGTGACAAAAAGTGTTCTCAGCTAAAAAAGGGAATACATTAGTGAGTCTACTCAAAGGGGCCTAGGTGAGAAAGCGACACACATGCAAAAAGAAAACCACAAAAGCAGGCACAAAGCATCACAAGGCACAAAGGGCAAACATTCATAAGCTTGAGTACAATGTTCTCGATGCAAGTTTGTAGGCAAAGCAGCCACCAAGGATCAAACTGGCGTTGCACATGTCAAAAGCAAAAGTCCAAATTCACAAAGGAGCACAAAGGGGAAGCAATCATAAGCTTGAGCACAGTGTTCTCCATGCAGTTTTGTAGGCAAAGCAGACAAAGGGTAGACAAACATTAGCTTCAACGTGCTGTTCTCCATGGCATCTTGCAGGCAAGGTAGGCACCAAGCATCCAACCAAAATTCCACTGGGTTCGGGCTGAAAAATTTCTTCCGAGCTCCCCCGGCACGGTCGGCTGGGAAGCCCATGGAACATTCCTACCGATATTGGTTGCGTTTTGGGACCCGATCTGGCTGCCAAAACTTCCGAGCATCTTTCCAAGAGTTTTTGAAAACTTCCAAGCGACGGACCGAAGCATATCGCATGCACGTCGGTACCGATTTCCTAAAATTGCCACCGGTAACCGGACAATATTGGTCTCTCTTTCAATGTTCTATGCTGGGCACCGGTGGTACATGTGCCGCCGCTGTGTGGGGGAGGGACAACTCCGTGTACCCCCAAAACCCCCACGGGGCGTCCCTATCCATCCGCGGCCCAGGCAGGACCGGAGGGACTCGGGTGTAACCGCCGCTGTGTGGGGGAGGGACCTCTCTGTGTGCCCCCCAACCCCCACGGGGCGTCCCTATCCCTCCGCGGCCCAGGCAGGACCGGAGGGACTAAGGTGTAGCCGCCACTGTGTGGGGAAGGGACCTCTTCGTGTGTCCCCAAACCCCCACGGGGCGTCCCTATCCCTCCGCGGTCCAGGCAGGACCGGAGGGACTCAGGTGTAGCCGCCGCTGTGTGGGGGAGGGACCTCTCTGTGTGCCCCCCAACCCCCACGGGGCGTCCCTATCCCTCCGCGGCCCAGGCAGGACCGGAGGGACTAAGGTGTAGCCGCCACTGTGTGGGGAAGGGACCTCTTCGTGTGCCCCAAAACCCCCATGGGGCGTCCCTATCCCTCCGCGGCCCAGGCAGGACCGGAGGGACTCGGGTGTAGCCGCCATTGTGTGGGGGAGGGACCTCTCCTTGTGCCCCAAAACCCCCACAGGGCGTCCCTATCCCTCCGCGGCCCAGGCAGGACCGGAGGGACTCGGGTGTAACCGCCGGTGTGTGGGGGAGGGACCTCTCCGTGTGCCCCCTAACCCCCACGGGGCGTCCCTATCCCTCCGCGGCCCAGGCAGGACCGGAGGGACTCGGGTGTAACCGCCGCTGTGTGGGGGAGGGACCTCTCCGTGTGTCCCCAAACCCCCACGGGGCGTCCCTATCCCTCCGCGGTCCAGGCAGGACCGGAGGGACTCGGGTGTAACAGCCGTTGTGTGGGGGAGGGACCTCTCCGTGTGCCCCCAAACCCCCACGGGGCGTCCCTATCCCTCCGCGGCCCAGGCAGGACCGGAGGGACTAAGGTGTAGCCTCCGCTGTGTGGCGGAGGGACCTCTCCGTGTGCCCCCTAGCCCCCACGGGGGATCCCTATCCCTCCGCGGCCTAGGCAGGACCGGAGGGACGCGGGTGTAGCCGCCGCTGTGTGGGGGAGGGACCTCTCCGCGTGCCCCCAAACCCCCACGGGGCGTCCCTATCCCTCCGCGGCCCAGGCAGGACCGGAGTGACTAGGGTGTAACCGCCGCTGTGTGGGGGAGGGGCCTCTCCGTGTGCCCCCTAACCCCCACGGGGCGTCCCTATCCCTCCGCGGCAGAGGCAGGACCGGAGGGACTCGGGTGTAACCGCCGCTGTGTGGGGGAGGGACCTCTCCGTGTGTCCCCAAATCCCCACGGGGCGTCCCTATCCCTCCGCGGCCCATGCAGGACCGGAGGGACTCGGGTGTAACCGCCGCTGTATGGGGGAGGGACCTCTCCGTGTGCCCCCTAACCCCCACGGGGCGTCCCTATCCCTCCGCGGCCCAGGCAGGACCGGAGGGACTAAGGTGTAGCCGCCATTGTGTGGGGGAGGGCCCTCTCCGTGTGCCCCAAAACCCCCACGGGGTGTCCCTATCCCTCCGCGGGCCAGGCAGGACCGGAGGGACTCGGGTGTAACCGCCGCTGTGTCGGGGAAGGACCCCTCCGTATGCCCCCAAACCCCCACGGGGCGTCCCTATCCCTCCGCGGCCTAGGCAGGACTGGAGGGACTCGGGTGTAACCGCCGCTGTGTGGGGGAGGGACCTCTCCGTGTGCCCCCTAACCCCCACGGGGCGTCCCTATCCCTCCGCGGCCCAGGCAGGACCGGAGGGACTCGGGTGTAACCGCCGCTGTGTGGGGGAGGGACCTCTCCGTGTGTCCCCAAATCCCCACGGGGCGTCCCTATCCCTCCGCGGCCCATGCAGGACCGGAGGGACTCGGGTGTAACCGCCGCTGTGTGGGGGAGGGACCTCTCCGTGTGCCCCCTAACCCCCACGGGGCGTCCCTATCCCTCCGCGGCCCAGGCAGGACCGGAGGGACTCAGGGGTAGCCGCCGCTGTGTGGGGAAGGGACCTCTCCGTGTGCCTCAAAACCCCCACGGGGCGTCCCTATCCCTCCGCGGTCCAGGCAGGACCAGAGGGACTCGGGTGTAGCCGCCGCTGTGTGGGGGAGGGACCTCTCCGTGTGCCCCCAAACCCCCACGGGGCGTCCCTATCCCTCCGCGGCCCAAGCAAGACCGGAGAAACGCGGGTGTAGCCGCCGCTGTGTGGGGGAGGGACCTCTCCGTGTGCCCCCTAACCCCCACGGGGCGTCCCTATCCCTCCGCGGCCCAGGCAGGACCGGAGGGACTCAGGTGCAGCCGCCGCTGTGTGGGGGAGGGACCTCTCCGTGTGCCCCCTAACCCCCACGGGGCGTCCCTATCCCTCCGCGGCCCAGGCAGGACCGGAGGGACTCGGGTGTAACCGCCGGTGTGTGGGGGAGGGACCTCTCCGCGTGCCCCCTAACCCCCACGGGGCGTCCCTATCCCTCCGCGGCCCAGTCAGGACCGGAGGGACTCGGGTGTAACCGCCGCTGTGTGGGGGAGGGACCTCTCCGTGTGTCCCCAAACCCCCACGGGGCGTCCCTATCCCTCCGCGGTCCAGGCAGGACCGGAGGGACTCGGGTGTAACAGCCGTTGTGTGGGGGAGGGACCTCTCCGTGTGCCCCCAAACCCCCACGGGGCGTCCCTATCCCTCCGCGGCCCAGGCAGGACCGGAGGGACTAAGGTGTAGCCTCCGCTGTGTGGGGGAGGGACCTCTCCGTGTGCCCCCTAGCCCCCACGGGGCATCCCTATCCCTCCGCGGCCTAGGGAGGACCGGAGGGACGCGGGTGTAGCCGCCGCTGTGTGGGGGAGGGACCTCTCCGCGTGCCCCCAAACCCCCACGGGGCGTCCCTATCCCTCCGCGGCCCAGGCAGGACCGGAGTGACTAGGGTGTAACCGCCGCTGTGTGGGGGAGGGGCCTCTCCGTGTGCCCCCTAACCCCCACGGGGCGTCCCTATCCCTCCGCGGCAGAGGCAGGACCGGAGGGACTCGGGTGTAACCGCCGCTGTGTGGGGGAGGGACCTCTCCGTGTGTCCCCAAATCCCCACGGGGCGTCCCTATCCCTCCGCGGCCCATGCAGGACCGGAGGGACTCGGGTGTAACCGCCGCTGTATGGGGGAGGGACCTCTCCGTGTGCCCCCTAACCCCCACGGGGCGTCCCTATCCCTCCGCGGCCCAGGCAGGACCGGAGGGACTAAGGTGTAGCCGCCACTGTGTGGGGGAGGGCCCTCTCCGTGTGCCCCAAAACCCCCACGGGGTGTCCCTATCCCTCCGCGGGCTAGGCAGGACCGGAGGGACTCGGGTGTAACCGCCGCTGTGTGGGGGAAGGACCCCTCCGTATGCCCCCAAACCCCCACGGGGCGTCCCTATCCCTCTGCGGCCCAGGCAGGACCGGAGGGACTCGGGTGTAACCGCCGCTGTGTGGGGGAGGGACCTCTCCGTGTGCCCCCTAACCCCCACGGGGCGTCCCTATCCCTCCGCGGCCCAGGCAGGACCGGAGGGACTCGGGTGTAACCGCCGCTGTGTGGGGGAGGGACCTCTCCGTGTGCCCCCTAACCCCCACGGGGCGTCCCTATCCCTCCGCGGCCCAGGCAGGACCGGAGGGACTCAGGGGTAGCCGCCGCTGTGTGGGGAAGGGACCTCTCCGTGTGCCTCAAAACCCCCACGGGGCGTCCCTATCCCTCCGCGGTCCAGGCAGGACCAGAGGGACTCGGGTGTAGCCGCCGCTGTGTGGGGGAGGGACCTCTCCGTGTGCCCCCAAACCCCCACGGGGCGTCCCTATCCCTCCGCGGCCCAGGCAGGACCGGAGGGACTAAGGTGTAGCCGCCGCTGTGTGGGGGAGGGACCTCTCCGTGTGCCCCAAAACCCCCACGGGGCGTCCCTATCCCTCCGCGGCCAAGGCAGGACCGGAGGGACTCGGGTGTAACCGCCGCTGTGTGGGGGAGGGACCTCTCCGTGTGTCCCCGAACCCCCACGGGGCGTCCCTATCCTTCCGCGGCCAAGGCAGGACCAGAGGGACTCAGGTGTAGCCGCCACTGTGTGGGGGAGGCAGCTCTCCGTGTGCCCCAAAACCCCCACGGGGCGTCCCTATCCCTCCGCGGCCCAGGCAGGACCGGAGGGACTCGGGTGTAACCGCCGCTGTGTGGGGGAGGGACCTCTCCGTGTGCCCCCTAACCCCCACGGGGCGTCCCTATCCCTCCGCGGCCCAGGCAGGACCGGAGGGACTCAGGGGCAGCCGCCGCTGTGTGGGGAAGGGACCTCCTCGTGTGCCCCAAAACCCCCACGGGGCGTCCCTATCCCTCCGCGGCCCAAGCAGGACCGGAGGGACTCGGGTGTAACCGCCGCTGTGTGGGGCAGGGACCTCTCCGTGTGCCCCCAAACCCCCACGGGGCGTCCCTATCCCTCCGCGGCCCAGGCAGGACCGGAGGGACTCGGGTGTAAACACCGCTGTGTGGGGGAGGGACCTCTCTGTGTGCCCCCCAACCCCCACGGGGCGTCCCTATCCCTCCGCGGCCCCGGCAGGACTGGAGGGACTCGGGTGTAACCGCCGCTGTGTGGGGGAGGGGCCTCTCCGTGTGTCCCCAAACCCCCACGGGGCGTCCCTATCCCTCCACGGCCCGGGCAGGACGGGAGGGACTCGGGTGTAGCCGCCGCTGTGTGGGGGAGGGACCTCTCCGTGTGCCCCCGAACCCCCACGGGGCGTCCCTATCCCTCCGCGGCCCAAGCAGGACCGGAGGGACTCGGGTGTAACCGCCGCTGTGTGGGGGAGGGACCACTCCGTGTGCCCCCTGACCCCCACGGGGCGTCCCTATCCCTCCGCGGCGCAGGTAGGACCAGATGGACTCGGGTGTAACCGCCGCTGTGTGGGGGAGGGACCTCTCCGTGTGTCCCCAAACCCCCCCGGGGCGTCCCTATCCCTCCGCGGCCCATGCAGAACCGGAGGGACTCGGGTGTAACCGCCGCTGTGTGGGGGAGGGACCTCCCCGTGTGTCCCCAAACCCCCACGGGGCGTCCCTATCCCTCTGCGGCCAAGGCAGGACCGGAGGGACTCTGGTGTAGCCGCCACTGTGTGGGGGAGGGACCTCTCCGTGTGCCCCAAAACCCCCACGGGGCGTCCCTATCCCTCCGCGGTCCAGGCAGGACCGGAGGGACTCGGGTGTAACCGCCGCTGTGTGGGGGAGGGACCTCTCCGTGTGCCCCCTAACCCCCACGGGGCGTCCCTATCCCTCCGCGGCCCAGGCAAGACCGGAGGGACTCAGGGGTAGCCGCCGTTGTGTGGGGAAGGGACCTCTTCGTGTGCCCCAAAACCCCCACGGGGCGTCCCTATCCCTCCGCGGCCAAGGCAGGACCGGAGGGACTCGGGTGTAGCCGCCGCTGTGTGGGGGAGGGACCTCTCCGTGTACCCCGAAAACCCCCACGGGGCGTCCCTATCCCTCCGCGGCCCAGGCACGACCGGAGGGACTCGGGTGTAACCGCCGCTGTGTGGGGAAGGACCCCTCCGTATGCCCCCAAACCCCCAGGAGGCGTCCCTACCCCTCCGCGGCCCCGGCAGGACCGGAGGGACTCGGGTGTAACCGCCGCTGTGTGGGGAAGGGACCTCTCCGTGTGCCCCCTAACCCTCACGGGGCGTCCCTATCCCTCCGCGGCCCAGGCAGGACCGGAGGGACTCGGGTGTAACCGCCGTTGTGTGGGGGAGGGACCTCTCCATGTGCCCCAAAACCCCCACGGGGCGTCCCTATCCCTCCGCGGCCCAGGCAGGACCGGAGGGACTCGGGTGTAAACACCGCTGTGTGGGGGAGGGACCTCTCCGTGTGCCCCCCAACCCCCACGGGGCGTCCCTATCCCTCCGCGGCCCAGTCAGGACCGGAGGGACCCGGGTGTAACCGCCGCTGTGTGGGGGAGGGACCTCTCCGTGTGCCCCCTAACCCCCACGGAGCGTCCCTATCCCTCCGCGGCCCAGGCAGGACCGGAGGGACTCTGGTGTAGCCGCCACTGTGTGGGGGAGGGACCTCTCCGTGTGCCCCAAAACCCCCACGGGGCGTCCCTATCCCTCCGCGGCCCAAGCAGGACCGGAGGGACTCGGGTGTAACCGCCGCTGTGTGGGGGAGGGACCTCTCCGTGTGCCCCCTAACCCCCACGGGGCGTCCCTATCCCTCCGCGGCCCAGGCAAGACCAGAGGGACTCAGGGGTAGCCGCCGTTGTGTGGGGGAGGGACCTCTTCGTGTGTCCCCAAACCCCCACGGGGCGTCCCTATCCCTCCGCGGCCCGGGCAGGACCGGAGGGACTCTGGTGTAGCCGCCACTGTGTGGGGGAGGGACCTCTCCGTGTGCCCCAAAACCCCCACGGGGCGTCCCTATCCCTCCGCGGCCCAGGCAGGACCGGAGGGACTCTGGTGTAACCGCCGTTGTGTGGGGGAGGGACCTCTTCGTGTGTCCCCAAACCCCCACGGGGCGTCCCTATCCCTCCGCGGCCCAGGCAGGACCGGAGGGACTCTGGTGTAGCCGCCACTGTGTGGGGGAGGGACCTCTCCGTGTGCCCCCCAACCCCCACGGGGCGTCCCTATCCCTCCGCGGCCCGGGCAGGACCGGAGGGACGCAGGTGTAACCGCCGCTGTGTGGGGGAGGGACCTCTCCGTGTGCCCCCTAACCCCCAGGGGGCGTCCCTATCCCTCCGCGGCCCAGGCAGGACCGGAGGGACTCAGGTGTAGCCGCCGTTGTGTGGGGGAGGGACCTCTCCGTGTGTCCCCAAACCCCCACGGGTCGTCCCTATCCGTCCGCGGCCCAGGCAGGACCGGAGGGACTCTGGTGTAGCCGCCACTGTGTGGGGGAGGGACCTCTCCGTGTGCGCCAAAACCCCCACGGGGCGTCCCTATCCCTCCGCGGCCCAGGCAGGACCGGAGGGACTCGGGTGTAACCGCCACTGTGTGGGGAAGGGACCTCTCCGTGTGCGCCAAAACCCCCACGGGGCGTCCCTACCCCTCCGCGGCCCCGGCACGACCGGAGGGACTCGGGTGTAATCGCCGCTGTGTGGGGAAGGGACCTCTCCGTGTGCCCCCTAACACTCACGGGGAGTCCCTATCCCTCCGCGGCCCAGACAGGACCGGAGGGACTCGGGTGTAACCGCCGCTGTGTGGGGGAGGGACCTCTCCGTGTGCCCCCTAACCCCCACGGGGCGTCCCTATCCCTCCGCGGCCCAGGCAAGACCGGAGGGACTCAGGGGTAGCCGCCGTTGTGTGGGGAAGGGACCTCTTCGTGTGCCCCAAAACCCCCACGGGGCGTCTCTATCCCTCCGCGGCCAAGGCAGGACCGGAGGGACTCGGGTGTAACCGCCGCTGTGTGGGGGAGGGACCTCTCCGTGTGCCCCCTAACCCCCACGGGGCGTCCCTATCCCTCCGCGGCCCAGGCAGGACCGGAGGGACTCGGGTGTAACCGCCGCTGTGTGGGGGAGGGACCTCTCCGTGTGCCCCCTAACCCCCACGGGGCGTCCCTATCCCTCCGCGGCCCAGGCAGGACCGGAGGGACTCGGGTGTAACAGCCGTTGTGTGGGAGACGGACCTCTCCGTGTGTCCCCAAACCCCCACGGGGCGTCCCTATCCCTCCGCGGTCCAGGCAGGACCGGAGGGACTCAGGTGTAGCCGCCGCTGTGTGGGGGAGGGACCTCTCCGTGTGCCCCCAAACCCCCACGGGGCGTCCCTATCCCTCCGCGGCCCAGGCAGGACCGGAGGGACGCGGGTGTAGCCGCCGCTGTGTGGGGGAGGGACCTCTCCGCGTGCCCCCAAACCTCCACGGGGCGTCCCTATCCCTCCGCGGCCCAGGCAGGACCGGAGGGACTCGGGTGTAACCGCCGCTGTGTGGGGGAGGGACCTCTCCGTGTGTCCCCAAACCCCCACGGGGCGTCCCTATCCCTCCGCGGACAGAAACCAGGAGACGCCCACGCGTAGCCCTTGCGGTCGCAGTGGGGCCGCCCGGTGCCGTGTCCGGCTGGGGGTTCGGGGGGGGGGGGGGGCAGTCCTACCCCGTTCCTATCTCTTAGCAGCAGCAAGCAAGTAAGCAGGCAGTACCGGAGGTCATAACCCCGGGGTAACAGTAGCAGGGACTCAACGTGAGTCCTCTTAACCACGAACAACCCCAAATCCGCCGGGGCTTAACTCCCAAACGAAACGGTATTTGGGGCCCCCGTGGGCCTTTTAAGCCCACGGAGTGTGCTGAGGCGTGACTACCAGCACTTAAAGTCTGGCCTGTCATACCCATTACTGGGCTCGCCCCAGCACGGCTGGTTGAGTCCGGCTCTGGGGGGTGCGCACTAAACTGGCCCCGGGGGGGGGGGGCATTTACCCGTTTAAGCATTAATTATAGCAGTAAGCACTAGTTATTATGTTACATGTTTACGCAGCGCATGTTTTTACCCCGCAGACATGCCCCTTCCAGTGGTGCGCTCACCTTTGGGGCTGCCGTTGGGGGGTCCGGGGCTTTTACCCGGACCTCCGGCCCTCCCTGGTTGTTGGCCGGAGGCGTACATTATACAATACTGAGGTTCTTTCAATAACGTACTTACTTTACTTGATACATAGACATCTGGGGCCTGGGGGGGATGGCGCCCCCCCTCGGTTCCACTAAGGGCGCAACGTCTCGCCGGGAGGGGATGGCGCCCCTCCACGGCACGACACACGGGGGGCCTCCCCTTTGTTCACATATCATTCCCTTTGGCAGCGACTCTGATTGCGCCACCTGCGGTTTGAGCTCGGGGGGCCTCCCCTTACTTCATTTTCATCCAACGTATGCCGACCGGCCGCCCCACGTGGGATTCCCGGAATGGGGGGCGCGGGGGGGCCTCCCCTTATTTCAGCTGTCTCTTCTCTCAAGAAAGGGCCACCAGGACTGGGGGGCCGCCCCTTATTTCAATAATGGTACTGAGTCATCCTCGCTCCACCCCGCATGGGTGGAGGGCCGGGGGACCTCCCCTTATTTCAGTAAAACACTTCAACCCACGGGACCGGGGGGGCCTCCCCTTATATCAGTCCGTAACTCCACGTGTCGGTTGTGTCGCCCCGCATGGGCACAGGAACAGTGACGGGGGGCGTCCCCTTGTTTCGCAGCAATTCCTGGGAAGCCAGACGTCGAGGCTGCAGTCAGGTGCCATGAACCCGGCGCAGTGAGCACCGTAGCGGCAGGCACTGGCCCTCACCTCCGCCCCGATGCTGTCTCCCCTTTATTCCACCAGCTCCCAGCTCCGGTCCAGGCAACCCGCCGGGTGCTGCAGGGCGCGTGGTTGTGAGGCCCGATGTCACGGTTGCCCCGCATTGCATCGCAGGGCAGGACTGGTAGCCCCCCGTGACATCAGGCCCCTGGCCGAAGGCCATAGTGGTTGTGCCCCAGGCCCAGACGGGCGACGGATAGGATGATATCCCCACCCCATGATGTACCTGTGCAGAACACAAGGTGCAGTGGGTCGGGGTAGGGGAGCGCACACGAGCCCTGGAGAGGGCTGGGTCACAGGGGGCCCCGGGTTACTCCCGCATACCCCCACCCCCCGGTGGAGCCCGCCCTGTGCCATCGTGACTCTCCCACGGTGGCCGGCGGGGGGTGGGGCGCGCGATCCCGTGCCCTGGCCGCCGCGGCTGGACCAAGGCACCCCCCAGTTTGCGTGTTAGCCCGGGGGGGACCCCCCCCCGGTTTCACCCCCACACCACGGTGAGGTCACGCGCCCCTGGGTAGCAGTGGGGGAGGCCATGTGTCAATTATTTGAAGGATCCAAACCCTCAAAACAATCAACGCATGGTAGCCAATCCTCTCTACATGAGCAATAAGGCCACACATTGATTATTTGAAGGGTCCGAACTCTCTAAGCAATCCACGCATCGGGCCTACTCCCCTCAACAAGGGGTATAAGGCCATTTGTTGATTAATCAAAGGGTTCAGACACTCCAAGAAACCAACGCATGGGGTCCAATTGCCTATACAATGGGGCTAAGGCCAAGGGTTGCTTATTTGAAGGGTCTACACCCTCCAAATAATGAATGCATGTAGTCTACTCCCCCATGCGAGGGATTTAAGGCCATGCCTTGATTATGTGACGGGTCTGGACCAAATAAATCAACGCAAGAGGTTTATTCCCATTGAATAGGGGTGTAACGCCACACTTTGATTGTTTGAGAGGTCTAGACCCCCCCACGAATCAACACACAGGGTCTACTCCCCGATGGTAGAAATATAGTGTCAGGCGTTGATTATTTGAACGGGCTACACCCCCCAAAAACAACGAACGACTGGGGTCCCCTCCATCTACAAATGGAATTACGCCACACTTAGGATATTTGAAGGGTCTAGAACCTCCAAACAAGCAAAGCATGGGGTTTACACCTCTCTACAAGGGGTGCAAGGCAATGTGTTGAATATTTGGTTGGTCTAGACCCTCCAAACAATCAACACACGAGGACCACTGCCCTCGACAAGGGAATTATGGCCACACAATAGTTGTTTGAAGGGACTAGACCCTACAAGGAAAAGCAATGCATGGGGTTTATTCCCGCCTACAAGGGGTACATGGCCATGCATCCATTCTTTGACGCATCTAGGCCCTCCAATCAATCAACCATTGGGGTCCACTCCCTTCTAGGCGAAAAGTAATGCCATATGTTGATGATTTGAATCGGGTCTACTCCCACTACAAGGTGTAGAACCTCTTGCGCTGATTATTTGAAGCGTCTAGACCCTCAAAACAATCAACGATGAGGTCCATTGCCCTCTACAAGAGAAATAGGCCGCGCATTGATTATTTGAAGCGTCTAGGCCGTCCGGTCAATCAACCCCTAGGGTCTACACCCCTCTACAAGGGAAGTAAGGCCACGTGTTCATGATTTGAATGGTGTCAACCCTGCAAGCAATCAACGCACGGGAGCTGTTCCCCTTTACAAGTGCACGAAGGCCATGCAATGATTATTTGAAGGGTCTAGACCCTCCAAACAGTCAACGCACGGGGTCCACACCCCTCTGCAATGGGTATAAGGCCATGCATCCATTATTGGGAAGGGTCTATACTCTACAAACAATTAATGTGTGGGGTCTACTCCCCGCTACACTGGGGTATTTGGCCATGCTTTGATTATTTGAAGGTCGTAGACCCTATAAAAGTTCTACGCATGTGGTCTACTCCCCTGTACAAGATGAATAAGGTCACGCGTTGCATCTTTGTTTTGGATGTTCCAATTCCTCCAAAGCATCAATGTGTGGGCTGTACTCCCCTGTACTAGGGGTGTAAGTCTAACGTTGATTATTGGAAGGGTCTAGACCCACCAAAGAATTAACGCATGGGGTCTACTCCGCTCTACAAGAAGTATAACGCCATGCGTCAATTCTTTCAAGGGTCCAGACCGTGCAAACAATCCATGCATGGGGTCCACGCCCCTCTACAAGGTGTATAAGGCCACACGTTGAATATTTGAAGAGCTAGACCCCGCCAAGAATCATCAACACATGGGGTCCATACACTTGTACCACGGAAAAATGGCCACGTGTTGATTATTTGAAGGCTCTACACCCTCCATAGAATCAATGCATGGGGCCTACTCCCCTCCGCTCCGGGTTCTGTGACGGATCTAGACCCGCCAACGAATCAACTTCTGGGGTCTCCTCCCCTGCACCAGTGGAATAACGCAACCTGTTGAGTGTCTGCATGGTCTAGACCCTCCATGGAATCAACGCATGGGGTCTACTCCCGTCTACAAGCGGTATTCAGCCATGCATCAAATATTTGAAGGGACCACTCCCTTCTATAAGCGGTATAAGGCCATGCATAGATCAATTGCATGGTATAGACCCTCCGGTGGTCGAACGCATGGGGTCCACTCCCCTGTACCAAAGGAAGAGGGCCATGCATGGATCCTTTGACGGGTCTAGACCCGCCAACCAATCGATGCATGGGGTTGACTCCCCTCTACAAAAGGTATATGGCCAGGCTTAGATTGTTCAAGGGTCTAGACCCTCCAAACAATCAACGCATGGGGTATATTCCTCTTTACAAGGGAAACAACGCCACGCATTGTTTATTTGAAGGGTCTAGACCCTGCAAGGAATCGGCGCACTAGGTCTACTCCCCTCTACAAGGGGTACAACACCATGCGTCGATTTTTTGACGGGTCTAGACCCTCCAAAAGATCAACACAAGGGGTCCATTCACCTCTATAAGGCGTATGGGGTCCGGCTTTGAGTATTTGAAGGGTCTAGAGCCTCCAAACAAAACCAACTCCTGGGGTCCACTGCCCTCTACAAGGGCTACACGGCCATGCATGGATTATTTGAAGGGTCTAGGCCCGTAAAGCAACGAACAACATGGTGTCTACTCCTCTGTACAAGAGGCGATTGTTTGAAAGGTGTAGACCCTCCAAACAAGCAATGCATGGGGTCTATTCTGCTCTAAAAAACTCCTACACATGGATTATTTGAAGGGTCTACAACCTCCAAGGAATCAGCGCGGGTCTAGTCACCTCTACAAGGTGTCAGGCCATGCGTTGATTTTTTGAATGGTCTAGACCCTCCAAAAAATCAACGCATGGGGTCCACTCCCCTCTATAAGTGTTTTACGAGTTGCATCGATTGTTTGCACGTTCTAGAGCAATCAACACATAGTGTCTACTCCCTTGTACTAGAGATAGTAGAGGAATGAGGCCGTGCATCAAATATTTGAAGGGTTTGGACACTCCAATGAATCATCGCATGGGGTCCACTCCCCTCTACAAGGGGTATAAGGCCATGCATGGATCATTTGAAGGCTCTTAACCACCCAAACAATCAATGCATGGGGTCCACTTGCCTCTACAAGGGGAACAAGGCCACACATTGATTATTTGAAGCGCGTAGACCCTCAAGGAAATCAACGCACGGGTTCTACTCCCATCTACAAGGGCTACAAGGCCATGCATCGGTTATTTGAAGGGTCGAGACCATGGACACAATCAACACATGGGGTCTACTCCCCTCTATGAGGGGTAAAAGGGCAAGCATTAATCGTTTGAAGGGTGTAGACCCTCCAAACAATTGACGCATGGGGTCTACTCCGGTCTACAAGGAGAATAAGGCCATATATTGATAATTTAAAGGGTCTAGAAGCCCCAAGGAATCAACACATGGGGCCTGTTCATGCCGTTGAGGCTAGCATCACCAAAAAAGTACAAAGCGCCTTGGAGGGGTCGTTGATAGAAACCATTGGCACCACACTCGGATACCGGTGTTGCACCAGGGTGACAGCAAGGATGTCTGCAAAAAGTGCTGCTAACCGTTTATGTTGTTGACATCAATATCTAGTTGGCGTAGGTCACGGTGCGACCAATGACCCCATGCTGCCATGCGCAACATGCGATTGGCGCAGTTCCGGGCCCTCAACAACCCCAAAATCAATGCGACCCACAATTTGACATTTGGATAGTTGTCGTGGATCACCACAAATGCCGTCGTGTGTGGCTTGTGTAGGGTCACAAACGGCTGTACAAAATGTGCGGCATAGGGATCCCACCGTGGCATCGTACATCAACTTTGGAGTGACATTGACCACCAACTTGAAAACCATGTGGTTGGTGACCATCCCATTTATGACTGTGTTGGCCACTTGGGCCGATGCTGGCCCAGTGTAGAGCTTGGTATGCACAAGCTTGGCCCATTTGGGCACTACCCATAGAGGTGTCATATTACCCCACATATTGGAATTACCCCCAAAGAGACACACATACTGGTCCGCCCTCACCAATTGGATGATAACCCTATGCCACACAAGGAGACGTACCATTTGAAGCACCGACACTCTCAATGCGCTGCTCAAGACCAGGAAGTTCTGTGCATTCAACATTGGTGTACTGCCATCACAATTACCTTGGCATGTTTGCATGTGAGCACAATATCCACGGCATCCATCCTCAAATGGCACGTCTCATCCATAGCTCAAGAACCCAAGCATATGGGAGACAACCGCAAAGAAGAACATCACAAGGTCCAAGCCACCGCCCTACAAAACTCCACCTAGCTGCACATACCACTCCGATGAGCCAAACGATGTTACCACAAAAGCATGGATATGGTGTAGACGTCCAATATCTGCCACAGGGTTTGCCACTGATTTGTCGCAACGGCCTTTTTTGGTGATCAATCATTGTTCGTGGATGTTCGGCATTGTTGGTCCTTGTTTGTCGTTGTTCATCGTGCAACAAACGGGCAATTTGCAGGGTTTGGTGGTGAATATATCTTGGTGCAAAGACAAAATGACACTATGAACCACACAGGTGGTGAGCATAGTCCAGTGCCAGCCACACCGTGCCATATGTTAGGGAAAAAATACAACAGAAACATGGACCCATGGGCCAAAGCAACAAAATGAAATACAGAAAAGGCCTTGGGGGCTGCCCAAAAAATCTCTGTGCCTATAGAAGGTGATTCCTGTGATTGCCCTTGTTTGGATTTCAGCTATGCTCGCAGTGGTGGTTTCAAATTTGTTACAGAACACTCCTTCTTTCTCCGCTTGTGCATGCACGACTTCGGGTGATTCACAACAAACGTCTTTTTTGCGTATTGAACCGGAATTACACAATGCTTGCAAATCATCTTGTCATTACGGGCCTCGATGTCACCTGGGTACTCTGCAGCACGCTTCAACGAGGTCATATACCGACCAAGTTTGCGCACGTTTGCTACACGTTTGGCCACAGGGCGTGATGTGATGCCATAACTAAAACAAAAGACGGGGAGGGGGAGGACGAAGAGTGGCTACCAAATTTGACTTGTGGCTAAACCTCAGTGAGTCGTGCGCGAGTGTGATTCGTCGTCATTTGCTATTATTCATTGTTGTTCAAAAAAGATGATTTGGCTCTCAATTGTTGCTGTTCGTCATTATTCGTCCTTATTCATGTACAAATTAGTGGTCAACCCTATGTGCAACGAAATGCTCCATGAGGTGGGATCCACTTGGCATGTTGCCTACAAAATGGAATGCGAAGACACCTCATCGAAAGCAACCGCAACATAATTGGGAAACATGGCCACCCGGCCCTAAATCTCCCATGCCTAGGTGAGGAGCGGCATCACCATGCGACACATGCCGATGGCCAATCCCCCCTTGCAGCTTGCAAACTGGCTATCTAGAGTACGGTGCACGGATGGCATGCTACAAATGGGGGCAAAGGTGTTTGGCTAGTAGGCCAAAAAAAACCAGCAGTAGCTTGATTGACACCCGGTTCTTGTTGAGGTCGAAGCCATCCTTTTTGTGTAGCACCAAGAGCAACGTGTGCCTTGATTTTGATGGCCAAGCATGCAGGGGAGTACACGGCAAGCAAAGTAGTTGATGAAGCGAATTGAGATCAAAGAGCGTGACGAAGGATGTCACCATGCCGTCAATCCTAGGGGCTTTGTTGTTGAGCTTGTGCCACTCAAGCATGATGTGTTCCGGCACAAGGTATACAGCACGCTTGGGTTTCTCAAGTTCAGGAAAACCTACAAGATTGTTGATACAGTGCTGGACACCACCACAAGCCAACTTGTGTTGGGTTAGGAAGTGCTGGTAGTTGTGAGAGTGTGGGGACAAGTGCATACCGCGTACCACCCCCACCATATTGGAGGAATGGTTGGCCTCTCTAGGTCTTCAATCAGCAAAATGGCATGGTACGGGCTTACGGTAATGCACCGCATGGCCCTCACGGAAGATTGCCCTAAAGGCCCATACCCGACACCGCCTGCCTATAAAGGACCTTGAGCTACCTTTAACCTTTGACTAGTGCTGTGCCGACTTGTCTGCATGCCTCTATGCTTGCACGGTGACCATGGATGGAAATAAAAGGGGGGGGGGTTGGCCAGGACGCCCCCCCCACTCCTTGGTCACAAAAAAAATCTCGATATTTGGTCACCAAAAACGTGACCCACAACCGGATTTGGGGCAGCCCTCTGCCCGTACATGTGCTTGGGAGGGGGGGGGGGATGATGCAACATGGGATACACAACACATTTGACACGCACACTGCGTTGTGTATGGACCATCACGAATGTCACTCGGGGGCTTTCAATATCATTCACTGTCATCACTCCCAGTGACAGAATTGTCTTGCTCGCTGCAGCTATGACTACTTGACATCTCATTACCACTATCACTATCGCTGCCACTGCCACTTGATGAACTTGTAGTAATAGATGCAAACGAGGGCAACGAGCTAGCCCCATATGACATGCCCGCCAGATTATCATTATATTCACTTGATGCACGCAATGTGTAGCTATCCTTCCTCCGCCCAGCAAAGTGGCTTGAAACAACGGCATACGGAAACAGTGTACAACTACCATCAGCCACAATAAACCGGCAGTCACATTAAATTTGCCGTAGTCACAATAGATGTGCCGTACCGGTAGGGACACACCACATTCCACTGTAGACACCTCATTTGGTCACGATATTTTTTAGGTTTGCACTTTCCCACTATGGCCTTTTGTGCTTTTTGTGAGCCATCATAAAAAAACGACCCCCCAACCTTGTCAGTTGAAGCTTGCTCTGCTAGGCAGTACCCTGTCGCCTTTGAGATGTCGTGCCAACCTTAGGGGGTCCTAAGGGGAAAGGGTGTATAGCCGCAAGCACGGGCCATGTTGGCCCGCCTCCCCCCTTGGGTGTGCATGTCCGTCGGCGATCCAGCGGTGCAGCCTCCGTCCTCCCTGCCTTCCCTTCACCCCCGACCCTTCCCACCCTCCCTTGCAGTACAAGGGCTACCAAGGACAATGCAGTGTATATGTATGCGTGTTGAATGTGTGTACGTGCGTGTGTCCGTTTATGGGTATACAGTATACAGTGCATCTACTACAGTACCTCCCTTCCCTCCTCCCCTGCAAGGTAGTTGGCGATCCAACGGTACATTCCTTCCCAGCTGGCACGGCCGTCGGCGATCTGACGGTGTTGGCCCCTCCTTCCGTGCACATCAGTTGGCGGTCCAACGGTGCATCCCTCCCAGCTGACACGACATTCGGCGATCCGGTGGTGCTGGCCCCTCCTTCCCTGCACGTCAGTTGGCGATCCAACGGTGCATCCCTTCCCTGCTGCGTGTGTCCCTCCCTGCGCCGCTCCCGTCCCTGCCCCCTCCTGCATGATGTTGCTTTTCTTCCAGGTCCAGCAAGCGGCCACGTCTTCTCCACCCGTTGGTGGTGGGAGTCGGTTGCCGCGACGCAGGGAACTGGGACCCCGCTGGTTCACAAGAGGTGGTTCTCCCTTCCCTGCCCCTCCGCTTGTTGTACCAAGGCCAGCAACAACTGCCCACTTCCAGCCGTGTAGCTGAGCGGTTAACCACTTCTACTGCCGTCTGGTCAGGTGGGGATTCGAAATCCTGCCTCCTCCCCTCCTCAACAGTATCAAAGGTAACGCGGTGTCCAGTGAGTGTAGTATATGTATGATATGTATTTGTGTGTTGTGAACGTGTGCGTGCACGCACGCATGTATGTATTTGTGTATGTATTGTGTATTAGGGTGTCACATGTACCTTCCAACACGGCCCCCACACTCCCTTTCATGCTCTCTCCCTCTCTTTTTCTATTTACAGGCTGCAGCTATATCCTCCAGCGTGCGATGGGCGAGGGCTTGACAGCGCCGACATGGGGATCCAAGACACCATCGGTTCTAGGCAGGTGGTCTTCCCTTCCTGACCCCCCTTGTGCAGCACTGCAAGGAAAGTGCAAGATGTATGAACACATGTAGTACGTGTGTGAGTGCGCGTGTCTGTATTTGGGTACACATTATCCAGTACCTGTACTACAGTCCCTTCCGCCCCTCCTCCCCTGCACGTCAGTTGGCGATCCAACGGTGCATCCCTTCCGTGCTGTGTGTGTCCCTCTCTGCCCCCCCCCCCCCCGTCCCTGCTATCTCCCGCATGTTATTGCTTTTCTTCCGGGTCCCACAAGATGCAAAGTCCTCCCCACCTGATGGAGGGGGGAGTAGGTTGCCCCGACAGAGGGAAATGGGACCCCGCTAGTTCCCGGGAGGTGGTTCTCCCTTCCCTGCCCCTCCACTTTTTATACCAAGGCCAGCCACAACTGTTCACTGCTGGCCGTGTAGCTGAGCGGTTAACCCCCTATACTGCCGTCTGGTAAGCCGGGGGTCCAAATCCTTCCTTTCCCCTCATCAACAACTATAAGTAATAGGGTGTCCTGTGAGCGTATAATACTTATTGTGTGTATTTTTGTGTTGTGAATGGGTGTGTGCACGTGTGTATGTATGCATGCATGTATATATTCCAGCCCGACCCTACTTACCACCGACTAGGTTACTGAGTATGAGGTATGTGTGTATGTATGTATTGTGTGTTAGGGTGACACATGTACCTTACTGCACGACCCCCATACTCCCTTTCAATCCCTCTCCCTTTCTCTTTCTTTCTACAGGCTGCAACGATATCCTCCCCCGGGTGATGGGGGAGGACTTGACACTGCTGCCATGGGGATCCGGGACCCCATCGGTTCCCGGCAGGTGGTCCGCCCTTCCTAAGCCCCCCCCCCCCGTGCCACAGTCGGTTACACCAACAAGGGGAACTGGGACCCCACTGGTTCACAGCAGGTGGTCCACCCTTCCCCGCCCCTTCTACGCTTCTAGCCC
This sequence comes from Eutreptiella sp. 'Long Island Sound 2002', assembly GCA_964036045.1. NCBI lineage: Eukaryota > Euglenozoa > Euglenophyceae > Eutreptiales > Eutreptiaceae > Eutreptiella > Eutreptiella sp. 'Long Island Sound 2002'. The sequence goes on along the minus strand of OZ038380.1, from coordinate 98,077,279 downwards.
CACCAACCCTCACTACCCACCGTCGGCTGTGTGGCCGAGCGGTCAACCCCCTATGCTGCCGAGTGGTCGGCGGGGGTTCAAATCCCTCCTTCTCCCTCCTCTCAACAACACCAAAGGTTAAAGGGTACCGGTGAGTGTAATGTATGTAAAAAAGTATCTACGTGTGTCGATGTATTGTTTGTATCTACGTGTGTTTATGTGTCGTATGTATATGTGTGTGTCTATGTATTGTATGTATATATGTGTGTCGATGTGTTTGCATATCTATGTGTTTGCGAACGTGTGCATGCACCTGTGTATATGTATCAGTGTGTATGCATGTAACCCTAGATACATTATGCCACCCACGCCCTATCCTAGAGCCCTTGTTCACGCTCTTTCTTCCCTTTAGGTCCAGAGACATCCCTTCAGAGGAGGGGGGAGTCGGCGACCCCGACAGGGGGGGCTGGGACCCCTCGGGTACCCGGCGGGTATGCCTCCTATTTCCCTCCGCTTCGCCATGTGTTCCACAACCTGCCCATACTACCCGCCGACTGAGTAGTATGTATTTATCTTTTTGTGTGTTAGAGTGACACATGCACTTTACTAGGTCTTCACCCCCCCCCCCTGTGCAGCACTCCTCCTTCCCAGCACGGACAGCAGCACATGCATGACTGCACTAGGAGGCGGGTGCCCCGCCCACCAGCCGCATGGCTGGGGGGGGGGGGGAGGTGTGCCTATGCCCGGCTTTCCCGGAGGTGCAACCCGTGGGCCCGTAAGGCCCTCTTCGGTGCGGGAGGGATAGCCCAAAGCCCAAAGCCCCCCCCCCCCCCCCCCGGGACCCGGACCCCCCAAGTGGCGCCAAAATTATATCCATTCCTGACGGTGACAACCAATTGCATACCCCGAAGCACCTCTTTCCCTTCGTTGGGCCTCCCACTGCTCTTGATATACTGCACAATTGAATTCCCCAAACATACACAATGCTTGTATAGGTGCAGCCACATCTCTGGAATAGGGTATCCATGGCTAGGAACCTCAAGGACGTCCGAGAACACTGTTACCATGGGACTTGGCCATGGAACCAGCGTGACAGGTCATGTTAGCGCCCTTGTATGACATCCGGAAAGATTGTGAGATCCCTACCTTCTTCAGCCAAAAAGAAGGCATGGGCCACTGGACACTAAGGTCCCCCATCAAATCCTTGGGCAAGTCCACCTCATTCCATAGGTAGCATGACATCTACAGCCTGTCATGGATCACTTGCATGTGCTTGTCGGTGCGTACATCGCAATTCAGATCACAACCAACCAAAGCCCAAATCCTTAATCACCTTTCTTGCCCCTCGCCCAGAAATCTAGGTGTTAATGCGGCATTACGGCCCAGATAAACCCTTGGGGCATTGATATCATGTTTGGGGCTGGAATCTGACCCAAGGGCCGGGGGGAGATGCTAGATGCTTATTTGCTTGCAGTGCACAAGGGCGTCCATTGCCTTACATAAAGCCCCTATACCCATCCTGGCACCAAGCGCTGGCACCAATCATTGGGAGGGGATATGATTGGCCCTGTGCACTCTGCACAGAGCTGATCGTATCTCCTCACCTCCCTGTGCACTTTACAGAGGATCGTGCACTTTACCCAGGATCGACCATATCTCCTCAGGGCCTTGAGCACTTGGCACAGGCCAACGATATCACACACACAGACGTGCACTCTGCACAGAGCTGATCGTATCTCCTCACCTCCCTGTGCACTTTACAGAGGATCGTGCACTTTACCCAGGATCGACCATATCTCCTCAGGGCCTTGAGCACTTGGCACAGGCCAACGATATCACACACACAGACACACAGAGGGGGAAGGGAACTTACGTACACACACACTTTGTGAGAGAAACCAACGAACCGACGACCAATGTGGACAGGCACAGCAGGCAGTCAAAAGGCTCTGGCTTCAAAACACCTCATCAGGCCATCAAAACAGGGAAAGTCATGTGGCTAGGCGCCTTTCGAAAAAAATAGACACTCAGAAACACACACACAGGCACATGGGCACACAGGCAGACAGGCACACACATAGGCACACAACCATGTGCACACACACACAGCCATTAAAACCTGGACACACCACAGGACCACACAACCGAACAGCCATTCACAAACTAAGGCACACCTTTCAATCTCGGGTTCAAGACCATGGAACATTGTCATAGGCACGGGCGGGTGCCCCCTCATCTTGAAAGCTGGGAAGCGGCAAGCACAGAAAATGGAGTAAAGGTTCCAAGGAAGGACGCGCTGTGCTGTGGTCTCCACGGCTTTCAGCAGTTGCTGATGGCTGAAATTGCTGGGAGACGGACAAGCGCTGTGCGCATACTCGTACACGATGGCAGCACCGCTGGTGTCATGCATATGCACGCGCAGCAGGGTGCCCAGCACGTACTTGTGGTACACCTGCTGCACCAGTTCTGTGGTATAAGGTATGCGTGGCAGCCCCTTCCCATGGGTTGCAGTCGGGTCATAGGGCACGTTACCAGTGCGCCGCATGTCCTGGTGGTACTGTGCTAGGATGGGAGTGAACGGCAGGTCGAAGTACGCAGAGTACGCACTGCAGATGTTCGCCACGAGGCTGTGCCACTTCGCGATATGGGTCGCATTCGCAGCCGCCTGCAGAAGGCAGAAGCAAAGCAGGATGATGTGCTGCGGCACAATGCTTTTGCTTCCACTTCCGGAGAAACTTCTGGGTGTGGCCAAAATGGCCAGGCTTGGAGAAGAATCAAATCAGCAGTGATGCTATCCCCTCGGTGTCCAAGCTGCACACGGTGTTCATGAAATTCACACAGCATCTACAAACTGCGGACAATGACTACAAACAGCACACAGTGTCCACAAATTGCACACAGTGTGTACACACTGCGCACTGCTGTGTAAATGGTAACGCGTAAACTGTTGTGTGAATTACTGACGCTCAAACTTTTACGCGAAAATGCCTACATTTCTTCAGGCGTAAACGGGTGTTCTATGTTGAAATGGAAGTCAACACTGCAAAGGGGGGGGGGTGTTGGAAAACTGATCTCTTCCAAAAAATACCCCAAAGGTTTGCAAGCATCATGCAGTTTGTGGACTCTATGTGCAGTTTCTGGACACCACGTGCAGTTTGTAGACGCTGTGGCATTTTGTAGTCACTGTGTGTTGCACTGTGTGCAGTGTGTAGACACTGTATCCGGTCCGTTGGCACCAGTCCATAGACATACATAGATATTTCAATGACACCGTGTGCAGTTTGTACCCTCTGTGTGAAGTTTATTGACATTGTTTGTGCAATTTGCCGACACGGTGTATGCAGTTTGTAGACACAGTTTCTAGACACAGATTTGGCTCCCCTCAGGAAGTACTTTCCCGCGCCTTCAGCACTCCAAAAAGTAGCCCTGGTGCTTTTCACTCATGAAGCAGCCGATAATGCGAAAAAATCCTGGCAAAGTGCGGGCAAAGCCCCCCCCCCCCCCAGGGCCCTGCACCTTCCACACACTTGCACGGCACCAACACGGGACGTCACCCCCCCCCCCCTGGGCACTGGAGTGCAATCCCCACACCCATTCCGCTGCAACCCCCGGCCGCACATCCCGGGGGCCTGTCGGGTCCCTGTCCTCAGGGCCCTCTGTGCCCTGGCCGCAGTACACGCCATCCGCTCCGTCCGCCCACAGGGCCCAGGGGGCAGCATTGCAGCCACAAGGGCGTGTTCAGCCTGACAACGCTTCGTCAGGGGGTCTCCGCAACAATCCGAGAGGGTTCACAAAGGTGCACTGTGTGTGTGTGTGTGTACAGGCGTGCTCCCCGGGCAGACCACCAGCACAGTGAAGAGTACCGCCAGCAGCTGGAGCTGCATGCAGCAATGCGCCAAAATCCCTTTTGTGACGATCCCTTCATCTGGCACACCCCAGTGGAAGTGCGCCCAAAGGGGGAGCCTGGGGGCGGAGGGGGCAGGGGGGGTTAGACCAAATTAAGGTGAGCTAAGCGAAGGGGGGGCGGGGCTACAGCAGTGCAAAATATTTTGGGGCTTGCAGCCATGTCAGGTCACTGCATACAGCGTCAGCACCGCTGGCCCAAACCAAATCCTCTGCCGATCCCTGTTCCCCTTCCTACTCTTTGCCATAGCATTGGGGTTGGCGCCGCCCTCCTGTCATCTTCTGCGCATCTGGTACCGATGCGAAATCAAATGGGGGATAAACAGCAACACGTGTGGGCAAGGTGAAGAATGGTCAAATGATCAGAAACGAACATGCAAAAGAATGCGGGGGGGGGGGGATCTGCACCACGAACAGCTTACAATGGGCGAGACTGAAATGGAGGGGGGGGGGGGGGTTGCCGTGTAGTACAATTGGTGTCCAGTGCCATATCTTGCATGTGGCCTGCTTGTCGATCACAGTCATTTCTCTCTCTCAGCAGTGGTGGCAGAAAGTGCAGTTTTGTGGGTGGGAAGGTGGAATGTTTGCCCCACTGCTCCCCATAGCAGCATACTGCTACAAGGCACCCACTCCCGGCGCCGGCAGGCTTCACATGCAGCCATGCCCAGAACCGCGAAATTCGGAGGGTACTGCACTATGCCCATGTGTGGGACAGCACAATGCAGATCACCAGGGAGGTTTCACACACGGCAGTCGTCTATAACAGTCCACACATCCCTCTATTACCGGCCCCAGCCCCTTAATCTTGATCAGCGCAGCAATGTACCTGCGCCCCAGACCCCACAAAGTCAACGTTGAGCTCTGCCCACGGATCGTCCACGCTCTTACTGCTCGCAGTTGCGGTGCGTGCTGAGTAGGGACCGGTAGGCAGGTCACTAGTGTCCCTCTGGAACTCCAACGAGCACAGCCTGTCTGCGTTGTCAACAAACTGCGCTTGCCACGATTCATGGCGCCGCACCGAGTCATGTAGGATCAGCAGCCGGTGGTAGCCTCGGCTGCTCTGCCGGCGCCCCGGCTGCAGGTGGACGTCCGTATTCTTGCTCTTCATCTTGGGGCTGGACGTGTTGTGACCGGCGGCTTTCGAGTGCTGTAGCAGCAGGTGATTGCCCAGGATCGCAAAGTAGTAGATGACAACGATGGACAGGCCCATGAGGGACATGCACGTGATGTAGAACACGATGCTGTCCACGTTGAAGGGCGCGAAGAAATACGTGTGGACGGGCACAATGGGCTTGATGCAGCACGGTGCAGTGATACAAAGACCCAAATCTGAGGAGCGATTGGTGGCGAGAGAGAGGTTGCTGATGTTGGGCCAATCATGGCTATCAGCTGAGTAGTTCGCAAACTCAACCGCATGCACGTCCGCGACTTTGTAGAATTCCCACAGGGCAGAGATTGCGGTCTTGGCCTCCAGGCACATTGTTCCATCTTCGGAGACTGTCTGTCGGTAGACACCGAAGAATTCCTGGTTCATACGGTTGTCGTATGAGTAACCCAAGTGGAACTCGCCGCAGAGGCTGTGCTTCGACGGGGTGTCCCACTCGCAGTCGGAGTGGTACCTGGAAATAGTGTGGATCCCAATAGCAAAAGACACTGAACTGGGCTAGATGCGATACATGGGCCATGACTGATACATCATCTGCCAAATACTCGATTCTATTAAACCCCTCCGCAGAACACACCAAAGTAAGAAGAAGGAAGAAGAAGAGGTCTCCCCATCTGGGAGTCCAAAACAAGGGAATCCAATCAAGAAGCTGCACAGCACGCCAGCCCCGTCCCATACCTGGCTGCAACACAAATTTGTACCAACTATGCACAACCACGCCTCCTTAGTTTAGCATCTACTTCTGCTCTGCACATCATGACATTTTGCGCAACTCAAAAATGGCTCACCAGCCCGTCCTCCCCCTACAATTCTCACCAACCTCTCAACTGAACATGAGCCACTCCACAACCCTCACCAACCCCCTCCCAAGCTCACCAGCTCCCTGACTAAACCCGCACATCCCTTACAAGCCCCAACAACCCCTATTACCCCTGCCATTATCTGCACCAACCCGAGATGCCAGTATCTCATCCAAACTCACCCAGACTTCAGATGAAGGCACAAACAAAAGCAGTTGGACAACACAACAAGCTGCATTTTAAGGGGTTGCAAACATATCAGAAGACACGCATCTTCTCACTTGAGGTGGGGATTCAGGCCATATGGTTCAAGCCTGAGACGAAATTAAACTCCCCACACAATGCATTCCCCAGGCTGCATGTGATGGCCCATCCCCCCAGTCAACAACACCAGCGCCCCAACCAGACTTCTGCTTCTCGCTGCACTGACCCAAGCATGACTGGTCGAATCACTTGCCCGTGCCGTGCCGTGCCGGCTCCCCTGATGCGTCCTTCTTGTGGCATACATGTCGTGCACTGGCCCCTTCCAGTACTCATCCATGAACTCGAAGATGATGCCCCCGATGACCAGTCCCTGCCCACGCTGCCCGGTGCAGTACGCATGCTCCTCTATGAATCCCGTCAGCTCTACCAACGCTCGCATCTGCATGTTCTCATCGATGTAGTGGCCTGTGGGGACCCGCTCCGGGTCCTCATAGAGCTCATCAATCGGACTGCTTTGGCCGAACTCAAACGCCGTTGAGGCAGTGGTCAAATCCATGTTAATATCGACCATGGAATCCATGCCGTATTCCGAGATCTATGGGTGGAACCAGAAGCAGTCAGGGCCGAAGCCTAATGAAGAGGTCAGATAAAATACATGCTGTCCCCATCACAGCATTACACCCCTGTAACCTCCGAGCCACTCTCCCACCACCCTTGTGTGCAGCCCAGCTGCTGTTGGTTAACCCCTCTGACAGCCTTGTCATATGCTGCAATACAACATGCTACAAACTTTTGTCCGATGCACACGCGATGCACACCCTTTGTCACGATGGTTGGAAGCTGACATGCATCTGATCAGTGGCGGTTTCCCTTCATACTGCCTGTAAGGCCACGGGTGGTGAGGGTACACAACACAGGGAGGTACAGCAAACAACGCACGGGCTGCTGATGTTACCATTCTCCAAACCCTGCAAAACATATCCACTGCCTGCTGTGGTTGCAGGCGTGCAAGCGTACCAAAAGGGGTGTGCTGCTCTTGTAGCTGGTAAACAGGTCTCCAAAGGTGTTGCCACGGTACGGCTGCACGCCCCACACGTCCACCCCAGAGTAGTCAAACTTCTCCACAAGGTATGGAAAATTGGTGTCAGCAAGAGGGACCATGATCGGGTGCGGGTGGTACCCATTCATTTCGTTCTCTTCGTGGTCACGCACGGCCGCAGCCTTGCCCACGAACCGGAAAAACTCGTCCATTTTGGTTGCGAAGGTATACTCACTGCCCGCCAGGTTAGGCTCGTTGCCCATGGCCCACATGAGCAGCGCAGGATGGCCCTTGTACAAGCGCAAAAGGTGCCGCCAATTGATGAGCACCTGAGCGACAAGAGTGGGCGAGAGAGAAATGGAGCGATCCAAGCAAAAGAGGGAATGGAGAAAGAGCAAGGGAGGGAGGGTGACTGCATGCAATTTCACAGTGACCGAAGGAGGGAGAGGGACAGTATGGGAATGACTGCAGTGCCACTTCAGTACAGCCCAGTAACGCATGCCAATCGGGCACATATGCACGCATGTATCCTTGGGGTCTGTTAGTCCTGTTTATAAAGGGAGAGGGTGTATCTGCTGCACTCGTATTTCTGCACATACTATTCACCCCAGTGCAAAAGACCTCCCATCGGTTTTGTGCACAGTAAAAGGATGGTGAGACACAATCACGCGGGGGGCAACCCCTCGGTTCTTGACGCCAACTACCCCCCCAACTAACTGTTGGCCGGAGGCCCCTTGGGGGGGTTCTGGGAAGGGCGCCGTGGGGGGGCGTCGCGGGGGCCGCTGGGGAGGGCGGTTCCCTATGGGGGGGGGGGGTGGTGTTGGGCACCTCCGAACAGTTGGGTATGCCGCCCAAGTGTGATCCGACAGTTCGCACCGCCCCTTGCCCCAATAGAGGGTAGGGTATCATCGGCTTGGGTATTCCCAGCCACACTGGGAACCTCATGGGGGTGGGTCCTGAGGCGGTCATGGGATTAGAGCTACCTACACTAGGGGCAACAATGATGCCCCTAGTATCTCAAAATATGGGTCTCTAGTACGGCCGGGGGGGGGGGGAGTTGGCGTCCTGGGACCCGCGGAGTCCCCCCCCCCCATGGACACAATTTCGCAGTCAGCCTGCAGAGCTAGTAGGCGGATATGGTTTCCCAATGCATACTAAATGACACCCACAGACCTGTACCTGATGCTTTTGGGTTCTCCTCGCCACCGTGTACATCAGCATCGATACTTTGCAGTGTGCGGGCCACACTCTTGTCACATTTACATCAGGGTTCATTCAGTATTCACCTCGGCTTAAACAAGGGGGAGGCGTGCATGAATACAATGGCATTTCCCTGTGTTGATCTGTGGGTGCTTGGATGCATGTGTGGGTGCATACGTGCATGGACCCATGGGTGTGTGCGTGTTCGTGGGTGGGTGGGCAGTGGTGGGTACATGGGTTGGGTCATAGGTGTCTAGGTGTGTGGGTCGGTGCATGAGTACATCTGTGCATGTGCACGTGCATCCGTGAGTGGCTGGGAGCGCTTACTCCGCATTGCAGGCGTCACAGCGAGGGGGGCGGCCTGTTCGAACATTGACACCCGACCGCGTGCAAAAACTTTTGGGGGTTTGGAGGGGGGGGGGGGTTGGGAGGGTGCCCCGGGGGAGTGCAAGGGTGGTTTCCGCGTGGTTTCAAGGGGTGGGGATCAGGTAACTCCGAACAGTTGGGTAGTTGGGTATGCAAGCCCCGGTAGCCGGACTCACGCACCACCCCTCCCCAAAGAGATAGGGTGCCATCGGCTTGGGTATTTCAGGCAGTGGGTACCGAAAATCTCAGGGGGAAGTGTCCTTAGGCGGTCATGGGGTGGGGTGCACAACATGGGGTTTGCGATACAGAAGGGAGTGGAGTTGTCATGGGGTGAGGTGTGCATCATGCGGTCCGTGGTATACAAAGGAGTGGGAAAAGCCAGAAATTTCGAAGGTGAGGGATTTAAGAATTCTAGGGAATCAAAGAACAGGGAAGGTTGCTTCCCTAAAGAAGAATGTCACCGAAGCGGCACACGCACTCCTTCTGGGGCCGCTTGCAATCCACACAAGTGGTCCAAGCGGCCCATTGTGCCCTTCACTGTGCTGCCTGCGACGGCTTCCGCTTCGCCACATACTTGGTTCCGGGTCCCATTCCCATTCCCCAAAGCGCCGGCCCTTCCTTTCCTTCCCTGTGGCCTGGTTTGGGGTCCAAGTACCCTGTGTGCGTTTGCTTGATTGTCGAGGCCACACCGAAGCGTGGGAGGCAAAAAGGAAAGAGCGCACTCTGTAACCACCGGCGCTTGAAAAGCCTGGCGCTTGAAAAGCCCAAGCGTGGGCGATAAGGAAAGAAAGAACAAGGAAAAAGCAAGAGTGGGCAAAGTGGCTACATAACCCCTGCCGTCTTGCGGACCCAAAGGTGGGCAATGGCTACATAACCCCTGCCGCCTTGGGGGTCCCCAACGCACAATGCGGGGGATGAAAAGCAGAAGTGGGAAGCAAAGGGGGGTGACCAAATGGTTTAACATGTTTTTGCATTTTTGAAGTCCCCTAAAAAATCTGAGCATTTTGAGTATAAACACATGTGTACTTTTATCCACACCATATTGTAAGCCTCAAAAAAATTCTTCGGTGCCTGCGGCGCGCCAATCACTTTGCCCAAAATCTCAAACTGGACAAAGACGGGTTCGAAAACTATTGCAGGTCTGGAGGGGGGGGGGGGGGTTCGGATCCCCCCCCCGCACCACACGGCAAGGGTAATTGGCTTCATGGTAATTCGCACACATTAATTTCCTCAATTTTGGGTGAAGGAAGTAGGTCAAACGGGCACAATGGCAAGGCATAATACTCAAAACGGACAAAAATGTTGCAACAACCACTCCCCCACGGGGGGGCCATCTCCTCGCTTTTAGACGCGGACCCCCCCCCCTAGTAGAAGTGGGCCGAAGGCCCCAAGGGGGGCGGGGGGGGGGGGGCTCTTGGGGGGGAAGGCTAGCCGCCGAGGAGGGCTTCTCTAGGGGACTAGCTAGTCGCTGCTAGTTGCTAAGGTGGGGTGGGGGGGCTAGGGGAGAGGGTTAGCAGAGGAACATTGGCAAGGGGGGTTGCCGAAGGAGGGCCCATTGCCACATGCACCTCCTCGTTCTGTTGCGCATTGTCTCCCTTTTTTTTCTTCTTACATCCATCATGCGCATGCCAGGCGAGGACAGCATCCCGCTCCGAGGGTGGGGCACAAAGGCTACAGGGGGGAGCGACATCGGGATGCTTTGCATCGAAGTGCATTTGCATGCCGTACAACCACACGGTGGTCATACACAAGGTGCCGTGGGGGCCCGCAAGTGGGTGGTGCTGCCTAATCCCTGCATTCTCGGGGGCCCCTAGCAAAGGGGACAAAGTTTTCGGGCGCCTTTGGCGCCACCCTATGTATGGCCCATAGCCATTGACCCTTGGTAACTACGTGAGCCCGGAGGGCAGGGAGGGGGGGGGGTCGCGTACCCGAATCGAGGAGACGGCCCCCCCGTGCACTCCCCATTCAAAAATATGGTTCACAAAGGGTGCAATTTCCCCTGTTATAATTACCCAAATGGCGCGTTCGAGGGCGCATTGTAGGCACCGCACGCGATTGAGTGCTTGGATGGATGAATGGGTAGAAGAGGAAAATAGAGATTGAGACAAAGAAGTAGAGAGAAGGAGGAGGCATAAAAACACACACATAGAAGACCGATAGACAAATGGATAGACAACTAGACAGACGGAATGACAGAAACATAGAGCACGGGTGGTTGAAGGGGATAAGGGGTTGGCTCTCCTAGGGTTGATAGCTCCCAAAGACATGCAAGTGCAATGGGTGGGGCTTTGTCCCTTTGAGGCAAGCCCCTTGAGGCAAATAGTGCCCGGACTTGGGTAGGGAAGAAAGAGTGGTGAGTAGGGTAAAGCCATCATAGTCAGCAGGTCAAAGGGGGTCGTGGGGAGCTAGGGGCAACATCCCTGCCTGCGATGCCCCGCACACGGATGGGCAATGGATGGTGAGGTGAGGTAATTAGGTTGGTGTCACCGTTAGGGAAAGGGTGGTGGATAGATGAGGTCACTGCGCTCTGGACTGGGGCATGCTGCTACTATTCCGCCCGTGGGCATCAGTACTATTCCACCCATGTGAGCACTGTATCATGCCGCCCAATGAGCGACACAACACAACATCATGCCCCCTTTGCCCTTGCACACGGTATTACCCCTCACGAACACACCTGTGGTTATGGCTATGTGTGTAACATTGCATATGGATTGGTTGGTCCTTTGCGCACAGTTGACGCTAGCGATGTTTGTGCTGTAGCACAATACTTCGAAAAAAGGATGCCCTTGTCAATTTTGGGCCAATTGCCTCACTATTGGTGCCCCACTAGGCCAAGCACCACACATCAAAAATCCTTCAGAGTCCACAAGCAAGCAACGATGCCCCAGTAGGTTGTTGAGATGACGTTAGCAACCTCAATGATGGCAATGTATCCCAACCATCACGGCGCAATGCACTCTCATAACCTGCCAAATGAGGGCAGAATTTCGAGAGCCACACAAGGAAATCTAAACCCTAGTTCCTATACGCGTTTCACCGCCTTCATCCCCCTTTCCTCCTCATTGAGCTGCATACCCCCAATGCATTTCAAGGGGGGGGGTGGGTCCATTGACAAGAGCGGCCATGTTTCTTCTTTTGAAAGGGGGGGGGGTCCATTGGCATGCGCATGGGGGTCCATTGCCTCGAATTCTCATCAAACGTCGAGAAGATTTCCTTGTGCAAGCATGTTCTACCCTATGCCATCGCTTCAAATGTGCTTTGCATATCTTTGTGATGGAGCTCATGTTGGCTACTTTTTTGCACTTTTTGTTTGAACTTTTCATTTGGTGCACATGTGTGGGTGCGGTGCTTGCATGTACGTTGTGTTTATTTTGCACTTTGGTGCATACGTGTTGCTCACACCATAGGTCTACTCATGAAAGGGGAGACCACTAATGAAAACTGTAGGGGCTGCCGGTTGATACGCTTGTGCAAGAATTTAGGGGTTGGGAATGAGAGGCCCCCACCCACAATTTTGCGCAATTTTGGGACGGTCATTGCCATGGTGATGGAAGTGAAGACAATGGGGGGTTGCTGGGGGGCAATGGGACATGATCCGTGGGGCCTCACTAGTACGGTCATTGGGAGAAGCCCATGGGGGGGCAAAGGATTTCATGGCACACGGGGTATGTGGAGGTCCAAGTGCCCGTGGCAACCCCTACCCGTGGTGGCCCCCCACAACATGAGGTATTGTCCTTCACAAGGGGGGAGGCCACTACGTACATACCCATAGGGATTAGGTGTGGATACGCATGTGTGCGAATGTAGGATCTGGGAATGAGGGCCCCCAATCCCATGAGTTCAAGCACCAGTGAGGCAACAGTGCTAGAGGCGGCTTCCTGCAACAGTTACAAGGAAGTGCAATAAGCATGGGGGCAGGGAACGGTGGCTCTATACGTCCAAAGAAGCAAACTTAAACCTGACGTCCTAGGGTCCCCGGCAAGCATCTTGTCATGGAACCATAGTCATGGAACCATCTTCCCAGGTGTGGGGACTCCTTGCTGAGAACGTGGAAAGGAGAGCTAAGCGAAGGTGTAGGTGGAATTTTGGGGTTGTGGGGGGTGACCCAAACTATATACCCCCATGAAATGGACAATGCTCTGCCCCTCCCCAAAGGGAAGGTGACCCGACTACCTCAGCGTAACCCCTGCTGTCTTGGGGAGAGGAGAAATGACTGTGTAATCCCTCCCGTCTCAGGGAAAACTGAAATGGCTCCGTAACCCCTCCCTTCTCAAGGGCACCCAAAGCAGGTGGGAATGGGGGCCTCCAAAGTTGAGAGCAATGATGCAGCCATAATTGGCAATAGGCGAAATTCATCCTTTTGGCGCATTCCGCACCACTGGGCAACTCAACCACCTCAGCCGCCGTTCCTTTGGCAACCAACCATGGTTGCAAGACCGGTACAACTGTTGGTGGCCTAGCCTTGGACAAACAATTAGGCCTAGATAGAGGTACAATGTGGACCCCGCCCCTTCATATAACTGGTTCTTGGGTTGGTCGCATCATGTTTAGTAATATTATCGATGTCAACTGTCTAACACTCACACGTTGTCCTGCCCTCCATGTAATCCTACCCAGCAAGACTTAACCACTGGACCCGTTCTCAACATTGTCCTACCTGGCATGGTAGGACAAGACGTAGAATCCCCCGTTGACAACCGGTCCCTACAAGCAGGGGTGTATCGTGCACCGCTCTGCTCCGACGTAAAACCTTGGGTGGCATTTTGAATCATGCTTGTCCTGGCGGTCAGTGAGTTGGTGAGGGGTTTTGTTCGTGATTTTGTTTTGATTTTGTGTCATTGTTTCAACAATCTCCATATAATGTCTGTCTGCTCCGTCTTTCAGGTCTAACTCTGGCCACTTGTGCGGCGTAGTGGAATGCTCCAAACAGACAGACAAATGGACGGACCGACGGAGAAGGAAGACGAGATGCGGCCGATCATCGCTCCCGCTCAACATCCCCATGGTGCTGACAGCCTCCACCAGTGGAATCGCCCATGCCGGTGAGGTGAGGGCTGGCTATGTCTAAGCATCATAGTGACACCTCTCTCCTCATCACCTCCCCTGCCTGGAGCCCGGTCCCTTTTGGCCTACGCATCACCCCGGGTTCCATGGTGGGGGGTTGGTTCCCAGGCCCTGGCTCCACTCCCGGTCACTGGTGCACCCCATGTGCCAACCCCCCCAAAGGGTGTATCTGACGCATTTATGGAGGGTATCTGGCCCAAAACCCGCGAAGGACCACCCACAGGTGGGAGGGGGGCGTATGGTCCGCAGCTCTCGAGGGCCTCGTTTGCCTCTCGTCTGCACCCCTTACTCCATCCGCCCAACGGGCACACCCACCACAGGCCCTGTACGGAGGGTGTACCAGTTGTACCCACTGCAGGCCGTGTGCCCTTTACACAGGGCCAGTGGTGTCCTCTGCAGGCCCTGTGCCATCTGCACAAAGCCGGTTGTGCCCACTGCAGGCTCTGTGCATGCCGCACAGTGCCGGCCACCCCTCACATGCACCTGCACCCCAGTCTAGGGAGGGGGCCGCCCCAAACCCCACCTCGTCTGTCATTTGGGCTGTGGGGGCCCAGACTTCCGCATCTGACCACCCCACCACGGTTGGGCACCGCCCGCTGTGATTGTCCGCAGGGATGGGGAGCAGGATGGCCGCTGTTGCTCTCCCCTCCCCCCCCTTGCCACCCACCGGGCAGCAGGGGACCAGCCTTTGCTGACTCACCTGCCCGCCTCCACTGGCCATCCCTATTCCCACACCACAGGGGGACTCCGGTTGCCCTGGTGCTGGGAGAGGGTCCAGGTTGTTGGGAAGGACCCAATATCCTGCGGTGCAGCCCTCCCTCGGGTTAGGTGTTGGCACAGGGGGATGCCTGCCCCCCCCCCTAGTTACACTCCCACACCACGGTGAGGTCACATACCCCTGAGTAGCAGTGGGGGAGACAGACTGGCAGAGATAGACACAGACAGACGGACGGGGAGAAAGACATGGACGGACGGAGGGGCAGACGGACAGACAGGCGGACAGACACGGACGGACGGACGGACGCCCACAAAGTAAAGCGGACAAAACACAAGATAAGGAAGGAAATCACCTCCTCTGGGTTGTTGTCAAGGTCAGGGTAGTGGACGGCATCCATCGGGAACGTCAAGATCACCTTAACACCATACTTGTGGCAGACATCCAAGAAGCCAGTGTGGTCATATTCCAGGAGGGTGTTGTACAGGCGGACAGTATTGAACAGGCGGGAGATGATCTGCACGCATCAGAGGGGCAGTGCAGATGCGACTAGCATGTGTCCGGAAGGGCGCAAAATTGTAACCTCATAGAGCACTGGCATGTGGGCACTTGGGAGTGCATTGTGCTCCAGACATTGGAAGCTTGCCTTTCTTCAGCCATCAGTAGCTTCCTGCCGGCCTGTAGCACTGAGGACAGCTTCCATTCCTTGATCCCTGGCAGCTTGGGGATGGGCGTTGGGTCCCGCCCCGCCGCCGCGTCGATGAAAGTGACTAGCTGTCTAACATAGAAAGCCCTGCACGGCAGAGGGATCAAACACATGATGTCCGTATTGATCTGACCTGTGGCCATGACACAGTCCCCTACCCGCTGAACCCCCTTGGATGCAAGCCTAGGACAATAATATGTGCGGAGCTGGTTCTCCAGCAGCCGTGACTTCGTCCTCTGGGCAAAGAATACTGAGTTCCACAGGGGAATCTAGGGGAATCTGGTGAAAACTCTGTCCTTGCAGACAAATTCCCAGGCAGATTTTTACAAAACCAGAGTATGCCACACTGGACATGACCGACAAGGGCCACTGTGGCAATGGGTGTCGAAACCATGAAAAACTATAGCAATGCACCTTATCAATCATGAGCCTCGGCACACGCCTGTGCACCCACTGATTGAACTCCCGTAGATCCACCAAATTGACCCCCCCCTACACTGAGCGGAGCACATGTGCGTATGTCGCGGAGTGGCACCAAAGCAAGTATTCACCTGCTGTTTCCAGAGCATACCCCCCCTTGTCCTTCGGTGGTTTCCACTAGAGCATGTGCAGTGCCCAACTGTGTATGCCTAGCGCAAAATGCATGGCATGTTGGCGTTCCTTATCACTGCTTGAGTAGGAAAGAAAATAACTGCAATGTGTCGTAACACAATGTGTCGTAAGATAGGATACGCCCATGTGTACAGGGCCTGAATTTTTTCCTCTGCCCTGAGAGGGAGGGAGGCCAGAAATTGCGCTTTGACCAGGAGCCCAGCCAGGGGACCATGGTATTGATCCATGATGTCGGCATACTGAGATACTTGACGTTATCCCTCACCTTCACACCAAAGAGTCGGGTGCCAACTGGAATCGTGTCGGCCCCCTGGCACACCAGCCCACACTTTTCGATGTTGAGCCGGTACCCTGAGACCTCTGCATACTTCTGAAGGAGCCGGAGAAGAGCCTTAAGGGTAGTTGTGACTTGCCTGGGTGTACTTGGAATAAATAAAAGTGTGTCATCTGCATAAAGAAACAGCTGCACTTGCGGAAACCTTCGTGCCACCTTCTGTATCAAAACTGCGGTAAGTAATGAAAATTATGTCGGGGAAAACGTATCCCCTTGTTTAATCCTTGTTTTTTGGCCGTAGGTGAGCAATCGTTAGCTGATTGCCAACCAAGAAGTGAACAGGTCCCCTCAAAAATTGGATCAGAGCCTGACACCAGGCTTCAGGCACTCCCAGCTGTCGTAGAAACACATACAACAAGTCGTGACTTGTGGAGTTGAATGCTTTTGCAAAATCGATACTCAACCATGTCCCGTCCCTACCGGGATTCCATATTTGCTGGACGTCCTGCAAGTGCGCCTCCATCTGCCTCCCTTTAATAAAACCTGCCTGCTGTCTAGGAACGACATATTCTACGAGATACGTCGGTGCCAATTTGAGGACGCCGGTTAACCACTTTATTTTGCATGTGAGCAACGTGATGGGGCGCTGCCGGTCCACACTTAGGCAGCCTTGTTCTTTCGGGATGCATATGGTCATGCCCATGCGCCACTGGTGGGGCAAAGGCCGAGAACTGGCCATTAACCTCATGATGTCCACCATGGCAGGTGCGAAAAATTCCTTGAATGACTGATAAAAAGCCCTTGTGAACCCATCGTATCGTGCCCTAGTGCCGAGGAAGGGTCCAAGGCCCGTAGTGCCTTAAGCACCATATCTAGGTTGGGTTCTTGCCAAAGTTTTTCGGCCACCCCTTGCCACCTGCGGGTCCTCAGGTCTCGTGTCAAAGGCTGCTGAAGTGGGGGTCATGACTCCCCCCCCAAAACCTGCACAATTTTTGCGCCGTCTCTTCCTCTTCCGTCAAAATGGATCCCGGGCCTGACTTGAGTATGGGCATTTTTCTGCTATGCTGCAGCAGTAGCAACAACCGCAGCACCTGTTTGGACCTATGTTTACGATCCTCCGGTGCCTCAGACTGTGGGTCTCGCCCTGCCAGCGACATGGTGTGCCTGTGTGAGTGTGTGTGTGACGCCCAATCAATTCAATCAATGCTCAAACTGCGAGGTTCAACATACACTACGTTCCCAACAAGCTCTGAACGAAACCATGAGTCCATCGGTTCTTATGACTTCGCTGACAGGCTGTCCACTAGCACAGTGATTCATGGCTTCAGGATGTGGGTAGGATCTCGGGAGTAGCAAAGTGAGCAAGCCCCAGCATTCCTCGTCCCCCCCCCTCCCCGGCAGCGAAAACCAGCCGAATGTGGTAACCGCAGAAATGCCGCAATGAATAAACCACAGTGGGATGCTGTTAGTTGAATAATTGTCTTGCTCTTTTGAGTCACCTCTTCCCGCCCGCCGACACGTCACACATAGGCAACGGTGGTGTGGGGCTGGCGTTTCGGCGTAAGTGACTTGCCTACTCTCGAGTAAACTTTCGAAAAAGGGCTCGGTGTGAGCGACAGAGCCACACGAGAACACATCGATGACGCTAGGCAAGGGGTGAGAGACCGCGCCACCAATGAGTAGACCGACGACCCCGTGCTCGGTGTGAGGGAACGGGCCGCATTGGAGTATACGGGAGATTCCTGCTCCAATGTGAGCAACCTAGCTACTCTAGAATAGATGGAGGAGGCGGGGGTTAACGGCAAGTGCGCCACGTGTGCGCACTCCCCATTTCCCTCTCCGCTACTGGCCTCGTCTAGTGCCATGGCTTGTGGCTTTGGCTATTGACGTGGCCGATACGCCTGCCGCACCACCTTTGTGCGGCAGACCAGCTCTGCCATAGGTGATTGCCCTGAGGGGGGGGGGGACGGGGCCCACGTCGCCGTTGCTTGGCTGCTTGAAAATTGGTGATGTATGCACCGTAGGAGTAGGATTGGAAGGTGCACCCGCATGGGGTGCGGGATCTCGGTCCACTGCTTTGCCGCCCATCCTCAGATATCAAACTGCAACATGTTAGCAACATGCACAGACCAACATTCAACATGCACCGTCACATCACGTGGGGCAACATCTAAAACATTGGCAATTGCCTGCAGTTCTCCCTCTTACCCCCGGGGGGGGGGGGGGGGTAGATGGTGTCCAGAACCGGGGGGGGGGGGGCTCGGTTCTGGACACCAACTACCCCCCCTCCCCCAACTGACTATTGGCGGGAGGCCCTTTGGGGGGGGTTAGGGAGGGGTGCCGGGGGGGGGGGGCGTCAGGGGAGCCACCGGGGATGGCGGTTCCCTGGGGGGAGGGGGGTATCAGGCACCTCCGAACAGTTGGGTATGCCGCCCAAGTGTGATCCGGCAGTTCGCACCGCCCCTTCCCACAAAAGAGGGTAGGGTATCATCGGCTTGGGTATTCCCAGCCACACAGGGAACCTCACGGGGGTGGGACCTGAGGCGGTCATGGGATTAGAGTTACACCATGCCACAACACATACACACACACACACACACACATAAATCTATAGGGGCTGGAATGCAACTGCAAAAGTGTGGTCATAGCAACTCGGGGCGGTGGTCTCGGAGCACACCGCCATGATGGTACATCACCCCTCCCCACTTACACGACACTTGCACCAGCCTTCTCCCCAAACGTTTCGAGGGATGAAAAAGAAGGGCCTAAGACCAAGAGTGACTCCTTGGAACACTTTCTACGGATCGACCTAAGGAGGGAGGGGCCTAAGACCAAGAGTGGCTCCTTGGAACACTTTCCACCCATCGACCTAAGAGGGGGAGGGGCCTAAGACCAAGAGTGGCTCTTGGGAACAGTTTCTACGCATTGACCTAAGAGGGGGAGGGGCCTAAGACCAAGAGTGGCTCCTTAGAACCCTTTCTACGAATCGACCTAAGAGGGGAAGGGAGGGGGGGGGGCCACCGGCAAAGAAAGGCGCAGGAAAAAACCCTTATTTAAACAACTCACCTTCACTTGATGAGCTACTAGAATCATATGCTATGGTGGCCGACCTCTTCTTTGGCTGCCAACTAAACACTTGGTTCCTCTTTCCTACACTGTGCAATGGGCAAGAACACTCTGCCCCGGAAGATGCCTCGGAGGAGGAAGCGGAGGAGGAGGAGGAGGAGGAGGAGGAGGAGGAGGAGGAGGAGGAGGAGGAGGAGGAGGAGGAGGAGGAGGAGGAGGAAACGGAGGACTTGTTCGTCTCGGCGCGCAGAGTTGGCGTTGTGCTAGCGTGGGGTCGGTGTTGGGCCGGCACGGGGAGGGCCCCCAACCATATCCCCTCCATCCTCGGCATCCACGTCATGATGCTTGCTGTTGTTCCTCTTTGCAGACCAGTTCACCACCATTTCCTTTTCGTCTGCCTTAACGCACAAAGCACTCGGAGGTCCGGAACCGGCATGCTTTGAATCAAAATGCTGGGCCATGCCATACAACCAAACTGTATCTCGGCACAACACGCATTGCATGGGGCCGGTTGGTGCATAGATTTCGTGCGGAGCTATGCGCCATTGCACCATACCGCACATTTGAGGACTCCAATGGACAATTTGTTATGATGACTAACACAAGCCTACCTTGTATATTGCGCAAACCTTGTGTGGTGCAATCATGGCTACCACAATAAGCACAGACATCGCGAGCGCACTCTCCAAGGAGGATGTGTCTACCAATGTGTGTTGCATGGCCTGCAGGGCTACATTTCTCTGACACACTTCACACAACCTTGAGGTTGGTGCAGCACTCCCAACCTTAACGGAACATGCCTCATCATTCTGATCAAGGAAAGGGAGGTTGGGGCAACAATCCAAAGTGACAGGGCACTGTCGGGTGGTGTGAGCAATTGCTCTTGCGCCCAAAGCAATGACGCGGTCTGCCTGTTCGTACCACATATGGTCGACATTGGACTTCAGCTTGACAAACGGGCAATCTTGCCCTTTGAATTTGAGTACTTGCTGTATCAACCTCCCGTTCCAGGCATACAACTTTGGGCCACGGTACTCTTGCAGGGACCACTGGCTTGTTTCGCCCCACACGGACCGCTACCGCGTGCCGGGGCTGAGCTTCGAGGGCGGGATCTTCAAAGGGCAACAAACGACGTTTGTATAGCGCCTTGTCTTGCACCATTTGGCGCTCAAAGCATGAACGGTGTGATGGAACAACTTAGTGCAGTAGCTCAACTCCAGAGTATCACGGACTAGGCTCAAAACCCCTAGACAAGGGGCCCCCGGGGCAGAAGTTGCAGCTGCTTGGTTAGGCCAGACTGCTAAATCTCTGCGCCGTGCGCGCGCGCGCGCCGCGTCAAGTGCTCCCCCCAACAAGCGCTAAGGGTATTTTTTTTAATGCTTGTGTACAATTGGGGGCTAAGGGTATTGCTTTTGGCGCTTGTGTACAATTGGGGGCCTTCGGCGCCCATCAGCTCCTTGGGCTGGTTGGTACCTTTGACAACTAACTGCTGGCCAGAGGCCCCTTGGGGGGGGGGGTAGTTGGCGTCCTAGGACCCGCGGAGTTCCCCCCCCCCCCCGGGAGGGGGGGGCTCTTCAGGGTGCCAGGCCCTCGGGAGGGCGCCAACCGCGTTGCGTGAATGCCCTCGTCCAAAACTCACGCCATACATAACTACTGCGTCCATCTCGGACCCTCGGACCCACGCTCGCAAACAAGGGGTCGATGTGGCCGGCTGAAGTCCGTGACGCTCTGGGTGTTTGCA
Source organism: Eutreptiella sp. 'Long Island Sound 2002' (assembly GCA_964036045.1). NCBI lineage: Eukaryota > Euglenozoa > Euglenophyceae > Eutreptiales > Eutreptiaceae > Eutreptiella > Eutreptiella sp. 'Long Island Sound 2002'. Next base: position 98,056,442 of record OZ038380.1, on the reverse strand, counting down.
CTTCTTGGCTTGCCCTGTGGGTAGTGGCCACCGCCTCCATTGGTAGAACTCCACTATTAATTTGTGTCCACCGACCCAGCACTAATACCACTGTTGCAAAACCGCACTGGATCGGTCCTCAATCAAGGTGTTCAAGCATACACAACGTACCAGCCACAGTGAGAAAATAGCTCACTACATGAGCCAGCCTTGGGTCGTTTGTGTGGATAGCAGTGAGTGCTCCAAATAAATTGTGGAGGGTTCTACCCACAGATTATCCCTGATAGCTGGCGTCCACAGCCGCCGGACGATGCTCATGGCATCGGAAAGATATGGGCAACGTTTCACGACATGCTAGTGGTCCTCGAGGGACCCACACAAGGGACAATCTACATCAAGCGCCATGTTAAATTGGAAAAGCCACCCTGCCACGGGTAACTTGCGCCAAAGAGCCTCTACGACAGAAATGCAGTGCCAAAGGCACGTTAAGAAGCTGCAGTGAGCTTCACACCTCCTCCGATCTCCTAGCCTCTATACCTAACAACACGGCTCTTTCCAATCTCACTGCTTGGAAGGTCCACGTTTGGATCGGGGGCACTGAAAATGCGAAACCGTCCCCCTGCCCAGTGGATGCCCTAGTTTGCCGTTTGTCAAAATGTTGTAGGCAGGACAGGAAGCACCACATCTACAGGACTTGAGGCACTGGGTATTACAATGGGGCCAGCCTTTCACCTCGATGAACAGGATATGACAGCGTCTACGTGGCACCGGCTGCCAGGGGAAGATTTGCCACGCATAATCACCACGTCCGTGGCCTTTTCGGCTTTCAAAATGGCAATACCGCATCCCCCCCGCACAGGGGCAGAGCTCCTCAAAATACCGCTCCGGATTTCTGTTTTTTTTTTCAAGTACGTGAAGACTAGAATCTAGGAGCACAGCACGGAGGTCTTTTTATTGTCCAGCGATGGCACGCAAAGGCATCCATACGGTAGGGGACATGGTAACATCCCAGGGCGAACTCAATGCAAAGTGTGTGAAGTGTATACTAGTTATAGATCACTATACCAAGAGGGGGTGCAAGACCTTCTCGTGAGTGCGTCCAGAGGGCATAGTCACGTGCTGTCCCCAGATCAAAACCTCCCTTCCCTGCTTCCTGTTGCCAATAGCACGTTGGAAGGTCCCAATTTCGGATACCTAATGCTGTGCGCATCGCCATGTTAGCGTGCCGCACCACTTTATCCCACGGGAAAAGTTGCAGTGCCCCATGTTTGATAACAGGATAAGCGCATAGATGCAACGCTTTGACCTTTTCTGCTGGTGAGAGGGGGAGAGACACTAGGAACTGTGCTTTCGCTTGTAGTTTCCCGATCGCGCCCTGTGTGTGTGTGGCGGGGTCGCCATATTAGAGAGGAAGGCCTGCAGGGGTCTTTGGGCTGCCTGCTATGAAAAGGAAGGGAGGGGTGCGCGGATATGGACCTCCGTTCGCGACGCTGGGTGGAAAGACCTCGCACGCTGCCCTCGCCAAGGCCAAAGCCTCTTTTGGGGGTGTGTTTATGAAACTTCCGTGCCCATGCAGCCATGCCGCTCCACCAGGTGCGCCAGGCACCGTCGGTTGCCGGGCCCTGTCGGGGGGGGGGGGGGGCTTCCCCGCTGCGCTTCATTCCTCTCCCCCCATTGATGGGGGCTTTGGGGGGGGGGGGGGGGCAGCTGGCGGCGTGCGTGCATAACCCTGGAGGGGCCCCGTCCCACAGGCCTCTTGGGTGTCGGTGTGCCCCCCGCCCCTGGGGTGCATTGGCTGTGTGTGTCGTGGGGGGGGGGGGGGGTTGTGGTGCAATGCGTATGGTGTGCAGCGTGTGCATACAACGCCATAGACAGCAGACACCAGACTGCACACAACGCACACATCCACATACACTACACACACCACGTACACTTACCTGGATGTGACTTTCGAAAATCTCGTAATAACGGTCGAGAACCATATCGCCATACGGCCATTCATTGATGTCGGTGCCGTTGAACACCGGAGAATAGTTGATGCCCCTTACCTCAAACTTCTTCCCATCAACGTACAGTGCCTTGCAGCTCTTTGTTTTGTTGTACTGTGTCTTGCGAATCTCCACATGGCTCGGCTTCTTGCGATTCATGCGCTCCGCATACATGCTCTGCCCCGAAAAGTAAAGCATGTCTACCAAGGCGGCCAGCATCAGCACCATGACGGTGAACGAGAACAGGCAAGCGCAAATGCGGAAACACAGCCGCTTTGGTGCGGCTTGCATCCAGTGCCACTGAGTGCGCCATGGCCGAATCACCTTGGGTTTGCTGGGTACCTGTGTGGCGTACGTTGTGCAATGTGTGATGCATGGTGTTCATGATGTCTGTTGGTATTGCCTCCCTCTCCTTCTGGGGCCAAACCCAAACCCAAAAGTACTCATAAAATACAGAGAGCACTTCACTCTCTCGTAGACACACCTCAATTCCACAAGCCTCAAGGACTTGGCACGAAATCGATTTCTTTTCACTTTTCGGGCACAATACCACATGCGGGTGCGTGTGTTCAAAAACATTGGGACACCCCTCTGACACACCAACAAACCAGGGTGAATCATCAACGTTGGGTCCACTCCCATTTTTGACTTGGAGCAGATGTCCTGATCACTTCTTTTCGCCGCAATTTTGCAGGCGTCCTGTTTCATGCAAGCCAACTGAAAGTCGACCTGGAGAGTCTGCAACATGAACTAACGGCGAAATGACGCGAGCACTGCTTATTGTTATTGGTGATATTGGTGATAATCTTCATCGTTTTGAGGGCAACTTTATCCAGTCATCAGAAGGCGGACACCAATACTTTGCTGCTTCAGTATCTCCTCCCTGCAAATAGCAGAAAACGGCACCTTCGTACTGGGGACCACAAGAACACCCTTTTGTATAGTTGTGTCAACCTGTGGCTGTTCCTGTTGGACGCAACAAGGAGTGTTGCTGAAGGATCCCTTGGTCTGGCTGTGTGCTGCTCCGATTCCAAAAGAGCATGAAAACTACATCCAAAAAACTGTGGCACCCCCTCCACCGTGTGATTCTTTGCTGTGATTTTCTTCCACTAATCCATAGAAGTGGAAAGGGCTTGGCCAAACGGCGAAATGAAAAAGTGCTCACCGATGGGTCCCGGTCATACAAGCCCGTGCGTAGGTCAGGGGGAAGGTACCCCTCGGCTCCTCAAAATCTACATGAAACTGGAACACCACCGTGTAACTCTGCTGCACAACCTACGCCACATGGCAGGAGGAACGCACAAAATACAGAACCACCATTGTCGTGTTTCCGGAGGTGAGCAATACCTGCTGCATGCAGTCCTCATGAGGCAGAATTACCGGGATGTCGCGCTCCACCTGCAAGTCCACCACCTCGTGCTTCTCACGGGGCGCGTAGCTCGTCGTGGATGTCACAGTGCTGCGCCGTCGGATGGTGCGCATTTCAGAGGCGTGCAGGGTCTTCTTGAGCACATCGAGCGCCGGGACATCGAAGCTCTTCTCAGCCTGCAGCTTGTCCGCCATCGCCCCCGCTTTGATGGCACCGCCATTCTCGCCCTCGCCTACGGAAACGCCTTCATCTTTGTTGTCCTTCTTGTCGTCCTCCTCCTCATCCTCGTCTTCTTCGTCCTCCTCCTAGTAAGATGGGTGGCAGTGCTGGTTGAGTGAGTGAGTGAGTGGGTGAGTAAGTGTGCGCGAGTGAATGTGCGAGTGATCGAGTGAGTGAATATGGACGTAGAGCGCGTGAGCAAGAGAGCGGAGGGATGGGCACGCAGATAGAATCGGCAGCAGTTGAAAATACACAAAGATGAAGATGGCCGAGAATCTAGACAGTGGTGGTCAGCAGAGCAGTGAAAACTCGGCTCACCCGCCGGCTGTGAGCGACCTATCACATTTAACGCTCTTCAACCTGTAAACACCGGACACAGGGCCGCCAGCCCTGTGCCAGCCCAGTGAAAAATGTAACTCATGTACAAAAAAGAATCGTCAAAGGGTGTAATTTTTTTTGCGGTACATGCGTGTAACTTTTGTTTTGCGGTAAGTTGTGTAAATGATAAAAAAAATCGAAAAATTGAAAGAAATGCGCACGGGTGGGCCGTCTCCTCGGTTTGGGTACGCGACTCCCCCCCCTCCCCCCCCCCCCCCTCCCTGCCCTCCGGGCCCACTTAGTTACCAAGGGTCAATAGCTACCGGCCATACATATGGTGGCGCCAAAGGCGCCCGAAATTTTTTTTCATTCCCCTTGCCAACATAGCATCCCTCCCCGCCCAGGCGGTGGAGCACCCCAACGCTATACTTGAACCCAACCTTGACTCTAACACCCACCCCAACCCTCAGCCTGCTCCTAACCCTACACCTAACCCTACCCATGACCCTAACCCTAACCCTAACCCTAACCCTAATCAAGACTGAATATTGGGACCGAGCTGGTGGGGGAGGGAACATCAGCTATGACTGGTGAGGGACATGAAGAATGATTCACGCATTGATGGCTCTTTTGACAAAGTGAAATCAGCTTGCAAGTGAACCCCATCACCACGGGGCCCACTTTCAAGGCTTTTTGGACTTCTGAGGGGCCAAAATGCCCCGAAATGGGCTCAAAATGGGCTCATTTCACCCACTTGTGCACCCCAAATGGTCTTGGATGAGGTTTCGAAAAATGCGTTTTGGACCCATTTTTGACCCATTTTTGGTCCCAAAACAGCCCATTTTCAAGGCATTTTGGGATCTTCGGAGGACCAAAATGGGCCACCGCAAGCTCAAAACGGTCCAAAAACACTTGTTTTAGCGTCGCACATGGTCTAGGATCATTTTTGAGAAAAGTCATCTTTTTGCCCCTACTGGACCCTGTTGACCCATTTCGGCATCCACCTGTTTGGGCTTGAGCTTGCAGCTTGCCGCAGCCTACTGGGCCTAGGTATTGGGGTCTAGGCGTCCGTTTGGGCAATTCTGAGGGGTGGAAACCACATAAAGTGCGGGGTCGCGGGTGGAGTAGGTGCCCTCGGAATCGCATTTGGAGCCATGTAGCCCAAGATATGGCCTGTTCTTGGTTTGTGGCTGTCGGCATTTGGACCTTCTGGGGGCCTTTTTGGGCCGTTTCCGGGACATATCATGGAGTTAGAGGGCCGCAAAGAGCTCGTTGACACGGGGAAGTCAAGCCGCACGTGGAGTGTACCCACCGTTTCCCTTCATTTTGCCTTTGTGAATGTGTTCCAGGGCTTTTTTGGCCCAACAATGGCTGTTTTTGGCCCTAAACTGCAGTTTTTGAAACTGGGGTCCGCCACTTGCTAATCCCGTTCCCGGCCGCCACCGTTGAGTTTCTTGCTCAAACCTTTTGTGCTTGTACTTCACACCCATAGGTATCATCCACCAAAATTTCACCGGAATCTGAAGCACCACGGCAGAGTTCTGATTTTTCCCCATTTCGCGCGTGCTGCTGCTTGCTTGCTGCTGCTTGCTGCTGCTTGCTGCTGCTAAACCTGGTAGGTCCACCCTAGACACTAAAAAGGGTTATAAAACCAAGACTGGTTCCACCAGCTCGGTGACCCTAACCCTAACCCTACCCCTAGCCCTAGCTCTCACCCATGAGGGAGGGCAAGGGGAGGTAACGGGAGCCTATGCCCCCCCCCCACTACCCCAAATTGCCCCACCTGGACCCCCCCCCAACCGACCCTCCCAACCCCCCCCCCATCGCCCCTCCCTGAACCCCCCCCCCCATCGCCCCTCCCTGAACCCCCCCCCCCCCCCCCCCCCCAAGGGGCCTTCGGCCCACTTCTACCTGGGGGGGGGGGGAGTCGCGTACAAAAGCGAGGAGACGGCCCCCTAGTGGAAATGCGGCTTTTACAATACAGGCGCAATATGTACAATTGCCGGTTCCATACAGCACCCCATAGTGACCTTAACGATGGGACGCCAAGTCCACAGTGCACCTAGTACTCTGTGTGGCCACCAATTAGTTGGGACTCGGCCTAAATAACATAGTATCACATGGTATCATTGGCACTAGACACAAAATCAGGCCCAAGAAAAGAGTCCTGACAAAGCCATGGCCAACATCTAGTGTGCCAGCACTGGGAACAAAATCAGGCTCAAGAAAAGAGTCCTAACAGGGCCATGGCCAACGTTAGTGCTGCCATTACAGGCCACCAAGGCACTAGGATGGGGCCAACATAATAGCATGCTTCTACGGAAAAGACGGATCAAATGAATGGAGCACAAATGGGCCGGATGGCTACATAACCCCTGCCGCCTGGGGGGGTCCCCAAAGCTTCAGAGTGGGGGACAAATTTAGCAGTGGCCCCCAGGTGGGCACATTGGCTACATGCATGCATTTTCAGTAAAATTGGTCAATTTTTTTTGTGGTAAGGTTGTGTAATTTTTTTTGTCGTAAACGCGTGTAAAAAAGAAGTCACGTTGTGTAATTTTTTTGCGGTAAATGTGCGTAAAAAAATTGTCACATTGTGTAATTTTGTTTCGTAAACGCGTGCAAAAAAAATTGTCAAGTCGTGTAATCTTTTTTTTGCGGTAAGTAGTGTAAACCCGTACTCGCATTACCGCAAAAAAAATACACGACAATTTTTTTGTTACACGCATTTATCGCCAAAAAAAATTACATGTATTACAACATACACACCAGCCCACCTACTGGACAGCCAACCAAGCAGCACGTACAAATCACGAGGTACGTCGTTCCACCTGAATATCCTCCATCCAGCCTTTCCGTGATTCGGAACTCCTCCGCGAGAGGGATCCCCTCTGCATCGCGGAGTCCGTCCGTGAATTCTTGCGGGTCTCCTCTCGCAACACCTTCGCCAGTCCCTCCTCGGAGTTCTGTAACACCTGCTCCTCCAGCGGGGGCCACAGCAGCGTCGCCTGGTCCTTGCCACGGACGCGGGCCGTCTGCAAGTGGAGGCAGAGATTGTGCAGCTGCAACCACAGCAATAGCTCCTGCTGTGTATGCGTGCCTTTGCACTGCATTTCCTGGTGCTGCCGCCAGCAGTAGCGCCGCAGCCACCGCACAAGCTCCTCCCGTTCGCGGGTCTGAGAGCGGAGTAGTGAGAGGAGGCCTGGGGGCGGGGCCAGAATCGGGGTCGCCGGCTCCTCCACTGGGGGTGGCAGCTCGGTCTCAAGGCGTTGAAGGTCCGCCAGCGACCCAACGGTTGCGATTTGGGGCTCGGAGACCCCGGTGGCGTCTTTGACCTCATCTTCGTCCCTTGGAAGTGAGCCCTCGGAGAACCAGGGCGTGTGGGTGGCATCCGTTGGGGTGCGTGGGGACTCTGGCACAACGTCTCCGGCCTCAGCATCGGCTGGACAGCGGATGGGGCGCGCATCAGCTTCCGGAGATCTGTCTGCCAGGATCATGGGGCAGAGCAGGTCGGCGAGCATCGAGTCCATCGGCGGCAGGTGGCGCCTCTGTCCCGCCTGCTGCTCCATCCTGTCCAGCGAGTCCAGTAGCCACCCGAATCCGTCGTGTGCCTCCGCAGGGCGCAGGTCCCCAGCGGAGGGGCCCGTCTCCATCTGCTCCAAAAGCCGCAGGATTTGTTGATGCTGGCGGAATGCCACCTCCAGATCCTTCTGGATGGTTGGCTCCTCCGCGCTATCGCTGCCCGGCTGCTGCGGCGCCAACGCCGGGCCTTCAGGCTGCTTCGAAGGGCCGTTCGGGCGTTCCAGAGCGCTCAGTAGCCATGACACCAGGAGATCGGGGTCGGGGTCCGAGGCGGGGGCAGTTTCGGGGAGCGGGGGCGCGGACACTTGGGGCTGGACTGCGTGCAACTTCCCTAACAAAGACGCAACGTGCTCCTGCTGGTCGTGCCCTGCCCTCTGGACAGCCGGCTGCACTACGGACAGCGGTGGGCCAAACTCTGTGGGCTGCAGCTGGGGCTCTGCAGACTGCGGGGCTGCAGCCTGTGCCGCCAGCACTGGCAACTGCCCCCTTCGCCTTTGCAACTGCCGCTCCTGCTGCGTCAAAAGCTGATGCAACCCTGACAAGTCTAGACTCTCCAGCTGCCATGAGAAGGAAGGAACGGCCTGCGCTTGGGGGGCGGGTGTGGTTGCGCGAGAGTCCAATGTCTCCATTTGGGCGGACGGCCGACTGGGGTCCCACTCCCATCCCAAATCCTCCGGGCTCACACCCACCGACACTGAGGATGTTGCAGTACTGTAGAGAGGCACACCAGTTGGCTCATTGTAGAGTGGTGCAGGCACCCTCGTGGGTGGATTGTACAGCGGCGCAGGCACATATGCGGGGGCGTTGCTGAGGGGCGCAGGCGCTCCCGTAGGGGGTGTGGGGCGTGCACGGGACTGGTGTGCCGGCGCTGGCCCCTCAAACCGCAATGGCTGCAGCTGCGCAGTAAGGGCTTGCGACTGCGACGGCGCGTCCATCGCAAGACCTGTGGTGAGGTGGTCCATGTCTGCTGACTGTATCCAGTCGTCGATGAGCTGCAGAGACGCAGACCCAGTCCAGCCCAACGGATGCTTCCCCAAACTTGTGGAGGTGTGGGTGAGGCTGACAGGCGCTGAAGGCAAATCGGAGCGGCTCTTCTTTGCCTGTGGAACAGCAGTTGCCCCGTCGATATCCCACCCCTCGCTTCCGCCTTCCGGTGGAGTGACGTCAAGCTCGGCGGAGGACTCGATCCATTGCATGAAAGTGTCGACGTGTCTCTTCATAGCCTCTGCAGCATCTGTCTCCTGTTCCACAGGGCTCTTCTCCCCATCTACGGCTGGAGAGGGTGATGCGGATCTGGGAAATGCCGGCTGGGGGAAGTTGTCACCACCATGCACGCCCGCGCGCTCCCGCGTGCTACTCAGTGCACGCACCAACGTCCGGGCCTTGCGCCTTGGGGGACTCAGGCGTGGGTCAGATGTGACTACAGTGACCTTCGCCCCGGGTACCACAGGGCGCTGCAAGGGCAGGGCTGGGGGCTGGGCTGTGGGAGCTGGTGGGGTGCGGTGGCGGAGGACACGCTTGGTGGGGGGCGCACCTGCCTTTGGGGAGTGCGCCTTGCCATCGGGCCACGCCGGCTCAGGCCACGGCTTAGAGGCCACATAGCTGGGGCTAGGCACAGCGCGGCGGGAATCGCTCGTGGCAGGACGGTTTTGCCCTTGTTCCCGCAGGGTACTCTTCCCATTGCTCTCAATTCCGACGGGTTGTGTGGCCGGCCTTTCAGGGCTAGGCTTTTCAGTCAGGGGCCCCGCACCACGCGATGAGCCATGGAGGTTGGGGAGCGGCACCACTGGTGGTCGGTTGCGTGTTGTTGGGGGGTGAGACACTGTATTGCGGGTTTGCCGTGCCTCGGGATTATTGGGATCCATCGGTGAAGACCGAAATCACAGACACCACGAGTGCAGTATGCTGCACAGGGGGGTCGCTAAACTGGTGGGCAACAAGGCACTCCACCATCATTTGTGGTGGATGCAATCCATCTAGGAGAAAGGACCATGCACAAAGCCTCTCGTTGTTGGCTATCGGTTGTTACCCATGTTTTGTTGACTATTTGTTGTTGTCAAGAGATGAGGGGGGCAACAAAAGCAAAAGGAGCACTGATCACACGGCCATTAACTGAAAACAGTACATGAAGAGTTGAGACTCCAGACCAACATACCTGCATCAGCTCGTTTCCATACCCACTTCCCATCATCGCAGGTAAGTCACTACACTGGCACAAGTCCCGGACACAAAGAAACAAAGCAACCCGTGGGGGAAGAGCGCGGTGGAGATGCCCATTGCGCCCTTCCCCCACGGGGTCTCGCCACCCCACCCACCACGCACATGTGTACATGTCCAGCCTACTTCCACGTCACCCCTGTGATGCACCATCCTGGACCAACAAGAGAAGATGCCTCAGCGGTAAAATAGGATCCAGCATGTGCACCCGCCAACACCCCGACGCAACACCCCCATCCACCATCGGGGCGGGTATCCCTTACAACCTATACCCCACATGACGGAGCGCATCTTAGCCGAAAAACTGGGCAGGTCTAGCGCATACCATGCACATTTATGAAGCAGGCCAGGGAAGTGGGAGCGCCAAACCCAGCTCCCATGCGGCTTCCTCAATCCACCCAGGAGCGCCATTCGCACTGCAGGGGTGGCGACTGCACGGTCAGTATACACGAAACCTTGTGCAAAAGCGCCACTCATTGACAGTTGTGCCCGATGTGGCGAAACAATGTTCTACCAGCCTCTGAATGCCCCTTCCTCGTTCGTCAATAGTGAGCAATGTTGATCATTTTTTTAAAAGCTCAGTCTTACCCGTGTGGCTAGTGGACATGAGGACTTGAACATGAGGCTTTCCTCTGAATTTCTGAAGGTTCTACGTGGGAGAGCTAGGCTACAGAGGTAAATGAATTGACCTCAAATGGAGTGATGGCGGTTGTATTCGTGACAAGGCCTAGAGGCAACGTACCAATGCCAGTTGGTGTCGTGCGCTTCCATCTGTCACCGTTCTTTCTATAGAAACGTTGAAGGCCTCGTGTTTTCTTTCCTTGTGGTGCATGTGCCCGCTAAGGAGACTGAAACCAAGCACCAGTCCACGCATTGGGAACCTCGTGTTCTTGGACTTCCTATGAATACCATTTCTCTCTGGGACATCCGTTAGGTGCCAACACGGAGCAAATTCACACTTTTTCAGGGTTTTCTCAATTTTTCGTCCAATGCACCAAAATTTCGTTCCGTAGGGGGGGGGGGGGGGTATGTGTATACTTTTTGAAATCTGTGAGAAAAGGCCGTTTCAGAAATGTAGGGTAAAGGGGGGATAGGTGACCATATTTTTGAGTACCGAGGCCAAACTTTTCGGCGTTTCAGGGTTTTCGGGCCTTAGGCTGCTCCGCACACGCGTGCCGGACACCAACTCATCGGTGTCCCCCTGGGTGCTCCGACATATTGTGGAGTTGGAGGAAAGTGAAAGGAGATAAGTGGATGTGTTTTGACGTGCTGAATCCAAATATTGTGGTCGCTTGACAGCCTGTTTGAGAAATTCTGCGCCCATATGTTGGAGTAAGGGGGATCGGGGTGCGGTGCAGTCTGTCTAAAACCAGACCAGAACAGGCAAAAAAAACCCAACCTGTCAACGGTAACGGCCAATTTTTGAGAAAATATGGTTCCGGACCCCCCCCCTAACCAATACATCTCCGAAAAGCCCTTTTCAAGGGCTTTCCGAATGTACCCCACATACCCTTTGGGACACTCAGCGGGCACAAATGAGGCAACAAAGGCACCAACCCCTGAAAATGCTCCGTGTTGGCACCAAACCCGACGTCCCAGAGAGATTTATAAGCTACTCGTGGAGAAAAGCACAATGCGGGTGGGTACATTCACAGGCACAAACATAATACGATAAAGTTTGATGTGTGACGGAGAGTGTGTGCGATGGGAGTGATGAGGCATTATCAATGTGTTTTGCACATTACTACCTACATTGGGCCGATTTACTTCGGAGCATCACATATTGGCAAACGGCAATCCATTCCTCGTGCGTGGCATCTGCTTGGAAACTACGTGCGATGTTGTGGGCGTCCATCCAACATCACCCATCCTGGCTTGTCGTGGGTCTTAACACCCTTTCTCCTTCCTTCGGAACCTATTCAGGCTTGTGGCTAAGTACTAGATTTCCTCCTGTTGCTACAATCGCACAATATCAAGATTGGGTTCCCATGAATAAGCCGAGGATTGTTTCCGCCGCTTGTGATATTTTTAAGCAACATATGTCAAGGCGAAATGGCTACCTCATGTCGCGGTGTTTACCGCTTTAATCTTTGCCGATTGAACAAAATTTGGTGGGCTATGCTCCTTTCGTAGATGAAACAGGGTAACCACTTTAGTTCCTCCCCGTTCCCATCCATTCGCATGGTGTTAATCTCCCGCTTCAAGGATATTGTCTACCTCGTGGGTATGCACCTCCCAGAGTTTTTGCTGCCTGTGGTGCGTGAGGGCATCACCCATCCACTGCATTTCGTATATGGGTTGAAACTGAAGTGGGAGGTGCACGTTGACCTGGTGGCATGGGGGGAGGGGAAGCTGGCGCAGTTGGGCTAAAATAATTGGTACATGATACAATGGCACAAATTCACATAGAAACTTTGCTCACAAAAGTGCACGAGTCACACAAAGCGGGTACACTTTTTTTGGTACACTTTGGTAACTCACTGTATTGGGGGGCTTGCGTCATTGTTGGTGACAAGCAGTTTGCTGCCCACTATTAAAAACTTTGTCACCAGCAGCCAAATAGTCTGCTAGGAAGGGAGCAATCTGCTCCTAGGCCCAGAACAGGTTGTGGGCCTCCTCCCCATCCGGTGCGTTGTGCGCCCCCAACCGCACGCCACACCGGTTGCGGTATAGAATTTTCTGTACCTCCCCTGCAACCTCAGGGGGATGATTTCCCACCTGGGCCTCCAGGCTTGCCACGAAAAGCCTCCCGAAGGCCATGCAACAGTGCAAAGTGCACAAAAATACCCGGTTTCTGGCTATGACCAGCAGCGGCTCGCCGGTGCATCCTGCCGCATCCAAACTTTTGCGGGTCACCTGATACCGACGCTGATGGGTGGCATCCGACTGTGTTGTCCTCCGAGCAGCGACGCCATTCCACCGCTTGGCCATGTTGTCCCACACTGCGTCATTGAAAATGCTCCCCACTTGGGGAGCCACGCTGATGCCCAGCAGCCGCCGGAGCCACGGCTGGTCCCCACCAAGGAGGACCGCTGCCGGCACCCAGCTGTCGCACCAGTAAAATTTTTTGCAGTCAATAATGGACTGCAGGACCTGTGTTCATAAAAGGTGTTCATAATTCGTGTTCATAAAACGCGTTCATAATTCATCATTCGGCAGCACGGCGTTTTATGACGGCAGTTTCCGAATTATGAACGCGCGAATTATGAACAACATATGAACACGAAAATGCAGACTACAAATCTGCGGCACCTGAGCCCAAATTTGGCCCAGGGCAACCATATCCTTGTCCCCGTGACGGCCATGCCAATGACCCATAGGAAGGCGGGTGTTCGCGCCTTTACCCCATGGTTCAATAGCCCCACTGATAGCTGCAGCCAACTGCCACCAGCGCAAGGATACCCGTTAACCCGCACCACAAAGGTGAGGGGGCGGGTCCAGTCAATAGACTGGCACAGTGCTGGCCGGGATTGCACGTATTGTACCCACGACCGTAGGGGCCAGCAGCGACCCTACAACGGGGGGTCGGCACATTCCACCGGGGGGGACAACGCAAGCGGAGCGGTCAATGACTTCCACGTTGCGTCAAACTGGTCGCGTGTGGGGATGGGCCGTGGGAAGGGCAGCCCGGTGCGGGCGGTGTAGGCATCGCCCCGGCGGGTGATGTACTCAGACAACACGCGGACGCCGGACCGGGGTGCACCCAACTCCAAAAGGAGCCCTATCAGATAGGTGGCGGGAAAGAGGGCCTCCGCATACGTACGGATGGCTTGCACCTTGGTTTTGTGGACGGCCGGGAGGGGAGCTTGGTCCATTGCCTCCGTGAAAGGGGCCCGGATGAGGGGGCACGATGACATCCATTGGGCCAACAGGTCGGAACACTTGTTGTCCCAAAGACTGGTGGCACCACTGAGCCGAACAACCATCACGTTCAGCTCCGTGAAGACGGAGTAAGGGTAAGACATAACGAAATCTGTGGACAAAGAAGCGTTCATAAAAGCTGTTCATAATTCATAGTTCACATATGAGTCGTTCATATACAAAAAGTGAATTATGAACAATACTACTTTTCATACGGGTACCTAGGGCAGAGCCCTCTGCCCACTGGCACTCCTCACCAGTCACCCGCACGCGATGATGCGGGGTGAACCGCCTGAGCCCATGGTGCCGCACCTCCGGGGACCACGCGTGGAAGGGGACCTTCAAACAAGACAAAGAGTGTGAGGTACCACTTGAGGAAGCGGGAGCGTGGATGCAACGACCATTGGCGAAACCGAACGCAAACGGTACACAAATTGGACGGAATTCGCACAAATTCGTGTCAAATTCGTACGAATTTCGTACGAATTTCACAAAAACTTCTGCATTTACACACTTGCCCAGACATTCACTCGTACGAAATTCGTACAAATTTCGTGCGAATTTCGTCCAATTTGTCAACAAAGCAAACACACGGAAATGAACAGGGGGCACACCTTGCAATCACACGGACAGGTGAATGACCATGCCCCAGCCTTTGTGCACTTGAAGGGCCGCCACGCTAGGGCAGTGTTGCCGAGGTGCCACGTTTGGTTGGCCGCACCGGGGGGGCAACGAGGGAGATGGCGAAGTGGATCTCCGACTCCGCATCGACGCTGTCCCCCTTGGTGATCTCAATTTGGTGCATGCCCTCCACGAAAAAGAGCACCGAGTGCTCGGCGACCTCCATCACGGCGAGGCCGGTGGCCGGGGCGGTGCGGGAGAGGAAGGTGGGGTGGTAGGAGCACGTTGGGGGGGCCGGCCGGGACCGCCTCGGGGGCGTCAACGAAGAGGGCCTGGGCAGCATCCCCCTCCCACAACCCCAGCCTCCCAACCGCCTCCTTCCCCACCCATGTACCCTTTGTGAACTGGGGATAAGTGGCCGTTTGAAGGGGGCGTGAATATTCACGCGAATTGACCCAAATTTCGAGGTTTCCGGGGAAGACGCCATATTTTTGGTTCCTTCTGAGCGATTTTGTACCTGCGGCTCATTGGTGGCTAAGTGAAAATGTGAAGTTGGGGCTCATTTGGGGCTCGATTGTGCATTGCGATGTCTTTGTGCTTGTTTGTTGTGCTTTTTGCATGCTAGGTAATGTGCATTTACTGTTTTTAGAAGTTTTGGGTGCTCACTTGGTCAAGGTTCAAAGGGGGGGGGGTACTTTTTTGGGCGACGGCTCAGTGACGGCTCAGTCGGGGTGCTCAGTCAGCTGAGCTGTCGAAAAAAAAACCGCCAGTCGAATCCTCTTGCACTAGGGATTGGGATCCCTTTGGGGACATTCCAAAACCCCAACCCACCCCCGAAAGCCACAAGTTTTCACATGAAACCCCTTGAAAAACACCACTCAGCTCCAAATGAGCCGTTTTAGCCCCAACTGAGCCCCAAGTTCACATTTCCAAGTGAGCCGAAGGTACATTGAGAAGGTAAATTTCTTGCCCCAACTGCATTACGCATCATCCAGTGAAAGGTCCGCCCCAAAAGCATCCACAATGCCTGAACGGCGCCCAAAACGAAAAGTGCCAAAACCCGGCAAGCCTGTAGCCGATTCATAGGCGTGAATTCACGTGAATTCGTACGAAATTCGCACGAATTTCGTACGAATTTCACATGAATTCACGTGAATTTATTCAAATTTCACCCTTGTGCACCCCCTGATTTGTCCTGACACCCGGGGTACGCCCCCCACTGCACCCCTGCATGCACCCTGGCCACAGACAAGAATGGTCTGGGGTCGTGTTGTATTCTCATGTCTGTTTCTTGCGACACCAGAATCGCCGCTCTAGGGTCTGAAGGTGCTCTGTTGCGCAACATGCGCTTCGGCCTCCGGTCACACCCCTCCATGGCAAAGCAGGAGAACTTTGACAAGATTCTCCACTTCTTTGCAAAAAAAATACATGTTGTCGATCCAAAGATGCGTCCACAGAAGTTTGCCCCACTAGAGCTCATTGTGGGCGGTGCCCATGGCTATGCCATGGTTCCGGAGCCGCCCCAAGTCAGCCCCGGACAATCATGCGGAACGCCAAGCGTATACACACATGCTTGCAAAATTCTCCCGACACGTTTTGCACACCGACTCCCAACTTTTTCCTCCTACTTGATGCTGCCTCACACTGGGGTGTTGCGGGCAAGCATCCATTACCTTCTCCCAACCCCTGTTCCGCATGAAATGGATGCAGCAGCACACTAAATCCATACCTTCCCCTTGCTGTTTGCCTTGTCATTGTTTGATGAGGCACGGGTGCGAGTTCATGCAGCGAGCCGTGCCTCATCGAAAACTGATTGCAGCATGGTGCGTGCCACAGTGGCCGGTGCCTTCCCTGTCAATTGTAGGATTAGCTCCCGTGTCCCGTTGATGCCACACAATAGGACACGGAGGACCCCATGGAGGCAATAATCAGGCACTCGCCTATCACTTGCAATGGTCCTATATATAGCACCTATGGCAACAGCCCCTATCCAGTCGGCGTCTATTGCACTTGCTGTGCCAAAGGTAGCAAGGCAAAGAGCACGGCCGCGCATGCACAGCCAGCACGCCGTGGCTCCGGGGGATCGTGCCTTCCAGTCTTGGCAGCCCGCCATGAGCACCTGTGCTTTCCCATGTGCACACAGAAAAAAAAAAGGGACCGCCTATCATTGCTTTCCGTACCTTTAATACTTACAATTGCGCAACTCATCATCAAAATCGATTTCTTGGGAGGCCGCGTAGAGGATCTCCCACTTTGCATTGCCCCCTAGTTGCCACCAAATAGATGGTTGGTTGGGGCTGGCGGTGCCACCAAGCGTGCAATGGACGCACGAGGCCTCGTGCCTCGATGTACCATCCACCCCGATAGGCACCGAATGCAGCCGTCGGTCCCTGGACTGCATGATGCCCGAGGGTGGGGTTGGTCAACACTTGTACAAGTGGCTGATGCGGTCGGGGAGGTAGCAGGCCGCACCATGGATGGCCGTGTCTTCTCCCACATAGGCAGCGAACGCTCGGGACTCCGGTAAAGCTAGCTGCCGAAGCATTCCATACACCTGGTCCCATACCACATTGTACGTCATGCTCCCTACCAGGTACCGCGCCTCTGTCCTAGAGAGGCGCAACAACCGGATCCGCCAGACGGCCAAAATCAACCTCTCCTCCAGGGTGTGCTCAGGCGGGACGGCCCGTACAACTCTTGTTTCCGGGGTAAGCACTATTTGCCCGGTGTCGGGCAGGTACTTGACAGTGTAGGGTGCTGCAAGCTCCTTGGTAACAACTTGCTGGAGTTCTTGTAGGCGCCTTCGTCGCGTGCGATCGGCTACCAAATGGAACGGCTCCTTGGGCCGAGCCCCGTCACCACGCCCCATGGTGTGTGGTACAAACCCTGTGGAAATGGGGAGGATTGTATCGGAGGTTTCTACCATCCCCATGCACAACGTGACTACATTTGGTGACATTCACGTTGACTTCGTACGAAATTCGCACGACTTTCACAGGAATCTGAGCGAATTTCGCCATTTCCATCCTCTTGTACCGTTTCTTCGTCTGAAACATCCTGTGGTTCGTTCCTGTTAGGGTACACGGGTGCAACAATGCAAACTCCCTGATCCTACAACTTTCTGACCACCCACTGCAATCAACACGGCACCAAGAATTGAATAGTGTGCAAAAAAAAAGGTTGCGGAAACGGACATCATGTCCGTTGCAAACTCTGCAAATTGGGGGGGGAGCACCCCACATGTCCTTCAAATTGCCCATGTTGGGGGGGGGGGTGGCAGGCAGTACTTGCATGTACATATATTCATGTATAAATATGTACAAATAACATCCGTGCACGTTAGATGGGACAGGAGGTCCCCATGTCAAAGGCAGAGCTACCCCCCCCCCCCCTGGGGCAGACCTCCGGCCAGCTGAGCCCTGGGAGCTCTGCTCCACCGCCTCGACGAAACCGGCGTCCATCGCCGCTGCCGTGAGGCGGTGGAGGGGGGGGGTACTGCCGGCCCATGTCCTCGTGGGTGGCAGTGACCCGGGCTAGGTCGGCATGTCACGTTCGCCACCTCGACCGCCTGGCCACTCGTCAGCAGGGCCATCCGGAGGCCCGTGGCGACGGCTGACATCTGTCCCGTCGCTGCCTCAGCCTGCACATGCCATGCTTGCAACCCGGCCAACAGGTAACGAACGCCGGCGGGATTGGGCGCCCCCACCCCCTCTCGGCCGCTGGGCTTTCGGGCTCACCCTCCCCTGTCTGTCCCGGTGGCATGCCCCCTATCGCCTTGCGCGCCGTCGCCAAGTCCCGCTCCAGGGTTCTCACCCTGGCAGCGAGGCAATGCTTGTCGCGGCAGACGGAAGCCAACTCCGTCTCGGCGGCCCGCCTGTCTTCGTTGGCCTTAGACACGCGGGCCTCCAGGTCGCGCTGCGCGGCCTCCGCGCGGATCGCGCGGATCTCCAACGTCGCGCGCTGCTGCTGCTGCTCCTCCACCCACTCATCCACAGCCCCCCTTGGCCGGTCACGTGCCGCCCGCTCCGCGGAGTCGCCCGTACGCGGGGGGTTGGGGGGGGGGGGGCGCACCTGTGTCCCGTTCAGGGGGGGGAGGCTAGGCTTTCCGCTTCCGGGCGGGGGGGGGCCTCCTCCCCCCCCTCGACGTCAATGACGTCCACGCTCCCCTTCCTGCCTCCCCACATGGACACGCATGGCAACCCATGCCACGTCCACCCACTCCGGCCTCCGCTTCTCGCACCCCGTGACCACGGACAGACCAATGATGCCAACCGTGGCCACCGTCCGCTCCTCCCCAATCCCCGCCACCCCCGTCTGCACCCGCCAGTGCCCGCTCACAAGCCCGTAGGCAAACATGCCCACCGGCTCTTGCCCACCGGGCAGGTTGGAACGCCCCCGGATCACAATGGGGCAGGGGTACGAGATGCGGAGGTCGGCCTGCACCCCTTGGGCCTCCATGGCGAGGTCCCACACGGCAGAAAGATGCCGCTGCCGCCCGTCGGGCCCGGGCGGCACCCTCGGCGAATAGGCGGGATCCGGCTGCCGGACGGCCAAGGTGACCCGGGCATAGGGGGGTCGAGGTGGGCAGTGCCCGAGTCCTCGCGGGACGGCATGGGCACGGGCACGATCACCTCCCGCCCAGCCCCGTGCCCACGCCCTGCACCGGAGCTTGACTCATTGCGGCCCCGCGCAGTGCGTCCCCAGCGCGCGGAGGCATCGCTGCGCTCAATGGCGGCCTGGCTCGGGGCCTGTCCACCCCCGGAGCCGTGGGCCGCCTCGCTCTCCTCACCGGGCACCTGCACACGATGGTGCGGCGTGAACCGCCGCCGGGCGTGGTGCGGGATCTCCGGGGACCACGCGTGGAACGGGACCTACATACATGGCAAAGTGTGCAAGGCACCATTTGAGGAAGGGGGTGCAAGGATGGAACAATCAATGATGAAACGAACAAATTGGACGAAAATCGCACAAATTGACGTGAATTTCGTACGAAATTCGTACGAATTTCACAGAAACTTCTGTATTCACACACTTGTGTAGCATATTCGTTCGTACCAATTTCGTACGAATTTCACATGAATTTTGTCCAATTTGGCAACAGAGCAAGCAAACACACAAGCAAGCACACCTTGCAATCACATGGGCAAGTCGCTGACCATGCCCCAGCCTTCGAGCACTTCGGCAGCCGCCACGTTGGGGCAGTGCTGAGGAGGTGCCACAGCGTGGTCAGCCGCACGGGGGAGGGGGTCGATCAACATCTCCGACCAACACCATAACCATCCGATCGGCATCTCCCACCAACACCATCACCATCCTATCGCCACTCCCACCAACAACATCACCATCCGATCAGCATCACTCACCAACACCATCACCATCACCCGGCCCTCGATCCCTGAGACCGCGGCGACCCCGTCATTGGGGTCAGGGGCTTGGTTGTCCCTTTCTTCCTCGGCGGTTGGAGGATTTCTCCGACCTTGTACTTCTTCGGCGGCCGGTCCAGCGCCTCTATAGAGGACGGAGGGGGCGTGCCTGGGCCTCCACCTTGCGCGACATGTTTCGCTGCGCGCTTCCTTCTCCCACCTTAGCCAAAAGGCATCCACCCTTGCAGAGTGTACCCTTCGTGAACGGGGGATAAGTGGCCGTTTGAATAAATGCGTGAATTTCACGTGAACTTACCTAAACTTTGAGGTCTTCGGGGGAAAGCGCCATATTTTTGGATCCTTCTTAGGGATATGAGGGGCCAAAATTCTTCCCCCGGCTTCATTACGCATCATCCAATGAGAGTCCCGCTCCAAATGCATCCATCATGCCCAAACCGCGCCCAAAACAAGAGGTGCCAAAATCCGGCAAGCCTGTAGCCGATTCATAGGCGTGAATTCACGTGAATTCGTACGAAATTCGCACGAATTTCGTACGAATTTCACATGAATTTCGTCCAATTTGGCAACAGAGCAAGCAAACACACAAGCAAGCACCCCTTGCAATCACATGGGCACGTCGCTGACCATGCCCCAGCCTTCGAGCACTACGGCAGCCGCCACGTTGGGGCAGTGCTGAGGAGGTGCCACGGCGTGGTCAGCCGCACGGGGGAGGGGGTCGATCAACATCTCCGACCAACACCATCACCATCCGATCGGCATCTCCCACCAACACCATCACCATCCTATCGCCACTCCCACCAACAACATCACCATCGGATCAGCATCACTCACCAAAACCATCACCATCACCCGGCCCTTGATCCCTGAGACCGCGGCGACCCCGTCGTTGGGGTCAGGGGCTTGGTTGTCCCTTTCTTCCTCGGCGGTTGGAGGATGTCTCCGACCTTGTACTTCTTCAGCGGCCGGTCCAGCGCCTCTATAGAGGACGGAGGGGGCGTGCCTGGGCCTCCACCTTGCGCGACATGTGTCGCTGCGCGCTTCCTTCTCCCACCTTAGCCAAAAGGCATCCACCCTTGCAAAGTGTACCCTTCGTGAACGGGGAATAAGTGGCCGTTTGAATAAATGCGTGAATTTCACGTGAACTTACCTAAACTTTGAGGTCTTCGGGGGAAAGTGCCATATTTTTGGATCCTTCTTAGGGATATGAGGGGCCAAAATTCTTCCCCCGGCTTCATTACGCATCATCCAATGAAGGTCCCGCCCCAAAAGCATCCATCATGCCCAAACCGCGCCCAAAACAAGAGGTGCCAAAATCCGGCAAGCCTGTAGCCGATTCATAGGCGTGAATTCACGTGAATTGGTACGAATTTCACATGAATTTCGTCCAATTTGGCAACAGAGCAAGCAAACACACAAGCAATCACCCCTTGCAATCACATGGGCAAGTCGCTGACCATGCCCCAGCCTTCGAGCACTTCGGCAGCCGCCACGTTGGGGCAGTGCTGAGGAGGTGCCACGGCGCGGTCAGCCGCACGGGGGAGGGGGTCGATCAACATCTCCGACCAACACCATCACCATCCGATCGGCATCTCCCACCAACACCATCACCATCCTATCGCCACTCCCACCAACAACATCACCATCCGATCAGCATCACTCACCAACACCATCACCATCACCCGGCCCTCGATGCCTGAGACCGCGGCGACCCCGTCGTTGGGGTCAGGGGCTTGGTTGTCCCTTTCTTCCTCGGCGGTTGGAGGATGTCTCCGACCTTGTACTTCTTCAGCGGCCGGTCCAGCGCCTCTATAGAGGACGGCGGGGGCGTGCCTGGGCCTCCACCTTGCGCGACATGTGTCGCTGCGCGCTTCCTTCTCCCACCTTAGCCAACCGGCATCCACCCTTGCAGAGTGTACCCTTCGTGAACGGGGGATAAGTGGCCGTTTGAATAAATGCGTGAATTTCACGTGAACTTACCTAAACTTTGAGGTCTTCGGGGGAAAGCGCCATATTTTTGGATCCTTCTGAGGGATATGAGGGGCCAAAATTCTTCTCCTGGCTTCATTACGCATCATCCAATGAAGGTCCCGCCCCAAAAGCATCCATCATGCCCAAACCGCGCCCAAAACAAGATGTGCCAAAATCCGGCAAGCCTGTAGCCGATTCATAGGCGTGAATTCACGTGAATTCGTACGAAATTCGCACGAATTTCGTACGAATTTCACGTGAATTCGCGTGATTTTACACAAAAGTTACCAGTGTGCACCCCCTGATTTGTCCTCACACCCCTAGTAGGCGCCCCAGCATGCACCCTGTCCACAGAAAACAATGGTCTGGGTTTGGGTGGTGATCTCATGTCCGTTTCTTGCGACACCGGAACCGCCGCTGTAGAGTCTGATGGTGCTGCATGTCGGTTAGAAGCTGTCTTCTTGTACGGCTTGCATACGTTTGTACACTCATGGGCCCTTGCCCATGTTGTCCCCTTTTGGTCGCATCCCGACCATGCGACCAAAGGCTATCGTCAATGGTGTGGTTGTCCACAGCCACTTGCACCCCTAGTCTCCCCCGGAGGAGGCTTAGGCCCCCGCTGTTGCGCAACATGCGCTCCAGCCTCCGGTGACTTCCCTCCACGGCAAAGCAGGAGAACTTTGACAAGATTCTCCACTTCTTTGCAAGATAATACATGTGGTAGATCCAAAGATGCGTCCACAGAAGTTTGCCCGACTGGAGCTCATTGTGGGCGGTGCCCATGGCTATGCCATGGTTCCGGAGCCGCCCCAAGTCGGCCCCGGACAACCATCTGGAACGCCAAGCGTATATACACATGATTGCAAAATTCTGCCACCACGTTTTGCACACCGACTCCCAACTTTTTCCTCCTACTTGATGCTGCCGCACACTAGGCTGTTGTAGGCAAGCATCTATTACCTTCTCCCAACCCCTGTTCCGCATGAAATGGATGCACAGCGCACTCCATCCTCACCTTCTCCTTGCTGTTTGCCTTGTCATTATTTAATGCGGCACGGGTGCAAGTTCGTGCTGCAAGCCGTGCCTCATCTAGAACCGGTTGCAGCATGGTGCGTGCCACAGTGGCCGGTGCCTTCCCCGTCAATTGTACAACTAGGTCCCGTGTCCCGTTGATGCCACACAACAAGACACGAAGGACCCCATGGAGGCCATGATCAGGCACTCGCCTATCACTCGTAATGGTCCTATATATATAGCACCTATGGCAACAGCCCCTTCCCAGTTGCCGTCTATCGCACTTGCTGTGCCAAAGGTAGCAAGGCAAAGAGCACGGTTACGCGTGCAGACCCAACACACCGTGGCACCATGGGATTCTGCCTTCCAGTTTTGGCGGCCCGCCATGAGCACCTGTGCTTTCCCATCTGCACACTGGAAAAAAAAGGGACTGCCTATCCTTCCCTTCCGCAACTTTAAAAGGTACGGTTGCGGCCTTGCGCAACTCTTCATCAAAATCGATTTCTTGGGAGGCCGCGTAGAGGGTCTCCCACTTTTCACTGCCCCCTAGTAGCCACCAACAAGATAGTTTGTTGGGGCAGGCGGTGCCACCAAGCGTGCAATGGACGTACCAGGCCTCATGCCTCCATGTACCATCCACCGCGATAGGCAACCAATGCAGCCGTCGGTCCCCGGGCTGCATGATGTCCGAGGGTGGGGGTGGTCGACACGTGTACAGGTGGCCGATGCGGTCAGGTAGGTAGCAGGCCAGACCATGGATGGCCACGTCGTGCCCCGTATAGGCAGTGAACGCCCAGGACTACGGTAACGCTAGCTGCGGAGGCATGCCGTACACCTGGTCCCATACCACACCGTACGTCATGCTCCCCACTAGGTACCGCGACTCCGTCCTAGAGAGGTGCAATGACCGGATCCGCCAGACGGCCATAATCAACCTCTCCTGCATGGTGGGCTCAGGCTGGACGGTCACTACAACTCTTGTTTCTGGGGTAAGCAGTAGTTGCCCCGTGTCGGGCAGGTACTTGACGGTGTAGGGTGTTGCAAGCTCCTGGGTAACAACTTGCTGGAGCTCGTGTAGGCGCCTCCGTCGTGTACGACGCGCTAACAAATAGAATGGCTCCTTGGGCCGCGGCATGGTGTTAGGTACAAGACCTGTGGAATGGGTGAGGCATTTATCGCAGGTTTGTGCCATCCCCCTGCCCTAGGCAACTAAATTTTGTGGGAATCTGGTGTAATTCGCACACAATTGGACGAAATTCGTACGAAATTCGTGCGAATTTCACGTGAATGGATGTGTGTGAATATTGAGGCAACGTGAAATTCGTACAAAACTCGTACAAATTTCGTACCAATTTCACGTAAATGTCACAGAATTTTTTCCAAAGAAAACATTTGACTCATCCTTTTGCCCTCGTTGGCCCTCACAAAGCAAGCACAGGATGCAGCTCAGGGGTTACCACACACCCAGTCCAATGGTCATCGTTCCGGTTGAAACACAGTCAGCATCGTAACAGATCAGGGGGCATAGAATACCCCAACTAAAATACAAACAGTGCGCAACAAAATTTCGCAAAGTGGGGGGCGAGTACCCCACATGTCGGTCAAACTGCCCATGGCTGGGGGGGGGGGAGGATATTTGTACATATATTCATATATAAAAATGTACAAATACGTCCGTGGAGGTTAGGAAGGGATGGGTGGTCCCGAAGTTAAAGGGTGAGCTACGCGCCCCCCCCCCCCCCCCCGCGGAGCAGAGTTCCGGCTAGCGGAGCCCTGGGAGCTCTGCTCCACCGCCGCCTCAACAAAGGAGGGCAGCGTGACGCGGGGGGTACTGCCGGCGCACATCCTCAAGTGCGGCACTCACCCTGGGGGCGTCGGGGGCCACGCTTTCCACATCGGCCTGCTGGCCACTGTCCATCATGGCCATCTCAGGCCGCTGGACACCGCCGACATCTGGCCGGCGCATGCCTCGGCCTGGGCATGCGAGGCGTGTGCGCCGGCCAAAAGGTAACGGACACCGACGGCACTGCCCCCCCCCCCCCCTGTCACCCGGGGGGGCCTCGGCACCCTCAGGCCCCTCCCCTGCCTGTGCCGGTGGCTTTGCCTTGCGGGCCGTCCCCGGGTCGCACTCCAAGGTTTTCACCTTGGCGGCCAGGCGGTCCTGCTCCCTGGTGACGTCCGCCAACTGCGACTCGGCGGCCCGCCTATCCTCGTTGGCCCTAGACAAGCGGCCCTCGAGGTCGCGGTTGGCGGCCTCCGCGCTGACCGCGCGCGCCTCCCATGCCCCCGCCCGGTGCAGTTGCGGCTGCTGCTCCACCCACTCGTGCACTGCCCCCCTCTGCCCGTGCCCTGCCGCCGGCTCCGCCCGCTCCGCCCGCTCCACCGGGGTGGCCGTACGCGGGGCTTTCGGGGGGGGGGGGGGGGGGGGGCTCGGTGTCCCCTGGGGGGGGGGGGCGGCCTTTCCACTTCTGGGCCGAGGGGGTGGGGGGGGCGTCGTCCTCCCCCTCAACGTCAATGACGTCAGCCCCCCCATCTTCCGCTGCCTCCCAACATGGACGCGCATGGCAAGCCATGCCACGTCGACCCACTCCGGCCTCCGCTTGTCCCACCCCGTGACCACATTCAGCCCAAAGACCCCAGCCGTGGTCACCGTCCCCTCCTCCCCAATACGCGCCACCCCCGTCTGCACCCGCCAGTGGCCGCTCACAAGCCTGTAGGCAAACAGGCCCACCAGCTCCTGCCCCTCGGGCACGTTGGATCCCCCCATGACCACAATGGGGCAGGGGAAGGAGATGCGGAGGATGCCCTGCACCCCCCGGGACTCCAAGACCATGTCCAACACGGCAGAGAGATGACGTTGCCGCCCATCGGGCCCGGGCGGCACCTTCTGCGTCCAGGCCGGATCCGCGTGCCTGGGGGCCAGGGTGACCCGGTCCCAGGGGTCCTCGGTGTGGGCGGTGCCCAAGTCCTCGCAGGACGGCATGGGGATGACCACCTCGCGCGGCGCATGCCCCGCACCGGTGCTAGCGTTGCTGCCGCCCCCTGCAGAACGTCCTGAGCGCCGCGAGCCCTCACTGTGTCCACTACCGGCCTCGCTCGGGGTCCGTCCACCACTCATGCCTCCGCGCGGCTCGCCCTGCTCCTCGGGCAATCGGGGCCGGGGCTTGAACCGGCGCCGGGCGTGGTGCCGAATGTCCGGCGACCACGCATAGAACGGGACCTACAAACGGGGAGAAGTGTGCGAGGCACCAATTGAGAATGGGGGAGCAAACATGGAACAACGCAACAACGAAACGAAGAAATTGGACGAAATTCACAGAAATTCACCTGAAATTCGTACGAAATTCATACGAATTTCGTATGAATTTCACAATGCCTCAATATTCACACACATTCATTCACGTGAAATTCGTACGAAATTCGTACGAATTTCGTACGAATTTCACGTGAATTTCGTCGAATTTGCCCATAAACAAAGCAAACACACAAGCAAGCACACCTTGCAATCACACGGGCATGTGATGGACCATGCCCCGGCCTTCGAGCATCTGGGCGACCGCCACGCTGGGGCCGTGTTCGCCAGATGCCACAGCGTGGTCGGCCGGAACCGGGGGAGCAACGCCCGACATGGCGAAGTGGATCTCCGACTCCGCATCGACGTTGTCCCACTTGCAGACCTCGACCTGGTGCACGCTCCCCACGAAGAAGAGCATGCACTGCTCGCCGACCTCGATGACGGCCAAGTCGGAGGCTGGGGCCGACCGGGAGAGGAAGGTGGGGTGGAAGGGGGAGGTGTGGGGCCGGCCGGGACCGCCTCGGGGGGGTCGGCGAAGAGGGCCCGGGCAGCACCCCCCTCCCACAACCCCAGCCTCCCAACCGCCCCCTTCCCCACCCACAACACCTGGTCCACGCTGGGGAAGTCCCACCTGGACAAATCCCATCAACGTCCACGGCCTCCTTGGGGGGGGGTGGGGTCCAGGTGCATGGTGTTGGGCTAGTGGTGTCGGTGCCCGCGGTCGGGGGTCCACAAGTTAAAAAGAGCCCCCTACAGCCCATCCTTGGCGTCAGGGGGGGCGGGCAACCCACGGTGGCGGCTGGTGGCCACCATCAGCAGCATGTCCCCCCTCTGCAGCTGAATGGTGTCCCATCGCGCTTCCCCCGCCTCCCCGAGGGGCCGTCCCCGCGTGCACCACCACCTGGTAGTCCTCTGACCAGCAGAGGAAGCTACTCAGGTAACACCCCAAGATGTCCCTGCTGTCGGGAGGGAGCACCTCAGGGTGGGTGGCGACATCGGTGTGGGGGAGCTGGGCCCCACTCCCCACACTTGCCACGATGACGCTGCCCAACGTCACTAGGTGGAGGTCCCCAACCTCAAGGACACTTTCGGTAAGGTGGGGCTGGAACTTCTTGAAGAGAGGCCCCCCCACCCCCGACCCCAAGGTGCTTTTGCTTTGCCAACGCCGGGGGAGCTCAGGATCCCTGGACTGACCTTGACTCCGAGAGGCGGCTCAAAATTTTTCGAGATGACTTTTTCGTCGCGGGCCCCAGGCCTTCATCACGTTGTTCCACCCCACCTCGCAATCCCGTGCTTCCACAAGCCCCCGAAGCACAATGTAGCCGTTCCCATTGGGATGCAGCGTTCTAGGGCGTCGTGCGGAAACCCTAGTTGGAACGCAATTTCCGGAACACCCACCTAGCCTCAATTTTGGGGCAAACCACCGAAAAAAATGGATTCAGCACCCTCAAAAACCCCCCATCCCCTTTCTTTCCCCACATAACCCACATCATAGGGGTGGTTTTTTTTGGGGGGGGTCAAAGAGTTAGAGCACAGTTAGAACAGAGTTAGAACACAGTTAGAGCACCTTGCTCTAACTAGTTAGAGCACTAGTTGTCGCGCGATAACTCAATTATCGCGTAGTTATCGCGGGTAGTTATCGCGCACCCCTCCTCCATCCCTCCCTAGGACAAACAACACAAAACACTTGGCACAAAGCATGTATGGTCTTTTTTCATACAAAGTCATCAATGTCTGAGGCCTTGGCTGCCTCCATTACGAAAAGCCCTTGCTCCAGGGCGTTCATGGACATGCACTGGTGCATGTGGCGGAGGGACATACCTGGCCTCACCAAGGACCAACCCTTGAAACAATTTTTGAGCCTCCTCTTGTAAGGCCCATGCCGATACTCCGTTGGGATGGAGGAAAACTGAGAAATGTTCCTCCATTTCTCGGCAAAAAAAGTGGAATGTGCCAAGCACCAATGGATCCACCTGGTGGGGGACCAACGTGAGTCTCGCCAAGCTTTTGAAAATTTTGTGGTCAACGCACGGTGGCGTTCCACTTGGGTTAGAGTGTACATCTCCCTCACCCTCCAAAGCTCATACAAACCCTCAATGCATTTCACCATGACATGCACAACAACCCATAACATAGGTCCCACAGGGGTCCTCACTGTGGGGACATGCTCTTTGAGGCAATCCACAAATTGCCTTTGGAAGGGGGGGGGGGGTTAGGAAAACTTTGGTGCTCGTTAGATCGAAATCTTTTTCTGTGGCCCCCGAGGCCGAAGGGAGGCGTTCCCTCAGAGGGATGCCTGAGGTCTCATCCTTGAGGGCTTGTTTGAAGGCCTGCAAAGCTGCAAGAGCTTGGGCCTTACCAGGGGTACCAGGGGGGAGGGCCTGAAGGGTGGTCTCAGTGCGCTTTGCAATGCCGTTTAGAATGCGGCATGTTGCATGTTGGTAGTCCCCCGGCCGCCTATCAGGGGTCACACTTCTCAAGAATGCCCCCCATCTTGAGGTGGACTCCACCCCCATTTACTCAACAATCCCATTGGGGTCTTTGCACAACCAACACTTAGACCCAGCCCCCCCCCTTGCTTGCATCCCCTTCCCATCCCTCGTCAAAAAATGACAGTGCAAGTCAAAAATTGGTTTTGAAAGAGGACAACGTCCTCCTCCACATCCCTCACCTCTTGGTTGAGGTTGGCGGAGATGTCCAGGCTTCTCAAAAAAGCCTGTTCATCCCCGCCATCCATGCAAAACCATGAGGCCCATAGCTTCACCTTCGAAGCATACTTTGCCCCCCCCCCCCATACATTAACCCATACATCCGCACGGGTAGAGGATGCCTTCCACAAGGAAGTCGCATCAACTGAAATGACAACAATGGCAACGCCACTAGGGGGGGGTTTCCCAATAACTCGGGCCATAGATATCGCATTTTGCATAATTGACTGCAAAGGCACATGGGCCGCTGCCCTATTGCGGCCTGCGGTAGACTTCACAATGGTTGCTTGGGGAAAGTAGGGCATGATCCGTTGCCGAACGGTCCTTAGGTCCCGTTGTGTGCAACGGCGGGGCATTCGCAAAAGGGCCCGTTGGGAGAGATGCATGCTGCATGCCATGCGTAGCATGCTCAGGGCCTCATGCTCCTGAGCTGTGAATGCAAGATGGCCACCAAGTGGGCCAGACAGGGCAGTGCACGCCCCACCACTTAAGCAAACTTCTCCTTTGGTGTTGGTGCCACACACAAAGTTCGGATCACCCAATAGAACTTGCACCAGCCGCTGAACCGCCTTCAACCGCCGCCGCCGGGCCTTGGGGCACTGCGGATCGGTGTGCCGCCGGAGCTTAGTTGTGTTGAGAGCCCTCAGGGCCTGGTTAACAACATTATCCATGAAGAATAAGAGGCCCTGGGTAGGAAATGAGGGAGGGTTTTGAAGCAAGGGCCCAAACAACACACGCGATAACCCACGCGATAACCCCCGCGATAACTAGGTTATCGCGCGATAACACGCGCGCTAACCCCCCGCAACAACTAGTTAGAACGTGATAACCCCCCGCGATAACTAGTTAGAGCACCCAGTTAGAGCGCGATAACTACCGCCATAACTAGTTAGAGCAGAGGTTAGTGCGCACTAACTGGAGGGGTTAGAGCAAGCATTGGGCACCCTAAAACCCATGGCCACCAGCTGCTGCCGCCACAGAGGCGTGCAGTGCAGCACCCCCCCTGCACTGTAAAAAATCACGGTCCATCGCTCACCCTCCCATGGCAATGGAGCGTGTAGTGCCCTGGTGTTGAACAACACTGGGGCTTGGGGGGTGACCGTGCATGCCCAACCCTCCACCGCCCTACCCTTGCACACACGGGTGTGCCGCTTTTTTTCCCTCAGGGAGGGATTCAGCAGGCCACCACTCTCCACCCAAACATCACCCCCCGTGAAAGACCCCACACACACAACAAGCGCCATGGGCGCCCCATCACGCAAATGGGCGTGAAGGCCCATGGTGTCCGTCCCTTGGGGGCGAACAACTTGGATGCTACACCATGTGAACCATGGTGGAGCATTGGAGGTGCAGTACTCATTCAGGTCTACAACCAGGGGGGTGAGGGCAGGCCTCAGGGTAGCAGCAGCCATGTGGGTCGCCCTAAAATTAGAGGGGTTGAGGTTTCCGCTTCCCACTAGGCCGAAGTGGCACATGTCCACCTGGGCCCCATATCGCTCCTCCCCACGAAAAATGCCCTTAGGCAACCCCCTTAGCAAACGCAGGAGTCATTGACTCCCACTCCTACTCCCGCTACCCTGACTCTGCACCCCTTGCGGCCCCAGCCCCTGCTGGGCGGTGAAGGAGGCAGTGAGGGTGGAGGTGAGGGTGCGCACCTGCGCACCTGCGCCTCAGCCACCCCCAGGCGCTGCTGGAGGTCATCCCCCCTCCTCCGCTGCGTCTCCACCTCCACCCTCAGCTGGGCCGCCTCCACCTCCGCCTTCCGCCTCCCATCCTCGGCCTCCCTCAGGGCCCCCCTCATCGCCTCCACCTCCTCCCTCCTCTTGGCGGCCAGGTTGAGGGCCTAGTCAAGGGCACGCCGGGTGTTGCCCTGGACCTTTTCTGACTGCGCCAAGGCCGACTTGTGGTCGGCCGACCGACCCTTGGACAATGCGGCCTCAACCCCCGTGGCGGCCGCTGGCTCCACCAAAACCTGGCAAGCGTCCGTCACGAGGGTGGCCACACTGGCCCCGAAGGCCTCCATATCCAGGGCCGCAGGGGGGGGCTGGGCCGCCAGCTTCGCCACCTTCGACGGCTTGGGGGAGGGCTTGGGGGAGGGGGTGGGGCCCTTACCCCTATGGGGGGGGGGGGCATCCGCCTCAACAACCACCACCTCAGGCCCCCGCTTCGTCTGCTTTCCCGGCCTTCCCCCCTTGGGTGCATACTGCCGAACCCATTCGGCAGTGGCATCCAACACAGATGGGGGGTGGGGTCATACCCCCCAACCTGGAGGATGCCCCCCCCCCCCTGTGCAGCTTCTGCCACACTTCCCTCCCGGTGTACTCCCCCTCCCACAAAAAACAAACCCTCAACAAAAAATAATTTTTCCTTTGGGTGGGGTCACTCATCCCAAACAAACACAAAAAAGCCGCAATTGTTTCCCGCTCAGCGGCATTCGGCCATTTGGCTGTTTCCCCCCCAACCCACACATAGGAGGGGGGGGTGAGGTTGGACTTCCTCTCCACCCCCCCCTCCTTCTCGGTGATGGTGACCTGCCGGTACCATCCCGTCCCCCCCACCCGGCAGGCCTCATCCCCAGGCTCCCCCCACCGCCACGACGCCCGCTCCGGCAGCCTCTTCTCCCCCTCCAGCTCCACACGGGCCGCCACCGGCTTGGCGCGCCGTGCCCCTGCTGCTTCTGCTGCTCCTCCTGCTTCTCCTGCTGGCTGGGCTTCGTCCTTGACGAAAATACGCGGCAGCTGCAGGATGGTGGCCTGAGAAAAACAAAAGAAACAAAAAAAAAACACGCGATAACTACCGCGATAACTTGCGCGGCAACCTAGTTAGAACGCGATAACCCCCGCGATAACCCCCCGCGATAACTAGTTAGAACGCGATAACCTAGCGCGATAACTGGTTAGAGCACCTAGTAAGAACGCTAGAACCTAGCGCCATAACTAGTTAGAGCAGGGGTTAGTGCAGGGTGTTGTGGGAAGTTCTCACACCTGGTGACATGGGCACATGCCTTGGCCCTCCTTCTTGGCGTCGTCTAGCACCAGGTTCATCCTCCGCAGCCCCACGAAGTCCGTGACGGCGGCATACTCCCCCACTTGCCTCCACTCCACCACCTGGGCCACCCCCTCCACCTCAAGGGCCACCTTGGCCACTCCTCCATACAATCCCCTCCTCACCACCAAAATGCACCCCGGCGGCACCCTAATCCCAACATGCCCTTGCAGGGAGGGCCAGGGCAGTGCCTCCCCATGGCACACCTTGGCCAAGGGGCACTGATCGGGGTGGACTGCGACCCCCCCCCACCTCCTCATTAGTGAGGGGGGCAATCACCTCCCTCCCATTCCCCCACCCCGACAACAAAAAAAGCCCGGTGGTTGTTCCCACCGCGAGCAAGCACTGAGCAGATGGCTCAATGCTGACCCATTGGGGTCCTCCTCCACCTCCTCCTCCTCCTCCCCCTCCACCTCCTCCCCCTCCTGGCATGGCACACAAAGGCCATCTTTGTGGGCGGTGCACAAAACCGCCCGTTCGCAGCCGTAGCACTTGGCTACAACCTTCCCCCTACACCTAACCGCCCCCTCACACTGGACTGTCTTGGCCACCCGGCCACCAGGTGCCCCCAGCTGGGGCCGCTTGATGGACTGGGTCACGTGCAGGTTGGGGAAACGAAGATTCCCCCCTTGGGTTAGCCCAATGGCAAAAAATGCCATGAGGCGGGGCTGGGTCACCCCCGTGGGGGAGGCCTTTAGAATGCCCGACCCCCGGTGGACATCAAGGGCATTAAAAAAAAAAGGCAGTGCCCCTCTTTAATGGCACAGCCCTCTCCACCCAAGAGTCAGGGAACCCCGAACTACTAGAGGGCACAAAAAGAAAATGTGACCCATCCTCCTCCTCATGATTATGGGTTAGCATAATAAGGCAATTGACAATCAATGTGCCCTCAGGAATGGTGTAGGGGGGGGCGTCGCGATGGAGGTGCTGGGGGGTGTGGTCATAGCTCGAAATTTCGGCCATGTCGAGGATGGTGCAGCTCCATCCGACACCCCCCACCACAGTCTTCTTCGCCGTCTCGCGCACACGATCTGCCACCCTTTTGAGGACGGGCAGATCATGGAGCTTGTCGGGGTTGTGCTTGTGGTGGTTGGCACCCCCATAGTTGCCATACCATGTGCGGCGGGTCCCAGAATCTTGGGGCCTGCCAACAATGGGGGGGTTCTCATTGAAAATGGGTGCCTTCTCTGAGAGAGGCACCCTATCCAGGTCATCCAAAAGACTTTGCAGCTGCACATCACTCAAAAAATCGTGCTCCAGGAGGTGGTTGACCACCAGTCTTCCCCCCACAGTGAGCACAAGGTCATTGGGATCCCTATTAAAGGCCCCCAAGGGCTCGGCGGCAACCACCTTCTCCGCCTCCCCAATAAGGGGGGGTGTTGCCCGAAAAGGAAAAAGAATCACCTCCTACCCCGAAATAATGTTGGGAGTGGTGACCCCATACCACTCACGCTCCCACTCCCTTGTGGGGCAAAGGGAGTGCATGGGGAGCTTGTTTTCGGGGTCGTCAGTGCAGACCCGGCGGGTGTTGTGGGTGAGGGGTTGGGGGAACCAACCATCCGACTTCCCCTTCCCCTTACCAGGTCGGATCCTTACCTTCTGCACACTAATCATGAGGGGGTTGTGGGGCTTCTCCTTCCCCCTCCCAGCCCCCGTCTCCTCCACCTCCTCCACTTCCTCCTCCACTTCCTCCGCTTCCTCCTGACCCACATAAAGGGTCGTCTTCGTCCCCGCACCCTTCTCGGCATGGGCGGTGACGGACTCCAACACCGCGTCCACATCCTCGGGATGCTGCTGGATCAAGAATCCAGCAACCCCTGTATTTACCTCTAGCAACTCGAAGATGTAGTTGCTGAGAACCAGGGGGTCTCTCTTGTCGGCCATGAAGGGGGACTTATGGACAAGGAGTCCAAAGTCCACACCATGTTCAAAGCGAGTCGCCACAGGGCGCCTCACGTTTGTGTCACCCATCGTAAACCCCTCGGGACCGCCAAGGTGACGGACCCCAAGGAGCTTTTGATGGTGCTCGCACCAAGCGTGGGCAGCAGCAAGGGCCATTACAAAGAATATGAAAGCTTTGAGAGCTAAAGCAAAAAGGGGAAACATAAAATGAAGCGCGATAACCTACACGATAACTCAGGCGATAACTAGTTATCGCGCGTTAACACCCGCGAGAACCCCCGCGATAACTAGGTTATCGCGCGATAACCCACGCGATAACTAGTGCTCTAACCCCGTTCTAACCCCGTTCTAACTAGTTAGAGCACACAAAGATCAAATCGCAAAAAGTGCAAAACGGGCAATATCGAGGAAAAGAAACATGCAAGGCACATTGTTGCATCATAGTGCACCCATGTAACTTGTGAAAATACGGATTCCAACCATATTAACAACACCCAAAATTGCAGGGGTTCCGCACCACGCCCTAGAACGCTTCATCCCAATCAACAAAGTTGAGGGGCGGCTAAGAGGGGCCAACCCTGTCGGACGCGGGGTCGGGGTTGCCCATCACCCCATGAGGGGGGTCGAGAAGGGGTTTGGTGCGGAGGGCGGGTTCACTCAAAATGAAGGGGGGGGGGGCACATGAGGCACCACGGTGCCATTGCAAAGAAGTTGTGCTGTAGAAGGTGGGGTGGTTGATGTCGGGGATGTGCACCTGTGGGGGGACGGTGGGATGGAAAGGGGCGATGCCCAAATCATCCCACCACCGGGGGTTGGCAAGGTGCCAGGAGAAGGGGAAAAAGGAGTGGTGAGCCGGTGCACCTGCAGCAAGATCGTGCAGGCACACCATGTCGCAGTGGGGGGGGGGGGGGTATGCACGAGGTTAGTGGTGGGGTACACCTGGACGTCGGCGTCCTTAGGCTTCCCCACAGGGTTAGTGCGCATGGAATTGAGGAGTTGGTCAAGGCGGGAAGGTTGAGGGGTGAGATGCACAAATTTAAG
The DNA here is from genome assembly GCA_964036045.1 of Eutreptiella sp. 'Long Island Sound 2002'. Taxonomy (NCBI): domain Eukaryota; phylum Euglenozoa; class Euglenophyceae; order Eutreptiales; family Eutreptiaceae; genus Eutreptiella; species Eutreptiella sp. 'Long Island Sound 2002'. The sequence continues at coordinate 98,021,934 of OZ038380.1, read as the reverse complement.
GGAGGGGAGTTGGCGGAGCGGTTCCCTCCACAACGTTGTGGCCAAGCCCCTCCCCCCAAGATAGGAGTTGCGGGTGGGGCTGCGCAGGTCGATGTGTATCACATCGGGGGAGGGGTCGAGGGATGCTGTTCAGCCCACAACATCATCCATCCCCAGTGCCCCCGACAGGTACGTCCCCTCCTCCAATTGATGGTGGGCGACGGGGAGGGCTTGGTCGTGGGCGAGGGTGTCGGCTGCGGGGTCGGGGCGCGAGGCCAGGTTGGCGAGCTGGGACATAGTCTGCAGGGACATGGTCAAAAGAAGATGCGAAGAAAGGCCTTGAGAGCTGTGAGAAAGCGGAACAGTGGAAATGAGGGACGAAATTCGTACGAAATTGGTACGAATTCATACGAAATTCGTGCGAATTTCACATTCTCGTGAATTTGTGAATCTAGCGTGAATTTATGCGTGAATTTGGGTGCTTGAATTTCACATTCACGCGAATCTCACCAAATGTGTTGAACCATGTGGCTACTTCAAACCTCTAATTTGCACACAGTTGTTGGATCTGACTTTAGGCGAAGATAGCACGACAAAAGCACACGATGGCACCAAGTTAAGAGCAAAACACAGCAAAAGTTGTGAAATTCACGGTGCCGTGAATCTCGGATTCAAACGGCCGGTTCACGAAGGGTACATGAGTGCCGCCGTTTGCGCCACACCACCAACCTCACGTGTCCCTGGCAGGACACCTCCAATTTCATTGAGTGGCACCCCACGCACTTTCTGCATTTAGCCCAGCTCGTCCTGGGTGCAGAGGAGGGCCCACGTGTGCGAGCGGGGTGGCCGCATGTACAGGAAGGGAACGAGGAACATTGTACCCTTCGTGAACCGGCCATTTGAATTTGAGATTCACGGCACCGTGAATTTCACAACTTTTTGCTGTGTTTTGCTCGTAACTTGGTGCCATCGTGTGTGTTTCTGGAGCTATCTTCGCCCAAAGTGAGATCCAACAAATGTGTGCAAATTAGAGGTTTTAAGTAGCCAAATGGTTCAACACATTTGGTGAGAGTCGGTCGAATCTGAAATTCACGCACCCAAAATCACACATAAATTCACGCTAGGTTCACAGATTCACGAAAATGTGAAAGTCACACGAAATTGGTACGAATTTCGTACGAATTTGCCCCAATTTCTACTGTTTCGCTTTCTCACAGCTCTCAAAGCCTTTCTTCGCATCTTCTTTCGACCATGTCCCAGCAAAACTTGTCCCAGCTCGCCAACCTGCAGTCCCGCCCCGATCCCGCTGCCGACACCCTCGCCCACTACCAAGCCCTCCCCGTCGCCCGCCACCGATTGGAGGAGGCGACCTACCAGTCGGGGGCACTGGGGGTGGATGATGTTGTGGGCTGGGCAGCATCCCTCGACCATTACCCCGATGTGATTCACATCGACCAGCGCAGCCCCACCCGCAGCTCCTATCTTGGGGGGAAGGCCTGGGCCACAAATTTGTGGAGGGAACTCCGCCGCCAACTCCCCTCCCTTAAAATTTTGCATTTGACCCCTCAACCCGCCACCCTTGACCAACTCCTCAATTCCATGTGCACTAACCCGGTGCAGAAGCCTAAGGACACCCACGTCTAGGTGTACCCCACCGCTAACCTTGTGTATACCCCCCCCAACCGCGACATGGTGTGCCTGCACGATCTTGTTGCAGGTGTACCGGCTCACCACTCCTTTTTCCCCTTCTCCTGGCACCATGCCAGCCCCCGGTGGTGGGAGGATTTGGGCATCGCCCCTTTCCATCCCACCATCCCCCCACAGGTGTACATCCCCGACATCACCCACCCCACCTTCTACAATACAATTTCTTTGCAATGGCACCGTGGTGCCTCATGCGCCCCCCCCTTCATTTCGAGTGAACCCCCCCTCCGCACCAAACCCCTTCTCGACCCCCCTCATGGGGTGATGTGCAACCCCAACCCCGCCCCGAACAGGGTTGGCCCCTCCCAGCCGCCCCTCAACTTTTGTGATGGGAACGGCTACATTGTGCTTCGGGGGCTTGCGGAAGCACGGGATTGCGAGGTGGGGTGGAACAAGGTGATGAAGCCGTGGGGCAGCGGTGACGAAAAAGTCGTCGCAAATATTTTTGAGCTGCTTTTCAACACCGGGCGTAGTGAAGATCAGGCAAGGGATCCTGAGCCCCCCCGGCGCTGGCAAAGCAAAAGATCCCTGGGGTCTGGAGTCGGGGGGCCTCTCTTCAAGAAGTTCCACCGCCCCCTCACCGAAAGTGTCCCTCAAGTTGGGGAGCTCCACCCAGTGACGTCGGGCTGCATCATTGTGGCGAGTGTGGGGAGTGGGGCCCAGCTCCCCCACACCGATGTCGCCAGCCACCCCGAGGTGCTCCCCCCGGACAACAGGGTGATCTCGGGGTGCCACCTGAGCAGCTTCCTCTGCTTGTCATGGGACTACCAGGTGGCCGTGCAGGCGGGGACGGCCCCTCAGGGAGGCGGGGGAAGCGTGATGGGACACCATTCAGCCGCAGAGGGGGGACATGCTGCTGATTGTGGCCACTAGCCGCCACCATGGGTTGCCCGCCCCCCCTGACGCCAAGGATGGGCTGAAGGGGGCTTTTTTTAACTTGTGGATCCCCGACCCCCGGCACCGCCACCACCAGCCCAACACCACGGACTTGGACCCCCCCCCCCCAAGAGGCCGTGGCCGTTGCCGGGGATTTGTCGAGCTGGGATTTCCCCAGCGTGGACCGGGTGTTGTGGGTGGGGAAGTGGGCGGTTGGGAGGGTGGAGTTGTGGCAGGGGGGTGTTGCCCGAGCCCTCTTCGGCGACGCCCCCGAGGCGGTCCCGGCCGGCCCCCCCACCTGCCCCTTCCACCCCACCTTCCTCTGCAGCTCGGCCCCGAGCTCCGACCTCGCTGTCATGGAGGTTGCCGAGCAAACCACACTCTGCTTCGTGGGGTGTGTGCACGAGATCAAGATCTACAGGGGGGACAACGTCGATGCGGAGTCGGAGATCCACTTCGCCATGTCGCGTGTTGCTCCCCCGGTGCGGCCGACTACACTGTGGCATCTGGTCAACGCAGCCCCAGCGTGGCGGTCGCCGAGATGTTCGAAGGCTGGGGCGTGGTCAATCACATGTCCATGTGATTGACCCCCCCCCCCAAGGGGACACCGAGCCCCCGCCCCAGAAAGCCCCGCGTACGGCCACCCGGCGGAGTGGGCGGAGCGGTCGGAGACGGCGGCAGGGCGGGGGCGGAGGGGGGCGGTGGGGGAGTGGGTGGAGCAACAGCATCAGCTACAGCGGGCGGGGGATTGGAAGCCGCGCACCATCAGCGCGGAGGCCGCCAACCGCGACCTCGAGGCTCGCCTATCTAGGGCCATTTACAACAAGCGGGCCACCGAGACGCGGTTGGCGGACGTCACCAAGGAGAGGGACCGCCTAGCCACCGGGGTGAAAACCCTGGAGCGCGACCTGGGGACAGCGCACATTTTTATATATGAATATCTGTACAAATATACCCCCCCCCCCCAGGCATGGGCAGTTTGACCCATATGTGGGGCACTCCCCCCCCAATTTGCGAAATTTTTTTCAGCGCTGTTTGTATTTTAGTTGGGGTATGCTGTGCCCGGTGATCTGTTACACTGCTGAGGGTGTCAGCCCGAATGATGACCATTGGACAGGGTGTGTGGTAACCCCTGAGCTTCATCCTGTGCTTGCTTTGTGAGGGCCAACGAGGGCAAAAGGATGAGTCAAATGTTTTTTTTCAAAAAATTCGCTTAGATTCACGTGAAATTCGTACGAAATTCGTACGAATTACACTAGATTCTCACGAAAATTAGTCACCTAGGGCATGGGGATGGTAGAAACCTGCGATAAAAACCTACCCAATTCCACAGGCTTTGTACCTAACACCATGCCCACCGCGGACCAAGGAGCCATTCCATTTGGTAGCGGTTCGTACACGACGGAGGCGCCTACAAGAGCTCCAACAAGTTGTTACCAAGGAGCTTGCAACACCCTACACCGTCAAGTACCTGCCCGACACCTGGCAAATAGTGCTTACCCCAGAAACAAGAGTTGTAGTGGCCGTCTCGCCTGAGCCCACCTTGGAGGAGAAGTTGATTATGGCCGTCTGGCGGATCCGTTGTTGCACCTCTCTAGGACGGAGTCGCGGTACCTAGTGGGTAGCATGACGTACGGTGTGGTATGGGACCAGGTGTACGGCATGCCTCCGCAGCTAGCGTTACCGGAGTCCCGGGCGTTCACTGCCTATACGGGAGGTGACACGGCTATCCATGGTGCGGCCTGCTACCTACCTGGCCGCATCGGCCACCTGTACAATTGTCGACCACCCCCACCCTCGGACATCATGCAGCCCGGGGACCGACGGCTGCATTGGTTGCCTATCGCGGTGGATGGTACATGGAGGCATGAGGCCTGGTACGTCCATTGCACGCTTGGTGGCACCGCCTGCCCCAACCAACTATCTAGTTGGTGGCTACTAGGGGGCAGTGAAAAGTGGGAGACCCTCTACGCGGCCTCCCAAGAAATCGATTTTGATGAAGAGTTGCGCAAGGCCGCAACCGTACCTTTTAAAGATGCGGAAGGGAAGGATAGGCAGTCCCTTTTTTTTCCAGTGTGCAGATGAGAAAGCACAGGTGCTCATGGCGGGCCGCCAAAACTGGAAGGCAGAATCCCATGGTGCCACCGGGTGTTGGGTCTGCACGCGTAACCGTGCTCTTTGCCTTGCTACCTTTGGCTCGGCAAGTGCGATAGACGGCAATTGGGAAGGGGCTGTTGCCATAGGTATATATATAGGACCATTACGAGTGATAGGCGAGTGCCTGATTATGGCCTCCATGGGGTTCTTCGTGTCTTGTTGTGTGGCATCAACGGGACACGGGACCTAGTTGTACAATTGACAGGGAAGGCACCGGCCACTGTGGCACGCACCATGCTGCAACCGTTTCTAGATGAGGCACGGCTTGCAGCACGAACTTGCACCCGTGCCGCATTAAACAATGACAAGGCAAACAGTAAGGGGAAGGTGGGGATGGAGTGTGTTGTTGCCATCCATTTCTTGCGGAACAGGGGTTGGGAGAAGATAATTGATGCTTGCCTATAGCATCCTAGTGTGAGGCAGCATCAAGTAGGAGGAAAAAGTTGGGAGTCGGTGTGCAAAACGTGGTGGGAGAATTTTGCAATCATGTGTGTATACGCTTGGCGTTCCACATGGTTGTCCGGGGCCGACTTGGGGCGGCTCCGGAACCATGGCATAGCCATGGGCACCGCCCACAATGAGCTCCAGTGGGGCAAACTTCTGTGGACGCATCTTTGGATCGACCACATGTATTATCTTGCAAAGAAGTGGAGAATCTTGTCAAAGTTCTCCCGCTTTACCATGGAGGGAAGTCAGCGGAGGCTGAAGCGCATGTTGCGCAACAGCGGGGGCCTAAGGCTCCTCCGGGGGAGACTAGGGGTGCAAGTGGTTGTGGACAACCACACCATTGATGATAGCCTTTGGTCGCATGGGTGGGATGCGACCAAAAGGGCACAACATGGGCAAGGGCCCATGAGTGTACAAACGTATGCAAGCCGTACAAGAAGACGACTTCTAACCGACATGCAGCACCATCAGACTCTAGAGCGGCGGTTCCGGTGTCGCAAGAAATGGACATCAGATCACAACACGAACGCAGACCATTGTTGCCTGTGGCCAGGGTGCATGCAAGGGTGCATTGGAGAGCCTACTAGGGGCTTTAAGACAAATCGGGGGGTGCACACCGGTAACATTTGTGTAAAATCACGTGAATTCACGTGAAATTCGCACGAAATTCGTACCAAATTCGTACGGAATTCGTTCGAATTTCGTACGAATTCACGTGAATTCACGCCTATGAATCGGGTACCGGGTTGCCGGGTTTTGGCACCTCTCGTTTTCGGCGCGGTTTTGGCATGGTGGATGCTTTTGGGGCGGCATCTTCATTGGATGATGCGTAATGAAGCCGGGGGAAGAATTTTACCCCCTCAAATCCCTGAAAAGGAACCAAAAATATGGCGTTTCCCCCCGAAAATCTCAATATTTGGGTTGATTCACGTGAATATTCGCGCCAGATTCAAACGGCCACTTATCCCCCGTTCACGAAGGGTACACACTTTCTTCTCTTGCCCCTTCTTGTGTTTCACCCGAAACGGGCAAAACAACGTCACCACCGGACCCGCCGCCTCCCGTCCAGACCCACCACCTGGCACCCAAGGGCCACACCAAAATGCCCCGCAAGATCTTCTAGTGGAGGATCCCCGCACGATCCTCCAAAAAAACCATTGCCGCCTCCACATTGGCAACCTTGCCATACCCATTCATGTACCGGACGTCGAAATCACCGACTTCCGGAAACGTCACCAGATCGGCGGCTTCACCAGTAGCGCCAATGTCTCCGGGTTGGGCTCCATCACTAGCTCCGGCGCCGAACCCAGCATTGCTGTCTGAGGGCCGGGGATCCACCAACGCGAAGGGCAAGAAGATCAAGGGAACCTAAAAGATATGAAAGAAATGCATGAATTTACTTGAATCTTGCGTGCGCAAATGACACATTTTGCGTCCGGGTTGAGACTAGGTGAACACGCAAATACAAGAATGTACCCTTCGTGAACGGGGGTTAAGTGGCCGTTTGAATAATTGCGTGAATTTCACGTGAATTTACCCAAATTTTGAGGTTTTTGAGGGAAAATGCCATATTTTTGGATCCTTTCGAGGAATTTGAGGGGCCAAAATTCTTCCCCCGGCTTCATTATGCATCATCCAATGAAAGTCCCGCCCCAAAAGCATCCATCATGTCCGAACCGTGCCCAAAACGAGAGGTGCCGAAACCCGGCAAGCCTGTAGCCGATTCACAGGCGTGAATTCACGTGAATTCATACAAATTTCACCCTTGTGCACCCCCTCATTTGTCTCAACACCCGGGGTACACCCCCCCCCCCCCCAATGCACCCCTGCAGGCACCCTTGCTACATGCAATATGTGCACATGTGTGTGGGTGTGCCTTCGTGTGGGGTGTGTGGATTTGTGTGGGTTTGTGTATGGGTGTATGGTTGGGTTTGCATGTGGCTGGATGCATGACTTCCTGTTTGTTTCTACGTGCGGGCATGCGTCTGTGTGTTGGTGTGTGTGAGGATGTGGGGGCCACCCGACCACATATGCACACAAACCCGTCCCAAACCTCACACCAACACCCACACACCCACACACACACAACCACGGACCCATGGATACACACCCACACACAAACACGCACCCACACGCACAAACCAATCCACACACACACACACACACACACACACACACACACACACACACACACACACACACACACATATAGACACACCCACAATGATCCCGCCCCACATACCTAACCACGACACATCCACTATGCAGGTGCGTGTGCGTATGTGTGGCTGGGCAGTGTGTGTGTGTGTGTGTGTGTGTGTGTGTGTGTGTGTGTTTGTGGGTGTGTGTGTGCCGGGGGGGCAGGTACAGGGAAATGTGTGTGGGTGTGGGGACTTTGTTGCATGCATAGGTGGTGTTAGTGTGGCTCTTCGTGCAGTGTCCTGCAAAAATGGTACGAAATTCGTACGAAGTTCGCACCAAATTCGTACGAAATTCGTCCCCAAAGTACCGTGAATACGTACCGTGAATGTGGTTGTTACGAATTTCGTACGAAATTCGTACGAATTTCGTACGAATTTTGAACAATTTGCATGAATTTGTATCATTTTTCTCCAGAACAAAAACACACTCAGCCCACAGCACACAACACAGCAACACCACAACAACACAGAAGAACAACACATTCAGCCCATAGCACATAGCACAGCAACACAACAACAACACATAAGAACAACACAATCAGGTCATCAGCAACAGTCACCAGTGAGGAGCAGCAGACACACAAAGCACAACAAGCAGCAAGCAAAACAGCGATACCAACACAGCCGAAAAGCAGGCATTACACACACATCATGACAATCAGCAGCAACAAAAACAAACGACAGACAGTCACAAACTACAAACAGCACAAAAGTATTGTCCCACATGATTCAACAACAGCCAGCCACCCATCCAACCATCCACACCCACCCATAGCACACAGCACAACAACACAACAACAACACAGAAGAACAACATAGTCAGCCCATAGCACACAGCACAGCAACACAACAACAACACAGAAGAACAACACAGTCAGGTCATTACTTAATCAGTGATCTTGTGATCAGAACTCAAAATCTACTGCGTCGTCAGGTGGCAAGACACGGGCAGATTTGCTTTTCCCAGGGCCCCGGCAGTGCAATACAAGAGCAAAGGAGAAGACAAAAACAGCCACTACACCGGTGTATTCTGCAGCAGGGTAGCGAAAGGCTGGCCGGTATGCAGGACACAAGATCGAGCATATCCTGCTATCATTTCACTTGAGCCTAGGACATCATATTCTAGGACATTCAACACAGGCATGGGGTCAGTGTTATACAATTGTCACTTCAGCACTCGGCACGGCACCTGCCCTGCAAAACTGTCATGCCATTCCCAACGTGATCAGTGCACACCACTCATGCATTGGACAGGGATTTCTGGATTCCTGGTTGTCTCCATGCACATACACCGTGGGAAACGCCGCAGCGAGCTCGCCACTGGCATTTCAACCAACAAGGCATCCGGCACAGACGGGTTTTCTGCAACGCAAGCACCATTTGGCACAGAGTTTCCGTTCACCCCACTTGTCCAGGCTTTTCCTAAGGCTACGTTCCCACCACTGTGTAGGCATACCTTTTTTATGCAGGAGCTCCACCACCCTGTTCACATTCATCTGTTTAGTTTCCGGTGTTATCCAGTAATGCAGGCATTTTTTCACCACCGATGGTATCCAGGATTGTAACATACACTGTGCATTTGGCGCCGTGGGGTCCAGCATTTTCCTTCATTGGGGTGGGGACGATCCTTGCACTGGCTGGTCTGCATACCTCGGTAGAGATAGTGGGGCAGGCCCAGATGGGGAGCTGAGTTCACATTCCAGGAAAGTCATTTTTTGTCCCTGTTGTTCAATGGTGATCTCCATATCAGTCATTTTCGCAAAACTTTCCTGTACCTGTTCTGTCCACTTGTCCACAGAAAAACCGGCACTGTCTGGCTTGTGCAAAATCAAGAAATTGTCCTTGTAGCGCAACCAAAGGAGATCCTTTAGCATCTCGGGCAGATCTCCCCTGAGCTCCCGGTAGATCCACACTAGGGACGCAGCTTGTGCTGAGGTGGATCCACCTATGGGGATCCCCGTATTTTGTGACATAACCGAAGACAGGGAGACGAAGACATCATTAATATGCAATTCGAACAACATGTAATGTACTATGTCTTGAAACGTGAATTTGTAAAAGAAATCTCGGGATCCATGAAAAGTATTATCTGTCCGTCTGTTGCCGTCCTTAGCAATGTAAAACTCCACTGGACCTCTGGTTTTTTTTCGAAAGCTTGAGCTGGTCGTGAATCCACACTAGCGCCGGTATGATGTCTGAACGTGGAATTTCTGGAAACATTTCTTTGACATCCATTTCCGTCCAAAACGGTGTGCCAGCGTGTTCCGTGTTGGTTTTTTGCATGGTGGAGAGCCATTTTTTCACCGCATGGAGCATGTGGGGCATGGCGACAAGTTCCCTAGATTTTAGTACATCCACCGCCATTTTCCACAGCAACGTCAGCGCGCGGCCCATGAGCTTGCAGAACTTTTGAAAAGGGTGGGATGCATACGTGAGTATCTCCCTCATTTTTATGACAGGTGGGGAGGCACATTCCGTACTTTTATACTTGAAAAGTAGCTGGCAGTTCGGTGCAGGCAGCCCTCGACTTTGTCGTCCTCGATGTAGGGTGTGCGGTGTTGGGGAGACAACCTCTGGCATATTAAAACATGAATGGTCCTTGAGAATCAGCGGTCCAGAGACCGCCACGTGCTGAGCTGTGGGGCCGGTCAGTACTGGCCGTGATTCGCAAGTCACTGGGTCAGGTAGCACAGGAACGGAGAGAGGAGTAATCAGATTCGGGGGGGCGTCCGGGAGGCATGGTTTGTGCCTGCCCTTTAGTCCCTTGGTGTAGCACCTGTTGGACTTGTTGGGTGGGGTTCTAGAACAGTGCAGAGGAGCGGAGCCACTGGCATATCGCAGAAGTTTCCCATCACATGCATCCAGGGCCGGCTCGCTGCCATGTCTCTCTAAATTCCTGCGATGTATTGTATTTTTCCGGTATGTCATCCTTTGCACGACGAACACGGTCAGTTAGACGCTCAACAAGACCCCGTTCAAGATGTGCATCACAGGAGGGGTCTGGCTTTTGGGAGAGGAACATGCGTGCACCAGACATGATATACCGGAATGCTTGCTCAGGTGCCCCGGCAGGTGATGGGGTTCTCAGTAGCTCAGAGAACCTCTTCGGTTGTTGAAAGAAGGCTTTTTGGAAACGTGGATACCAGAAATTCTTGCATCCCGCCGAAAGTGCCGAGGTGCCCTTATCAAACCATCCCGTCACCCAGGACGGCGGCAGCCGTTTTAGCTGTTTTTTCACCTGCGACACGTGGTGGCTGGTCGGCGTTGTAGTTATCAGATGTTGGTAGAAACCCTGAATTGCAGCCATAACCGAAAGTGAGAGGTCGTCCTTGTTGCCGAGGATAGGAATATCCCTCAGTGTCTTACGCAAATTGGAGTGAACCTCGTCCCTAACGCGGTGCCAGTGGGGTAGCAGGGCATTTTTCAAATTTTGCGTTAGTGCCGCCGGGTCTGTACCCTTCGTGAACGGCCGTTAAGTGGCCGTTTGAATAATTGCGTGAATTTCACGTGAATTTACCCAAATTTTGAGGTTTTTGGGGGAAAATGCCATATTCTTGGTTCATTTCAAGGGCTTTGAGGGGCCAAAATTCCTCCCCTAGCTTTGTTACGCATCATCCAATGAAAGTCCCGCCCCAAAAGCATGCATCATGACCGCACAGTGCCCAAAACGAGAGGTGCCGGAACCCGGCAAGCCTGTAGCCGATTCACAGCCGTGAATTCACGTGAATTCGTACGAAATGAAGGGGGGGGCGCATGAGGCACCACGGTACCATTGCAAAGAAGTTGTGCTATAGAAGGTGGGGTGGGTGACGTCGGGGACGTGCACCTGGGGGGGGATGGTGGGATGGAAAGGGGCGACGCCCAGATCATCCCACCACCGGGGGTTGGCAAGATGCCAAGAAAAGGGAAAAAAAGAGTGGTCTGCTGGTGCACCTGCAGCAAGATCCTGCAGGCACACCATATCGCAGTGGAAGGGGGTTTGGACGAGGTTACTGGTGGGGTACACCTGGACGTGGGCGTCCTTAGGCTTCCCCACAGGGTTATTCCTCATCGAGTTGAGGAGCTGGTCAACACTGGAGGGGAGAGGGGTTAGATGGAGAAATTTGAGGGTGGGGAGTTGGTGGCGCAGTTCCCTCCACAGGGTTGTGGCCCATCCCCTCCCCCCGAGGTAGCTGTTGCGGGTGGGGCTGCGCATGTCGATGTGGATGACATCGGGGGAGGGGTCGAGGGAGGCTGCCCAGCCCACGATGTCATCCACCCCCAGAGCCTCCGACTCGTACGTTGCCTCCTCCAATTGATGGTGGGCAACGGGGAGGGCTTCGTAGTTGGCGAGGGTGTGGGCTGCGGGGTCGGGGCGCGAGGCCAGGCTTGCGAGTTGAGACACAGTTTGCGGCGACATTGTTAAAAGAGAAGAACGCGAGGGCTTTGAGAGCTATAACAAAGCGAAAGAGTGGAAAGGAGGGTAAATTCGTACGAAACTCGTACGAAATTCGTGCGAATTTCACATTCTCGTGAATCTGTGAATCTAGCGTGAACTTCTGCGTGAATTTAGGTGCGTGAATTTCACATTCACGCGAATCTCACCAAAGGTGTTAAACCATGCGGGGACTTTAAACCTCTAAATTGCACCTATTTGTTGCATCTTACTTTGGGCGAAGGTAGCACGACAAAAGCACACGATAGCACCAAGTTACGAGCAAAACACAGCAAAATTGGGTGAAATTCACGGTACCGTGAATCTGGGATTCAAACGGCCGGTTCACGAAGGGTACATCCGCGCCCGCAGAGTAATCAGGGAGCCACGTGAAATCCCTGGTCACACAGTGGCCATCAACCAGTGGTATACCATATTTCTCAGCCAGGTGCGCACATTTGCAGGGCACTGGAGTGCTACACAGACTATGTACATCATCCGTGGGGACACGCAATTGGAAAGACTTGCACAGGTCCCCTACCGTTGGCGTCTTTTGGCGCACCAGGGTGATACAGCTCACCAGGTAGTCCTTGAGAGCTGTTGGTGCTTTAGGGTCGCGCGCAATTTCCCCCGCTATGATTCCGTGCAATGTGTTTTTCAGTGTGTGGTCCATCATTGGTACTTTCACCAAAAGCTGTCTGCGGATCACCACCCCCGTGTCACGTTTTATGTGTTTCCGCGCCTTTACAAAAACTTGACTAGCCAGACCAGAGTCACAAAATTTTTTGGAGTCAAACACCAATCGCAGTTTCTCTGCTACCGAAAGTGAGCTATGCATGCACTAGACAAAGTGTTTTGCTTTTGCAATGATCGCTTCCTTCTCCGATGTTGATTTTTTGTTTTGAGATAAGAAACTTTTTGTTTTCAAAAGCCAGCTCCATTTTGGCAGCCGGGCGTCAGGGATTGCCCGGTTCAGCAAACGCGACTTCCCAAACCTGTGCATCCAAAACACCCCCCTGGTATTCGCTTGCCATGGTTGGATGGGGTGTCCCACAGTAAGGGGGTGCATAGTAAGGTATCCTTATGTGAGCCCCCCTTACTATGGAGCACTTTTTGTGGGAGATGGTGTCTCACTCCCTATACCCCCTCAATTTGGGTGTGACGAATGCATTTTGACCCACATCACATTGTATCTAAACCAAAAAGGGGGCAAAGGTCGGGCAAAACTAGTAGGATCAAGCTGGTATCTGACCCCCTTACTGTGGGACACTCCAGACCCTCTCCAGGGGTGTCATGACCACACGCTGGAATCCGTGTCTTGCAATCCAGTCATACAGCGGCACTGCCGCACGTTTACCCTGGTGCATCAGTGCCTAGTCTCGAGCTTGAATGATATGTTCCCTTCCCCTATCAAACACACTTCTGAACACTCCACGCGCACCTGTCTGTCCTATATACATTTTATTGTATCCCGGGATCCACATCTGTGCGTAGATATATGACCCCGATTCGCTGACAGACTGTTCTGTCATGCGCCACATATGTATCAGTCTCCCCAGTTTACAATTGGACCACTGCAGAGATTTATTCACTGTGTCCCATGACCTGGGGATACTCGTCCACTCAAAACGGGTATTCATACGCTTTGTTTTGAAATTCCATTTGGCACGGAGTCCCTCTGCACGAATTCGCCTTTCGGCGTCGACCACATACGTGAAATATTTGGAGAAAGAGTGAGGGTACATTGATACAGATACAATGGGGGATGGTGGTAGACTGATCGATGCTCCGTGTTGGTGCATCAGTCCGCCAAAGAGCTTAACAAAATCATGTGAGTAGACACGCAGGCTTGACATAGTCTGAGGGGAGGTAGTTACCCACCACCACTGCCCTTGCAACTCGTCACAAAAATTCTGGCCCGGCCAGTGGGTAAACATCTTTTGGAATTGTACTCCCGAGGCAATCAGTATCGCGGTCCCCTGGGCCCGTTTAGACTCAAGCAAGGCACGGGCAGTGGAGACAGTGGGGATCAAGATCAGGGCATCTTTAGCCTTACCACAGTTCATGGAGGAAAGAGGAGATTGTAGGAAATCTATCACAGACGTGCAGTCCCAGCACGCATATGGGAAACTGCCCTGTCGGACCTGTGTCAATCTGGGGTATACACAGTACGTCTGGGGCTCAGCCGGGGTGGGGACCGTGAATGGTTGCATGTCTTCGGTTGGTGCCACTGACACATTTGCATGCGGACCCAGCGGTGATCCCTTAGACTCCCAGCAGACAGTGCAGCCAAATACTCTATTGAGCGTTGTCCATAAGGACAACGACAGGGGAAGGGCTCTATGCATCGATGAAATCATTCCAGACAGCAGTACCTGCAGATCCTGAAAGAAAGAAAAAATTGTGACTTCTGTCACATCAGTCCACGTGTGCATGTGCCGTGTCATAGCCCATTGGCACCAGATATCCGCAAGGATCTGTTGCTTTTGTAAGGCCCGCCACAGTACCACAACAGTGGGGTACTCTTCAGCCCAGAATTCGGGGATGGGTAGGTGTGTTTTAAATCTATGCGTAACATACCAGCATGTTTCCTGTAAAATCGATTCATCACTGGCCAGGGCGCGCTTCATATCCAGGATGAAGCATTTTTCAGCCATTTGTACAGCCTTGAGTTTAGACAGCGCCGCATCAATGGTTTGTTGGGCAGTGGGGGCCATGTTGCATGCGTGTGTGACACAGTTGGCTGTTCTTACAGTAGACACATACGTGTCGGTGGGTCCCCGGGGAGCATGCCATTCGGCTTGTGTGATTCATACACCTCAGCTATAGAGAAAATGGTTTCCGTTGCAGCCGACAGGATTATGCAGAGAGGGGACGCCAGGGCATCCGACTTCCTGTAGGGCTTCGGAGATACACGGCGGTAGTATGTCTCATACAGCGCTCCCGGTGCTGCCCACCACGGAAGGGCTATCTCAGTGCGGGATTTTCAGGACTCAGCGTCCATTTCCGACCCCATGGCTTTGGCCACCTCAGCGTCTTGGATGATGAGTATGGCATTAAGGGCATCCATTGCTTTAGAACCATCAGCCACATCCCCAAAGATCCATATCAGGTGTATTTCGATAGTTTCATTCTGACATGGCCCATCCAGGAGTTTGATAGTAGATGAAATCGGGCCGTACTCTTCCACCAGGCATTGTGAGATCACATATCGTGCCTCGTCCTCATCCGGTTGGACGACATAGTACTGCTTTAGCTTGTTTAACTTAGGAAGTTGGCCTCGTCGTAGGATGGTCTTCGCCTTCTTATCCAGTAGGCCGCAGTCGTGCCATTGGGTGGACTGCTTTAGATTTTCCACCGCTTGTCTCTGCACGAGGTGTGCAACATTGGTGGTAATCTCGTTCACCGCTTTGGAATTTTCTGTGATCTTCTCATCGAGTTGGTCAAGCCTCGCGTTCGTCGCTACCAAGCGCTGCGCTTGGGCCCTCTGCTCCCGCTCTACGGCTAGGATTTTTGGATCTGTCGCAGACACTTCCCCAGAATCCTCTCTCTTTCGTTTCGGTGTCGATTGACGCTCTCCTTTGCTCCCGTCTCCTCCCTCCGTGGAATGCGACGGGGGCGTGGCCGGTGGCGGCGGTGGCGTTCGCAGCCGTGGGCCCTCTGAATCGATTGTGGATGGCAGTGTAGACCCGTCATCAGATCTCAGGATAAACTCCTTGAGCAGCAGCGCTGCTACATTTGCGTCCGCCTCTTTGTCAAAAAGCAGCACTAGAAAACCCTCGAAAGGCTCAGGGCATTCTATTTCCTTCAATCCTCGGAGTGCTTGTAGGCATATCGGGCTGGGAGTTCAGCTTGCCCCATCGCACTTCCCACGGCTGCGCAGCGGCGGGGGAGAACTCCGGCTGCGGTATCCCCACAACAGGGATCACCTGATGTTGGGGTGTCTGTGGCTCTCCTGTGGGGGTCGACAAACCGTCACTTGTGGTCGTCGTAGGTGATGGTGTTGTCGTCTGCGAAATCCCCGATGGTGTCGCCTGCTCCGCTGGCATTTGTACCACCATTTGTCGGCCATGAGGGGTCGTCATTGTCACCGGCACGGTAGCTGGGGCGACTACGCATCTTGGTGGGGTCATAGACATAGATCCCCACTGCTGCATCAGCTGGGGCCCTGAAGATCCCGCCTGCATACCCGGAATTGCATGATAGCATTCCCTGAGAAAAACCCGGGTTCATCATGTTGGTCTGGCTGTAGCGTTGGGCACGGCGTTCGCTTGGTAGTATAGACACAGCATTATGAATGGGATGCAGCGTTCTAGGGTGTGGTGCGGAACCCCTAGTTAGAACGCAATTTCTGGAACACCCACCTACCCTCAATTTTGGAGCAAACCACCTAAAAAATGGATTCAGCACCCTCAAAAAACCCCCATCCCCTTTCTTTCCCCACATAACCCTCATTGTAGGGGTGGTTTTTGGGGGGGGGGGTCAAAGAGTTAGAGCACAGTTAGAACAGAGCTAGAACGCAGTTAGAGCACCTTGCTCTAACTAGTTAGAGCACTAGTTGTCGCGCGATAACTCAGTTATCGCGTAGTTATCGCGTGTATAGTTAGTGTATAGTTATCGCGCACCCCTCCTCCCTCCCTCCCTAGGACAAACAACACAAAACATGCACTTGGCACAAAGCATGTGTGGTCGTTTTTCATACAAAGTCATCAATGTCTGAGGCCTTGGCTGCCTCCAGTCCCAAAAGCCCTTGCTCCAGGGCGTTCATGGACATGCAATGGTGCATGTGGCGGAGGGACACACTTGGCCTCACCAAGGACCAACCCTTAAAACAATTTTTGAGCCTCCTTTTGTAAGGCCCATGCCGATACTCCGTTGGGATGGAGGAAAACTGAGAAATGTTCCTCCATTTCTCGGCAAAAAAGGTGGAATGTGCCAAGCACCAATGGATCCACCTGGTGGGGGACCAACGTGAGTCTCGCCAAGCTTTTGAAAATTTTGTGGTCAACGCACGGTGGCGTTCCACTTGGGTTAGAGTGTACAACTCCCTCACCCTCCAAAGCTCATACAAACCCTCAATGCATTTCACCATGACATGCACAACAACCCATAACATAGGTCCCACAGGGGTCCTCACTGTGGGGACATGCTCTTTGAGGCAATCCACAAATTGCCTTTGGAAGGGGGGGGAGGTTAGGAAAACTTTGGTGCTCGTTAGATCGAAATCTTTTTCTGTGGCCCCCGAGGCCGAAGGGAGGCGTTCCCTCAGAGGGATGCCTGAGGTCTCATCCTTGAGGGCTTGTTTGAAGGCCTGCAAAGCTGCAAGAGCTTGGGCCTTACCAAGGGTACCAGGGGGGAGGGCCTGAAGGGTGGTCTCAATGCGCTTTGCAATGCCGTTTAGGATGCGGCATGCTGCATGTTGGTAGTCCCCCGGCCGCCTATCAGGGGTCACACTTCTCAAGAATGCCCCCCATCTTGAGGTGGACTCCACCCCCCTTTGCTCAACAATCCCATTGGGGTCTTTGCACAACCAACACTTAGACCCAGCCCCCCCCATTGCTTGCATCCCCTTCCCATCCCCTGTCAAAATGACAGTGCAAGTCAAAAATTGGTTTTGAAAGAGGACAACGTCCTCTTCCACATCCCTCACCTCTTGGTTGAGGTTGGCGGAGATGTCCAGGCTTCTCAAAAAAGCCTGTTCATCCCCGCCATCCATGCAAAACCATGAGGCCCATAGCTTCACCTTCGAAGCATATTTTGCCCCCCCCCATACATTAACCCATACATCCGCACGGGTAGAGGATGCCTTCCACAAGGAAGTCGCATCAACTGAAATAACAACAATGGCAACGCCACTAGCGGGGGGTTTCCCGATAACTCGGGCCATAGATATTGCATTTTGCACAATTGATTGCAAAGGCACATGGGCAGCTGCCCTATTGCGGCCTGCGGTAGACTTTACAATGGTTGTTTGGCGAAAGTAGGGCATGATCCGTTGCCGAACGGTCCTTAGGTCCCGTTGTGTGCAACGGCGGGGCATTCGCAAAAGGGCCCGTTGGGAGAGATGCATGCTGCATGCCATGCGTAGCATGCTCAGGGCCTCATGCTCCTGAGCTGTGAATGCAAGATGGCCACCAAGTGGGCCAGACAGGGCAGTGCACGCCCCACCACTTAAACAAACTTCGCCTCTGGTGTTGGTGCCACACACAACGTTTGGGTCACCCAATAAAACTCGCACCAGCCGCTGAACCGCCTTCAAACGCCGCCGCCGGGCCTTGGGGCACTGCAGATCGGTGTACCGCCGGAGGTTAGCTGTGTTGAGAGCCCGCCAGCACTATCCATGAAGAATAAGAGGACCTGGGCACGAAATGAGGGAGGGTTTTGAAGCAAGGGCCCAAAAAACACACGCCCACCCCGACAACAAAAAATGCCCGGTGGTTGTTCCCACCGGGAGCAAGCACTGAGCAGATTGCTCAATGCTGACCCCATTGGGGTCCACCACCACCACCTCCTCCCCCCCCCCCTCCACCTCCTTCTCCTCCTGGCATGGCACACAAAGGCCATCTTTGTGGGCGGTGCACAAAATCAGCCGATTGCATCCGTAGCAATTGGCTACCACCTTCCCCCTACACCTAACCGCCCCATCACACTGGACTGTCTTGGCCACCCGGCCACCAGGTGCCCCAAGCTGGGGCCTTTTAATGGACTGCGTCACGTGCAGGTTGGGGAATCGCAGATTCCCCCCCTGGGTAAGCTCAATGGCAAAAAATGCCATGAGGCGGGGGTCCCTCACCCCCGTGGGGGAGGCCTTGGGAATCCCCGACCCCTGGTGGACATCAAGGGCATTAAAAAAAAAAGGCAGTGCCCCTCTTGAATGGCACAGCCCTCTCCACCCAAGGGTCGGGGAACCCCGAACTACTAGAGGGCACAAAAAGAAAATGTGACCCATCCTCCTCCTCATGATTATGGGTTAGCATAATAAGGCAATTGACAATCAATGTGCCTTCAGGAGTGGTGTAGGGGGGGGCGTCGCGATGGAGGTGCTGGGGGGTGTGGTCATAGCTCGAAATTTCGGCCATGTCAAGGATGGTGCAGCTCCATCCGACCCCCCCCACCACAGTCTTCTTCGCGGTCTCAAGCACACGATCTGCCACCCTTTTGAGGACTGGCAGATCATGGAGCTTGTGGGGGTTGTGCTTGTGGTGGTTGGCACCCCCATAGTTGCCATACTATACAGGAAACGTGACATGATAACATTTCTTGGCCAAGAAATGTGAGGGGTAGGGGCCCCCACATTTCTTGGCCAAGAAATGTTATCATGTCACGTTTCTCTATATCCGTTATCGAAGTGTCACAATTTCTCGACGAAGAAATGTTATCACCGACCCCACATGGCAAGACCCAAATTTCCAAGACATCAACATCAAGAGGGATCAACAATTCAATTGAGCTGCGAAACGTCATTGTTTGATGTGGCACCCCGCACAACTGGAGGCGGAATGGCTACCACGTGGCAACTACACATAGCCA
This sequence comes from Eutreptiella sp. 'Long Island Sound 2002', assembly GCA_964036045.1. NCBI lineage: Eukaryota > Euglenozoa > Euglenophyceae > Eutreptiales > Eutreptiaceae > Eutreptiella > Eutreptiella sp. 'Long Island Sound 2002'. Next base: position 98,002,626 of record OZ038380.1, on the reverse strand, counting down.
TAAATAAGGAAGGACTACGGGTTCATGGTGCAACTTCTGCAAATCCATGAGCCATGCCGAGGCACGCGAGTCAACTTCGCACACCGCAGGTGGTAGGTTGCACGGCATGCATCACATGACACCGGATGAAGAGCAATGGTGTCGCGTTTTCGGGGGATCACCTCATCACACATGTAGCATATACTTGGTTCCACCTTAGGTCTACATGGGGCCTTCTTAGGCTTCTGTGCAACTGTGAAGGGGTTAGGCATATCTTCAAACACTTGATTGTTTGCTGCACCCTCCTCACTTGGTGGGGCTGCAAAAGCTGCTTCACGATATGCATCATGACCTTCTGCAAGTGAGGAAAAGACATCCCCCTTTTCAGACAATTGGGTTGGGGGGAACTCTTCATATTCATTTGCGTCATCTACCGGAAGTATTCAACAAATCGCAAGAATGTGAGCTTAGCAAATCATCATCCGAGATAGTATATGTACTAAGTTGACGATTGTCCATTCTGGGTGGTGACTCGGGTTCCACTTTGATGGGTGAGTCTTGCTTTTGTGGATTTGGGCAAGGTTCCGCTTTGACTTCCGGTTTGGGGCATGGTTTTGCTTTGATTTCTTCCTCCTCTTTGGATTGGGGCACATGATGTTTGCTCAAGAGCATTGCTGCTTTTGATTTCACCTGCTTACCCTTTCGGTGATATACACCAAGTGTTCTCGCAACCACACCAACATGCTTTGCTGCATCATGCAAAGAGATGTCATTGGCATTCGCGAGTTTTGTCATGACCACCCGTCGGGCAAAAAGAGAGAAACAAACTAGTGATAACATTTCTTGGCCAAGAAACGTTATCTACTCACATTTCTTGGCCAAGAAATGTTATCATGTCACATTTCTTGGCCAAGAAATGTTATCAGCCAGTGGGGTCGGTGATCACATTTCTTCGTCGAGAAATTGTGACACCGATAACGGATATAATGTGCGGCGGGTCCCAGAATCTTGGGGCCTGCCGACAATGGGGGGGTTCTCATTGAAAATGGGTGCCTTCTCTGAGAGAGGCACCCTATCCAGGTCATCCAAAAGACTTTGCAGCTGAATTTCACTCAAAAAATCGTGCTCCAGGAGGTGGTTGACCACCAGTCTTCCCCCCACAGTGAGCACAAGGTCATTGGGGTCCCTATTAAAGGCCCCCAAGGGCTCGGCGGCAACCACCTCCTCCGCCTCCCCAATAAGGGGGGGTGTTGCCCGAAAAGGAAAAAGAATCACCCCCTGCCCCGAAATAATGTTGGGAGTGGTGACCCCATACCACTCACGCTCCCACTCCCTTGTGGGGCAAAGGGAGTGCATGGGGAGCTTGTTTTCGGGGTCGTCAGTGCAGACCCGGCGGGTGCTGTGGGTGAGGGGTTGGGGGAACCAACCATCCGACTTCCCCTTCCCCTTACCAGGTCTCACCCTTACCTTCTGGACACTAATCATAAGGGGGTTGTGGGGCTTCTCCTTCCTCCCCCCAGCCCCCACCCCCCCCACATCCGCCTCCTCCTCCTCCACTTCCTCCTCCTCCTCCTCCTGACCCACATAGAGGGTTACGTCGTCTTCGTCCCCGCACCCTTCTCGGCATGGGCGGTGACGGACTCCACCAGGGCGTCAACGTCCTCGGGATGAAGCTGGATCAAAAATCCAGCAACCCCTGGATTTACCTCTAGCAACTGGAAGATGTAGTTGCCGAGAACCAGGGGGTCTCTCTTGTCCGCCATGAAGGGGGACTTATGGACAAGGAGTCCAAAGTCCACACAAGTGACACCATGTTCAAAGCGGGTCGCCACGGGGCGCCTCACATTGGCATCACCCATCGTAAACCCCTCAGGACCGCCAAGGTGACGGACCCCAAGGAGCTTTTGATGGTGCTCGCACCAAGCGTGGGCAGCAGCAAGGGCCATTATCAAAGAATACGAAGGCTTTGAGAGCTACAGCGAAAAGGGGAAACATAAAATGAAGCGCGATAACCCGATAACCCACGCGATAACTAGTTATCGCGCGATAACACCCGCGATAACCCCCGCGATAACTAGGTTATCGCGCGATAACCCCCGCGATAACTAGTGCTCTAACCCCGTTCTAACCCCGTTCTAACTAGTTAGAGCACACAAAGATCAAATCGCAAAAAGTGCAAAACGGGCAATATCGAGCAAACGAAACATGGAAGGCACATTGTTGCATCATAGTGCACCCATGTAACATGTGAAATTCCGGGTTCCAACCATATTAACAACACCCAAAATTGGGGGGGTTCCGCACCACGCCCTAGAACGCTGCATCCCAAAATCCACGGTCCATCAGGATCTGGTTAACCCTGCGCTGTCTGTCGTCCGCCTCCGCATTTCGTGCAATACGTGCAGCTTTTTTGTTCGCAATTTTCATATCATCCTGTGGAAACGGGCAGTAGTTTGTACCGTGACCGTATTGGTCGCAATTATCGCACGGGAAGTTGAATTTTCCACCTCCAGTGCCTCGATTGTGCGCATCGGGTTGTTGCTGTATACCCATATTGTTCACTGGGATCTGGTTGTAGGCATTGGATCCTTGTTGCCCTTGTGGTTGCTGGAGGAGACTGTAGTTCCCATGCGGCCCCATTTGGTAGTGCTGAGGTTGTGGCACAGCAGTTTGCATGTTCATACCGAACGGGATCTGATTGCCCATCAGGTTTGGGGGCTGGCCCATCGCCACATTCTGGCCCATAGCCGTTTCCATCACTGCCTGCTGCTGTTGACCCAGTTGCATACTCATCAGCTGTTGGGCCGGCACCTGCATGTGCATTGGGCTGACTGCTTGTTGTTGTCCCATTTGGTGATACTGTTGGCCGGCGCCTGCACTTGGATTCATACCCGCCATGTTGGTCGCCGTTGGTCCCGCATTTCCTGCCGTACCATTTTGTTGTACATGTGGCATCATTCCTTGTATCACCGTCGATGCGCTCATGGCTTGGTTATTCGGGGCATCGTTAGTACCGGGTGTCGTTGTAGTATTCATTTTCGGTCAATACGGTGACAAAGTAGACGGTTGATTTGTAGATCGGGGAGATACGCAAGGAGCTCAGTGTTCACCTTGGTGATCGTAACTTAATCAGTGATCTTGTGATCAGAACTCAAAATCTACTGCGTCGTCAGGTGGCAAGACACGGGCAGATTTGCTTTTCCCAGGGCCCCAGCAGTGCAATACAAGAGCAAAGGAGAAGACAAAAACAGCCACTACAACGGTGTATTCTGCAGCAGAGTAGCGAAAGGCTGGCCGGTATGCAGGACACAAGATCGAGCATATCCTGTCATGCTATCATTTCACTTGAGCCTAGGACATCATATTCTAGGACATTCAACATAGGCATGTGGTCAGTGTTATACAATTGTCACTTCAGCACTCGGCACGGCACCTGCCCTGCAAAACTGTCATGCCATTCCCAGCGTGATCAGTGCACACCACTCATGCATTGGACAGGGATTTCTGGATTCCTGGTTGTCTCCATGCACAGACACCGTGGGAAACGCCGCAGCGAGCTCGCCACTGGCATTTCAACCAACAAGGCATCCGGCACAGACGGGGTTTCTGCAACGCAAGCACCATTTGGCACAGAGTTTCCGTTCACCCCACTTGTCCAGGCTTTTCCTAAGGCTACGTTCCCACCACTGTGTAGGCATACCTTTTTTATGCAGGAGCTCCACCACCCTGTTCACATTCATCTGTTTAGTTTCCGGTGTTATCCAGTAATGCAGGCATTTTTTCACCACCGATGGTATCCAGGATTGTAACATACACTGTGCATTTGGCGCCGTGGGGTCCAGCATTTTCCTGCATTGGGGTGGGGACGATCCTTGCACTGGCTGGTCTGCATACCTCGGTAGAGATAGTGGGGCAGGCCCAGATGGGGAGCTGAGTTCACATTCCAGGAAAGTCATTTTTTGTCCCTGTTGTTCAATGGTGATCTCCATATCAGTCATTTTCGCAAAACTTTCCTGTACCTGTTCTGTCCACTTGTCCACAGAAAAACCGGCACTGTCTGGCTTGTGCAAAATCAAGAAATTGTCCCTGTAGCGCAACCAAAGGAGATCCTTTAGCATCTCGGGCAGATCTCCCCTGAGCTCCCGGTAGATCAACACTAGGGACGCAGCTTGTGCTGAGGTGGATCCACCTATGGGGATCCCCGTATTTTGTGACATAACCGAAGACAGGGAGACGAAGACATCATTAATATGCAATTCGAACAACATGTAATGTACAATGTCTTGAAACGTGAATTTGTAAAAGAAATCTCGGGATCCATGAAAAGTATTATCTGTCCGTCTGTTGCCGTCCTTAGCAATGTAAAACTCCACTGGACCTCTGGTTTTTTTTCGAAAGCTTGAGCTGGTCGTGAATCCACACTAGCGCCGGTATGATGTCTGAACGTGGAATTTCTGGAAACATTTCTTTGACATCCATTTCCGTCCAAAACGGTGTGCCAGCGTGTTCCGTGTTGGTTTTTTGCATGGTGGAGAGCCATTTTTTCACCGCATGGAGCATGTGGGGCATGGCGACGAGTTCCCTAGATTTTAGTACATCCACCGCCATTTTCCACAGCAACGTCAGCGCGCGGCCCATGAGCTTGCAAAACTTTTGAAAAGGGTGGCATCAGCAACAGTCACCAGTGAGGAGCAGCAGACACACAAAGCACAACAAGCAGCAAGCAAAACAGCGATACCAACACAGCCGAAAAGCAGGCATTACACACACATCATAACAATCAGCAGCAACAAACACAAACGACAGACAATTACAAACTACAAACAGCACAAAAGTATCGTCCCACATGTTTCAACAAAACCACCCAAGAACCCAAGAACCACCAATGCATGCACATATCACCCAGGCACGCACACACCATGCACCCACGCCCACACAAACAACAACCCCTCTGACCAGGCACACCCACACACACACAAAAATGACACAAGTTCATGCAAATTGTTTGAACTTCGTGCGAAATTCGTACGAAGATCGTACAAATTTCGTACGAAATTCGTACGAATTTCGTAACAACCGGATTCATAGTACCTATCTGTGAGGCACTTTTGGTACGAAATTCGTACGAATTTCGTACGAATTTCGCACGAATTTCGTACGAATTTCGCACGAATTTCGTACGAACTTCGTACGAATTTCGTACCAATTTCGTACCATTTTTGCAAGACACTGGCAGAAAAGCCACACCAACACCAACTATGCATGTACGGAAGTCCCCACACCCACACACATTTCCCTATACCTGCCCCCCTGGCACACACAGACACATACACACACACACACACACACCGCGCGCACACACACACACACACACACACACACACACACACACACACACACAAACACACACACAGTGCAGCAATGTAAGCAATTTAAAGAAAAAGCCGATTCTCCACAGAGCATGAATCTTAGACAGTGATAGGGTGACTGTCATTCTCATGAGAGTCCGAATGGAGAAATGTCACAATCATGTCACAAGATTAGACAGGTCATTGCAACAGGGGCTGTTGATTCCTATAGTGACGAACACATGCAACATGATGTCATGTCGACGTCATAGATCGTGAACAGCGATGTATGAAGTCACATTGTGCCCAAAGGGAGTTATGGAAATCATGCGAACGTCAGCATTTGCAAATTACTTGTCTTACCTACAGCAAATATATCAATCTTGTATACAGGAAAGTGTCTGATAGTGAAGGGAAATGAGAGACATGTCCTATACTGTCAAGCAGGATTTCTCGTACCTTTTCACGCTGACGCTTACATCTAAAAAATGCGATCTGTACAACAGTTCAATCCAAGCATGAGTCCGTAAAAGTCTTCCACACACACACACACACACACACACACACACAATCCCCCGCATTACCTCTGACGGCAACGCCGTTTGGGTAGGGGATGTTCAGCCATGTACTCTAATAATCCCAAATTGGAGTCTGGCTTGGATGATGGGTGTGAGCGGGAGGAAGTGGGGACTGGTGGGGCATCCACAAAGCGGCATTGTTTTGCTGCTTTTTGTCGTCCTTTGCCCCCAAGTGGTGGATTGGATAGTTGTGGGACTTTATGTTGTGTGATGAAAGGGGAAACAGCATAATGTGCAATAGATTTTATGACTGTAGACAATCCCTTACAGCGTTTTTTGGGCCAGACACGAGAGATACATAAATAAAATACAGCCAAATTGCTACTGAGCACTGCAAAGGAGGAAGCGGTGGCAACCTTATATTATAATATATTATACACCTTATATTATAATAGTGGCAGAAAAACAGGCCATTGTTGAGTGACAAGGGAGAGTGGAATATGAAACCAGAAATGGGTGAAGATGTATTTGGCCAGTGTACAGGTGTAGTATATGTAGACAGGGGGTAGAAAGGGGGAAATGGAACAGTACCATATGATACGGGGTAAGTATGTACGTGGGGCTGTTTTTTCAATGAGTGTTTCCATGTGCTGCAGAGGGATCAGTGGTGGTAGGAGGCCTGTGACCGCACGATCTAGAGATGACATGTTGAGATCCTTGCGTTGCAGAAATCGTAATGGCAGTTTCTTGAAATTTGCAACGTCCCTGCGTGCGCGCAATGGTGCATTTTTTCCATAGTGCGCGCAAATTTTCAAAAATATGACCTTTATAGCGCGCCTATTGCGCGCGCTCTACCGCGCTATATTGTCCCGTTTTTAAAATTTTTCAAAACCGGAAAATGTTTCAAAACCATGCTTTTTCCAGTGTCCTGCGTTTCTCTAAAACCCTTTGCTTTCCAAAAACATTCCTTTTTGCTCATCCAACCCAAGACACATGCAAAAACACTGTCTGAAAGGTCTGAAAAGTGTGCAACAGCACAGATCCTCACGGGCACAGACAGTGTAGCGCGCGCAACATATTTACAGCGCGCGCTATGAGCCTTACGGCGCGCGCTATACCAGGTATAGTGCGCGCTGTCATTCAGTGATCTCCTTAATGGTTTGGACCACCACTTCGGCCTCCCACTCCTTCTCTCATTCAGGCCTGTGGTCTTCTGCTCCAGTGGCAGCTGGGGCTGCATCCCCTTCTTCTTGTGGGCTTGGGTCGCCTTTTGGGTTTGCTCCTTCTGGTGCCTCTTCTTCTTTCGAGGCTGCTCCTTCTCCTTCTTGTGGCGCGGCCGCTGGTGCTTCTTCTTCTTGTGGTGGGGCTCGTGCGTCGTCTTCTTGTGCTGCTGCTGCTGCTGGGGCTGGTGCCTCTTCTTCTCGTGCAGCCGCTGCTGGTGCTTCTGCTGGTGCTGCAGCTTCGGCAGGTCCCTTGTCTTCTTGTGGGGGGGCTGGTGGCTGGGCTGGCGGGTCTCCTTGGGGCTTCTTCTTCTTTGGGGTTGGTGGCTTGGACGGGGACATCCTCATGGTCTTTGGGTCGGGGCAGAAGTCCACAATTTCATCGGCCTCGTACGTCTCCCACCATGACTGCCACTTGTCCAACTCCTCATACGCTTTGCTTTTGGCGGAGAACATCTGGCATCTGGGCATGAACTCCGACCAGTCATCCTCTTCCTCCTCCTCCTCCCGTTGTTGGCTGGGGCTCTACTGATCGTTGGGGATGATGACGGCCACGTGGTCCTGAGGGGCCCTCCTGGCGCCTGCTCCTGCTGGCTTGACTTCGGCTCCCTCCACAATCATCGGCGCGATCGCAGTGGTGCAGCAGATGATCCACCGAGGCTTGTAGCCTTCTTTGTAGGACCAATCTCGGCGCTGCATGAGCTCATCTGTTGCCTCCTTGTCCGCGTCGGCTCTGCTCTGCTGCTTGGCTTTGGGAGCCGTACTGGGTGGGGTGGAACCGCACGGACCTCCTTGTTCTTGTGGCTGGTCTGGGACTGGGACAGGCTGCTTCGGTGCTGACTTTGATGCGAGCTGCGGCTGGGGTGCCTGCTGCGGTGCTGTCTTGCTTGCCCGGAAGGAGTAGCGCAGAGGCATAGCACAGGCATAGCACGCGCAATACGGAGCATAGCACGCGCGACGAAATGCATAGCACGTGCAATGACAGCGATAGCGCGCGCTGCATTACCTTCTCTGCTTTCTCCTCATCTGCTTTCTTTCGTCTTTTCTCCTCCTCCTCCTTCTCATTCTTCTTCCTCCTCTCTTCTTCTTCCTTCTCCTTCTTCTTCCTCTTTTCCTCCTCTTCCTTCTCCTTCTTCTTCCTCTTTTCCTCCTCTTCCTTCTTCTTCTTCTTTGCTTCGTCCTCTTTTTTCTTGGCCTGTTCCGCCTGACGTTGGACTCTCTGTGCCGCCTGTGCCAGCAGCTGCTGGTCGGCAGTCTTCTGGGCAAGGACCTTTCCAAGCGGGTGGGGGGGCTTAGCGGTGTGGGAGGCGGAGATGGCTCGTGGTAGGTGGCTGGTGGCTGCTGGCTCCTCGGTACGCTTCTTCTTGGGCCTTGGGACTGTCACGGATTCTGTCTCCGGCACGGCAAAGGCGTCGGCCCAGTCCACCTCCAGCTCCTACATCTGCCGCTTAGCCCGGGCCAGCACCGGGGAGGGGCCTTGCTCCTTCCGTCCGTCAAGCCAGTCGGCAGCATGCTTGGACTGCCCGGCAATGTCCGCGGGCACGCTGATCATCAACGGCCCTCTGCGGGATCCCAGGCATAGGAGCTGCTCGAAGCTGCCCACCTACGTGACAATGGGACAGAAGGTAGGGCCGTAGGGCGCGCAAACAATCAAATCGCGCGTGCTACATCAAATGAAGCGCGCGCAACAATGTCGAAAGTGCGCGCAATGGCAAACATAGCACGTACTTGTGCCTGTGCCAGTTGTTGTTGTTGTTGCTGCTGTTTCTGGGCCATCTGCACCTGCTGCTGCTGCAAGAGCAGCTGCAGTGTTGCCTGCTGCACGGCTGCCTGCTGTTGGAGCTGCTGCTGCTGCACTTGCTGCTGCTGCGGCTGCTCGTCGTCCTTGACCGCCGTGGTTTTGACTTTGGCGCCGGTTGCAAGTGCCCTTGCGGCACTGGCTCTTTTCTTGGCTGACCCCCGCAGCAAACTGGCACCCGCACTTCTCACCGAGGCGCACTCGTTGTTGAAGGCCATTGCCCCCGCGTCGGTCGCGTTGATGAAGCTCGGTGGCTCCTTGTTGAAGTAGAAGTGGTGGACGGTCTTTGCGGTGGCACCCGGAGGCGTGTGGGTCCGAACATGACCCCACCCATAACTTGCCCAGCACGAGAACAGCAGCTCGTACTCCTCCACCTTGCAGTGTCCACAGGCAGCTTGTCCTTCTTGGGTTGGCACGGAGGGGTTCAACAGGTTCGCCAGACTGCATCAGTGGCCAGTAATGCTCTCGTCATGCCGTCATGCAGGGCTCCGCCTGGGATCTTTGCATTGGCCGTGGCCCTTTGGCGCCAGAACTTGTAGAAGGCCACCTCGAAGAGGTAGGCTGGTGTCACGTCCTTCAGCCATGCCTAGTCGGGCCCTTGGGCGCAGATGGTGCTGTTTTGGTTGGGCCAGATTCGGTTCTTGAAGTCGCTGCTGAAGGCGAAGCCCTTACGTGGCCAGGGTGGGGGAGGCTGAAACTGTGCTTGCACTTGGGGTTGCTGCTATCTTGGTTGGACCTGCTGCTGCTGCTGGTGCTGCTGCTGTTTTGGGCTGCCGACTTGCTGGGCCGCAGCCTGCACTTGCTGCTGCTGCATTTGCTGCTGCCGCTGCACTGGCAGTGGGCCGCAGAGCACTTGCTGCACTTGGCCCACTGGAAGACTGCCGGGCACTTGGGAGCCCAAGGTGGGCGACCCACCGGGGAACAGCATGGGAGACAGCTGCTGTGAGGCAGCTCGTAACGGGGACTGCGGCGCGGGCCATAGAGGCTGAGTTGGGGAGAATTGGGTCAGCTGCTGGGACAGCGTCTGCGGAAAACAGGACAAAGCATGCGCAACGAGGACGTGCGTAGTGCGCACAACGAGACAGCTAGCTGGCACAACAAGAGCGTAGCAGGCGCAACGGAAATAGTAGTGCGCACGGCAGGTACCTGTGGCTGCCTGCTCCACGGCGTCGTGGACAGCTGCTGCAGTCCCAGTTGTACAGCTGCATGTGGCGGTGGTTGCGGTGTCGCACCTGGTCTTCTTGCCCCTGCAGCAGTTGTTGGCGATGCTGCAGGAGGCGGATACCCCCAGCCAACGGGCTGCATGGGCAAGAGGGTTACATTAAAGTACCCGTGTTCCAGCAGTAATACAAAAATTAAAATGCAATAACAAAAATATCGAAATCACCAAAAAAAACGGACGAAAAGGAACAAATCTCTGTGTCTGTCAATGCATTTCAAATTGGAGGCACATTTGAAGTGCGTAGTCATAGCACGCTACTTCCAATTATACATCGCGATTTCAAGGGTTCCGGCGCTTGAAAACAGCGTAGGTAGGTAGGTAGGTAGGTCGACTCGGGACTGGGGTTGCCCCGCAGGGGGGACTTACCAAGGGGCTTTTGCTCACCCACCCACGGCCCTACTGCACGTGCCCCCACAAAGCGGCTCCCCCACATGGGGGAAGGGCGCGGTCGCCGCGAGCAGTACCCTACAGCGGGTTCTGCCCAGAGAGGTAACCCATGTTCGACCGAAGTCTCACATTCCTCTCCTTCGGGCGGATGATATGTGGGGGAGGGTCCCACCGCACATCCTCATCAACCTCCGGACTCTGGGGCCCAGGGGCCGGGAGCCAGGCCAACGGCCCTGTCCTGCAGGCACCCCCACCTGGGTTGGTTTTCAGTAGGTGTGAGGCGACTTGAAGAAGTACGTGCTACGGGACTCGCATGCCGTGGCGCACACTCACACCTCCTGACTCGGTCGAGCTTGCGCTCTCCCGGGGGGCCGGGGGTTCGAAGTAGGTCGTTGTGGCCGGTTGGTCGGTCGTATGGTACGGTTGCGGTGTAGTTTGTTAATGTAGGCTGGTCGGTTGCGTGATGGTAGAGCCAAGTTTTGTTCGTGGGCATGGTCGTCGGCGGGCGCGGCGCACCACGGTGTCACCAACCCTTTGGACGCCGTTCCCGTTTCGACCCGTGCACGCCTGGCTGGTTTGGTGTTGGCCGGCTTGCGTGTGGTCTGTTTACGGTCAAGTGGCGGCTGCAGCTGCGGTGTTGTTGGTTCGCGGTCGTCTTGGCCGCCTCATGGTCGGCTTGGTTTGCGTGGGCTCCATTGCGCTGCTGCCGGTGGTCGTTCCGCCGAATGCTGTTTATGCAGCCGGCATTTCTGTGTCGGTGCTGGTTAGTGGCGTCGTGGTTTGTCCAAGTGTAGTGTTGTGTAGTTTGTTACTGTTGGTTGGTCGCGTTTGTATTGGCAGCGCTGCGGTGTTCTGCTGTGTTCTTGGGTACGGTCGTCGGTGGGCGTGGCGCACCACGGTGTTGCCAACCCGTTGGGCGCCGTTTCCGTTTGGACCCGTGCAGGCCTGGCTGGTTCGGCGTTGGCCGGCTTGCGAGTGGTCTGTTTACGGTCAAGTGGTGGCTGCAGCTGTGGTGTGGTTGGTGCGCGGTTGTCGTGGCCGCCTCTTGTTCTGCTGGGTTCGTGTGGGTTCCGTTGCGCTGCTGCCGGTGGTCTTATCGTCGAATCCTGCCCGTTTAGCCAGCATGTTTGTGTCTCCGTCGGTTTGTTGCGTCTTGGTTTGTACAAGTGTCGTGTAGTGTAGTTTGGGAACGTTTGTGGGCCGCGTCCGCAGCGGTAGAGTCACAGTGTTCCTCTGTGTTTGTGGCCATGGTGGTTGGGGGGCGCGGCTCGCCACGGTGTCGCTAGCTCGTTGGACGTCGCTCTCGCACCGGCCCATGCACGTCCGGCCAGCTTGGCGCTGGTCGGTGTGCGCGCGGTCTGTTCACAGTCACGTTGCGTCCGCTGCAGTGGTTCTGGCGGTGTGTGGTCGTGTTAGTCGCCTCTTGGTTGGTTTGTTCGGCGTTCATTCCTTGTCGTCGCAGCGGGTGCTCGCGCAGTCGGATTTGTTGTGTACAGGTGTGCCGCTTGTTGCGATGTTGGTCGGTGCCAGGTGTGTGGGGCCGGCACGGTACGTTTGTACTGTGCGCCGCCCGCCCGCCGCGGGGGAGAAAAGCCATGACAAGTGGTCGGACCGCTGTAAAATTTTTTTTCCCCTGTCGGTGCCCTGTTCCCTGCCCCGCCCTGGCAGTGTTGCATGCACAATCCATTATCCGGTATTTCGTGGTGCTCCGTAGCCGTACTTCCATTTTCGCTTGTGCCATTCATATGTACACCCCCCGTCGGTGGCAAGGCCCCGCCGGTCCCCCTCTGTGTGTTCCTGTGCTCACCATGGGAGCCCCAGGGTGTTGTTCCAGCTCGGTGGTGCTGTGCTCGTGCTCGTGCCTGTCTGTCTGCCGTGCGCCTTCTCGTGTCGTGCGTTGCGGGTCATTCGGGTGGCGTGTCTGTGTCACGGTGCTGGGTGTGGTGGCTAGGATGGTTAGGGTGGTTCGGCTTGTGCTGTGGTGTCGGGCTGCTCCGTCCGACGTGGCGGGTTGGGCTCGGCGTAACACACCCGTGCCTGTTGGCAGGGGGGTCGGCGCGGCCCCGTGTGGTGAGCTTGTGGCCCCCCGCATGCCCCGGGTAGGGTTGTGGAGGACAGGAGTACCGGGCAGTGTTGCAAGCCCCCCTCCCTCTCATGGACGCTGTTAACTGTCTGCGGGGAGTGTGCCCCCCGTACCATTCGCATAGGTTATATGTGTCGTAACCTTGCGCGTCCAAGGCGCTCAACTCCCCGGAAGAGGTGCGCGCTGGTCCCCGCGGTGCACTTATCTCCGGATGCTCGCCCTGGACGGTAATACTCTGGCCGGTGGTTTGTTAACATTCTTGTGGTTATCGGCCCGGCCGCGGGTTCCGCGTATTTGGCCGGGGCCTTTGCCCGGCCCCATGTGGATCCGGCTCGCGGGAGAGGAGGGTGAGGCGGGAGGACGGGTTCGGGCGTGGCGCCGCCCCGTTCCCTGCTGCAGGTGGGTCGCGGGGTCCGAGAAGCGTGGCCCTCGCCCGGGGGGTTGTAGGAGGAAGTCGTGGGGTTTCCGTGCGTGCTTGACACCACAGGTTGCGAAGGCCGGCCTCCACTCTCCGGGCATCTGTTGAATGTTCCGGGCAGGTTGACGTCCGTCTTGTCGGTTTGTCGGACCGTAAGGTGTTGCTGGGGTGTGTTGCGTGGCTGTGTGCCACTGGGTCGTCGCGGTAGGACCTGTGGCCAGGCGCGGCTCAGGGTCCTGGGGGGGCGTCCCATGCGTCGCACCGGGGCGCCGTGGAGGTTACTGAAGTTTGCGTGCACAAGGGCTGGGCGTGCCGCCCGGGTCTCCGCCTCAGTGCGGACGGCGGGTTGCCGTCAATTGCCCAGCGCCAGCGCCCGGATCCGGTGGCGTGCGCTGTTCGACAACACCCCCGTGGTCATCGGTTCGGCCGCGGGCTCCGCCTGTTTGGCTGGCCCCTTTGCCCGGCCCCTCGCGGACCCGTTACGTGGGAGACGAGGGTCAGGTGGGATGGCGGCCCCGGGTGTGGCGCTGCCCCCTTTCCTTGTTGCAGGCGGGTCGCTGGGGTCCGGGAAGTGCGGCCCCCGTCTGGGGGATGTGGGAAGAGGTCGCTGGGGTCGTATTTGTGTCCGACACCATGGGCTGCTAAGGCTAGCCTCCACTCCTTGGGTGTCCGTCGTGCGTGCCGGGCAGGTGGACGCCGTCCCCGCTGGTGTGTCCGGTCGACGGGTGGTGCCGTAGCATGTTGCGCGGCCGCGCGTTGCTGGGTTGTACGAGGGGTCTTGTTGGGCGAGGTCTGCCCGGCCGGGGTCGTTGTGGTTCGTGGCCGACCCCGCTGCCGCTGGCGTGACGGTCATCGTCCGGTCCTCTGGCGGGAGGAGGCGGTCCCGGGTCCGCCGCGCCGTCTCTTCCCTGCGCGTGGCCGGTGTGGGACTCGTGCCGTGCGCGTGCGGCCGTGCGTCGTCGCTGCAGGTCCTGTGGTCGGCCGCGGGTCAGGGCCCTGCGGGGCTACCCACACGTCGTACAAGGGCGCTGCGGAGGGCACTGAAGATTTTGTGCACCAGGGCCGCGTGCGCCGCCCGGGCCTCCGTCTCAGTGCAGAAGGCGGGCTGCAGCTGCCCGCCCAGCGCCAGTGCCCGGATCTGGTGGACCGCGAAGACGGGGCACAGGTTGAGCTCAGTGGGGGTTTCCGCCGTCGGTTCCGGGATGGCCTCCATCTGCTGCCGGCCGTCGAGGTAGAATCTCCACGCCACTGACCACGCCCTGGTGTGCGGCCAGCGGCGCCGCGCCCACCGCCAGAGGCAGTAGAGGGCGTGGCCTGGGTGCCAGGTGCCTGCCGTCCCCGACACAATGGCCGTCAGGGGGCCCGGGGGTTGGTCTGAGGGCAGGGGGGTAGCGTTGTCCGGCAGGTCCGTGGTCGCCCGGAGCATGGAGTCGACGGCCTCCAGGCTCCAATGGTTGTCCTGCGGGTAAGGGATGATCCGCACCTGGTAGTAGTGGCCATTCTCCAACACGATCATGGCGCTGGTACCGGGGTCACGTCCGCGCGGCGGGGGCGCTGCGCGCGCCGTCTCCGGGTAGTGCGCCGTCAGGTTCGTGAGGTTTTGCCCCCTGCTACGGGTGGTCCCGATTTCCCATGCCTCAAGGCCCTTGTGCGGTGGGATACGGAGGTTGTTGGGTCTCGCTGGTGGGGTGGCCCGCTCCCGGCCTCCGGTGGTGGGTGCGGGCCTGGGGTCCGTCGGCGGCGCTATGAGCGTGTGTACCCAGCCCAGGTGTGGGACCCACACGCCCCCTACGGCCAGTTGGTGGGTGTTGAACCACCAGATCCACGCTTCAATGAGGTCGTCAGAGACCTGTGCCCCGGGGGTGACGAGCGCCTGGAGCTGTCGCACAAAGATTTTGGTTGTCGGGGCATGTGGCAGGGGGACTACGGCGAAAAGCCTGTTCGAGTCGACGTTACGGAGGTGTTCCCGGACGGTGGTCACCAGCTCGCTCGAGGGCGTGGAAGCGTGGATGTCGTAGAGCGCCCTCAGTTCCGCTTCGTGGAAGGGACCTGTGCCCCGTTGCTGTGGCGGTCGGGGGGGCGGGGGGGGCATGGCCACCCGGTCTTGGTCCAGTGCCGCGTCAGCCGGGGAGGGGTGCCGTGAGGTGGCGCCCGGGTGTCCCCCTGGCACGTACTCCGTGGGGGATTCCCGTTGCCGGGGCATCGAGCAGGGCTTGGCGGTGGGCAGTGGGCCAGCGGGCTCCTGGGGGCTGGAGGTCCCAGTCATCTCTGTGTCCGCCCTTGGTCCGCTCGCGTCGCGTCCCGGCTGCCGCGATGTGCCCTCCGTGGCCTGGCGGCTTCTGGACTGCGGGGAGGGCTGCCCCCCCGCCCCTTGCGTAGGGCTGGGGTCGGGCGCGGGCTCCCTTGGTCGCGTGTCCGTGGCGTGTGGTCCTCTCGGTAGCGGATCGGCCGCTGACCCCGGGAGGGAGGCGGCGGATGAGACGGACGTTTCGCCCGCCGTCTGGCGAGGGTCCGCTTGAAGCGCTGCTTGCCGCTCGCGCTCGGCCGGCGTGAGAATGGTGGGGATGTGCGTCCGCTCCGTGCGGGGCCTCTTGAACCGGCGTCTGGGGTCGGAGGTCGATTATGTTTGCCGAGCGTGGGGGTCGCGGGGGCCCCCGTGGTCCCTGTCCATATTGAAGCCGGTTCGGACCCCCGTGGCCATCTTGGGGTCACTTGGGGTGTGTATCTATGTGCCGGCAAGCCGCCATTGGCTGATATCATACTCTCCCATCCACCTGACCTAACCCGATGTGATAGTGTGATAGGTGGGGCCATTCCGGCTATAAGCGGCCATATTCAGAACCAAGGCACCGCCAGCGGAGATTTATATATCGGAATATCAGGAATCAACAGGGTTTTATTATCATAATGTTTCCGTAATTTTTCAGCCTTTCGTTCTGATGGTCAATGTATCGGCGACTGTCAGTTGGCTCGCGATTTTGCGTTAACCGATTGGTTAACTATTATTTCCAGATATTTTGACGGATATTCCGTTGAAGGGTCAGATCTCATCAGCAAAGGGTTGGTTGCTTCCGCAATTCTCTAAATAAGCACTCGAAATTTTAATCAGAATTTTTCGCGATGTCGAAATCGGATTTTCGACTTCGACATCGCCGCACTTGATTTGGACTTCTTCGATTGGTCATACTCCTTTCCCTATGCCCGAATCAGGTTTCCCTTATACTTGCCACCCATTTGACTTGGAGATATAAGGGAAACAAAAGCGAATCGTGGGACCACTTTGAAGAGCCATATCTACGAGCGAGTGTGAGGAAAGAGAATAAGGAAGGTTGGGTTGGAACTGCCTTGGTCTCAACTTCAATTAGGAAGCATCAAACGCCTTTGGTGTGTACACATGCCGGATATAGCAAGGGATAATGGTCAAGAGGGTATAAAGTGATATATAACTCTTGGACCGTGCAACCGAACATTTTATTGTGACTTTCGAGTGTACCGCATGAGTGTTGGGGTTGCATAGCAACTTTCCTTGGGTTCCTACGTATTTTTAACGTGAAGTTATGTCAATGGAGGGACGTGGCATATCATGGTGGGAGCCATATTTTGAGGGTATGTGTTGTATGCATGGTATATGTTTGATATGCTCACGCCCATGTTATATATCTTCGTGTGGCCGAAGAGATGGGGAGCCATACGTGACAAGGGCTTTGCCCATGTCCCAATTGTGGAATTCAAAGCGCTAGACCAAGTCTACCGCGTATGTATTGCTCATGGTATGTTTGACAAGGAGATCCATGGGTGCACTCCCATTTTCATGGGGCATGTAGATATTAGTGGCGAAGGTATCTCTATGCGCCCGATTGGGGATCCAAGTGGGGGAATTGTTCGCAATTGGTTCCAATCATTTGTGTATTGAAGCATGAGCGGATATCATGGGTGAGCATAGAGATATACTATCATGACAACTTTGTATTTGGTCATATTTTCATGTTTTTGACCTCAATTGTTGCTCATTTTTGCGTTTTGTGTACTCACCTGGTCAGCTAACAGCAAGAAGCCTATGGAGAGTCGAACCATGGTATGTTGTTCATATGTTGGCATATGCTTTGGAGTTGAACACCACCATATGCCGGATCGTGTACTCCATTTGGCTTGGCGCACGAAGGATTACAAAAATTGGTCTTAAGATCATGGGCTGACTTGGGCAGTGCGTGGCGCCCATATCCGAAAGGGTTTCGAGGGTAAAATGGGGATGTACATGGGCATTGGCCTTTGGTCTCTATCCTCCATGAATAGTAGACTTCGATTCCATGCATGCTTGGAGCCTTCGGATAAGTAGTAACTTCAATTTTGAGCATATATGTGATATATGGCCAATATGGTGTGAATTGGCAGTCTTTTGGCATGTTATGAGTTCAAACTCATAGGTCATTTCTCTAAGCCCATTCGACTCCAAGTCCAACCAAGGTTATGTCAGGGTAGGGCATGGTCCTGAGTGCCACTCTAGGCCATGACACGCCACCTTCCCTTTTGGGCTAGGATTTAGAGGCTTGGGAGTGAACACATTTTTGGGGTTTATGTAGTGACTTTTGATACATGGCATTTAACCATCTGATTGGACTGGGTTCAGGGCATCAGGTTGGTGAGTCAAGGGAAGGTCTTGAGTCCAGGGAATGAGGGGTCTATGGCTGTGATTGTGTAAGTTTCCACCTTTCCCCAACTTGGCTTTATTTGTGTTCATATGCCAATTTCAGGGCTTTCTTCCTTGGTGCAATTCTTGTACATGCCCGCCACCGTGGGAATACCGGTGTGCTGAACGAAAGCCCGCAGCCTGATTTGGATTGTGAATTGGGTTATTGCTGGATTTGTGGGATCTGGTTGCCATTCAGGGTTGAAGGAGGATTGTATTTTCTATTTTCTATATTTTTGGTTTTGGACCCTGGATTTTGATAAATGCAAGCATTGATCCGGAGCAAGTCAGCGGGGATTACAGGCGGAAGGGGCACAGCGGGGGCCGGTCCTGGTAGGGACCTTCTTTATGGTAGCAGAGACTTACCTGCTGCCCCTACCAACCGCCGACCCGGGGACTTGGGCCCTTATGAGCCCTGCCCAAGTACGCCCCGGGTGCGTATTGTGGACTCGGTGGAGACCACGCCGGAGATTGGAGCCATAGAAGGACCGAGACGTTCAAGAGCATGGCGAACTCCGGAAGTTGACGCCCGAAGAGAAGAACGACACTCGGGAAGAGGAGGACGTGACATGGAGGACCTGGTCTCCATGTGTGAGCGTCGCTGCCGAAAGGCATGCAACCTCCGCTCCGTCGCGGAGGACTCTGATGAGGCTTGCCATTTAGGCAGCAGTGGAGGACGGGCCCGGCGCTACCGGAAGCGCGGGTCACCCAAGTCCGCGGCAAGGGACGCCGGGGCTATGGACACGGACCCCAGCCCGGTCAGGCTGTGGGAATCTGAGAAGCACTCCGAGGGCTATCGGACAGCCTACGAGCCACCCTCGGAGCCGGAGATGTCCGCGCCGGTCGCCAGGGCGCACACGGCCCCCGAGCCCGCCCTGCAGCACGACGCCGAGGGCTTGGAGAGGCCAGCCAGGGCCCGGACGGCACCTGTGCCCCGGCACACGGGACCAGAGACGGACACCATAGGCGATACGCCCATGGGCGATGAGTCTGAGGTGCCGGGAACCGCGGGATGTGCTGAATCCGGCGGAAAGCACGCTGCGTGCCACTGCGAGCACATGTCCTTCCTCATGGGCAAGTACCCGAAGATGGGGATGGACGCCATCGTGCATCATCTGGACCGCCTGGACAACGCCAAGGATGCCCTAGAGGAGGACGTCGCGGGGATCCTGGACGATCAGTGGGCCGCGGAGAACCACATGGAGGAGCTGCGAGCGGATCAGGCCTGGTACCGGGAGAATCTGGAGCTGGCCCTGCAGAAGCAGCAGCAAGTGGTGGACAGCCTCCTCCACTTAGTGGAGGACATGTCGGGACGCCTGAAAAGGCTAGAGGAGCGACAGCCCCTCGCCTCGGGTCCGGAGCTCCCGGCAAAGCCGGCCGCGGTAGAGCTGGTGGAGCGGGTTAAGACCCTCAGGAGCGCCATGGAGAAACCC
This sequence comes from Eutreptiella sp. 'Long Island Sound 2002', assembly GCA_964036045.1. NCBI lineage: Eukaryota > Euglenozoa > Euglenophyceae > Eutreptiales > Eutreptiaceae > Eutreptiella > Eutreptiella sp. 'Long Island Sound 2002'. The sequence goes on along the minus strand of OZ038380.1, from coordinate 97,983,533 downwards.
ATGGGCGGCCCTGCAGAGGCACCATACGCGCCTCCGCGTGTTGACCCGGGTGCGCTGCCGTATGTTCCCCTGTTCAGCGAATCCACAATGCTCGGGGAACACACGGCACCGGCTGGGTCCATGCGGGAAGGGCACGTGACCACGGACCCGAGGAGCCTGACGGTACAGATGTCCCATGCCGCCCAGGATGTACCGCTCACGACGAATATGGCAGTCTATGCGGAAGAGAAGATCGAGATCCAGAACCAGACCATGCAGGGGCGAACCATGGGAAGCGCCGACGGACATGGTCGAGGCCATCCAAGCGGAAACCTGTGGGCGAAGGATCCCAATACGGGGATATGGACGGCCGATGGAGCTAATCCTTCCCGCATTCCAAACCCCATGGGTTCAGGCCCAACTGGACCGCACTCCATGGAGGAGAGGGATGTACGGGGAGTGTACTCACACCCCCCGGCCACAGGTGGTATCCGTCTCGGTGGAGTGGTGGCTGGAGACGTCGGTGACGCCATCAGGATCGACGACCTCAGGGGAATCAAAATCCCCTATTACGACGGGAACCCGTCCAACTTGGATGACTTCATCCTGGACTGGGAGGACTTCGCCGAGGAGGTCGTCGGCGAGATGCGGGGAGCGCCGCGGGACAAGTGGGTTTCTCGGACATTCCCACACCGGCTGGCGCAGGACCTGAAGGAGGAGCTGCGGGATCAGATCCGAGAAGGATTGATCCGGACGGAGCAGGCCTGCCTCCAGTGGTTGGAGGATGAGGAGCGGGTGGACGCTCCGAATCAGAAGCTGGAGGACCTGTGGTCCATTCCACTGCCGCTGGACCGCGGTGAGTTGCGGGTCCGGGAGTGGAATCGGTATCTGCGGAAGTACCGCAGATGCCTCAAGTTGGTGGAAGACTGGAACGAGGCCAGTGAGATCCGCCACTTGCTGAAGGACGTCCTCCCCGGCAACTGGAAGCGACGTGTGGAGGACGAGGAGAAGAAGCGCGCCAAGAAGCGGGTGGCGGTGCGGATTATGGCGGCGGAGGATACCCATGCGGGTATCATGGAGTTCTTCAGGAGGAACCTGGGCGAACCCAACCGGATGTTGGGCCTGAAGAACGCCGTGTACGTGGAGGTATTTGGGGACTCCATGGGGCAAAGGTTGCTGCGCCTCAACAACGTGGAGTGGAGGCGTGGGGAGCCGCTGAGGATGCAAGTCATCTTCGCTCGCATGAGCCTGGACGAGATCGTGAAGTATATCACGGTCGAGTTGAAGCTCAATGCGAAGAACGAGGCCCACGTGCAGGATCGGCATGGTCATGGACAACGAGGACACCGAGAAGACCGCCATCATCGGGAGATCCAGGAGGACACGGCCAACTCCGCGGAGGATGGAAGTGGAAGTGGCCAAGACCACTGGTCCCGGGAGGATCACGAGGAGGCCCATTTCTTCGCGTTTGTGGCGCATAACGTGAAGCACAATGGGCAGGATCGGTCCAGATGGAGCCAGATGGGACCCAAGAAGGGCAAAGAGCCAAGGAGGATCAGGAACCCACCGCTCTCGTTCCGAGAGTACAGGTCTCAGCACGACGGGTGCTGGGTCTGTTATGGCAAGGGAAACAACCATGCACACGACCACCGTCAGTGCAAGGTGTATGAGGCGGACAAGAAGGCCTACTTCGCCGCTCACCCCGAGAAGAAGCCCAAGGAGCAGCGGATTTCCGATTGGAAGGCGAAGGGCGGAGACGGGGGAAAAGGCCAAGGCAAAGGCCAAGGAAAAGGCGGAGGAAGAGGCTATGGTGGTGGACCTGGCCAAGACCGACGAGTGAGGTCGATCGAGGAGGTTGCTGAGGACATGTTGAGGACGTTGGAGGAGCTCAAAGCCCAGCAACGTGGTGGACAAAGTCCTGGCGGATGGCAGCCGGAAGGGGCTGCAGGAAGCCAAGTCTAGAGGAGCCCCCACGGGAGTGGGACCTCGGAGGTCTCTCCTCCGAAAATCAGTGGAATCCCTGAGAAGGCGAAGGCACATCGGGTGCCGAAGAAGGCTCCGGAAGAGCCAAAACCACTGAGTTTCGCCACTCCCAACCCCTGGAGCACCCTGCCAAGGGAAGTACATGTGGGTACGGGACATGGCAAGAAGGAAGGAGTGACCACGGAGAGCCCCGTGGACGGGCAGGACCAACCCAAGATCTACACCATCCGTGACCACACCCTTGAAGTCCTGATGCACCCGGACGTGCTAGAGTTGCATGCCGTGAGAGTCGTCCATACACCTCATGGCGACGAGCGGCAGTTACACTTGAAAGTGCGAGTACGGTGCGGACGAGAGGAGAAGGTGGTGGATGTGTTAGTGGATAAGGGTGCCCAGGTGAGCCTGGTCCGGAGAGGGTTGTTCAAGGAGGAACTCCTGCAGCCCAGCCGGAGACCAGTCCGCCTGAAGGTCGCCAACGGAGAGATCATGGGTGGTGGCACCCATGAGGCCACTATCAGTATGGAATTCTGGGAACATGAGCGCTTGAACCGCCCTGATCAGGCGAAGAGAAGCACTCTATCCGGGAACTTCTATGTGGCCGACATTACAGATTGGGATATGATCATGGGGTACGACTTCATGGTGGCCAACGCCATTGGAGCCCTTCCCCATCGGGCAACGCTGGTCCGGGAGGACGATGAATGCCTCATATGGCTGTCCACGGACTATGCATGCGGATCATCCCAATGGAATACTGAGGAAGAGGATCGGATCGTCCGAGCGGTGCAAGCTGTGGGTGCCAAGTCCAGAGGAGACCGCGGAGTTCAGCTCACGGAGTATGGAATGGCGCCGAAGGTGTACGACAGGATGATCCAGACGCTGGGAGCCGAAGCGCCCGAGACGGACGTCTTCGCTTCCCGGGATGCCCCACTTCTGCGGAAGTGTAGGAGGCATTGGCATCGAGGAGACTCAGCCTGGCATAGGCATTGGGGTTGGAAGGAGTGGGGGCCCATGTATTGGCATGGCTCCCTGGATAACACCAGACGTACGGTGGAGAAGATCATCGCGGATAGGGCGAAGGGGATCCTGGTCATAACCGGCATAGGATCCACCCCATGTCCGCTGGAGGGTCTCAAGTCGACGCTGGACTCCATCACCCTGAACGAGATGTCATTCGGGCCAGAGGAGGAGTTGTTCATCGACGCCAAGGGTGTATCAATGCCCTCCCCGGGTCAAGCGTGGGGTACCAAGGCTTTCCTGGTGGATGGGGCGCAAGCCCAGCCCACGGGTGATGAAGCATTCGCCCGTAGGGTGGAGGCGGTGCCCATGAAGGTCATGTTTGAGCCCAAGGAGGGGACGGATCAGCCAATTGATGGCATTGACGTCCTGTCCCACGCCGAGATTGACGACGTCGTCAACTACATGCGAATCGGGATGCACGACCGTGTGGCAGCCAAGAAGAGGCGGGCCATGGTCACATCTCCGCATTGGTGGGATGACAAGATGTTGGTCACCGGCAAGTACGAGAAGGATGAGTTCGTGGCGAGGGTCATGGATCACATCGCGGACCAATACGATGGTCCGGTTGGGTCGGACCCACCAACGTGGGGTTTTCCAAGAGTGGGAACCGGTAGCGACGAGCACCAGCCCGAGGCCGCAAATTTTCGAAGATTATCGGTGGGAGTCGAGACCCACGACGATGAAGACGGCATATCGGACGAGGAGAAGTCGGACTCGGACCCAGAAGAGGCCTATACCGCAGTGCGGTCGGTTGTATCGATACCGAAGCAAGCGGCTGAAGAGGCCCAGGAGAACCCGAAGGTCGCCGAGCTGAAGGAGAGGCTGATCAAGGCCTATCCGCGGCTATTCAGTGGCGTCGCCAACAAGAACCCTCCAGATTGTGGGAGGTTTGGTACAGCGAAGATCAAGCTGAAGCCGAACCCGAAGATCTATCGTCATCGGGAGTATCAACTTCAGGGCGATCGGGCCGAGGCCATGAAGAAGCTGTTGGCCGAGTTCATTGAGCGGGGATGGATTGAACCCTCCGACAGTGAGTGGGCCAGCCCAGCCTTCATCGTGCCCAAGAAGGAGAAGGGCGAGTGGAGGTTGGTAGTTGATTACAGAGGTTTGAACGAGCAGACCGAGCACGACTCGTACTCGCTTCCCCTGATCGACTCCATCCTCCAAAAGCAACAGAAAAAGCGGATTTTCACGGTGTTGGACCTGAAACACGGTTACCACCAGATGCCGCTACACCCGGACTCCAGGCCCTGCACAGCGATGTCGACGCCGCTGGGGCCCATGCAGTGGAAAGTGGTGCCTATGGGCGCCAAGAATGGCAACGCCGCTTTCCAGCGCATGATGGAGGACCTACTCGGTCCTGACCGGGACTGTGCCGATCCCTTCGTGGATGACATCATCATCGGGTCTGGCACGGAGAACATGACTGAGGACGAGCTCATCGACGCGCATGAGAAGTTGGACAAGCACAACATGGTGTGCAAGCCCACCAAAGCCTCACTCTTCGTGAAGGAAGTGGAGTTCGCGGGTCACGTGGTTGGTCACGGGCAACGCCGTCCCATGCCTGGGAAGCTGGCGTCCCTGCGCCACTGGGAGAAACCCCAGACCATCAGCGAACTCCGATCCTTCATGGGGTTCTGCAACTACTATTCGGGCTACGTCCGGATGTATGCAGAACTGTCGGGGCCGCTGAACAAGATGCTGCAAGTGGGCAAGTTCGATGGCCGGAAGGGGAGCAAGAAGAAGCTTGCCTGGACCCCTGAGGCTGAGGATGCGTTCAACAGCCTGAAGGAGCAACTCCTGGGGCAGTTGGGGCTGTTCCTGGTGGACCCGGACAAGGGATTCGTGCTACGGACAGACGCTTCGGACTATGCCGTGGGGGCAGTCCTCGAGCAAGTCCGGGACGACGGGACTCATGTTCCCGTGGCGTTTTGGAGCAGGATCCTGGCCGAGGGCCAACGCCGAACATGGACCGCGAGGGAGAAGGAGACATACGCCATTGTATGTGCGCTCAGGAAGTGGTCTGGCCACATCGGACTACAGCCGGTGGTGGTTTGCACGGACCACCAGTCCCTACAAAGCTGGCACAAGGAGCATGTCGACACCCCCTCAGGACCAGCGGCTAGGAGGGCCCGATGGCACGAGACGTTCGCCAAGTTCGACCTCAGCGTCGTGTACGTCCCGGGGAAGGACAACACTGTGGCAGATTGCCTCAGTCGATGGGCCTACCCTGCGGGCAAGGCTTGGATGGACATATCCAGCCATGGGGACGCCGAGGAGACCGAGGACGCCAAGCGCATCATCGAGATGGAGAAGGTCATGGAGCAAGAGGGGGTCAAGTGCTTTGTGGTGATGGCAAACCGTACGGACCTGGCCAAGTTCCGGGGTGCCCGCGTCCAAGCTATTCGAGAGGAAACCCTCGAGCAATGGATGGTGGCCCCTGTAGAGCTAGTCAGGTTGGTGCTCACAGAGGACTGGTCGGATGACTACGCGGCATCCGAGCACTGGAGCAAGTACTGGAATGCCGTGAGCGCCCCGTCGGACGACGATTGGCCCGAGGGCTTGACCGAGGATGGCGACAAGTTGTTCCTCGAGGACAAGCTGCTGGTGCCCGAGAACCGAGTGGAGGAGCTCATTGACCATTGGCACAACGCCCAGCTCATGCACCCTGGCCGAGACAAGATGCAGCAGGACCTGGAGTGGCGTTTCAAGTTCCCTCCGGGGTACTACGCCATCCTGGATAGGTACTGCAGCGACTGTGCCGTGTGTCGGGCCACGAAGAGCCCCAACCACTCCACAGCGGGCAACCCGGTGTACACGGCTATACCGGAGGCCCCTATGCGGTCTGTGGCCATGGATGTATTCGCCATGCCTGAGGTCACCGTGGAAGGAGAGACCTACGACTGTGTCATCCTGGCGGTGGACAGGCACAGTGGGTATATCGTGGCGGTCCCTGGCAAGAAGTCCAAGAAGAAGGACAAGAAGGACAAGCATGGAGTGGGGCTGCAGGCCAAGACCGTCGCTAATGCCATGATCAGGCATTGGCTGACGATTTTTGATGTCCCAGCTGTCATCTGCAGCGATAGGGGCAGTCAATTCGTGGGAACGTGGTTCAAGACGATGTGCAAGCACATGGGGATTCGGCACGCCAAGACCGTGGCGTACCACAGCAGGTCGAATGGCCGTGCTGAGGTGGCCGGGCGGCAGATGTTCGAGAAGTTCCGCCAGCTGCATATTGACGAACCGGGCCGGAACTGGTATAACTCGCTGTGGAGAGTGCTCCAGGCGTATCACGACCTTCCGGGACCCACTGGACTGTCGCCCCATCGCATCCTGTTCCTACAGGATCGAGTGTCACGCACTCTCCCGTGGATGAACAATGGCAAAGTGGCCAGGGATGCAAACGCCATGATGGCTGAGGCGGACGACACGGCGGCCAAGGTATGCAAGGCACTTCAGGACGAGCATGACAAGAGGGCCAAGTACTTCAAGCAGGGAAAGGTCCAGAAGTATGCTCTCCAAGACACCGTGTGGGTGGAGCGGCACCACAAGGATGTCCTGTCCAGGCATCGGCAGGCATCTTGGTATGTGCCGGGGGTAATCGTGCGGAAGGTCGGGCAGGACGTGTACGCGGTTCGTGTGGGGGATAACAAGATCCTGGACCGCGACCACACCCAGCTTCGTCCCCGAGCACCAGACCCCAGCGGACGTCCCGTCACCTTCGAGTTCACGGCCGGCGATGTGGACTCGGACGACGAGGGTGAGGACGACGATTTCACCGCGGAGAAGATCCTGGCGGACAAGCCGGACCCGGGGACGCCTGGGGGAAGGCTTTATAAAGTCCGATGGAAGGGATTCACCGCCTCCAGAGACTCGTGGGAACCTCCGAGCAGTTTTGTGCCGAGGTATACCACGGTCTGGATGGACTACCTAAAGAAAAAGAATATTTCTTTGGATGTCAAGGACGTATTGGTCCATTTGGTTGCTGCTGTAGCACCGTAATGGATCCCCCTTGGCATTTTGTTTGTTTCTGTGAATGGGGAGACAAGTGAGGGCGTTCATCCGGGGATTTTTCGGCCTTGATCGGCCATATACCCCCTTCACTCGATCTCCACATATATATTGCATTGTGGTATACTTATTTAGGTCGACCGACGACGTTTTTCTATCTTTGATCCCCTTGGTCCATGTTGTAGATCAAGAGGAGACCGGATATGGCGTAGGGCGCTGATTATCAGTGTCCTCACCCCTCCCTTGGGGCATGGGGGACGCCTACGACGTGTGTGGGGCCTCCATGTGTCCTTGGGACATGGAGGGGGGGGTTGGAGCCCATTGGGGTCCTCCCGTCCTCTCTTCATTGGTTTCCGAGCGGATACAACGCTCTGAGAAGGGGGGTGAAGCCGGTTCGGACCCCCGTGGCCATCTTGGGGTCACTTGGGGTATGTATCTATGTGCCGGCAAGCCGCCATTGGCTGATATCATACTCTCCCATCCACCTGACCTAACCCGATGTGATAGTGTGATAGGTGGGGCCATTCCGGCTATAAGCGGCCATATTCAGAACCAAGGCACCGCCAGCGGAGATTTATATATCGGAATATCAGGAATCAACAGGGTTTGATTATCATAATGTTTCCGTAATTTTTCAGCCTTTCGTTCTGATGGTCAATGTATCGGCGACTGTCAGTTGGCTCGCGATTTTGCGTTAACCGATTGGTTAACTGTTATTTTCAGATATTTTGACGGATATTCCGTTGAAGGGTCAGATCTCATCAGCAAAGGGTTCGTTGCTTCCGCAATTCTCTAAATAAGCACTCGAAATTTTAATCAGAATTTTTCGCGATGTCGAAATCGGATTTTCGACTTCGACATCGCCGCACTTGATTTGGACTTCTTCGATTGGTCATACTCCTTTCCCTATGCCCGAATCAGGTTTCCCTTATACTTGCCACCCATTTGACTTGGAGATATAAGGGAAACAAAAGCGAATCGTGGGACCACTTTGAAGAGCCATATCTACGAGCGAGTGTGAGGAAAGAGAATAAAGAAGGTTGGGTTGGAACTGCCTTGGTCTCAACTTAATTTAGAAAGCATCAAACGCCTTTGGTGTGTACACATGCCGGATATAGCAAGGGATAATGGTCAAGAGGGTATAAAGTGATATATAACTCTTGGACCGTGCAACCGAACATTTTATTGTGACTTTCGAGTGTACCGCATGAGTGTTGGGGTTGCATAGCAACTTTCCTTGGGTTCCTACGTATTTTTAACGTGAAGTTATGTCAATGGAGGGACGTGGCATATCATGGTGGGAGCCATATTTTGAGGGTATGTGTTGTATGCATGGTATATGTTTGATATGCTCACGCCCATGTTATATATCTTCGTGTGGCCGAAGAGATGGGGAGCCATACGTGACAAGGGCTTTGCCCATGTCCCAATTGTGGAATTCAAAGCGCTAGACCAAGTCTACCGCGTATGTATTGCTCATGGTATGTTTGACAAGGAGATCCATGGGTGCACTCCCATTTTCATGGGGCATGTAGATATTAGTGGCGAAGGTATCTCCATGCGCCCGATTGGGGATCCAAGTGGGGGAATTGTTCGCAATTGGTTCCAATCATTTGTGTATTGAAGCATGAGCGGATATCATGGGTGAGCATAGAGATATACTATCATGACAACTTTGTATTTGGTCATATTTTCATGTTTTTGACCTCAATTGTTGCTCATTTTTGCGTTTTGTGTACTCAGTTGGTCAGCTAATAGCAAGAAGCCTATGGAGAGTCGAACCATGGTATGTTGTTCATATGTTGGCATATGCTTTGGAGTTGAACACCACCATATGCCGGATCGTGTACTCCATTTGGCTTGGCGCACGAAGGATTACAAAAATTGGTCTCAAGATCATGGGCTGACTTAGGCAGTGCGTGGCGCCCATATCCGAAAGGGTTTCGAGGGTAAAATGGGGATGTACATGGGCATTGGCCTTTGGTCTCTATCCTCCATGAATAGTAGACTTCGATTCCATGCATGCTTGGAGCCTTTGGATAAGTAGTAACTTCAATTTTGAGCATATATGTGATATATGGCCAATATGGTGTGAATTGGCAGTCTTTTGGCATGTTATGAGTTCAAACTCATAGGTCATTTCTCTAAGCCCATTCGACTCCAAGTCCAACCAAGGTTATGTCAGGGTAGGGCATGGTCCTGAGTGCCACTCTAGGCCATGACACGCCACCTTCCCTATTGGGCTAGGATTTAGAGGCTTGGGAGTGAACACATTTTTGGGGTTTATGTAGTGACTTTTGATACATGGCATTTAACCATCTGATTGGACTGGGTTCAGGGCATCAGGTTGGTGAGTCAAGGGAAGGTCTTGAGTCCAGGGAATGAGGGGTCTATGGCTGTGGTTGTGTAAGTTTCCACCTTTCCCCAACTTGGCTTTATTTGTGTTCATATGCCAATTTCAGGGCTTTCTTCCTTGGTGCAATTCTTGTACATGCCCGCCACCGTGGGAATACCGGTGTGCTGAACGGAAGCCCGCAGCCTGATTTGGATTGTGAATTGGGTTATTGCTGGATTTGTGGGATCTGGTTGCCATTCAGGGTTGAAGGAGGATTGTATTTTCTATTTTCTATATTTTTCGTTTTGGACCCTGGATTTTGATAAATGCAAGCATTGATCCGGAGCAAGTCAGCGGGGATTACAGGCGGAAGGGGCACAGCGGGGGCCGGTCCTGGTAGGGACCTTCTTTAATATCCTCATTGAAGACGACTCGTCGCGCTGCGGGGGGCGGCGTGCGGCTGCGGCAACGGGATCGGCCAGGGTGCCTCGTCTCTTGGCGCTGCTCCGGCGTGTCGCCTTGCACCCTCGAGGCGTGGGGACTGCCCGGGCTCCTCCGTGGGGCGAACGGCCGCAGGGGGCTGCTGTATGTGCCAGAGGGGGAACCCCTACAGGGTGGTGGACCCCGTGGGTGTTCCGGTGAGTTTCGGCGCGCCGCCTGCCTGGGGGGCTCCGGGACGTCTTGGGACCGCGGCCGCCGGTGGCCTGAGGCGTGTCCCTGGTAGCCCGGTGATCCAGGGATGTCCCAGATATTATGGTCCTGCATGGCCGTACGGATGCGCAGGGCGGCGCGCTGCTGCCACCGCCAGTGCAGTCCGTTCATTTCATCTGGGCTGTAGGCTCCCATATGCGCCGGGAGCCGGGTGGCCACATAGCGCCATTGGCCGGGCCGGTCCATGGTGGCGGGGTGTGTGTGCCCTGTCCGATGACCAGACGTGACGTCTGCCATGGTGCGTGTTCCCTCCGCGAGGTGGCGGGACCGCGAAGAAAGTACCCATCGTATGCGGACCGCCAGTTCGAGCTGCTCCCCCGTGACAAGCCTGGGGATCCAGAAGCCTAGGTCTTGAGTCGCTTCTTGCTCCGCTTGTTCGCTGGGGTGGCTGGCGTCACCCTCCAAGCGTGCATAGTCCAGGTGTCCCCGCCCCCAGGGCGGGGCGGCCCCCGGCGGTGGGGCGACAGGCTCACTCGCGGTGTTGGTGGCCGCTTCCACGCGCGTGCCCTCACCTGGGGCGTTGCGCTCGTCCGTCGTCCGGTCCGCCGCGCCGCTCGCGGTCCCCTGCCCCTCGCCCGTAGTGGCAATCTGCCCCAGGGTGGTGTAGTCGGCTGGAGGTGCGCTTGTTGTGGCACCGTGAGGGGCGTATCGTCCGCCTGGTCGCGTTGCGGCTCCGGGTGGACGCGTGGCGTCTCCGGTGCTGGGACTGCCTGGGGGTCATCCCTGCAGGAGTCCATGAAGGCATCGAAGGAGTCGTCGTCGCGGTTGTGCCCGCTGAGTGACGTTCCTCCTTCGTCCGCGCGCTGGGGCGTGTCGGGCGTGGTTTCCCGGGCCTCTGACCCCTCGCTGGTTTCCGGTGGATCTCGTTGCAGCGCCTCCCCTGGCATGCTCGCGCCTGCGCGGGTCGCCAGGTTCGCCCGGGGGGCGGCGCCCGCGTGATCCGCGGCCGAGGGCCGGTGGGGGCCGTCCGCACACCCGGTGTCCGGAGCTGGCCCCTCGGGTTCCGCGTCAGGCTGGCCATCTGCCAATGCCTCATCGCCTCCGTGTGCCGTTTCGTTCGTCAGGTCGGCACTCCGCACTGATGGCTGGTCCGTTCCCCCGCCAGGTTCCCCCATTGGTGCTGGTGTCGGCGTTCGTTGCGGGGGTCTCTGCAGTCCTTCCGCGCCCACCGCGGGCGCGTTGCGCCGCGGTTGGGTCGGCGGTGTAGGCGGTTCGGCGCCATCGTCCGCCGGTGGCGGTGTCCCCCGGACGTCGCCTCCCGCCACGGGTGGCGGCTCGGGTAGGCTCCCCGGGTCCGCGGGCTGCGGGGCGTCCGCCGGGGCGGCGGTGCGTGGCGGATCCGGGCCGGGGCCTGCGCCGGGGGCCGGGCGGCCGGGAGATGACGGTTCTGCCGGCCGTGCCGGCGGTCAGGTTGGTGGGGCGTGGTGCCGCTGGGGCACCGGCCCGCCGTGCGTTGTGGCCGGTAGGTCCTCCGTGCCGGACGTTGCCGAAGCCTGGGGGGTTAGGCCCCCGCTGGGGCCGTGGGTGTGGGGGTGCCCGGCGTCCGAGGGCCGGGCGGGGGTGGCGTCGGTCGGGGTAGCGGTGTGTGTTGGCGTGGGGAGGTTGTCGGTCGGCGTGTACGTTGGGTCCGCTGCCGGCTGGTCAGGTGTGCCATGGTGCGGTCGGGGTTCCGGGTGGGCCTGTGTTGTTGCCGCTTGGCTGGCTGCCGGCCGTGGGCCGTGCGCAGGCGCGACGGGTGGTGTTAGGGGTTGCGGGCTCCCTGTGGGGCTCGGGGCCGGTACCCTGTGCGGGTGTGCGGTGCCGGGGGGCTGCCGGGGCTGGTTACCCACCGCCCCTGTATTCGTGGGGCCGGGTAGGGCTCCGCTCCTGGCAGGTGATGCTCGGTGTCCCCGGCTCCCTGTGGCCGCGTGGTGTTGTGTTGGTTGTCGTTGCGCCACTTGGACGCACGCTCTTGTCGGGGGCTCTGTGGTGTGCTGGCCCTAGATGGTGCCTGATCGCCTGTAGTCCAAGTGGCGTCAGCGGCGTGTTGTTGGTGTGGTTCGGCGGCGGGTGTGGGGGGGGCGGTGGTGGATGGGTTGGGGAATGTGGAGGACGTCGCGGCCGACGTTTGGGCCCGTACGTTCGTGGTCGTAGTCGCTGTTGTGGCGCGGGATCGGGGCGGGGGGCTGGTGATGGTTGCGGTGGTTCTCCGGGGGGAGTAGGATGAGCCGTCGAGCCGGGTACCTCTGGCCATCATCCTGGCCACCGCTGCATTGCCGTATGTGCCCGGTTGTGGTGGCGGGACGTGCGGCTGCAGGGTGCGCTGTATCAGCGATTCGAGGCTGCGTGGAGGGGGGATGCCCCTCCACGTGAGGTAGGCCGCCATCAGCCTCTCGGTCGCCCCCCGGGTCATGGCCGCGGGCGATGCCCATCGCCCATTCCGCGTCCCCCACCAGCCAGCGGAAGGCAATCGGGAGGCCGGTGGTGAGGGTGACGACGATGTTGCGGTAGTTCTTTTGGTTCGTTGGGCTGACGTAGCTCCAACTGTCGGGCAGGTTGCCAATGGGGGGGCAGACTGCCCCGTGGCGCGTCGTTGTAGTCTTCGTGGTTGGGGACGTAAACCGTGAAGTCCGCGTCCGGGTCTGGCAGCGCCCAGGTTGGTGCGCGCCAGGGGGGGCGGGGGGGGGGGTGTCGCCGGGTCCTCGTCGGTGAGGACGTCCAACCACTCGACGTCGGGGCTGTCCTCCCTCGCGCCGTCGTTCCAGACCTTTTGCCGGATCAGAGTCCGCCGCGTCTGGAGTGTGAGGTCTTCATCTTGCGTTTCGCGCGGCAGCGGAGCCGTGCAGAGTCGGTGCCGTCGCCGGCAGAGTGGGCACCACCACAAGTTCGCGATGCACAGGCTGCAGAACCAGTGCAGCTGCTCCGTGCCGCCGCAGCCGAGGTCATGCCCGCGAAGGGGGTTGCCGTCGTCGTCGTTCACCTCCATGCAGACCCCGCATGGGTTCCCCGGCCGTGGATGCGGGGCTTCACCTTCGGGCATCCTGAGGGGAGGTGTCGTTCCCAGGACGATCGGGCCACTGCAGGGGAGGGGGCGCGCGCGCTCCGGGCGGTGCTACCGTAGGTGCCTGGCTGCTACCGCGGGCCCGTGCGTGTGGCTAGTCGCTAGGTTGCGCATGTTGGTAGTGGATGAGGAGATTATAGTACGTGCGGCGGTCGTGGGATGTTTGTTGTGCTTCCTGTGTGTATACTTGGACGCGGTGCTGTAGCTGTGCGTCCCCCCTTTTGACGGCGGTGAGCTGCATGTGACGTATTGTGGCCTTGGGTTTTGGGGCGTGGTCGGCGACGACCCTGTAAAGCTGGAGTGGCACCGCTCCTCTGAGCACTGCCTCCTTGATTTCCGGCTGCCGCATCAGGCGTCGAACCTCATTTGCCGGTGGTGTGGCCGGGCCCCATCCGGCGTGTTGCGTGATGGTGTTCTCCGGTGCCCACGTGGCCAGGTGGTTGTCCCCTTGGGCTAATGGGCAGCGTTTGAAGTGTTCCCATGTTTCTGGCTGTTGGAGATGGCAGGGGCATATGGTGTATTCCGGGGGTATGTCTATACCTCCCCAGGCATACCAGCGTGCCACCCTGTCTAGAAGGGGTAGCTGCTCGAGCAAGAGCTGGGCACGTCGTGTCTGCAGGTGCACCGGTATTAGGGATGGGTCAAGGGCCGAGAAGTACAATGCGGTGCGCATTTCGTGTTAGAGACGGCTCAAAAGGGCGCTGTCGGCTTGACTGCCCCGAATGTGCGCCATGGTGCGGATGCGTTGTGGGTAGTGGTATGCCCCCCCCGTGTCATTATAGATGCCATCGTTTGGCACCCGGGCTGGTGGTTCCCCGGCGCGTGGGATGGGTGGCAGGTGCTCGAGGTGTGTGTGCATGTGGGCTCGTAGCGGTGGGTCCTCGCCGTCCGGCATGTGCTCGGCAAGCTGGTTGTGGGCGTGCAGGTCTATGTGTCCGTTGCCCAGGCAATACCGATGAGATTCTTGTTTGACGAGATGCAGGACGACGTGTTTGGGGAGGCGCCTCAGGGCTGACCAGAGTTGTAGGGCCTGGGTGCCCAGCCTAGAGTCAGTCGCCTTGTGCAGGGGTTGCCGCGCCAGCCTGCGGACGATTTGGAAGTCCACCGCTGCGTCCACTACTACCCACACATGGTGCGTCTGGTCACGCGGCGCTTGGTGGGTGTCATTGACGGCGCCCAAGACGATCGCCAGCGTCTTTAGTTCTCCGTGAGAGGAGGCCCCTAAGATGGTAGCCCCGGTGAGGTGGCGTTGGTGCAGCCGGTTTGTCGTGTCCACTTTCAACTGTAAAGCCGCCCCCCTGGCCGCTGGGGTGAGGCTTGTAGTGCCGGAGGCATCCGCGAAGATGATCGTGTTGTGGTTGTCCGGGTGCGGTAGGCGGCACGGCACCGTTGGTTGGTAGGCATGGATGTGTGCCCCCCGTTCCGTGGTGGCCCACGGCGTGTTGGTGTCCGGTCGGAGTCTCCGGGTAGCATACACCCCCATCCCCTGGCGGATGATCTCGGTTGCCGCCGGGTTCATGCGGACATAGTCGTTGTTCCTTTCATGGCCCTGTGTCAGGTAGCCGTACACGTACTGGAGTAGGTATGCTATCTGCGGGTGGAATGTGGTCCACTGGACCGTCTGCCAGTCCTGTACTTGGGAGCATCGGTGTTTGACCGGGTAGGCTGGGGCCTCCGGCGTGGCGCTGCGGTGTTTGGCTATCACCGGGAAGGTGATGGCTGGGTGCTGGGTGCTCCACGTTCCCCTGTGGAATCTCCATTCCGCCTTGGCGCTTGAATCCCACGCCACTGTGGCCGTGTCACCCTCTGCGGCCTGTTCGAAGTGCGTGCGTAGCCACCGGTGCTGCCCCGGGGTAGCGTGGGCCGTTGGCATGGGGTAGTAGCGCGCCAGTAACTGGAGGAGAGGCCATGGGGTGGCCAGCGCGTGGGGCCCACATCGCCAGCACGTGGTGGGGGTGCCCGTCAGCGTGTCTTGCGATAGTGGCGGCGGACAGAAGGGGCGCGCCGTGGGTGGCGGTAGCATCCACAGGTTGCGCCCCGCTTTGCCCGGCCGCAACGTGGTCTTTAGCCCGTTGGATGCTAGGAGGAGTACCGCTGGTACCGTGGCGCCGGGTACATATTCCACTTGCTCCGGTGGCCGGTGGTGGGCCTGGTTCCCTTGCGGTGGGCTCGGTGGCAGTGGTGGTTTGTGCGTGTTTCACAACAGGTTGTACGCCTCACGTACTTCCCCATCTGTTGGCTGGGGGTGCCCGGTTTGGGTGGCCGCACTGCGCATGTGGTTCTCCAGGAGTGATTTGTTGGGCCACTCCGGGTGTTGTAGGAATGGGACGTGGTGTGTGCCCACTCGTTGGAGGGCTTTCATCTGGTTCGGGGTGACCCGTACGAGGTGGAGGGTGGTGCTCACCAGGCCCAGAGTGGTGGTGCTACCCGTTGGTCCCCCCCCCACATCGGTGTGAAGGACCGCCAGAGGGCCGGTTTCCCTGCACCGATGGTTCCTTTGGATGACGTGGTTGTGGTGGGGCAGTAGGAGTTGTAGGTGGTTCCATATGCGGGTCCCCACCTTGGTGGGGAGACCCCGCTAGTGAAGTATGTATTGGGGGCAGGTGTTGCGGTGGTACTGGGCCTCCCGCAGCGTCAGCGTGAAGACTTCCCGTACCTGAGGCTCGTGACTGTGCATGAGAAGATGCAGGTGGGCCGCAGTGTGAGCTGTGTACGCGTTGTGGACGAGGTGGTCGGTGTTGTCTCCGTAGTACGGTGGCGATGCCGCACGCACCGTTGCAGGCAGTGACGTGGGCCGGTGGCCGTGGATGGTCCATGCTCGTCGTACTGTGGTGGTGGCCGCTTGTAGCATGTGTTGGGGGTGCGTTAGGTGCAAGGCTTGGAATCCTATAGCTGCGTTGAGCACGGATTGTAGGAAGTATGCCAGGGCCTGGGTCGAGAGTGCTGTGATGCGTGCCATAACCAGTGTCCTTGTCAGCTGCCGTAACAGGTTTGGCGGTAGGGTGACCCCGCCTGCGGTGGCCACTTGCTGGACTCCCAGGTAGGCCGCCGTGTTTACTGGGTCCATGGGTAGGTCTCCGGGGCGAAGGGGCGGCGGCGGTGCATTGTGTACCATGGTGGCAGATTTGACGTTGTGTACCAGCAGCTGATTGCCCTCCAGATAGGTGGTGACGACGTGGAGGACTCTGGTGGCTCTGGCGGGGTCCGGGGTGATCGGCAGGGGTTGACGCGCGGTGGCGGTCACCACCGCCATGTCGTCCGCAAACGCTAGGAGCGTGGTCTGTAGGGGATATGGTGCCACGTCCGGGTACGTGCGTTGGATGTAAAACGCCAGCTGGAGGGTGACGAGTAGGAAGAGGAATGGGCCTTCCGCACCCCCTTGTGGGACCCCACTGGCGGGGTGGATCCATGGGGTGGTGCCCACGTCGGTTTTAATGGCGTACATGCGGGTGGCGAGGTACGCTTGTAGAAAGCCCTCGAAGGGGAGTCCCATGTGTTCCCAGACGGCCCGTGGGAGGCGGTGCGGGGTGTTGGGGAAGGCCCCCTTGACATCCAGGGATGTGATGATGAGGCTGATCGGGTCCATGTCCACCACGGCGTCTTGCATAAATATGGCCTCCAACGGTGATCTACCCGGTATGGCTCCCCACATGGTGGGCGGTACAGCCCGGTACACTGCCGGGGCCACCCGTTTGAGGATGAGCATCCATATGAGTTTGGCCTCCGTGGTGGCGCACACGATGGGTCTCCAATTGTCGGGGTTCGCCCAGTCGCCTTTCTTATAGAGCGGGTGTACTAGGTTCGCCCAGTCGGGTGGCACGTCCTTTTTTCTGATGGCGATATCCCACAGGCGCGCGGCTAAGTGTCTCTTCAGGTTCAGTGGTAGTCTACGGTAGAGCTCCGCTGGGAGTCCGTCCACTCCCGGAGTTTTCCCCGGTTGTAGTTTGTACAACACCTCATTGAGCTCCCGAATTGTGAACGGGGTTCCGTGCATGTCTCGTCGCTGTGTCAGGTTGTAGAGTCTCGGCAGGTGGGATATCAGTTCCTCTGTGTATGCTGATAGTTCGCCATCCTCAGTGTTGTGCTGGCGCACGAAGCTGTTGATGACTTCTTCCAGGACCACCTTGGGATCTTTGATCACTGTGCCGTCCTGTAGGAGTACCGCCTTGATGCCTCGTGGCCCGTCTGCCCCAGGACCTTGTCCACGTGTTTCAGTGATTTGTAGGGTTGGGGGTTTTGGAAGTAGCGTTGTTGTTCTTGCGCCAGCTCCTTTGCCCGGCGGACGTGCCATTCTCTGAGTTGCCGGCGTGCGGTTTCCAGTCGTGCTGCGATTTCCTGGGCGTCATGTTGGGCTTGCAGGTCATGTGAGTGCATTGCCGTGTGCAGTGGTCGCTTGTCGTGCCATATGGTTGTGACCAGGGATCCTAGGTCTTGATGCGGGGTGGCGTCGTCCTGTGTTCTGCGTTGCCCGCTGAGGCCGCATGCCGTGGCCGACTGTCGCATGGCGAGGTTGAGGTCCGTTTTGTCTTGCTGGCCTAGGATGCGCTGTACCGTGCGGTAGTATGCTACCCATCTGTGGGTGTCGTGCTCTCCTGGCGGTTGGATGGGTGGTTGTTCTTCGTGGTCCAGGCCATCCCTGGAGGCCGGGGGTACCTGAAGTACCTTGATTTGTACCTCCAGGGGTCGGTGTCCGGTGATCTTGGATGGCAGGTCGTGGTATTGCACACGCGTCACCTCGACGTGTGCCGAGTCCGCGTAGCAGAGGTTGATGCGGGAATCTGCCGCGCCAGGTTGTGGTTGTCTGTGTGAGGGCTGGCCTCGTAGAGAGGCTGTGAGGTCCTGCAGGCCTAGATGTTGCATGGCCACTTGTACCGCCGCGTCCTCGGGCGTCGGTTGTCCTCCGCGATCGTCCGCTGATGGGGCTGCATTGAAGGCTCCTATGATGACAGTCGGGCCCATCATGCCAAGTTGTTGGTAGGCCTCCATGAGATGTTCGAGGAACGTCTCCGTGGCGTCTCCAAAGGGGACGTGTACGTTGATGACATTCAGTTGCCACGTTGGGCCTACCAGTTCGTATGCCGCTAGGCGGCCTTCCACTCCCAGGTGGTGGTGGATGTGTACTTGGACCTCACTTTTGTGGGACATGGGAACCCCCTTGACCCATGTGGTGCGGTTTTGGTGTCCCGTCCTGGTGAGGATGGGGGTTAAGCTGGGGCTGGCTGTCTGGGTTTTGAGGGCCTGCTCCTGCCAGACCATGGCGTCCGGGTCGCATTTCGCCATGATGGGCACGTCTTGTAGGTCCGGAGCTTTGGTCGCGTCATACAGGGCGCCCGGTTCGTTGAGGGACATGAGAGTGACGAGCGCAGTTGTGACCTCGTGGGGGCGCGTTTTGGTGGCCCCTGGGGGGTCCCTGGCGCGGCGTGGTAGTAGTCATTGTCCAGGTCGCAGTTTGTGGTTGATCGCTGCGGCTATCCTCTCTTCCTCCGGTATATCCGGTTCCTCCAGCCATGTCTGCGGCACGTCACCCGTCCAGACGGCGCCCGGTGGTACCTGGTTGGCGGGTGTGCGGAGCTGCACCGGGCACTCCGGGAATTGTCTGTCGTCCCACAGTTCGAGGTTTGAGGTCTCCATTTTTTTGCCCCATTCTGGGAGTGCGTGCCACTTGATTTTCCATTGTAGGTTGCCGTGTTGGCCCGGTGTGGCCAGTCTGCCCTGTATCTTGCCCCGGAACCATACAAATTGTTTCGGTTGTCCTCTACGCGTGGCTCCGTATACTCTTTGTACTTCTGCGCCGTCTGGCCATTCGGGGTACATGGCGGCACGTTCCGCCGGTGTGAAAAGCGGGCATGCTGGGGCCTTCGGCTTCGGTTGTGGATTGGGTGGCGGCGGCGCTGGGGCCACTTTGGGCTCCGGTTTGGGCCGTTTGGCCCTGCGGGCTGAGGCGTCCGCTCCCCCCGGGCGGGGCCTCGGTTTGGGTTGCGGCTGCTCTGGCGCCGGTTTGGGGGCTGGCTTCGGTGCGTCGCGGCGGAATATGCTGTACGCCGGTCCCTGTCCCTCCTGCGGCCTGTTCATACCCCGAAATCGATTCGTGTGTTCTTGTAGGCTGGTGGTGCGGAGTTTGAGAGTTCCTTCCGTGTCCGTGGGCCAGGAGATCCAGCGCTGCGCCTGTGCTGTCCCGTACTTCCGCACATAGGCCGCCAGGTTGCGCGTGAGTGTAAGCCATGTCTCGGGTAGCGTGGTGTCCGTGGCTGGGGCATCCACTGTCCAGTGCATCGCCGTTTTGAGGGCTAGCCAGTGCGCCCTGGGGTGGTTGGTGTGGTGGCCAGAGTGGCTAAAACGGTCCCCCAGTGCCAGTGGGGTCGCCGGCTCTGCTGCCGGTGTGAATGTGTGGACCCTGTCCGTTGTGCCCGTGGTGTTCCACCGTGCCACCCACCATGTGTGTTGGTGGCACGTTAGTGTCACCGTGGGGGTATCCGGGGGCTTGTCATTAAAGGCCGCCCAGTCAGTGAACTTCTGACCCTCGGTTTTCCGGTCGCGTTGTTCTGGTGGACTGGTCAGGGTCACCAGGTGGTTCATAAGGTCCGGCGCCAGGGTGTCTTCTGTGTCCTGTACCCTGTCCTTACGCGCCGTGGGCTGGCCCACGGCGACGTCCCACGCGTCCGTGGTGGCCGCCAGGGTGTTGGCTGCCAGGGTGATGACATCGTCCGTCAGTCCCTCCGCGATGAAGTACTTTTCTCCCGCCAGGGTGGTCGGGAGTTGGGCCATGTGTTTAATGGTGAAGTGTAGTAGCGCCCTGTCGGGACGTGGGGCGTTTGGGTCCACTGGTCTGGGTTCGCGTGCGCCGCGTCCCGCTAACGGGTTCCGCGGTTTGTCGTTGTTGGGTCGTCGTGGCCCCAGGGCCATGTGGTGTACCTGATCGAAAGGGACGGCTTGGCCCGTGGTGTCGCCCGTTGTGAGGTATACTCCTTTGGCGCCTGTTATGGTGGTTAGGTATATACCTGGGAGTGGGGCGGGCTATGGGGGCAATGGTTGGAACAGTGCGTGGGGGCAGGGGTGGCCGCAGGGGGGTCCCCGGGTCGCAGTCCCGGGCAGGGGCCATCCATGCCGTGTGGTACTGGATATAGTATGTAGGGCCCCGCCACCCTGCGTAGTTTGTTGGGGCTTAGGGTGTTCAACCAGCCCCCCACCCTGATGGTGACAGAGCCCTGATCGATCCAGGTGGCTTGGTGGCGGTCGATGTCGTGGTGTAGGGCCCTTCTGATGGTGCCCCACGTTCGGCGGTGGGTGGTGTCATCTGGGGTAGGGCACCCCGTGTCTATGAGAGGCATTCTGGCGTTTGCGAGGGCGGAGTTTATGATGTTTAGGGGGGTCGGGTTGTTTTGGGTGCCGGCGGCGGTGTTCCCCGCTGGCTTGACACTCTGGCGTGGTACTCGTCTCCTGTGGAGAGGTTGGTGCCAGGACGGGTCCGGGTGCCAGATGGGGGCCGGTAGGTCCCCGTACCTTGCCCAAGTGTACACTGTGTATGCTGTGCCCTCGGTTTCGGCCTGCAATCTGTACGTGGACTTCCGTGCCTCGCCGTAGGTGACTATTGCATTTGAGTTGGGGACGGTGTAGTTGAGGTGTGTGTGTGCCAGGGCGTGAGTGATTTGTACTTCCGTGCCCTTTCGTTTGTCCCCATGGTCTTCCAGTATAAAGTGTACCATCCATGGGCTGTGGGGTTGGAGGTTACCGTCTTTGTCGTGCAATGGCGGGTGTATTTGGCGTCCAGCCTGCTGTGCTTTGTTGGCGTTGTGGTGGGCGCGTTGTTCGACAAGGACGTTCGGTGTCCCGTCCTGTGGGGCACCTTCCCTGTGCCCCATGGCTTGAGCCGCCTTGGCGAGTCCCGTGACGGTAGGGGGCACTGGGGGCTCAGCGACATGGGGCACCATGCCGGTGTCTGTTGGGAAGTTCCAGTATATCGTGAACTTCCCCGGCTGGAGGGCGTTGTGGGTGTCCGGGAGGGTCAGAGAGAGCGTCTCTTTGATCTGGGTTACCGCCTCTGGGTGTATGGTAGTGGGGTAGTGCCGGAGGGTGTGCTTGGTGGGGTCCCGGTGTGTCTGGGCGGTACGTCCCGCGGGTTCCATTGTCTGCGGCGTGAGGGTGTCGTCAAGGGCGACCTCGTGGAGGCGGTTGGCTTCTGCGGCCCACCTTGTCTGCCACTCCGTCAGCGTGGGGTCGTCCTTGGTGCAGTCCAGGGTGCAGTGGATAGCCATCCACTCCGGGTCGGGGTCGACGGTAATGTCGGTACCCGTTGTCGCGTTTATCCAGATCGGTTGTGTGGGGCTCGCCTGGGGCATCTGGTCGTCGTTGTCCAGGGCCGTGCCTTCCATGGTGGCCGTGCCCTGGGTGGTTAGACAGAGGTGCGTGGCCTCCGTTAGGTGTACTTGGTGTGGCGTAAGGAGGCGCATGGATGCCATTGTTGCTATCCGTGGGAGGACTTTCTTCCAATCGATAGTGCCTGTTGGTAGTCGCCATGTCGTTGCCGTGCTCCTTGTGTGGTTCCCCCCTTGGGGTAGTTTGTAGTTGTCTGGGACGTGACGCAAGGTTAGAGGCTTGTCGAGTTGTTGGACGGTTGTGGTGGCGTTTGGGGGTTCGGCCTTTTCGTGGGCTGCTGGGCTGTGTCCTTGTTGGGGGGGCCTGTGTTCGTGTCGCGTGGCCGTTTGGGGTTTCGTAGGACTGGGGGGTATGTGTGGCTCCGGTATCGGTTGTGGCATTGTGGGTCGAAGGCTGGTGATGTTGTGTGCTCCGGTGGTCGCATCTTCGTGAAGGTAGAACTCCAGTGCTGGTGGCCCAATAGGGTGCCACTCGCGTGGGTCATCGTGCGGGGTGTGGAGGTGGATGCTTTGCTGAGTGGACCAGCTGTGGTAGGCCAGGATGGCATTCGTGATGGCGGGGTTTCTGTTGTCTCCAAACGGGTGGTCGGGTCTGGAGCCGTCTCCGAACGTGACTCGAACGGTCGTAGCCAGCGCTCCGATGTCTCTGTCCGGTACTATGTCGTCCCACGTTGTGCGGGACGTGGCGCCCGGCGGGCCCGTGTGTCCCTCCAGGACCTCTGTTTCATACTTGGTGCAGTCTTGTAGCATGCGTTCCACGTATGCAGCCTCCGTGTACGGCCGGATACTGTGCTCCGCTAGGGTGCGGGCATGGGTCAGCTGTCGGTACAGGGTCCAGTGTCTGGGGGTTGGTCTCGGTTGGGGGGGTCGCGGCGGGCTCGGGCGTAGGCTCCTTCTCTTCCCTATGTCCGTGCCGGGTGGCGTGCACTAGGGTGTACTCGTCATCTTCTCGCTCGGTCTTCCATTCCAGGTGGGCTTCTCCCGTGGCCGCAATGCTCGGTCGGCATGTCGCGGTGCGTGCGTAGGGGGGCCCTGTCTTGTCATGCAGGACGATGGTGTGGCCCCGTGTCCAACTGTGTAGGGTGAGGACGAGAGCCTCCGCTGTTTCCTCGAGGGTTGCTGGCGGCGGGGCGTCGGATTCCTGGAGGAAATCCAGGGCTTCCTCCGCGTGTGGGGCCCGCGTGAGGTTCGTCCACGCTCCAGTTTTGGTCTCTCGTCCCTGTACCACCACTCCTTCCCTTGATTGTTGCTGGGCGTTGTGTATGTCCCTCCGCAGCCCCTGGATGTATGCCCCTGGGTCTCGGTTGCTTCCTGTGCTTGTTATCCGTTGATCTGCTTGAGAACAGCATAGCGCGCGCGATGATGGTCATCGCGCGCACTAAATAGCATGTAGCGCGAGCTAAAACACAAATAGCGCGCGCTACCACAGTTCCTCATCCGAAAAATATACCCGAACCTCGTCAGCTAATTTTTGTGCATTGCACAGGTTGCTTCCGGAGGTCCCATTTGACCTTGGTACTTCAAAGTACAGGAACAGACGCTCATTAACCTGCCTGAGCATCTTAACGCGGCGCGACACCAGGGTTCCTGCCCCCCCACCTCTATCACAAAAGGAGGACCAAATGTCCTTCAGCACCCTGTTGCTCCCTTCCACAAGATCCCCCGAAAACATTCCTAGGCCATAGGGCCTTATGGCCTGAATACTGACTGTAGCATCGTGCAACATCCAGTTAATATAAGGTGATCTTATTGCTGGACAAACCCACCTCTGGACAGCCTGGGCAACCTCTGGAGCCTGCAATGCACCCTCCTGGGACATTGTGCCATACACGTCCCCCAGTAGTATGTACATGGCAACCACTGCTGTGTGCATCCTCATGTCACCCCCAAGGAGGGGGCCAGGTCCTCTCAAACCTTTAGAAGGCACCAAGTCTCTTCCCCATCTGGCTCTGCCGTCCCCTGTAGTGCTAAATGCTGCCTACTTGCAAGCTGGTTCCATTCTGTGGCGAAACTAGCATAGGACGGGAGAGAAAAAAGGTGTGTGGGGACCTTACTTCTCGTCCAAGTAATCAAATCTTTGTACCTGAGTAAAATAGCGCACGCAACATGAAGACGTAGCACGCGCAAAAGTCAACGAAGCGCGTGCAATGAGCGGAAGTGTGCGCAATGTCACATGCAAAGCGTGCGCAATAATACCTTCTTCTTGGAATCTTCAAGAGCAGGACCAAGTCCGACACCGACAGGGGTGTGACGGCGTTGGCAGCCTCCGTCCTGCGACACTTCTTCTCTGCTTCAGACACGGGGACCCTTTTTTCCAACCTGGCCCACAAAAACCGTTGGACGGCAGACCCTGAGCAAAAAAACTCAACTAGGTCCGCCAAAAGATCCCCGTTCTTCCACAGGGACCACCCATAGTGGGGGCCCAAAATGTTTGCAATCTTCCTGGACATCGACAGCGTCACATGCGGTGCCGGAAGCATCTGAAACTTTAGAAAAATAGTCGTTTTTGCCCTGCTCATTAGGACATGGGGTTACAAACCCAAGATACCGAGCCATAGCGCGCGCTATGCTGCGCGCTATAGTTTTGTAGTGCGCACTGAGCCATCGCGCGGCAATACCCTGTAGCGCGCACGCAGGGGTACTTGCGAAGCAGCAAAGAGGCAGAAGTGAGAGGAGCGGGTTGCGTGTTCATTTCCCTCCGCATTGCAGTTTGGCTTAGGGCCCGCCTTTGACGATCGGTCCGGGCACGTCTTCGACCTGCCTCAACGCAAGCGCCAGATGCCGCGGCCGCCCTTGCCGCAACTAAGTATTGACCAACACCAAGGGAAGCGGCCCGCACCGGGCAGCCACTACGATTTAACTCTTTGGCGACATCTACCCGATCCTCTTGAGGAGAAATGTCATTGGGACAAATCTCCACGTCAGAATCGGGTTGGCAACAAGGGACAACGTCTTCTTCTTCACCACAAACCTTTTTGGTTGTCATACGTTCGTCCTCGGACTCTGCCACCTCGTCACTATCGGAGAACAACAGTCCCTCCGAACTTGAAGACTGTTCTCCACTCAAACCAACACAGCCCTCATCGAATTCATCCAACATTGCACAAGCCAATGGGTCTTGTTTAGCCAACCGGAGACTTGTGGAATCTGTCCAATTAAAAGACAAAACATTTTGGCTTTCATTGAGACCAGGGTGGCTGCCCCCGGGGGTTTTCTCCATGGACACCATTGGCAAAAACAAGAAAAGCACCAAGCTCAAGCAAGGGTTGCTAGCAGTGCCGACAGGCAAAAGCCTGTCCTGCATTCCCGAAGGGCCTGGGACCCCCTCTTTCGAGTAACCTGGGTCTGCACCTATCCGCAGAACCATAAATTATAAAATTTGGTGCCGTGTAGCGCCCAAACGAACCGCCACGGTGATGGGCAGCGATTTGAGCCGTCATTTGGCAAATGCGGACTTTTACGCAATCGCTGAGGGCGCTCTGTTTCCAGCCCGATTTCCGGCAATTTTTAGCACCAAATCGGGATCTAATGCTATGTGCCAGTAGCCTGGGTCCCATTCTGTAGATCCATCGAGAAATTTCCAGGAAATCCAAAAACATTTTAGAGAATTTCGGCCGACTGTGAAGGACGGGCCAAAATCGGCGCGCATTTGGCGACTTACCCTAGTGACGGCGGGACTGTGTGGGAGACGGTTGTCATCAAGTTCGGAAATTTCAGTAAACAGTACTTTGGTGGACAAGGTATCACCCAGGGCAGAGCATCCAAAAATTGGTTCCATGATATTGGCAGGTCCGTCCGTGAAGCATCAATGCATTTCATGACTGGCATGCACCAGGAATGTGGGTAAGACTTGTGAAGGGATTCCCACACGACATGAGCACAATTCGAGATAAAAAGCACTGGATTAGTATACAAATTGGATGCCAAATTTGCCAAATTAACTGGTTGTTCAAGAGTAAGAGGGCTACAGGAGCAGCAACACACTCATCAGTGATCAAAGACTGAAAAAAAGCGTGTGCAGAAAAAGTGTATCCACATACACCATGAGTTCAATCCCTGTCTTTCATGTTCTGCACCCTAACTCCAGATTACTTGGCATATACGCCTCTTTCAGGTCTGCAGCAGTAGTGGATACCTGTCTGGTGGTGCAGAAAAATACAGTACATCAGCACCTGTGCACTGGGGTCTGATCCCTGCTCGCCTTGTTGACAATTACTACCCGTCCTCCCTCATGGAACCAGCGAATCAACACCTTGAAACCTAAAATTCCATGCAATCTGAATCTTTTGAAAAACCGCAAAAGCAAAGGACGCCACCACTGATCTGGGTAGGCCCTCACGCCCAAACGCCAGAGTAGTGACCGTAAATTACAGGTAACATCCTGTGGACTGAGAGCGTAAAGCAGAGATTTATAAAAAACAGAAGGCAAAAAAGATTTCAGGACTGTACGTGCATTTGGAGAATGGGCATCAACCCATTGTTCCCACTCGGCATCTGTTGCACCTTGCCTCGACCCTTCCAGATCATGCACCACACCCTTTCTGTGCAGTGCAACGTCCTGCAAATAGGCACCAGTGCGATGTGCGAAAATTACTGCCGCTTCACCCCAGGTGGTCACATAACCATGGGGTTCCAATTTCAAAGGTATACCATAAATAATAAAAGTCATCTGTTCAATAATAAACGTCAGCGGCGCCACAAAACAGGGGGAGATCCCAACCAGGGCAATGTAAATGTTATCTCTGTACCTAGACATGATCACTGCTGGCTGTGACGGAGGCATGGGGCCTGCACAGGCACACATCTGCACAGCGGACAAAATCTCCCCCACCACCCCATTCAGGGCATCAAAATTCTCGAAAAACTTCATCACAAGCCGCCTATTTTTACCAGTGGAATGCCTGATAATGCTCCGCAGTCTACCTCCCTCAGCCCCATCCCACGGGGTAGTGCTGATAAACTGAAAGGTTTTGTCTGCAACAGTGGCTGTGGCGAAAGTTCTGTCTGCTGGAGTCCACCAGCCTATAAACCGAGATTGACACAGGGCCTCAGGAGTCGCTTGGTGGACATTCTTGGCGACAAACATGTTATGCGCCAAGATCTCCGCCCCTGGGTGGTGACAGACCACCTCCGGAGCCCCCGGAATATCACAACCTACAGTGACACCTGTCTCCCGAGAAAAAGTGGCACAGGCTGCATTCACGGATACCTGGACTTGTGAAACGTGCTCACCAAAAAGACTGGTAAACTCCCTCCAGCAGGCCCAGATTTCTGCAATTTGAGTAGACAGGAACCCACCAATGGGTATCCCTTTTGCTCCGTGGCTTAATAAAATAGGGCCAACAGCCAAAAACACATTCTCAGCCATATCAAACTGTACAAAGCGCTGCACCTCCTCTTCGGAAAGTGTAACAAAGGACGTCGCAGAATTTCTCCCAAACCTGTCAAGATCTTTCTCCAGGCCCTTGGCAATGCTAAACCACAATGTGGAACCCCGCGACTCAGCCCGTGCCCTACCCACAGCCCACCGGATCGCTGTGAGCGCCTCTGAATGCTTGATCTACCAGAACATATCTTCCATACCTCGCTCCCTGAAAACCACTGCGTCACCCTGGGAAGCAAACCTCTGCACTGCTTTAATCTGGTCACGTACGCCTAGCATGTTGGGAAAGCCTAGGCTCACTCCAGAACCATGCAGGTGCGCGCACAGAAGCTGTAATGACCTGGATACTACCCTACTGTACGATTGCAAGACATGTGATTTATAGGACACGATGTCTCGCCATTTCACGGCTGGTTCACTGCGGACATATTCTGTTGACTTCCACTTTGGCAGCGAAAACACAGCCGGTGTCTTCGGGTACCGTTTGTTTGGCAGTGGCTCCAAAAAAAGTTCAAACAAAAAATCATCCGTATCTTCTTGCAGCGCCAAGCAGGCACGACCCAGGCGTCGCTTCAGCATATCATTAATGATACCTTGTTCTCTAGCTTTCTGAACTATCATATGTGTGATGGCAAGCTTTGCAACATGTGGGGATTCTGCCCATCCCCATAGTTTAAAACGCGAACCAAAAGGAGTAGACTCCAACGTGCGCTGATCAAACAAAATAGAACAGAGACCCCCTAGTCTGGTCATTTTTTTGTCCCAAACTAAGACCTTGCGGTTCAACTCACTGATATCATACCTGAGATCATAAACGTGCGAACCATTTAGCCACGGGGCCAGTGCAATTCCATTTTGAAGTGTTGTTTTGATCGTTGCCCACAGCGCCTTTTCAGCCTGCTTGACAATCCCCCGTTCGAAAATCCCTTTTGCTTCAAAACAACACTTATCTACTGAGACCTGTGCTACAGGTAACTCATTGAGCGCTGCACTCATCTCCCTCAGTTGCTGTTTCAAGGAAGCTGGGTCAGGGAAGAATTGATTCCGGTGGCTGACAAATCCGCACTGCCGCAGGCTGAAAAAGATGGGACCAATTTTGAGGGGTACGTACTACCACATGGTCCAAGAACCCGCCAAAAGATGGGGAACCTCGTCTCATCTCTGAACATATGCATGTTTGCTTTCTCAGTGTGCTTAGCGCTTCTTCACATACCTGTTCCAGAACCTCTGGTGGACCCTGTACCTTCCAGACACCTAACTCCTTGGGCAGGGGAGTCCAGGAGCAGAAAGTGGGATCACATGCCCGTCTGTTCTCCAGGGCGTGGACAGCAAATTTTGGTGCTACCGTTTTTCCTCCACCACTGAGGGCATCTCGGATGGTAACAAATGGGACAGGTATAATACTGATGGATTTAGCAAACCACCCTCGCAAAGCAGGGGGTATCAATAGTTTTTTCATCGCATCTACACACACCCCTCGCACCTTAGCTTGCATGGCCTGGTCAAAACAAGGAATGCGCAACACCAAGCGTCTCTTGACTGTAAGCCTCCATTTCTGCACTGTGAGTTTTACGACATGCTTGAAAAATCTCTCAAAAAGGTTCGGTTAAATCTTGCCTGCAACACATGTGACAAACCACCAGCGATCATCCATTTCCTTATCTGTTTTGCATTCGCCCTCACGCAGAAGGGAGTGTACCATCGTTGACAGGGAGGCATTTTCAAGCGAAACAATCTTGGAGTGTGCGCCTAGCATGCGCTCAACCCTGAAGGCGTCAATCCCTCCGAGAGGTGTTACCTGGTTCAGCATTTGCTCAAGGACAGTGTTCCACCAACGTTCAACCGCCCCTGCCTATTTGTTGGCCACATCCTGTAGCGCCACAATCGTGAACCTAGAGGGGCCTTCGCGTGCCAACATCCGTGCCAGTGAAGCCAGCTTCCCGAAACCCATTGCCGCTCTAATCTTCCTGTGGCGTATACAAGAGAACTGGTTAGCCAACGATCTGGCTTTCTGTAGGTGCTCTCTATAGTGTTTCATACATGAACGTTGGTTCTGAAAACACCCTGTTTGACCAACGTATGGGGGGTAGGGGCCACATATTGTATACACCCAAGATCCTACCTCATCTAACCGCCACGTAAGGGGTAGCTTCACGAGGCGTGCGATTCGGCGTAGCCTTGAGTCTTTAGCATCACACAGCAAGCGATTGCTGTCGTGCAGTGATTCACGTACTGCATTCTAGTGGACACGCTGTGCCTTCAACAGACCGTCTCTCTGCAGCGCAACAGCATCCCACTGACGCGTTCCCGTGTGAGCCTGGCCACCGGACGCTGCGGTGGACACGCGCAAGCAAGCAGGCAGGCAAAGCACTGCGCTCAAAGGGGCATCATCACACTCGTGTCATGTGACAAAGCGTTTCAGGATCCTTGCCACTCTGAAACAAGGGAACAAAAGTATGTACAGCAACAGATCAGGATATGTACACATGGGGTTAAGACTGGACTGGGGTAAGGGCATCACAGGACAATAGACACTCAGTCCCAACTCATATCCCAATCCCAGGTCCGACCCTCTCAGTGGCTGGCAGGGGCGGGGGCTCAAACACAACCCATGCCCTACTCAGTCCGGACCCTGAAACCCTGCCAGTAGGGGAGGGTGTCCTGCCCAGCCACAAGCGAGTTCCTTGGAAACCAAGGTGCTCCGAGGCCAACTGGAAGTGGCTCCCTATGCTCCCTTAACGGCAGGTCCCAACTCCTCTCTGAGTCAGAGATATGGCCCCGCCATTATCCCCCAGGAGTTGGTAGCTGAAAATGGGCTGTTTCAGCCCAACTGATATTGGCTCCAAAAACTCCAAAATTGACCCCTCGTCCGGACCCGCCAGAGGTAGGGACGAGGCAACTGACCCTATGACCTTGGAGTACAAACTCGCTGGAGCCCTCACCCAACATGGTTTCCTCTGAGGTCCCGGCATCAGGGCACCACGGGTTCGTCAAGTGGGGTCATGATGCCAAAATCACCAAAATTGGCGTCATTCCTACGCGTGGCTCGCCTGGCCAGGATAAGGCCAATGGCTCACAGGATAGGAGGCAGGACCTAGGACCTTTATCTGAGTGCACAACTTGAAATGAGGTCCAGGCTCCTTGTGGGCATAGAGATATGGGGCCGCCAATTGACCACACGGGGGGGTGAAATTGGGGTCCCAAAAGGGGGTCATTTTGGCTGCTCAAAATGAGCCAAAATCCGGGGTACCCCCAATGGTATATCTCCCTGCGGCTTGGAAATCGGATCCACCATTCCATATGCGATCCACCCGGAGTCCAACAGAAACTCCCATGCCTTTGGCTCTCAAAGATCTCCATGTCACTCGGCGTGGTGACAATCCAAATTGGGTCCACAATTGCCAAAATGGCGAAATCGTCCACACTCACTTTGGGCTAGCACCTTGACGAAGGTTGCTCCGCTTCGCCCAAGTGGTGTGCAAACCATGGTGACCAATATCCATAACACCCATGTCATATATGGTCCATTGGTCCATGCGTCCGGTGTGCACGAGGGGGCTGAACATGGTGCACGGCGGGCAGAAAATGTGGAAAATTGCTCAAAATGGCCGAAAATGCGCACACTCATGGTTGGGGCAAATGAGGCACATGCCCGACTTGGACCGGAGTGTGCCATAGGATTGGTATCAAGTCATATGCGTCCAACATATCTTTTGGGCGTCGCCCGAACCCCTCCGGTTTTGGGAATGGCAGGGTCGCCAAGTGAGCCCATGATTTGGGATCGTCCCAAATTGCCAACATGGCGGCCACGGTATGCCAAGCCCAAGGGGAGTTGTTCGCTGGGTTGAAGATATGTTTGGCACCAAAGTATGTATCCTCATAACATACTTTGGTCATGATGTCAATTGAGCGCAACGTGGAGATACACGGTCGCCACTTGACATCATGACGGGCAAAAAACAGCAAAATTGGCAAAAAAACACGCAAAAGTGCCATGAAAACTACACAAATATATTATAATATCTTCGGCTTGGATTGAGTAATCGACCAATCCTTCTAGACACAATGACCCGACACCAATGACCTTTGATTCCACATATGTGCTCCACTTGGGGCGCTTTGGAAGGCCGCGCGCGCTGCCTCCCAAGTGGGCACATGCGAAAATGGAATATTGCAAAAAACACACCTTGCTCGCAACACATCGCTTCGGGAGCGCTCCACAAGCGTCCCTTTACGAAGGTTAGGCTTGCGAGTGTTGGTTGGGGGTACAATGAAGGGCCTCGTGCGATATGGGGTTCATTGGCGGGTTAGTCTTGGAATGGTGCACCCGCCAAATGGGCACGTGATATGACACCAAATATGGCATACAACCCTACCCTCGCCTTCTACACCCAACCTAGTGGCCTAGAATCAAAGTGTGCCTATATTCTAGAGTAACTTTGGTCCCTTAACACGCATGCAAGTGCTTTGGTCGAAAATCGACACCCTTTCGGAAAGCCGAATTTTAGCATGCACACAAAATATATTGCCAATATATATGTGGAGATCATATATGCACTATCCGGGGAAGACAAGTGATATGCCCCGGATGTAGAGGCAAGCAAAGAGGGAGAAAACGCCAACTTGACATATCTCTACACGTACTTGGACGCAAAGTACGTAACATTGCCCATCTCTTGGAAAACACTCAAAAGAAATAACCCTTTGGGCCTATGGAGTTGGGATCCTTTGGCCTCATCCTATGACTATGGGGGGCAAAACCTCATACACAGTGCCTATGAGGCACGTTATTTCGTCCTTGGGTGCTTGAACGCTCGTAACCCTTGTTATTTCACTTGGGGGTTCAAAGCGCCTTCGGCCGCCCAGATTTTCTGGGAAAAGTCTGGGACGCGATGCGTTGTATCAAGGAAAGAATTGCGGATCACTCGAAGAGTGTTTCAGTCTTAACTTCAGGAAAGATCGTTTTACAGAATCATCTAATGCAGTGCACGGAACGGGCGACGTCAGGCGGCGATTTCACGACAATTAGAAATCGCGGTAGAAATCGGGTATTTCACCGATTTCCAACCGCAAATCGACCAAGACAGTAAAATTATGGTAATTCCACATCGACTTAATGGTTAGAAATCGGATTCCAGATTTCGCGGGTTAGAGAACAGGGATATCCCGCTGACAGCCGGTGTCAACGGCTTCCGCACGGGGCCGACGGCTCACAGGCCTCCGGGCCATGCGCCATAACGGGTGTGACGGCTCAGAGGCCTCCGGGCCATGGGCCATAGGTTCTGGGTACCGCTTCACCACCTCTCCCAAAAAACCTGAACCTCAGATTGTTTAAACCCTGCATGCCCTTGGCACCTCTTATCGTCAGGGAACGAGGGTAGGGGGAACCATTGTGAGCGGCTCTTCCCCTTGATGAGCCCTCTTAGTGCCTCCGAGTAATTACTGGCTGAAATTCCATGTCCAACTGGTTGGATCCCGCTGTCAAGCACATACACTTCCCACGGACCATCAATACGAGACCAAGTTTCTCTACTGCACCCATAAGTTCTGAAGTTCATGTACCGGACCGCACCGCAGACTACAGCCCGACCTTTTTGTTCCCATGTTTGCAGAAAGCAATCCCACTTGGCAGATGCGCTCGTCTGGGTGACACACACCAATCGGAACTCCTCAAAGCTTCGTAACTTCCTATTTGACACGCGACACATGTCATCAGACACATCACTACACAATGCAGTATTCACAAAGCACGCCGAGTCCTCCCGGAGTCCATTGAGGACCTGAAGCAATGGCATTTGTGCTTTTATCCCCAAACCCCCGGTGTCATCAGGGTGCCAATACTCAGCAGAGGGGGATGCCCATGGATTGCTCCACAATGATAGTTGCACACCGCATACTTCAGTAAAAAAATCTTCCCACCCACTAGTGAACCTGGAATTGTCATGCATCGAAGGAGGGGGTTCCTGTGGGAGGTAGAAGTCTTGGTTTCGTCTAAATTTAGCAAGAATATTGGACAAATTTCCTTTATCAATGTCGTCCCACGAAGACCACCCTTTCTTTGAAGCAAATCTATGCCATAGAACAGACAGGGTACGGCTCTGGGTAGTCTTATCCACAAAGGTTTCAAAATCTTCTCTACCTGTGCCCATAGTACCATATCAAAGAGGGGGCTCGTCAGTGTCTCAGTCATCCATATCTGACAGTGACTTGGTATCGGAGTCGGGGTCAATGACTCATAAATGTGTTTCATGACTGGCATCCACCAGGAATGTGGGTAAGACTTGTGAAGAAATTCCCACAGGACATGAGCACAATTCGAGATAAAAAGCACTGGATGAGTAAACAAATGGGACGCCAAATTCGCCAAATTAACTGCCATACCATGAACTATGCGAGCAGCATGCATAGAGTGAACATCCGGGTATCGTGACACAGGTAACCTGGGTGTAAGGTATGACAGTAGCACCTTGTTTTTCATTGCCCAGTGGATTTCCGAATCAACACAGTAAATTTGCAACCGCAATGTGTAAAAACTGGTACCCAACTGCTCTACAGTGGGTGGCACGTGGTAAATCTCAGTGAGCAATCGTTTCACCAGTTGGACAGTCGCCAGTAGTTGATGTTTGGGACAAAGTCCTCATTCAAGTCCTACAACATTATCTACATAGCGACAGAGGTTTGTGCGTGCTGGCAGGCGGGCATCCTAGTTTATCGTGCTCTCTGCATGCATCAGAATGACATTGGCATTCTGAGACGCCATTTGTGCACCAGTGGCAATTCCTGTGTACTGTTCAAGAACATCAGACCCGATTTGAAATAAGTCATTGGAATATGCATCAAGTGTAATGCGGTCCACGAGCTCTTGAGTGGAAAACACATAGTAGTACTTTGGAGACTTTTTTCCAATGCAGTCTAGCTGTGAATCAGCGCCATGAGCTACACAGATATATACATCCTTATCTGTACGTCGATAACAGTACATTTTTTGACAGCGCTTGAACAGATCCACATATGCAGGCCTGAGCATTGATCTGTTGAGGCTGGGGAACATACGTTTAAGATCCAATTCAAAACCAGCAACCTCAATATTTCGCTGAGAAAAGCATTGTTTGGCTGGTGGCAAGAACTGGGTAATTAACTGTTGCTGCGTGAGTATTTGCAGTGAAAAAAATAAACTCTGGAAAAGGCAACGGACCCGGGGGATCCCCACGGACGGGTGGCTGTGGAGGGTCACGCTGCGCCCCCAGCAGAGGGAAGCCCCCCAAAACCGCAGGGGACCCGGCCCCCCACGCCCCACCACCCTACAGCTCTGCCCATATATGGTGGCAGCCCGCCTCATGGCGCTGCTGTGGCCGGGCCCAGATACCCCCACCCAAAACTACCCCCACCTCACAGAGGAGGACATGCCCAGCATCCAGCGATGCTTCTTCCGCAGGCTCGACTACCTCCAGCAGACACACCCGCACATCCTGGAGCAGATATGGCCATCCCCCGGGTAACCCACGTGCCCGCACAGCCGAGACAACGCCGCCACACCAGCACCAGCACGCACGGGTCACCAGGGAAAACGCGCGCACACGCCCGGTGCCCGAACCCGCACCCTCGTTCTCGCTACTTGCAGGACCCAGCATCCTACGCCCGCCCCCGAAGCCCAAGGCCCTCCGCCGTCTCCCACAGCCCTCTTCTCCGCCTCCGACTCCACAACCTCCACCACCACGACGACCTCATCCACCACCACCACCACGTCCTCATCCAGCACTCCACCCCCAAGCCCGCGGGGGACACCTCCCAAACGGGCCCCCAACCCCGCCCCCACCGCGAGCAACCCCGCCGCCGCCAAGGCCCACGCCCCGACGAGGCCCGCACCAGCGACACAGTTGAAACCCAAGACCGCCGCCAAACAGCCACCCAAACCCGTCAGCGCGCCACGGCCGCAACCCGCAGCCAAGCCCCAACCCAAGTCCAAACCCGGCGCCACGACGGCAGCGCGAGCCCGACCCCCCGAGGACGTCCTCTATCACATTCGGCCCCAGCCGTCAGAGGCCCGGAGGCAGCAGCGCCCAGCACGGCGCCCCCCCACCGTCACCGACGCCGCCGCCACCACCTTCAAAGCGGAGCGCGCCGCGGCCGAGTCCGGACGCACCTTCTCCCGCCACCTCTCAAAGCCCGCAACCCAGGCCCACGGACCGCCCCCGACCAGGCCAGAATGACGCCAGGGTCCGCCAGCCGCGTCCCTGCCCCCCTACCAACCCTCGATGACAGCCCACATACAGCGCGTGCCCCGCTACCGCCGCCGCCGCGAGTCCCCACCCAACCCCGAGGCGGAGACCGTGTGTGCACACCCGGGGGTCCACATCCGCTCGCGCCCCAGCTCCCCGCGCACCCCCACGGTACAGGACTACGAGGAATCCCCCGGGCCCGCCACCGCCTCCGGTCCCCACGACCCCGTCACACCCACCCACGCCCACTCCTCCGCCCAAGACCGAGACCGCGCCCAGGAACAGTGGTGGCAGCGCTGGACCCACAAGCAGCTCTCGGAGCTGCGAAAGTGGGCCCGGGGAGAGCCCTCCGTCGAGGGCCTGGTCCACCGGCCTCGCAAGGGGTTGGTGGAGAACTGCCGCCTCCGGCCAGCGGGGGGGTGGATGCCGCAGGCCGCATGGGAAGCCATGCTGGCCGATGCTCTCCACCCCCTGGGAGTCCGCCCCCGCAACCTCCCCGCGCCCCAGGACCACCCGTATGTCCTCAGGCGCCTGCGGGAGACCCTGCAGCAGACACAGCTAGACGGCATCCGCCTGTGGGACATCACCCAAAGCCCAGCCCCGCACGCACACACCCCCTCGCCACCCCACAAGCGTCGGCGCACCGACACCGGCGGCACCCACAGCACCCCAGGAGCCCTGCGCGCCACACAACTTGACGCGCCTGACCCCCTGGCCAGCGGCGCCGCCACCTAACCCCGTTGCCCAGCAAACCACCACCACGGGGCGCCACCCCAGGCCCCGCCCAGAAGTCACCAAACGAACCGGACGCCGAAGGACGCCAGAGCACACGACAACGGGCACCACTACGCCCAAAGGCACCGAACCCAGGCCCACTACCGTCGCAACCGCCTAACCGAGCCCAAACCCAAACACAAATCAAACCCGAGCCACACCCCGAAACCGCTAACCCTTGACTCCTAACCAGGCCTGCCGAGGGAACAACGTAGCCACAGCCCACACCCACAGCCCACACGGCCGCCTAACCGGCCAGCTCCAGAAGCAAAGAGACACCTAACCAAACCCACCCTGGCCCATACCCGTGTACATCAGGACGCGCGAGCCGCACCCCTGGGCCGGACCCCCGCCACAGCACCGACGACACACGCCAGAGGACACAACACTGTTGCACCGCCGCACCAGCTGCCCGTGCCTGTGCCTGCAGTGTACGCGCGCCCCTGTTTTTCTTTTCTTTTTCCATAAAAAGAAAAAACGAAAATTAGAGGGGGAGGAAGAGGGACACAACCACCAATGGCACACGCGCACCGCACACAGCGCGCACACCGGTGAACGGGCGCCATGAGGGCCACGACACTGCACACGCGCGTGCACCGAGGGCAACAAAGGGACAAGACACCACGGCCTGGCACACCGGTGAACAAGATCCAAGAGGCCCGGGACACCGCGCACGCAAAGCAACACAGCAAGCGAGCGCACCGGTGAACAGGAGCCAAGTGGCCCAGGACACCGCACACGCAACAAAACACACCGGGCGGGCACACCGGTGAGCGGGGGCCAAGGGGCCCAGGACGCCACACACGCAACACAACACACCGAGCGGACACACTGGTGAACAGGAGCCAAGTGGCCGAGGACACCGCAGACACAACACAACAAAGCACGCGGGCACACCGGTGAACAGGAGCCAAGTGGCCCAGGACACCGCACAAACAAAACAACACACCGAGCGGGCACACCGGTGAACAGGAGGCAAGTGACCCAGGACACCGCGCACACAAAGCAACACACCGAGCAGGCACACCCGTGAACAGGAGCCCAGTGGCCCGGGACACCGCACACACAACACAACACACTCAGCGGGCGCACCGGTGAACGGGAGCCAAATGGCCCAGGACACCGCAAACACAACACAACACAGCGAGCAAGCACACCGGTGAACAGGAGCCAAGTGGCCTAGGACACCGCAGATGCAACACAACAAACCGCATGGGCTCACCGGTGAACAGGAGCCAAGCGGCCCAGGAAACTGCACACACGTAGGGCAGCCGAGGGACAGGAAAGAACCAACACCCCATGGGTCGGACGCAATGGGGCGACCCAGCCGACCCACCGGGCCAGTGGCAGGAGCGGTACTCCAAGGCCTCTGGTCCGAGCCCGGCCAGGCTGCATCGGGGACCATGGCAAACGTCACCCGGAGCCATGGAAGCAACCGGTGACAGGTGAGCCGGTACACAGTCCAGGAGGGGGTTGCCTGCCAAGCAGAGTGGCCCCGCAACTCAAGCCACAAGGTTGAGGCGGTCGTACCGTAGACTACCGGGAGCAATACCCCTTGTGGTGAGAGATACTCCACGCGGCTGGGCAGCCCACAGAGCTGCCGCCCAAAGGAGGGGGCATGTGGCCCTACCCATGGACACATGTGGGGACACCCTCCCACCTTGGACACATGGACCGGGTGGCCGCGACAATGCTTTCCCAAGCACATGCGGGAGCGGCTCAAGAGGCACCTGACATAGGGCAGTGGGAGGGACAGGACGTCCCCTTGATAAGACCTTCTTCCTGCAATGTCAAAGGAGGCATCCCGAGCTCCCGAAGATACCTACCTACCTACCTCAACCGCCCCTGCCTATTTGTTGGCTACATCCTGTAGCGCCACAATCGTGAACCTAGAGGGGCCTTCGCGTGCCAACATCCGTGCCAGTGAAGCCAGCTTCCCGAAACCCATTGCCGCTCTAATCTTCCTGTGGCGTATACCAGAGAAATGGTTAGCCAACGATCTGGTTTTCTGTAGGTGCTCTCTATAGTGTTCCATACATGAACGTTGGTTCTGAAAACACCATGTTTGACCAACGTATGGGGGGTAGGGGCCACATATTGTATACACCCAAGATCCTACCTCATCTAACCGCCACGTAAGGGGTAGCTTCGCGAGGCGTGCGATTCGGCGTAGCGTTGAGTCTTTAGCATCACACAGCAAGCGATTGCTGTCGTGCAGTGATTCACGTACTGCATTCTAGTGGACACGCTGTGCCTTCAACAGACCGTCTCTCTGCAGCGCAATAGCATCCCACCTCTCCCAAAAATCCTGAACCTCAGATTGTTTAAACCCTGCATGCCCTTGGCACCTCTTATCGTCTAGGAACGAGGGTAAGGGGAACCATTGTGAGCGGCTCTTTCCCTTGATGAGCCCTCTTAGTGCCTCCGAGTAATTACTGGCTGAAATTCCATGTCCAACTGGCTGGATCCCGCTGTCAAGCACATACACTTCCCACGGACCATCAATACGAGACCAAGTTTCTCTACTGCACCCATAAGTTCTAAGGTTCATGTACCGGACCGCACCGCAGACTACAGCCCGACCTTTTTGTTCCCATGTTTGCAGGAAGGAATTCCACTTGGCAGATGCGCTCGTCTGGGTGACACACACCAATTGGAACTCCTCAAAGCTTCGTAACTTCCTATTTGACACGCGAAACACGTCATCAGACACATCACTACACAATGCAGTATTCACAAAGCACGCCGAGTCCTCCCGGAGTCCATTGAGAACCTGAAGCAATGGCATTTGTGCTTTTATCCCCAAACCCCCGGTGTCATCAGGGTGCCTATACTCAGCAGAGCGGGATGCCCATGGATCGCTCCACAATGATAGTTGCACACCGCATACTTCAGTAAAAAAATCTTCCCACCCACTAGTGAACCTGGAATTGTCATGCATCGAAGGAGGGGGTTCCTGTCGGAGGTAGAAGTCTTGGTTTCGTCTAAATTTAGCAAGAATATTGGACAAATTTCCTTTATCAATGCCGTCCCACAAAGACCACCCTTTCTTTGAAGCAAATCCATGCCATAGAACAGACAGGGTACGGCTCTGGGTAGTCTTATCCACAAAGGTTTCAAAATCTTCTCTACCTGTGCGCATAGTACCATATCAAAGAGGGGGCTCGTCAGTGTCTCAATCATCCATATCTGACAGTGACTTGGTATCGGAGTCGGGGTCAATGACTCATAAATGTGTTTCATGACTGGCATCCACCAGGAATGTGGGTAAGACTTGTGAACGAATTCCCACAGGACATGAGCACAATTCGAGATAAAAAGCACTGGATGAGTATACAAATGGGACGCCAAATTCGCCAAATTAACTGCCATACCATGAACTATGCGAGCAGCATGCATAGAGTGAACATCCGGGTATCGTGACACAGGTAACCTGTGTGTAAGGTATGACAGTAGCACCTTGTTTTTCATTGCCCAGTGGATTTCCAAATCAACACAGTAAATTTGCAACCGCAATGTGTAAAAACTGGTACCCAACTGCTCTACAGTGGGTGGCACGTGGTAAATCTCAGTGAGCAATCGTTTTACCCGTTGGAAAGTCGCCAGTAGTTGATGTTTGGGACAAAGTCCTCATTCAAGTCCTACAACATTATCTACATAGCGACAGAGTTTTGTGTGTGCTGGCAGGCGGGCATCCTAGTTGATCCTGCTCTCTGCATGCATCAGAATGACATTGGCATTCTGAGACGCCATTTGTGCACCAGTGGCAATTCCTGTGTACTGTTCAAGAACATCAGACCCGATTTGAAATAAGTCATTGGAATATGCATCAAGTGTAATGCGGTCCACGAGCTCTTGACTGGAAAACACGTAGTAGTACTTTGGAGATTTTTCTCCAATGCAGTCTAGCTGTGAATCAGCGCCATGAGCTACACAGATATATACATCCTTATCTGTACGTCGATAACAGTACATTTTCTGACAGCGCTTGAACAGATCCACATGTGCAGACCTGAGCATTGATCTGTTGAGGCTGGGGAACATACGTTTAAGATCCAATTCAAAACCAGCAACCTCAATATTTTGCTGAGAAAAGCATTGTGTGGCTGGTGGCAAGAACTGGGTAATTAACTGTTGCTGCGTGAGTATTTGCAGTGGAAAAAAAAAACTCTGCAAAAGGCGACAGGCCACTGTGGCAGCTCTACTGACAATTCGCGATCGTTGCTTCCGTGGCAGAACCCCATTACGGCAAATCTCACCAGTTGCCACATCTGCAATTGGCCGGGATGGTTTTTATGGGAGACGTTTGCCTTTTATGGACATAATGACAGACGGGGGGTGCACAACAGCTACATGACGATGTCCATAAGGATATATGGGCGGGGCATACAGAATTTGGCCAGTCAGGTGCAAAACTTGCTGGGCCTGTTGCAGAAGTAGGGGTTTAATTGTGCGCAAGGTGTGGGGCGTGATGGGGTGGGATGGTAGTGGAATGTGTGGTGTTTTTATTGTGATGCCTTTCAATGTAGACACCCGTATGGATAGATTGTTGCGGAGACGTAGTGCAGACATGTGGTTCAGGATTTCTGGGTATATTCGTACACATAGTGTATAGTACAACAGCAGGACATTCCGGGCTCGTGTAGGTGAACGACAGGTGAATAGCACACGGTAGTTTACAGCTTGCTGGAAAACATGAAGAATGAGTCGGTAAAAAGTGACTACCGTGGCCACCACATATAACAACGGATATTTGTCAACACGTATGGGCAGAAATTGGGGAAATGCATGTGTGAATGACTGGAGTGTCGCCACGCGTATACAGGACTGAGCAACAGATGGAGATTGTAGTGTAGAGGTAAGAAGATTGTGAATTTTTGCAGCAAAGGAGGCAAAGGGAGACTTGGGTAGCTGTGATTTGAGATGTTGTAGATGTTCGGTGAGTCGTCGATGTGCTGCTGCTGGTGCTGGCACAATGGAATGATTTAAAGGTTTATGCAACAGTCGATTGATTGATGCTGGGTGTTTGGGATTGGCGATGTCTGGACCAACAGCAATAAAATTGGGTTCATCTTCATGGGCATCCACGAAGTCCTAGTAGTCGTGCAGGGACAGTTGAACCCGATCTTTGGTGAAAGTGGTAGTAAGTTTTCGTGGATGACAAAGGGGGACAATGAGGATTTTATGGAAATTTTGTTTTAACACTTTGGGCAAAGTAGTGCTGTGTATGAAGTCTGCAAACCATATTTGGACATGAGTAACATCGAACGCAGTAATGCAGGGGATTCTGAGGAGGAGAAAGTGTGGGAGATCAATATGGAAGTAATCATTGATCATGGGGAGAATCTGGTGTGCATCGCATGAAATTTCCAAGCAGGAACCATTCCTTTGGCTTGTACCAGAATCTTCAACGCATCCAATCCGGATATGGTGAATCGTTGGAGTGACAGTTGGTGATCGTAGAATTGGGTGTTGTGAAGGGCGCAGTGTGCAATAGTCGTGAGCATGTTGTGCCGTACAAGCCAGCGTATGAACCCTTTTGACCAGCGTTTTTGTGTATGAAGCGTGCCTGGATTGTTGGCAATGGTTTGTTGTTCAATGCGATCTGCTCCTGACAATGGTAGTTGTTTGAGTGGAATTGGCAAAAAGTCGTGGAAGCCAACGATATGTAAAGTACGGAAATATAGGGGTCCTTTATAGGGAGAGGCGTGCTGCCATTTAGTCCAGGCCATAGCCTGTTGCAGTTCTTCTTTCCAGCGTGCAAACACAGTTCTTGGTTTGGCAAGGACCCCTGTTTGACCATAGTATACAGCAGTAATCAGCGGGGAGAAGGAGGCATATAACCATTGTCCTGGTGTATCCATACCTTTCACGGCTGTCCAATCAATTATCCGAACCAACTTTCTTATGTGGGGAAAGGGTGCATATGCAAGTATGGGAATGCATCGCATGTCTGAACACTGAATTGCTGTCCATACACCAGGACGTTGAAGATGGGCACAAGCATCTTGTCGAATCAATTTTTCAGTGTTCGATACATGCGAAAAAAAACTGTTTACCATCACAAGGGGGGACATAGGCAGGTACTCCGGACGTAATGTCGGTATATGGCATAGGAGGCGAGGTGGGTGTGTATACTGTGGGTATTTTTGGCATGCATACATGCGTGGGTAGCGTAACCCATTTGTGTCCCATTTGTTTGAATGGTAATGCCCTGATAGCTGTAAAAGTAGAAGTATTAATGGGCCACATAATGGATGCCAGATGGTTTTGGAAGAGCCTAAATGCAGCTGCAGTAGATACTGAGTAGGTAAGTTGACTGCCATATTTGTCAAAACACCAATTGGAAATATATGCAGTATGATCTGGTGTAAGAAGCAAAACGAAACGCATTGGAACTGCCGGATACAGCAAGAAATGTATCATTGCAGGGAAGATATTGTACACAGTTGAATTGAGGTGGGGGCGGTAACAGACACAATTGACATACCGTTTTGAAGGCAGGAAACACCAAGAGGATGTATACCAATCGTGATTGTCTGCATTGGCTGCTGCAACATGCATGTTGGGCAGGGGTGATCGATGATTCAAGGGGGCATGTAACTCCAAATCAATTCCCAGCGTAATATGCGGACTTCGGATAAGCATATGCAAAGAGCCTTTCGAAAAACAGTGTGCATAGGGGCCTGAGGAGGTATGTATAGGTGGAATATAGTACAATAGATTCCACAAATATTTGGTAAATTTGAGTAACCACGGCAGCAAACAGCGGATACAGGATGGGGATACGTCAGTCCAACATGTGAGATCCCGATATTTACAAAACCGGGTCCACTGTAACTGCCCACTCTAATTTTTTAGCGAGTTTCGTTGCAAAAATGCCTATGCTCAGACAGGATCACACGCCTGTCTGGACGTGTACGCTGACACAGGATCACCCACCTATTTGGACATGTTGCACGTATGGCATTGTTGCATGTTCACACAGATTCTTGGTGCACTGTACCTGCCCACTCTAATTTTTCAGCGATGTTTTTTCGGGCCAAAACGCATATGCTGTAACAGTGGGGGGGGGGGGGGGGCAATGCCTGCACTTCATGTACTTCAGGTGCCATGGCTTGGGCTGACCTGAAGCTGGTTCCGACCACCGTGGCCATCTTTGGGTCACTTGGGGTGTGTATCTATGGGCCGGCAAGCCGCCATTGGCTGATATCATACTCTCCCATCCACCTGACCTAACCTGATGTGATAGTGTGATAGGCTTGGCCATTCCAGCTATGAGCGGCCATATTCAGTACCGAGGCGCCGCCGGCTGAGATTTAT
This sequence comes from Eutreptiella sp. 'Long Island Sound 2002', assembly GCA_964036045.1. NCBI lineage: Eukaryota > Euglenozoa > Euglenophyceae > Eutreptiales > Eutreptiaceae > Eutreptiella > Eutreptiella sp. 'Long Island Sound 2002'. The sequence goes on along the minus strand of OZ038380.1, from coordinate 97,940,383 downwards.
ATATCAAAATATCAGGAATCAACAGGGTTTTTTTATCATAATGTTTCCGTAAATTTTCAGCTATCCGTTCTGATTGTCAATGTATCGGCGACTGTCAGTTGGGTCGCGATTTTGCGGTAACCGATTGGTTAACTGTTATTTCCAGATATTTTAGCGGAAACCCAGATGAAGGGTCAGATTTCATCAGAAAAGGGTTCGTTGCTTCCGCAATTTTCATATTATACACTCGCAAAATTAATCTGATTTTTTCAGACATTCAGAATCGGATTTTGGATTTCGAGGTCGCCGCACTGGATATGATGAATTTCGAGTGGTCCTACATTTTTCCCCGATCCCGAATCAACCTTCCTTTTGTTGTCTCCTTCATTTTTCTTGGAGATATAGGCGAAACCAAATTGATTCGTGAGGCCACTTTGAAAAACCATATCTCCGGCTCACTGCGAGGAATTCCAATTTTGAGACTCGGGTTGGAACCGCCTTGGTCGCAACTTAATTTAGAGAGTGTCAAACGCCCTTGGTATGTACACCTGCCTGTGGTATCAAAAGAACAAGAGGGTAGAAAGTGCATTACAACTCTTGGACCATTAAAGAAGGTCCCTACCAGGACCGGCCCCCGCTGTGCCCCTTCCGCCTGTAACCCCTGCTGACTTGCTTCGGATCAGTGCTTGCATTCCTCAAAATCCAGGGTCCAAAATCCAAAAATATAGAAACGTCAATCCTCCTTCAACCCTGAACAGCAACCAGATCCCACAAATACAGCAATAATCCAATCCACACTGCGGGCTTCCGTTCAGCACACCGATTGTCTCACGGTGGCGGGCATGTACAAGAATTGCTCCAAAGAGGAAAGCCCTGAAATTGGCATATGAACACAAATAAAGCAAAGTTGGGGAAAGATGGAATCATACACAATCACAGCCATAGACCCCTCATTCCCTGGACTCACGACCTTCCCTTGACTCGCCAACATGATGCCCTGAACCCAGTCAAATAAGATGGCTAAATGCCATGTGTCAAAAGTCACTACACAAACCCCAAAAATGTGTTCTCTCACAAGCCTCTAAATCCTAGCCCAATAGGGGAGGTGGCGTGTCATGGCCTAGAGTGGCACTCAGGACCATGCCCTACCCTGACCTAACCTTGGTTGGGCTTGGAGTCGATTGGGCTTGGAGAACTGCCCCATGAAGATGACCTCATAACCTAGAAAAATCAGGCAAATCACACCATAGTGCCCAAAATTCAATTATATACTCAAAAATGCATACGGCAACTATTCAAATGTTCCATGCATGTGTCAAACCGGAGAGTAATATACAAGGGTGATATAGACCAAAGATGAATGCCCAAGAATATCGCATCATTAGCTCCAAAACTCCTCCGGTTATGTACATGACATGCTTCACAAGTCAACTCATGAATTTGAGACCTAATTTTGTGTGGCCTCATGTGCCAAGCCAAAGTGACCACGTGATCCGGCACATGGTGAGGTACAACACCGAAGCATATGCCAACATATAGGCAACATACCATAGTTCACGGATCTCTAGGCACTTTACTGTCAGCCGATCAGTTGAGCACATAAAAAACAAAAATGAGCATAAAACGAGGTCAAAAACATGCAAATAATGCCAAATTCAAGATAATTACAATAGTATATAACTTCGCTCACCCATGGTATCAACATATGATTCAAAACACAATTGCTTGGGACCATTTACAAACAATCCCCCCACTTGGATCCCCACATGGACGCATAGGGACACCTTCGAACCTCCTCCCAACATGCAACATGAAAATGGGAACATTGATAATGGCGCTTGTGGGTCGCTCCGTAAGCCCTCTCACATGCACTATATGAGCGGTAGACTTAGTCTAGCGCTATGGAGTTCCCCATTAGGACATGGGCGAAGCCCTTGCCACGTATGACTCCATATGTCTTCCTACAAACGGAGATATATAACATGGGCGTGAGCATATCGAAGCACATACCATGCATATAACACATACCCTCAAAACGTGGCTCCCACCATGATATGCCATGCCCCTCCATGGTCATAACTTCACGTCAAAAATACGTAGGAACCCAAGAAAAGTTTCTATGCAACACCAACACTCATGCGGTACACTCGAAAGTCGCATTATAATATTCGGTTGCACGGTCCAAGAGTTATATATCACTTTCTACCCTCTTGACCATTATCCCTTGCTACACCGGGCATGTGTACACCCTAAAGGCGTTTGATGCTTTCTAAATTCAGTTGAGACCAAGGCGGTTCAAACCCAATTCTCGATATTGATATTCCTCGCCGTGAGCCAGAGATATGATTCTTCAAAGTGGTCTCACGAATCGCTTTTGTTTCGACTATAACTCCAAGCAAAATGAAGGACACAACAAAAGGAAGGTTGATTCGTGATCGGGGAAAAATGTAGGACCACTCGAAATTCATCATATCCAGTGCGGCGATGTCGAAGTCGAAAATCCGATTCTGAATGTCTGAAAAACTCGGATCAATTTTGCGAGTGTATAATATGAAAATTGCGGAAGCAACGAACCCTTTACTGATGAAATCTGACCCTCCATCGGGGTTTCCGCCAAAATATCTGTAAATAACAGTTAACCAATCGATTACCGCACAATCGCGAGGCAACTGACAGTCGCCGATACATTGACAATCAGAACGGAAGGCGGAAAAATTAGGGAAACATTATGATAAAAAAACCCTGTTGATTCCTGATATTCTGATATATAAATCTCAGATGGCGGCGCCTCGGTACTGAATATGGCCGCTCATAGCTGGAATGGCCAAACCTATCACACTATCACATCAGGTTAGGTCAGTTCGATGGGAGAGTCTGATATCAGCCAATGGCGGCTTGCCGGCCCATAGATACACACCCCAAGTGACCCAAAGATGGTCACGGGGGTCCGAACCGGCTTCACCCCCCTTCTCAGAGCGTTGTTACCGCTCGGAAGTCATTGAAGAGAGGACGGGAGGACCCCAATGGGCTCCAACCCCCCCCCCCATGTCCCAAGGACACATGGAGGCCCCACACACGTTGTAGGCGCCCCCCCACGCCCCAAGAGAGGGGTGAGGACACTCACAATCGGTGCCATACGCCATATCCGGTCTCCTCTTGATCCACAACATGGAACAAGGGGATCAAAGATAGAGAAACGTCGTCGGTCGACCTAAATAAGTATACCACAATGAAATCTATATGTGGAGATCAAGTGAAGGGGGTATATGGCCAATCAAGGCCGAAGAATCCCCGGATGAACGCCCTCACCCGTCTCCGAAGCACAGAGACAAACAAAAATGCTAAGGGGGATCCATTATGGTGCTACTGCAGCCACCAAATGGACCAACATGTCCTTGACATCCAAAGAAATGTTCTTTTTCTTCAGGTAGTCCATCCAGACCATGGTGTACCTCGGCACAAAGCTGCTCGGAGGCTCCAAGGAATCCCTGGATGCGGCGAATCCCTTCCAACGGACTTTAGAAAGCCTCCCCCCAGGCGTCCCCGGGTCCGGCTTGTCCGCCAGGATCCTCTCGGCGGTGAAGTCGTCGTCCTCACCCTCGTCGTCCGAGTCCACATCGCCGGCCGTGAACTCGAAGGTGACCGGACGTCCGCTGGGGTCTGGTGCTCGGGGACGGAGCTGGGTATGGTCGGGGTCCAGGATCTTGTTATCCCCCACACGAACCGCATACACATCCTGCCCGACCTTCCGCACGATTACCCCCGGCACATACCAAGATGCCTGCTGATGCCTGGACAGGACATCCCTGTGGTGCCGCTCCACCCACACGGTGTCTTGGAGAGCATACTTCTGGACTTTCTCCTGCTTGAAGTACTTGGCCCTCTTGTCATGCTCGTCCTGAAGTGCCTTGCACACCTTGGCCGCCGTGTCGTCCGCCTCAGCCATCATAGCGTTCGCATCCCGGGCCACTTTGCCATGGTTCAACCACGGGAGAGTGCGTGACACTCGATCCCGTAGGAAGCGGATGCGATGGGGCGACAGTCCAGTGGGTCCCGGAAGGTCGTGGTACGCCTGGAGTACTCTCCACAGCGAATTGTACCAGTTCCGGCCCGGTTCGTCCATGTGCAGCTGGCGGAACTTCTCGAACATCTGCCGCCCGGCCACCTCAGCACGGCCATTCGACCGGCTATGGTACGCCACGGTCTTGGTGTGCCCAATCCCCATGTGCTTGCACATCGTCTTGAACCATGTCCCCACAAATTGACTGCCCCGATCGCTGCAGATGACAGCTGGGACATCAAAAATCGTCAGCCAATGCCTGATCATGGCATTAGCGACGGTCTTGGCGTGCAGCCCCACTCCATGCTTGTCCTTCTTGTCCTTCTTCTTGGACTTCTTGCCCGGGACCGCCACGATGTACCCGCTGTGCCTGTCCATCGCCAGGATGACACAGTCGTAGGTCTCTCCGTCCACGGTGACCTCAGGCATGGCAAACACATCCATGGCCACGGACCGCATAGGGGCTTCCGGTATAGCCGTGTACACCGGGTTGCCAGCCGTGGAGTGGTTGGGGCTCTTCGTGGCCCGACACACGGCACAGTCGCTGCAGTACTTGTCCAGGAGGGCGTAGTACCCCTGTGGGAACTTGAAGCGCCACACCAGGTCCTGCTGCATCTTGTCCCGACCAGGATGCATGAGCTGGGCGTTATGCCAGTGGTCAATGAGCTCCTCCATTCGGTTCTCTGGGACCAGTAGCTTGTCCTTGAGGAACAGTTTGTCCCCATCCTCGGTCAAGCCCTTAGGCCATTCGTCGTCCGACGGGGCGCTCACGGCATTCCAGTACTTGCTCCAGTGGTCGGATGCCGCATAGTCATCCGACCAGTCCTCTGTGAGCACCGACCTGACTAGCTCTACAGGGAACACCATCCATTGCTCGAGGGTTTCCTCTCGAATAGCTTGGACTCGGGCGCCCCGGAACTTGGCCAGGTCTGTACGGTTCGCCATCACCACAAAGCACTTGACCCCCTCTTGCTCCATGGCCTTCTCCATCTCGATGATGCGCGTGGCCTCCTCGGTCTCCTCGGCGTCTCCATGGCTGGAGATGTCCATCCAAGCCTTGCCCGCGGGGTAGGCCCATCGACTGAGGCAATCTGCCACAGTGTTGTCCTTCCCCGCGACATACACGACGCTAAGGTCGAACTTGGCGAACGTCTCATGCCATCGGGCCCTCCTTGCCGCCGGTCCCGAGGGGGTGTCGACGTGCTCCTTGTGCCAGCTCTGCAAGGACTGATGGTCCGTACAAACCACCACTGGTTGCAATCCGATGTGGCCAGACCACTTCCTGAGCGCACAAACAATGGCGTACGTCTCCTTCTCCCTCGCGGTCCAGGTTCGACGTTGGCCCTCGGCCAGGATCCGACTCCAGAACGCCACGGGTACGTGTGACCCGTCGTCCCGGATCTGCTCGGGGACTGCCCCTACAGCGTAGTCCGAGGCGTCCGTCCGTAGCACGAATCCCTTGTCCGGGTCCACCAGGAATAGCCCCAGCTGCCCCAGGAGTCGCTCCTTCAGGCGGCTGAACGCATCTTCGGCCTCAGGGGTCCAGACAAGCTTCTTCTTGCTCCCCTTCCGGCTATCGAACTTCCCCACCTGCAGCATCTTGTGCAGCGGCCTCGAGAGTTCTGCATACATCCGGACATAGCCCGAATAGTAATTGCAGAACCCCATGAAGGACCGGAGTTCGCTGATGGTCTGGGGTCTCTCCCAGTGGTTCAGGGACGCCAGTTTCCGAGGCATGGGACAGCGTTGCCCGTGACGGACCACGTGACCCGCGAAGTCCACTTCCTTCACGAAGAGTGAGGCTTTGTTGGGCTTGCACACCATGTTGTGCTTGTCCAGCTCGCCAAGCACTCGGCGCAGATCCTTCTCATGCGCTTCGATGATCTCGTCCTCAGTCATGTCCTCCGTGCCGGACCCGATGATGATGTCATCCTCAAAGGGGTCGGCACAGTCCCGGACAGGACCGAGTAGGTCCTCCATCATGCGCTGGAAAGCGGCGTTGCCATTCTTGGCGCCCATAGGCACCACGTTCCACTGCATGGGCCCCAGCGGCGTCGACATCGCTGTGCAGGGTCTGGAGTCCGGGTGTAGCGGCATCTGGTGATAGCCGTGTTTCAGGTCTAACACCGTGAGGATCCGCTTTTTCTGTTGTTTTTGGAGGATGGTGTCGATCAGAGGAAGCGAGTACGAGTCGTGCTCAGTTTGCTCGTCCAAACCCCTGTAATCAACCACCAACCTCCACTCGCCCTTCTCCTTCTTGGGCACCATGAAGGCTGGGCTGGCCCACTGACTGTCGGAGGGTTCGATCCATCCCCGCTCAATGAACTCGGCCAACAACTTCTTCATGGCCTCGGCCCGATCGCCCTGAAGTTGGTACTCCCGATGACGATAGATCTTGGGGTTCGGCTTCAGCTTGATCCTCGCTGTGCCAAACCTCCCACGATCTGGAGGGTTCTTGTTGGCGACGCCACTGAATAGCCGTGGATAGGCATTGATCAGCCTCTCCTTCAGCTCGGCGACCTTCAAGTTCTCCTGGGCCTCTTCAGCCGCTTGCTTCGGTATCGATACAACCGACCGCACTGCGGTATAGGCCTCTTCTGGGTCCGAGTCAGACTTCTCCTCGTCCGATATGCCGTCTTCATCGTTGTGGGGCGCGGTTCCCACCGATAGTCTTCAAAAATTTGCGGCATCGGGCTGGTTCTTGTCGCTCTTGGGCCCCATTCTTGGAGAATCCCACGTCAGCGGGTCGGACCCAACCGGACCATCATATTGGTCCGCGTTGTGATCCATGACCCTCGCCACGAACTCATCCTTCTCGTACTTGCCGGTGACCAACCTCTTGTCATCCCACCAATGCGGAGATGTGACCATCGCCCGCCTCTTCTTGGCTGCCACACGGTCGTGCATCCTCATCCGCATGTAGTTGACGACGTCGTCGATCTCGGCGTGGGACAGGACATCAATGCCATCCGCTGGCTGATCCGTCCCCTCCTTGGGCTCAAACATGACCCGCATGGGCACCGCCTCAACCCTACGGATGAATGCTTCATCACCCTTTCGCTGGGCTTGCGCCCCATCCGCCAGGAAAGCCTTGGTACCCCTCGCTTGACCCGGGGAGGGCATTGATACACCCTTGGCGTCGATGAACAACTCCTCCTCTGGCCCGAATGACATCTCGTTCAGGGTGATGGAGTCCAGCGTCGACTTGAGACCCTCCAGCGGACATGGGGTGGATCCTATGACGGTTATGACCAGGATCCCCTTCGCCCTATCCGCAACGATCTTCTCCACCGTACGTCTGGTATTGTCCAGGGAGCCATGCCAATACATGGGTCCCCACTCCTTCAAACCCCAATGCCTATGCCAGGCTGAGTCTCCTCCATGCCAATGCCTCCTACACTTCCGCAAAAGTGGGGCATCCCGGGAAGCGAAGACGTCCGCCTCGGGCGCTTCGGCTCCCAGCGTCTGGATCATCCTGTCATACACCTGCGGCGCCATTCCATACTCCGTGAGCTGAACTCCGCGGTCTCCTCTGGACTTGGCACCCAGAGCTTGTACCGCTCGGACGATCCGATCCTCTTCCTCAGCATTCCATTGGGATGATCCGCATGCATAATCTGTGGACAGCCATGTGAGGCATTCATCATCCTCCTGGACCAGCATTGCGCGACGGGGAAGGGCTCCAATGGCATTTGCCACCATGAAGTCATACCCCATGATCATATCCCAATCTGTAATGTCGGCCACATAGAAGTTCCCGGATAGAGTGCTTCTCTTCGCCAAATCAGGGCGGTTCAAGCGCTCATGCTCCCAGAATTCCATACTGATAGTGGCCTCATGGGTACCACCACCCATGATCTCTCCATTGGCGACCTTCAGGCGGACCGGTCTCCGGCTGGGCTGCAGGAGTTCCTCCTTGAACAGCCCTCTCCGGACCAGGCTCACCTGGGCACCGGTATCCACCAACACATCCACCACCTTCTCCTCTCGTCCGCACCGTACTCGCACTTTCAACTACTCGCACCACGGCACACCACAGCACCAGGCACCAGCAACAGCACGCACCACACGAACAGCCGAACGCAAGCGCACCAGCACAGCGAAGCACAGCACCACACAGAGCGGAGAGGACAGGGAACGCACAGCACAGCACCCCGGGACACACACAGCACAAAGCAGAGCGGCGAACAACAGCACGCACCACCGCGCCACGACAAAACACACACAGCACGGGGGAGCACCGCAAAACGCAACGCCGCAGAGCACAGGGCCCCAGGGCAACGGGCAGCGCCATAGGGCACGGCGCAACAAGCAGCGGCACCCAACGAGCACAACACAGCACAGGACAGCACAACACCGGAGGACACAACGCGCAGCAGCGCGGCGCAGCACCGCACCCAGGGACGCACAGCACACCACAGCGCCGAGCGGCAGCGACGAAAACCGCGAGACAAAAAGGGGGGGCGGGGGGGGGCAGCAACCGACGGGGAACAACCACCAGCCAGGCGGAAAGCACGAAAGAGGGACAAGCGCACGGAGAGCCGAGAGGCGGAAGGCCAACAAAGCAAACAACGCACAGCGCCGAGGCCCAGGGCACCTGGGGCCGGAAACCAGAGGAAGCCGGAGGCAACGGGGGCGCACAACGGAAGAAGGGGAAGAAAAGAAAAAAAAAACACCACCAAGGCACCAAGCAGGAGCGCCAGAAACCGCGAGACACAAAAAGGGAGGGGGGGGGGAGACACCACCAAAGAGCGGCCAACGGCGAAGCGGGAGACACAAACGAGGCGCGAGGACACGAAGAGCCGGGCAGCGGGAGGCCGAGAAAAACAACCAAAGCACAGCGCCAAGGCAACGAGGAACGGCAAGGGCAGCGGGGGAGAGGGGGGCAACCCCAGCCCGGAGGGGGCCGAGCAAAGCAGAAAGACAAAGCGGCCAAAGGAAAAGGTGAGGCGCACCACAACGCGCCCGGGAGGCCGGCCCGCCCGACCCGGCCACAAAGAGCAAGCACACGCACGCCAGCCGCCGTCCGGATGGACGAGTGCGCGCCCGGAGGGTACCCAGCCCCTGCCGGCTACGAACAGCCCCCGTCCGGATGGACGTGTGTGCGCCCGGAGGGTACCCAGCCCCTGCCGGCTACGCCAGCCGCCGTCCGGATGGACGTGTGAGCGCCCCGCAGCATCGCCCCGCACAGCAACACAACACACCGAGCGTGCACACCGGTGAACAGGAGCCAGGAGGCCCAGGACACCGCACACGCAAAACAACACACCGAGCGGGCACACCGTTGAACAGGAGCCAGGAGGCCCAGGACACCGCACACGCAACACAACACACCGAGCGGGCACACCGGTGAACAGGAGCCAGGAGGCCCAGGACGCCGCACACGCAACACAACACAACGAGCGGGCACACCGGTGAACAGGAGCCAGGAGGCCCAGGACGCCGCACACGCAACACAACACACCGAGCGGGCACACCGGTGAACAGGAGCCAGGAGGCCCAGGACACCGCACACGCAACACAACACAACGAGCGGGCACACCGGTGAACAGGAGCCAGGAGGCCCAGGACGCCGCACACGCAACACAACACACCGAGCGGGCACACCGGTGAACAGGAGCCAGGAGGCCCAGGACACCGCACACGCAACACAACACACCGAGCGGGCACACCCGTGAACAGGAGCCAGGAGGCCCGGGACGCCGCACACGCAGCACAACACACCGAGCAGGCACACCGGTGAACAGGAGCCGGGAGGCCCAGGACACCGCACACGCAACGCAACACACCGAGCGGGCACACCGGTGAACAGGAGCCGGGAGGCCCAGGACACCGCACACGCAACACAACACACCGAGCGGGCACACCGGTGAACAGGAGCCAGGAGGCCCAGGACACCGCACACGCAAACAACACACCGAGCGGGCACACCGGTGAACAGGAGCCGGGAGGCCCAGGACACCGCACACGCAACACAACACACCGAGCGGGCACACCGGTGAACAGGAGCCAGGAGGCCCAGGACGCCGCACACGCAACACAACACAACGAGCGGGCACACCGGTGAACAGGAGCCAGGAGGCCCAGGACACCGCACACGCAACACAACACAACGAGCGGGCACACCGGTGAACAGGAGCCAGGAGGCCCAAGACGCCGCACACGCAACACAACACACCGAGCGGGCACACCGGTGAACAGGAGCCAGGAGGCCCAGGACACCGCACATGCAACACAACACACCGAGCGGGCACACCGGTGAACAGGAGCCAGGAGGCCCAGGACGCCGCACACACAGCACAACACACCGAGCGGGCACACCGGTGAACAGGAGCCGGGAGGCCCAGGACACCGCACACGCAAAAAAAAAAAAAAAAAAAAACACACCGAGCGGGCACACCGGTGAACAGGAGCCAGGAGGCCCAGGACACCGCACACGCAACACAACACACCGAGCGGGCACACCGGTGAACAGGAGCCGGGAGGCCCAGGACACCGCACACGCAACACAACACACCGAGCAGGCACACCGGTGAACAGGAGCCAGGAGGCCCAGGACACCGCACACACAACACAACACACCGAGCGGGCACACCGGTGAACAGAAGCCAGGAGGCCCAGGACACCGCACACCCAACACAACACACCGAGCGGGCACACCGGTGAACAGAAGCCGGGAGGCCCAGGACACCGAACACGCAACACAACACACCGAGCGGGCGCACCGGTGAACAGGAGCCGGGAGGCCCAGGACACCGCACACGCAACACAACACACCGAGCGGGCACACCGGCGAACAGGAGCCGGGAGGCCCAGGACACCGCACACGCAACACAACACACCGAGCGGGCACACCGGTGAACAGGAGCCGGGAGGCCCAGGACACCGCACACGCAACACAACACACCGAGCGGGCACACCGGTGAACAGGAGCCAGGAGGCCCAGGACGCCGCACACGCCACACAACACACCGAGCGGGCACACCGGTGAACAGAAGCCAGGAGGCCCAGGACACCGCACACCCAACACAACACACCGAGCGGGCACACCGGTGAACAGAAGCCGGGAGGCCCAGGACACCGAACACGCAACACAACACACCGAGCGGGCGCACCGGTGAACAGGAGCCGGGAGGCCCAGGACACCGCACACGCAACACAACACACCGAGCGGGCACACCGGCGAACAGGAGCCAGGAGACCCAGGACACCGCACACCCAACACAACACACCCAGCGGGCGCACACGTGAACAGGAGCCGGGAGGCCCAGGACACCGCACACGCAACACAACACAGCGAGCGGGCGCACCGGTGAACAGGAGCCGGGAGGCCCAGGACACCGCACACGCAACACAACACAGCGAGCGGGCGCACCGGTGAACAGGAGCCGGGAGGCCCAGGACACCGCACACGCAACACAACACACCGAGCAGGCACACCGGTGAACAGGAGCCGGGAGGCCAAGGACACCGCACACGCAACGCAACACACCGAGCGGGCACACCGGTGAACAGGAGCCGGGAGGCCCAGGACACCGCACACGCAAAACAGCACACCCAGCGGGCACACCGGTGAACAGGAGCCGGGAGGCCCAGGACACCGCACACGCAACGCAACACACCGAGCGGGCACACCGGTGAACAGGAGCCGGGAGGCCAAGGACACCGCACACGCAACACAACACACCGAGCGGGCACACCGGTGAACAGGAGCCAGGAGGCCCAGGACACCGCACACGCAACACAACACACCGAGCGGGCACAGCGGTGAACAGGAGCCAGGAGGCCCAGGACGCCGCACACGCAACACAACACACCGAGCGGGCACACCGGTGAACAGAAGCCGGGAGGCCCAGGACACCGCACACGCAACACAACACACCGAGCGGGCGCACCGGTGAACAGGAGCCGGGAGGCCCAGGACACCGCACACGCAACACAACACACCGAGCGGGCACACCGGTGAACAGGAGCCGGGAGGCCCAGGACACCGCACACACAACACAACACACCGAGCGGGCACACCGGTGAACAGGAGCCGGGAGGCCCAGGACACCGCACGCACAACACAACACACCGAGCGGGCGCACCGGTGAACAGGAGCCGGGAGGCCCAGCACACCGCACACGCAACACACCACACCGAGCGGGCACACCGGTGAACAGGAGCCGGGAGGCCCAGGACACCGCACACCCGACACAACACACCGAGCGGGCACACCGGTGAACAGGAGCCGGGAGGCCCAGGACACCGCACACACGTAGGGCGGTCGGGGGACAGGAAAGAACCAACACCCCATGGGTCGGACACACTGGGGCGACCCAGCCAACCCACCGGGCCAGTGGCAGGAGCGGTACTCCAAGGCTGCTGGTCCGAGCCCGGCCAGGCTGCATCGGGGACCATGGCAAACGTCACCCGGAGCCATGGATGCAACCGGTGACAGGCGAGCCGGTACACAGTCCAGGAGGGGGTCGCCTGCCAAGCGGAGCGGCCCCGCAACTCACGCCACAAGGGTGAGGCGGTCGTACCGTAGACAAGCGGGAGCAATACCCCTTGTGGTGAGAGATACTCCACACGGCTGGGCAGCCCCCAGAGCTGCCGCCCAAAGGAGGGGGCATGTGGCCCTACTCATGGACACATGTGGGGACACCCTCCCACCTGGGACACATGGACCGGGTGGCCGCGACAATGCCTTCCCAAGCACATGCGGGAGCGGCTCAAGAGGCACCTAACATAGGGCAGTGGGAGGGACAGGACGTCCCCTTGGTAAGACCTTCTTCCTGCACCGTCAAAGGAGGCATCCCGAGCTCCCGAAGATACCTACCCTACCTACCCTACCTACCTCGCACTTTCAAGTGCAACTGCCGCTCGTCACCATGAGGCGTATGGACGACTCTCACGGCATGCAACTCTAGCACGTCCGGGTGCATCAGGACTTCAAGGGTATGGTCACGGATGGTGCAGATCTTGGGCTGGTCCTGCCCGTCCACGGGGCTCTTCGTGGTCGCTGCTTCCTTCTTGCCATGTCCCGTACCCACATGTACTTCCCTTGGCAGTGCGCTCCAGGGGCTGGGAGTGGCGAAACTCAGTGGTTTTGGCTCTCTCGGAGCCTTCTTCGGCACCTGATGTGCCTCGGATTCCTCAGGGATTCCACTGATTTTGGAAAGAGAGACCTCCGAGGTCCCACTCCCGTGGGGGCTCCTCTAGACTTGACTCCCCGCAGCCCCTTCCTGCTGCGATCCGCCAGGACTTTGTCCACCACGTTGCTGGGCTTTGAGTTCCTCCAACGTCCTCAACATGTCCTCAGCAACCTCCTCGATCGACCTCACTCGTCGGTCTTGGCCAGGTCCACCACCATAGCCTCTTCCTCCGCCTTTCCCTTGGCATTTGCCTTGGCCTTTTCCCCCGTCTCCGCCCTTCGCCTTCCAGTCGGCAATCTGCTCCTCCTTGGGCTTCTTCTCGGGATGGGCGGCGAAGTAGGCCTTCTTGTTCGCCTCATACACCTTGCACTGACGGTGGTCGTGTGCATGGTTGTTTCCCTTGCCATAAGAGACCCAGCACCCGTCGTGCTGAGACCTGTACTCCCGGAACGAGAGCGGTGGGTTCCCGATCCTCCTTGGCTCTTTGCCCTTCTTGGGTCCCACCGGGCTCCATCTGGACCGATCCTGCCCATGGTCCCTCACGTTGTGCGCCACAAACGCGAAGAAATGGGCCTCCTCGTGATCCTCCCGGGACCCGGTCCAGTGGTCTTGGCCAATTCCACTACCATCCTCCGCGGAGTTGGCCGTGTCCTCCTGGATCTCCCGATGATGGCGGTCTTCTCGTTGGCCTCGTTGACCATGACCTTGTCGATCCTGCACGGGGGCCTCGTTCTTGGCGTTGAGCTTCAGCTCCACCGTGATGTACTTCACGATCTCGTCCAGGCTCATGCGGGCGAAGATGACCTGCATCCTCGGCGGCTCTCCGCGCCTCCACTCCATGCTGTTGAGGCGCATCAGCCTTTGCCCCATGGTGTCGCCGAATACCTCCACGTAGACGGCGTTCTTCAACCCCAACATTCGGCTGGGCTCGCCGAGGTTCCTCCTGAAGAACTCCATGATACCCGCATGGGTATCCTCCGCCGCCATGGTCCTCACCGCCACCCGCTTCTTGGCTCGCCTCTTCTCCTCGTCCTCCACTCGCCTCTTCCAGTGGCCGGGGAGGACGTCCTTCAGCAGGTGGCGGAACTCGCTGGCCTCATTCCAGTCCTCCACCAGCTTGAGGCCTCTTCGGTACTCGAGGATGTACCGATTCCACTCTCGGACCCTCAATTCCCCGCGCTCCAGCGGCAGCGGAATGGACCACAAATCCTCCAGCTTCTGGTTGGGTGCATCCACTTGCTCCTTGTCCTCCAGCCATTGGAGGCAGGCCTGCTCCGTCTGGATCAATCCCTCGCGGATCTGATCCCTGAGCTCCTCCTTCAGGTCCTGCGCCAGCCTGTCTGGGAATGTCCGGCATACCCACTTGTCCCTTGGCGCTCCCCGCATCTCGCCGACGACCTCCTTGGCGAAGTCCTCCCAATCCAGGATGAAGCCGTCCAGGTTGGAGGGGTTGTCATCGTAGTAGGGGTTTTTGATTCCCCTGAGGTCGTCAATCCTGATGGCATCTCCGACGTCCGCAGCCACCACTCCACCGAGACGGATACCACCTGTGGCCGGGGGGTGTGAGTACACTCCCCGTACATCCCTCTCCTCCATGGAGTGCGGTCCAGTTGTGCCTGAACCCATGGGGTTTGGAATGCGGGAAGGACTTGCTCCGTCGGCCGTCCATATTCCCGTATTGGGGTCCTTCGCCCACAGATTTCCGCCTGGGTGGCCTCGACCATGTCCGTCGGCGCTTCCCATGGTTCGCCCCTGCATGGTCTGGCTCTGGATCTGCTCTTCCGCATAAACTGCATGGGCAGTCGTAGTGGTCGGCAGATCCTGGGCGGCATGGGACATCTGTACCGTTAGGCTCCTCGGATCCGTGGTTACGTGCCCTTCCCGCATTGACCCAGCCGGTGCCGTGTGTTCCCCGAGCATTGTGGATTCGCTGAACATGGGAACAAACGGCAGCGCACCCGAGTCAACACGCGGAGGCGCGTAGGGTGCCTCTGCAGGGCCGCCCATGGGTTTATCCATGGCGCTCCTGAGGGTCTTAACCCGCTCCACCAGCTCTGCCGCTGCTGGCTTTGCCGGGAGCTCCGGACCCGAGGTGAGGGGCTGTCGCTCCTCTAGCCTTCTCAGGCATCCCGACATGTCCTCCACTAGGTGGAGGAGGCTCTCCACCACTCGCTGCTGCTTCTGCAGGGCCAGCTCCAGATTCTCCCGGTACCGGTCCCGTTCTGCTCGCAGCTCCGCCATGTCTCTCTCCGTGGCCGACTGGTCATCCAGGATCCCGGCAACGTCCTCCTCTAGGCCTTCCATCGCGTTGTCCAGGCAGTCGAGGCGATGCACGATGGCGTCCATCCTCATCTTTGGGTACTTGCCCATGAGGAAGAACACGTGCTCGCAGTGGCACTCAACGTGCTTTCCACCAGATCCGGCGCATCCCACGGTCCCCAGCGCCTCGGACTCCTCCGCCATGGGTGTGTCGCCCATGTCATCCCGCGTTGGCTCCGTGTGCCGGGCCACAGGCGCCGTTCTGGCTCGGGCAGGCCTCTCCAACGCCTCGGCGTCATGCTTCAGGCTGGGTTCTGGGGCCGTATTCGCCCTTGTGGGCGGTCTGGCCATCTCCTCCGACTCCGAGGGTTGCTCATAAGCTGTCCGATAGCCCTCGGAGTGCCCCTCGGAGTCCCACAGCCTGACCGGGCTGGGGTCCGTATCCATAGCCCCGGCGTCCCCTGCCGCGGGCTTGAGTGACCCGCGCTTCTGGTAGCGCCGGGCCCGTCCTCCACTGCTGCCTGAATGGCAGGTCTCCTCAGAGTCCTCCGCGGCGGAGCGTAGGTTGCATGCCTTTCGGCAGCGACGCTCACACATGGAGACCAGGTCCTCCATGTCAAGTCCTCCTCTTCCCGAACGTCGTACTTCTCTTCGGGCTTCAACTTCCGGAGTTCGCCATGCTCCTGAGCGTCTCGGCTCTTCTCTGGCTCCAATCTCCGGCTTGGTCTCCACCGAGTCCACAATACGCACCCGGGGCGTACTTGGGCAGGGCTCATAGGGGCCCAAGTCTCCGGGTCGGCCGTAGGTAGGGGCAGCAGGTGCGCCTCTGCTACCATAAAGAAGGTCCCTACCAGGACCGGCCCCCGCTGTGCCCCTTCCGCCTGTAACCCCTGCTGACTTGCTCCGGATCAGTGCTTGCATTCCCCAAAGTCCAGGGTCCAAAATCCAAAAATATAGAAAAGTCAATCCTCCTTCAACCCTGAACAGCAACCAGATCCCACAAACACAGCAATAATCCAATCCACATTGCGGGCTTCCGTTCAGCACACCGATTGTCTCACGGTGGCGGGCATGTACAAGAAATGCTCCGAAGAGGAAAGCCCTGAAATTGGCATATGAACACAAATAAAGCAAAGTTGGGGAAAGATGGAAACGTACACAATCACAGCCATAGACCCCTCATTCCCTGGACTCACGACCTTCCCTTGACTCGCCAACATGATGCCCAGAACCCAGTCAAATAAGATAGCTAAATGCCATGTGTCAAAAGTCACTACAAAAACCCCAAAAATGTGTTCTCTCACAAGCCTCTAAATCCTAGCCCAATAGGGGAGGTGGCGTGCCACAGGCGCCGTTCTGGCTCGGGCAGGCCTCTCCAACGCCTCGGCGTCATGCTTCAGGCTGGGTTCTGGGGCCGTATTCGCCCTTGTGGGCGGTCTGGCCATCTCTTCCGACTCCGAGGGTTGCTCATAAGCTGTCCGATAGCCCTCGGAGTGCCCCTCGGAGTCCCACAGCCTGACCGGGCTGGGGTCCGTATCCATAGCCCCGGCGTCCCCTGCCGCGGGCTTGAGTGACCCGCGCTTCTGGTAGCGCCGGGCCCGTCCTCCACTGCTGCCTGAATGGCAGGTCTCCTCAGAGTCCTCCGCGGCGGAGCGTAGGTTGCATGCCTTTCGGCAGCGACGCTCACACATGGAGACCAGGTCCTCCATGTCAAGTCCTCCTCTTCCCGAACGTCGTACTTCTCTTCGGGCTTCAACTTCCGGAGTTCGCCATGCTCCTGAGCGTCTCGGCTCTTCTCTGGCTCCAATCTCCGGCTTGGTCTCCACCGAGTCCACAATACGCACCCGGGGCGTACTTGGGCAGGGCTCATAGGGGCCCAAGTCTCCGGGTCGGCCGTAGGTAGGGGCAGCAGGTGCGCCTCTGCTACCATAAAGAAGGTCCCTACCAGGACCGGCCCCCGCTGTGCCCCTTCCGCCTGTAACCCCTGCTGACTTGCTCCGGATCAGTGCTTGCATTCCCCAAAGTCCAGGGTCCAAAATCCAAAAATATAGAAAAGTGAATCCTCCTTCAACCCTGAACAGCAACCAGATCCCACAAATACAGCAATAATCCAATCCACACTGCGGGCTTCCGTTCAGCACACCGATTGTCTCACGGTGGCGGGCATGTACAAGAATTGCTCCGAAGAGGAAAGCCCTGAAATTGGCATATGAACACAAATAAAGCAAAGTTGGGGAAAGATGGAAACGTACACAATCACATCCATAGACCCCTCATTCCCTGGACTCACGACCTTCCCTTGACTCGCCAACATGATGCCCAGAACCCAGTCAAATAAGATGGCTAAATGCCATGTGTCAAAAGTCACTACAAAAACCCCAAAAATGTGTTCTCTCACAAGCCTCTAAATCCTAGCCCAATAGGGGAGGTGGCGTGTCATGGCCTAGAGTGGCACTCAGGACCATGCTCTACCCTGACATAACCTTGGTTGGGCTTGGAGTCGATTGGTCTTGGAGAACTGCCCCATGAAGATGACCTCATAACCTAGCAAAATCAGGCAAATCACACCATAGTGCCCAAAATTCAATTATATACTCAAAAATGCATACGGCAAATATTCAAATGCTCCATGCATGTGTCAAACCGGAAAGTAAAATACAAGGGTGATATAGACCAAAGATGAATGCCCAAGAATATCGCATCATTAGCTCCGAAACCCCTCCGGTTATGTACATGACATGCTTCACAAGTCAACTCATGAATTTGGGACCTAATTTTGTGAGGCCTCATGTGCCAAGCCAAAGTGACCATCTGATCTGCCATATGGTGCGGTACAACACCGAAGCATATGCCAACATATAGGCAACATACCATAGTTCACGGATCTCTAGGCACTTTACTGTCAGACAACCAGTTGAGCACATAAAACACAAAAATGAGCATGAAATGAGGTCAAAAACATGCAAACAATGCCAAATTCAAGATAATTACAATAGTATATAACTTCGCTCACCCATGGTATCAACATATGATTCAAAACACAATTGCTTGGGACCATTTACAAACAATCCTCCACTTGGATCCCGACTTGGACGCATACGGACACTTTCGAACCTCCTCCCAACATGCACCATGAAAATGGGAAAATTGATAATGGCGCTTGTGGGTCGCTCCGTAAGCCCTCCCACATGCACTATATGAGCGGTAGACTTAGTCTAGCGCTATGGAGTTCCCCATTAGGACATGGGCGAAGCCCTTGCCACGTATGACTCCATATATCTTCCTACAAACGGAGATATATAACATGGGCGTGAGCATATCGAAGCACATACCATGCATATAACACATACCCTCAAAAAGTGGCTCCCACCATGATATGCCATGCCCCTCCACGGTCCAACGTCACGTTAAAAATATGTAGGAACCCAAGGAAAGTTTCTATGCAACACCAACACTCATGCGGTACACTCGAAAGTCGCATTACAATATTCGGTTGCACGGTCCAAGAGTTATATATCACTTTCTACCCTCTTGACCATTCTCTCTTGCTACAGCGGGCATGTGTACACCTCAAAGTCGTTTGATGCTTCCTGAATTAAGTTGAGACCAAGGCGGTTCCAACCCAATTCTCGATATTGATATTCCTCGCCGTGAGCCAGAGATATGATTCTTCAAAGTCGTCTCACGAATCGCTTTTGTTTCGACTATAACTCCAAGCAAAATGAAGGACACAACAAAAAGAAGGTTGGTTCGTGATCGAGGAAAAATGTGTGACCACTCGAGATTCATCATATCGAGTGCGGCGATGTCTAAGTCCAAAATCCGATTCTGAAAGTCTGAAAAACTCGGATCAATTTTGCGAGTGTATAATATGAAAATTGCGGAAGCAACGAACCCTTTACTGATGAAATCTGACCCTTCATCGGGGTTTCCGCCAAAATATCTGTAAATAACAGTTAACCAATCGGTTACCGCAAAATCGCGAGCCAACTGACAGTCGCCGATACATTGACAATCAGAACGGAAGGCGGAAAAATTACGGAAACATTATGATAAAAAACCCTGTTGATTCCTGATATTCTGATATATAAATCTCAGATGGCGGCGCCTCGGTACTGAATATGGCCGCTCATAGCTGGAATGGCCAAACCTATCACACTATCACATCAGGTTAGGTCAGGTGGATGGGAGAGTATGATATCAGCCAATGGCGGCTTGCCGGCACATAGATACACACCCCAAGTGACCCAAAGATGGCCACGGGGGTCCGAACCGGCTTCACCCCCCTTCTCAGAGCGTTGTTACCGCTCGGAAGTCATTGAAGAGAGGACGGGAGGACCCCAATGGGCTCCAACCCCCCCCCCATGTCCCAAGGACACATGGAGGCCCCACACACGTTGTAGGCGTCCCCCCACGCCCCAAGAGAGGGGTGAGGACACCCATAATCGGTGCCCTACGCCATATCCGGTCTCCTCTTGATCTACAACATGGACCAAGGGGATCAAAGATAGAGAAACGTCGTCGGTCGACCTAAATAAGTATACCACAATGAAATATATATGTGGAGATCGAGTGAAGGGGGTATATGGCCAATCAAGGCCGAAGAATCCCCGGATGAACGCCCTCAACCGTCTCCCAAGCACAAAAACAAACAAAAATGCCAAGGGGGATCCATTATGGTGCTACTGCAGCCACCAAATGGACCAACACGTCCTTGACATCCAAAGAAATGTTCTTTTTCTTCAGGTAGTCCATCCAGACCATGGTGTACCTCGGCACAAAGCTGCTCGGAGGCTCCCACGAATCCCTGGATGCGGCGAATCCCTTCCAACGGACTTTATAAAGCCTCCCCCCAGGCGTCCCCGGGTCCGGCTTGTCCGCCAGGATCCTCTCGGCGGTGAAGTCGTCGTCCTCACCCTCGTCGTCCGAGTCCACATCGCCGGCCGTGAACTCGAAGGTGACGGGACGTCCGCTGGGGTCTGGTGCTCGGGGACGAAGCTGGGTATGGTCGCGGTCCAGGATCTTGTTATCCCCCACACGAACCGCATACATATCCTGCCCGACCTTCCGCACGATTACCCCCGGCACATACCAAGATGCCTGCCGATGCCTGGACAGGACATCCCTGTGGTGCCGCTCCAGCCACACGGTGTCTTGGAGAGCATACTTCTGGACTTTTCCCTGCTTGAAGTACTTGGCCCTCTTGTCATGCTCGTCCTGAAGTGCCTTGCACACCTTGGCCGCCGTGTCGTCCGCCTCAGCCATCATAGCGTTCGCATCCCGCCCCCCCCACCCCACCACCACCAGCAGCCCCCCCACCCACACCCCATACCAGCGAGCACCATCCACCAGCAGCCACCCATTACATACGGACCACAGCCCCACCCGGACGCTCATGCGGCCGCCTCCCACCTACACCCCGGCACCACAACCAGTCAAGAACCGCAAGGGCCACACGGCGCACACACGCAACACCCACACAACCCACAGGGACGCCCAGACCCCCAGCCAGCACAACACCCACCCCCGCCCCCCCCACCACCAACAGCGCCACCCCCGCACCACCCCCCCCCGCCCCCCCCCCGAGACCAGGCCACGGACACAACACGCGGCAGCCAGCACCAGCCAATCGACGTCGATACCCCCGCCGACACACGCCACCGCGAATCCCCCCTCCCGCGACCGCCACAAGAGACCCCATCACCGGACCCCACGCGCGACAACGACGACCACCCCCCCCAACCCACACCACCCCCCCCATCACACCCCGCACCACCAGTCGCCGCACCGGCCGAACCCTACGCCCTACACAACCCCGCAGCGGTACGGCAGCACCTCCGGGGACTCGGGGAACAGGACGTCGTGCTGTACCTCCGCACCTCCGGCACCAGCACCCCCATCCGGGCGGCCACCCTGGTCCAGGCGGCCACCCTGGGGGAAGGCGTCAGAGACTTCCTCTTCGACGCCTTCCTCCACGTCGCCCGACACGAGCGCCCCCCACGCGCCACCCCAGACGGCGAGAGCCCGCCCCCCACGGGGAGCCGGATCTGGGTGCCCCCCATCGACTGGGGGCGACACCTGGTCGGACACCCCGTGCCGGAGCGGGACAGCACGCGGGGCCGCACCCGCTACCGCGAGCCCAACATGGCCCACCCCCCACCCGACGCCACCCCCGACAGCACCAAAGAGTGGGAGCGGGAAACATGGGTAGCCCGGATGGCCTCCCTAAGCAACTTCCGGCACCACGTCCGGGGGGACATCCCCACCCCCGACGAGCAGCAGCCAGCCCCCTCCACGTACATGACCCTCATGTACAATCTGCACTACACCCTCTCCACCACCACCTACGACGCACCCACAGACCACTGGGTGGTACACGGCACCGACTCCCTCCTCCCCGCCGACTACACCCCCCCCCCACACAACCCAGGCCCCGACCCGTACGCCAGGGGGGACGACCCGGACGACCCCCACATCTTGGGCACGTGGGAACCCGAATCCCTGGACACGCTGCTCTCCATCCGCAGCGGCTGCCAGGGCCTTGGTAGGGCAATGTATTGCCTCGCCAAGTGGACCCAACGGACCTGGGGGATCCCCACGGACCGATGGGTGTGGGTGGTCACGCTGCGCCCCCAGCAGAGGGAAGCCCCCCGAAACCGGGAGGGACCCACCCCCCCACGCCCCACCACCCCACAACTATGCCCCTACATGGTGGCAGCCCGCCTCATGGCGCTGCTATGGCCGGGCCCCCACACCCCCACCCAAAACTACCCCCACCTCACAGAGGAGGACATGCCCGGCATCCAGCGATGCTTCTTCCGGACCCTCGACTACCTCCAGCAAACAAACCCCGACGCCCTGGAGCAGGGATGGCCACCCCCCGGGTAACCCACGTGCCCGCACAGCCGGGACAACACCGCCACGCCAGCACCAGCACGCACGGATCACCAGGGAAAACGCGCGAACACGCCCGATGCCCGAACCTGCACCCTCGTTCTCGCTACTTACAGGACCCAGCATCATACGCCCGCCCCCGAGGCCCGGGACCCTCCGCCGTCTCCCGCGGCCCTCTCCTCCGCCTCCGACTCCACAACCTCCACCACCATGACCACCTCATCCAACACCACCACCACGTCCTCATCCAGCACGCCACCCCCCAGGCCGCGGGGGACACCTCCCAAACGGGCCTCCAAACCCGCCCCCACCGCGAGCAGCCCCGCCGCCGCCAAAGCCCACGCCCCGGCGAAGCCCACGCCCACGACCCAGCCGAAGCCCAAGACCACCGCCAAACGGCGACCCGCAGCCAAGCCCAAACCCAAGCCCAAACCCGGCGCCACGACGGCAGCGCGAGCCCGGCCCCCCGAGGATGTCCTCTACGACATCCGGCCCCAGCCGTCCCAGGCCCGAAGGCAGCAGCGCCCAGCGCGGCGCCCTCCCACCGTCACCGACGCCACCGCCACCACCTTCATGGCGGAGCGCGCCGCGGCCGAAGCGCGACGCGCCTCGTCCCACCACCTGCCAAAGCCCGAACCCCAGGCCCACGGACCACCCCCGACCAAGCCAGAAAAACGCCAGGGTCCACCAGCAGCGCCCCCGCCCGCCTACCGGCCCCCGATGACAGCCCACATGCAACGCATGCCCCACTACCGCCGCCGCCGCGAATCCCCGCCCAACCCCGAGGCGGAGACCGTACGCGCCCACCCGGGGGTCCACATCCGCGCGCACCCCCACTCCCCACGCACCCCCACGGAACAGGACTACGAGGAATCCCCCAGGCCCGCCACCGCCGCCGGTCCCCACGACCCCGTCACACCCACCCACGCCCACTCCTCCGCCCACGACCGCAGGCCCGCCCAGGAACAGTGGTGGCAGCGCTGGACCCACACGCAGCTCTGGGAGCTGCGGAAGTGGGCCCGGGGAGAGCCCTCCCTCGAGGGCCTGGTCCATCGGCCCCGCAAGGGGTCGGTGGAGAACGGCCGCCTCCGGCCGGCGGGGGGGTGGATGCCGCAGGCCGCATGGGAAGCCATGCTGGCCGATGCGCTCCACCCCCTGGGCGTCCACCCCCGCAACCGCCCCGCGCCCCAGGACCACCCGTACGTCCTCAGGCGCCTGCGGGAGACCCTCCAGGAAACGCGGCGAGACGGCATTCGCCTGTGGGACATCACCCAAAGCCCAGCCCCGCACGCACACACCCCCTCACCACCCCACAAGCGTCGGCGCACCGACACCGGCGACACCCACAGCACCCCAGGAGCCCTGCGCGCCACACAACACGACGCGCCAGACCCCTCGGCCAGCGGCGCCGCCATCTAACCCCGTTACCCAGCACACCACCACCACGGGGCGCCACGCCAGGCCCCGCCCAGAAGTCACCAAACGAACCGGACGCCGAAGGAAGCCAACGCACACGACAACGAGCACCACTACGCCCAAAGGCGCCGAACCCGGACCCGATACCGTGGGCTCCTCCCCACCCTCAGCACGACACACACGTCACTGACGTCACTCCTTCGCCGTGCTGCCTCCCACGCCACCGCCCCGCCCCCCCCCCCTCCCGCCACACGTCCCCACGCCGCCCAGCACCCGGCCCCACACACTGCGCCACAGCATCGCCTCACAGTAGACCGCCGTCCTGTGGTCCCGCCCCCCCGGACACCGCTCCCGGGGCCGCACCCGGCCCACGTCGTGTTCGCCCCCACGTCGCGGGCCGCGGACATCCTCCCGCTCCTCGCCGCCACCCCTCCCGGGCATCGCATACTGCTTGCCGCCAACCCCTCGGTCCTCAGTGAGGTCCCCATCGAGCACGCCGACGCCCTGCACGTGCGCCCGCTGCTGCCCAACCTGCACGCTGCGTACGCCCCCGGCACGCCCGTCGACCCCTCTGTGTGGGACTCCCAGTGAGGCCACCGGCCAACGGCCGGCCCGCACACACCACCCCGCAGTCGCCTCGGGCACACGACCCCGTGGACGCCGCTACCCACACGCCCGGCCCCGCGCAATCGCCTAACCGAGCCAGAACTTAAGCACAAATCAAACCCGAGCCACACCCCGAAACCGCTAACCCTTGACTCCTAACCAAATCCGCCGAGGGAACAACGTAACCACAGCCCACACCCACAGCCCACACAGCCGCCTAACCAGCCAGCACCAGAAGCAAAGAGACACCTCACCAAACCCACCCTGACCCAAGCCTAACCGAGCCGAAGCCCCAACACAAATCAAACCCGAGCCACATCCGGAAAGCGTCAACCCTTGACTCCAAACCAGGCCCGCTGAGGGAAATGCGTAGACACAGTCCACAGCCACAGCCCACACAGCCGCCTAACCAGCCAGCACCAGAAGCAAAGAGACACCTAACCAAACCCACCCTGACCGATACCCGTGTACATCAGGACACGCGAGCCGCACCCCTGGGGCGCGACCGCCGCCACAGCACCGACGACACACGCCAGAGGACACAACGCTATAGCACCGCCGCACCAGCTGCCCATGCCTGTGCCTGCAGTGTACGCGCGCCCCTGCTTTCCTCTTTTTTGTTTTTTCTTTTTCTTTTTTTTTTTTTTTCCAAAAAAAAAAAAAAAAAAAACAGGAAAAAAAAAACAAAAAAACAAAAAACGAAAATTAGGGGGGGAAGAAGAGGGACACAACCACCCATGGCACACGCGCACCGCACACAGCACGCACACCGGTGAACAGGAGCCCAGTGGCCCAGGACACCGCACATGCAACACAACACACCGAGCGAGCACACCGGTGAACAGGAGCCAGCTGGCCCAGGACACCGCAGAAGCACCACAGCAAACCGCGCGGGCACACCGGTGCACAGGAGCCCAACGGCCCAGGACACTGCACACACGTAGGGCGGCCGAGGGACAGGAAAGAACCAATACCCCATGGGTCGGACGCACTGGGGCGACCAAGCCGACCCACCGGGCCAGTGGCAGGAGCGGTACTCCAAGGCCACTGGTCCGAGCCCGGCCAGGCTGCATCGGGGACCATGGCAAACGTCACCCGGAGCCATGGAAGCAACCGGTGACAGGCGAGCCGGTACACAGTCCAGGAGGGGGTCACCTGCCAAGCAGAGTGGCCCCGCAACTCAAGCCACAAGGGTGAGGCGGTCGTACCGTAGACAAGCGGGAGCAATACCCCTTGTGGTGAGAGATACTCCACACGGCTGGGCAGCCCCCCAGAGCTGCCGCCCAATGGAGGGGGCATGTGGCCCTACCCATGGACACATGTGGGGACACCCTCCCACCTGGGACACATGGACCGGGTGGCCGCGACAATGCCTTCCCAAGCACATGCGGGAGCGGCTCAAGAGGCACCTGACATAGGGCAGTGGGAGGAACAGGACGTCCTCCTGGTAAGACCTTCTTCCTGCAATGTCAAAGGAGGCATCCCGAGCTCCCGAAGATACCTACCTACCTCCTTGACATCCAAAGAAATGTTCTTTTTCTTCAGGTAGTCCATCCAGACCATGGTGTACCTCGGCACAAAGCTGCTCGGAGGCTCCCACAAATCCCTGGATGCGGCGAATCCCTTCCAACGGACTTTATAAAGCCTCCCCCCAGGCGTCCCCGGGTCCGGCTTGTCCGCCAGGATCCTCTCGGCGGTGAAGTCGTCGTCCTCACCCTCGTCGTCCGAGTCCACATCGCCGGCCGTGAACTCAAAGGTGACGGGACGTCCGCTGGGGTCTGGTGCTCGGGGACGAAGCTGGGTATGGTCGCGGTCCAGGATCTTGTTATCCCCCACACGAACCGCATACATATCCTGCCCGACCTTCCGCACGATTACCCCCGGCACATACCAAGATGCCTGCCGATGCCTGGACAGGACATCCTTGTGGTGCCGCTCCAGCCACACGGTGTCTTGGAGAGCATACTTCTGGACTTTTCCCTGCTTGAAGTACTTGGCCCTCTTGTCATGCTCGTCCTGAAGTGCCTTGCACACCTTGGCCGCCGTGTCGTCCGTCTCAGCCATCATAGCGTTCGCATCCCGGGCCACTTTGCCATGGTTCAACCACGGGAGAGTGCGTGACACTCGATCCCGTAGGAATCGGATGCGATGGGGCGACAGTCCAGTGGGCCCCGGAAGGTCGTGGTACGCCTGGAGTACTCTCCACAGCGAACTGTACCAGTTCCGGCCCGGTTCGTCGATGTGCAGCTGGCGGAACTTCTCGAACATCTGCCGCCCGGCCACCTCAGCACGGCCATTCGACCGGCTATGGTACGCCACGGTCTTGGCGTGCCGAATCCCCATGTGCTTGCACATTGTCTTGAACCATGTCCCCACAAATTGACTGCCCCGATCGCTGCAGATGACAGCTGGGACATCAAAAATCGTCAGCCAATGCCTGATCAGGGCATTAGCGACGGTCTTGGCCTGCAGCCCCACTCCATGCTTGTCCTTCTTGTCCTTCTTCTTGGACTTCTTGCCCGGGACCGCCACGATGTACCCGCTGTGCCTGTCCACCGCCAGGATGACACAATCGTAGGTCTCTCCGTCCACTGTTACCTCAGGCATGGCAAACACATCCATGGCCACGGACCGCATAGGGGCTTCCGGTATAGCCGTGTACACCGGGTTGCCAGTTGTGGAGTGGTTGGGGCTCTTCGTGGCCCGACACACGGCACAGTTGCTGCAGTACTTGTCCAGGAGGGCGTAGTACCCCGGTGGGAACTTGAAGCGCCACTGCAGGTCCTGCTGCATCTTGTCCCGACCAGGATGCATGAGCTGGGCGTTATGCCAGTGGTCAATGAGCTCCTCCATTCGGTTCTCTGGGACCAGTAGCTTGTCTTTGAGGAACAGTTTGTCCCCATCCTCGGTCAAGCCCTCAGGCCATTCTTCGTCCGACGGGGCGCTCATGGCATTCCAGTTCTTGCTCCAGTGGTCGGATGCCGCATAGTCATCCGACCAGTCCTCTGTGAGCACCGACCTGACTAGCTCTACAGGGGCCACCATCCATTGCTCGAGGGTTTCCTCTCGAATAGCTTGGACTCGGGCGCCCCGGAACTTGGCCAGGTCTGTACGGTTTGCCATCACCACAAAGCACTTGACCCCCTCTTGCTCCATGGCCTTCTCCATCGCGATAATGCGCTTGGCCTCCTCGGTCTCCTCGGCGTCTCCATGGCTGGATATGTCCATCCAAGCCTTGCCCGCGGGGTAGGCCCATGGACTGAGGCAATCTGCCGCAGTGTTGTCCTTCCCCGGGACATACACGACGCTGAGGTCGAACTTGGGGAACGTCTCATGCCATCAGGCCCCCCTTGCCGCCGGTCCCGAGGGGGTGTCGAGGTGCTCCTTGTGCCAGCTCTGCAAGGACTGATGGTCCGTACAAACCACCACCGGTTGCAATCCGATGTGGCCAGACCACTTCCTGAGCACACAAACAATGGCGTACGTCTCCTTCTCCCTCGCGGTCCAGGTTCGACGTTGGCCCTCGGCCAGGAACCGACTCCAGAACGCCACGGGTACGTGTGACCCGTCGTCCCGGATCTGCTCGAGGACTGCCCCTACAGCGTAGTCCGAGGCTTCCGTCCGTAGCACGAATCCCTTGTCCGGGTCCACCAGGAATAGCCCCAGCTGCCCCAGGAGTCGCTCCTTCAGGCGGCTGAACGCATCTTCGGCCTCAGGGGTCCAGGCAAGCTTCTTCTTGCTCCCCTTCCGGCCATCGAACTTCCCCACCTGCAGCATCTTGTGCAGCGGCCTCGAGAGGTCTGCATACATCCGGACATAGCCCGAATAGTAATTGCAGAACCCCATGAAGGACCGGAGTTCGCTGATGGTCTGGGGTCTCTCCCAGTGGTTCAGGGACGCCAGTTTCCCAGGCATGGGACGGCGTTGCCCGTGGCCAACCACGTGACCCGCGAACTCCACTTCCTTCACGAAGAGTGAGGCTTTGGTGGGCCTGCACACCATGTTGTGCTTGTCCAGCTTGCTGAGCACTCGGCGCAGATCCTTCTCATGCGCTTGGATGAGCTCGTCCTCAGTCATGTCCTCCGTGCTGGACCCGATGATGATGTCATCCACAAAGGGGTCGGCACAGTCCCGGACAGGACCGAGTAGGTCCTCCATCATGCGCTGGAAAGCGGCGTTGCCATTCTTGGCGCCCATAGGCACCACTTTCCACTGCATGGGCCCCAGCGGCGTCGACATCGCTGTGCAGGGTCTGGAGTCCGGGTGTAGCGGCATCTGGTGATAGCCGTGTTTCAGGTCTAACACCGTGAGGATCCGCTTTTTCTGTTGTTTTTGGAGGATGGTGTCGATCAGAGGAAGCGAGTACGAGTCGTGCTCAGTTTGCTCGTTCAAACCCCTGTAATCCACCACCAACCTCCACTCGCCCTTCTCCTTCTTGGGCACGATGAAGGCTGGGCTGGCCCACTCACTGTCGGAGGGTTCGATCCATCCCCGCTCAATGAACTCGGCCAACAACTTCTTCATGGCCTTGGCCCGATCGCCCTGAAGTTGGTACTCCCGATGACGATAGATCTTGGGGTTCGGCTTCAGCTTGATCCTTGCTGTGCCAAACCTTCCACGATCTGGAGGGTTCTTGTTGGCGACGCCACTGAATAGCCGCGGATAGGCATTGATCAGCCTCTCCTTCAGCTCGGCGACCTTCGGGTTCTCCTGGGCCTCTTCAGCCGCTTGCTTCGGTATCGATACAACCGACCGCACTGCGGTATAGGCCTCTTCTGGGTCTGAGTCCGACTTCTCCTCGTCCGATATGCCGTCTTCATCGTCGTGGGGCGCGGTTCCCACCGATAGTCTTCGAAAATTTGCGGCATCTGGCTGGTTCTTGTCGCTCTCGGGCCCCATTCTTGGAAAATCCCACGTCGGCGGGTCCGACCCAACCGGACCATCATATTGGTCCGCGATGTGATCCATGACCCTCGCCACGAACTCATCCTTCTCGTACTTGCCGGTGACCAACCTCTTGTCATCCCACCAATGCGGAGATGTGACCATGGCCCGCCTCTTCTTGGCTGCCACACGGTCGTGCATCCCCATCCGCATGTAGTTGACGACGTCGTCGATCTTGGCGTGGGACAGGACATCAATGCCATCCGCTGGCTGATCCGTCCCCTCCTTGGGCTCAAACATGACCCGCATGGGCACCGCCTCAACCCTACGGATGAATGCTTCATCACCCGTTGGCTGGGCTTGCGCCCCATCCGCCAGGAAAGCCTTGGTACCCCACGCTTGACCCGGGGAGGGCATTGATACACCCTTGGCGTCGATGAACAACTCCTCCTCTAGCCCGAATGACATCTCGTTCAGGGTGATGGAGTCCAGCGTCGACTTGAGACCCTCCAGCGGACATGGGGTGGATCCTATGCCGGTTATGACCAGGATCCCCTTCGCCCTATCAGCAACGATCTTCCCCACCGTACGTCTGGTATTGTCCAGGGAGCCATGCCAATACATGGGTTCCTAACTCCTTCAAACCCCAATGCCTATGCCAGGCTGAGTCTCCTCGATGCGGATGCCTCCTACACTTCCGCAAGAGTGGGGCATCCCGGGAGGCGAAGACGTCCGTCTCGGGCGCTTCGGCTCCCAGCGTCTGGATCATCCTGGCATACACCTGCGGCGCCATTCCATACTCCGTGAGCTGAACTCCGCGGTCTCCTCTGGACTTGGCACCCCCAGCTTGTACCGCTCTGACGATCCGATCCTTTTCCTCAGCATTCCATTGGGATGATCCGCATGCATAATCCGTGGACAGCCATGTGAGGCATTCATCATCCTCCCGGACCAGCGTTGCGCGATGGGGAAGGGCTCCAATGACATTTGCCACCATGAAGTCATACCCCATGATCATATCCCAATCTGTAATGTCGGCCACATAGAAGTTCCCGGATAGAGTGCTTCTCTTCGCCAAATCAGGGCGGTTCAAGCGCTCATGCTCCCAGAATTCCATACTGATAGTGGCCTCATGGGTACCACCACCCATGATCTCTCCATTGGCGACCTTCAGGCGAACCGGTCTCCGGCTGGGCTGCAGGAGTTCCTCCTTGAACAGCCCTCTCCGGACCAGGCTCACCTGGGCACCCGTATGCACCAACACACCCACCACCTTCTCCTCTCGTCCGCACCGTACTCGCACTTTCAAGTGCAACTGCCGCTCGTCACCATGAGGCGTATGGACGACTCTCACCGCATGCAACTCTAGCACGTCCCGGTGCATCAGGACTTCAAGGGTATGGTCACGGATGGTGCAGATCTTGGGCTGGTCCTGCCCGTCCACGGGGCTCTCCGTGGTCGCTCCTTCCTTCCTGCCATGTCCCGTACCCACATGTACTTCCCTTGGCAGGGCGCTCCAGGGGATGGGAGTGGCGAAACTCAGTGGTTTTGGCTCTTCCGGAGCCCTCTTCGGCACCCGATGTGCCTCAGATTCCTAAGGGATTCCACTGATTTTGGAAAGAGAGACCTCCGAGGTCCCACTCCCGTGGGGGCTCCTCTGGACTTGACTCCCCGCAGCTCCTTCTGGCTGCAATCCGCCAGGACTTTGTCTACCACGTTGCTGGGCTTTGAGTTTCTCCAACGTCCTCAACATGTCCTCAGCAACCTCCTCGATCGACCTCACTCGTCAGTCTTGGCCAGGTCCACCACCATAGCCTCTTCCTCCGCCTTTCCCTTGGCCTTTGCCTTGGCCTTTTCCCCCGTCTCCGCCCTTCGCCTTCCAGTCGGCAATCCGCTGCTCCTTGGGCTTCTTCTCGGGGTGGGCGGCGAAGTAGGCCTTCTTGTCCGCCTCATACACCTTGCACTGACGGTGGTCGTGTGCATGGTTGTTTCCCTTGCCATAAGAGACCCAGCACCCGTTGTGCTGAGACCTGTACTCCCGGAACGAGAGCGGTGGGTTCCCGATCCTCCTTGGCTCTTTGCCCTTCTTGGGTCCCACCGGGCTCCATCTGGACCAATCCTGCCCATGGTCCCTCACGTTGTGCGCCACAAACGCGAAGAAATGGGCCTCCTCGTGATCCTCCCGGGACCCGGTCCAGTGGTCTTGGCCAATTCCACTACCATCCTCCGCGGGGTTGGCCGTGTCCTCCTGGATCTCCTGATGATGGCGCTCATCTCGGTGGCCTCGTTGACCATGACCTTGTCGATCCTGCACGTGGGCCTCGTTCTTGGCGTTGAGCTTCAGCTCCACCGTGATGTACTTCACGATCTCGTCCAGGCTCATGTGGGCGAAGATGACCTGCATCCTCAGCGGCTATCCGCGCCTCCACACCACGTTGTTGAGGCGCATCAGCCTTTGCCCCATGGTGTCGCCGAATACCTCCACGTAGACGGCGTTCTTCAACCCCAACATTCGGCTGGGCTCGCCGACGTTCCTCCTGAAGAACTCCATGATACCCGCATGGGTATCCTCCGCCGCCATGATCCTCACCGCCACCCACTTCTTGGCTCGCCTCTTCTCCTCGTCCTCCACTCGCCTCCCCCAGTGGCCGGGGAGGACGTCCTTCAGCAGGTCGCGGATCTTGCTGGCCTCATTCCAGTCCTCCACCAGCTTGAGGCTTCTTCGGTACTTGCGGATGTACCGATTCCACTCTCGGACCCTCAATTCCCCGCGGGCCAGCGGCAGCGGAATGGACCACAAATCCTCCAGCTTCTGGTTGGGTGCATCCACTCGCTCCTCGTCCTCCAGCCATTGGAGGCAGGCCTGCTCCGTCTGGATCAATCCCTCGCGGATCTGATCCCTGAGCTCCTCCTTCAGGTCCTGCGCCAGCCTGTCTGGGAATGTCCGGCATACCCACTTGTCCCTTGGCGCTCCTCGCATCTCGCCGACGACCTCCTCGGCGAAGTCCTCCCAATCCAGGATGAAGTCGTCCAGGTTGGAGGGGTTGCCATCGTAGTAGCGGATTCTGATTCCCCTGAGGTCGTCAATCCTGATGGCATCTCCGACGTCCGCAGCCACCACTCCACCGAGACGGATACCACCTGTGGCCGGGGGGTGTGAGTACACTCCCCGTACATCCCTCTCCTCCATGGAGTGCGGTCCAGTTGTGCCTGAACCCATGGGGTTTGGAATGCAGGAAGTCCGTCGGCGCTTCCCATGGTTCGCCCCTGCATGGACTGGCTCTGGATCTCCTCTTCCGCATAAACTGCATGGGCAGTCGTAGTGGTCGGCAGATCCTGGGCGGCATCGGACATCTGTATCGTTAGGCTCCTCGGATCCGTGGTTACGTGCCCTTCCCGCATTGACCCAGCCGGTGCCGTGTGTTCCCCGAGCATTGTGGATTCGCTGAACATGGGAACAAACGGCAGCGCACCCGAGTCAACACGCGGAGGCGCGTAGGGTTCCTCTGCAGGGCCGCCCATGGGTTTATCCATGGCGCTCCTGAGGGTCTTAACCCGCTCCACCAGCTCTGCCGCTGCTCGCTTTCCCGGGAGCTTCGGACCCGAGGTGAGGGGCTGTCGCTCCTCTAGCCTTTTCAGGCGTCCCGACATGTCCTCCACTAGGTGGAGGAGGCTGTCCACCACTCGCTGCTGCTTCTGCAGGGCCAGCTCCAGATTCTCCCGGTACCGGTCCTGTTCTGCTCGCAGCTCCGCCATGTCTCTCTCCGCGGCCGACTGGTCATCCAGGATCCCGGCAACGTCCTCCTCTAGGCCTTCCATCGCGTTGTCCAGGCGGTCGAGGCGATGCACGATGGCGTCCATCCCCATCTTTGGGTACTTGCCCATGAGGAAGGACACGTGCTCGCAGTGGCACTCAACGTGATTTCCACCAGATCCGGCGCATCCCACGGTCCCCAGCGCCTCGGACTCCTCCGCCATGGGTGTGTCGCCCATGTCATCCCGCGTTGGCTCCGTGTGCCGGGCCACAGGCGCCGTTCTGGCTCGGGCAGGCCTCTCCAACGCCTCGGCGTCATGCTCGAGGCTGGGTTCTGGGGCCGTACTCGCCCTTGTGGGCGGTCTGGCCATCTCCTCCGACTCCGAGGGTTGCTCATAAGCTGTCCGATAGCCCTCGGAGTGCCCCTCGGAGTCCCACAGCCTGACCGGGCTGGGGTCCGTATCCATAGCCCCGGCGTCCCCTGCCGCGGGCTTGGGTGACCCGCGCTTCTGGTAGCGCCGGGCCCGTCCTCCACTGCTGCCTGAATGGCAGGTCTCCTCAGAGTCCTCCGCGGCGGAGCGGAGGTTGCATGCCTTTCGGCAGCGACGCTCACACATGGAGCCCAGGTCCTCCATGTCAAGTCCCCCTCTTCCCGAACGTCGTACTTCTCTTCGGGCTTCAACTTCCGGAGTTCGCCATGCTCCTGAGCGTCCCGGCTCTTCTCTGGCTCCAATCTCCGGCGTGGTCTCCACCGAGTCCACAATATGCACCCGGGGCGTACTTGGGCAGGGCTCATAGGGGCCCAAGTCCCCGGGTCGGCCGTAGGTAGGGGCAGCAGGTACGCCTCTGCTACCATAAAGAAGGTCCCTACCAGGACCGGCCCCCGCTGTGCCCCTTCCGCCTGTAAACCCTGCTGACTTGCTCCGGATCAGTGCTTGCATTCCTCGAAATCCAGGGTCCAAAATCCAAAAATCTAGAAACGTCAATCCTCCTTCAACCCTGAACAGCAACCAGATCCCAGAAATACAGCAATAATCCAATCCACACTGCGGGCTTCCGTTCAGCACACCGATTGTCTCACGGTGGCGGGCATGCACAAGAATTGCTCCGAAGAGGAAAGCCCTGAAATTGGCATATGAACACAAATAAAGCAAAGTTGGGGAAAGATGGAAACATACACAATCACAGCCATAGACCCCTCATTCCCTGGACTCACGACCTTCCCTTGACTCGCCAACATGATGCCCTGAACCCAGTCAAATAAGATGGCTAAATGCCATGTGTCAAAAGTCACTACACAAACCCCAAAAATGTGTTCCCTCACAAGCCTCTAAATCCTAGCCCAATAGGGGAGGTGGCGTGTCATGGCCTAGAGTGGCACTCAGGACCATGCTCTACCCTGACATAACCTTGGTTGGGCTTGGAGTCGATTGGGCTTGGAGAAATGCCCCATGAGGATGACCTCATAACCTAGCAAAATCAGGCAAATCACACCATAGTGCCCAAAATTCAATCATATACTCAAAAATGCATACGGCAAATATTCAAATGCTCCATGCATGTGTCAAACCGGAGAGTAATCTACAAGGGTGATATAGACCAAAGATGAATGCCCACGGATATTCCAACATTTGCTCCCAAACACCTCCGGTTATGTACATGACATGCTTCACAAGTCAACTCATGAATTGGAGACCTAACGTTGTGAGGCCTCATGTGCCAAGCCAAAGTGACCACATGATCTGGCATATGGTGAGGTAAAACACCCAAGCATATGCCAACATATGGGCAACATACCATAGTTCACCAATCTCTAGGCACTTTACTGTCAGCCGACCAGTTGAGCACATAAAACACAAAAATGAGCATAAAATGAGGTCAAAAACATGCAAATAATGCCAAATTCAAGATACTTACAATAGTATATAACTTCGCTCACCCGTGGTATCAACATATGATTCAAAACACAATTGCTTGGGACCATTTACAAACCATCCTTCCACTTGGATCCCCACATGGACGCATAGGGACACTTTCGAACCTCCTCCCAACATGCACCATGAAAATGGGAAAATTGATAATGGCGCTTGTGGGTCGCTCCGTAAGCCCTCCCACATGCACTATATGAGCGGTAGACTTAGTCTAGCGCTATGGAGTTCCCCATTAGGACATGGGCGAAGCCCTTGCCACGTATGACTCCATATATGTTCCTACAAACGGAGATATATAACATGGGCGTGAGCATATCGAAGCACATACCATGCATATAACACATACCCTCAAAATGTGGCTCCCACCATGATATGCCATGCCCCTCCATGGTCATAACTTCACGTTAAAAATACGTAGGAACCCAATGAAAGTTTCTAAGCAACACCAACACTAATGCGGTACACTCGAAAGTCGCATTACAATATTCGGTTGCACGGTCCAAGAGTTGTATATCACTTTCTACCCTCTTGACCATTATCCCTTGCTACACCGGGCATGTGTACACCTCAAAGGCGTTTGATGCTTCTCAAATTAAGTTGAGACCAAGGCGGTTCCAACCCAATTCTGGATATTGATATTCCTCGCCGTGAGCC
Organism: Eutreptiella sp. 'Long Island Sound 2002'; assembly: GCA_964036045.1. NCBI lineage: Eukaryota > Euglenozoa > Euglenophyceae > Eutreptiales > Eutreptiaceae > Eutreptiella > Eutreptiella sp. 'Long Island Sound 2002'. The sequence continues at coordinate 97,904,806 of OZ038380.1, read as the reverse complement.
GGAGATATGATTCTTCAAAGTGGTCTCACGAATCGCTTTTGTTTCGACTATAACTCCAAGCAAAATGAAGGACACAACAAAAGGAAGGTTGATTTGTGATCGGGGAGAAATGTGTGACCACTCGAGATTCATCATATCGAGTGCGGCGATGTCGAAGTCCAAAATCCGATTCTCAAAGTCTGAAAAAATCGGATTAATTTTGCGAGTGTATAATATGAAAATTGCGGAAGCAACGAACCCTTTACTGATGAAATCTGACCCTTCATCGGGGTTTCCGCCAAAATATCTGTAAATAACAGTTAACCAATCGGTTACCGCAAAATCACGAGCCAACTGACAGTCGCCGATACATTGACAATCAGAACGGAAGGCGGAAAAATTACGGAAACATTATGATAAAAAAACCCTGTTGAATCCTGATATTCTGATATATAAATCTCAGATGGCGGCGCCTGGGTACTGAATATGGCCGCTCATAGCCGGAATGGCCAAACCTATCACACTATCACATCAGGTTAGGTCAGGTGGATGGGAGAGTATGATATCAGCCAATGGCGGCTTGCCGGCACATAGATACACACCCCAAGTGACCCAAAGATGGCCACGGGGGTCCGAACCGGCTTCACCATGACACGGAATATTTTAATGCGACTTTCGAATGTACGGCATGAGTGTTGGTGGTGCATAGAAACTTTCCTTGGGTTCCTACATATTTTTAACGTGAAATTATGGCCATGGAGGGTCATGACATACCATGGTGGGAGCCACTTTTAAGGGTATGTGTTATATGGATGGTACATGCTTCGCTATGCTCACACCCATGTTATATATCTCTGTTTGTAGGAAGATATGTGGAGTCATACGTGGCACGGGCTTCGCCCATGTCCCAATGGTGAGCTCCATAGCGCTAGACAAAGTCTACCTCACATAGAGTGCACGTGGGAAGCCTTACGGAGCGACCAATAAGCGCCATTGCCAAATTTCCAAATTTTATGGTGCATGTTGAGAGCAGGTTCGAAGGTGTCTTCATGCGTCTATTTGGGGATCCAAGTTGGGGAATTGTTCACAAATGGTTCCAAGCTATAGTGTGTTGAACCATATGTTGATACCATGGGTGAGCGAAGTCATATACTATTGTGATTATCTTGAACTTGGCAATATTTGCATGTTTTTGACCTCATTTTATGCTCATTTTTGTATTTTCTGTGGTCAACTGGTCAGCTAACAGTAAAGTGCCTAGAGACCTGTGAGCTATGGTATGTTGCTTATATGTTGGCATATGCTTCGGTGTTGCACCTCACCATATGCCGGATCACGTGGTCACTTTGGCGTGGCACACGAGGCCTCAGAAAATTATGGTCTCAAATTCGTGAGTTGACTTGTGTAGCATGGCATGTATATATCCGGAGGTGTTTGAGAGCAAATGTTGGGATATCTGTTGGCAGGGATCTTTGGTCTATATCACCCTTGTATTTTACACTGTGGTTTAACACATGCATGGAGCATTTGAATATTTGCCGTATGCATTTTTGAGTATATAATTGAATTTTGGGCACTATGGTGTGATTTGCCTAATTTTGCTATGTTGTGAGGTCATCTTCATGGGGCAATTCTCCAAGCCCAATCGACTCGAAGTCCAACCAAGGTTATGTCAGGGTAGGGCATGGTCCCGAGTGCCACTCTAGGCCATGACACGCCATCTCCCCTATTGGGCTAGGATTTAGAGGCTTGGGAGTGAACACATTTTTGGGGTTTGTGTAGTGACTTTTGACACATGGCATTTAGCCATCTTATTTGACTTGGTTCAGGGCATCATGTTGGCGAGTCAAGGGAAGGTCTTGAGTCCAGGGAATGAGGGGTCTATGGCTGTGATTGTGTATGTTTCCATCTCTCCCCAATTTTGCTTGATCTGTGTTCATATGTCAATTTCAGGGCTTCCCCTTTATTCTATTGGTGCAATTCTATGTACATGCCCAACGCCCGTGTCTCCGTGTGCACCGTGAGACGACCGGCGTGTTGAAAGGAGTTGTTGAGTGTCAACGCGGGACCTCAACCACCCTTGGAAGCCCTCAGTGTGGATTTCTTGGATTTGAGCTATTGTAGTTGGGAGTTGGTTATTGCAAGGGATCAGGATTTGTGTGAAGGAGCCATATTTTACTATTTTTTGTGGGAAATTGTGCAGGATAGGGCAAGATCATGCAGAACCTGGTGAGAAGAAAGACCATAGGAGTGACAGGAAATGGTGGAAGGGGTACAGCAGGGGCCGGTCCTGGTAGGGACCTTCATTATGGTAGCAGAGGAGTACCTGCCCCCTACCGCCGCACCGGGGACTTGGGCCCTCATGAGCCCTGCCCAAGGACGCCCCGGGTGCAGATCGTGGAGTCCGTGGAGTCGACGCCGGACTTGGAAGCCCGAGAAGAGCGAAGATGCTCAGGACGGAGAGCCCTTGTAGGACATGGGCTAGACATGGAGGACCTGGCCTCCATGTGTGAAAGGCAATGCCGCAAGGCTTGCAATCTCCGCTCCGCTGAGGAGGATTTGGAGGAGACTGGCAGCAACGGCAGGGCCCGGCGTTACCGGAAGCGCGGGTCCCCAAAACCCGCGGCGGAAGCCAGGGCGATGGAGACGGATCCCAGTCCGGTCAGGCTGTGGTCAGCTGCAGATTCCGAGGGGCATTCCGATGGCTATCGGACCGCTTTCTCTTCGGAGTCGGAGGAGATGGCCATACCGCCCAGAAGGGCGCACAGGGCCCCCGAACCCAGCTTTGAGCATGACGCCGAGGCGTTAGAGAGGCCCACCAGAGCCAGAACGACGCCTGTGGCACGGCACACGGAGCCAAAGCGGGATAACATGGGCGACACACCCATGGCAGAGGAGTCCGAGTCGGCGGGAACCGTGGGATGCGCCGGATCAGGTGGAAAGCACGCTGGGTGCCACTGCGAGCACGTATCCTTCCTCATGGGCAAGTACCCAAAGATGGGGATGGACACCATCGTGCAGCACCTCGACCGCCTGGACAACCAGAAGGACGGCCTAGAGGAGGACATCGCGGGGATCCTGGATGACCAGTCGGAAGCGGAAAGAGACATGGCGGAGCTGCGAGCGGAGCAGGACCGGTATCGGGAGAAGCTGGAGATGGCCCTGCAGAAGCAGCAGCGAGTAGTGGACAGCCTCGTCCACCTGGTGGAGGACATGTCGGGACCCCCGAAAAGGATAGAGGAGTTACAACCCCTCACCTCGGGTCCGGAGCTCCCGGCAAGGCCGGCAACGGCAGAGCTCATGGAGCGAGTTAAGACCCTCAGCAGCGCCATGGAGAAACCCATGGGCGGCCCTGCAGAGGCACCTTACGCGCCTCCGCGTGTTGACCCAGGTGCGCTGCCGTTCGTTCCCATGTTCAGCGAATCCATAATGCTCGGGGAGCATACGGCACCGGCTGGGTCCATGCGGGAAGAGCACGCAACCACGGACCTGAGAAGCCTGACGGTACAGATGTCCCATGCCGCCCAGGATCCACCGATCGCCACGACTGCCCATGCAGTTTATGCGGAAGAGGACATCCAGACCATGCAGGGGCGAACCATGGGAAGGGCCGACAGACATGGTCGAGGCCATCCAGGCGGAAACCTGTGGGTGAAGGACCCCAATACGGGAATATGGACAGCCGCTGGAGCAAGTCCTTCCCGCATCCCAAACCCCACGGGTTCAGGCCCAACTGGACCGCACTCCATGGAGGAGAGGGATGTACGGGGAGTGTACTCACACCCCCCGGCCACAGGTGGTATCCGTCTCGGTGGAGTGGTGGCTGCGGACGTCGGAGACGCCATCAGGATTGACGACCTCAGGGGAATCCAAATCCCCTACTACGACGGCAACCCCTCCAACCTGGATGACTTCATCCTGGATTGGGAGGACTTCGCCGAGGAGGTCGTCCGCGAGATGAAGGGAGCGCCAAGGGACAAGTGGGTATGTCGGACATTCCCACACAGGCTGGCGCAGGACCTGAAGGAGGAGCTCAGGGATCACATCGCCGAGGGATTGATCCAGACGGAGCAGGCCTGCCTCAAGTGGCTGGAGGACGAGGAGCGAGTGGAGGCCCCCAACCAGAAGTTGGAGGATTTGTGGTCCATTCCGCTGCCGCTGGAGCGCGGGGAGTTGAGGGTCCGGGAATGGAATCGGTACATCCGCAAGTACCGAAGAAGCCTCAAGCTGGTGGAGGACTGGAATGAGTCCAGCGAGATCCGACACCTGCTCAAGGACGTCCTCCCCGGCCACTGGAAGAAGAGAGTGGAGGACGAGGAAAAGAAGAGAGCAAAGAAGCGCGTGGCCGTACGGATCATGGCATCGGAGGACACCCACGCCGGAATAATGGAGTTTTTCCGGCGAAAACTCGGCGAGCCCAGCCGAATGTTGGGGTTAAAGAACGCCGTCTACGCGGAGGTATTCGGCGACACCATGGGGCAAAGGCTGATGCGCCTAAACAACGCGGAGTGGAGGCGCGGAGAGCCGCTGAGGATGCAGGTCATCCTCGCCCGCATGAGCCTGCACGAGATCGTGAAGTACATCACGGTGGAGCTGAAGCTCAACGCCAAGAACGAGGCCCACGTGCAGGATCGACAGGGCCAAGGACATCGAGGTCATCGGGAAGATTGCCAACACCGAGAGGTCAAGGAGGACACGGTCGGCACCGCGGAGGAAGGGAGTGAAAGCGGCCAAGATCTCTGGACCGCGACCACCCCGGAGGATCATGAAGAAGCCCACTTCTTCGCGTTCGTAGCGCATAATATGAAGGAGCATGGGCAGGACAGGTCCAGGTGGAACCGCCTGGACCCAGGGGCCAACAAGAACCGCAAGGCACCGCGGAAGATCGGGAACCCGCTGCTCTCGTTCCGCGAGTACAGATCACGGCACGACGGTTGCTGGGTCTGCTACGGCAAGGGGAACAACCATGCACATGACCACCGGCATTGCAAGGTATATGAGGATGACAAGAAGACCTACTTCGCCGCCCATCCCGACAAGAATCCAAAGGAGCAACGCATTGCCGATTGGAAGGCAAAGGGCGGAGACGGTGGAAAAGGCCAACGAAAGGGCCAAGGGAAAGGCGGAGGAAAAGGCTATGGTGGAGGACCCGGCCCAGACCGACGCGTGAGGTCGATCGAGGAGGTTGCTGAGGACATGTTGAGGACGTTGGAGGAACTCAAAGCCCAGCGACGTGGTGGACAAGGTCTGAGTGGATCGCAGCAGGAGGGAGCTGCGGCAGGCCACGTCTAGAGGAGCCCCCACAAGAGTGGGACCCCGGAGGCCTCTCCTCCGAAAATCAGTGGAATCCTAGAGAAAGCGAAGGCACATCGGGTGCCGAAGAAAGCTCCAGAAGAGCCCAAACCACTGAGTCTCGCCACTCCCAACCCCTGAAGCGCCCTGCCAAGGGAAGCGTATGTGGGCAAGGGACGTGGCAAGAAAGAGGGAGCGACCACGGAGAGCCCCGTGGACGGGCAGGACCAGCCCAGGATCTACACCATCCGTAACCATACCCTCGAAGTCCTGATGCACCCGGATGTGCTAGAGTTGCATGCCCTGAGAGTCGTCCATACACCGCAGGGTGACGAGCGGCAGTTGCACTTGAAGGTGCGTGTACGGTGCGGACAGGAGGAGTTGGTGGTGGATGTTTTGGTGGATACGGGTGCCCAGGTGAGCCTGGTCTGGAGAGGGCTGTTCAAGGAGGAATCCCTGCAGGCCAGCCGTAGACCGGTACGCCTGAAGGTGGCCAATGGAGAGATTGTGAGTGGTGGCACCCATGAGGCCACTATCAGTATGGAATTCTGGGAGCATGAGCGCTTGAACCGGCCTGATTTGGCGGAGAGAAGCACTCTATCCGGGAACTTCTATGTGGCCGACATTACAGATTGGGATATGATGATTGGGTATGACTTCATGGTGGGAAACGCCATTGGAGCCCTTCCCCATCGTGCAACGCTGGTCCGGGAGGATAATGAATGCCTTACATGGCTGTCCACGGATTATGCATGCGGATCATCCCAATGGAATGCTGAGGAAGAGGATCGGATCGTCAAAGCGGTGCAAACTGTGGGTGCCAAGTCCAGAGGAGACCGCGGAGTTCAGCTCACGGAGTATGGAATGGCGCCGCAGGTGTATGCCAGGATGATTCAGACGCTGGGAGCCGAAGCGCCCGAGACGGACGTCTTCGCTTCCCAGGATGCCCCACTTTTGAGGAAGTGTAGGAGGCATTGGCATCGAGGAGACTCAGCCTGGTAGAGGCATTGGGGTTTGAAGGAGTGGGGGCCCATGTATTGGCATGGCTCCCTGGAAAATACCAGACGTACGGTGGAGAAGATCGTCGCGGATAGGGCGAAGGGGATCCTGGTCATAACCGGCATAGGATCCACGCCATGTCCGCTGGAAGGTCTCAAGTCGACGCTGGACTCCATCACCCTGAACGAGATGTCATTCGGGCCAGAGGAGAAGTTGTTCATGGACGCCAAGGGTTTATCAATGCCCTCCCCGGGTCAAGCGTGGGGTACCAAGGCTTTCCTGGTGGATGGGGCGCAAGCCCAGCCCACGGGTGATGAAGCATTCATCTGTAGGGTTGAGGCGGTGCCCATGCGGGTCATGTTTGAGCCCAAGGAGGGGACAGATCAGCCAATGGATGGCATTGACGTCCTGTCCCACGCCGAGATCGACCCTGTCGTCAACTACATGCGGATGGGGATGCATGACCGTGTAGCAGCCAAGAAGGGGCGAGCCATGGTCACATCTCCGCATTGGTCAGATGACAAGATGTTGGTTACCGGCAAGTACGAGAAGAATGAGTTCGTGGCGAGGGTCATGGATCACATCGCGGACCAATATGATGGTCGGTTGGGTCGGACCCGCCGACGTGGTATGTTCCAAGAATGGGGGCTGGTAGCGACAAGAACTCGGCTGATGCTGCAAATTTCCGAAGATTATCAGTGGGAAGCATGCCCCACGACGATGAAGACGGCATATCGGACGAGGAGAATGCGGACTCGGACCCAGAAGAGGCCTATTCCGCAGTGCGGTTGGTAGTATCGATACCGAAGCAAGCGGCTGAAGAGGCCCAGGAGAACCCGAAAGTTGCCGAGCTGAAGGAGAGGCTGATACATGCCTATCTGAGGCTATTCAGTGGCATCGCCAACGAGAACCCTCCGGATCGTGGGAGGTTTGGCACAGCGAGGATCAAGCTGAAGCCGAACCCCAAGATCTATCGTCATCGGGAGTACCAACTTCAGGGCGATTGGGCCGAGGCCATGAAGAAGTTGTTGGCCGAGTTTATTGAGCGGGGCTGGATCGAACCCTCCGACAGTGAGTGGGCCAGCCCAGGCTTTTCCCGTGCCCAAGAAAGAGAAGGGCAGGTGGAGGTTGGTGGTGGATTACAGAGGTTTGAAAGAGCAAACCGAGCACAACTCGTACTCGCTTCCTCCGATCTACACCATCCTCAAAAAACAACAAAAAAAGCGGATCTTCACGGTGTTAGACCTGAAACACGGCTATCACCAGATGCCGCTACACCCGGACTCCAGGCCCTGCACAGCGATGTCGACGCCGCTGGGCCCCATGCAGTGGAAAGTGGTGCCTATGGGCGCCAAGAATGGCAACGCCGCTTTCCAGCGCATAATGGAGGACCTACTCGGTCCTGTCCAGGACTGTGCTGACCCCTTCGTGGATGACATCATCATCGGTTCCGGCACGTTAGACATGACTGAGGACGAGCTCATCGAAGGGCATGTGAAGTATCTGCGCCGAGTGCTCAGTGAGCTGGACAAGCACAACATGGTGTGCAAGCCCACCAAAGCCTCACTCTTTGTGAGGGAAGTGGAGTTTGCGGGTCACGTGGTTGGTCACGGGCAACGTCGTCCCATGCCTGGGAGGCTGGCGTCCCTGCACCACTGGGAGAAGCCCCAGACCATCAGCGAACTCTGATCCTTCATGGGGTTCTGCAATTACTATTCGGGCTATGTCCGGATGTATGCAAAACTATCGGGCCTGCTGCACAAGATACTGCAGGTGGGCAAGTTCGATGGCTGGAAGGGGAGCAAGAAGAAGCTTGCCTGGACCCCTGAGGCCGAAGATGCGTTCAGCCGCCTGAAGGAGCGACTCCTGGGGCAGCTGGGGCTATTCCTGGTGGACCCGAACAAAGGATTAGTGCTGCGGACGGACGCCTTGGACTATGCTGTAGGGGCAGCCCTCTAGCAGGTCCGGGACGACGGGTCTCACGTACCCGTGACGTTTTGGAGCCGGATCCTGGCCCAGGGCCAACGTCGAACCTGGACCGCGAGGGAGAAGGAGACGTACGCCATTGTTTGTGCGCTCAGGAGGTGGTCTGGCCACATCGGATTACAACCGGTGGTGGTTTGTACGGACCATCAGTTTTTACAGAGCTGGCACAAGGAGCACCTCGACACCCCCTCGGGACCGGCGGCAAGGAGGGCCTGATGGCATGAGACATTTGCCAAATTCTTAGCCCACGCAAACTGCACCCCCTTTTGGAAGAGAAGGACCTAAAAAATGACCGCCCAAATAACTATTTTTTTTGGACATTTGCAACACACATGGCCCAGATGCCACCGAAAAAATACAATTTTACCCAATTTGCTGCTTTTTTCCACTTTTTGCTTATCAAAATAAACTATTATTTTGTCTGATTTGAGGGGTGTGTTTTACCAATCTTGTCGTTTTTGTATTTCAAAAGCCAACTGGTGCGTGCCTGTTCGGGAGCTCATTTTCAAAATATGACATTCTGCGGGTCTCCAGTTGCACCTATGTTTGTCCTGCGAAATAAATTGCTTTTTTGTGTACCTGAGTGCGCGAGGCCTCGCGCACTCAAGGTCATGGAAACAATTGTGTACAGAGGGCAACAAAAACAGGACACGAAGTGCACAACGTACAAACACTGAGATAAAAGCTTGGCAAAAATGTACAACCCTTTAAGGGCATATAATTGCATTCGCGTCGAAGGCGAGTGCGCGAGCCCTCGCGCACTCATGACTGCAAAAAGAGGCGTAACACTTGGGTTAATGGTGACTTACTTCTTCTTCGGTCCAGCAACCTTAGCCAACCTGGAACCCAGGCTTCTTGCTGTTGTACTTGTCCCACTTGGAGAGGCAACGGTACCTCGAGACGGCAGGGTACCAGAACGCGAGGGCGGCTTGAACTCTGCAGTAGCACTGGCAGCAGTCTTCGCTTTCTTCTTGGACTGTTCCTTACCAGAGTCGGGGCTGCTTGCATCGAAGTGAGAGGCGGATGCCCGCTTGCGCTTCTGCTGGGTCTCCAGTACTTGCTCCAGATCGTCTTCTTCTGACTCCTCGTCAGTATCGTCGTCGTCTGATTCCGCGGGCTTGTCCGATTCCTTCTCTTTCCCTTTTGCTTGCTTCTTGGTACTCGAGGGTGTTCCTTTTCCGGCTGCAGTACCCTGAGTTGGTACAACTTTGGCAGTCTTCTTCATCTTGGCTTGCATTGGCAAGGTAGGTGCAGGCGCACCAGGCTCAGTGTCTTCAGCGGGGGCCTCAGTCACGACATCTTGCTGGACGGCTTCTGCAGCATGCACCTGCTGGTGCCCTTCATGCCCTCGTTTGCTGTCCAAAACCCACAGTGGAATGCCACGCTGGAGCCACTCTTCTTGAGTATCCCAAGTTGCAGCTGTTGCTCCCTGCTCCGTCTGATCGGCCTCCAGCATGTACCGCATCACGATTGCATGCTGCAGAGCACCTCCAACGGCATTCCCTAGGTCCTTTTGCTTGATCGTTGACACAGCCAGAAACGCCACTTTAGTTTTGAGGTCAGACATCGCAATCTTTGCGGCCATGGCAGGCGTGTCGTCCACAACAACCACTGCATCAGGAAGCCCACTGCACAAAACGTATCTGTCCAGGTACCACAGCACGTGAATCAGAGGCATGAAACCGCCGAGGTTCTTCTCTTGCATCTCTTCGAAATGTCCAGCGGAATACGACACATAGTTCGGCAACTGTACATGTGATGAATATAGCCCTCCTGTTGCAAAATGCGCACCCAGCGCTTGTCCTCCTGTCGTTTAGCTGCTGGTAAACTGTGGCGCGTTCTTTTGTTGAACCTGAGTCGCTGTGCAAATGTTAACACCAGTTGCGCCGCCAGGTCGTTCCGTTTCAGTCCTTTCCATAGGTCACCTGCTGTTTGGTATGCTGGTTCTGCCGCGCATGCCTCTCGTAGTGCTGCTGCTCCTTTGCTTACTTCTGCAATCATGCGTTGCTCTACGGATTTTCTGGCTCGAAGTGGCATTTTGCGTCTTTCTCTGTGGAATTATATTTGCGCACATATGTTGGTTATCGTTTCGCACAGCGACCTTTAAAAAAAATGTATTAGAAAACATCTGGCCTTTTCCTGTCGTCATTCTGGTGCGTGTGCTGTCGCCGCAAATTGGATTTGGTGTCTGCGTGCGCTCCGTTCCCAGTAACCGCAAACTGTTTTCGCAACCACAATTTCCTGTTCTGCGTCCGTCTTTAAACCCAGTTGGAAAAAAAAACCATGTCTATCGGTCAACGAAGGCTACGCCGCTATTAAAACCGGACACGTCTACCATCGAGTGGCTGTTGGAAAAAAGCAAATCATTCCCCTGATCCCCTGAAAAATATGACGAAGGTTACCGATGTATAATCGACTGTCACAGGTGGTAGACGTGAAGGGGAATGTAAATACCGGCGTAGCCTAGCTTGATCGCTTTTTCATTTTCTTCTGTCATTTAAGTGCGCGAGGCCTCGCGCACTGATTGTTTCCGGGGAAACAATGTTCTATACCGTGTTGAATCTGATCAACATGGTGTCTACACACATATACACCGGAAAAATCAAACGTGTTTGTCCGTCTCGTACTGTACCTGCAATTGTACGCGTCACATCCAGTCTGAAAATTCAATACATAACGTGACCTGAGTGCGCGAGGCCTCGCGCACTCAGGTTGCTTAAATTTGTATTTTATTTTCACTTTACAGTACATGTGTTTCCCCTAACATGGGAAGTCCGACAGCCATACACTTCCAATGCTCCCTGGTCAACACAATCCTAATTTTAATACCGTGTGGGAGCTGCGTATTTCCGCAAAAGCCAGTCCTTACGGGTTGTTACGTTTCGTGATAAACTCTGCTTTCGCTATCTTGAGTGCGCGAGGCCTCGCGCACTCAGAACGCCAGAGAAATGTAAAAAACGTCACATTGAGGAACACGGAGTTGCACAACACGAAAAAAGCAATTTATTTCACTACGTCTAAAATCACGTTCATGAAACATCCAAAAAAATAGTTTTTTTGCCCTGTTGCGAACCGGTCCTTTTTTGCGCGTTCGGCGCGCAAAACAGGGTGCAGTTTGCGTGGGCTAAGAAATTCGACCTCAGCGTCGTATATGTCCCGGGGAAGGACAACACTGTGGCAGATTGCCTCAGTCGATCGGCCTACCTCGCGGGCAAGGCATGGATGGACATATCCAGCCATGGGGACACCGAGGAGACCGAGGAGGCCAAGTGCATCATCGAGATGGAGAAGGCCATGGAGCAAGAGGGGGTCAAGTGCGTTGTGGTGATGGCAAACCGTACAGACCTGGCCAAGTTCCGGGGCGCCCGAGTCCAAGCTATTCGAGAGGAAACCCTCGAGCAATGGATGGTGGCCCCCGTAGAGCTAGTCAGGTCGGTGCTTACAGAAGACTGGTCGGATGACTATGCGGCATCCGAGCACTGGAGCAGGTACTGGAATGCCATGAGCGCCCCGTCGGACGACGAATGGCCTGAGGGCTTGACCGAGGATGGGGATAAATTATTCCTCAAGGACAAGCTACTGGTCCCAGAGAACCGAATGGAGGAGCTCATTGACTACTGGCATAACGCCCAGCTCATGCATCCTGGTCGGGACAAGATGCAGCAGGACCTGGAGTGGCGCTTCAAGTTCCCAGCGGGGTACTACGCCATCCTGGACAAGTACTGCAGCGACTGTGCCGTGTGTCGGGCCACGCAAAGCCCCAACCATTCCACAGCGAGCAACCTGCTGTATATGGCTATACCGGAGGCCCCTATGCGGTCCGTGGCCATGGATGTATTCGCCATGCCTGAGGTAACCGTGGAAGGAGAGACCTACGACTGTGTCATCCTGGCGGTGGATAGGCACAGCGGGTATATCGTGGCGGTCTCTGGCAAGAAGTCGAAGAAGAAGGACAAGAAGGACAAGCATGGAGTGGGTCTGCAGGCCAAGACCGTCGCTAATGCCATGATCAGGCATTGGCTGATGAGTTTTGATGTCCCAGCTGTCATCTGCAGCGATCGGGGCAGTCAATTTGTGGGGACGTGGTTCAAGACGATGTGCAAGCACATGGGGATTTGGCACGCCAAGACCGTGGCGTACCACAGCCGGTGGAATGGCCGGGCTGAGGTGGCCGGGCGGCAGATGTTCGAAAAATTCCGCCAGCTGCACATTGACGAACCGGGCCAGAATTGGTACAATTCGCTGTGGAGAGTACTCGAGGCGTACCACGACCTTCCGGGGCCCACTGGACTGTCGCCCCATCGTATCCTGTTCCTACGGGATCGAGTGTCACGCACTCTCCTGTGGTTGAACCATGGCAAAGTGGCCCGGGATGCGAGTGCTATGATGGCTGAGGCGGACGACACAGTGGCCAAGGTGTGCAAAGCACTTCAGGACGAGCATGAGAGGAGGGCCAACTACTTCAAGCAGGGAAAAGTCCAGAAATATGCTCTCAGAGACACTGTATGGGTGGAGCGGCACCACAAGGATGTCCTGTCCAGGCATTGGCAGGCGTCTTGGTATGTGCCGGGGGTAATCGTTCGGAAGGTCGGGCAGGATGTGTATGCGGTTCGTTTGGGGGATAACAAGATCCTGGACCGCGACCACACCCAGCTTTGTCCCCGAGCACCAGACCCCAGCTGACGTCCCGTCACCTTCGAGTTCATGGACCGCGACGTGGACTCGGATGACGAGGGTGAGGACGACGACTTCACTGCCGAGAAGATCCACATGGACAAGCCAGACCCGGGGACGCCTAAGGGGCGGCTTTATAAGGTCCGTTGGAAGGGATTTGCCGCATCCAGAGATTCGTGGGAGCCTCCGAGCAGTTTTGTGCCGAGGTATACTACTATCTGGATGGATTATCTAAGGAAAAAGAACATTTACTTGGATGTCAAGGACGTGTTGGTCAATTTGGTGGCTGCAGCAGCACCGTGATGGATCCACTTTGGCGTTTTTGTTTGTTTTTGTGCTTGGGAGACGGGTGAGGGCGTTACTCCGGTAATTTTTCGGCCTTGATTGGCCATATTTCCTCTTCACTCGGTCTCCACATATATATTTCATTGTGGTATACGTATTTAGGTCGACCGACGACGTTTCTCTATCTTTCATCCCCTTGGTCCATGTTGTAGATCAAGACGAGACCGGATATGGCGGAGGGCACCGATTATGAGTGTCCCCACCCCTCCCCTGGGGCATGGGGGACGCCTACGCCGTATGTGGGGCCTCCATGTGTCCTTGGGACATGGGAGGGGGGGTTGTAGCCCATTGGGGTCCTCCTGTCCTCTCTTCAATGACTTCCCAGCGGATACAACGCTCTGAGAAGGGGGGTGAAGCCGGTTCGGACCCCCGTGGCCATCTTTGAGTCACCTGGGGTGTGTATCTATTGGCCGGCAAGCTGCCGTTGGCTGATATCATACTCCCCCATCCACCTGACCTAACGTGATGTGAGAGTTCGATAGGCTTGGCCATTCCAGCCATGAGCGGCCATATTCAATACCGAGGCGCCGCCGGCTGAGATTTATATATCAAAATATCAGGAATCAACAGGGTTTTTTTATCATAATGTTTCCGTAATTTTTCAGCTATCCTCTATGATTGTCAATGTATCGGCGACTGTCAGTTGGCTCGCGATTTTGTGGTAACCGATTGGTTCACTGTTATTTCCGGATATTTTAGCGGAAACCCCGATGAAGGGTCAGATTTGATCAGAAAAGGTTTCGTTGCTTCTGCAATTCTCATGTTATACACTCGCAAAATGTATCCGTTTTTTTCAGACATTCAGAATTGGATTTCCGATTCCGAAGTCGCCGCACTGGATATGATGAATTTCGAGTGGTCCTACATTTTTCCCCGATCACAAATCAACCTTTCTTTTGTTGTCTGCTTCATTTTTTTGGAGATATAGGCGAAACAAAATTGATTCGTGAGGCCACTTTAGAAAATCATATCTCCGGCTCACTGCGAGGAATTCCAATTTTGAGATATGGGCTGGAATTGCCTTGGTCTCAACTTAAGTGAGAAAGCATCAAACGTCCTTAGTATGCACACCTGCCCGTGGTATCAAAGGATCATGGTGTAGAGGGTAGAAAGTGCTTTACAACTCTTGGACCATGACAATGAATATTTTAATGCGACTTTCGAATATACCGCATGAGTGTTTATGGTGCATAGAAACTTTCCTTGGGTTCCTACATATTTTTAGCGTGAAATTATGGCCATGGAGGGTCATGACCTACCATCGTGGGAGCCGCTTTTAAGGGTACGTTATATGGATGGTACGTGCTTGCCTATGCTCACGCCCATGTTATATATCTCCGTTTGTAGGAAGATATGTGGAGTCATACGTGGCACGGGCTTCGCCCATGTCCCAATGGTGAGCTCCATAGCGCTAGACTAAGTCTACCGCACATAGAGTGCACGTGAGAAGCCTTACGGAGCGACCCATAAGCGCCATTGCGACTTTTCCCATTTTCATGGTGCATGTCGAGAGGAGGTTCGAAGGTGTCTTCATGCGTCTATTTGGGGATCCAAGTGGGGGGATTGTTCACAAATGGTTTCAAGCGATAGTGTGTTGAACCATATGTTGATACCATGGGTGAGCGAAGTCATATACTATTGTGATTATCTTGAACTTGGCAACATTTGCATGTTTTTGACCTCATTTTATGCTCATTTTTGTATTTTATGTGCTCAACTGGTCGGCTAGCAGTAAAGTGCCTAGAGACCTGTGAACTATGGTATGTTGCTTATATGTTGGCATATGCTTCGGTGTTGCACCTCACCATATGCCGAATCGGGTGGTCACTTTGGCTTGGCACACGAGGCCTCGCAAAATTAGGTCTCAAATTGGTGAGTTGACTTGTGTAGCATGGCATGTATATATCAGGAGGGGTTTGGGAGCCAATGTTGGGATATTCTTGGGCAGAGACTGTTGGTCTATATCACCCTTGTATATTACGTTCTGGTTTAACACATGCATGGAGCATGTGAATATTTGCTGCATGCATTTTTGCGTATATAATTGAATTTTGGGCACTATGATGTGATTTGCCTAATTTTGCTATGTTGTGAGGTCATCTTCATGGGGCAATCCTCCAAGCCCAATCGACTCCAAGTCCAACCAAGGTTATGTCGGGGTAGGGCATGTTCCTGAGTGCCACTCTAGGCCATGACACTCCACCTCCCCTATTGGTCTAGGATTTAGAGGCTTGAGAGTGAACACATTTTTGGGGTTTCTGTAGTGACTTTTGACACATGGCATTTAGCCATCTTATTTGACTTGGTTCCGTGCACATTGCCGGTAATTTGGGCTGACGGGTGGCACCGCACAACATTGCAATCAAACACCGGCAATAAATGCAGGAAGCTGCACACTGCCGGTAATTTGGGCAGACCGGTGGATCCCCATGACAGAATTGGACGCATGAAACCACAGGCAACTGGGTGCAGTGCTGAAGAAAACACGCTGCAAAACAAATGCAGTTCACTGGACATCAAATTCAGACAGCACATGGGCTATCAGACATGTGCATCACACAGGCTGCCAAATAAATGCAGTTAAGTGGACGTCACATTCATACAGCCCATGGGCTGTCAGACAACTGCAGCACACAGGCTGCCAAATAAATGCAGTTGTGGTTTATAATATTGTAACATGGGCCTTAATGTGCTTGAACATGTAGTTGATTGGTCATGAGAATCATGTTTCAAGAATGTTGACAAAGTACGTTAATGAGTTTGATGCAACCATGCGGGCACAACCCCTATTGTGATTTGCTCAACATGCATTTGAATACTATTATAATAATTGCTATTGACATAGACCTCGGGTTTGATCCTGTCCAAACATGCACCGATCCTGTGTGAGCGAGGTCCGATCCTGTCTGAACGTGCACTGATCCTGTTCAAGCGTGTACCGATCCTGTTTGAGCATGTTCCGATCCTGTTTGAGCATGTTCCGATCCTGTCACAACATACCTGACCTTGTGTGAACATATGCACCGCGCCATCCATGTGAACGGGTTTCAACCCTGTGTGGACATGTCCGAACACATCATGAAAGCAACCTCATTGTCTCATTTATTGTGCGTGCACGTGTGTTTAGCATGCCCTTGCACACACTGCGCCTTGACAAAAAACGGAGTCCCTAAATGTTTCATTCCTAGGAAATGGTACCCGCATGACTGTGTGAACAATATGTTCGACCGGTACACTCACGGGCAGTTACAACAGGGTACGCAAATACGGATACCGATATACAGAATGGGCAAAAGCACGAAGAAAGAGGGACGACGGATATGGAGAGTCGATAACAAAAGGGCTGGTGGGAGAGGTAGACATAGAATCACGTGGTTGCGACAATTTTTGGGACTGCGGGACATCATTGAGCATGTGCTGCAGACAGTCTTGTATTTTATTTAAACCCAAAAATTCTTCTAACACATCCAAGTGACCCAATCCATGGCGAATATCAGCAGATTGATTCATTGAATTCTGAGAAGCAGCTGAGTCCATGAACCAGAAGGGACAAGTCCAATAGCAGGACCGAATAATCCACTGTTGTGTGAAGACATACAATGAGTGAGAGCAAGGTGTTCGGCTTGGTAGCACCGGTTGTTGTATTCGAGGACAGGTACACGTCCAGTGCAAGAAATTTGACGACCGATCACATAACAGCGTAAGCAACGTGGAAAGGACGATTTCTGGTCGTGGAAGCTCATCTATACATTTTTTGCGACATCACCGGTAGTCGCAATATTATTGTGGACACCTCGGACAGTGACACTAGGAACCGGCGTGCCATTGTCGTCCACTCCCACAGCCTCGAACTTATCGTTGTCAATAATATCACCGACACGGCCGGGACAAGCAACCCAAGGCTCCACGCTAGAGTGTCGAAAGGTGAACCAGATAGCTTGACCTTTCACAGGTTTCTCCAGGGATCGGCATTCATCAGGGAAAACATACAGCGTGAGGGTTTTTCCAGCAAGTGCAGCATCAATTTTGTTTCGCAACGAATCAACCTTTTGATGAATTTCACGTTTGAACTGGTTCATACCATCTTCCAATACATCCATCCGTCTGGTGAGCGGATCTTCATCGGGAATATCCAACACCATAGACTCATTTTGAGATGCATTGAGTTGGCTGGGTTGCGAAACGGAGGAGAAGAATCGGACTGGCCGGGCTGCGAGAGTGGACAAGAAGAACTCTGAGAACCAGAGGTACGTTGTACCGACCGAGCAACAGCCAAATTCAGCGTCTGGCGACCCAAAACAATTGGAGTAAGGGATTGAGTAGGAGGTACAGAGCCTTGAAAGAGTTCCATCTCGAGATCGATGTCCTCATCCTTGCTGGACTTAAGACGATTCATAGCATCATCTGGATACTCATTGGTAGCAAAACCAAGCATGACATCCTCCTTTTTCGCATAGATGCACTCCAAATTGCAGATCGCCTTAGACAGGATTTCCTTGTCAGTGTCATCAGCTTGCCGAGTGAGGTGGATGACAATGCCCCACTTAATGGTTTTTTCAAGGAGGACGTCAGCATGCTGGGGCACTGCGTCAGCCAGGACTTCACGGACAGTGTTGGCCATGGCATCTGGATCAGAGGCACGAGGCATAGTGCCGGTCGTGGTATCCAAAAGGCAGCTCGATTGTTTGTGCCCGACAAGTTTCTTATGAAATTCACCCCAGTACTGCGGCTTGCCAGTACCAGGCCAAGTGCCAACAGGCTCTTCTCTGTTTTTGTAGTTATCGGGTCGTTTCTGCAACGCACTGTTTTCACACACACACACACACACACACACACACACACACACACACACACACACACACACACACACACACAGACACACACACACACACACACACACACACACACGCACACACACACACACACACACACACACACACACACACACACACACACACACACACACACACACACACACACACACACACACACACACACACACACACACACACACACACACACACACACACATACACACACACACACGCACACACACACACACACACACACCCATACACACCCATACACAAACACACACAACCAAACACAAACACACATATCCGTTTTCTTTCATATCAGCACAGATCGCGTCAAACGCTAGGGCAGAGATGGCCCAGCACTTGCGGTCACCCTGCCAAGTGTTGACAGCCAGTGTTGGGAGCATACTGAGAGGAAGAGGTAGGTAGGTTGGTTGTAAAGTCGGCGCTGACTTGATTATTTGCTGCCAAAGTATGAGCAACTAGCACATGAAAGCCATGGGGATACCCAAAACCTGTGAAGAGAAAAAAGATACCCTCCCTAACCTTAACCTCACTGCAACAAGCAAGACACCCTCATAACCCCACACCCACAGACTCAGGGGCTGTAAGTGGGGGGTCTCCTTGCCCCCCCCCCCTCCCAATGGATTGATTACGCTCCGATGGTTTGACCCATGCATCTACTAGCAACTATAACCTTTGCCCTTGCCAACAACTGTGTAAGCAATGCAACAATGGTTTGACCCCAACGGACCCCCCCACGACTGCATCCACTATCACCTAGAACGTATGCCCTTCCCAACAAATTTGTGAGCAATGCAACAAAGATTAAGAAATGTAATGTGTATTGTTTTGATTTGTTATTTGTGTTCTAGTGTAGAAGACATCTAGGATAGGATGATTCCTGTTCTAGTCTACGTTGTAGCTAGATGTTTCAGGCTAGAATGCCCTTGCGATGTCGTTTTAGGCTAGAACGAAATTGTGCGTGCTAGCGTGTATGTAGGGATCTACAAGACAAATTGTTCAATATCCAATGTGTGCAACAAATAGCAGTGACAAGACAAAATTGGGGCCGATTCGTACAAATTCGCACCAAATTCGCACGAAATTCGTACGAATTTCGTGCCAATTTCACATTCTCGTGGATCTGTGAATCTAGCGTGAATTTATGCGTGAATCTGGGTGTGTGAATTTCACATTCACGCAAATCTCACCAAATGTGTTGAACCATGCGACTACTTCAACCCTCTGAATTGCATACCTTTGTTGGATCTTACTTTGGGCGAAGATAGCACGACGAAAGCACACAATGGCACCAAGTTACAAGCAAAAAAACAGCAAAAATAGGTGAAACTCACGGTACCCCGAATCTCGGATTCAAACGGCCGGTTCATGAAGGGTACAAATTTACGCACGCAAATGACCTTTTTTGCGTCACGGGTTGAAATCAGGCAACAACGTAAATACCCTATTTTGCGTTCGTAAATGACCCATTTTGCGTTCTCGCCATGCGTATAGCCAATGCGCCAACGATGCATTTTACGCACACAAAAACGGGGTAATTACACACCTTCTCCGGGCAGGGGCACTTGAATTCCTTTTTCTTGTTGTCATACTTGACCCCGCCATCCGACTTGGCTTGCATGCCGGGCATTGAGGCGGTATAGTGCATCGCCATTGAAGCCGAATGCATCTCACTGGCGCTGGCTGCGCGCGTGAGGACGAGGCTGCTGGGACAGAACCCAAAGTCGAAGCAGCCGGGGGATACGGGGACCCGCACCATGTCGTCCGCCATGGGAGGGGAGATCCACCAGCGATGGTACGGGGGCACCGAGCACTGCTCGGCTTTCTCCTACTGTGGCCCAAGTCCCTCCATCGTGAATGGGCACACGCTAATGGCAACCGTCCCAACCCCACTCCCAATGACCCACATGTCACCCATGTAGGGGACTTCTTCTCCATCCCCGGGGGCGTTTTCAGGGTGAAAGTGCTGCCCTAGGTCGTGGATGGTGCCGGAGGGCTCAGGGCCGGCAAGACCAGGGGGGCAGGCACGCGAGGAGTCGACCCGAACGCTGCTGTTGGGGGCAGAACCGGATACACGGACACCAACGGAGGCAAGAGCGGCGACAACGGATGCAAGATCCATGCTGTTTGTTATCCGGCAAAAAATCCCAGTCTATGGAGAAAATTGATGCGGATATTCCTAAGTACATCTGAGTGTCCATATCTATCTGAAAAGATTTATAAAAATCCGATTGTGAAAAAATATTTGGCCGATCTGGCTCGCGCACGCGCGTCAGCGGCAATTGGCGATTCCGGGTAAATGGTCAGAACGCAGCGTATTTACGATGAATGGACCGCGGAATCAGATCCGGCATATCAGAAATATATAGGTCTGATCCTGAGACTGAGCTGCGGGGCGGCGATTCTGCCGAAGCAGAGAAAATGAACAAAATGTAGCCAATCTGGGGCAGATCTGCGAAAATCTGAGCAGATGGGGGTTAGCCGCACTTACACTCCCCCTCCAAAAACACACTGGGGTGTGTCTCTACGTCAACGAAGAACGTAGTGCGGGTAAGTCCCAGAAAAAAATAGAAATGTAGCCTCGATGGGGCGAAATCTGCTTGATCTGACCTGATTTGGGCTGAATTGGCACTGAATCAGGATGGATGAACCTGAAATGAGACAGAATGAGGAGTGACGAACAGTCCTCCGTGCAGTAAAACATTAGGTTAAGGGCTGAAAAGCATGTAAACGTATCGAGAATCGATACCAAACCATGCCCTGGTTGAGAATGAGGTAGATTATTGGTGGATTGAGTGGGAGAATCAAGAAATGGAGTGACATCTCGGCGCCTTGGCACAGTTTAGCTGTCGCGGGCACGCTACGGTGTCCTCCACGTACTCTACATCGTGTTACTCCCGCTTTTCTCGTTCTGAAAAGTGCAGCATGTGCCTCAGATTTGGCGCATCTGGTGGATGATCACAAGATTCAGCAAGATTGAGAATCAATTTGAGCAGAGATGAAGGAGATGAAACAATCACAGAGAGGGAAAACAAATACAAATGTAGTCTGCAGGCCCTAAGTGAACAGAAAAACATCAGCGTCAACGAAGTTAGGCAAAGCCGTAAACAGATCTTCGAGGAATGAGAGGAGATGACAAAGAAATCAACCTAATCTGTCCTAAAATGAGCAAATTCCCTAAGATGAAGGTGAAATGAAGCGGAATGTCTAGAACTGAAACTACTAACACCTTCGTTTAGACTAGAGTTAATATATATTGTCGTTTATTCAGCTGAATTGTGCTTTCCGGCACGTTGGTTCGCGAGCATCCAACACATTCCATGAAAATGTGGATCATGTGATGATGCATCATGATGGGACATGATAGCCCTGGATCCTTGGCATGTACCGCGCCGAAGGTTCGCTGAAGGCGCTTTACTGACAGTATATAACTGAGAGACACCGAATAGTCCTTTATTTACAGTGGCGGCGGTGTCAATCGACTTGGACAAGGCCCATCTTTCGATTGAGTCCCACAAGACACTTGGATTCACCATTCTCGACAGTTTCAGGTCGGATTGAGCTCACATTGGCGTGTGCCAAAAATACACCGAAGCTTACGAACCTCAGAGGTTGCTGTTAGAAGTCCCTAGAGCTCCTATATGAAGGTTGTCTGAACAATTGACGTCGGGGTTTTGCGCAACAGTGGCAGAATGATGGACAAACCTGAGGAATTCAAGGTAAATTCAAGGAATCTGGATCTGAATCTCGACTTTGGCTTCAGCATCACGGCAAATGAAGGTAAGATCTGAGTTCTACTACAGGGGGTGCCTGTAGGGGTGAATGTCGCTGGCCAGCGTTTTTACTATGTACATTTGCTTCCATCTGCACGAGTAGCCAAATTCCAAAGATGCACAGACCAACAGAGACAAGATTACCCCGGATCTGCCTGAATTAAGCCTGAGTTTGGTTTTTTCTGGACACGGCAGCACACTCCGTGGCTTTCGTCAGCGTATCTACGCCTTGTCTGCCGAACGGAGACCAAAGAAAAGTTGATTGACGTCAAGTTATCAAACATCCGCAGTTCTCCACATCATGTCGTAATCAGGAAGAATGAACAGTGGATTGAGCAGAATGTGGTTTTTTCAAGTCGTCAGAACACTCACATTGGAATAAGTGGTCGACGGGGCGAGGCGTTGGCGACTCAAGTCACAACGGGTCTCCCTCAATTCGGTCAAGCACGAATACATGTGACCACCAACCTGTCTGGTGGGGCCCTCATACGGCTTGGGCGCTGCAAATCAGCGGCCGAACTCGAAGCTTGGTCCTCATTTGGCTCCTGGGCTGGCCTGACCGCAGGAGGGGAGATCGACGGATCAGCCCTGGAAGGTGGCTGCTGAGGGCCGTAAAAGGCTGGATCTCGATTCACCACAGGTCTTTTTCCGTCGCTCTCCACCTGTCTGTCGGGTTTCGACAGACAGTCTGTCAGGAGTACACCAATTTCGGGGTGCTTCTTGAGGAAGTCGATGAACCCCTTGGTGTACCCATGGACAAAAGAATGGGCTGGTTCCCAGTTGTTGTGACTGGAATCAAAGCCCCTCCACTCACATAGAAATTCCCATTCGCCCTTTTCGTCACGTCTTGCCTCTAAAATCCTCTTGAGTTCGTACTTCCCCCCTTCGATGACCCGACCGGACAAAAATTTCGAAGTCCAAAAAAGCAGTTTAACCCGATCCTTGGGGGAGGGGATCTCTCTCTTGAGGCGATCGCCCGAAACTTCAATTTCCCTGCTGACATCCACACGAATCCTCCACCTGTTCTCACCTAGACGCGCTGTAACAGCGAATGGCCCCTCCCACAAGGGAAGAAGCTTATCATCTCCGTCCAGGGTGGTTTCGGATTTTCGAAGCCAAACTCGATCATCGACTTCAAAATTATGGGGGTTTTTTCGGCCTTGATTCTGGACCCAAAGCCAGTCAGCTTGATGCTTATCGATTAATTTCGAGACAGTTTTTTCTGCTCGTTGGATTTCGTCCAAAAACAACGAAGCATCTTTACAAGGGCGAGGATTATTCAACGGCATGTTCCACCAACACTTCTTTCGTCCAAAGACAATTTCATTTGGAGAAAGGCCATGGTACAATGGCGTGTTGTGGTAACGGCGAAGCAATGCGAAGAGAACTTCAAACCAATGGAAGTCTTTCTCACTGGCGAGCTCCTTACAAAGCATATTTATAATAGAGCGGCCGGCTCTTTCGCCAGGCAGCGCTCGATGTGAGTGGATTTCACATCTCAGGTGGTGGATTCCAAGGCGAGCACATAATTCCTTCCACCATTCGGAGGTGTACTCTTTGCCTGAGTCCGTAACCACCTCGGATGGGACGTCCCAACCTCCCATCCAGGTCTGCGCGCACCATTTGGCGGCAGCTTTGCCAGTCATTGACTCGACGTTGCAAGGCAACACCTGAATGTAGCCAGAATGACGGCATTGTATAAGGAGCACTCCATTGACCTTTTTGTTGGTCCAATGGCACTCTTCGTCGTCGAGTTCACCAAGATGGAAAAAGTCACTGGTGACTCTGTTAAAGAGGCGCTCCGGAATAGGGTGTGGCCTCAGATGGCCGTGCTTCTTCGCGCTGGGGGGCGTCGAGACAGCACATCCGGCGGCACATCCGGCACATCCGGCGGCTACTTTCATACAATGAGTATATAGCCTTGAGCCGAACAACCTATGTTTAATCATCGACCATAATCTACGGCCATGTGCGTGGGGGGACTCCCATTTGTGCCACCAGTTTAACACTCGGGGGGCCAGGGCGTCTGGTACGCACAATTTACCCTCCATCCACAGCTTCCCCCCATCCAACAAATATTCAGAATAAATTCCATCCTTGTGAGCATCTTTGGATTTGAGATTCTCAAAGACCTCTTTAAACATGGAATCATGCAGATAATCGTTCGTCCAGTCACGGATGATAAGGGAATCTTTCGGCAGGGGTGGAGTTTTGGCCGGATCTCGACGCTTAATGCCCTGAATCAACCGAAATTCACTTACAGGTCGGGTATACTCGAACCGTTTCACACTCCCTGAGGAGGGATCGGTGACTTTCTCCACGACTTTCAGTGATTTGGTGATGATCTCATGGGCATGCGCCGGATCTGAGAAGGCCCTGATATCATGACACGGTAATGCGTGCTGTTTAACAGAGCATTGCATGCATTCACGTCGAATGAGCTTTTTTTCTTCTTGATCCCACTCGATTACGACGTGGCGGTCCTGCTCCGTACCATGGATGTTGGTACTTTGCAGCCCCTCTGAAGCGGGGTAAGCCCATCGGCTCAGAGCATCCGCTACCGTGTTGTGTTCTCCAGGCAAATACGACACATGGAGGTCAAACAGACTGAGAAATTCATGCCATCTGGCCCGTCGACCAGCTGGGCTCGCGATAGTATCAATGTGTTCGGTGGCCCAATACTCCAGAGATCGATGATCCGTCAGGATCTCGACTCGATTGGTGCCAACCCACGATTGGTACTTCTTCAGAGCGCAGATTATGGCATAAGTCTCTTGCGCACGCGGTGACCATTGCATCTGGCGTGGAGCTAGCTTCTGAGACCAAAATGCAAGAGGGTAATGATCACCTGTGGCTTCATCAACCTGTTCAAGGACAGCTCCGATCGCGTACCTAGAAGCGTCGGTTCTTATGTAGAAGGGTCGGTCGAATTTCGGCACATGCAACGTGGCGACTTCGCAGAGGGCCGCCTTCAAGTGATGGAAGGCCTCCTCGCACTCGTCAGTCCACTTGACACGAACCTTTGAACCTGCCTTGCCCGCATCTCTCCCTACCTTCAAAAGTTCAGTGAGGGGGGCAGCAAATTTGTCATAATTCGGCACAAAAGTGTGGTAATAATTGCAACAACCCAGGAATCCTCTCAATTCCGTGATCGTCTCAGGGCGCTTCCACTTCTGAATAGCGACGAGCTTCCCTGGACTGGGTCGTCGGGTGCCATTCTCAAGGAGAGAACCACAAAATTCGACTGATTTTAAAAATAGTTTTCCCTTCTTTGGCCCACAAATCAGCTGATTGGCATCAAGAATGTCCAAAACCTGGTTCAGCTGCTTTTCATGTAGGGCCACCAGCTCGGCTTCGGTCAGTCCCTCCCCCTCTGTCGCGATGATTATGTCATCTATGTACACACTCACGAAGGCACGAAGCTCAGGATGAGCTGTAAAAAGCGCATCCTCCATCATTCTTTGAAAACACGAAGGGGCGTTCTTCAGGCCCATGGGCATGACCGTCCACTGGACTGGGCCACATGGCGTGCACATACAGGTGAGAGGTCGGCTGTCCTTCCTCAACGGCATTTTGTGAAAGCCGTGACGGAGATCCAGCACAGAAAACAAACGACCTCTTGCCCTCTTGGCGATTTCCTCCTCAATGAGGGGCAGGGGGTGTGAATCCGCCTTGGTTTCGGCGTTGAGGTTGCGAAAATCAACAACCATTCGCCAACCATCAATAGTGTTCTGGTCTGCAGGCGGCGGCTTCGGGACTGTGAAGGGTGCACAGCACCACTCGCTGGTCATACAACCCTCAAGCCAACCAAATTCCCTGAGATTTCTCTCGATTATTTTTCTGAGTATATCATGTTTCTGTCCATGGTTCTCATAAGGACGCTGTTTCTTCGCCTTGTACCCTTCACAAAGCTCGATGAAGGCTTCACCGAACTGCCCACGGACAGGGGGGTTTTTGATCAACTTCCCCGAAAGGGTTGTGTCCTTCCGTTCCTCAAAAATCTTGTCTCTTTTGTTGGAACACAACTCAGTGTCCACCTGATCGCCAGGAATTACTGTCGAAAAAACTTTGGCGATTTCTTCGGCCTTGGCAGGAAGAATCTTCTTACGGATGTCCCTAAAAAGGTCCGTATCAACTGCCTCTTGAAGATAGGTGGGTCGAGTGTCGACATTCCAGAGATTCTCTTCGTGATCCAGCTCCTCGAAAGGATCTATGAAAGCTTCCACACGGGGTTTTTCATAAAAAACTCTGAATTTGCGGCGCGAAGAAAATTTTTTTGTCGTCCGTGCGCCGTAGATTCTTTTGGATGTAGATCGTATTGGGGAAGAGGGAGACGAGGCGGATCCATTTGACGTTGGATCACCTTGGGCATCTGACGGACAAAAATCAGAAAAAATAGATTCATCATCAGTACCACGCTCAACCTCAGATTCAGACCCAACACAGGAATCAGTACTAGAATCAGCAGAATCAGAGTCAGAAAGCTTTCCATCCACCAGGAATGCAAGCGAACTCCAGGGCCGCTGTGGCAGGGGACCTGTGTCGTCCCAGGCATACAGCTTAATCTTCCTGGGAAGTTCGATGTAATCTACGCAAATGTCTTGCAATTCCTGAAACCAAGGCTTGTCGTCCCACAAGGGCACAACTAAAATCGCCTGGGTTTTATCTTGCTTGATTTTGTGGATGACCTGCTGGATTAAGTGAAACGGAGGATTAATCCATAACTTCTTGTCCCATTTATGGGTCCAAGCGTCGCGAAAGTGCTTGTCAAAGCGCTTGTTCTCGCGGTTAGCAAAGGCATCACACTGTGGCCAAAAGGAATGGTGTTCATAAAAATATTCACAAATTGTATCGCGCCATTTGTCGACAACTCTGTAGGATGAAGAGTGCCAGCGCGAAGGGCGTCGTGGCTGGGAGTCCCTACGAAGACATTCTAACTCTCGGGAGTAATCGGCACCCCCATTCACCTCTGCAATGGTGACATCTTCGCCAAACCTTGGTGTAACCTTTTGCTTCAAAAATTCTTCTGCACTTTTAAACCCTGCGTGCAAAAAACGAAATTCAGGACGCTCCAAGGGACCTGACTCCAGCAAAAAACAACGCCGATGACCTACGGGCGCCACCCTGTTCTTGCGAAGCCAAGGATGGCCCAAGTAAAGGTCATACTTTATGTCGGCACGATAGAAGTAGTCATCCTTAAGGATAACTTCCTCCACATTGCCATCTTCCCAAAGGTCTTGAGCGACCAAATGAGTTGATATATAACAACCGCGTTGCCCACCTGCGAGAGAATGTCCAGAAACTCCCTCGAGGGTAACAGGATGAGGCGAATCAAACACGCAGTCGTCAGGCAAAAAAGAATTGGATTGGAGATTTACCTCCGATCCATTGTCACATAAACAAGTGGCTAGGTGGAAATTGCCCTTGCAATCAGAGACCCACAGCTTTGTGACAAACTGACGGGCCCTGTGCTTGGACTGTACACCAACCTCGTCCACTACAACAGAAGGATCCGCTGCCGGATTCAGGGGAGAGGAGACAAGCGACCCTACATCAAGTAGTGGTCGAGAAGGAATCTGGGGATCATGCCTGAAATCGCCTGGGGAGGGGCGATTTTCGTGGCTCCCCTAGGCGTTCTGACCTCCAGTGGCTGCGTTAACATTATGGACACACCCTGATTCGTCGACCCACTCATCTTGGAGCGGATCATCTGCTGGATTCAAGGCATTTAATTCATAATCTCGGTCCGCATCGGACACCTGATCTGCACCTGGGACCTGATCCACACGATGGTTGCCCTTTCCACGTCCACGGCCACGGCCGCCGGATGATGGACCTCCACCCTCGCCACGCCCTCTGCCCTTACCAGAGAAAGGGGTTCCCGAAGGATTTCCCTTACCTTTACCCTGGGATCCTAGAGCATTTCCCTTGTTTGCACCGGATTGAGGAGTTTGGCCTGGATTTCGATTTCCGCCTCCGGCGTTGCTATTGGGATTTTTCTGGCCATTCGGCTGCCCACCGGAGCCGGATGGAGTCCGATTTCCTGTGCCTTGGGACCCGCCAGGGCCTCCAGGATTTTTGTTTCCACCGGAGGGGGTCGGATATCCTTTTCCAGCCTTCCCACTGTGCATCTGTCTGTCATTCCTGTCTGAATTCTGCGAATTACTGATATTTTCACCAATCACCTTGTGATCGTAAGGAGACCATCGGTGATTATCAGTAGAATGCGACTTAGCTCGGTTCGTAGAACCTAAAAGAAGGCAGATGCTACAGTGCTGCTGAACATTCCGGGTGTCATTCATCTTTTTGTTGCCCTTTTGAGCCCCATTTTGGGTGTTTTGCTGGGTATTCTTGTTTCCCCCAAGACCCTCATGGAAATTCTTGTTGGCGGCGTCGGCGAGCCGCTCAACCTCCTCCCAGAGTTGTACGAAAACACCCAGTTTTTGGCCCTCAGGCGATGGCCATGGAAGCTGACTCCCCTGTTCAGGACTTGGACAAACAAGTCCCGATCCTCGTGCTCATGAAACTTTATTTTCCACGTCTCTTCGGTGAATTTCACCTTAGAAAAGGACGTGGGGGAGCACTTTTGAAGTGCCTCCCTGATGGAAAACTTGTTGGCAGAGGCATCGAAGCCTTCCACCTCCGCCCACCAGGTCTTGACCTTTTCTTCGGACTGTTTGTTCCGAAGGGTGGCGGCAGTTTCTGAGGGGATCTTGTCAAAAATCAGACTTTTCAGCTCGGCACTAGAAAATTTTTCGCCTGAATGTTCAGCCTCTTCCACTAAATTCCAGAAGCGCTGTTTTTTGTCTTGCACTTCGTGCAAGATTAATGGCGAGAATGAAGGAAAATTCTTCAACATTTGGTGGTAGTGGTCCTCTGGCAGCCGGGATCCACGTACCTCCAACTGTTCCCACACCTCATCAAAGGTAAGGGGGGAACTTGTATCCTCGCGATCACTCCAAGTCCTGAGCCAAGTGTTGGCCGGCGTTCCCTCAAAGCAATCCAAGAGGGCCACCAGGAACTGATCATCTTGGAGTTTTTGAGTCTTAACCCACAGTTTAAATTCCCGTTGGAACTGAGGCCAACGTCGGGGGTTCCCATTATACTTCGGTTGCTTGGCAACCTGACGAAGTCGCAAGGAAGTAGGGTTAAGAAGCGAATCCAGCCCAACACCGGCCGTAATGGCAGACACCTTGGCGGCATCATTCGCCACACCAGCTCCGGCGAGGGTCTGGGCGAGCAACAGCTGGGCTAAGGTATTGGAATCAGCAGCAGGAGGGGCAGTAGGGGAGGCAGTTCGCTTGGCATTCTGAGCCTCAGTCCTAGCCTTCGCCGTCCTACTCTCAGAACGATAGATTTTAACCCTTTCCTTTAGCTTGGTCCTGCTGATCCTTGCATCGGTGGTCCTGGAGTCCACCGAAGGAGCAATTGAAAAAATTTCTATCGCCTCCTCCGATGGCTCTGTTGCTTGTCCCACCGATGAGGCGCCCTCAGACCGCATGTGCGTCTTGAAAAGATTTTTTATTCCCAGCGTTTGAATGATGAGGTGCATTTGATCTTTGAGCTGTTGGAGCTCAGCATCTCGCTGAAATCTGCAGGAGCGGTCGGCAGGACAGTACATGCCGTGTCCTGAAGGGCCTGAGCAGGCTGTCGGACCGCTGATCTCGGTTGTCCGCAGCCAGGAGTCCACTTGGGGAGCTCCTTCAGCCGTGATTTCCAGGCTTGCCTGCCTGGCCGCCTCTAAAATTCCCTCCTCAACCGCGGCGGCTAGATCGTCGCGGATAGAAACAGGGGGATGAGGGGCGGAGGGCCCGGGAACAGGTGCCCGGACCTTCTCCTTCGGGAAGGGACTTGCCTCCCAGATCTGCAAAAAAATGGCAAAAGAGTCATCTTCTTGAGAACGCCACCACATCCTGGTATTAATTTCGTTCTGAAGGAGGAAAAAATATTCCGTTAAAAAATCAGAGGCGATTCTTTCTTGTTCGATCAGCTTAGACGAGGCTAAGTAACAAAGGGGCTCAAGGGCCTCAAGGTTACGGGTCACTTCTGGGGACAAATGGTCGCCCCAGTGTGCCCAAGAGGCTGGTCGATTATAGCTAGGTACCTCACCTGGACCGCCCATCTCAATGTCGGTCAGATCGGCGTCCATGGTCTCAAATGTTGGACATCCGTAAGGAATGTTGGTACCTGCCAGCTCCGTAAGCTCCACCGGAGCATTGCCATCGCCGTAGGCCGGCGGATTCCAGCTGCTCGATGGCCAGTTTGGACTGGGATTATGGTAATCTGGGTCCCCACAGCTGCTGATGTGCGCCCTTCTTGGGCAGCTTGGACTTGCGCAAGGCATTCCTCTCAAGGCCTCGTTCGCGCAGCACCATGGTATCGTAATCGTTACTTCTCCAGAAGCGGCGGGGTCTACGGGGCCGTACTGGGGAGCGGGCTGTGGATGGGACGCCACTGAAGCAGCATTCAGGTAGCCTCTGCTACCATGAAAGTGCTGCCCTAGGTCGTGGATGGTGCCGGAGGGCTCAGGGCCGGCAAGACCAGGGGGGCAGGCACGCGAGGAGTCGACCCGAACGCTGCTGTTGGGGGCAGAACCGGATACACGGACACCAACGGAGGCAAGAGCGGCGACAACGGAGGCAAGATCCATGCTGATTGTTATCCGGCAAAAATCCCAGTCTATGAAGAAAATTGATGCGGATATTCCTAAGTACATCTGAGTGTCCATATCTATCTGAAAAGATTTTTAAAAATCCGATTGTGAAAAAATATTTGGCCGATCTGGCTCGCGCACGCGCGTCAGCGGCAATTGGCGATTCCGGGTAAATGATCGGAACGCGGCGGATTTACGATGAATGGACCGCGGAATCAGATCCGGCACATCAGAAATATATAGGTCTGATCCTGAGACTGAGCTGCGGGGCGGCGATTCCGCCGAAGCAGAGAAAATGACCAAAATGTAGCCAATCTGGGGCAGATCTGCGAAAATCTGAGCAGATGGGGGTTAGCCGCACTTACACAGGGGTGCCGACCTTCTCAACCTTGGAACAGGTGGTGCAGAGGGCTGCAAATCACTACCCGAAGAGGTTGCCGGGGGATCCTCCTCCGCCTCTCCCACCCTGGGTACCTGCGGCTCAACGAACATAGGGTCCGGGACATCCTCCGGTTCCACCACATTTGGGGGTGTGCGGAATTTTTCCGGCACAAAGGGGAAAAAAATCGTCCTCCCCGGCCCGCCAGCTCCACGATGGATCAACGTTCCATCCATGAGCAAAACACCGCCACGCTTTTGCTGGACCACATGCCACGTGTTGGACGTGTGGTAGCCATGGCTTGTCCCCGTGCAATTTACAAAGATTTTACTGATCATCATGCAGGGATATGAAAACCACCCTCGTGTCCGCGGCACCCCGCTACGTAAGCATGAAATCGCGGTCCGGCCATTGATAGCCCATCCAGGGGGGGGCCTCCTTCCGTTCCACGAACCGGGGCTCCCTATCCTCCGGGTCATCCAGCACCGGGAAAAGGTCTGCCAAAATTCGCAGCAAACGCCACTTGAGTTCCGAGAAGAGCCACTTGTTCACCGTTCCCGGGGCGGTCTGCCGGTGCCCACCACCTTGGTTGTGGCCGTGAAAGAGAATTTCTTCCCAATTCTCATCTCCCTCCAACTGCAGGGCACACAACTGATCCAGCAGGTCCGGTGGCAGAATGTCCTCCACCAAACGGTAGCCTTTCCTGATACTCCTCGGGGGTCCTCGAGGGCGGATCCGGCAACGGATGCCGAGACGGGGAGTACTTCACTGCGATGTCTGGCGACGGACAACCCATGCCAAGCGCAAAAAATGCGTCTTGTGATTCAAAAATTTTGAGCTGCGTCAAATCAGCGATGGCCGGTCCTTTCAAGGTCTCGCGCCGACCGTCAGACTGAATCGCTCCGTAGGCCGACCAGTCCCAAAATTTGGACTCCCGGAAAAGAATATGCGTGTCCATATTGAGGCGCTCTTCCCAACGTTTCACCTTCACGGGGTCTGACCACAACCGTCGGTTACCGGCCTCCTTTTCCCGATCCGCATCCGGCACATGGCACACCGACGCATTTTGCTGCCGGAGGCCTTGGGCACGTTGCATATCATGGCAAACAATACCGTTAACGTCTCTGCGCCAAGTTGCAGGATTATCCTTATTGGGGCAGGGCTCAACCAGTGGCATAGGCCCAGAGCAAAATTGCTCAAAACTCCCTTGGTCAAGGCAACGGGACCGGCCTGCAGGTTGACCCTCAACAAATATCTCAAGGGTTCACCGTTTTCCTGCTGCAATTTTTGCAGGGGCTCTCTCACTCAGCAAACATCCTCAGGGATAGCCGGCAACCCCTTAAACTCATTCACCGAGAGGGCACAATCCAACACCCGGATACCAGTTCCCGCCACATTTTCCACACCCACCACCTTCACATACTCATCAACAACCTCCTTGGTGGGCACGTGGGTAGTGCAGGCGAGAGGGGCGGGCTTGGGCGGGGGATGCGGGTCCCCGGGGGCTTGGACAGCGGCCTTGGCTTTCGACTTTTTGCAAGGCATGTCCCATGAAAGAGAAGCCGCTAAGAGTGAAGAGGCAACCACATGGAAAGGACCTAATTTGCGTACGCAACGTAATTCACGAGACAAGTAAATACACCCTTTTACGTGCGCAAATTACCCTTTTTGGGTCTGAGCTAAACTTATGGCAACCAGGCAAATGCACCCTTTTGCGCGTGCAAAAAGGCAGCAAAGGACAATAATTGCATGTACATCGGGGTGGTGTGCTGCAGGAAATGTAAAAATGGCAAACCACCTCCGTTTTCCCCATATTTAGGCCTATTTGCATGCAATTGTGTCGGTTACACATCCTAAGAGAGAGCAAGGCGGGCAAGCACGCACAAAGCAAGTTATTGAATTTTTACCCATTTTACCTGGTTTTTACGTGGTTTTTACCTGAGAAACACTTTGGGCCTTTACTTCGTAGTTACACCAGGGTAACAACAATGAAAAGGCAACACAAAGTGTGTGTACATGAGGGACGTTGCAATTGGTGTCCATGGTCCGTGCCACAATCAATACCAAGCTCAACTCCAATACTTTGCATGTTGTACGGCCTGTACGAGCGGGGCGACCGTCCCAGTTACCCAGGGGGAACGTAGCTGAAATGCAGAAGTGCAGAACGTCCTTCAGTCCAGTCAAACAGGCCTAGGGTACCTTGCAGGGGACCTTGCGGGTTGCCTGCAGGAAAGGCATAATTGTTGCCTCCTTGTGTGGAATGCGGTCCGCAACATTGGGTACATTGGGTGTTGCCATCATTAGGGCGCAATCGTGCTCCTCAATGTGTGGTAACTTTGAGTGGCACATGATCTCGATTGTCATCGACTGTGAAAAATTGCTCTCCAAGGTACCCGAATGTGGGTAAGAACTAGCGATCTATCATGGTGCAGAAATACTTATACGGGTGTCAACAGCCGTACAACATTCGAATAGCTGCCCAGTGCTGAGCCAATTCGAATGGATTGTATGTCCGGGAGTAGATGAATTTGGCAATTCTGTGCAATATATTCTCATCCATGAGTAGGGGTATTACGTGGCGGGTGTGAACGTGCATGCCCAAGCACGGTTCCATAATGTGAAGCAAGGCCTCATTTGAGCTCGAAGACAAATCAGCTACCGTAAGCGGATACCACTGCCGTGAACAAATGGCGGTCTGGTGCACATCAAGGGGGGCCGGTATGTATTCTGCCTTCGGTGGATGTCACCTCAAAGCTTCCACTGCTCCTGGAACTGACGGTAAGTGGATGCTTATGCTTGTGCGGCCTCCAAGATGCGTCGGAGAAGATCATCAAGTGCCGGGTACATGGCAATGTTAATTTTTTGGAGTACTGACATGGCGGTGACATTCAGACAACAGTCAGTTGGTGCAGGATGCAATGAGGTCTGCGATGCAAGCTGTCATACACCAGCATCAATACGGTCTGCGATGTAAGCTGTCATACGCCACCATCGCCTTCGTCCGTTTCATTGATGTCCAGACAGCCTTTTTTATGGCAGGGGCCTGTTGCGCCACAGGCGGCAACTGGTGCGTAGCAAGACCTGCATGTGACCACAACCTCCTCATCCCCCTTTTCATGATGCTGCTATTTGGGGACCAACATCCCTCTCTTGTGGCTGCCATCTTCCTGCACAATCACCACACTGTATACACGTTGCAACAAGCCATACCACCTTGGCCAGGGCGAATGTCAATGAGCTGCAACCAATGGTCCTACTACGTCTTGTTACTGGGTTGACGATCATTTCTGCACAAAACTGCACAAGCAGTGCTGCCCCAGGCTACTTGTGCCGCAGCGCGGCATCCATCAAGTCAATCAGTGCTCCCGCTGCACTACCCAGTGCCTTGCTCATTAGGGGGGGAAAAAAAACTACACTGAACTATATAGTCTATGGTAACAGAACATCCCTGCTCAGTGACCACAAAATCAGTGGGGAGTGTCTGGAACAAGACACCATCTCGGAAAACTTGTGTTGAAACTGGTTCAATAGAGGCAATTGCCTGAAACTGGACGGCTCTACAATATTAAGGTGGTGAAAGATGAGTTTTGACGCTGAAGGTGGAAAACCCATGCGACCTCCCTTGAAATGATGCAAATTGCTTAGTTTGCCTGAAACCAAACAAAAACCCCTCAAAACATTGGTTTGACAGGGGTGAAATTTCAATAAGTGTCTACTTCTAGACACTTTTTGAAATTCCAGATGACAGGCGCTGAGATCAAAGAAGTATGCAAAGAACAAAGGAAAATGTGTACTCTGCAACCTAAAAACCATCCCGGCCAAAGAACTTGCTTAGTACGGACAGGCAGTGCACCGCGAAAGGCATGTTTCCACGTGCTCAGAAGAAGGTACACCTGGTATGACCTCAAAAAGGGTACTTCATATTTCACATAAGCCCAAAATGGTCAGTTTTGGGTGTTTTAAGCTGATCTACTTAGGTGGGCAACTTGCGCCGTCTAAGGAAACGAAGGGAGGAATTTCAAGGGGGACACGTGCTGCCCACAAATACAGGGTGGATTTGTGACTGCAGCGCGTCCTACATTTTATAGCAACGTAAATGGAGGGAGAATGTTCGAGTCAGACAGACAAGTGTAATCCCTCCTATATGCAGTTTCCTCGGCAGTAGCTCGTCACCTAGCTCCACTGGGACCGGCAGTACAAGCAATGCAGTGTGTAGTAGGCATAGGGAGGGGGGGGGTCCGGAATCTCCGTGTGCCGCCCTGTTTTGTGCCGTGCCGTGCCGTGCTGCCTATGGGGGGGGGCAAAGAGGCCTTGTGCCGTGCCGTGCCAAGTGTTCCTACCCAAACAAGATCCTTTGTAGAGGCACGCATGTATAGATTTGGACCGCATGTTGCTCTTTTTCGTGATTGTTGCATTTGCAACTTTTTGTGTGTTGTCTCTTGGTGTTGCACCATGTGTTTTCTGACTCATTCATGACTTTAATTCTATTATTAATGTGAATCAATTGTGATCATTGCATGTTGTTGTTGAAGATGTGAGATGGTTTATGTTGCTAAATTTTGAATTGTCATCATGTGACGCAAGTTTGTTTAAGAAGTTTGCATGGATTGTTGCGTTGCTTTTACTTGCATGTCTCTCCATCTCACCTTGTGCCATTTGACGAATATGTTTGAATAATTTTTCATGCATTATGGTTTGGAGTTCAATGCAATTATTAATGTGAATCGATTGTCAACATGGTACAAGAAGCGACAATATCCACCCAGGGACCAGCAACAAAAGCTAGCATTGGGCCTGCCACAAGAATACAAATGCATTGGGCCCATATGTATGTGACTTGCACTCCATAGTGGTCGTCTCTAAGGGCCCGTTCCGGGTAGGGTCGGGCGGGGTAGGAATAGGGGGCGAGGGGGGTAGGGAATATCCGTGTGCCGCCCTGTTTTGTGCTGTGTCATGCCGTGCCGCCATGGGGGGGGAGGCAAAGAGGCCTTGTGCCACGGAACACCTACTGCACAGTGCAAAACAAATACACAAATGCAAGAAAACTGCAAACAATGATGCAGGAGGGCGATTTCAGTGTTTTTCAGTAGACTTCCTTAACTAAGTTTGACTCCCTTATCCCATGATGTCCCTCAATGTGGGGGCGCTGGGCCGCGTTGTTGGTGCTCACCGTGAATGCGGCATAGATTGGTATTGGTATGTGCTCCCACCTTGTTCTCACCGTAATTGTAGGGAGGAATTTCGATTGGAACGCGTGCTTGCCGAAAATGGAGGGTAGATTTTCCATTGAGACGCATTCTTACCTTGTTATGATCGCAAATAGAGGGAGAAATTTATATTCGGAAATGTGCTCACCGGGAATTGGGCGTGGATTTTCCATTGGGACGCCTTCTCACCTTGTTCTAATCCTAAATGGAGGGGGGAATGTCGATTGGGACACGTACTCACTGGAAATTGACGGTGAATGTGGAACGCGTCCCCACCTTGGTCTAATGGAGGGTAGATTTTCAATTGGGTCATGTTGTCATCTTCTTCCCACCGTAAAACGGAGGGATGAAATTCGATGAGGACACGTGCTCACCTCAAATGACGCATTTCCGAACCGGGCGCGTCCTCAACTTCCTCGCAACGTGAATGCGGTGAGGAAGTTCGATTGGAACAGGTGCTCAACGGGAATAGATGGTCGCTTTTCGTTTGGGGCGAGCCCTCACCTTCTTCTCACTGAAAATTAATGAAGAAATTTCGATCTTGACACTTGATCACCGTATATGAACTTCAGATTTCTGATTGGGATATGCCCTCATCTTAAATGAAGGGGGAAATTTCGATTGTCACACGCGCTCCCAGCGAATGGAGGGTACACATTTAATGGGGATGTGATCTCACCTTGTTCTCGCCATACATGCAGCGAGAACGCCGCTAGAATGCCGCTACAACAGTTGCCTAGAACGCCGCTGCGTCATGGTTCTGTTCTCAGGTTGTGAGCGTGCGGACGTGTGGAGCCCACTCCCGCCTGGTGCGCGCCGAGTGGGGCAAAGACAGAGGCCGGACGCGCCTCGTGGGGGTCACGGACTTGGGCCGGATGATGGGAACTTACCCCAATTTGGTCCTCTCCGTGCTGGACGGTCCAGGTTTCGGTAGGTGGGAGGCGGGCAGGAGTGCAGGGGGCGTTTTTCCGCAGCGCAAGGGTTGGGAGAGGGTGCACGACTGGGCGGGGGAGACCGGCAGCAGCACCAGCAGCAGCAGCAGCAAAACCACAACCAGCGGGGAGAGGACACCTCCCGACAAGGCCGCCAACCCCCCCCCCCCCTTCAAGGCCCAAGGACTTCCATGGGGACGCGTGCTCACCACAGATGGAGGACGGATTTCTGACTCGGATGGGTTCTCGCCTTGTCAGGACGGTGACTGAATGAGGAGCGTTAGATTCGGAAACTGTGCCAGCGTGAATGCAAGATACATTTCTGATAGGTACGTGTCGTCACCTTGTTATCACCCTAATTGTGAGAGGAATTTTATTTGGGACACGTGCTCAAAGTACATAGAGGGTCGGTTGTTGTTTGAGATGTGTTCTCACATTGTTCTCACCTTGGATGCAGAGAGAAATTTCGGTTGGTAGACGAGTCCAGCAAAAACGGGGTGTAGATGTTCTATTCAGACGCTCTCTCATCCTATGCTCATCGCGAACGGATGGACGTCTTTCGATTGCAAAAAATGTGCACCAGGAATGGAGGATGTATCACCCATTGAGCTGCCTTCCCACCTTGTTCTCATTGAAAATGGATGGAGCAATTTGATTAGGACACGTGCTCACCGTAAATTGACGGTGAATTTCGGATTGGAATGCGTCTTCGCATTTTTCTCACCGTAAATGGAGGGCGGTATTTGGATTGGGGCACGTTCTCTCCCTTCTCTCACCATCAATAGAGGTATGATGTACCATTTGTGAAAGTGCGACACCGTTCCTTTTGAATTGGCATTGAACCTAGTGTAGAAGGGGGCATGTTTTGTCATAACGTTCGTCATCCAACCCTCTTTACAAGGTACCTACGTGCCGAAAAGTTCCAAAAAAAGGATTTCCCAGGGTTCTACAAACAAGGATGACCGATCTTGGTGCACTATAGCCTCACTGTTCCTATTGTTTCCCTATTCACATGGGTTCAAACCTGCATCCTTCGTGTTGGTTTGTGAATGCGAAGTTAGTACGTATTGTGTGCACGTTTTGCACGAAATTTGCAAGAAACCCACATTTGGTTCGATGAGTTGCCACATGTCAAGACAGATGTACTGAAAGTGAATGCATCATCTGTCCCTGTCACCCGCTCCTCTGAGGGGTATTTCCTTCCCACCCGAGCACTGCTTCGGGACACGTGTGTTATTCTATACGCAGTGTGCCACTAGAGAGTGTTCTTTCCCCGAAGGAATACCGAAGCCCGCTCCCTTGGTGGTTGGTTCACTAGCAAGCATTTAGAGGTTCAAAAAATCTCGTTTATCTATTCATGCGCATCAACAACCAGCGACGAGGCATTCGGCTACCCCCGAAGAATAATCGTTGCTCCAGCTGTTTACTCGCGCTCTGCGAAATCTTTCAGCATTGACAAGCACAGCGGTGGGCAAAGGTCACCTTACAGAACCCGCCAACGGGTCCAATCGCAAAGCTGTGGCTCAATTAAACAGTCGGATTCTGTTCTGTAGTACACAACTCTAAGTAGACCGCACGTGTGTGACACGGACGAGGCCGACACCTCAGGCGTGCAACTTCCCCGCCCATAGGACCCGAAGCCAAAACGCAGTCCAGGGCCCGGCATTTCTTCTTTGCACACCCAAAGCTCCGTGTACTTGCCTAAAAGCCGCGGTAGGGCGCGCTTGGCCGTTCCGAGGCACAAGGATCACTCGCTGCTGGAGAGGATGACCTCGGCTGAGGTGGGGCCTGGACGCCAACGGCCACAAGACGGCTGGTAAGCGAGCCCTAACTCACCAAAACCAGGCCCCGATGGCCATCACAACCTCTCGAAATCATGGTTCCATGGCACGAAAGTTAAAGTAGATTTGCGGTTTGAGGTTTCTGATTTCGTGTACTAGACGCTTTTTGACCGCCGAGGGGGCTGGCTGGTCGGGCTAGTCAATATGCGTCCCCCATAGCCTAGTGGGGGGCCCTTCGAATTACACTTCCTTCCTAGTGACGGAGTGCCCCTGGTTTCACGGGGCTCGGAGCCCTGTCAATATTCCACCCCGGATTCGCCAATTTCGCCACTCTCGGGTTGGCTTGCCTCTAGCAAGTGAACGTCAAACACTTATCCACTACGTTGCCCCCTAATGCTTGGGCGCTGATTCTGGCACTGCGCGGTGTTTGCGCCACGCTTCGCAGCGGCAGTTCTGATAAAATAATAGATGCGATAGCAAGTTTTTTTTTTTAAACAATAACCGATTCGATGCAATTTTTAGAATTTTATGGACCGTAATCTCCGATTTATCGATTAATCGGTCAATTGCCAGAACCGGTTACAGACCTTATTTATAATGATGAACCAGTTATGCAAAGATTCCATCATTTTGATTTGGTTCCTTGTCTCTGTGGATTTGCCGACCGTAGTCACCTGTGCCCCGGTTGTCTGACAACTTCCCATAGGGACCGCAGCTAGAAATGGCAAGGGACCACCCCGAGGAAGCCAATAAAAGGTCCTAGCGACTCGGATAGCTGGGAGGCACAGAGCAAAAAAAAAATGTCCTAGCCAGGATTGTGTTTGGTGACAGACAACCCCCCAGAACCCCCGCCTATGTCCTCCACTACTCATCCGTTACCCCCCCCTCTTCAGGTCACAAACTGTACTTTGTTTTCCACAGCAAGTCCTCATGCCAAGTTCCCCGAAACTTGAAATATTTCGGAAAATTCAGGGGACCAGGCGCATTTTTTTTGGTTTTTTGCGTCAATCGATAGGGAATGAAAATCCCTTCATATTTGTGGGCAAATTTCCGTGAAGTTTGCAAACGTACAGGACCTGGATTTTGGGTTCGGTGCCTGCGTGAACCGGGGTCGCGCCAGTTCGCGCATCTACCGCCAGTTGGCGCCCGTGCGACCAAAATCGCGGAACCATGAACTGGCCTTTACAGGAATTTAACAAAGGCCAGCGACGATGATTTGAAACCACTGTTGCTTCGTTCAATATCATAATTATACAGTGGAATCAAATAGCCGCAAATCGGTGAGGTGAAAATCAAAAACTGGGCATCGTCATGATGCCCAGGCAAAATAACATCCTGAGTTGGTCAAGGAACCTCGCTGGCACCTTACGGTGCCTTTCTTTCCCCTTGCCCCTCATTCGACTAGTCATGGCATGCCATTTTTGTGCGTTTCATAGGGTCACTTCAGCAAGGCATCCCTTTAAGCCATTGCTTCTGTAACCTTTAAAGTAAAATGCACAGGAAAGCCATAAGTGTCTATCTAGATTGTGTATTATGTAACCCGTGAGCTGCAGGTAGGTTTGAAGTTATGAATGATTTATTGAGTTTGAATCATAAAAATAGGATTCCATGAACACCATGAATTGCCCCATGAAAAGAAAGGTATGCATCTCTTCCCATGGTGTACACAGACTCAAAACACTTTGAGATACTCTTTGAGTCAATTTTTCTTGACGTTTGGAATTCATTTAAGGACCATGGTGGGTCAAAGCAATCCATGGTGGGTCTCCAATACATGGCCAAAAGAGCCATTTTTGACCAAGTTATGGACCCACTTTGAGAGCTTCGTTTGCAATGCCACCAGCCTGGGATTTTGACATTCCCTGGTCATGCATGTCGGTGCATGTCTCGAGTGCATGTGTGTACTTTTCTTTCTGCTTTCCGAACCAATGGCGAAGTGCTAGGTCGATTTTGATGACTTTCAATTGAGCACCCTTTTTTTTCATGTGCTCAAAGTTGGACATGATATCTCTAACATATCATGGAGCCGGAAGTAAAGTAAAGGCTTGTTTTGTACGTACTTGATGTGTACTCCTGAAAGATAGAAAAGTTTGACTTGCTTCGAGCCTCAAACATCTTCTTTTTGTAAAGTATTTTGAATCATTTTAAGCTTTTTTCACTGTGTCATTTTCATGTCAATTTTCACTCAAGTTTTCCCAATCATGGGCTCATCCTCCGGGCTCTGTTCTCAGAGCCTGTGGAGAGTTTGAACCCAATTTATGTTTGTGCATGTTTGTGTATGTGTGTACTTCGCATTTCGCCATCGTATGCACTTTCTGCGGCCATGTACCGAGTTTGAGCATCAAAAGGATCAACTTCATTTTCGACCTTTGAATTTCATGTTCTCACTTGTGGTGACCATGGAGATCCACTACCATGCAGTTTTTGTTCAAACTTTGGATCCATCGGGGCCTACTTGGTCCCCACTGTACATATCTGGTCAATATTCGGACCCCCGAACGCTGGGCGGCTCATTTCGGTCAATTTTGTGCAAGCAACTTTGAGTAAATTTCCTGCCTAGGAAAAATTGCCCAGCATGCATGTCCAATTTTTCCCTGTGTATGTGCTCACTTGTGGAGCTCATAACTCTGAGCGATTGTTGCGTTTTGACCTAAGAATTGATTCCTTTGGGAGCCACAACCCTCAACTCACAGAATGTGATTTGTAGGATGAATCCCAAGCTGCAGAGATCTCACGGCAACGGCATTTGTAAAGCTTTTTTTGAGATCCCAAATTTCATGTGTCCACTTCAGGGACTTGGTTTGTTGGGTTCTTTGGGTCAAATTCCCTTGTTCCCTGACCCTCATTCACTGCAAGGTGTCTACCTTGGATATTTCGACTTGGTTGGGTATGCTTGATAATGTACTTGAGTCATTCGAGCCCGTCTTGCCAAGCCTATGGCATAGTGGTTTTACATGGCTCCAACCAGGTCTATACAGAGCCCTCAAAACCACCCTGTCATGTGGTCAGTTTACAGGCTAACAGTAAACAGCCTATGAGGAGTTAGACCTTGGAGTCTTCCCTTATGTTTCAATGGTGCTCTCTACTTTACGTTGAGCATTTACTTGAAGCGTACTGGTACATAGGTTCACTGTTTTGAATTTTACCAGGACTTTTGTCAAGAATTCCTAATTTCATGAGGTCACTTCAGGTCCATGGCAAAGCTAGGCCACAGGTCAGTTTTGGGCCAGCGTTTTGTTCATGGCCTACCAACAGTGTCTATGGCTCATATTTGGGTCATTGGACCCCTGGTTCATCCTTGAAGGATCGGTCCAAGTCCATATGTCACTTCAATTTTGACTTGAATCCTGTGTGTAAAACATGCTCATGGAACCCTTTTGAGGTTAGTAAAAATGACCTCAAAAAGTGTGTACTGGAGATTGCTGTCTTGCTCCAAAGCCAGGGAGAGGTAGGGTCAGCCCTTCTGGGACAATCACCCCCTCCCAGATCCTTTGTGCATGCACTTTACTGGACCTTAGGCTATCACAATGTTGGAGTTATTTGCAATCTTTTCTCCCTTGTTTTTCACTGTTGGGGAATTTCACCAAAGTGCGCAGCCCATCAGACTAGATACGATGTCGTGGTATCGTTCAGATAGACCATGATATTTTTGGATCATGTTGGTGGACTGTGGCCCTTCGGTTGTTTCCACGCCGATTCTTTCGAAAGCCCCCTACCGTGGGCAGGGAAAACTTGAATGTCAGTGACCTCTGATTTCTGGTTTTTCCTGCTTGTGTGCCCTGATGCCTGCAGTAAATCTCGAGGCCCACGTTGAGTTGTATCCTGCCCCCCCATGTGTGTCAGGGTGAGGGTCCTGGGTTCCAATAACTACCCTTGTTTTCGTATGGGACCCTGTCCAATTGCTCTGACCCCCTTTGTGCCATTTTGTCTTGTGTACATACTGTTTTTGTGGTTGCATGATGTATCTCCTTTCGTCCTTTTAGGTACGAAAGGGCTACTTTTGTGATCGCTGCGCTCACTCTGAGTTTCAGCAAGGTTCAGACTTCTTGTCCTGTGCCGTGCCTTCGCTTTTGACTCGCTCCGCTCAGGGAAACGCGCCTGTACCGGCCCCGCTTACACACCAGTGGGTCCAATAGCACCGGGAGTACTATCACAAAAGTCTCCTAAGGGCTACGCCGGAGTACCTAGCCGAGAAGTGGTGCTCACAAAGACCCCCCAACGAAGACAACTTCAGATTCAACATCTCCAGCCCGACATGCAGGAACTGGACCCGCGAACCGGGGAGCTTGTCCACTCCGTGGCAGCCCCCGCCCTCTGCATTACCGGCTCTGGGCCCCATGGGTCTGACTCAACAAGCAGCTCGGGGTCCGATGGCCGGCCGCCCCCGGCGTCCCCCGTACTCGTGGACCCAGCCCCCTACGCCTTCCCTGAGTGGGCTGAGGACCCCAAGGGTGGCCGCTGGCACTTCGCCGAGGAAATCGAGCTCAGCAACGACCTAGGCAAGCGGGCCTTTCGCATGAGGTCGGTAACCTTTGAAAACGTCAACGTGCAGCAGCAATGGCAGGAGCTCGACGCCTTGGCTGCCCACTACCGAGGCTTCGCCGCCGAATCCGCCACCGTCCAGCAGGAGACCGTGGCCTTCGTGAGCGACCTGAGTGGAGTAGTTCGCCGGCTTGCCCGGCACACTGACGCCGGGCTGACCCAGGCCTGGACCGAGGGGCACACCTTTCATCGACGGGTCCGCCACCTTGATGACCAGCTTGGCTGGCTCAGTAGATCTGGGGATGAGCTCCGGGACGAACAGCTGAGCCAACTCAGTGTCCTCACCACCCTCCAAGCGAACACCGCGGCCGCCGTCGCCGCCGCTGCAGCTGCCCCCGACCTGGCGACCAGCAAGGCGGCCATGGAGGTGGAGATCAAGGGCGCCGTGGAAGCCCAGCTGGGCCCCCTCATCCAGCGCATCAACGAGGGGGAGCAGCGAGAAGCCGAGCACCGTCGCGCTCTCCCGGGCTACGTCGACCACCTCAAGGCCACCATGGCGTCAGCCGCCGCCGCGACCGGTTCTACCGCCGGTTCTACAACGACCCCAGCGGATCCATCCATACGCCTCCTCAAGATGAAGCTGGCCACCATGGAGGCAGAGCTGCAGCAAATCCAGCTCACCATGGGGAACGAGCGGCGCGCCGGATTCGAGTTCAGGCACAGTATCCTTAATAGCATAAGCCTCATGACGACCGCGCCCCGTGACTCCGGCGCAGCCCCTCTTGGGACCCGTGCCCCCCCCCACAGATTCTGATTGCTTTGCAGATCAGGTCAGGGCCTAAGGGGAACGCCTGACCGCTTTGAAGAATCAGGTGGCAGGCTGCAATGAGCTCATAAAGGAGTTCGAGAGCCAGCTTGAGGGGCTGCAGGGTGAGGAGGGTGTTGAAGAAGGGCCCCGAGACGGTGCCTTTGCCATTCATGGGGCCCATCATCCTGTACATACTCCAGATTTCAGTGGCCATTCTGAAATGGCTTGTCAAGTTGCTGATGTACATACTCACGTGCATGCGACGCCCCGTCCCCATGTGCATGTGATCCCACAGCCGAATGTACATACACATGCGCCTTGTGCAGCCACCCATGCAGCGGAGACATCAGAATTACCAGGTTATCAACCTCCCCATGGGCCTACAGAAACGGGACCGGCAGGTTATCACCCCCCCCATGGTCCCCCAAGTGCAGAACTCAGTTTCTCTGGACCCCCCCTTGGATATGCTCATCAGCACACCCATCAGCATCATCCTCCTCGACCCCCCCCCAAGCACATCATTATTGTGCCGAGAGGCGTCACCTTCAGGGACTCCACCCTCGGCACTTTGATGCACGGGGAAATTTTGACCCCAGGGTAATCCTGAGATGGCCGGAGAATGAGGAATCTCCGAAGGTCAAACCAGT
Organism: Eutreptiella sp. 'Long Island Sound 2002'; assembly: GCA_964036045.1. Classification (NCBI taxonomy): domain Eukaryota; phylum Euglenozoa; class Euglenophyceae; order Eutreptiales; family Eutreptiaceae; genus Eutreptiella; species Eutreptiella sp. 'Long Island Sound 2002'. The sequence goes on along the minus strand of OZ038380.1, from coordinate 97,860,028 downwards.
AGGGATTCCTGTTTGGGGTATGGCCTTTGCTGAAGCTCCTGATGACCCGGCCCCGAGTCGCGTGCGAAAACCCCACTACCTTCAACCGATTCTGGGCAGCCACGGGGCCAGGAGCCTATGGGCATCAGGCCACCCCCCACCTCGACCCCACATCCCTTGGAAACCTGCAGCGGGCCAACCTCCGTCCCAAGTGGGATGGAAAGGGTGAAACCGTGCACCACTACCTCCTGAAATGGAGAAGGTGGGAACAGTCAGAGTAAGAAAAAGTCACTGCCATGTCTTTCTTGGAGGGCTTGATCAAGGCCAAGCCCCCCTTAAAACCTTTTTGTTGATGCTAAGACAAACTTAATTGTTTTTATTTCTCTTTTGTTGCCTAAAGTACACTTTCTCAAAGTAACTAGGGTTGTGACCCTAGCCCCCCATGAAGTTCACCCCTACCACTCAACTGAGCGGAGGTACCTTCCTTCATGGAGGATATACCGAAATAAAACAGGCATTTCATGCTTTAGGCCTTGGAGGTTAAGCCTAGTGGTCTCCCAACCCAAGACCCCTATACTCAATTGTTTCTACCACTTATTGTGGTCCTACATTGTAACTGTTTCTGAATTCAGTTGCTTGGCCAAGTCATTTTCTGTGTGGTCCTGACATCTATGCCCCACATTCCTAACCAGCACCATTTCACCCAAAAGGGCGCACATGAAGTGCCTAATACTATCTCTGAGGCAAGAATTAGATCAATTTTCATATAAAATCTTTTGTATAATCCATTTGTGATTGAATCTTTGTGTATAAACCTGCTTTGTCTATCTGCAGCCCTTCTGTGTTACACTGGATTCCAAAACCAATCATTGATTCGATCCACATCCTGTCCTTGCTCTACTTGCTGCTTTGGTTTGGGTTTTCAACTACAAAACCTGCAGGAATACATCAAAATATCTAGGGCATAATTCAGGGACATCTTTCTGGTAGCACAGGCAGTCCCTTGTGACCTTTTGAACCGACCCTGAGAAGAAGTGCAGCACAAAAGCTCAACAACAAGTTCATCATGTCCACGCCAAGCGTCAGGACCTGGCCAATCCGAACTGTCCACGTGCAAATGGGCAGCATGGCCCACCCAATGAGTGAACCACCTTACCGAGCTCCACATCATCTCAGTGGCGCATCTGGGTCCCAAGGAGATCCAGAACGCAGAAGGGCGGAAGAAAATAAAGGCCTTACCACCGAGGCCTTAGCAGCACACGGTGGAGACAGCTACAGTCACCTCTACAGACGTGTAGCTGCCTCAATATCCAGATCAAATTGTCCAGCTTCATCCTCAACTGCCATTAGATTCGGGCCGCGCGAGGCAGGCGACGGTGAAATGCGGAAGGGAGCGACAGGAAGGCGACCGGGTGGCGACAGGAAGACGACAGGGAGGCGACATGAAGACGACAGGAAAGCGGCAGGAAAGCGGCAGGAAAGCGACAGGAAGCGACAGGCAGGCGACAGGAAGGCGACAAGAGAGCTGCGACAGGAGGGCGACAGGAGGGCGACAGGGCGGCGACAGGGTGGCGACAGGGAGACGACAGGGAAGCGACAGGAAACAAGACATAGCGACAGGATAAGCGACAGGAAAGCGACAGGAAGACGACAGGAGGGCAACAGGGCTAGCGGCGACAGGGAAACGACAGGGAAGCGACAGAAGAAAGCGACAGGAGAGCAACAGGAGAGCGACAGGAGAGCGACAGGGGAGCAGCAGGGTGTTTTTTTGCGACAGGAAGGCGACAGGAAGGCAACAGGAAGGCGACAGGAGAGCGACAGGCTTGTGGAGGACAACAAGTGAGACAAAATAGTACATGGATTTTTATATAGGTGGATATATGTAAAGAAAATGAGAACCAATGTTTTAGATTTATTGGGATTCTTATGAAGATGTCATTTCATTGTTACATGGATAAACTTTTACCATTTGGTGAATTTTCATCTTTTATGGAATCACTACATTCAGCAGGTAGATTTCACCTGAAACTGAAAGCCAAATGATAAAGATAAAGATAAGTTTCAACTGCAAACTGTCCCGATCATGACTGGTCCCGACATCCCGAAAACAAGAACTCGTCCTGACAGCAAGAACTCACGAGAACTCAGTATAAACAATAAACAGAAAATGTGGCAAGAAGGGGACAAAAATAACACAGTCAGAAACAAATAAGAGCAAGAAAGAAAAGGTCCTTGTGTGTGTACAACTTAGCTGCTCGATCAGTGTGCCGCAGTGATAGCCGACCCATTTCTATCCCCAAGATCAGGACCTATTTTTCCTCACAGGTTTCCTTGCACTGATCTATCGCCTATCCGAGGATTCCGGAGGAGCCCGGCAACAACGCGTTCACGACCCCAGGAACAGGAACACGCAACGTCTCTGCCCTGTTTCCCAGGTCTCTCTCTGAGCTCTCCCGCACAGCACAGCACAGCACCATTCAGCACCGCACGGCACAGCACAGCACAACTCAGCACCGCACGGCACAGCACAGCACAATGCAGCACCGCACGGCACAGCACAGCACAACTCAGCACCGCACGGCACAGCACAGCACAATTTAGCACCGCACGCACGACACAGCACCTATCAGCACTGCACGGCACAGCAGCACAATTTAGCACCGCACGGCACAGCACAGCACCATTTAGCACAGTACAGCACCATTCAGCACCGCACGGCACAGCTCAGCACCATTCAGCACCGCACGGCACAGCACAGCACCAATCAGCACCGCACCGCACAGCGCAGCACAACTCAGCACCGCACGGCACAGCACAGCACAATTTAGCACCGCACGGCACAGCACAGCACAACTCAGCACTGCACGGCACAGCACAGCACAATGCAGCACCGCACGGCACAGCACAGCACAACTCAGCACCGCACGGCACAGCACAGCACAATTTAGCACCGCACGGCACGACACAGCACCAATCAGCACAGCACGGCACAGCAGCACAATTTAGCACCGCACGGCACAGCACAGCACCATTTAGCACAGTACAGCACCATTCAGCACCGCACGGCACAGCTCAGCACCATTCAGCACCGCACGGCACAGCACAGCACCAATCAGCACCGCACGGCACAGCGCAGCACAACTCAGCACCGCACGGCACAGCACAGCACAATTTAGCACCGCACGGCACAGCACAGCACAACTCAGCACCGCAAGGCACAGCAGCACAATTTAGCACCGCACGGCACAGCACAGCACCACTTAGCACAGTACAGCACCATTCAGCACCGCACGGCACGGCTCAGCACCATTCAGCACCGCACGGCACAGCACAGCACAATGTAGCACCGCACGGCACAGCACAGCACAACTGTGCACACCAGCGAGGGTACACGCGGCAAGGAGCAGACCGCTCGCCTGTTGGACAGTAACCGACCCTGCTACACGCAACCTGTTACTTTGCAGGCGCTGAGCAACCGAGCCTACAGCTGAGCGGCCATGCAAATGTGCATAGTAGATCACCAAGAGTGTTAGGAATTTAGGGTTGCCAAACAATGCAAATGATTGAACCATCGATCTGAGATTTGCATCATTGCTTTGCACACGTTTGGGGAGGTTTGCTAAGGTGAGATCTCACAATTTGGCATGAACAAAGAACAGTTTTAGTACTATCGAACTGCCTGTTTGAGGTATCTATGGCTTTTTATCGATAGGGTAACACATTGGGCGACAGGGAGGCGACAGGGAGGCGACAGGAAGGCGACAGGCAAGCGACAGAGAAGCGACAGGCAAGCGACAGGAGAGCGACAGGTTACCACGTTGGGCGACAGGGAGGCGACAGGGAGACGACAGGGAGGCGACAGGGAGGCGGCAGGAAGACGACAGGCAAGCGACAGGCAAGCGACAGGAGAGCGACAGGTCACCACGTCGGGCGACAGGGAGGCGACAGGGAGGCGACAGGGAGGCGACAGGGAGGCAGCAGGAAGACGACAGGCAAGCGACAGGAGGGCGACAGGGAGGCAACAGGAAATAGCGACAGGAGAGCGACAGGAGGGAACGACAGGAGAGCGACAGGAGAGCAACAGGAAGGCGCCAGGCAAAAAGTAGCATGGCGACAGGAAACGACAGGAAGCGACAGGATAGTGACAGGAGGGCGCCAGGAAAGCGACAGGGAAGCGACAGGAGAGCGACAGGGGAGCGACAGGACAGCGACAGGGAAGCGACAGGCAAGCGACAGGGGAGCGACAGGGGGCTGAAAGTGCCAAAACAGCGACAGGGAGGCGACAGGGAGGCGACAGGATGGCGACAGGAGGGCGAGGTGGCCCGAATCTATTGAAGGACCCGAGGAGTATGAGGAGCTGAGGAAGAAGATGGATGAGTACATCCTACATGAGGAGTACTACAAATCCATCCGTGGGGAAGATGGAGAGGAGCCATTGGCTGTACATGGATCCAGACCACGTACAGACCTAGGGTCCTACGCGCACTCTGGTCCTCCGTCCACTGCATCCCTGCCAAGACGACTAAGACCTGAGTATCCAAGACCATGTTGTCCAACCCCAAGGGCTCCCGAAGTGGGCCCGACTCGAGTCGAAGAACAACATCATCCAAGGCCAACCTACGGTGCCCTGGATCATACGGCCGTTTTGTTGGCTAACCTCCTGTCTGGATCAGAAGATCCAGATGTGACGGCCCTATCGGAGGCCATTAAGGCTAAACTGGGTATTGCAGAACCCTTACCCAAGCCAGAGTTGCCCTCTCTGTCTCCAGGACTGACTACCCTGGCCGAAGATCTCAAGAGATCAAGGGTCTCAAGGCTGTTGCCTAAGGTCACCTGCCCCAGCCCCTTTCACCCTCGTGCCAGGACAGTGCCTATGGCTGATCTACAGGACGTGCCTGTCACAGAGACTGAGAGAAGAGGCCTGTCAGCCCTGGCACCTCTTGCCGGCGTGTCGCCTTCAGGCCTAACTCCGGGGGGTGGGAAGACGGGCAGACCAATTGCCCAGGCGAACATCCAGCTGGAACTGCCGGAGTTCGACCCCAAAAATCTGCCCGAATGGGCAGAAGAATTTGCAGAGTTCCTTTTGTTGACTGGCCGATCCCATGTGGATGTGGCCACCAAATGTTCACTGCTAAAACGCTCATGCAAAAAGAAGTTTTTGCAAAAACAGGTTAAACAGATTGTGAAAACCTGTTCTACCTGGGCAGAGGTACTCCTGAGGTTGGAGAAAACATTCCCAGTCTATGAGACTGACCTCAGCGTACACACACAGATCGAGGAGCTACCTATGCTCCCTGAGTATCCATCCGCTGCGCGAAATTCTGAGTATGTGTGCGACTTGGAGTACTTGTTTTCGAGGATGAACGTGGGCTCCTACGGAGCCACTGAGCCCCACCTGTGGCTCACGAGTAAGATCCCCCAGCGTACGTGGGATAATTGCCGCTCCACCTCTGAGAGGAAGAGCAGGACCCACTCGTACGATGAACTGGTGGATCTCTTGATTGAGCTAGCTCTTGAGAGAGAGAATGACTCCCACATGGAGAAATTCCTCAAGAAGCATTTGGGACGAGGTGGTACCCCTACCCCCGAGCTTGGCGAAGGGAAGGGGCATAAAAATCCCACTAACACCAACCAGGGAGGTGGTAAAGGGAGGGGCAACCTACGTGCCATGAACGAGGTTCAACCTGATGCAGGCACACCCCCCCTGTTCTACTGCAGACCTGTCAATGACAAGGGGGGACCTTGTCATGCCTCTGACTGCGATCTCCGCAGTGGCTGTATGCTGCAGATGAAACGTCAGCAGCATACCAAAGATGGGAAAACTGTGACCCATCAAGACCATTTCAGGTGTACCATCACCTGTGGTTACTGTGGCAAACGTCGTCACTACGAGGACAAATGCCACATCAAGAAACGCGAGAGTGACAAACTCAAGCGTCAGGAGGCGGAACGCCAGAAGACCCAGACGCCCGCCAGAAATTCCCCGAATGGGGATAGAGGTGGTAAAGGAGGTGGCAAGGGGGGTGGCAAAACTGGACCCCCTAACCCCCAGAGGCGCTCATCAGCGCCCGTTGCTACACCCACTCCTGCTGCTACACCCGCTCCTGCCGCAGGTGACCCTAAGAAACGCCCCAAAGGGGATAACGCTACCCCTGAGGGGAATAATTCCAAGTAGAGGCGCTTTGCCTGGATGGCCAAGTCCCTCATGGCTGCAGGGGTGGATGTGAAGTTCCCTGATGAGGAATAGGGGGGCGGCTCCGAAGAGGAGGACTTGGTTTTCTGGATCCTCGTGAAAATCGGGGATCAGGTTTTTCGAGCGGTGCTTGATACCGGTGCAACACTTTCCATAGTGGCCCGGCGCCTGCTTAAGACTTTCAGGAAAACTAAGACCGTGGCCATAAGAGTAGGGGATGGGCGTACCATCCATTCCTTGGGGGGGGCCGATGTGACTATATGTCTGGGCAACGAAACAGTGACCCAACACTGCAGAGTGTTGGACACTGACGCCTTTGACATCGTCATTGGCACCGACTTTCTACGAAGAAACCCCCAGGTAAAAATGCTGTCCCTACAGCGTCCCTATTCTTTGCACTGCGACTTTGGCAGTGGGCTATTCTCCGTTCCTTTGGAGCTGTCAGGACGAAAAGAGTCTGGGCTGCGCTACGCAGCCAAGACGAACTATCGTACTGAAAACTACCAACTGGCCCGTCACGTTCTTGAAAATGGACTGGCGGCCCTTCATGTAAACCTGGATGAGATCCAGGTGGAATTGTTTGCGAGCCAACAACAGCACATCATGTAGTTGTACTGCTCGAAACAACTGAACAATGCTTTCCGTTTCTTCTGGAAAGCAATGGGCCTAGCGTATGCTAACCCTCCCTTCTCCCTGCTCGCGAAGGTCCTAACCAAAATCGCTTATGAGGGAGGAAGGGTTGTTATCTGCACCCCTGACTAGGGTTGCTCTGGTGAACATGCTTACTGGCGCCGTATGCTAGATCGAATGACCGTGGGAAGAGTGCAACTCCCCGACGGCCCCTGAGTGGGCCATTTTCCTGTCCATCGTCGATGGATCTCTCAATCCTGTACCCCTGTGTGACCTAGACCAGGTGCTACTAAAAGAGGTCATGGCCGAAAATCGTGGTCTGACCCTTTATGATCTCAAAAATCGATCTCCTGAGCACCTATCTGTGACACTTACAGGGTGTGAGTCTCCTGATGACTATCTGGAACCTGCAGCTGTAAACGAGGATGCTGACGACCAACTGTCTGAGATCGCCAGCACTATTCCCTCTGTTGATCCCAGCTGTGTTGACCTAAAACATAGTGCCTTCCTAGCCCAGCTGTTGCTAGAGGAGGTAGATCTAGAGTCAACCTCTGAACCCGCTTCCCCTGTTGGGGAGCCAGTGCTACAGATGCAGCCTGTGCACACAGGTGAACCCGTGGCCCGGAGTGCTGATGCTCTGGCACGGCCTGCTGCTAATAACATGCCATTGTCTGAGCATGACACTCAAGAACTCAAGCGGCTGTTGTACCTGAAGGCCGAAGGTATTGAGCGCCAAGAGCGGCTGCAATACCTCAGACAGACCTGGAAATACTCCATCTGGTCTGGGGAGGACGATGAGTCCTATACTCTGCCTGATCCTGAGATACCTCTAGTGTATTCTCTACACTATGGGCAGCAATGTCCCCCTGAGTGGGACGATGGTACTGTGCCTGCCAAAACTGCTGATCGGCAGAAAAAGAAAGAACATGGAAAAAGCAACCTCCATGCTGAGGTGGATTTCCTTCAGAAACTCGAGAGTCTTAACCTTGACCCCCGCCTGAAGAAACTGCTGATAACCTATGAGGAGGTGTTCGGCGCCTTGCCGCCTCCTCTTTCTTGTAAAAAACTGGTCCAGATGGACCTGAAATTGAAACCAGAATTTGAAAAGACGCGAGTGAGGCGTCGTCCCTATCCCGCTCCACAGGAACAGGTTGAAGAAATCGAGCGCCAGATCCGAGAATGCATTGATGCTGGCCTCGTTGAAGAGTATAAACACAGGGACTATCCCCATCACTGCAGTCCCTGTTTCCTTGTTGCTAAACCAGGGTCGACTGCCCTACGTCTTGTTGTAGACTATGGTGAGGTCAACAAGAAAACCCAGAACCAGTCAGGGAGTATTCCTAACATGGAAAACACCCTGGAGCCTATTGCCAAATGCAGGTATAAGACCAAAATGGACAAACGCTCTGGTTTCTGGCAGGTGGACCTAACCGCCGCAGCTCAGGAGCTGTTGCCCTTTATAACCCCTAAGGGTCGTGTCTTCAAGTGGAAGGTTATGCCTTTCGGGGTGGCTAATGCCCCAGCGCTCTTCCAGGAGCTTATGAACAAAATTTTGTACATACTGAGGCACAGGCCTCTAGTACAGGAGTTGATTTCTCGGGATGCAGAAATGGAGGCTCACATCGACGACGTGAGTTTGGGTACTAATACCAAAGAGGACCACGTCCTTCTCCTCCGTGAATTTTTCATTGTCTGTCAAGAAAACCATCTCCGGATCAAACTCGAAAAATGTGAGTTTATGAAAGAGGAGATGGAGTATTTGGGTTTCGACGTGCGGTATGGCTGGTGGAAACCAGCCGCGTCTAAGATGCACCCCCTACAGGACATGCAGATTCGCGATGACCCTAAGAAGGGTCTACACGATGTGAGGAGTTTTGTGGGCGCCTGTAATTTCTATCGGCGTCACATCCACAATTTTACTTACTGCTCTGCACCACTCACTGACCTGATCAAGAAAACTACTCCCTGGAGGTGGACCTCCAGAGGGGAAGAGTGTTTCCAGGATTTGAAGAAGAAGATTGCCTCCTCCAACTGCCTGGGAGTGCCCCGCCCAGAGGCCGAGATAGTCCTGATCACTGATGCCAGTGATGTAGGGGGGGGTGGTACGATCTACCAATGGCAGGAGCTTAACCCCGCTGAACTAACCCACTGCCATTATCGTACTACTGGACTGAACCGTGATGGTTCGTTGAAACATGACTATCCTACCAGTGAGTGGCGACTGGTACCACTAGGACACTGGAACTGGAAATGGAACCAAGCGCGTTCCAGCTACAGCACCTATGACCAGGAACTCCTGGCCGGTATGTTGGTGCTATCGCCACAATCCCGACTCCTGGGATCTAACCCTATTGTCTGGCTGTGTGACCAGGAGCGTGTGAAGTCTTTTCAGAAGGGCCCACCACCAGAAAAAGCAAAGCTAAAACAGTGGTGGACTTACCTGAGCCAGTTCAGGCTGACAGTGCATCATATCCCCGGGATTAAGAATGAACTGTCTGACTATATATCGCGCAACAACTTCGATGCGCTTATTGGTGAGAGCTCTGAGGCGCTCGCCAAAGAGGCTTTCCAGCGTATGGATGTCCAGCTTGACCTGTCCATGCGCACTGCTGGAATCCTGGAGGGTTGGAGTCTAACCGACTATCAGTCAGAGTATGAAGAAATTCTCCAAACCCTCAGCACTGGTCTGGAACGCCGTGTCATTGACGGGCACCAGTGGTATAAAAAAAATCAGTACCTCTTCTACGAGGACCGAATTGTTGTGCCTGAGGCACGACTGGAGGGGTGCCTACAGTGGTCCCATCTCAGTTCTGGTCACACTGGCGCTAATCGCTCAGTGGACTTCTTCCGTGACTGTTTCTACTCTAGTCTAACCCTGACTGAATTGAGGTCGCGTATGCAGACCATTGTGGATGCTTGTGGCTGTCATGCCAGCAAGCAGAGCGACGGTAGGGATAGGGGCCTGATCTCCAGCTTACCCATACCCTATTGTGCTAACTCTCTTCTCTACGTGGATTTCATCCACGGCCTACCACGCTTTGGCGGCTATGATAGTTGCCTCGTGGTCACATGTGGTCTATCACGCTTCACCCGTATGTTCCCTTGCAATAAGAAAATCATAGGTGAGCAGACTGTGAAAATGTTGGTCGAACAATTGTTCGAACCCTATGAGGCACCTAGGCAGGTGCACTCTGATGAAGATGTACGCATCCGCAGTGACACTGGGTGGTACAAACGAGTGCTAAATGCCCTCAACGTGAAGGTAACCACAGGTGTGCCTTATACCCACACGTCTAACCCTCTCTGTGAGAGACAGAACCGTGTGGTGGAGCAAAACTTAAGAATCCTGATGAAACAGGAGCGCACCAAGGACTGGGTACGCCTAGTGCCCTGGGCAGTGCTGTCCATGAACTCACAGCGGAGCTCTTCTACGGGTGTCACCCCCCACGAACTGTTCCATGGAGGACGACCTGCTTGGTTCTTCAAACCCCCCTTTCCTGAGGACTTCACGAGCCCTGTGGGAGATTGGCTGGAACACAAGCAGTCTCCGGCTAACCAGGCTGGTACCAACCTGAGGCACATTCGTGACCGTGAACAGAGCCGACGGAACCGCCTACGGCGACCTGCCAGCTTCAAGCTTGGTGACCTTGTTTTGGTACACCATTCACGCCTACCCTCCTGGCCACGTAACTGCCTGCAGGATTCTTACTTTGGACCCTATCGTATCATCAGGATAGATGGATCCAGGATCCATGTCAGGTGCAGTCCACGTCTAGGTGGTGAACTGCTGTGTGCACCTAAGCAGTTGAGGCACTATCACTCCCCTGACGACTTGTCTTGGGATGAGTGGCGCCTCAGCGACAGTGAGATTGAACGTATAGACCTAGAGAACGCTGCCAGTCCAGAGGAGGTAGACGAACTCGAAGAGATGACTGCCGATGAGATGGCAGTCGATGGTTACTACGTGGTTGCAGGTATTGCTCGCCACGAGTATAAACAGGGCTGGAAATTCCTTACCCTGTCAGATGGCTATGGGTTGTCTGAGGCGACCTGGGAACCTATGTCAGCCTTCATACAACCAGATGGGAGTATCAACCCCATCTTCCGCACTTACCTCGTTGACAACAACGAGGGGCAGCTCCTAACCCGTGCTGAGACTATGTCCCAGCGTAAGAAGCGAAACTAATCTCCCTGTGTCAGTCTGTGCCCTGCAGACCCATGCCTATGGTTTCCAGCGTGAGCCAGGTGGCCGCTTATCATGATTGCAGGCACCCAGCGAGTGTGTGCCTTGTTGACCATGTGTTGCATGGGTACTGCCCTAATGTAATGACCTTGGAGAGCCAACGAAGAACGGTGGCTTACTACACCAGGGGGGGAATGACAAGCAAGGTGTTATGAGGCAAGGTGTGTCTTCCCTCCTTGGGGACAAGCGAGCCCACAGTTAGGACCCCTGACTGGTCCAGACCCATTGGGTTCTACCCTTCCTTACAGGGTTTACCATACCCCTAAGTGTGCTACGTATGTCTGTATGTGTCTCACTTCTCTCCCCAGCGTGGCTCCCGGAGACCGGGCTTCGCTGACGTCGGACCGAAGGCCCTAATCAGGTACTGTTGCCACTCCTATGGCGCCCAATTTCCGTGCTGGCGCCTATCCTTGGGGTAGGACGGCAAAAGCCCTACCTACTAGAGGGGAGGGGTGGCCAAGTGTTCTAAGGGCATACAAAACGCCCATTTTTGCTACAGGCCAAAAGCTAACGCACTCCCCTGCCCACGAGGAAAAGCACGCGGGACAGGAGACACCACTACACTACACTCACTAACGTCAGCACCGGCCTTCGAAGGAAGGGTGAGCACTCATCACTTGCACTCCACTCCTGCCAGGCCTGCTGACCCTAACCCCTACACACGCTACTTGGGGCTGCTGTCGAGGTAGTCTCGGGCCCTAATGGCCCTCCTGTGAAGAAGACAAGAGAACACAGCGCTGCTAAGCAACTGTGGCCTAACAGGGGACGCCACAACGCGTTTCCCCTGCTAGGGCTTGGAGGGAAGGGGTGCTCTCGTTGCGTGCACAGCGCAGATGTCGTTGAAGTCGAACTGCCCTCGCCAGTCCTGGCTGGGGCACAGTCATTTGATTTGTGATCAGCGCCCCTATTTTGCTGGGGCACAAAAATGGATAGCCGCCGAAGGCAGCTGCTGCGTGCACCAATCACCCTTAACCTCTCCCACCTGTACAACAGAGGCAAATGAAGGGGTGTTTGCGGCGGAGGAACCAAGCCACACTCCAGGTATTATACCCTTCCCAGTGTGACCTATAATACACTGTCCGCAAACACGCTGACGGATCAGCTCCCCTGTCAAGCAAGCAAGCTTCAAGAGACTCCTCTGGTTCTCTTGAAGAACGTACCGAGGAGCCTCTGGGTAACCTAACAAGGTTTACCGTGCGCAATTCGCGTGGCCTACCCTTTAATTCATCATGTGCACGCAGGGAAGGGAGGCTGAACAACTGACTCAACGAGGAGGTGAGCTCCTCCTGGGCTAACCTGCCTTACTCACCATGCATCGTGTGAATGCCGAATTCAAACGAACACAAAACAAGCCTGAGCGTTTTAAGCAACCCTACTTTAACGCCACGGCCACACACGAAAAAACGCTTTCTTTACCTACCTGTGAAGAAGAAAACAAGGGTGAATTTGGGGTCAGGGAAAGCGTCACAGCGTGTGAATGCCTTGATTGGGCACATGCATCGCGAGCACAGCGCACATTCTAACCCTACGTGCGCGCTGCGCGCTCCATTCGCATCGCATACCTTTCATTCCTGTTTTTACCTGTGCAGAGCACGAGAGAGGAGCACCCGACCCCCCAACGAGCACAGCGTTCACAACCCTAAAGTTTCAACGAAACAATCAACACGAACGCAATGCGTGAGTGTGAGGTGACACTGAGATACCTCAGAGATGGGTTTTTGACCAGCTCTGTGGTGTGGGCTGAATTTGAATACTTGACTCTGAAGTTTATAAAAATTTTGATGCAAATGTGCAAAAATTTCCTTTAGAACTTTAAAAACTACGGCTCATACCTTCTTTTCCAAAAGCCGTTTACGCTTGCGCAACCCTTTTCTTGGAGTCCGCTTCCTTTGCGCTTGTCTGCGACTTTGAGTTATGTGTAAAAATGACGATTTCCCGTGTGGTTTCGTCGATTTTTAACGATTTCACTTGCTAAATCGCAACCCCTTCCGCTAAACCGCAGGAATCACTCCCTGCTGGTTACATTTTCTTTTTTTTCCAGCTCCTGGAGGTTTGTATCCTCCATTGGGAGTATTGCTCCGCCCTGGCCCTTGGTCAGGACGTATACTAAACCGCTGTTTATACAGCGATAGCCGTTCGCATTAGAGCGTTCGACTGTACCCTAGTGGGCAAGCATATGTGGTCTAGGGAGGGAGTCCTGGGTTCAAAACCCACTACCCCCAAACTTTTTCCAAAAGTTTTCGTCGCACGACGGCGACTTTTGAGGAATGCCCCATCGAAGGGACATCATTCACGGTACATTACACTGTTTTTCAAGGGTACCTACAGTGTGATAGGCTTCTATGAAGTGATGAGGATGTTTTTGGTAAGTTTAATGCATTTTCTGGGGTAATTTTGGGAATATTTGAGCCTTTTTTCTTGGTCCTACTAGCTTAGCTAACTAGTACTCCAGGGGGGGGTAAGAAAAAGTCACTGTCATGTCTTTCTTGGAGGGCTTGATCCAGGCCAAGCCCCCCTCAAAACCTTTTTGTTGATGCTAAGACAAACCTAAGTGTTTTTATCTCTCTTTTGTTGCCTAGAGTACACCTTCTCAAAGTAACTAGGGTTGTGACCCTAGCCCCCCATGAAGTTCACCCCTACCACTCAACTGAGCGGAGGTACCTTCCTTCATGGAGGATATACCGAAAAAAAACAGGCATTTCATGCTTTAGGCCTTGGAGGTTAAGCCTAGTGGTCTCCAACCCCAAGACCCCTATACTCAATTGTTTCTACCACTTATTGTGGTCCTGCATTGTAACTGTTTCTGAATTCAGTTGCTTGGCCAAGCCATTTTCTGTGTGGTCCTGACATCTATGCCCCACATTCCTAACCAGCACGATTTCACCCAAAAGAGTGCACATGAAGTGCCTAATACTATCTCTGAGGTAGGAGTCAGACCAATTTTCATATAAAATCTTTTGTATAATCCATTTGTGATTGAATCTTTGTGTATAAACCTACTTTGTCTATCTGCAGCCCTTCTGTGTTACACTGGATTCCAAAACCAATCATTGATTCGATCCACATCCTGTCCTTGCTCTACTTGCTGCTTTGGTTTGGGTTTTCAACTACAAAACCTGCAGGAATACATCAAAATATCTAGGGCATAATTGAAGGACATCTTTCTGTCAGTGGGGCGTGCCCTGGGTGAGGAGTCCCGGATTGTGGAAATCCTGGCCTCCATACCCCCGAAGATTGCCGGCCCCATTGAGGACCGCCATCACTGCCGATGCCACCCCTACAAGGAGGTAAAGGAGGAGGTGGAATGGGAGGCGGCGAATAAGACCAATGTAGATCTCTTCAGGGATACCTACAAGAGTACTGTGGTGCCAGCTCATTGTACGGCATCACAACTCAGTGGGATCTTTGAGGATTTCTGCTATTGGGGCAAGAGGGTGAGGGGAGGAGTCACCCTGGAGGACGCCAGCAAGGTCTGGCTGGACGCCCTCCGCCTGCACTCTGACTTGACCCGAAAGGTCATTGCAGAGCAAACTAAGTGCGGTCGGTCATTTGACTATGTCCGGCTGTACCTGTTTGTGCAGGTCTACTTCCTGGAGCAGGAAAAAACAGATGAGCACCTGGCTCATTTGCGGAGGCGGCACTAGGAGTTCAAGGTGAACGAGCTGCAGGAAGGCCCCCCTGACGAGGGGTATTGCACACCGCCTGCCGGGGTCCACAACCTGCTGCAGGATCCTGAGTACCCCCCCCCCCTGCACAGGGAGAGAGTGACAGCCCACCAGCATCCCCTGACGAGGAGCTCGAAATCAATATTTTTGGGCAAACCGTCACCAACACTGGACCTCCCTGTAGTTTCCGTGGCTTCAAGGGACACAAGGTGGAGACTTGCTACCACAAGCATCCCCACCTAGGACCGCCCGCAGGGGCCAAAAGGCGGGGCCTGAAAGAGGGACCCCCCTGCAAGGGCTGTGGCAGCACTTGGCACACCCCGGATCAGTGTTGGAAACTCCATCCACACTTGAAGCCTCAGCCAAAGAAAGCTGCCAAACCCCCCCCAAAGCAAAATTAGACGCGTGAGCGGACGCGACGGGACCTAGGCCCGCTCACAGGACGGCCAGGGTACCCCAGCCTGAGGGTTGACTGCCTGTGGTGTGAAAAATACGCGGTGCTCGTCGCGTTGGTACTCAAGAGGGACGAACAGGAGGTACTGAGACCGCCCCTATCAGCGGTAGTGGACTCAGCAGCCAGGAAAGGCCTGATCCTGCCAGGGACCTTCTTTTTGCAGTCCCTGGAGCCCATGTCGTCGGCTCTGGATTTTCAGTGCATCATCGGGTTGTGAAGCCCTAGGGGTCATCGGATATGAGTCGGTACCAGATCTGGTCTGTACCAAGGCTAACAGTCCAATACGGCTGATTGGGGTTGGATCCAATTCCCTGAAGGGAGGCAGCAATTGTATACATGGGACCCTGTTACTCCCCGTATCACACAAAGGGAAATACGTCCGAGCCCGATGTCCTGATGCAACTCTGTACATCGCTGACATTGGGCCCAGAGCCATGGTGGGGTATCCCTTATTGGCTCGGTATGGTTTGGCAGTCTTCCCAGGACAAGGGTCATTGATTTGTGAGGGGGATCTCAGTGGAGAGACCATCACTGCCCCGGCCTCTGAGCCCCCACCTGGGCTGGAACTGACCCACGCTGAGAGCGACAACCCGATTCAGTCGGTCGTCCCATTATACTCTGTTTCTGCGCCAACGGTCACTGAGGATGGTCCTTCAGATTTGAACCGGGACGAGGGTTCAGTGAGATCTGTGGGAGTGGGCACCGGAAGGTTAAATGCCCTAGTCGAGCCTCACACTCGGCCTTCGGTACCTTATGAAGGGGTCCACTCCTGCACGCATGGATCTGCCTTCGTCGATGGGTGCCATGTTCCTGCCTCCGCGGGATACCTCTGCGCTCCAAAAACGCACGACGCAAGTTGTGCGGGCAAGAGGGCACAGGACAGCCTGGGTACTTCTGTCCCTTGGTATGAACGGTTCAACAGTCCGTTGCCCACCATCGACACCCTGACCTATTCTGAAGTGATAGCCCCTCATGGGACAGTTGACACTACACACGCGATCTTGAACACACAATCTGTACCTGAGGAAATGATGGAGAGGCCTTCACAGGTCCTACTCTCACCGGCAGGGACCAGCTGTGGAAGCGGTCCTGATGCCCAGGTCATACCCTCGACCACCATCTCCATTAAACCTGAGTTGCAGGGCAGTTTGTTGACGCCGAGTTCAGCAGGATTACAGCCTGAGCAGGGCTTGAGAGAGGACCCATCAGCGGTCCACAAACTGACCGGGGCTGCCCTCAAGGACAGTGACCCAGAATCTCAGTCCACAGGATGGTATTACCATAAGCTAGTGTCAGTTGTACTCGCCCTGTCCGGGAGTATAGCCGCCCAGGCTGGGATTCACCAGAATTCCAGAGGGTGGATTGAAAAAGATACTCCCCCTGCTTCAGCGCCAACAAGGGGCGACCCACAGCTGGTGGACGCCCTATGCATCATGACATCCCTCTTGGCTGGCTTGTGCCATCAGGTGAAGGCTCCCCACTCCGTCCAACCAGAAAAGCATTCAGCATGGCCTGAAGTGCCAACGACTGGTGAGCCCATCAGGTCGCACCTGGGGGTCCCGGCAGCTGGTACAGACTGGGACCAGACCAAAGAGGTGATGGTCGACGAAACCCTTTTCTCTCTTTTTCCTACCCCCACTGTACTTCCTTCCCCTGATATCTGGCAAGAGCCGTCCGATCAAGGTCCTGCCGCCCGACGGGGTAGGGAGTCCATGGGACGCTGGGAATGGGCGGGTGCCCGGATGAGGCAAAGGGGAATGGGACATGTGATGGGCAGGGAGACCGAAAGCGCCAAGCAACAGCCCCATGGGATTGGGAAACCAGTCGCCATGGCGTGGTGAACCATGGGCCAACCATGGGGAACCTGACCACGGAAAGTCGGGAAAATGCCCTGAACTCCGGGACGGCCGTGAGGTGTCCGCAGGGGTGAGGGTTGACCTTGAGATCCCTGGGTCAATGGCCTGAGTACCCGTAGGTTCACGCGTGAGCGGGACCAGGGGGAACGTGGAAAGGGTCGCCCCCTGGCCTCCAGCCGTGGATGGACGACACCCAAGTGCACCCGGGAGCCGAGTGGGTACTCCAACCCGTGAGGGATGGGGAGTGGTGGAATGTGGTTGACAGAGAGAAATGCTCCGCTGTCGGCGAGGGCTATCCACAGGAAACCCGCCTGCAGGCGCCCAATAGGCTGTGCTAGGGGGAGAAGGCCAGGGGATCCTTCAAAGGGTGACCGGAAGGAGCTGAAACCGTGACGGCAGCGACTGAAGGGAGCCTACCGCCGGTCATGCCCCAAGGGAACCTGGTTGAAGTCCTCGGCCGTGAGGTGAGACAGGGGTCGCCAGGGGAACTGATGGTGGAGAGCTCTCCTTTCCTGCCAGAGGCGGCCGCCATGTAAAACAAACAAGGAGATGTCAGATGAGGCTGCGGACGCGGCCGCCCTTACTTACTTACTTACTTACTGCCAACGACTGGTGAGCCCATCGGGTTGCACCTGAGGGTCCCGGCAGCTGGTACAGACTGGGACCAGACCAAAGAGGCGATGGTTGACGAAACCCTTTCCTCTCTTTTTCCTACCCCCACTGTACTTCCTTCCCCTGATATCCGGCAAGAGCCGTCCGATCAAGGTCCTGCCGCCCAGTTGCAAGTCTCTGGGGACTTGACCAAGATGATCGCGGTCTTCGCCCAGG
Source organism: Eutreptiella sp. 'Long Island Sound 2002' (assembly GCA_964036045.1). Taxonomy (NCBI): domain Eukaryota; phylum Euglenozoa; class Euglenophyceae; order Eutreptiales; family Eutreptiaceae; genus Eutreptiella; species Eutreptiella sp. 'Long Island Sound 2002'. Next base: position 97,842,180 of record OZ038380.1, on the reverse strand, counting down.
ATTGGCTGGACATCGGCGACCGGGAACTCTCAGGAGTCCGGTCCATTGATGCTCACGATCAGGATTTCAAATCCTGTTCGGGTGATGAAGGTTCCTTGGGTTTTGATCCGCCCGATGAGTTCATGGGCCGGTTTGGATACTCACGGGACCACAGGGGTGTGGAGTTTGGTGCCATGAACATCAGTGTCATGGACCTGCAGGACCCACAGGATAAAGCCTTCATGGCAAGTCCAGCCCCCAACGGGGTTTTTCAGGAGATCCTGACGATACCACCCCAACAGTCCGCTGGGATACCGCGGAAACTGAGGCGGCCAGGCGTATTCAAGAATGAAAGATACGACCTGCGCCCGCTATGGCGCGAAACGTTGTGTGAATGGGGGTGAAGAGCTTTGGAGACTACCGAGCCTCTCCAGCCCACACTCAGCCCCTTTGACCGCCTCGGGACTGTGAGTGGAGTGCGTGAGAAGGGTCGACAGTGGCGTGAGTGGGGTCAGGGACGTGGGGGAAGAAGAGTGAAGAAGCAAAATTGGACTGGACTCTCAACCCCCCCGTAAGACCAAGAAGGCACCAAAAGGGTATATGTGCCCTTGGGGAGGGGAGCATCATACTTTTTTTTTGTTCCCGCAAGCTCGTGAGCTGCCGGAAACGGTGCAAAAGGTCATATGGAAAGGGGGCAAGGGGGTTATAGTGGTACCAGTCCGAAAGAGAGAGAGGTGGTTTTGGAGTTTAGGGGAGATTGCAGTGGATCGGTGGGACATACCGAAAGGGGGAATATTTTTTGGGATGGGAAGGGTAAACTGCTCTCTCAGGAGGGTCACCTGTAGTACCCGGCTGTACCTTTCGATGCACTTAGTATTGAGCAAGAGGGACTGAACCAGACCAGCTGGAAACAGCCCTTCGGTGATCCTGACCTCAAAGAGGTCCTCCATCAGGGAGCCTGGCGTCCTGAGGCTACCACTGCAGCCCCGGGCCTCGGCAAGAGACCCGTGGGCATGAAGCGCCGGAACTGGAATGTCCTGGCACTGAAGAGGGCAAAGGAAGGGTATGGCCCCCCTGACTCGCCCGACATTGATTTGATTTCTCCTGCATTCCACAAGCACAGCTCACAGGACGACAGAAATCACCCCAATCGGCGATCGGAAGTGGGGTCATCGTCCCGGGACAACCCTGCTGCCGCCAAACTCACCCTGAATCACCTCCAGAAGGTAGAGGCCTCCATCTCCAGCCAGAAAGTGGTAGATTGGATGATTGACCCCGTTGGCACTGAGACTGCCAATTGGGTCGATCACAGGACCCCCCCCCAGCAACTCTTCGACTCAAGAACTTGGTCAGTGCGCTCCGTCCTAGAGGCCAATGCCAAGGAGTTCTCAGACCCCCATCTTCAGAAGATGGTGGAGTCGTACCGCAAAAAGCTCCTTGATGAATGCAAGGACACAGTTTTCAACTCAGAGAGGAATAACTTTGGAGGAGACCAAGGCCGTTGCCAACAAGAGGGGACCTGATGGGTGGGTCAAGCTGGAGCTGAAAGAGGGTTCAAAACCTGTGGCCTTCAGCCCCATCCGAGCAGTAGGTCTGCGGGAAGAGGCGCTGAAAGAAAAGGTCCAAGGTTTTGAGAAAAGAGGGTGGATTGAGGGATCCAAAAGCCTTTGGGTGGCACGTGGGTTTTTGGTGCCGAAACCTGGGGTAAACAAGTGGAGGTTGGTGATTGATTATCGGTACTTGAATTCATGTCTCGAGGGACATGACTTCCCCCTACCGCTGATTGAGGACCTCCTCAAGCGACAGCATGGGAACCATCTCTGGACCATCCTCGACCTTGAGGATGGGTTCCACCAGATGCCCCTCACGGAGGAAAGTCGTACGCTGACGGCTTTCTGTACCCCGTGGGGAGTGTATCAGTGGTACATCCTGCCCATGGGGGTGAAAGTGGGACCACAGGTCTACCGGAAAACGGTCACCCACTGCATTAGGCACCTGCCTGCCTCGGTAAGGGCCTATATTGATGATCTGCTTGTGGGTACGCCCCCCTCCAAGGCTTCCAGGGGTAAGGGTAAGCTCTTGGACAGTTGTGCCCCCGATGAAGAGGCCATAACTGAGCATTATGAGTTGATCCTGAAACCCTTTCGATGCCTGGCCCACCACCATCTCCAAGTGAAGGAGGAAAAGTGCCAGCTTTTCTGTCAAAGGGTCAAATATTGTGGTCACATCCTGCACCAGGGACAGAGATCCCCTGCCCCCGAGAAAGTGGCTGCAGTTTGTGACTGGACTGAGGCCATTGAATTCACCATCATTCGTACTCCCAAGCAGATGAAGGGATTTCTCGGAGTATGTAATTGGTATTCCATTTACATACCCCAAAATGCCTCCCTGGCTGCGTCCCTGATGGACAGCTTGAAAGGAAAGTATGAGAGAGCGCCTGAGGGAGGCAAATGCAACGTCCCCAAGGACCGCAACTTCATTGAATGGACTGAGACCATGAGGCAGAGTTTTGCCAAAATCAAGGAGGAACTGTGCGAGAAGTGTGCATTGTATATCCCCAATGACACGGGTGAATATGCGATTCACACTGATGCCTCGGATTCTGACATAGGCGGTGTGTTGGAGCAGCAATTGCCTGATGGTAGCTGGGTTCCTTGCGCCTTGTACTCAAAAAAAACGAAGGCCAAATCCGGTATGGTCCTGAGGGCGAAGCCCTGGGCTTTACCAGACGAAGAGCGTGGTTTGTGCGAGAAAAGGTGACCTACGCACTGGTGTCCTGCCTCCTCAAGTTCAAGAGCTGGATATCAGGGCATACGGTCACTGTTTTCACGGACCACAGGTCCCTCGAGTCATGGTACAAGGAGGATCTCTGTACCATGGCTGGGCCCCTGGGTCATCGCGGCCGTTGGCATGAGTTCCTTTCCCGGTACAACATTGTTGTCTTATACAAGCCGGGTAAAGACAATGATGTCGCGGACGGGATGAGCTGGTGGGCCTACCCTGCGGGGCTGGCGGATGACACCAACTTCCACCGCAAGGGGTATGAGGACTGGGAAGCCCAAGAAAAGTCCCGAAATGATGCCCTCATTGATCGGCTGTCCATATCTCGCGAAGGGAGTGAGTCTGGACCCCCGTGCAGCCATACGGCCAAGTGCCATGGTCACTGCAGCGGGAACAGCAATCTGCGCGCGGCCAGCCACTACCCCTGCTTTCATTATGAGTGCGACAGCCTGGAAACGGCCGCTCGGGACAAGCTGGATGCCCAGAGGGCAGCTGATGCCCTGCTCTTTCCGAAATACAGGTCCCAGGTGACTCCGGACCCCCTTCCTGCTGATCGGCCACTCACTGCGGACCCCCCTCGGTGTCCTGATTGCCTGAATCACCATAAGATTAACACGTGTGGTGTCCTGAATCTCCTTCACAGTGATCCTGATGATCCTGACTGTGGTTCTGAGGCTCAAGAGTCCGTGGGTCCTGAGTTCTTTGAGGATTCGGACGTGCATGGTATGGCCCATGTGATGAGGGAGTCTCCTCATGCTCCCCACGCCCTGATTGCTTCTGTCACATCGGTCAATGTGCCCCCACCGTGTAGTCTTCTGTATGAGGATTGGGAACCATACTACGCTGAGGACCCCAACCTGAAAGTCCTGCTTGACTGGGGTATCAGGAAAACCATCGAGTATGGCATCTACAGTTGGCATGAACCACAATGGGGACACCCGAATAACAGGTTGGATAGTAGGGCAGTGGTTCCTGTGGCCACCCTGAGCAAGGTGATAGAAGCAGTGCACTAATGAAGGTCCCTACCAGGACCGGCCCCTGCTGTACCCCTTCCACCATTTCCTGTCACTTCTATGGTCTTGCCTCTCACCAGGTTCTGCATGATCCTGCCTTATCCTGCACAATTTCGCACAAAAAATAGTAAAATATGGCTCCTTCACACAAATCCTGATCCCTTGCAATAACCAACTCCCAGGTACAATAGCTCCAATCCAAATAATCCACACTGCGGGCTTCCAAGGGTGTTTGAGGTCCCGCGTTGACACCCAACAACTCCTTTCAACACGCCGGTGGTCTCACGGTGCACACGGAGACACGGGCGTTGGGCATGTACATAGAATTGCACCAATAGAATAATGGAAAACAAAGCCCTGAAATTGGCATATGAACACAAATCAAGCAAAATTGAGGAAAAATGGAAACATATACAATCACAGCCATAGACCCCTCATTCCCTGGACTCAGGACCTTCCCTTGACTCGCCAACAGGATGCCCTGAACCAAGTCAAATAAGATGGCTAAATGCCATGTGTCAAAAGTCACTACACAAACCCCAAAAATGTGTTCACTCCCAAGCCTCTAAATCCTAGCCCAATAAGGGGGGTGGCGTGTCATGGCCTAGAGTGGCACTCAGGACCATGCCCTACCCTGACAGAACCTTGGTTGGACTTGGAATTGATAGGGCTTGGAGAATTGCCCCATGAAGATGACCTCACCACATAGAAAAATTAGGCAAATGACACCATAATGCCCAAAATTCAATTATATACTCAAAAATGCATACGGCAAATATTCAAATGCTCCATGCATGTGTCAAACCGGAAGGTAATGTACAAGGGTGATATAGACCAAAGGTCGATGCCCAAGAATTCCCCAACATTGGCACCAAAACCTCTCCGGATATACACATGCCATGCTTCACAAGTCAACTCACGAGTTGGAGACCTAATTTTGTGAGGCCTCGTGTGCCACGCCAAAGTGACCACGTTAGTCAGCATATGGTGAGGTGCAACACCGAAGCATATGCCAACATGTAAGCAACACACCATAGTTCACAGATCTCCAGGCACCTTACTGTTAGCTGACCAGTTGAGCACATAAAATACAAAAATGAGCATAAAATGAGGTCAAAAACATGCAAATGTGCTAAATTCAAAGTAATCACAATAGTATATAACTTCGCTCACCCATGGTATCAACCCATGGTTCAAAACACAATTGCTTGGGACCCTTTGCAAACAATTCCCCCACTTGGATCCCCACATGGACGCATCAGGACACCTTCGAACCTCCTCACAACACGCACCATAAAAATGGGAAAATTGATAGTGGCACTTCTGGGTCGCTTCGTAAGCCCTCCCACGTGCACTATATGTGCATCAGACTCAGTCTAGCGCTATGGAGCTCACCATTCGGACATGGGCGAGGCCCTTGCCACGTATGACTCCACATATCTTCCTACAAACGGAGATATATAACATTGGCGTGAGCATAGCGAAGCACATACCATCCATATAACACATACCCTTAAAGGTGGCTCCCACCATGGTATGCCATGCCCCTCCATGGACATAACTTCACGTTGAAAATACGTAGGAACCCAAGGAAAGTTTCTATGCAACACCAACACTCATGCGGTACACTCAAAAGTTGCATTAAAATATTCGGTTGCATGGTCCAAAAGTTATATATCACTTTCTACCCTCTTGACCGTTATCCCTTGCTACACCAGGCATGTGTACACTCCAAGGGCGTTCGATGCTATTCTCTTTTCAGCTGAGACCTAGGCGATTCCAGCCCATATCTCAAAATTGGAACTCCTCGCAGTGAGCCGGAGATATGATGTTACAAAGTGGCCTCACGAATCAATTTGGTTTCGCCTATATCTCCAAGAAAAATGAAGGAGACAACAAAAGAAAGGTTGATTCGTGATCAGGTAAAAATGTAGGACCACTCGAAATTCATCATATCCAGTGCGGCGACCTCGAAATCGAAAATCCGATTCTGAATGTCTGAAAAAATCGGATTAATTTTGCGAGTGTATAACATGAAAATTGCGGAAGCAACGAACCCTTTTGTGATGAAATCTGTCGCTTCATCGGGGTTTCCGCTAAAATATCTGGAAAAAACAGTTAACCAATCGGTTACCGCAAAATCGCGAACCAACTGACAGTCGCCGATACATTGACCATCAGAACGGATAGCTGAAAAATTACGGAAACATTATGATAAAAAAGCCCTGTTGATTCCTGATATTTTGATACATAAATCTCAGCCGGCGGCCCCTCGGTATTGAATATGGCCGCTCATAGCTGGAATGGCCAAACCTATCACACTATCACATCGGGTCAGGTGAGATAGATGGGAGAGTATGATATCACCCAATGGCGGCTTGCCGGCCCATAGATACACACCCCAAGTGACCCAAAAATGGCCACGGGGGTCCGAACCGGCTTCACTCCCCTTCTCAGAGCGTCGTATCCGCTCCGAAGTCATTGAAGAGAGGACAGGAGGACCCCAATGAGCTCCAACCCCCCCCCCCCATGTCCCAAGGACACATGGAGGCCCCACATACGGCGTAGGCGTCCCCCATGCCCCAAGGGAGGGGTGGGGACACTCATAATCGGTGCCCTCCGCCATATCCGGTCTCCTCTTGATCTACAACATGGACCAAGGGGATCAAAGATAGAGAAACGTCGCGATCGATCTAAATACGTATACCACAATGAAATATATATGTGGAGACCCAGTGAAGGGGGTATATGGCCAATCAATGCTCAAAAATCCCCTGATGAACGCCCTCACCCGTCTCCCAAGCACAAAAACAAACAAAAATGCCAAGGTGGATCCATCACCGTGCTGCTGCAGCCACCAAATGGACCAACACGTCCTTGACATCCAAAGAAATATTCTTCCTCCTTAGATATTCCATCGAGACCGTGGTATACCTCGGCACAAAACTGCTCAAAGGGTCCCACAAATCTCTGGTTGCGGCAAATCCCTTCCAACGGACTTTATATAGCCTCCTCCCAGGCGTTCCGGGTCCGGCTTGTCCGTCAGGATCCTCTCGGCGGTGAAGTCGTCGTCCTCACCCTCGTCATCCCAGTCCACATCGCCGGCTGTGAACTCGAAGGTGACGGGACGTCTGCTGGGGTCTGGTGCTCGGGGAAGAAGCTGCGTATGGTTGCGGTCCAGGATCTTGTTATCCCCCACACGAACCGCATACACATCCTGCCCGACCTTCCGAACGATTACCCCCGGCACATACCAAGACGCCTGCCAATGCCTGGACAGGACATCCTTGTGGTGCCGCTCCACCCATACGGTGTCTCTGAGAGCATATTTCTGGTGCTTTCCCTGCTTGAAGTACATGGCCCTCTTCTCATGCTTGGCCTGAAGTGCTTTGCACACCTTGGCCGCTGTGTCGTCCGCCTCAGCAATCATAGCACTCGCATCCCGGGCCACTTTCCCATGGTTCAACCACGGGAGAGTGCGTGACACTCGATCCTGTAGGAACAGGATACGATGGGGCGACAGTCCAGTGGACCCCGGAAGGTCGTGGTACGCCTCGAGTACTCTCCACAGCGAATTGTACCAATTCTGGCCCGGTTCGTCAATGTGCAGCTGGCGGAACGTTTCGAACATCTGCTGCCCGGCCACCTCAGTCCGGCTATTTGACCAGCTGTGGCACGCCACAGTCTTGGCGTGCCGAATACCCATGTGCTTGCACATCATCTTGAACCACGTCCCCACAAATTGACTGCCCCGATCGCTGCAGATGACAGCTGGGACATCAAAAATCATCAGCCAATGCGTGATCATGGCATTAGCGACGGTCTTGGCCTGCAGACCCACTCCATGCTTGTCCTTCTTGTCCTTTTTCTTGGACTTCTTGCCTGGGACCGCCACGATATACCCGCTGTGCCTATCCACCGCCAGGATGACACAGTCGTAGGTCTCTCTTTCCACGGTGACCTCAGGCATGGCGAATACATCCATGGCCACTGAGCGCATAGGGGCCTCCGGTATAGCCGTATACACCGGGTTGCCCGCTGTCGAATGGTTGGGGCTTTTCGTGGCCCGACACACGGCGCAGTCGCTGCAGTACTTGTCGGGGATGGCGTAGTACCCCGGTTGGAACTTGAAGCGCCACTCCAGGTCCTGCTGCATCTTGTCCCGACCAGGATGCATGAGCTGGGCGTTATGCCAGTGGTCAATGAGCTCCTCCATTCAGTTCTCAGGGACCAATAGCTTGTCCTTGAGGAATAGTTTATCCCCATCCTCGGTCAAGCCCTCAGGCCATTCGTCGTCCGACGGGGCGCTCATGGCATTCCAGTACCTACTCCAGTGGTCGGATGCCGCATAGTCATCCGACCAAGGCTCTGTGAGCACCGACCTGACTAGCTCTACGGGGGCCACCATCCATTGCTCGAGGGTTTCCTCTCGAATAGCTTGGACTCGGGCGCCCCGGAACTTGGCCAGGTCTGTACGGTTTGCCATCACCACAAAGCACTTGACCCCCTCTTGCTCCATGGCCTTCTCCATCGCGATGATGCGCTTGGCCTCCTTGGTCTCCTCGGCGTCCCAATGGCTGGAGATGTCCATCCATGCCTTGCCCATGGGGTAGGCCGATCGACTGAGGCAATCTGCCACAGTGTTCTCCTTCCCCGGGACATATACGACACTGAGGTCGAACTTGGCAAACGTCTCATGCCATCGGGCCCTCCTTGCCGCCGGTCCTGAGGGGGTGTCGACGTGCTCCTTGTGCCAGCTCTGTAAGGACTGATGGTCCGTGCAAACCACCACCGGTTGTAATCCGATGTAGCCAGACCACTTCCTGAGCGCACAAACAATGTCGTACGTCTCCTTCTCCCTCGCGGTCCAGGTTCGACTTTGGCCCTCCGCCAGGATCCGGCTCCAAAACGCCACGGGTACGTGCGACCCGTCGTCCCGGACCTGCTCGAGGACTGCCCCTACAGCATAGTCCGAGGCGTCCGTCCGTAGCACGAATCCCTTGTCTGGGTCCACCAGGAATAGCCCGAGCTGCCCCAGGAGTCGCTCCTTCAGGCGGCTGAACGCATGTTCGGCCTCAGGGGTCCAGGCAAGCTTCTTTTTGCTCCCCTTCTGACCATTGAACTTGCCCAACTGCAGCATCTTGTGCAGTGGCCCCGATAGTTCCGCATACATCCGGACATAGCCCGAATAGTAATTGCAGAACCCCATGAAGGATCGGATTTTGCTGATGGTCTGGGGCTTCTCACAGTGGTGCAGGGACGCCAGCTTCCCAGGCATGGGACGGCGTTGCCCGTGACGGACCACGTGACCCGCGAACTCCACTTCCCTCACGAAGAGTGAGGCTTTGGTGGGCTTGCACACCATGTTGTGCTTGTCCAGCTCGCTGAGCACTCGGCGCAGATCCTTCTCATGCGCTTCGATGAGCTCGTCCTCAGTCATGTTTTCCCTGCCGGACCCGATGATGATGTCATCCACAAAGGGGTCGGCACAGTCCTGGACAGGACCGAGTAGGTCCTCCATCATGCGCTGGAAAGCGGCGATGCCATTCTTGGCGCCCATAGGCACCACGTTCCACTGCATGGGCCCCAGCGGCGTCGACATCGCTGTGCAGGGCCTGGAGTCCGGGTGTAGTGGCATCTGGTGATAGCCGTGTTTCAGGTCTAACACCGTGAAGATCCGTTTTTTTGTTGTTTTTCGAGGATGGTGTCGATCAGAGGGAGCGAGTACGAGTCGTGCTCGGTTTGCTCGTTCAAACCTCTGTAATCAACCACCAACCTCCACTCGCCCTTCCATTTCTTGGGCATGAGAAACGCTGCGCTGGCCCACTCACTGTTGGAGGGTTCGATCCAGCCCCGCTCAATAAACTCGGCCAACAACTTCTTCATGGCCTCGGCCCGATCGCCCTGAAGTTCGTACTCCCGATGACGATAGATCTTGGGCTTCGGCTTCAGCTTGATCCTCGCTGTGCCAAACCTCCCAAGATCTGGAGGGTTATTGTTGGCGACGCCACTGAAAAGCCGCGGATAGGCATGTATCAGCCTCTCCTTCAGCTCGGCGACCTTCGAGTTCTCCTGGGCCTCTTCAGCTGCTTGCTCCGGTATCGATACAACCGACCGCACTGCGGTACAGGCCTCTTTCGGGTCCGAGTCCGACTTCTCCTCGTCTGAAATGCTGTCTTCATCGTCGTGGGGCGCGCTTCCCACCGATAATCTTGGGAAATTTGCAGCATCGGCCTGGTTCTTGTCGCTACCGGCCCCCATTCTTGGAAAATCCCACGTCGGCGGGTCCGACCCAACTGGACCATCATATTGGTCCGCGATGTGATCCATGACCCTCGCCACGAACTCATCCTTCTCGTACTTGCCGGTGACCAACATCCTGTCATCCCACCAATGCGGAGATGTGACCATGGCCCGCCCCTTCTTGGCTGTCACACGGTCGTGCATCCCCATCCGCATGTAGTTGACGACGTGGTCGATCTCGGCGTGGGACAGGACATCCATTCCATCCATTGGCTGATCCGTCCCTTCCTTAGGCTCAAACATGACCCGCATGGGCACCGCCTCAACCCTACAGATGAATGCTTCATCACCCGTGGGCTGGGCTTGCGCCCCATCCACCAGGAAAGCCTTGGTACCCCACACTTGACCCGGGGAGGGCATTGATAAACCCTTGGCGCCGATGAACAACTCCTCCTCTGGCCCGAATGACATCTCGTTCAGGGTGATGGAATCCAGCGTCAACTTGAGACCTTCCAGCGGACATGGGGTGGATCCTATGCCGGTTATGGTCAAGATCCCCTTCGCCCTATCCGCGACGATCTTCTCCACCGTACGTCTGGTATTTTCCAGGGAGCCATGCCAATACATGGGCCACCTCTCCTTCAAACCCGAATGCCTGTGCCAGGCTCAGTCTCCTCGATGCCAATGCCTCCTACACTTCCTCAAAAGTGGAGCATCCTGGGAAGCGAAGACGTCCGTCTCCGGCTCTTCGGCTCCCAGCGTTTGAATCATCCTGGCATACACCTGCGGCGCCATTCCATACTCCGTGAGCTGAACTCGGCCGTCTCCTCTGGACTTGGCACCCACAGTTTGCACCGCTTGGACGATCCGATCCTCTTCCTCAGCATTCAATTGGGATGATTCGCATGCATAGTCCGTGGACAGCCATGTAAGGCATTCATTATCCTCCCGGACCAGCGTTGTATGATGTGAAAGGGCTCCAATGGCGTTTCCCACCATGAAGTCATACCCCATGATCATATCCCAATCTGTAATGTCGGCCACATAGAAGTTCCGGGATAGAGTGCTTCTCTTCGCCAAATCAGGGCGGTCCAATAGCTCATGCTCCCAGAAATCCATACTGATAGTGGCCTCATGGGTGCCACCACCCATAATCTCTCCATTGGCCACCTTCAGGCGTACCGGTCTACGGCTCGGCTGCAGGGATTCCTCCTTGAACAACTCTCTCCAGACCAGGCTCACCTGGGCACCCATATCCACCAAAACATCGACCACCAACTCCTCTTGTCCGCACCGTACACACACCTTCAAATGAAACTGCCGCTCGTCACCCTGCGGTGTATAGACGACTCTTACGGCATGCAACTCTAGCACATCCGGGTGCATCAGGACTTCGAGGGTATGGTCACCGATGGTGTAGATCTTGGGCTGGTCCGGCCCGTCCGAGGGGCTCTCCGTGGTCGCTCCTTCTTTCTTGCCACGTCCCTTGCCCACATACACTTCCCTTGGCAGGGTGCTCCAGGGGTTGGGAGTGACGAAACTCAGTGGTTTTGGCTCTTCTGGAGCCTTCTCCGGCACCCGATGTGCCTTCGCCTTCTCTAGGATTCCACTGATTTTCGGATGAGAGACCTCCGGGGTCCCACTCTTGTGGGGGCTCCTCTAGACGTGGCCTGCCGCAGCTCCCTCCTGCTGCGATCCGTTGCTGGGCTTTGAGTTCCTCCAACGTCCTCAACATGTCCTCAGCAACCTCCTCGATCAACCTCACGCGTCGGTCTGGGCCGGGTCCTCCACCATAGCCTTTTCCTCCGCCTTTCCCTTGGCCCTTTCCTTGGCCTTTTCCACCGTCCCCGCCCTTTGCCTTCCAATCGGCAATTCGTTGCTCCTTGGGCTTCTTGTCGGGATGGGCGGCGAAGTAGGCCTTCTTGTCTTCCTCATATACCTTGCAATGCCGGTGGTTATGTGCATGGTTGTTCCCCTTGCCGTAGCAGACTCAGCAACCGTCGTGCTGTGATCTGTACTCGCGGAATGAGAGCGGCGGGTTCCCGATCCTCCGCGATTCCTTGCGGTTCTCCGTCCTTGGGTCCAGGCGGTTCCACCTGGACCTGTCCTGCCCATGCTCCTTCATATTGTGCGCTACGAACGCGAAGAAGTGGGCTTCTTCCTGATCCTCTCGGGTGGTCGCGGTCCAGAGAGTTTGGCCGCTTCTTCTCCCTTCCTCCGCGGTGCCGACCGTGTCCTCCTTGACCTCTCGCTGTTGGTGATCTTCTCGATGACCTCGATGTCCATGGCCCTGTGGATCCTGCACGTGGGCCTAGTTCTTGGCGTTGAGCTTCAGCTCCACCGTGATTTACTTCACGATCTCGTCCAGGCTCATGCGGGCGAAGATGACCTGCATCCTCAGCGGCTCACCGCGCCGCGACTCCGCGTTGTTGAGGCGCATCAGCCTTTGCCCCATGGTGTCGCCGAATACCTCCACGTAGACGGCGTTCTTCAACCCAAACATTCGGCTGGGCTCGCCGAGGTTTTGCCGGAAAAGCTCCATTATTCCGGCGTGGGTGTCCTCCGATGCCATGATCCGTACAGCCACGCGCTTCTTTGCTCTCTTCTTCTCCTCGTCCTCCACTCTTCTCTTCCAGTGCCCGGGAAGGACGTCCTTCAGCAGGTGTCGGATCTCGCTGGACTCATTCCAGTCCTCCACCAGCTTGAGGCTTCTTCGGTACTTGCGGATGTACCGATTCCATTCCCGGACCCTCAACTCCCCGCGCTCCAGCGGCAGCGGAATGGACCACAAATCCTCCAACTTCTGGTTGGGGGCGTCAACTCGCTCCTCGTCCTCCAGCCACTGGAGGCAGGCCTGCTCCGTCTGCATCAATCTCTCGCGGATCTGATCCCTGAGCTCCTCCTTCAGGTCCTGCGCCAGCCTGTGTGGGATTTCCGACATACCCACTTGTCCCTTGGCGCTCCCTTCATCTCGCCTACGACCTCCTCGGTGAAGTCCTCTCCATCCAGGATGAAGTCATCCAGGTTGGACGGTTTGCCATCGTAATAGGGGATCCTGATTCCCCTGAGGTCGTCGATCCTGATGGCGTCTCTGACATCCACAGCCACCACTCCACCGAGACGGATACCACCTGTGGCCGGGGAGTGTGAGTACACTCCCCGTACATCCCTCTCCTCCATGGAATGCGGTCCAGTTGGGCCTGAACCCATGGGGTTTGGGATGCAGGAAGGACTTGCTCCACCGGCTGTCCATATCCCTGTAGTGGGGTCCTTCAGCCACAGCGTTCCGCCTGGATGGCCTCGACCATGTCCGTCGGCCCTTCCCATGGTTCGCCCCTGCATGGTCTGGATCTCCTCTTGCGCATAAACTGCATGGGCAGTCATAGCAGTCGGTGGATCCTGGGCGGCATGGGACATCTGTACTGTCAGGCTCCTCAGGTCCGTGGTTGTGTGCTCTTCCCGCATGGACCCAGCTGGTGCCGTATGCTCCCCGGGCATTATGGATTCGCTGAACATGGGAACAAATGGCAGCGCACCCGGGTCAACACGCGGAGGCGGGTATGGTGCCTCTGCAGGGCCGCCCATGGGTTTATCCATGGTGCTCTGCCGTTGCCGGCTTTGCCGGGAGCTCCGGACCCGAGGCAAGGGGTTGTAACTCCTCTAGCCTTTTCAGGCGTCCCGACATGTCCTCCACCAGGTGGAGGAGGCTGTCCACTACTCGCTGCTGCTTCTGCAGGGCCATCTCCAGCTTCTCCAGGTACCGGTCCTGCTCCGCTCGCAGCTCTGCCATGTCTGTTTCCTCTTCCGACTGGTCATCCAGGAACCCCTGCAATGTCCTCCTCTAGGCCGTCCCTCTGGTTCTCCAGGCGGTCGAGGTGCTGCACAATGGCGTCCATCCCCATCTTTGGGTACTTGCCGATGAGGAAGGATAAGTGCTCGCAGTGGCACTCAACGTGCTTTCCACCCGATCCGGCACATCCCACGGTTCCCGGCGCCTCGGAATCCTCCGCCATGGGTGTGTTGCCCATGTTATCCCGCTGTGGCTCCGTGTGCCGGGCCACAGGTGCCGTTCTGGCTCTGGTAGGCCTCTCCAACACCTCGGCTTCATGCTCCAGGCTGGGTTCGGGGGCCGTGTGCGCCCTTGTGGGTGGTATGGCCATCTCCTCCGACTCTGAAGGGAAAGCGGTCCGATAGCCATCGGAATTTACCTCGGAATCGGCAGCTGACCACAGCCTGACCGGGCTGGGATCCGTCTCCATCGCCCTGGTTTCCGCCGCGGGTTTTGGGGACCCGCGCTTCCAGTAACGTCGGGCCCTGCCGTTGATGGCAGTCTCCTCCAACTCCTCAGCAGCGGAGCGGAGATTGCAAGCCCTGCGGCATTGCCTTCCCCACATGGAGGCCAGGTCCTCCATGTCTAGCCCATGTCCTACAAGGGCTCTCCGTCCTGAGCATCTTCGCTCTTCTCGGGCTTCTAAGTCCGGCGTCCAGGTAGGTAGGTATCTTCGGGAGCTCGGGATGCCTCCTTTGACGGTGCAGGAAGAAGGTCTTACCAAGGGGACGTCCTGTCTCTCCCACTCCCCTATGTTAGGTGCCTTTTGAGCCGCTCCCGCATGTGCTTGGGAAGGCATTGTCGCGGCCACCCGTTCCATGTGTCCCAGGTGGGAGGGTGTCCCCACATGTGTCCATGAGTAGGGCCACATGCCCCCTCCTTCGGGCGGCAGCTCTGGGGGCTGCCCAGCCGTGTGGAGTATCTCTCACCACAAGGGGTATTGCTCCCGCTTGTCTACGGTACGACCGCCTCACCCTTGTGGCTTGAGTTGCGGGGCCGCTCCGCTTGGCAGGCGACCCCCTCCTGGACTGTGTACCGGCTCGCCTGTCACCGGTTGCATCCATGGCTCCGGGTGACGTTTGCCCTGGTCCCCGATGCAGCCTGGCCGGGCTCGGACCAGCAGCCTTGGTCCGGCGTCGACTCCACGGACTCCACGATCTGCACCCGGCGCGTCCTTGGGCAGGGCTCATGAGGGCCGGAGTCCCCGGTGCGGCGGTAGGGGGCAGGTACTCCTCTGCTACCATAATGAAGGTCCCTACCAGGACCGGCCCCTGCTGTACCCCTTCCACCATTTCCTGTCACTTCTATGGTCTTGCTTCTCACCAGGTTCTGCATGATCTTGCCCTATCCTGCACAATTTCGCACAAAAAATAGTAAAATATGGCTCCTTCACACAAATCCTGATCCCTTGCAATAACCAATTCCCAAGTACAATAGCTCGAATCCAAATAATCCACACTGAGGGCTTCCAAGGGTGTTTGAGGTCCCGCGTTGAACAAACCAACAACTCCTTTCAACACGCCGGTGGTCTCACGGTGCACACGGAGACACGGGCGTTGGGCATGTACATAGAATTGCACCAATAGAATAATGGAAAAAGAAGCCCTGAAATTGGCATATGAACACAAATCAAGCAAAATTGAGGAAAGATGTAAACATATACAATCACAGCCAAAGACCCCTCATTCCCTGGACTCAGGACCTTCCCTTGACTCGCCAACATGATGCCCTGAACCAAGTCAAATAAGATGGCTAAGTGCCATGCGTCAAACGCCACTACACAAACCCCAAAAATGTGTTCACTCCCAAGCCTCTAAATCCTAGCCCAATAAGGGGGGTGGCGTGTCATGGCCTAGAGTGGCACTCAGGACCATGCCCTACCCTGACAGAACCTTGGTTGGACCTGGAATTGACTGGGCTTGGAGGATTGCCCCATGAAGATGACCTCACCACATAGCAAAATTAGGCAAATCACACCATAATGCCCAAAATTCAATTATATACTCGAAAATGCATACGGCAAATATTCAAATGCTCCATGCATGTGTCAAACCGGAAGGTAATGTACAAGGGTGGTATATACCAAAGGTCGATGCCCAAGAATATCCCAACATTCACTCCCAAACCCCTCCGGATATACACATGCCATGCTTCACAAGTCAACTCACGAATTGGAGACCTAATTGTGTGAGGCCTCGCGTGCCACGCCAAGGTGACCAAGTGATCCGGCATATGGTGAGGTGCAACACCGAAGCATATGCCAACATGTAAGCAACACACCATAGTTCACAGATCTCTAGGCACTTTACTGTTAGCCGACCAGTTGAGCACATAAAATACAAAAATGAGCATAAAATGAGGTCAAAAACATGCAAATGTTGCTAAATTCAAAGTAATCACAATAGTATATAACTTCGCTCACCCATGGTATCAACCTATGGTTCAAAACACAATTGCTTGGGACCATTTGCAAACAATTCCCCCACTTGGACCCCCACATGGACGCATCAGAACACCTTCGAACCTCCTCACGGCACGCACCATGAAAATGGGAAAATTGATAGTGGCGCTTGTGGGTGGCTTCGTAAGCCCTCCCACGTGCACCATATGTGCGGTAGACTGAGTCTAGCGCTATGGAGCTCATCATTGGGACATGGGCGAAGCCCTTGCCACGTATGACTCCACATATCTTCCTACAAACGGAGATATATACCATGGGCGTGAGCATAGCAAAGCACATACCATCCATATAACACATACCCTTAAAAGTGGCTCCCACCATGGTATGCCATTCCCCTCCATGGACATAACGTCACGTTAAAAATACGTAGGAACCCAAGGAAGTTTTCTATGCAACACCAACACTCATGCGGTACACTCAAAAGTCGCATTAAAATATTCGGTTGCATGGTCCAAGAGTTATGTATCACTTTCTATCCTCTTGACCATTATCCCTTGCTACACCAGGCATGTGTACACATCAAGGGCGTTTGATGCTTTCTCAATTAAGCTGAGACCGAGGCATTTCCAGCCTATATCTCAAAATTGAAACTCCTCGCGGTGAGCTGGAGATATGATGTTTCAGAGTGGCCTCACGAATCAATTTCGTTTCGCCTATATCTTCAAGAAAAATGAAGGAGACAACAAAAAGAAGGTTGATTCGGGATCGGGTAAAAATGTAGGACCACTCGAAATTCATCATATCCAGTGCGGCGACCTCGAAATCGAAAATCCAATTCTGAATGTCTGAAAAAATCAGATTAATTTTGCGAGTGTATAACATGAAAATTGCGGAAGCAACGAACCCTTTTCTGATGAAATCTGACCCTTCATTGGGGTTTCCGCCCAAATATCTGGAATTAACAGTTAACCAATCGGTTACCGCTAAATCGCGAACCAACTGACAGTCGCCGATACATTGACCATCAGAACGGATAGCTGAAAAATGACAGAAACATTATGATAAAAAAACCCGGTTGATTCCTGATATTGTGATACATAAATCTCAGCCGGCAGCCCCTCGGTATTGAATATGGCCGCTCATAGCTGGAATGGCCAAGCCTATCACACTATCACATCGGGTTAGGTCAGGTAGATGGGAGAGTATGATATCAGCCAATGGCGGCTTGCCGGCCCATAGATACACACCCCAAGTGACCCAAAGATGGCGACGGGGGTCCGAACCTGCTTCAGCACTACTTTGCTCATCAAGGTACACCTGTTCAAGCGACAGTTCCATGTCCGAAATCTGTCCGAGGATAACCTTCGGGACAGAGTGAAGGAGGTTGTGGATGCCTGTGTGGTATGTGCACAGTCCAAGGCACGAAGGGGCCCACATCCTGACTCATGTGAGCCCTTCCCCGTGCCCTCCTATCCCTTTGCATCAGTGGCAATGGACTTTGTATCCCTGCCTGAAGTTAAACATCCTGAAACAGGGGTGAAGGTGGACTATGCGATGGTTATCGTGTGTCGGCTGACAGGTTATATCCTGCCCATTCCATGTAGACAAGGGGGATTGACGAGCCATAAAGCCGCCCCCCCATTTCTGCACTATTGTGCCTTGTTTACTGGGATGCCCAGGGAGATACATTCTGATAACCAGTCTATCATCTCCTCAGAGTTCTTCGACGCCCTTTGTGGTCTGACTGGCATTACCCAGGCCAAGTCTATGGTGTATAGACCACAGGATAATGGGCGTGCGGAGCTGGCAGTCCAGTCTATTATCAATCCTTTGCGGCTATACTTGGTGTTCCGCAAGCTGGACTGGATCTATGCCCTGCCATTTGCCCTGTGGGGTCTTAATGACCTGCCCGGCCCCACGGCACCCTACTCACCGCACCGGTTGGTTTTTGGGCGGGACCCTATCAGGTTTGGCGAAGTACCCCCCCTGACCGTGGATACCGGGGTGGAGGATGCGACCGAGTACTTCGGCAGGGCTCAGGATGAGAGCAAGCTCATCCAATCAAAGTTGGTTGACCTTCATGCCCGGGAGTACCAGGCCTTCCGCAAAAAACACCCGTCTCTGCAC
Source organism: Eutreptiella sp. 'Long Island Sound 2002' (assembly GCA_964036045.1). NCBI lineage: Eukaryota > Euglenozoa > Euglenophyceae > Eutreptiales > Eutreptiaceae > Eutreptiella > Eutreptiella sp. 'Long Island Sound 2002'. The sequence goes on along the minus strand of OZ038380.1, from coordinate 97,823,807 downwards.
GTTAAGGAGGAAGACCGCTTATGGGTGCGAAATAGGACCGACCAGCCTGTCCTACATCCCAAGCTGGACAGGATATGGCAGGGCCCTGCAGAGATCCTCCGTAAGGTTTCCACAAATACATACTTAGTAAACCTGAACGGTAAGGAGGTCATTCTGTCGGTGGGAAGGGTAAAGCCCTATATACCCCGACAGGGTGGCGTGAACCCCCCCCTCCATCATTACTGTGAGCGTCAGGACGTCCACGACGACTGCTATGTTGTCGAGGACGTCCTGGACGATGAGTATGGGGGTAAGGTTCGAGGGAAAGCGAAGAAGACCAAACAGCCCTTGGACGGCGGCAAACCTTGGTGGAAAGTCCAATACCAGAGTTTTGACCGGCCCCAATGGCATGATGTCACTGCTTTCCTGCATGACATCAATAAAGATTGGCTGGACTACAATCAGCGGCACCACATCACGGTGTCCACTGATTCCCTCAGGGAAATCAAGCTGTGCCTGGACTGACTGATCTGCTGTCCTGATGCCCAGCCTGAGGG